>OX493391.1:25637441-26977549 GCA_950371165.1 Lacanobia oleracea | reverse complement strand
CCTGAAACAGAGAGAGCATCCGACCACGGTACGGTTAGTTACCCCCTCTGTAGCCCCAAAGTATGAGCGTATTACATTCTCATTTATGGTTTGAGTCCATTTTATACGCTGCACACTTCCACCGATAGCGGGGACCCTGTCAGAGACCGGTGGGCCTCGAGTTCCTAAGCTGGCCAGTGGTCGGCCTCGTCCGCGCCGACGCGCAGGTGGTGGTGTCGTCGGCGGCGAGAAGTATTCGTCGCTCGAGCTCGACGCAACTGCAGCTACCGGAATCTCTGGACTCGCGGCTGGCGCAGGTCCCGGCGGCTGCGAGGCGGAGCTCAGCGACGAACCCGAAGATGGTGTTGGTGCGGCTTGTAGTCGTGTCCGGTGTCGTGTCAACATTTTGTTTCCTTATTTGCAATTTTTTTTACCATTTAGTGTGTTTTTTTATTTTCATGTGGTTCTATTTTTTTTTCTTGATGTATTTGTTATTAAATGCATTGTTTCTATAGTTTTTTTTTGCTTACAATCAATAAAAATACGGGATGAAAAACTTCTCACGTCAGTTGGCCTGACAGCCGAGCCAATTATTATTATTTTTGTTGTTATGTTTTTGACTTTCTCGGTTCCCTGGAGACCCGGTCCTTTGGTAGGCGTACGAGTGGCCGAAGCCAACTCGCAGAGGCCTCTTTAGATATTTCAAATGGAATGGGACACCAACCGACGATTATCCCTGTATGCACTGTGAAAGTATAGCTAAGGACAATCCCCGGTTGGAGCAGGACTATTGCAGAATATGGAAACAAAACATGAAACGCTATGGGTTTGGCTGGTTTAGTGGACTAATAATCGTTGACTATGGAAGAACTATTGACCCCTGCCTGATCATTGACAATTAAAACAGCTTTAAAATAGCAGGGGGTGAGTTGCACACTCAATAAATGGGCCCCCCGAAAAGGGTCGCTAGCACAAAGTAACGTAGCGCCAAGGGGGCAACATATCCTGAGGTGCTAGAGGAGTGGAGAGGTATACCACGGCTATCAGGACAATCCCGGAAGTACGGTCTAGATCCCTACCAGCACCTTACTGGATTATACGTCCTTCTCCTGAGCACGTTCGCTCTTGCGAATCTCCACTCAGACCGGCCGATCAAGGCAAGAATGAGGTGGGAGCTCTATTCCTCGTCAGTGTTAACTTCGGTCAGCCAATAAAGGCAAGCCGGAAATGAGGAACAAGACTTCTCCCCGGAGATCAGGTCCGTGGGGTCGCTAGTCCCCAACAGTTCGCCACAAGACTGCCTTGCGGATTTATTATTATTAATATTATTATTAAATTAACAGAACGCACCACGTTTAATAGTACACTGATGTAGATAACTTTTACACATAAACCGGATAGGCAATTTACATGAAATCAACATTACATAATGCAGATACCCATAATGCCATCTATTGACCTCAAGACAACATGAGAATTACATCAAAACATATTTTTCAGTTATTAGTGGTACTTTGAAGACGTCTGAAAAATAGGGATTCTTTTAATACCTTAAAAATATCGTTCTGAATGAATTCCTATTAATAAAAATAAAACAAACTCCGAACTAATATTTAGACAGTTCAACTTCAGATTCCTTAGATGGCGTTATGTATTTGATCTCATTTTTTTAAATCGTCAACAAGCGTGCGCTACATTTGCTAAGCTTAACTTGAGTTGCTCAAAAATGAATCTTTACGGGCCTAGGGTCGCAAGCAGCTGGCGAAGTCCCATGGTAGAAGAGTCGCGAAAAGAGTTGAATTATATTGGTTACTCGGATGTCTAACTAGGTTCTAAAAACTTAAATCGTTTCGATTTGCGTTCCCGATTCGAAATAAATTGAGAATTAACTTGATTCATCAAGTAGTTTCTAAACTTAGTAGTTTGAAAAATAGCACCATTCATACAGTGCAAAATAATATTAGCATACTAAAGATAAAATATGCAAACTTATGGCCTTTTTTATGGCCCGACGCCATAAAGAAGGCTGTTAAAGGCAGCATGCACAGAGCGGTCCACGCTGCAGAAGACCGCATGGATACGCGTCGTGTGTGGTCGTAATCCTCAGTTTTGAAGAAACGACGGAGAAGAACAAAAATGCAAACATGATAAATAAGAAGGCCATTCAAATGCGAATTATTTTACGAATACTGTTAAAAGTTGCCGATGTCATACACCACAATCAAGAGATGGTTAGGTTATTTTAGAAGATAAACCTATGTTGTCCGTTGCTTCAGTATTAATTCATTACTTCTGTGAACGGGCAAATCCACCGACCAGGCAGACCATTAATACGGATAATATTGACAAATGTTTTTGAGAAAAAGAAGGAAAATATTTCCATGAAAACGCAAAGGTGGAAAATAAATCCGATCCGATTAAATTTTATGATTTCTATTTAAATAATTAATTTCTAAAAAACGTTGCAAAGGCACTTGGTTGAAAGCCACACGTATCTAACAAACTGTCATAGTAGCTGAAATAAGATTTCGGTTGATTGCTCCAGCATGGCATAAAACTGTTTAATCCCCAGTGAAGCAACAGCTCAGGGCCAAAAACTATCCGTTGAGGGTTTCATCCTCCAGTGGATCATGGAAAACTGTAAATCCCCAGACAATGATGCCAGAGACGAACCTTGCGAAGAGAGTTTCCGAGACGGTACTGCTGGACCTGTACCCACTTCTCCTCTTACCTTTCTCACTGATTCGTACTTGAATTTGCCAGATATCAACTGAACTTCAAGAAAACCAATTGCAGGCAGTCAAGCCTAGGTTAAAGTCACACGTACATCGTCAATCTCAAACGCATTCCACAGTCAAAATCAATGGTATGATCCGTGGATCGCGTTCGTTATGTGTGACCTTAGGACTTAACGACCAAATTCGGTCGCTACGCGATTGGTATCTATGTCGAGACTGCGGGCCCTGGTTCGAAATAAATGAAGTAGTTTTTTAACTTCGTGGTTTGAAGAAAAGCACCGTTCATTTAGTGCAATATAATAATAAAAAAAAAACAAATATGCAAACATATGTTCTTCTTTACGGTCCGACGCCATAAAGAAGGCTGTTAGAGGTAGCATTACAGAGCCACACTGCAGAAGTCAGAATGGCTTGGAGACACGTCTCCAAGCCATTCTTCTGTGATCTTCAGTAGTGAGGGAACGACGAAAAAGAAGAAGGCCACTCAAATGCGCAACATTATACGAATACTGTTAAAAATTGCTGACGACACACACCACAATCAAGTAGGGTTTTAGGTTGTTTTAGAAGATAGCCTGTGTTGTCCCGTTGCTAAAGCATTAATTAATTTTTTCTGTGTGTGTTTTTTTTGTGTGTGTGTGTGTGTGAAACTCACCGATCAAGAAGCAACCATAATATGCATAATATTTACAAATGTTTGTGAGAAAATAATGGAAATAGTTTTATAGGAATAGTTTTATAAGTACCACCCCATGCAGGTATACAATAACTTAGAATTGATTGGCATAGTGCAATATAGACTGTATGCATTACTGATACATCGGCAGAAAGACGAAGATTTTCAAAAATATACAGGAATCTCCTTACGCGCCCTGTAAGATTTTTAACTTGAGTGCTCCAGTCCAATCTTTCATCAATCATAACACCTAAATATCTAATACTGGAAACGTTTTCTAAAAGTGGACACAAACAAGTCGTAATTAGGTTGTTACAAAAATGAGCCGTCATTGTTGTGGTTTCAGTCAGTGGTGTAGGAGAATTTGGGAGATAGAAGCGTATAAATTTAGTTTTGTTTGTATTAAGAGTAAGCAGATTTGAAGATAACCATAACATTACTTCTCTCAGGTTATTTTCGGCCAAAAACTTAGCTTCCAGCCAGCTCTTCGCATAAATTAATAAGGCTGTGTCGTCAGCGTAGGTAAAAATATCGCAATGATCAAGCCTCATCCTACACAGGTCGTTGACATAAATTATGAACAACGTAGGGCCGAGAATACTTCCCTGTGGGACTCCGTATTTGATCTGCTCCTCCTCACTCACAGCATTGTCCATTTTAACTACTTGAGTGTGACCGGAGAGGTAATCTTTAAATATGTCTAAACCCAGACCTCGAACCCCAATGAGCTCTAGTTTAGATAGAAGTAATGGAACATACACTGTATCAAACGCTTTCGATATATCTAACAATATACCGAAACATTTATAACCGTTATCCAGTCTATCAACCACTGCATTACTGAAGTTTGTTACAGCATCTTCAGTTGATGTGCCAGATCTTTTGGGGGCCGAGTCATCCGCGTCCGTAGGAGAATACCCACTGCTAGACCCTACACGTGGTCCCCGGGTGGTGCTAATCAGGTGACACTAACTGGTGGTAGGCTTCGGCCGAAGGCTTGTGACCACCCACTGGGCAAAGACGTACCGCCAAACGGCCTAGCCGTGTTCCGGTACGATGCCCAGTGCAGCCAATACAGAGGAGTTGGGTCGAAATAGTTGTTCCAATGCAGGCAGACCGACCAGGCTCGCGTTGACATGGGCGTATCGGGAGACTAGTCGCGGAGGGTAGCGGGATCCGAGGCACGGTGCGCCGCTGGCCGACCGCAGGTAGTTGGGGGCCCAAGTAGTGTGCTAGCCACACATGAAAGGCTGCCCCGCCAACTGTCGAAAAATCCCGGGGTGCGCCATCGTGCTGGCTGGCGACCAGACGGGGGAGGACCCGATGGACATTCCCGGGGGGGCTCGGGCGTCCCCGCAGTCTCCAGACTAGTCCCCCAATGATGTCGTCCTGCCAGAGCGTGCCTGTGGGTAGCAGCATGGAACCTCATTTCACTTCCTTCTCCTCAACAACCTTCACTATAACATGACAAAAAGGAACAAAGTAAGAAAAGCTGTACAGCGGCAGCACTTCCTCTCCCACAAAGTGCACCTCAGCAATATTCGAGGTCTGCACTCAAATCTCGCCGCAGTCCATCACCTGGAGACTGAGAAACCAGCACTCCTGTTCCTGTCCGAGACGCAGATCAGGTGTCCGTCAGACGTGGCTTACCTTTCCTACCCAGAGTTTACCCTGGAGCACCATTTCAAACCATGTGCGGGCGTATGTATGTACGCCCGTGACGACATCTGTTATCGGCGTCTCCGTAATCTTGAGGACTCCAGGTTCTCAACGCTGTGGGTTTTAGTGGACACAGGCCTGGATAAAATTGTCTACGCTTGTGTCTACCGCTCGCACAGTGGTGATTTGGAGACAACTGGGCTCACACAGCACCTAAGTGAGGCAGCGGATACGGCTCAGCAACGGTACCCTTCTGCCCAATTGGTGTTACTGGGGGACTTCAACGCCCACCATCAGGATTGGCTCTTCCCATACCAGTGCACAGACCATGCTGGACGAGAGACGACAAAGCTAGCCCTAGCGCTGAATCTTACCCAGCTGGTCCAGGTGGCAACGAGGGTGCCGGATGTTGATTCGCACACTGCCAATTGCTTGGACCTTTTGCTGACAACAGATCCAGACCGCTATTCGGTCTCGATTTCTTCACCACTGGGTAGTTCCGACCACTGTCTGGTAAAGTCTGTGTCCGTTTACTCCCCGCCCGATCCTAGCCCAAGAGGCACACGGCGGGTATGGCGGTACAGGGCAGCAGATTGGGATGGCATGCGATCTTTCTTCGCATGTTATCCTTGGCAGCCTACTTGCTTTTGATGTGTCGTCGTGCGCGGACGCTGTGACGGATGTGTTGCGAAGGGGAATGGAGTACTATATTCCGTTCTCTGACATAACAATGTCTGGCGAAGCTTGTCCATGGTTTGGTGCCGAGTGCAATCGCGCTGATGCGCTTAAGCGCGCGGCTTACCTGGCATGGGTCGACGCTCGTACGCGCAAAGCAAATGACGTTACTCGGAAGAAGAGAGCCTTCAACAGGGCTGCCAAGTTCTGCAAGAAGGTGTTGCAAAGGGCTCGGATTGACCACATCAGCCGAATAGGGAACAAACTTGCTTCATACCCAGCAGGTAGTAAGGCTTTTTGGTCCCTGGCTAAGTCGGTCGAATCGAACTTCTGCCGCCCCTCACTACCACCACTGCTGAGACCTGACGGGACGCTTGCCCACTTCGCTGAGGAGAAAGCGAACTTGTTTGCTTCTTTGTTTGCGGAATCTTCGCGTCTGGATCCTGGTGGCGCGAGGACCCCTGCTTCTCTTGGTGGATGCGAGTCGAGCATGTCGAACATTCGCATTCATCAGAAGGACGTCCGTAGGGTACTGCGTAACCTAGACGTGAACAAGGCTGGTGGCCCCGACGGGATACCGGCAATTGTTCTGAAAACTTGTGCGCCTGAGTTGTCTCCGATCTTGACACGTCTATTTCGCCTTTCGTTTGAGACTGGAAAAGTGCCGAAGGCTTGGAAGCAAGCTAACGTGCAACCCGTGCCCAAGAAGGGTAGTCGAGCTGACCCGTCGAATTATAGACCCATCTCGGTAACGTCCATACTCTGTAAGACTATGGAATGCGTGCTGAATCATAAGCTCCTGGCGTACCTAGAAGCGAATGATATCCTTAGTGACCGACAATACGAGTTCCGCCGAAATCGGTCAACTGGGGATCTTCTAGCGTATGCCATTCACATCTGGAGTGAAGCCATAGAGAAGCACGGGGAGGCATTAGCGGTCTCCCTTGACATCTCGAAGGTTTTTGACAGGGTCTGGCACGATAGCCTTATTAGTAAGCTTCCTTCTTTCGGTCTGCCCGCCGGTTTGTGTGATTGGATCGCAGATTTCCTGAGGGATCGGTCTATCCAAGTGGTCATAGATGGCTGCTCGTCTGGATTGCTGGATATTAATGCCGGGGTTCCTCAGGGGTCGTTGCTTTCGGAAACACTGTTCTTGCTGCATATTAATGACCTGCTTAAACCCGGTACATTTGGGTATGCAGACGACAGCACTGTTGCTGAGAGATACGTGTCCGACGCACGAGCTGGTGGGTCGCAGATCCGGTCTCTCCGGGAGGCTATGGTTGAGCGCTTGAATGTATCCTTACAGGCTGTCTCTGAATGGGGTGATGCCAATCTGGTCAAGTTCAATGCTGCTAAGACCCAAGCGTGTCTATTTTCCGCTAAAAGGAGCCAATTCCAGCCAGCTCCATCTTTCCGAGGTGCAACCGTGCCGATAACCGACCAACTTGAGCTTCTTGGGGTTACATTAACATCTACTCTCAATTTTGGCCCTTTCATAGAGGCAAAAGCTCAAGTGGCTGCAAAGAAGTTGGGGATCCTAGCAAAGGTGAGACGGTACTTTACGCCGGAACAGCTGCTCAAACTCTATCAAGCGCAAGTTCGATCGTGTATGGAATACTGCTCTCATCTTTGGGACGGATCTGCCAGATACCAGCTTGATGCCCTTGAGTCAATTGAGAAACGAGCCAAGAGGATCATTGGCAATGAGAGGCTCGTCGCGACGAAGCTCCAAAGTCTTGAGCATCGACGACGAGTTGCTGGCTTGTCGGTTTTCTACCGGTTGCATTTTGGGGAATGTGCGACGGAATTGCAGAATTTAATTCCACCAAGCCCGTTCCATTATCGGACCACAAGACGAACGGCGATGCGCCACCAGCACATGGTGGACATCCCACCCATACGCACAAAACGTTTTGGGAACACATTCATAATGCGTACAGCTAAGGAGTGGAATTCCCTGCCGGTGTCTGTGTTTCCCGATAGCTACAACCTGGGAGTCTTTAAGTCAAGAGTGAATATGTTACTTCTAGGCAAGCGTGCTACATCTTCGACTACATCATCGCTTACCATCAGGTGAGATGGTGGTCAAGCGCGTGCCTATCAATAGTAAAAAAAAAAATAATAATCTAAATCCATATTGGTTTTTGGAAATTATGGAATAAGTAGCAAGATACTTCGTCAAAAAATTATTGAGGATTCTTTCGAAGACCTTTGATAACGCAACAACGAAATAGGCCTGTAATTTGTAACATGTTCCTTGTCCCCGCTCTTAAACACAGGAGCAACTAAACCTTTTTTAAAACTGTTTGGGAAAACACCAGTAGCTATTGAAAGGTTGCATATGTGTGTAATGGGTGCTACCAAGACTTTATGTGAATGTTTAATAACTGAAGCTGGAATATTGTCCCAACTAGTTGCACAGTTACTCCGAAACGATATAATGATCGCTTACACTTGCTCTTCGCCAACCGGTTCAATTCCATGTGAGTTGCATGAAGCTGTTACTTCATTGTTATGAGGTGTCAAAGAACTAGGAGGAACCAACTTAGAAGTCAGGTCTTTACCAATATTAACAAAATATCGATTAACGCAGCTCACAGACTGTTTCGCACTAGATGACGCATGCAAGAGTTCCGTTGCCAACGGTGACTGACATTTCCTGCCTGAAAATGAATTTATAGCAGCCCACATTGCTTTTGGGTTATTCTGAGCTTTAAGGAATTGATTCTTTTCATACTCATGCTTTACTTTTCTAAGAAGGGTATTACAGAAATTGCGGTATCTTTTATACTATATGTGACTAGAAGAATACTATTATTACTATTTTTTTTAACGTTAAGATGCATTTTGTCGCGGTTCCTGATACAACGAAGACTAAGTATTCCCTCAGTGATCCATGGTTTTAAGATGCGTGTTCGCCTACTGACTTTTCTTTGTGTAGTTTACTTAGTAACCACATTCTGAATGACCGAAATTAGTTTATCAGTAGCCATATTAGCATCAGTTTCATTCATGATCGGTCTAAAATCAGATTTATCAATATTTTCCTTAATAGAAACATAGTCTAAGCGAGTTACAAACTTTTGAGAATCACGTTGTAAACTATTTTGATGTTTTAAACACAAAATTATAGGTAGATGATCTGTGATATGGGTCTCGAGTACGATTGCTGTTACTGAGGTCTCAGCCTTTAGTAAGATGTGATCGAGGCAATTACCAAGCCTAGTAGGAAATTCATGTGCTGGTAATTATCCTAAAGAAGCAGTAAATAAAAGGTAATCAGTAGAGTTTCGGTCAACATTGTTCTTTTCCTTGATTTCCACATTGAGATCTCTAATCACAACTACATTTTTGAATGATTTTAAAGTACACATTATGTACTGTCTCTAAACTGTTATAAAAGTTGCTAAGATCCGAATGAGATGGAGACTGATAGAGTCCTATGATTGCAGTATTACCGAAAATACAGACTAGATAATTAGCATCTTGAAAAGATAGTTCAGATATTGTATATCCAAGTCCATTTCTTACGTATATCACAACTCCATCGTTTTGTGTTGGGTGGTTGGTTGTGGCATGAGATGAATAATTAACAAGATTAGGTGGTGTGATAGTCCCTTTTAACCAGCATTCTGAAAGTATAATTATATCAAAATCATTTTTTTATCATAGATAGCATACATACAAACTGGTCGAAATTTTTGTTAATGCTTCTTATGTTAATATGTATAATTTTTAAATTAGTATTAGAATTTTTGACGAGCTCAGAGCATTTATTCGGCGTATAAATGTGGAAGTTAGCTATTTTGAGGTTATCAATTTCATTGGCTATATTAATTATATTATCAGTCCTTTTTAACACTATTTTTAACATTAGAAAGCAGCGAAACTTGCATTATAGCATAATAAAAATAATGCAAATACAAGTGATAAAGCAATGTTACAAGTTTACGTTGCAGTAGCATGTGCAGGAAAATGTCAGTCACCCCATTTATCTCACTATAACAATATATTTTTATAGAAATTACGAAGCGTAATTGGCTATAGTCACTTAGAAATTTAGATATAAAAATTTGTACTCCTACCTTACAAACAGATTTATAATAAAAACAATTAAATAAACTATTAGTAATAAGAAAATACCTGCAATGTTCAAAATTGACGCTATTTTTCGAAATTAAGTTCAAGCTGAATAGTCATTGCTTGGCTTCCTTGGCCCCCAATCCCAACAGACATTGTTCTGTTTTCACAAAATGGAATTCCTTTGTATCACTATTTTTGCGTAATAGGATTTTTTCATTCGATACCCAGTAGAAGTCTTCGCAAAGTCACGAGCAAGATAGAAAAGCCTTTTCAAAATTGGAGAGAGATGCTCATCAACGTAGATGGGTTTGCGTTCTCCAGCAATGAAGCTTGGGTGCATACTCTATTACTTTCGCAAATTCATCTATTTCACAATTAAGAACATCAAATTTATTGTGCGAAGGCACAGTGAAGGTTAGGGCGTTCTTGGATTTCTTTGTGTGATCCCCGTATCTTGGGCTTGTTTCCTTTCTTTTTTGCCGTTTAGGGGGCACTATATCATTTTGCCACGGAGCTAACGAGTTCTCTGCATCATTTGAGGAGGCCGTTTTGTTGTTTTCAATTTGTTTGTCACTAGTTTTGCTTGCTGCGTCTAATGGTAGACTGTTGCTACGATTTCTGATGAACATGCTTCTGTTCAATTGCTGTTGAATCATATTGTTAGGATTATTAGGAGTTTTATTAGTTTCATTCATTCTGTTCCCACGAGTTAGAACGATATAAGTAGTCGCTTGAAGGGTGACGCCTATTCCCCTAAGAAGGCTCCATACAACAACGTTGGCCGGGTCCGTTGAGGTTGGCGCTAACGACTTGCAACCTGCAAGCCATGCATCCTTTCGGCGCGTTTCCCAACTTAGGATTAGGGTGAATTTTAAGGTTATTTTTCTACAATAGGTACCTGCCGACACTTGAACGGTTTGCTGTCTCAGATTAGCTTAAAATTTAAACAGAATAATTATCTTATAAAATTGAATAAAATGAACTAGTTTAAAGGAGAAACTAAATAGAATAGTATGAATAACGATTTATGACACGGTTGCAGTGGTTGAGCAATTGGCTGCTGCGCTGCGAATCGTGAGTCGATTCCCGCACGGAACAAATATTTGTAAGGCATACATCGTTAGTTCCTTGGCTTGTTGTTGGCTTGAATTCTTAGTGTGGGGCAAAGTTTTTTTAACAAAAAAGATAACATGTCACTTGGACCATGAAGGAGTTATCATTTGTATTAATTATCTGTGGAGTGTTATGTGTAAAACATTATTGTTATTATTTATAATGATATTAGTCTTAAGGCCTTCCGCAACTGAAATATAAATGTCGTCCCTAGAAAAGAAAAAATACTTAACCGCCATATTATAATTGGGCATTTGGCGGTTAAGTAATTTCCAGTGACGAATATAAACATCCAAATTGATCACCTTTTCTTCCTTTGCGCCTCAAACAGTCCAGTTATGTTAATATTAGTAATACGTTCTATCTAAAAATGAGCGTTTTTTCCATAGGTACATCATTGGAACCGCTCGCGCTGTTCGAGTTGGCTGTGTAATTTAGTAACGTTATTTTTTTGTTTGAATTTATATTGTGTTTATTTAAATCGTATGTAAAAAAGAAGTATCTACATAGGTGGGCTTATTGCAACAAGGCATTTTCTTGTAGTCAAACATAAGTAAATGGTCCAATTTGAAAGGTAAGTTGTGTTCAATATGTTTTATTGTCTATCAACGTGGTTATTTATTTATTTAAACTTCATGTACAATAGTGGTACATAGGCGGCCTTAATGCAACGAAGCATGCTCTACCAGTCAACTTTTGGTTAAAAAGAAATACAGTGTGGCAGCCGCTCCTCGTAAAATACTGGTATTCAGCAAAATCCAGCTTGACTGGAAGCCGACCCCAATATAGTTGGGAAAAGGCTAGGCAGAAGAAGAATGATGATATTGTTCTATACACCGTGTTCCCGGACGATATACATAAACTTCGATTGGATGTTCAGAACATGAAAATAAGCATTTTTAGGGTTCCGTACCCTAAGGGTAACCAACGGAACCCTATTACTAAGTCTCCGCTGTCCGTCCCTCCGTCCATCCGTCTGTCTGTCAGCGGGCTGTATCTCAAGAACCGTAATAGGTAGACAGCTGAAATTAATCACAGATTGTGTATTTCTAATGCCGCTATAACAACAAATAATAAAAAATAAGATTTATGGTACGGAACCCTTTGTGTGCGAGTCCAACTCGCATTTGGCCGGTTTTTCATTATGAACACAAAAAAGTAATCGATATGCCTTAAATTTTTCGATGTGTACATTATTTTACCCGCAGAATTCTGGTTCACAAAGACAGTCTCCTTTTCTACGTTTATACGACACTATTTCACTTTGTTGTGTTATTGAAACAACTGAGGAGCTCGTGGCTAAATAATAACAGGAGCACGGGTCGATCTTTAAGGTTAAGTAAAGCTTGCCAAGGTTGGTCTGTGGATGGGTGACCATCTTAACATTACGAGTTTCCTCCGTGACTCGGAAAGCACGTTAAGCCGTTGGTCCCGGCTGTCATTTGTAGATCTTTGGTACTCGTAGTCGTTACGGGTTGTCAGAAGCCAGTAAATCTGACTCCAGTCTTGCCAAGAAGTACCGTGTTACCCAGTTAGTGGGTTGTGGAGGTCTGGTAGGCAGCTGTTCCACGTAAAACACTGGTATTCAGCTGAATCTGGTTTGACTGGAAGCCGACCCCAATATAGTTGGGAAAAGGCTAGGCAGATGATTGTGTTATTGAAACCACTGTTCTCAAGCGATTAGTACCTTTAATTCCTGACCAAAGAATCTAAGTGTGTTATATACAAGGTATTAATAGATACATTTGCACATTATAAACCGTAAGAAAATGAACGGGTGCCGCTTGCTACCAAAGAACAATGGGTAATTTTGTATGGAACCCGTACCCACTTTGTAGCATTTTAGACTAGGTGTAATTTAGAAGAGGCCTAATTGAGTAACTCGAAAATAAGTGAACGAATGAATGAATGAATGAAAGACCGAAGTTATGATAACTTCTTTGTAACATTTTTAATTGCCAATAATCGCACTTTTTCTGCTTTTTGGACTAAATAAATAGGTAACCAGTAATTTTTTCTGTCTTTAGAGAGCGATATAGCTTCCTATCGTTGGTTTTTGGTACAGAAAAAATATTAAATAAGAACTATCAATCTTAAATAGCACAGTTTTATTAAATTGTATAGTTACTTTCAATGATTATATCATCCCAGGCACTTGCCAGACCTACGAAGTTATCTAGGTGCCTGCCAACACCTAAGTACCATATTATGCTAATAGTATGGGCACAAGCACCTAGAGTTCTCATACCCGTCATGCAGGAGCAATAATACGCTTCGATGGCTTCTCTGCCCTGGACATTAACCTTGATTAAAATATATGTGTAATATATTTTATTCGACACGTGCCTCGATAATATGCGGCCTCTAATTAACGAGCAGTTTTCGGTTACTAGCCCATGCTGCGACATACTAGGGCTACGGCTCGAAGATACCTCAATATTATATATACCATCTCCACCTCGCAAATGCTCGGCAACATATGATCTAGCGAGCTTTAAATGGTATGTGCCCAAACTGAGTAGAATGACGTCTTCTTCTGTCAATTGTGGAAATGGTATTGTCGTAGCCGTCATTGTTGTGAACACCGCCCGCTGTCTGTTCATATGTTCTGCGACTACACAATTGCCCAGTCTCTTGGGTTCACTTCTTCTTTGCGCTATTATATTGATAAAAGCGTGGGCATGCTCATTATCTGTCAGACGCTGCCTAAATGCATTTATAAGGGCTCCCGCAATACGGAAGTCTTCAAATAAGTGAGGGAGTCTTTTATTGATAACTGTATGCCTAAATATTTTGTAGTCCCTTTTGAACCATCCGTTTATTACTTCAATGACCCGACGCACTATGGTGATTTCTCGAGATTTATTGGCTTGAATATCTGTAAGCTGTGTGGCATGCCTATCTTATATGGGCAACATAGCCAGCACTTTCTATATCTGGTATAGAGTCTCTGAAACCTCGATCTAATATAAAAACGTCATCTGTTTGTAACGTTATATGCACTGGGGACGTTTGATCATTCATAATCTCAGTCATGATTTGGGCATCAGTCTTTGTTGCAGCGTATAGTCCACATATATCTATAATATAGCCATCTGGGCAAGTAATCACAAAGGGTTTTAACAAGTTTTTATACTTGTGTAAGCTGTAAGACTTTTTTTGAAATAAAAAGTTTTTACTTTTCTGTACGTATATATACGAACCATCACAAATAGCTATAGCCACTGGGTTTATAGGGTTGGAATATATTGATGATGGTACTGCAAGGCTGTGAGCTATAATTTCATCCCGACTTATTTGATTGAAACCCAAATGGCGAACAACAAAGTCTTGGGTCAAGCAGTTTCTAGCAGTTTTAAGCAAAATTCCAATCGTTTTACGAGATACACCTATTTGGGAGGCTATACGTGTATTTGGTTCACCAGACCGTTGGTTTAATAAATATATTCCTAGTGCAGTTTTTGGTCTTCTACATTGATTTAAAAGAGACGGTGTTTCATTCAAAAGGATTTCGAATTGTTGGTGTGTTAAGCCAGTTAGGTAATATAGATCCTCTGGTAAAATGTTGTTTACATTGTCAAAATCTATATTAGTCTTATGTGTATATGCATCTCGTAACGTATCAATCATATCTTTGAGATGGTCTGGTGTTAATATTGTCCCTCCATTATCATACAGGGAGCTCCAATCTTCTGTGTTGATGTGATGTGTACAAACGCGTGCATGTTCACACGTACACGCTATGATTAACCAACAAGAATACTTTTATAAACCTGGACACTCTGTGAAGTTCTTGATTGATGCACCCATGAAATAAACAGTGACGCGCCGTATTTGCAACCCTCCTATAAGTTGGAACAGACGTTGGGTGCTCTGGGTTTGCAAGTTCCTGGTTTTGTTCTTGTTCGAACCTAGCTTGCTGTCGTCTTCCAGCTACCCAACAACGATGACACATAGCCTGAAGTTGATTCAGGGCCATCTAAAAGAAAAACCAAATCCTCAAGTAACTAAAACAATAAATAACTTAATAAAGAGTGAACAAAAAGACACCGTGTACTCGATGATCAAAAGCTATTGTTATACTAACCTCATTTATGTTAATCCGTGCCATCACATACTCTGTGAAGCCTAGATTGTCTTCCAAATAGGTTCGCGTCAGTATATGCCGATTTCGGTCACGAATTACTGATCTTGTACATGTAACACACTGTATACGGCGTTCACCTTCCATTTTTTTGAAGCAGATGAGTAATAATAATAATCCAATCGTTAAGTTAACACTGAAGTCCGTTGTGAAAGCCGAGGTTGTAAATAAAAGTAAGAATAAAATAAACTAAGATATGCGCGCGCGCTCAAAATCAGTTCCTAACAGGTACTAACTGTGCGTGGGTCGATTTTACTAAGGATTTTCGGTGTTTTCAACATCGAATATCTTTTTTCCAGCATAAGTTACAAAGTTGCTCCCATACAAAAAATATCTACGTTTTTAAAGACCTTTCGAATGGTACCAATTTCAACTTGCTACAAACTGGGTACGTTCAGACCCATGTTCTTTAATGCGGATATTGAAACTTATAATACTGAAAACTTATAATATTGAAACTGAATAATTTTTAATAAAAAAAAAAATAGTTTGTTTTGTTTTTGGCTAATTTTAATTTTATTTTCTATTCTCAATCTTGTTTCGGTCTTTTTAGTGCTTTGGTTATGTGACTTTTTGTAGTCGAGTTTTTGATTTTTTTAATTATTTATTTTATTTTTGACTTTTTAGGGTCAATGAAATATTTAATGAACAAAAACTTTGTTATTTGTATTATTTATATAAGTCAGACAAAATCTAAATAAGGTTGATTAGAAATATCTACCGGGTTAATTGTAAAAAAATTAGTGCGTTTTTCTAGGTCTTCGGTTATGGTGCGATTATAATTTTCCACGAGCTTAGTTGTAGGAAAAATTGTAATGGCTTCTCCGTCACCCAATCTTCCTGTGAATGGTACTCTGCGGCTATCTATTACGGATAACTGCTGCATTGTCAGTTCTCCAACGCGAATACTGTTCTATTATCTATGAAAGTATTATCACTAGCTTGTCTTATATTTTGAGGTAATTCGCAGAAACTGAACAAGTGCCATAACTAAATTTCGGTAAACGATATCTGTGGCTGACGGAAGCAATAAGATACTCTAGCAACCTTTGACACTGGGGGTAATTGCATCAGATCTCCGAAAAGTGCGTTACTTTCTTTGTATTGCTGTAGTCGCAAGTGAACATTTCAGAGAGTTAAATACCTTTAATAACCTTCGATATCTCATCAATAATAACCCAACTTATATGATGCCACTTTTGACGTTTTCTTTGAAGCCTCTCTCCAACCATCAGTTGCAGAGCTTCCGTTCTACCCTTATCTATTGGTAATGCGAAAGTAGAGTGTAAAGTACTACCTCCAATAAGTCTAGCAGCAACACCAGTGTGTTTAGTAACGGTATATAACAGTACTAAAGACGAAGTTGTGTCATCTAGTTATCCCTTAGAAATGTTCAGCTTAGATACTTGGGTTTCAAATATAAATGTAGGATACAGTATTAGAGATACCTTAGATAATATGAAACTATGTAAGAAATCATATGATAATAACATCCTGAAAAACATAATAATGGAAGAATTACATACTAAATATTTTGGATGGTTAAAACTATATACGGATGGTTCTAAAATAGGAAATGTTCTAGGTGCTGCCTTTTACGATCCGAGGCACAATATTAAAGGTTTATTTAAAATGTGTAACAAGAATATATATGTATTATGACGGCGGAGCTCGTTGCAATATCGAAGGCTCTTACATATTTACAAAATGCGGAAATCGATAACAACAGGATTGTCATTTTTGTAGACAGCAGAAGTGCTCTGCAGCATATAGTTCGATGCGCCTCTGGACACAGAGGTGTCTCGATAACATATGCTATATTAAGCCAAATATGGTATTTCACATGCAATAATATTGATGTGATATTGCAATGGGTTCCGTCACATGTGGGTCTACGGGGGAACGAGGAGGTTGACCAATTAGTAAAGACTTCTGTTGTGGACGGTATTGAGCTGAATATTACTCCGAGCTACTTTGAACTTCTGCCAAAATACAAAATTGAATGCTCTAATAATTGGAAAGAATATTTTAATAAAATGTCATTAGAAAAGGGAATTTGGTACAAGACATTACAATGTGAACCTCCTCGTATTCCTTGGTTTGCCAATATTAAGCTTAATAGAAAGTTTGTAATAATAGCGCATAGATTACGGTCGGGACACGTTCCACTCAACAAGTTTCGGCACTTAATGGGGAAAAGTGACAGTCCCAACTGTGCACAATGTGATGTGATGGAGGATGTCCATCACTTGTTGGTGGAATGCGTCAGGACCCGAGCTGCTAGAGAGGTGCTGATGAATACCTTTAAAATTAATTTGATAGATGTTGGTTTTGTTCAAAGTATATTATCAGAGCCTGTTTCGAATGCAGCTATTTTACATTACAAAATAGTATATAAGGTTTTTAAGTCGGAATAGCGTTAAAAATCTTGTATTAGGTTATGATGGGGCTGGCGTGGTCGTATTATAACCAAAAGCCCCTAAATTTATAGTAGATATTAAAAAAAAAAAAAAAACACCAGTGTGTGCACTGACAACAACTCTTTTTCCGTAAGTGTCGTGAGTTATTCGATGTATTTGTTCAACAAATAACTTTAATACGAACGTTTTGTCACTTCCTGCACCACCTGATACGAATACATGCAAAAGCTCAACTGTATCATTGTGAAGCAATTTATTTGCGACTTTATTAAATAATTATCGTTGCTGAATGTTTAACGATGTAACAGCGGCTTGATTTTGCTGGTCTGGCATAACAACGACACAAGGCGCCTCTTCGAAATCTACTATGTGCTCGTCTTCACCAAGTACACGTTCTATGGGATCAATCATGAAATTCTGGTCTTCATTTTGATGGATGGATTCTGCAGCCAGATTTTCTCCTACTACACGACTTATTGCCTGTTGAATCTTGTCTCCCAAGAAGCAAATGTTTCCACATCAGTCCCTTCTTGTAGAGGTCGTAATTGGCTTCGTTTTGCATAAAAAGCATCATTCGCGTCATCGAAGCCGTCCAGTAACTCATTTTCAACTGGACTGAAACGGAGCAACATTGTTCGACCATAAATTCTCACTCGCAGATCGCATTTGGTCCACATACAGCTTCACACTGACCGGCAAATTGCAAAAAACATAAAAATATTTGAATTTCGCAGGCCACCCTGGAGCATCCACCTTAACATGTGGGCCATTATATTTTGACATAGATAAATGCCAAAAAAAATACATAAGACAATATGTTATCAATGTATAAAAATATAAGTAAAAATAAAAGAGAAAGGAAATGAATAATTTAAAAATATGTACAAAATTCAAAAATAATCATAACTGTTTGGATTCGAACCCACACCAAGTCGTTAGAAAGGCAATCTCTTAACCGATGGTCTTTGAGTACTGTTGACAAACGATTGAAATAGCCGATTTTATTTATGCCATGGTTTTTCGCGGCTCAGATCCTTGAAAGTATAGCGTGACGATAAACATTGCTAAGGTTAGACGCATTAGTATCTGCAAAATTATATTAAGTTGTGGTTTTTATAACAATTCCCCACTAAACCGTTTGGCAAAATATAAAATATAAATAAAATGTTATTTTAAGTGCAAAAAAACCCATTTTATATTTTTTTGACAATGCTTTGGTGTAAAAATAAAGTTCAAAAGATAAAATAAATACAAAAATAATAGCTGTTGCTGGCCGGGGATCGAACCTTGTGCCTGTCGTTAAAACGGACATTTTTGAATATTGCTCATCCTCCAAAGCACTTAGCGTGATAATATATAGCCTAAAACCTTCTCGTGGCCAGAACGCACACAACAAAAAAAGAATTATCGAAATCGGTCCAGCCGTTCAAGCGTGATGCGATGACCAAGGGAAATAGGGATTCATTTTTATATTTATAGATATATATATATAATACGAGTAGATTATTCATTATTTGGTCATTGACAAACATAGTTTTGTGTAAAGTAGAAGCACATTTTTCAAATTTTGTAAATGTGAGTACCATGAAGCCATTTACATTTTATGTGATTAGTTTTACTTGTTGGGCATGAACGAGCATAGTGGTTGAGAGCATGTCATGTTCACTCAATATCTCGCTGATGGCGGCACATGGGTTGGATCATTCGGTTCCCTTTGAAATGGTTGAGCTGAAAGGTCTCAATACACCCGTCATGTTCGTGAACGGGCGCCGTCGGTTGAGACTGGTTATCTCAACCGACGAAGATGTCGGTTGAGATGACCGGTGGTAGAAAGCCTATAGTACGGTTTTACAAGGATATTAAAGCTGCAAAAGAGCGTTAATTTATCGTCAGCTACCACTTTAACCGATATTACCGTTATAATATCGGGTTGGTAAACACTACAGGTGGTAGGAAAGCATCAGATAAGAATGTTTTGAGTACGTTATATATCAACTGCGTTGCGTTGAGTACCTTATATATGACTTTTAGCGTACGTCAAGATTGAAAATGCCTGCAACCTTAATAAAATTAGATCTGTTTGTAGTGGTAGTGCTATTTCATCCATTATTCAACACAGCAGAATACTATTATGGAATATTAAGTTATTTAAGTTTGTGAAGTGAAAAATGATTGCCCTTGTGATTTCACGGCAAACGTATACCATGTTTCTTATCTCAATTTTAACACGCCTAGGATTTATTAAAGATTTAAAAGAAAAGTTATGGTAATAAAATAGACTTCTCAAGCTAAACATTATTATTCATTCCTGCTTCCTGAGCAGTGGCCTGTAAAACTAAGTGGTATTCATGGAACGCTTCCAATAATATAAGAAAATTAGTACTTTGTAGTCAAATGTTGAATAACTCGAAATACGACGAAATACGCTCACCATTGTTTTGGTAACCTAACAATAAATATTACTTATTGTTTGGTTACCTAAACAATGGCGAGCTTACTTTGAATATTAAATCTTCACTTAACTCATTTGTGTCCCTCTTCGACGAACAATGTTATAAAGATTTGGGTATCACAGACACTTAAAGCCATAATGTCTTAAGTATACTTGCTGCTACTAGCACCATTTTAACTCTCAAAGCTGTATTACATCGGCCATTAAAGTTTCAGTGCTACGATTGGGGCTAAAACTTGTTTGTTAATTCCTCTATATCGTCTTTAGTTAGAACTGAGATAATTATAACTCTGTTGTAATACATCTATTACTTGAACTCGTCAAAAAGCCTGTTACTGACACTAAAATGTTATTTGGGGTTTGACCACTTTCCAGGTTTCTGGTCTTTATCATCAGACCCTTGTTATCAATTATGCAAAATACCCATCGGAACGATTCTAATGAGCCCAAACACGACCGGAATATGTGAAAGAATGGATGTAAAATAACTTTCAAGATTTCGTCTGCTAAAGACGTATTCACGGTCATATATTTATGAGTTATCCATCAAAATCGAAAATAAAAATTGATGTTCTTGCTCTACTTTAGATGAAAAAAAAACTACGATAGGTCTCAACTCTGTCAGCTTCTGGGTCAGAAATTATCATTCGTTTTTGTACGATTTAAGAAAAAAAATATTTCATCAATTTTAGATACCCTCTATCTCCTAAAGTATTGATCCTTCAGTTAAATGTTGAAGACATACTGTACAGAAAATGTAATGTAGATAATTCATGTAGAAGTGAACAAGCAGTTATTTTTAATGGTTTTGGAGATACAATACAAGCAAAAACCTTGAAAAATAGGTTCCTTTCCCTCCCTCCCCACCGCCAGCTCACTTCCCACCCTCGGGGACTTTAAATATCTTCATCTGGTCACTTTAAAGAACAACTGTACCAATTTTCAAAACTACACGAATTATTGGTTCTGATCGACGTTAATTGAGCTAATTTCAACTTATTCCTGTTTTCCACCAACTTTTTATTGCTCCAACAATACGAATTGTGCACTATAAAATATTAGAAATAGCGACTGCGCAACATTTACGAAAGGCGTTATTTCTTATTTAATAATAAGTATTTAGAGATTTTATTAAGAGGAAATTGTAAAATGTAAAAAATCGTTTTAAAGGTAGAACCAGTTCTAGTATGCATATGAACTGTTTGGATATACTCGTATATCGGAATATTTGGTGCGCAATTAATTCATTCGCCTGGTAAACCAAATGTCTTAGGATCGAGTCTTGATGTCACTATCTTTTTGCAATATAATAAACTTTTTTTTTTAATTTTGTTGAACTCTTATTTTTGTAATTTTCTTGATAATAACAATATTATTCGAGACAATATTAGACAAGATATTGCGTGATGATTATAATTCTTAGTGGATATGTTTTTAAAGGGTAGTTTTATGATAAAGAGTATTCTATTCTATTCTTATTGTAAGTTGAACAAAACTGGTTGAAAAACGATGATACGTAATTTTAAAATCTATAAATGTTATTGGTATGGAAACTATACCCTTGGCGGACACAAACGAAATATAGCAGAGTGTATTGAATATGGCTCTGATTTACTATGACATTAGTCACATTAATAGCCACGAGAATCTCAGAAAATATAAATGTTATAAACGACCAACGCTATAATATAGAGAAGATGAATAAAATGCTAATTCATTAAAATAATTTATATTCAATTTGATCCACATCAAACAAAAAGGCAGCGGGTGCGTCTGTGGCTTCGTGATGTCAGACCCAAGAGAGAAACTATGCTAGCGATATGGGCGCAGCTTTGGTACTCTTCTATACTTTCTCTTCCGTGTTGTGTTGGGTTTAACAAAATTTATGTATAGAACTGTTTCATTCAGATATGACGTGATTGGATTCGCCCTCTGATCAATATCTTCATCATCATCATATCAGCTAAAGACGTCCACTGCTGGACATAGGCCCCCCCAGGTGTCACCACAACGACCGGTCCATATGCGTCTCACATCTACCGGTTACCCGCGACCATCGCCAGGTCATCGGTCCACCTTGTAGGAGGCTTTCCAGTGTTACGTGCGTCTTCCGGTACGCGGTCGCCTCTCCAGAACTTTTCAGCCTTATCAACCATTTGTTCTGTGAGCAATGTGCCCTGCTCACTGCCACTTTAGTTTGGCGATCTCAGGCTATGTCGGTAACCTTTATCTCTAATTCGATCATGCAAGGAAACTCCAAGCATTGCCCTCTCCATCGCCCTTTGATTGACTTTATGCCGTCCGATGAGGTCCAATGTGAGCGACAACGTTTCAGTTCCATAAGTCATCACTGGCAACACGCACTGGTCAGAAGATACCACGCACTGTCATCACTGCCACGCTGCCCTGCCGAGTCGGATTCCACGGTTGACCTCTTTCTCGAAATTAGCACTTCTTAACTGGACCGTTAGCATATAGACGTACTCGTCTACAACTTCGAGTGTAGAGTCTCCGATTTTGATAGGAATGGGTGCTACATGGGTATTTACCATGATCTTGGTTTTGTTCATGTTTATTTTAAGACCTACTTTCGGATTTCGGAAACTCTACTGAGGTCATCGCGCATTGTACTGAGGCTCTCCGTGGTCTCAGCCGTGATGACTATATCGTCGGCAAATGGAAAAGGTGGGTGATCTACTCGCTATTGACATTAATGCCTAGCCTTTTTCAGTCGTAAAGCTTGAAGACATCCTCCATTGCAGCCGTGAACAGTTTCGGAAAAATTACGTCTCTTTGTCTCACACCCCACTTTAGGAGGATAGGTTTCGAGGTCTGATCCTGAAATCGGACTGATATGATGGCATTTTTGAGCAAAAATTTCAGAACCTCGATGTACCAATAGTTAATCTGGTACCATTGGAGAGACTGCAGCACAGCCCAAGTCTCTATCGAATCGAAGACTTGCTCTTATTTCATAAACGTTAATCAGAAGAGCAGATTATACTCTTCGGTCTTCTGTATAACCTACCACAGCGTAGGTATGTGGTTCACAGTGCTGAATCCTTTTTTGACTGGAATTCGTCAAACCGACCGACTCTAGAAAACAGCTTGCAGACATGGCTTAAAGTGAGATGGTTCTGTAATTCTTACAACTACACCTCTGATCCATGCCTGTGGCGATTTGCTCTCGAATATGACGGAATTTAACAGTTCCTGAAGGGCCTTAAGGACCGGTTTTCCACCCGCCTTTGCCTTCGTTGCGGGTGTAGAAAATCCAATCCAAAAGCCAATAACCTGGTCCATGAAACACTGTAGTCGATAAAACAATAGATAAAAAAATGGATAAGTCTACAGATCACAACGATAGCTATCAAAGGGTTGCGCGGAGGGCGTTGAGTCAATGCGCCAGCGCAACGAAACTTGTTTTACCTGTCTAATGTGCAAAAGAGACAGCGTAATACATGCCTCTGAACATTGGTTCATCCGTGCACCATGCTGTATGGTATTTAAAACCTTTTTATGCCTTTTTATGAAAATGAAATAAAGTCTTTTGAAATCTTTTTTTTAACGATCCTGTACATTTTTCTCCATTGATTTTTAGTTAAATAATTATATGCAATGAAAGGTCACATTATTTCTCTTAGTTTAAAACTATTCTGGTTACTGTCCGCCATTCTTCGCAAAGCGGGTTAGTAATATAATGACCTTTATAGTATTTTTTTAATGTTCTCGATTTAATTTTCTATGGTAAGAAATATTTTTGGCTGAGGTATATAACATATCTTTTTTGAAAGTCCAACAAATCTCAGAGCTCCATTTTTTTAACTACAATTTCGATTTTTGTGAAAAATGGTTCGTGTTTGGTGTGCTATATCCATCTATACAGGGAAATTGAAAAAATACCCAAAACCTCTCAACCCTGACTTTGTATCATGACCCTGAACAACATTTGTTCTACGACTTTGACCTCAACTAAACAATGTAGCCAAAAACAAATTGTTTTCATTTATTTGAAGTCTGTTTATTTCGCGTATACTACGCGCGCGCGCGCACTCAGTCACGCGCCGCCAGCCTGTCGGCCTTTCGTAGGCCGCCTTATAAAGAATATGCAAAATTTAAACTATGTTTATATTTTTTGTATGGAATAAAAATGTTTCGAATTTTGAAAAGTCGTAGAACAAATGTTGTTCAGCGTCATGATACGAAGTCAAGATTATGAGGTTTCGGGTATTTTTTAAATTACCCTGTATATAAAACCAATTCAACTGCATTTGCACTCTAATTGTAATAAATTGTTTCTGCTTGAATAGTTCGCTGATTGACTTTTTTATGTAGAATTCACCATTTAGAAGAGCCAAAGTCTGAAAAATTACTGAAAATTTTAAAGTTTTCCGAGCACCACGCCGGTAGCACAAGTCTTTTGGGATTGAAAAATTGGGTGTGCACTATTGGCATCTACCAACTTACCGCACTTATATCATAATGTACTATTATATACAAAAAAATTTAGCCGTCGGCAGTCGGATCGATCTTACGGCGCCAAGGCGTAAGATATTGTTTACCGCACGCACGACTACTACGCCACGGAGACGATTTTTATATTAGCTAAAGAACAATGGAAAGATTTGTATGGAGTCTGTTCCAACCCTTGTAGCAATATATGACATGTGGTCGAATGATGTACCTGTTTCCCTTATTATATATATACATTCTTTTATGCTTTGTGTACCTAACGATTTTTGTTGCTCTGTTTAAGATTTCTTCGATACAATCATCATCATCATTTGCTTAGCCTTTTCTCAACTGTATTGGGGTCAGCTTCCAGTCAAACCGGATTCAGCTGAATACTAGTATTTTACGTGGAGCGGCTGCCTACCAGACCTACACAACCCATTGATTGGGTAACGCGGTACTTACCCAATCAATGGGTAAGTACCGCTTCTGACAATCTGAAAAAAAAGATATCAAAGATCTTCAAATGATAGCCGGGACCAACGGCTTAACGTGCTTTCCGAGGCACGGAGGAAACTGGGTATGTTAAGATGGTCACCCATCTATAGAGTAACCTTGGTAAGCGTTGCATAACCTTGTAGATCGACCCGTGCGGTTGTTATTATCTAGCCACGAGTTTTTCCTCCTCTTTCCTTTTCGTTACAATGTACCCACCAAAAACATTTTCATGTAAAGCAATGCCAAGACGAGTCGTATCGTTACTCAATGACCTACTGGCACAAAATTCACGTATTTTTAAAAAAAATCTGTTCAGTAGCAGTTTTCGGACTACTTGACTTCAAATATTCATAAATCTGAAGTTGGTCTGAGGTGGCCCTTGATTTAACATATCTTAGGTAGAATATAAATACATATAATAGGTCTTTACCTATGAAATTGCCGTTTTATATTAAAAAAATTAAACGAATTTTTTTCATGTATTTTTTATTTGTATTAATCGAAGTAATCACCCATGCAATCAATGCATCTTTGCCAACGCAGTGGCAGTTTATTGATGCCCTTCTTAAAGAAATCAGCTGGACGGGGGGCAACAAATTCTTCAAAGGCATTTTGTACTGCCTCTCGGGTATTGATTAATTTTTAAGATAGATAGACGTTCCATAAATCTTGACGACGTAAATAACGCCCTACAGCAGGTCCAAAATTGGTTTACTGCTAATAATTTAGTATTAAATGGGAAAAAAACGAAGTGCATCAGATTTGCCTTACCGAACGTTAAAAGAAATGATTGCGACATAGTATTGAACAAGGAGAAACTTGAATTCGTCGAAAACACGGTTTTCCTGGGGATTACGCTTGACTCAAGGCTACAATGGGGTCCTCATTTAACATCTCTTGCGGGACGGCTAAGTTCAGCAGCATACGCTGTCAGAAAAATCCGTCAATTTACCGATATAGATACCGCGAGGCTGGTCTATTTTAGTTACTTTCATAGTATCATGTCTTACGGTATCTTATTATGGGGACGTGCTGCAGACATCGAGTCTATATTTATCCTGCAGAAAAGAGCGATCAGAGCCATTTACAATCTCCGTCGGCGTGATTCCCTAAGAGAACTGTTTAAGGATATCAACATCATGACGGTACCTTGTCAATACATTTACGAAAATATTATGTATGTTCGGAAAAATCTTCATCTCTTTAGCAAGATTAGTGACAGGCATAATTTTAATACTAGAAATAGGAACAAATTAGATCAACCCCGATTCAGATTGGCCAAAGTACACACTTCTTTTATGGGGTACTGTATTAAATTTTATAATAAAATACCAGTTGATATTCTCGAACTGAATGAGAGAAAATTTAAAGCATGCATAAAACGCACACTATGTAGACAAGCGTATTATAAACTGGAAGATTATATCCTCGATAAAAACGCTTGGCTAAATGCTGGTCCTGCTCCACAGTCACAGCTGCTTAGGTCCACTTTTTAGGTTTTTATGTTTTTATATTTGGAAGAGATGCTCGCTCCTTTTAGAGGTTCTTACATTATTTCGTTTATTTATTCTTATATACATACAAATTATATTATTATATTAAATACTTATTTATTATTTTTGATGTAAGAACTTAATCGTTTTCTTTATTAATTTATTTTTCATTATTTGGTCATTGACAACCATAGTTTTGTGTAAAGTAGAAGCATATTTTTCAAATTTTGTAAATGTGAGTACCATGAAACCATTTACATTTCATGTGAGTAGTTATAGTTTTACTTGTTGGACATGAACGAGCATGGTGGTTGAGAGCATGTCATGCTCACTCAAATGTCTCGCTGATGGCGGCGCGTGGGTTTGATCATTCGGTTCCCTTCGAAATGGTTGAGCTGAAAGGTGCCGATTCACGCGTCATGTTCGTGAACAGGCGCCGTCGGTTGAGACTGGTCATCTCTTAACTGCCATTGGCTTATTTTAATCTTTAAATTTAAAATTCTTATAATAAGCCCTTTTTTTTTTCCCTTTGCATTGTCCTCACATGCAGAAGCAACAAGTATATGTAACTTGGAATGTTGTAAAACAGAACATGATTTAAAAGAGTGTCCGTGGAGTTTCTTGCACGTTCTTCTCCATAGAGATCTACGCTTTGGAACGTGCAAATAGCTTCCATGTTTTTGACTGACCGACCTTGACGTTTCAAAAGTGCCTGTGAATGGTTTATTTGAAATAAAATGCTTTGAATTTGAATTGAATTTTTTTCCCGCCAAGAAGTTATCCAAATTCAGGAAAAAGTAGTAGTCTGTAGGCGCAAGGTCTGGTGAGTAGGCCGGATGACGGAGAGCTTCCGACCCCAGTTCTTGCAACTTAGAGACCGTCTGCTGTGCAGTATGAGGTCGCGCGTTGTCGTGCAGGAGCAGCGGAGACGAGCGATTGACCAATGCTGGTTGGAGATGTACCAGCTTCTCCATCATTGTGTTCAGTTCTTCACAGTACACATCTGCAGTAATGCTCACTCCGTTTGGTAAGAAGCTGTGATGAATCACACCGGCGCTAGACCACCAAACAGTGACCATCACTTTTCTAGGGGTAAGTTTTCGTTTAGGGCATTGTTTAGGTGCTGAACCAGGATCAAACCAACTTGCTGAGCGCTTGCGGTTATCAAACAGAATCCATTTTTCATCGCAGGTAACAATGCGGTTCAAAATTCCTTCATTTGTGTGTCTGTTGAGCAGTGCAAGGCACGTCTCGACGCGTACTTCGCGCTGGCGATCATCGAGTTCGTGGGGCACCCATTTGTCAAGCTTTTTTACCTTGCCAATTTGACGCAAATGGCTCAATATTGTTTTGACGCTAACGTCGACAGCTGCTGCTAATTCAGCCGTAGATTGTGTATCATCCGCTTCCACAATCGCCTTTAATACGTCATTATCGACCAAAGTCTTCGGACGACCGCGAGGTTCATTTTTCAGGTCGAAATTTCCAGAACGGAAGCGAGCAAACCAATAACAGGTGGTGCGTTGGTTTGTAGTGTTAGCTCCGTAAACGTCGTTGATGTTGCGTGCCGCTTGTGCCGCGTTGCTGCCACGACGGTATTCATATTATTATTCCATAATTACTCGATTTTTTAACGTATCCATGATGACGAAAAAGATTGAAATGCGATGAAAATGTAACACTAATCAACAAAAAAATTACTACTTTTGGAAAAAAAAACTTGTTTTGAAAATAAAATTAATTTGAAATTAAAATTCTTAGCCAAACAAAAATTATTTTGATTTGAAATGGCCAGTACTGCAGAACGGTAATTTCATAGGTAAAGACCTAATATATATTTGTAAGTTTTGGGGTCTTTAAGGTCTGGTTTCTCATTTCTGATTCAATCATGAATATACTATACCGCACCTTTTTTGATACGTAATGTTTTATTTTTAAATTAAAATATCTTTGCTTACAGATGATGCGTCGGCCCAACATAAACATGATAATAATATGTCTCCTAATTACTGTCAGCATTCTACTTTTTATTGATATTAAGATTCGACACACTGATAAAACATATCTCATACCCATTGACAGCCAGGAAAATACAATGATTTTCAGAAAACTTAAGACTTTTGATGAGACTAACACACAAAGAATCCTGGACGACGACGTCCATCTGTCAATAGAAATGGAAAATATATCCGAAATGAGTACTGATAAGTTTTCCTGTGGTTCTCCGAATACCAACGAAATGGACACAATTCTGCAAGCTAAGACCCGCGAAATTACAGATGATATAAAAAACATGCTGTTGGAAAAAGCACGTTTAAAAATCAAAAATGACACCTCCAGCTATAATTTTTCACAATCAGGGGTTGATTTTTTAGAAGATTTAGTTATGGAATCTGGCGGACAGTTCCAGAGAAGTTTAATTGTATCGACATGGAGATCAGGATCTACATTCTTAGGAGACCTAATACGAAACGCACGTCCAGGAACTTATTATGTGTATGAGCCCCTTTTAAAGTATGGAATCAAACAGTTTAAAACTCCGGAAGAAGCAACTGAACCCGTGAGCATTGTTAAACAAATGTTTCAATGCAATAATAAAGGTTTACAAGATATTTTTGACTGTGAAAGAATACGATACCGTGACGGTAAGCCCAGCACAAGAATTTGGGATTATTGCAAGTTCGGAAATAACACCGAACTATGTTTTAATGCAGATTTTAGTTCAAGATTATGCAAACTGTTTCCTTTTCAAAGTATGAAACTTATTCGTCTAAGATTACGGCCCGTACAGGAAATATTGGACGATAAAAAGTAAGTAATTTTTAATTATTTAAAGATATTTGATAATAAGCACAAGTTTTGTCCTTGCAAATACATTTCCATTGAATTGTCTCAATTAGTAACTTATGATAATTGAGACAATTCAATGCAAATGTGCCTTTTTTAAGGATGGGATATCATCAAATGACTGAGCAGTGTCAAAATCTTATGACATAAAATTCATCCGTGTTCCCCTTAATGCCCTTTGTGTTCCAGGACCGTAGTGACATTTTTGTGACGCAACAAAAAGATACGGTCCATTATAAAAAAACTAGTAACAACACCTGCTTCTCTAAATTGTGAAAAATTAAATGATGTGTTTAAACAACATGATGAGGCATATGATTTATTTATTTATTTCTGACAGGCTTAACGTCAAAGTGATACTGTTGGTGCGAGACCCCCGCGGGGTGATGCAGTCGAGATTGCATCACCGCTTCTGCAAGCTCTCTCCAAATTGCTGGGACCCTTCCATGGTCTGTGCAGACATGGTCAGTGACTACGTGGCAGCTGGAAGATTACTTCATCAGTATCCGGACAGACTGATGTAAGTGATTTATGACCTTGTTTCAGCTTCTGCTGGATTATAGTATCACTTATTCAATATTTCTGGCCTAATATTTTCTGGCTTTAGAACATTTGTTCAGTTCCTAGGGATGGTTGTCGAGACTATTTTTTTATTGTGGAAAATTTTGTTCTTCGTTTACTTGTAGGAGAGTTTTAGTCTAAGGACACTATTTGGTGTCTTTAGACTAAAACTCTGGTCATTGCCAATGAGTTGATTTGTTTGGCATTTGTTATTTTGGTTCAGAGCCGGGAAATCATCTTATCCAGGATCTCTAAGAAAAAGAGAAAAAGAGAAAAAAGAGAAAAAAAGAAGTGCTCATTATTAGGGCGATTTAAACACGAAGATTAGAGCCGATGCCTATCAAATAAGCCATTGTGCTGGAAAGTTTGGGTTGGGGCAACGTGACGAAAGTGGTGAAAGTCTTATACAATTTGCCGCCGAAAACAATCTGGTAATATCAAATAGCTTTTTCCTAAACCATCCATGGCGACTTTATACCTGGATTTTACCTGATGGCAAATATCGGAAACAAATCGATAACATCATTATTGGTTCGCGATGGAAAACTTTTATTAGCAATGTTCACACACTGCCTGGAGCTGATTGTGGATCTGATCATGAACTTCTGGTAGTAAAAATTTAACTTAAATTAGAGCGACCAGAAAAATCAGCAAACACAAAATACTACAGCCTTTGGAAAAATCAATGTTTTTTACTGCGTTAGAACAAAATTGGAATAAATGGATTAGTGTAAATGCTCAGTCCGCCACCCCAGATCACCTGTGAGGGTTGCTGCCCTCGCGAGGGGCATACTCCCCCGCCTATGGCTCCGCCACCTGTGGTGCCCGATGCGGACTACACCGATGACGATGCTCCTGAGATGACTGAAGTAGACCTGAGAGTGGTGGTTAATAGGCTGAAAGCCAAAAATACCGCCCCAGAACCCAACGGCTTACCTGGAAAAGCCTGGGGCCTGGCCTTGGAGGGTCTCGGGCCTCGACTAAGAGGGTTCCTAAGCGCATGCTTGGAGAGGCGCCAGTTCCCACTGCGTCGGAAGACGGGGAAACTGGTCCTCATTAAGAAGCGGGGCGCCCTGAGGACTCTCCATCCACATACCGGCCCATTGCGTACGTTCAAAACATTAAAGTAAACAATAAACATACAACCAGCGTTGTAGAAACAACTGATGCTCTGCTTGATTCCCTTAAACTAGACGATTCATCAGTAAATGATAATGAATACCACCAACAGATCAGAGCGTGGGCCACGGTGCCACCTGAATCACCGGAGTCAGATCTTCCATCCACTGACAAATTCATAAACGTTGTCAAGAGACTACCTCTCAACAAATCATCCGGTGAAGATAAAATATCTAATAGAATGATTATAGAAGCGTGTAAGACAGCGGGAGGCGCGATCTTATCAGTATATAACCGACGCATTGCGGAAGGTATTTTTCCTCGAATATGGCGACAAGGCTATATACGCATTATTCCGAAGAGTGGCGATAAGCCCCCGGATGACCCTAAGTCCTGCCGGCCCATAACCCTACTTCCATCTTTGGGAAAACTCTTAGAGTGACTAATCGATCCGCGCTTACTACCGAATGGACCTAAATTTCATAATAATCAATTTGGTTTTACTATTGGTTACTCCACCGTCGACGCGGTGCTCTTTGTTCGTAAAATTATTAACTTATCGGAACATAAATACGTGGTTGGAATCTTTCTCGACATTTCTGGCGCTTTTGATAACGCATGGTGGCCGATGCTACTACTTTAAATGAAAAAACCGTGGTTGTTACAAAAACATCTATAATCTGATTCTTTCTTACTTTCTAAACGGCTCCGTGAAACTCAAACTTGGACATCATTCCATTACTAAGTCTCTTACCATGGAATGTCCTCAGAGGTCAGTTATCGGTCCATATGTTTGGAATATTGGCTACGATGATTTCTTCGCACTTCCGCTCCCATGCGGCTGCTCATTAACCAGTTACGCGGACGATGGCTTGCTTCTCATTCAGGCAAGTACTCGGGCTGGCCTCGAGAATTTGGCTGACACATGCCTACGATTAATATTTCAGTGGGGCGATCGAAACCGTCTGACCTTTGCACCGCATAAAACCTATCAACTTATTTTAAAAGGAAACCTTAAATCCTGGCCTAGTATTAAATTTAATAACGTACCCGTTAAAAGAAAAGAATCCGTGTGCTATCTCGGTATGCTATTAGAAAATAACTTTTCATTTATTGATCATATAAAAACAGTAGGTGAGAAAGCAAAAAAGAACTTCTACGAATTGACGAGAATATCCAAAGCTAATAATAATAATACTGCATAACTTCTGACTCAAATGGTATAGCAGCTCACACGCGCTCCTGGCAACTCAATTCCAGTCATCCTTAGAGTCTGGGTCGCTACCACAGTTTCTAACAACTGGCGTTACCCACCTGCTCCATAAGACCGGTAGTCCCGCGGAACCCAAGAACTATAGACCAATTACTTGTTTGTCGACGGTCTATAAACTTCTTACATCCATTCTGAGAGTGAAGATCAATGAACACATTGAGACTAATTCAATTATGTCCACCTCTCAGAATGGATGTAGGAAGGGGTCCCGCGGCACTAAGGAGCTTCTCCTCATAGACATGGCTATAAGCCAACAGGTTCGTCGATCCCGCAAGGATCTGTCGACATGTTGGATAGACTACAAGAAGGCCTACGACTCTGTGCCACATACATGGCTCATGAGGGTGTTGGAGTTGTACAAAATAGATGCAACTCTACGCACCTTTCTTGAGTCATGTATGAGGCAATGGAAAACAGTCCTTCGCTATCCAGGATGTCGACCAATTCAGGGGGACGATGAGCCTGTGTGGATTAAACGGGGAATATTTCAGGGCGACAGTTTGAGTCCGCTTTGGTTTTGCTTAGCTCTGAATCCTCTAAGCACATTGCTGGAGGGTTCAGGTCTAGGCTATCGGTTGAGAAGAGGTGGTTAGGCCATATCTCGCCTTCTTTACATGGATGATCTGAAACTCTTTGCCCCCAACAATTCGCGACTGATGGAGCTACTGAAGTTGACTGAAACCTTCAGTAGTGCCATCAGGATGGAATTTGGTGTGGACAAATGTGCAGTCATGCATGTAAAGAAAGGGGAGATTATGGAATCTGAGAGAATTCAACTCTCGGATTCCATACAGGTTAGATCACTCAGCTCGACCGAAACCTATAAGTATTTGGGTATATCGGAAGCGTTGGGCATTAATGTTACTGACATGAAGCAATCGTTGAAGGAACGCTTCTTTGGCCGCCTGAAAAAGGTTTTGAAAAGCCTTTTGTCGGGCGGAAATAAGGTACGCGCCTTCAACGGTTGGGTCATGCCGGTATTAATTTACTCTTTCGGCATACTCAAATGGACTCAAACTGAGCTTGACGCCCTGGATAGGAGAGTACGTACACTGCTGACCGCAAACCGGATGCATCACCCACGATCGTCGGTGATGAGACTGTACATTCCGCGGAAGTGTGGAGGTCGAGGCTTTTTAAACGCCAAGACTCTCCACAACCGCGAGATGTGCAGTCTCAGAGAATATTTCCTCACAGCTGATGTGGGTATGCACCGAGATGTGGTCGCAGTGGACAAGAGTCTCACCCCGTTGTCCATGGCTAAGGAGAACTGGCGCAAACCTGTGATACTTACCACGGATGACCGCAAGGAGGTATGGAAAGGCAAGGAGCTTCACGGGCGCTTTTATCGGGCTCTTCATGGGTCTGATGTAGATTTTTCAGCGTCCGTGGCCTGGCTACGTTTCAGTGATCTCTTCGGGAAAACTGAAGGTTTTGTCTGTGCGATTATGGATGAAGTTATCTTGACGAATAACTACCGGAGGCATATTATGAAGGATGGGACGGTGGACGTGTGTCGGGCATGCCACTGTCCGGGTGAGTCCATCAGACATATTATCTCTGGTTGTTCTCGGCTGGCTAACGGCGAGTACTTGCACAGGCACAACCAAGTGGCCAGGATTATCCATCAGCAACTTGCTTTGAAATATAAACTTGTGGATTCTGAGGTACCGTATTACAAGTATGTGCCCGACCCAGTTCTCGAAAATGACCATGTCACGTTGTACTGGGATCGGTCTATCATCACTGATAGGACTATTGTTGCCAATAAGCCTGATATAGTGGTGATAGATCGATTAGCGCGCCGCACAATGAAAATTAGCGGATCGATGAGGCTAGGGCACTCATCGGCAAACTATATTGCTTCAGGGAGGGTAACACACGACCACGCGTGATGCGCTTTGTGAGACGGGCGTTTTCGGGGACTGATATCAGCCCTCGAGATTACACGTCCCGTGTCACGGAGCGCATTGACTTCCTGAAGCAGAAAGTTTATGCATGGGCGAACCGTATTCGGCGGTATAAGCGGCGGGTTGATCGATACTCGCAGAATCGCATGTTCCAAAGCGACGAGAGGTGGGTATATAGAGCTTGGGAGCGACCTGAACAAAGTGTGACGGATGTGTGCCGCCCGGATGATATCGCCACGAATACATTCTGGTGAAGCATCTGGTCGGTGCCCGTCTGTCATACCGAGGATGGCTGGATGCGCGATGTCGAGCGCGTGTTTGAAGCTATGCCACAAATGGAAAAAATTAACATCTCCCCATTAGATGTAGCCAAAGCAGTCCGTCCGTTACCGAACTGGAAATCTCCAGGACCGGATGGACTGCATAACTTCTGGCTCAAATGGTATAGCAGCTCACACGCGCTCCTGGCAACTCAATTCCAGTCATCCTTAGAGTCTGGGTCACTACCACAGTTTCTAACAACTGGCGTTACCCACCTGCTCCATAAGACCGGTAGTCCCGCAGAACCCAAGAACTATAGACCTAGAATTACTTGTTTGTCGACGGTCTATAAACTTCTTACATCCATTCTGAGAGTGAAGATCAATGAACACATTGAGACTAATTTAATTATGTCCACCTCTCAGAATGGATGTAGGAAGGGGTCCCGCGGCACTAAGGAGCTTCTCCTCATAGACATGGCTATAAGCTAACAGGTTCGTCGATCCCGCAAGGATCTGTCGACATGTTGGATAGACTACAAGAAGGCCTACGACTCTGTGCCACATACATGGCTCATGAGGGTGTTGGAGTTGTACAAAATAGATCATCAGACATATTATCTCTGGTTGTTCTCGTCTGGCTAACGGCGAGTACTTGCACAGGCACAACCAAGTGACCAGGATTATCCATCAGCAACTTGCTCTGAAATACAAACTTGTGGATTCTGAGGTACCGTATTACAAGTATGTGCCCGACCCAGTTCTAGAAAATGACCATGTCACGTTGTACTGGGATCGGTCTATCATCACTGATAGGACTATTGTTGCCAATAAGCCTGATATAGTGGTGATAGACCGATTAGTGCGCCGCACAATGATAATTGATGTTACCATCCCGCATGACGAGAACCTCGTGAAGGCCGAGAAAGAGAAACAAATCAAGTATCTCGACTTAGCGCACGAGGTTGTCGACATGTGGAATGTGGACTCAGCTATCATTGTGCCGATACTCATTACGGCCAATGGCCTGATGGCCAAAAGCTTCGACGAACATCTGTCGAAGCTGGCGTTACGCGGTAGGGTAAAGGGCCTGATACAGAAGGCAGTACTCCTCGATACGGCTCGTATTGTGAGGAGGTTCCTTTCTCTGGAGCCCTAACCACCGGTAGCTTAGACCCTGCTCCCGACACCGGCGGACTACTACTTTTTATATTTTTAAATGTATTTTTTTATGTTTTTTTAGAGATATATTTAAAAATATACTTTGTATGTAAATAAATATGAATAAACGAAATAATAATAATATCGTTTATTTATAAAACAGGGCACATTTACAATAAAATATTTTACAACATTTTTTACAGAACACAGTTAATGATTTGCCTGAACTAGGTTGAAACCTGTGTCTCAGGCTAGATAGTGCTTATGTAAACATCATAATAAAATAACAATTTATCAATAACCTAAAATAAAAACTTAAAATTAAGGGACACATCACATATATTTACACACAAAAAGAAGGTCTTCTGTCTCTACGTACGAGATGCTTAATAAATATTGCACAATTGTCTTTTTACAGCTATAGTCTTCTTCTTCTTATACCTGGCGTTAATCCCGGCTATTGCCAGGGTCCGCTGACCTACTTAGCTTCCTCCACTTTGCCCGATCTTGGACATCCTTCTCAGTTAGGCCATTGGCTCTCATGTCGGACTTAACGACGTCCAACCAGCGCTTGCGAGGGCGACCACGGGACCTAGCCCCAAGAACAGCCATATTCACGCATCCCCGACCAACGTACTCCATAGGGCGGCGCATGATGTGGCCATACCATCGCAGACGACACTCTTGCAGTTTTTCCCCCACGTCACGGACACCAAGACTACCTCTGATGAAAGAGTTGCGTATGCGATCGGATCGCGTTACGCCACTCATCCACCTCAGCATCCTCATCTCCGTGACGCGAAGCTCCTGGGTGTGTCTACTTAGTGCTGGCCAACATTCACCGCCGTACAGTAGGACAGGCCGTATGATGCATTTATATATCTGCCCCTTGAGCTTCGGAGGCATTTTGCGGTCGCATACAACGCCCGTTACCTCGCGCCACTTCGCCCAAGCCGCACCTATACGTGCTTGGACATCGTCGTCCACGTTGCCAGACTCGTGCAGCACGGATCCAAGGTACCTGAACGTATCGGACTTTCTGATCAGGTCCGAACCTATTCGGATGAACCTATTTGAATCCGTGCCGCCACAGGACATGTACTCAGTCTTCGCCACATTTAGTCTCAGACCACCGTTTTCAAGCGTGTCCTTCCAAATGTTGACTTTGCGCTCAAGATGGGCTTTGTTCTGATTAACGAGGGCGATGTCATCGGCATACATCATTAGCCATGGGGGCTTATCTTGGATGTTTGCCGTAACTACATCGAGCACTACGTTAAACAAGAACGGGCTAAGAGCCGAGCCTTGGTGAACGCCAACAGATATTGGGAAGCCATTCGATTCGCCAACAGCAGTCTGGACAGAGGACACGGAATCGCGGTACATGTCTCTGATAATGTCAATATAGGCCTCGGGAACGCCCTTGAAGCGCAGTGCCCATCAGATGGACTGCCGAGGTATACAGTCGAAGGCCTTCTGCAGGTCTATAAAGGCCATATGCAAAGCTCTCTTTCTCTCTCTGTAAGCCTCAGCCAGATTCCGTAAGGCGAATACTGCGTCCATGGTGCTGTTACCCGCCCGGAAGCCATATTGACACTCAGAGACAGTACACTCGCTACGGAGCCGTGTGTCAATGATGCGCTCCAAGAGCTTCATGGTGTGGCACATGATCTTGATACCGCGGTAGCTACTACAATCCTGTACGCTACCTTTGCCTTTGTATACAGGGATAATCAGGCTAAATCGCCACTGGTTCGGCATTTCCTTGGTGATCAGGATGCGGTTAAAAAGATCCGTCAGAAGGTCCACGCCATGTGGGCCCATCGCCTTCCACACTTCAATTGGCACATTGTCAGGCCCGACCGCTTTCCGGTTCTTCATGTGGCGAAGAGCAATGCGGGTTTCGTCTGGGGAAATAGGGGAAATAAGTCCAAGGTTAGGAGGCGGTTTGGGAGGAAGGTTATGGGGATGCTGTTTGTTAGACAGCTCCGCAAAGTATGTACACCATCTCTCCTTAACAGAGGGGGCATCGTAGAGCAGCTTACCCTTTTTTTTTTTTTTTTTTTTTTAAGGATGGGAAATCATCAAATGACTCCTCCCGCTCTGGGTGAAGCAAGAGGGAGTGTCAGACTCTTACTGACTAAAACCCATCCGTGTTCCTCCTGGTGCCCTTTGTGTTCCAAGGCTACGGCACCTCTTTCGAACAGATTCCGCAGCCCCAGCAGGCACCTGCCCTATCGGGCCCCGTCTTCCACGCTGACATCTCTTTGAGGCGCGCTGGGATCGCAGCGCGCCGCCGACCCGGGCCTAGTTCTGATCAGACGGCGAGCCACCCACTGCTCGCCGTCCGCAGGCCCGCGCCTACGGCGGCCGGGAATCGTCCTGCGACTCCCGACGCCTGGGGCGTCTTCTTCTGTTGCGGCGACTGGGACGTGAGGTTTCCCTCTCTCTCACACGTTCGGCCTCCTCCTTTGCTAGCATTACTGCTTCGCAGAAGGAGGTGATCGCTTCCCATGCCTCCTCGCTCCGGACCAAAGATTGAACCAAGGCCGGTCGCGAGAGGTCGCCGCCGCCGATCGCCTCGACGAGGACCCGGCGGTGCTCCGCCCAAGCAGGGCAGACCTCCACCGTATGCTCCACCGTGTCCTCCGGGCGATCCTCGCAGTGATGACACCCGGGCGCGTCCTCCCGCCGAATCCGAAACAGGTATCTCCCGAAACAACCGTGTCCGGTGAGTACCTGTGTCAGGCGGAAGGTGAGGACGCCGTGGCGCCGCTCAAGCCACTCCTCAAAGAGGGGACTTATCGCCTGGATTGTTGCGTGCCCAGCGCTGGGTTGCGACAGTCGCTGTCTCCATACCGCCATGAGGTCCTGCCGGAGCTCCGTCCGCCTTGCTGCGATTTGCCGCGGCAGAGGTGTCTCGCCCCGGCGTTGCGCCTCCACGCGCCACTCGTAAATGTGCGCGAGGGCTCTCGCCTCCAGATCCCATGGCGGCAGTCCGGCAAGGAGGCTCGCCGCCTCGCCAGAGACCGTGCGGTATCCCCGGGCCAGCCGGATGGCCATGACCCTCTGAGACGCGTTGAGGTAACGGGCAGGTCGCTTCCTCAAAGTAGGCGCCCATACTGGCGCCCCATAAAGGGCCATGGACCGCACAACCCCCGCGTAAAGCTTCCGGCAGGAGGCATTTGGACCCCCTAGATTGGGCAGAAGCCGCTTGAAGGCAGCCCCGGCTCGTTCCAGTCTGGGAGCCAAACGTCGGAAGTGTTCGACGAAGTTCCATCGGCTGTCAAGGACGAGACCTAGACACGTCATCGTCGACCCGACGCCAATGTGAACCCCTCCCACCGTTATTTGACATCCCGATGGTGGCCTGTTCCGAGAACCATGGAAGCACATGGCTTCGGACTTGTGCAAGGCCACCTCGAGACCCAACTGCCGGATCCTCTCAACGACTATCGCAACCCCGCGTGTCATAGCGTCGGTCGCCGCCTGGTGCGACCTCCCCTGCGCCAGGACCAGCGTATCGTCAGCATAGCAGACAACGTTGACGCCGCCAGGGAGGTCGGCGCGCAGCACCCAATCGTAGCCGATGTCCCACAGAAGCGGCCCCAGAACGGAACCCTGTGGAACACCGCACGACATCTCTCGCCGGTTCCACTCTCCCAGGTGACCGGGGTAGATGACGGCTCTGTCCGTCAAGTAAGCCTCAACTACGCGACGGAGGTAGTTCGGCACCCGGTGATACCGAAGTGCCTCCCTGATGCAACTCCAAGGCAGGGTGTTAAAGGCATTGGCGATGTCTAGAGACACAGCCAAGACGACCCCGCCCCGGGAAACCGCGTCCCCCGTCGAGAGGGCTCTCACGCGCATGATGGCGTCCACCGTCGAGCGTCCCGTGCGGAAACCGAACTGGTTTTCCGCCAGATCCGGCCCCACCCTCACTAGGTGCTCGACGAGGCGGTTTGCAATTACTCTTTCAAAGAGCTTGCCCACCTCATCGAGCAGCACGATGGGCCGGTATGCGGACGGAGAGTCCGCGGGGCGCCCCGGCTTCTTAATGAGGACCAGTTTCCCCGTCTTCCAACGAAGTGGGAACTGGCCCCTCTCTAAGCATGCGCTTAGGAACCCTCTTAGTCGAGGCCCAAGAGCCTCCAAGGCCAGGACCCAAGCTTTCCCAGGTAAGCCGTCGGGTCCTGGGGCGGTATTTTTGGCCTTCAGCCTATTAACCGCCACTCTCAGGTCTACCTCAGTCACCTCAGGGGCATCGTCATCGTCGTCATCGGTGCAATCCGCATCGGGCACCGCAGGTGGCGGAGCCATAGGCGGGGGAGTATGCTCCTCTCGCGAGGGGAATAAAGCGCTCACCACGTCCTCCACCAGCTGAGGCCGGAGACTCTGCGTCAAGGGGGGGGCCCAGGTGCGGAGCTTATTCCGCACCATTTTGTAGGGTCTACCCCACGGGTCCCCGTTCAGAGACTCCAGCATCTCCTTGCGAGCCAGATCCTTGGCCTGCAGGATCCCTGCTTTGAGGGCGGCCTTCGCCACTTTGTACTCCTCGTATAGCTCCGCCTCTCTGACCTGCGCATCTGGAGGGCGGATGCGGAGCCTGCGGTGCCTGGTGTACCGGCGCCGTGCGGCAACGCATGCCTGACGCAGCGTCGCCAGCTCTTGTGACCACCAGTACACCTGGCGGCGGGCGCGTCCTTGTTTAACCCGGGGCATTGCCACATCACAAATATCGGACATGGCCTCCCGGAACCACTCCGCTTCGTCGTTGATGTCAGCAAGCCTATCCGGAGGTGACACCCAGGCCTGCACGATCGAAGCTTCCAGGAGGAGCTCCCGGTCCAGCTGCTTCAGCGCCCACCGCGGACCAGTCGAGGCCTGCCGGACTGGCGCGGTTGAGGTCTGGGTGGAGACGTCAAACCGGATATACCGGTGATCGGAATAGGTCTCCACCTCCTCTAATACGCGCCAGTCAATGACACGCGGTGACAGAGCAGGGCTGGCGAACGAAATGTCCACCACCGACTCCCCCTGCATCCGCACACACGTGGGGACAGAACCCCGGTTTAGGGCGACCAGGCCTGCCTCCAGAGCCCAGTCCTCCACCATCCTGCCCCGAGTATCCGTATAACGGGAACCCCAAGCCAAGTGCTTGGCATTGAAGTCCCCGAGAACGAGTACGGGGAGGGAACGACACCCGGCGACGACGACGCCCAACTCCGTAAGGGAGTTTTGGAACTCAGCGAGAGTTCGGTTCGGGGAGAAGTACACTCCTACCACGACAATCTCCCCGAACCGTGCTGCTACGCACCCCTGTCCTCTCAGAGCAGCTTACCCTGGGCGTCCCTTACACAGAGACATTTGCTAATGTCCCGTGTAGCTTTCTCCCGGGCACGCGCCAGCTTAAAAATAAGCTTTTGCCCCTTCGCAGTTTCCAGCTTGTCGTACAAGGGCGCCAGACTTTTGCTGCGGGCTCTGGCTACAGCTTTTTTGCAAGCGCGCTTAGCCGCTCCATATGCCTCTCTGTCATCCGGAGAGTTGGACCCTTGCCACTGTTTAAATAAAACCTTCTTCTTCCGAGTCGCCTCCTGCACCCCGTCATCCCACCACCACGTCTCCTTTTCTATGGTGCGGCCACCACGAGAAGTGCCAAGGACGCGCTTACCCGCATCGGTGATTGCTAAATGGATCCTACTCCAGATCTCTTGAGCGGACTCATGCGGAGCACTGATTTCGAGATGCTCGACCTCCGCGATGAAGTCCGACTGCCTAGGACCATCAAGCAACCACCACTTTGTGCGGGGTTTGCGTTTTTCGGTCACTTTCTTTTTCGGTACAACCGCAAAGTCCAGGACAAGGAGGCGGTGTTGAGCCGTTAGGCTTTCACCTGGGATGACTTTGCAGTTGGTAACCTTGCCAATGTGGCACCGTCGCACCAGCAGGTAATCTATTTGGGTTGAGTAGGCACCACTACGGTACGTAATAAGATGCTGGGGCTTCTTCTGAAAGAACGTGTTCGCGATGGCTAGGTCAGACAAAGCGCAGGTGCTGAGTATACTGACTCCCTCTGCATTTAGCTGGCCATATCCAAAACCACCGTGAACATGTCCGTACTCTCCAGCAAACTGACCTACGTGACCGTTGAGATCCCCCCCAACCAAAACACCTTCGGAATTCGGAATAGCGCGTAGTACGTCCTCGAACTCATCCCAGAAGGCCTCCTTTTCAGACTCACAGCAACCAGTTTGAGGAGCATAGGCGCTGATTAGGTTCGTTACCGACCCTTCGATCAGCACCCTAACTCGCATCAACCGGTCGCTGCATCGGTCTACTTCAAGGAGTCCGTCCTGAAGGTCCTTAGACAGCACCACGGCCACTCCGCCCCTGCCCGTTGGTGATCCGGTGTACACTAGCCGGTACCCCTGCCCGATGTCACGTGACTTATTTCCCTTCCAGCGCGTCTCCTGAAGGAAGGCGCACTGGACCCGACGCTTCGCAAGTACGTCCGCGAGTTCTCGGCAACGTCCGGTTAGGGAGCCAATGTTCCAGGTGGCAAAGCGGAACTTCTTCTTGGGTACTATCCTCTTTAGCCGTGCCCGTACTCGACACGGTAGCCCTAGCCCACTTATCGCAGGTTTAGGGCGATGTGCCTGCGCGTCGTTATGCGGCGACGCCCTAGCCCGAGTACCCGTTTTCAACTTCTTGTCCATTTGATTATTTGGCTGAAGTTGGTTTTACGTGGGGCGACCAGCCGTCTGACCCCCACAACCCTACGAGAGGGAAACCAGGTTCGCCAGAGCCTCGTCCGTTGGACAGCAGGGTGCACCGCTAGCAGGTGAGGTTGGCTTGGGTCTTAAGATGGTAACAGAACCCATGCACCCCTAACAGAACCCATGCATTTTTACAGCTATAGTAATTTAACTTATAGATACTTAGTTCCTTATTTAGTCTATTGTACAGAAATGGACCTAAAAATTTAAAAAATCTTTTTACAAAAGCTTATTTTGAAAATGAAGTAGACTCGCAGACAATATCATTCCGTCTCTTATTAGTTTTTTCGGTGTTGTAAGTGAGCATGGTGTGCTGTTTTAATACCAGTTGCATAATGAAAAGCTGGCGAACAGTCAGTACGTTGCAGGATTTGTACAGAAGGTCTGTGGGATAGAGAAAGGGATGGAAATTGGCTACTTTTAAAATGGCTCTCTGAGCTCTTTCAAAAGGGAGTAAGTGAGTTTTGGCTGCTCCACCCCATGAAGCGATACAGTACTAGATTACAGATTGCCCTAGGGCCAAATGAACTTGTGTAATTACTTTTGGGTCCGCAATAGCTCGCAGTTTTTTAAAGACATAGATTAATTTGCGCACTCTTTTAACCAGACTCTCAATATGTAATCTAAAAGAGAAAGTATCGTCTATTATTACTCCGAGATATTTAATGTTGGATGTTTGGAGGATAAAAGGACAGTCACATGTACTGATAGTGTGGGGTGCACATTTATGAGCAAACAGATAAGGATGAGAAATGTTAATTTGAGGCTTGCGCATGGAGAACTGAATATATTTTGTCTTGTCAGCATTTAACGTTAGTAAATTACTATGAAGCCAGTTAGTCACAGTATTGAAACCTAATTGAGCGTATTTGTACAATTCTTTACTAGTTTTAGCGGTAAATACTAAGGCCGTGTCTTCAGCATATGAAATAATTTTTCCATGTTGTAGGTTCAAATTGCACAAATCATTTATATAAACGAGAAAAAGGGTTGGGGCCAAAATGCTGCCCTGGGGAACACCAAAACTAGTATTTTTTTGCTCATCGCTCGTGATATTGTCTATTCTAACACATTGATATCTGTCATCTAGGTAGTCAGCAAAGAGTTTCAGCGGGGTTCCCCTTATTCCCATGGTCTCTAATTTGTTTAGGAGCATAGAAACATACACTGTGTCAAAAGCTTTCGCTAGATCAAGGAAGACCCCCAAAGTCTGATTTCCTTTGCCAAGTTCCTCTGAGACATAATCGGTCAGGAGGTGCACCGCATCAGCTGTGGATAATTTGGCTCTAAAACCAAATTGCGTAGATGATAGTAAATTATTTTTTTCTAAATAGTTAACTAGCCTGCTATTTACAATTTTCTCTTGCTATTGTTTCCTGCCTTGTTTAATTCATTTTTATTGTAATTCCTTTTTAGATTCTTTATGAGATTGTTACAAAAATTTCTGTATCTTTTGTAAGTGGTTTGAATAATACTATTACCTGGGTTTCTCCTAGATGATTGATGAAGTTTGTCTCTGTGTCTTATACACCGAATCAGGCCAGGAGTGATCCAAGGTTTAATATTATTAAGTTTCTTGTTTGTTGTAATAACAGTAGTGTTACGTAATATTGCTAATTGTACATGTTTTATTAAGTACGATAAAGCAAAATTTGCGTCAGCAGTATTGTAAACTGGGCTAAAGTCAAGTTTGCATAAATCATATTCGAGTTTGTTTGTATTTAATTGTGTTTTGGTCTGGGGACGATTCAGCTTAGGCAGCATTAAGTTTAGGGTTAGTAACATACGATAAACTAGATTTAATGATCATGTGATCGAAGCAGGAACCGCTATCATGTGTGGGCAAGGTGTGCGCAGGTAGAAAACCATGAAATGAACAGATGTTAAGATACTCTTGGGTCCCTGCATTGCAGTTATCAGAGTTTATGTTTATATTTATGTCACCTGTTAGTATGACATTATTGAATGAGCTTAGGTCTAGAAAAAATTGGTTTATGGCAGCGGTAAAAGAATCCAAGTTTCTAGCAGAAGGGGATCTATAAATAGCAATTATTGCTGTAGTTGTACCAATTTTGATGATCAAACAATTACTCATACAGTCTTGAAGAGTAGGTTCTTCCACTGTGACCATAAATGATTCCTTTGAATAGACCACCACACCAGCATTTTGGTTGCTATTTAGCTTGGTATACAATAAGTTGCACGCTGGCATTACTGGGAAGTTATCCTGGCGATCAGATAGCCAGCACTCGGTTAGAACCATCACATCACAATCAAAATTAAGTCTACTAAGAAAAATGTTGAAGCTATCGATATTCTTAAAAATACTGCGAATGTTTTGTGTTAGTATGGTTAGTGACTTTTTATAATCGGAAAGATATTGTATGCAGTCCTCAACCTGGCATGTCTTTGCATCAGGCACAAATGTGTTATCTATATCAGTAATTAAATTATTATCCATAATAGTAAAAAAAAAGAATGTGAACAGTGAGTGAAGTCTAAAATATAAACAAATATGTGGCGCTCTTTGGCGCCTTCATAGTCAACCGAGTTTAGGTACCTGTTTTCGGCAGCTTTTTTAGCAGGACACTCTAGGTCTCCCGTCTTGTGGTTGGCTGGATTTTTGAAGCAGATGCACGTTGCACATCTTGGCGCAACGGCTTTTTTGGGGCAATCTTGAATGGTGCGGCCTTCTTCACCGCAGTGTCCACATGTAGGGGAAGCTACTTTGCACGTCTTAGCTGCATGACCGTACTGCTGGCATTTGTAACATCTCGTTACCAGTGTGAAATCTCAAACCGGGCAGGAAGTCCAATTTATGAATAATCTGTCCTGTGTGATGAGAGCCTTTCGAATAGTTGCTGGAACTTCTATGATATAGTTACAGTTCTCTGCATCTTTTCTGCCGGATTTGTGGCTTAACTTGATTGAGGTCAAAAATGTTTCTCTAGAGATAGTGGGCAGTTTGTCGGCCAAGTTTTGTTCATAAATACATTTAAAGACCTCATTTTCAGCCATAGATGCTGGGATTCCTATAACTATTAAGCGTGGTTTGCGCTTTCTAGGTTCATCGACGGTGAGAGCTGACGAAGCTGATTGGACAGTTTGTTTGAGCTTTTCCAGGTCTTCCTTAGTCTCCGTGCTGATTATGAGTCCTCCTTTTCCTATTTTGCGCACACTTCTGACTTTCAGTTTCATGTCGCCAGGGCAAATAATTTGTTGGACTATGTTCTTGGTTTCGTCACAGGTCTTAGAATTGTCGCTAGGAAAAATCGCCACGGAGCTAAAGGAATTTGGTCGAACAAAGCTGTTGGTCCCGTTCTTCACCATATCTGCAAACGATGTTGTTCTTGTTTCTTGCCCTGCACAGGACTCCTTAATGGTCCGGTTCATCTCCATTACGTAGTCCTTAAGGTTGCGGTCTTCATTCATTTTGTTCAGGGAGTTGTGGGTCTTATAGGCGTATTGCTTAAGGGACTGGTATTGAACCGCCATTTGCGATACTCCATGTCCAACTTTACGGCAAAGAGTGCTTATTTTTAGCTTCTGCTCAGAATTTAACTTCCCATCAGAAGCAATTGCACATACGTCATTCAAACACTGCTCAATAGAGGTCATACAGTTCTGAATCTCGGGAGTCGAAACTGTCTCCATTTCTTCGTTTCCTACGGCTTGGTCACGTCTAGCTGGTTGGGGCTGTGTTGGTGTAGGTGTTGGGGGAGGGCTGCGACGCGTCAACCTACTCCGGTTAAAGGGGCTGCCTTCCATATTTCAGAATATGATACTTATATAATCAAATCAGTCCATATTTGACTAAACAGCAAACACGCTAGTGAGTACACTAAACAAAGTAGGTCACTATTTATGCAATTGTTAATTTATTATATTTAATTAATATACATTGATGAGCACGTCTGTTTGCGTTGAGTGCAAACGATATGAATGGAAAAGCTACTTGGGGTCTATCTTTTCAAACCTTAAAAACTATTTATGGGGCTACCTACTTGGGTTGTATGTGCTACGGGGCACCTGTCTGGGCCGATAGGGCCACCATAGGTACGGTACGACGTAAATTGCTTCAAAGCCAGCGTTTGGCTTTGATATTCTTATGCAAGGCGTATAGGACGGTTAGTACTGAAGCCTTACCAGTGCTGGCGGGTGTTCTCCCAGTCGATCTAGAAGTGCAGCGGCGTGCTGCAATGTACTACTACGCTAGAAAGATTACGGACCCAGAGTTCTTACCGCAACGCGGCCGTGCTAAGATCTCTAGATTACTAAAACCCCAGACTGATGTCTGGGAGGAACTTTTATCCGAGTGGCAATGTAGGTGGGAAAATTCCATCAAAGGCCGTCACCTGCACCAGTTTTTTCCATCTGTTCGCGAGCGGCTGGACAGAACATGGCTGGAGGTGGATCACTGTGTTGCCCAATTTCTCACAGGTCATGGCAATTTTAAGAGTAAATTATTTTCCTTTAAACTTGTGGCCTCGCCTTTATGTCAATGTTCTACAGCTGACCATGAATACGAACAATCCGCACATCACATCTTATGGGAGTGTAGTCTTTGGCAAACTGAACGCAATATTATGTTAGATAGTATTAGGGTTACATCTGGGGTAGTTTACTATACGGACCTTGTTGAAACCAGAACAACGTTTCGTGCTTTCAGGCGATTTTGCCATACCTATTACTGGAATCAAAAGTAGCTCACAATTTAGGACCCATTAGTTTAAGTGGTAAGATATAATCCGTGGTGCTTGGCAACTGGGCTTAACCCAGTTGTATTTGTCCCTTGGTGCCTATTGGCCTAGTTCTATTCTGTCTCCTGCTTGATACGGAGGGAAGTGGAAATTATATTTTTTTTTTCCTACTCATCCGCTGTACTTTTCTGATTAATTTCGTTGCAGGATCCAAGACAGTTGAATCGTTTCTCCGGGACTCGTCGGGTTTCATTGGCTTGGCGTTTTTCTGGTGGTCGCCACTGTTGATTCTGGCTTTTAGGAGTTGCAGTGGTTGGGAATGTGTGGCGGACTTGTCCCAAAAAAAAAAGAAATTACCGGCCCATTGTGCTGCTCGATGAGGTGGGCAAGCTCTTTGAAAGAGTAATTGCAAACCGCCTCGTCGAGCACCTAGTTAGGGTGGGGCCGGATTTGGCGGAGAACCAGTTCGGTTTCCGCACGGGACGCTCGACGGTGGACGCCATCATGCGCGTGAGAGCCCTCTCGACCGGGGACGCAGTTTCCCGGGGCGGGGTCGTCTTGGAGGTGTCTCTAGACATCGCCAATGCCTTCAACACCCTGCCCTGGAGATGCATTAGGGAGGCACTTCGGTATCATCGAGTGCCGACCTACCTCCGTCGCGTAGTCAAGGCTTACTTGACGGACAGAGCCATTATCTACCCCGGTCACCTGGGAGAGTGGAACCAGCGAGAAATGTCGTGCGGTGTTCCACAGGGTTTTGTTGTGAGGCCGCTGCTGTGGGACATCGGCTACGACTGAGAGCTGCGCGCCGACCTCCCCTAGTGGCGTCAGCGTTGTGTGCTATGCTGACGACATACTGTTCCTGGCACAGGGGGGGTCGCACCAGGCGGCGGCCGAGGCTATGACACGCGGGGTTACGATAGTCGTTGAGAGGATCCGGCAGTTGGGTCTCGAGGTGGTCCCACACAAGTCCAAAGTCATGTGCTTTCATGGATCTCGGAACAGGCCACCGTCAGGATCCCAAATAACGGTACGAGGGGTTCACATCGGCGTCGGATCGACGATGACTTACCTTGGGTCTTATCCTTGACAGCCGATGGAACTTTGTCGAGCATTTCCGACGTTTGGCTCCCAGACTGGGGCGAGCCGGGGCTGCCTTCAAGCGGCTTGGACCTAGGGGGTCCAAACGCCTCCTGCCGGAGGCTTTACGCGGGGGGTCGTGCGGTCCGTGGCCCTTTATGGGGCGCCAGTGTGGGCGCCTACTTTGAGGAAGCGACCTGCTCGTTACCTCAACGCGTCCCAGAGGGTCATAGCCATCTGGCTGGCCCGGGTATACCGCACGGTCTCTGGCGAGGCAGCGAGCCTTCTTGCTGGACTGTCGCCATGGGATCTGGAGGCGAACGTGTGAGAGAGAGGGAAACCTCACGCCCCGCCGCAACAGAAGAAGACGCCCCGGACGCTCTGGGCCCATGAGCTGTCAGCACAAAAGATGGGGCCCGCTAAGGCCAGTGCCTGCTGGGGCTGCGGACTTCGTTCAAAAGAGGCACCGTACCCTGAAACGCAAAGGGCAATAGGAGGAACACACGGATGAGTTTTAGTCAGTAAGAGTCTGACATCAAATGACTCCTCCTGCTTTGGGTAAAGCAAAAGGGATTCTGCTTTACCCAAAGTAGGAGGAGTCATTTGATGATTTCCCATCCTTAAAAAAAAAAAAAGGCTGACTAGCTTAGCCGCAATGGACCGAATGGGAATCTATGTGCGGATAGTGGAGCATATACTCTACTCTTTCCTGTGTAGACTTCTTCTGCTGTTGGTATACCGATGGCCAACTTTATTTAGCCCTATTAAAAACCCTAGCAACTTTCTTAAACATCGCAAACAGAAGTTTCTCATTAGAAAAAATTACTAGGGCCGGACAGCATTTTGAATAGAAGAGATGATATAACCAGTGCAGTGCCTTGAATAACAGTCTTCCGAATTCTAGGAAAGGTCAAGCAATGTTAGATATTGACTGTTTGCATATCATATCTTAGCGATCTTACAAAGCAACATAATAGGGAACATGCAATATTTCCATATTTGCTTTAATTTTAAAGAACTCGATCTAGAATAGGTCACCACATAAATAAGAACACACACTTCAATTTATTGGCAAAATTGCGTTTTTCAACCGAAAGTTTAAATTTTCGCTAAAACGGACGATGACGTCACTCCAGTCTGCCACTGGGTCAAGAACTGTCCTAACTTATTATTATTTAAAGTTATTATTATTATCTCCTTTATTAAGTTAACTATACATATATATTATATTTTTAAATATTTGAATAAAATAAATAAAAAAACATATAAAAATATAAAAATAGTCGCCTACCGATATCGGGAACAAGGTCCAAGCTACCGGTGGTCAGGGCTCCAGAGAAAGGAACCTCCTGACAATGCGAGCCGTGTCCAGAAGTACCGCTTTCTGAATCAAGCCCTTAATCCAGCTGCCCAACGAGAGCCTCCTAAGGTGTTGGTCGAGGCTCGTGGCTATTAAGCCATTGGTCGACACGACTATCAAAACAATGATTGCGGAGTCCACTTCCCAAATGTCGACAACCTCGTAAGCCAAGTCAATATACTTGATTTGTTTGTCTTTTTCAGCTTTCACGAGGTTCTCGTCATGCGGGACGGTTATGTCTACAATCATTGCACGCCTCACAATTCGGTTCACCACCACTATATCAGGCTTATTGGCAACAATAGTCCTGTCAGTGATGATGGACCGATCCCAGTACAATGTGATATTGCCATTATCGAGAACTGGGTCGGGCGCATACCTATAGTATTATTATTATTCCATTTATTCATTTAATTATACTTACTTATTACATTTTTAAATATTTCTATAAAAATACAAATAACATTTAAAAATATAAAAAAATAGTAGCCCACCGGTATCGGGAACAGGGTCCAAGCTACCGGTGGTCAGGGCTCCTGAGAGAGGAACCTCCTAACGATGCGCGCCGTGTCCAGGAGTACTGCTTTCTGGATCAAGCCCTTGATCCAGCTGCCCAACGAGAGCCTCTTGAGATGTTGGTCGAGGGTCTTGGCAATAATGCCATTGGCCGTCACGGTTATCGGCACAATAACTGCTGTGTTCACATTCCACATGTCGACAACCTCGCGAGCCAAGTCAAGATACTTCGTCTGTTTATCTTTCTCTGACTTCACGAGGTTCTCGTCATGAGGGACTGCTATATCAACAATCATTGCGCGACGCTCTAGTCGGTCTATCACCACTATATCTGGCTTATTGGCAACAATAGTCCTGTCAGTGATGATAGACCGATCCCAATACAATGTGCAACTACCATTTTCGAGAACTGGGTCGGGTACATACCTATAGTACGGTACCTCCGATTCCACAAGATTGTATTTAAGAGCAAATTGCTGGTGGATAATCCTGGCTACAAGGTTGTGCCTGTGCAAATAGTCTCCGTTAGACAGACTAGAACAACCGAAAATAATGTGGCGGATGGATTCCCCGGGACGGTGACATGCCCGACTTATGTTAACCGTACCGTCCTTTAAAATGTATTTCCAGTAGTTATTAGTAATCATAACTTCGTCCATAATTGCACAAACAAAACCTTCTGTTTCCCCAAAGAGGTCACCAAAACGAAGCCAGGCTACGGACGCTAAGAAGTCTACATCGGGCCCATGTAGGACCCGATAAAAGCGTCAATGAAGCTCCTTGCTCTGCCATACCTCCCTGCGGTCGTTAGTATCTAATACCACAGGTTTGCGCCAGTTCTCGTTAGCCAAGGAGAGCGCGGTAAGGCCTTTGTCCACCGCTACCACATCTCGATGCATACCCACGTCGGCTTCTAGGAAGTATTCCCTAAGGCTGCATACCTCGCGGTTGTGCAGGGTCTTAGCATTTAAGAAGCCACGACCCCCGCACTTCCGCGGGATATACAGCCTCATCACCGATGACCGTGGGTGATGCATCCGATTTGCGGTAAGCAGTGAACGTACCCTCCTATCCAGGGCGTCTAGTTCCGTCTGAGTCCATTTGAGTATGCCGAAAGAATACATCAAAACCGACATGACCCAACCGTTGAAGGCGCGCACCTTGTTTCCGCCTGATAAAAGACTGTTAAGTACTTTGTTCAGGCGGCCAAAGAAGCGCTCCTTCAACGATTGTTTCATGTCAGCAGCACTGATGCTTAACGCTTCCGACATACCCAAATACTTATAAGTTTCGGTTGTGGATGTATGGAATCTGAGAGTTGGGTTCCCACGGATTCCATAATCTCCCCTCGCTTTACATGCATGACCGCACATTTGTCCAATCCAAATTCCATCCTGATGGCGTTACTGAAGGTTTCTGTTACCTTTAGTAGCTTCATCAGTTGCAAGTTGTTAGGAGCAAAGAGTTTCAAGTCATCCATGTAAAGGAGGCGCGATATGACCTGACCACCTCTTCGCAACCGGTAGCCTTGGCCCGAACCCTCCAGCAATGTACTGAGAGGGTTGAGAGCCAGACAAAACCACAGTGGACTCAGACTGTCACCCTGAAATATGCCACGCTCGATCCTTATCGGTTCGCTGTTCGCCTGGATCTGTCGACATCCTGGATAGTGAAGAACCGTCCTCCACTGCCCCATACACGACTTTAGGAAGGTGCGTAGGACTGCATCAACTTTGTACAGCTCCAGCACCCTCATGAGCCAGATCCAGCCATGCATGTCGACAGATCCCTTCGGGAACGACGAACCTGTTGGCTAATGGCTATGTCGATGAGGAGCAGCTCCTTAGTACCGCGGGACCCGTTCCTACATCCATTCTAAGAGGCAGACATAATTGAATTACTATCAACATGATGGTTAATCTTTCCTCTCAAAATGGATGTAAAAACTTTATAGACCGTCGGTAAACACGTGATCGACTTTAATTTTTAGGTTCCGCAGTACTTTCTGATTTATGGAGCAGGTGGGTTAATCCAGTAGTTAGGAACGGGGGCAGCGACCCTGACTCTAAGGCAGGCTGAAATTGAGATGCCAAGCGAGCATGCGATCTTTGAAACCATTTAATCCAAAAGTTGTGCTGCCCGTCCGGTCCTGGGGATTTCTAATTAGGCAACGGGCGAACTGCACGAGCTACATCTTGGGGGCTGATGGTAATTGCCCCCATTTCTGGTATCGGATCGCACGCACGTTCGACCTCCCGAGTCCAATCACCCTCGGTGTGACTGACAGGCACCGACCAGATGCTGCGACAGAATGAACTCATGGCTTCATCATCCGGTAGGCACGTTTCAGTCATGCCTTGGTCCGGTCGCTCCCAAGCCCTATAAACCCACCTTTCATTCCTTTGGAATGTGCGATTCTGAGTATATCGCTCCACTCGCCGCTTGAACCTCAAGCTCTGCCAAGCTGGTACAGTTGGTCGTGTAACTCTGTCACTGCTAGGAAATTTGACATGAGCTACACGACATACCGCTGCAGCCGCACAGTACAAGATCGAGTGGGTATCGGCAAGGTCTTCGCTGCTATCAAAATAACTTGCTAGTTGCGAATCTAGAGCACACACCAGCGCCCTATTTTTATTATGCATGGGCAAACGAGGTAGCTGAGGCCTAAGCTCTGGCGGTGTGGAGCGATACTCTCGGAAAGCATCCTCCAAAGCGCTCCTCAATCGCTTATTGCATTGGGTACTCACGGATATAGCCCCGTCGTCATCATCCTCACCAACAAGGTCGGGTCGCGGTGAAACACTGAGTTGTATTTGCACCGCGGCCGGTGGCGACGCAGGTGAGACGCGGCCGCTCCGTGATTTCAGACGCAGTCTATCAAGTACGGCGTCATCCAACATACGGTTACGCTGGATGACCCGCACCTGATCCGACAATCGTTGGGCTGAAACGTTGACAGCTGGCTCAAGTACCTGAAACAGAGAGAGCATCCGACCACGGTATGCAGTCAGGTTAGTTCCCCCCTCTGTAGCCCCAAAGTATGAGCGTATCACATTCTCGTTTATCGATTGCGACCATTTTATACGCTGCACACTTCCACCGGTAGCGGGGACCCTGTCAGAGGCCAGTGATCGGCCTCGTCCGCGCCGACGCGCGGGTGGCGGTGTCGTCGGCGGCGAGAAGTATTCGTCGCTCGAGCTCGATGCAACTGCAGCTACCGGAATCTCAGGATTCACGGCTGGCGCTGGTCCTGGCGGCTGCGAGGCGGAGCTGAGCGACGAACCCGAAGATGATGTTGGTGCGGCTTGTGTTCTTGTCCGGCTTCTTGTCAGCATTGATTGTTGTGATATTTGTTACTGTTTTCGTACAAATTTAACTAGTTTACATGTAATTTGTTTTTTTTTCTTGAAGTTTCTAGGATTTTGTTCATTTTGAGAATCAGTTTTTATTTAAACAATATAAAAAATCGGGATGAAAATGTTTCTTGTCAGTCAAGTTGACAGCTGGACCACTTATTATTATTATTATGTTTTTGACATTCTCGGGTCCCTAGAGAACCGGTCCTTTGGTAGGCGTACGAGGGGCCGATGCCAACTCGCAGAGGCCTCTTTAGACATTTCAAATGGAATGGGACACCAACCGACGATTATCCCTGTATGCACTGTGAAAGTATACCCAAGGACAATCCCCGGTTGGAGCAAAACTATTGCAAAATATGGAAACAAAAGATGAAACGCTATGGGTTTGGCTGGTTTAGTGGACTAATAACTACTACTATGGAAGAACTATTGGCCCCTGCCTGACCATTGACTATTAAAACGGCTTAAAAATAGCAGAGGGTGACTTGCACACTCAATAAATGGGCCCCCCGAAAAGGGTCGCTAGCACAAAGTGACGTAGCGCCAAGGGGGCAACATATCCTGAGGTGCTAGAGGAGTGGAGAGGTATACCACGGCTATCAGGACAATCCCGGAAGTACGGTCAAGATCCCTACCAGCACCTTACTGGATTATACGTCCTTCTCCCGAGCACGTTTGCTCTTGCGAATCTCCACTCAGACCGGCCGATTAAGGCTAGAAAGAGGTGGGAGCTCTGTTCCTCGTCAGTGTTCACTCCGGCCAACCAATAAAGGCGAGCCAGAGATGAGGAACAAGAATTCTCCCTGGAGATCAGGTCCGTGGGGTCGCTAGTGCCCAACAGTTCGCCACAAAACTGCCTTGCGGATTATTATTATTATTATTATTATTATTAACTCAAAGACATATGGTTGCCTTTAAGTGGTCATAATGGAAGTGACGTCACTAACCGCTGATTTTGGTTTCTAAATTCGTTCCGATTCTCGTTACTTTAATTAATTATTTTTGTAAAAATCAATAATAATTAAATAAAAACGTTGCAATGGCCTTTATTTTATACTTTATTATCATCAACATTTTTATAAATTCTGCATTTAAATCTTTCCTGTTTAGCCTTAGGATTTTTTTTTTGCTTTGCGTGTATTTGGCTAACGAAGTCGCGCGCAGCAGCTAGTCTTAAATAAGAGTGGCTAAAGACATGTTTACAAAAATATTACACACATACATTAATTACTATCCGTTAAACAAATTTCTTATATCCAATCATTTACTCGTATAACGAGCTACGGCTTCCGAGTAATCTTTTTCCGCGCCACCTCGTACCAGCCCTCACGGTACGCATCCAGCGCGTCTCGCATCATATTGTTATATTATTAGTTATTATATTATTCATTATGTACATATATTTTGGCCTCAAGAGTCAGCTCATAGCATCTTTGTCCCCCTGCATAAGAAAGGCTCTACAAAAATATGCAGTAACTATCGTGTTATTGTCCCTTCCCCTCGGACCTCGAACACGAGCTAACGTCTACTGAACCGCTGCTCCTTAATTATCTAATTAAAATTTATTTAAATGGTCCAATAAATTTAAGTGAAATATTCGGAGTCCATAAAATCGAAGAGCTAACCGTCAAAATAAAACCGACAACTGCAAGATTAGAACGGCCCATCCCACTACAGAGAAGACCATCCTTCGCTGAGACGAAGCGACGCCTACTTCAGTGCAAAAATTGCAGCAAGCGTCAGTGCCAGATGAACTGATCCGGATCTTTCAATACTGGTACAACAATCAGGTCAATATTGTTCGATGGTCGGGGGCTTATTCGACCACATATAGGTTAGAGTGTGGCGTGAGGCAAGGAGGGCTAACCTCACCGAAGCTCTTCAACCTGTATGTTAATGCGCTGATAGAGAGGCTCAGCAACACGCATGTCGGTTGCCATATTGGAGGTATGTGCCTAAACAATATCAGTTACGCTGACGACATGGTGCTGCTGAGCGCCTCTGTCTGTGGTGTGTCAAGGCTGATTGGCATTTGTGAGAAGTATGCTGAAGAACATGGTTTGTTGTATAACACGAATAAGAGCGAGTGCATGGTCTTTCGGGCCAGAGGGGGGTGTCCAGATTACTTACCAGCAATTAAGCTCAACGGATGCCCACTCAATACAGTTGATACGTTTAAGTATCTTGGGCATTTATTAACCGCTGACCTGAAAGACGATGCAGACATTGAAAGGGAACGTAGGGCGCTGTCTGTTCGTGCGAATATGATAGCTCGCAGATTTGCTCGGTGTTCGAGGGCCGTCAAAATAACCCTATTTAGGGAATTTTGTACGTCCTTTTATACTGGCAGTCTGTGGGTGGATTACACGCAGAAACAGTACAGCGCTCTACGTGTCCAATACAACAACGCGTTCAGGATGCTCATGGGGCTGCCTCGCTTTTGTAGCGCGTCGGGGATGTTTGCCGAGGCGCGTGTGGATTGTTTCCACGCAATCATGCGCAAGCGGTGCATATCCCTATTGCATAGGGTGCGGGGCAGCCGCAACAGTATCCTGAGCGCTTTAGCTGATCGCTTTGACTGTCAGTACGTGAACCACTGTTGCATGGTTCATGTACGGACTGATATTGCCATATTATTTTAATCTCACTATTTTAATTTTAATCTATTATAATCTATAGGGTGGGTAGTTTGATCATAAGGTGGAAAATAATATCGCTCCCTTTTTAAATTTTAAATAAAATTAAACAACAACATAATTAACTAAATAAATGTATGCATTTAAATGCTAACATAGAGTACCCACCAGTATAGTGTTATCTCTTTAATCTTACATTCCTAAACAAAAACGACACACAAAGAAACAAACATGGAAGCACTAAAAGTATCATTGTCTGATATGATGACACTGTTCCAAAGCCGGATGTCCAACTTTGAGTCTGAGCTGAAGAAAAACCCTGCAAGCACATCTAGCGGCACAGATGGATTAGTTGCAGACTACACTGCTTTCAAAAAATTCATTCTGGATGCGTTGGGCTGTCTTCAGCGGCAGTTATAGGCGTTGGCGCAAGGACTGGACAACCTTGAGATGCGGGGTCGGCGAAAAATGGTCCTGTTGCATGGTGTCACGGAACAGGCCAAAGAAGATACTGCGCAGATAGTAGCTGAAGTTATGTGGTGCCACCTTAAGCTGACAAATTTTACTGTTGCTGATGTCAGGCGTTGCCATCGGATGGGTAGACCAACAGGTGCCAGCAAGCCCAGGCCCATACTATGCAAATTAAGGGACGTCAATGTCAGAGATAGTGTCTGAGTTCTTGACGAGATCTCGACATCAGCTCTTCATGTCGGCGAGGGAGAGGGTCGGTGAGACCAATTGTTGGACAAAGCAGGGCCTTATTTATTTTCTTGGTTCGGACGGCACTCGGCATAGAATAAGTTCCATTGATGAATTAAATGGTATCGAGCAAGCCAGGAATAAACCCAATACTCCCGTCGCATCTGCACCATCGGAGTTGTCATCACCCTCACCGACGCCGGCACCGAAGAAGGCTCGGCGTGCCGCTAAGAAGTAATTTGAGACTTGCTCCAACTTTCATGAAGTGTATCTTAGTCCGGGTAGCGGCTTCATTCCACTTTTGTGAGTACCCCTCTCTAATAATTGTATTCAAACTGTTTCTACCCTATACCTTATTCTTTTTCTAAAATTTATAATTTCACTTTTTCTTTCAATGTTTTGATTGTTTTCTTTTCCACTGGCAGCTGTCAACTTGACATTTCTCTTTTTAATTTTTGTGACAAAAATCATTAGTTGCGTTCAGAAACAGGTTGACAGTGCGCCCAGAATAGAATATGTATATCTTTTAGCTGTTGTAGTTTAAGTTATTTATTATTTTCTATTCTTTTATTGTTTTTAGTACTTCTATTGCTTTATAATATGTTGCTGTTTACCCGGACGATTAGTTTACTGTGCTTTTCTCTGTCTATTTGTGTTGTTTTAAAGCATGTTTTTGGTTTTATAATACACACAACTGGCGGGTGGATAATTATTGCCCCATTTTTATTTTCATTAGACTATAATTTTATATTTCGTAGTTTATTTATAAATATTTTTTATGTCATCTAATAATGATGGCAGTGATACCGAAAGCTTTTTATCTGCATGTAGTGATGACAGTTTTGTTAGTATTCCTTCCCTTGCTGACTCGCTTGAATCTCAATTTTCCGATGTTCCGAAGAATTTTAATGTAGTCCATATAAATGCTCAAAGTATTCCGGCACACTATTCTGACATGCTAGCGTCCCTTGACTGTAAGAACATCCATGCTATCCTTGTTTCAGAGTCTTGGCTAAAACCATGTCTCCCATCAACATCCTATTCCTTACCAGGTTTTCAGCTAATTAGAAATGACCGTGCGCATGGCGCTGGGGGTGGTGTTGCTATATACCTTCGCCCGCACATTCCTTTTTCAATCGTTGATATATCGGCGCAGCCTCCCCCGTCAAACGCGGGCGAGCATCTCTATTTGGAAGTTACCCTGAACCTTACCAAAATCCTTCTAGGTGTTTATTACAGCCCTTTGTCTCGAATTAATTTCTTTTCCTCCTTTGAAAACATCCTAGAAAACCTGTTGCCCTCTTACAGTCATACAATCATTATGGGAGACTTCAATTCCTGCTTATTGAAGAACGATTCTCGCTCCTCATCTTTTCAATCAGTACTTCAATCGTTGAATTTGTCCATTCTGCATGCGTGCATCTAAGGTGTGGAATAATATTCCACCACCATTGCGGGTATTAGGAACCGTCCATACGTTCAGAACGCGTTTACGGCAGTATTTGATGGATGCACAACGAAAACAGGATATGGTAAACCTAAACGTTTCCATTATATAAAACAAAAACACTACTACCTATCTAAAACATATTGTATGTATATGGATTTGCGAGTAGTCTGCATTGTACACGATAGGTATTTTTCCTTGTGTTGTGCCTCTTCTGTTGTGTCCTGCTGTGTTGTTCGCGTCGCCCATGTGCGCGTCGCCCATGTGCCGTCGCAATTGTGTAACACCCTGCCCGGATATAAATATGGCAGAAACAGGTTTTTTTTGTTATTGTTAACAAATAGTTCGTTTTGTTTCCGAACGGTGGGAAACAAGGTATTTATTTATGAGTAATACACGTACAAACAAACACTATCATACACATTCTTTTAATATCTTCCTAACTTTGTCTTTATTTCTAGTATAATTGCTCGATATTCATTATACCTATCTGTTTATTTCTTTATGTACTTTATTTTGATGATTTTCTTATATATGATATGAATGAACCGCCACTCATCCTTAGGGTTCATTAGAAAACCAGCGTCGGACAGTCTCAGGCTGTCTGACATATCGCTGAAATGAACCTTTTTAGTGCAGCCGTGAGACACACACTTAGTTTTTGGCTTACTTACCATTATTTATTTTTATGTACCGTGCGTGTTTCATGTATGTGCTAAATAAATACTATTCTTTCTTTCTTTCTTTCATTCTTCCCTTAAGTGCCACACATCATTTTCCTAATTGTAACCCTTCACTCTTAGACCTTATTGTTGTTTCCTCTTCTCAACATGTCGGCAAGCATGGCCAATGCCCAGCTGACATGTTTTCTTATCATGATCTCATTTTTCTCTCATATAAAATACGACCTCCTAAGGCAAAACCTAAAATTCACCTGCAGCGCAATTTTAGTGGAATGAATGCAGATAATCTGCGAAAGGATGCCAGCAGCATTGATTGGACACGTCTAGTCAGCGTTGAGTCAATTGATGATAAGGTTAACCTGTTTACAGATAACCTTGTGCAGCTGTATGATGTTCATGCTCCCATACGTGCAATAAAAATAAAACATCTTCCAGCACCGTGGCTAACAAGTGATATTAAAGCCGTTATTCATAAAAAAGGTGCAGCTAAAACAAAATTTAAATGTCATCCCTCGTCGTCGAACTGGGAGAAATTTTTGGATGCTCGAAATCGCTGCAATAAGGTGTGTAGAGACGCCCAACGACGCCATATCCACACCTCAGTTGAAAATGGAGACCCAGCAAAAGTCTGGAAGTTTCTTAAATCCATAGGAGTTGGGAAATCTCGCCAAGAATCGATTCCTAAAGACTTGGATATTGATCTTTTGAATCAGCACTTCTCATCTTCGTCCCCTTGTAATGGGACCTTGAAAGCAACAACATTAAATTGTCTTTCAAACCTTTCAACTCCGGATCCCCATTTGTTTTTAGTCAATTCTCTGATTGTGATGTTAAGAAGAGCGTAGTTTCAATCACATCTAACGCCGTTGGGAGTGATTGCGTCAGTCGAAAAATGATACTCCCTGTCCTTGACGAAATCCTTCCTATCCTTTGCCATATCCTAAACTACTCAATATCCCATGGGGTTTTTCCATCAACTTGGAAAGAGGCCAAAATCACTCCTTTACCCAAAAAGGCAAATCCTACTTCCTTTTCCGAATATCTTCCTATTTCCATCTCTCCAAAGTCCTTGAACGTCTTGTCCACAATCAGCTTAGTGTTTTTCTTTGCAAAAATAGATTGCTAAACCGTTTTCAATCCGGATTTCGTCCTGGTCATAGCACCGCTACAGCCTTAGTGAACGTTACCGATGACATACGGTTAGGCATGGAACGAGGAAATCTGACGGTTCTCTGCTTACTAGACTTTAGTAATGCATTCAATGCTGTCGATTTTGATATCCTGCTTGGCATGCTTCGCTCGCTTAACATATCTCCAACGGCGATTGACTGGTTTCGCAGTTACCTGTATGGCCGCCGGCAACGTATATGCATCGAAGAATCTAAGTCTTCCTGGTGTTATACAACTGCCGGTGTACCTCAGGGTGGCGTTTTATCTCCTTTACTCTTCGCAATATTTATAAACGCTATCTCCCAAAAACTTCTGTCTTCCTACCACCTTTATGCAGACGATTTACAAATCTACCAACAAGCTGCCCTTACAGATTTGGCTAATGCAATTATTGCAATAGACAGAGATTTGGCTGCAGTTTGTGAGTGGAGTGAGGCAAATGGGCTTCAGGTTAATCCATCGAAGACCCAGGTCATTGTTGTTGGCAGCTCTAGGATGATTTCAAAAGTAAATTGGTCTCAGCTTCCCCAGGTTCAATTTAACGGAACTACTATTCCAATAAGTGAGAAGGTTAAGAACCTTGGGGTTTGGATCGACAAATATCTATCTTGGGGTCCGCAGCTCCAGGACGTAAGCCGCAAAATTTTTGCATCTGTCAGGTCCCTTAGACGTGTTCGGAACTTTCTTCCCACTGCCACTAAAACTGCGCTTGCACAGTCTCTTCTGTTTCCCATCCTTAACTATGCTGATGTCAGTTATCTCGATCTTACTCAGGCGCAACTAGATAAACTTGAGCGTCTTCAAAACCTTTGCATAAGATTTATATTTGGCCTGCGCAAATATGATCACATTTCTGAATTTCGCACAAAGCTCAAGTGGCTTCCCATACGTCTTCGCCGGGATTCTCATATTTTATTTATGCTCTACAGTATTCTGTTCAATCCTACAACCCCCTTTTATCTTAAAGAACGCTTCAAGTTCCTTCATGACACACATAATAAATGTCTAAGGTCGTCGGAAAACTTGAGATTAGAGATGCCGATGCACTCCACCAGCTTCTACGACAAATCTTTTACGGTTCAAGTGGTGCGGTTATGGAATGCTTTGCCCGTATTAGTAAGACGTGCCCAATCTTTGTCCATTTTCAAAACAATGGTCAAAAATCATACCTTTCTGTTTGATCGTTTTCACTCGATTCCTATGCTTTTTAATTATTTGTAACATAATTATGATTGTATATATTTATCTATTATGTATTTATTTATATAATTCGTACACCTAAGACTACCTGCAGTACTGTATTTCCGTTATCGTTGAAATCCATCCAAAGGTTGTCTTGAAAAGATCGCTTTTAGCGATAAGGCCGCCCGTTGTGTCACCCTATGTAATGTTTTCTTCATCTATCTTTTCTGTAACTTATATGGTGTACATAATAAAGAGTATTCTATTCTATTCTATTCTATATCTATTGACATTAATCAATTGAATAATATGGGTATAATGTTTCTGAAATTTAAATGTAAATTCATAATAATTAATGTGAGCTATTGTTATTTATCAAAATTATTGTATTAATTGTCTATGGGTTTCATGGCCTGAAATAAAGAATTTTTTTTTTTTTTAAATCGTTTTGTTTTATCATTTATGTATCAAACTCTATTTATCGAACGATTTTTTTTCATATGGATACTCACAATCTACTTTTTCACACGATTACACAATTCACTGTGTGTGATTGTCGATCGCCCCAATAACAACTCGCCAGAAGTCATAAAAATAACAAACTGCAATTTCGTTCAATCATACATCTACTTGGGGGCACTGATATCAAACAATGGTGGATGCGTTGATGAAATCAAGCGTTGAATGGCTATAACAAGGTCTCATGGATAGGCTTAAAAAGATATGGGGAATCCGGAACATCACAAAAGCCACGAAAATTTGGTTAGTATAAGCACTGACGGAGTGACGACACGGACGTCGGTAACAGCTGACTAGCTTTCTATACTTTCGAGTTTTAAAAATAAACACAGCGTCCTTTTAAAAATATTTATTGATAAATACATTGAACTAGATACAATCGTTCACATATATTGTAGTGGAGTGACAGTGAATTTTAAAACATTACTAAAATCTAGAAAATCAAACCAAAAGTGCAAACCGCCTACCCGAAATACTATAAAAATAAAAACCTAATGCTAAAAACAATAAAAACATAAATATAAAAGTGCAACAGTGTAAAGTGCAAGTTGGGTTGTGTTGATAAACAATCTCACTGAAAGAAACACGGACTAAAACTTAACAGTTTGCCATACAACAATACGGGTTGTTAACGCCATCTGTGACTCGCTGGTGGTACTTATCTGTACCTGCTTTGTTTACGTTAAATAGTGAATCTTATTACGATCGTAAACTGCAAAAAGATCCACGATTATGGCGAAGTGTGGTGGCTGTGGTCAATTTGTGGCTAGGGCTGAGTGTATTCGCTGCACTAAGTGTCCGGGGTCGTATCATCCCACCTGTATTGGCGTTACATCAACAAAGGTCTCGCTTAACTGGTTGTGCCCTGATTGTAAGGTGAAGATTCCGAGAAAAGACAACTCAGCTACGCCCGTCAAAGGCCCATCTGACGGTGCAATACTCAACAGCCAGTCAAATGTAATCCAGCTTTCTCCTAAAACTCAGTCACGCGCAGTTAACCAGAGTGCGGCGTCTGAACGCATAAATGTAGAATCAGCAATCATACAGCCAATTCAACCCCCCTCCCCAATAACGACAGGCACTCGGGAGCTAAATGTTGCCTATGAGATTCGCTGCTTTCGTGAGGAACTTAGTGCTATGAGAGTGGAGTTGCGACAGTTCCGGCACGAAATGGCGAGTTTGAAAGCTGATGTCGGGCTGTGCAGGGAACGCGTAGATGTGGTTGAGGACAGGGTTTCCCATCTCGAGAGACGTTTTGAGGAAAAGGAGCCATCATCTTTCGACCACCTTGAGGAGACTATTGCGGAGCTGAAGCTGCTGTTAAATGAACGCGATCAGGATCTTCTGCTCAATGACGTCATAATAACGGGCTTACCAGAAACCAAAGATGAGAACCCGTTACATTTGGTGCATTTGGTGTCATTGAAGCTGGGAGTTAGCATTGACGAGCGCGAAATAGTTAACGCAGAGCGTATCGGTATGGTGCGCCGCAACTTTACCGCGGCCAGCAGTGCGGACGAGGCGGAGCAGGCGCGGCAGCGCGCACTCGCCGTGCGACTGTCGCGCCGCGCTGCCCGCGATCAACTGTTGCGAGCGGCGCGCGTGCGCCGCGGCCTCACCACGGCGGACCTCGACTTGCGCGGGCCTGCGAGAAGGTTGTATGTAAACGAAAGGCTGACGCCGATTAACGGAAGGTTGTTTTTTAATGCGTGTGAGGCTGGGCAGAAGCATAAATTTAAGTACGTGTGGACCAAAGACGGCCGCATGTATGTAAGGAAAGAGGATGGGGTAGCTCCACATCGTATTCGTTCCGAGCTTGATTTGCACCGAATTTTTGGCAACGGTTCAGTTTGATAGGCATATTATTTAGTTTAAAAATATTTTTTAAATATATTTGTTGTGTCACACGTTACTATGTTTGTTTTTTACCTTTTTTTGTGTCTGTTACTGTATTTTTTGTTGTTATTTATTGTGTATTTTTCTTGCTGCAGCTAGCCCAGCCTAAAGGGTGCATTATTTTCGTTGGTATTTTCCGTAGTGGCGCAGGTTTGATGATACCCATCTTCCATCGTTGTAAGTTGTTATTATATTTTCTTACATATAAAATTATTTATTTATTACAAGCATTCACCCCTTTCTCCACATTTTATATTCCTAAAGTTACTTTTCAAGTTGACACACTATACATATATGTATTTAAGGACATTTTAGTCGCGGGTCTGCCTATTTTGACATTGTTTCTTATTTTTCAAGACGTAACATTAAAATTAAATTGTTATTTTTATTACGAAAACCCATTAACCAATAGTTACCTCATTGCAGGAAATAATTTTTTGTGTGGCATTGTGTTGATTGGTAATACTGATATATTGTAATGAATGCAAAGTATTTTAAAATTGGATTTCTTAACCCTGGTTCATTAGGCACTAACCATGATGATTTTATCGCTGCTATGGAGCATCATGATGTCAGTGTAATGGCAATAAATGAGACTTGGCTTAGAACGGGTGAGGAGGGGCGCGCGCCCGCTGTGCCCGGGTACCGGCTGCGGCACGTGCCGCGGCCGGTGAGCGTGCGCGGCGGCCGCGGCGGGGGCGTAGGGTTTTACATCAAGCACGGGATAAAGGTACGTACCCATGCGCACCCGGTTGACCCTCTCCACGAGTCAGTTGAACAGATGTGGCTAGTTCTGAGCACAAATGGTGTCAAGATTGCTATCGGCACTGCATATAGACCCCCATGGATGGATGTTGATTTATTTCTAGACGCGCTTACTTGCTCAATTAATTCTATTACTTCTTGTAAGCACATTATTCTTTTGGGCGACTTCAATATTAACTGGCTTAATCAAGCAGACACTAGAACGAACAAATTGAACATTTTTCTTCAAAGTCTCCAACTAAGTCAACTAGTGCAATCTGCTACTCATTTTACTTCCACTAGCGAGACTCTTATAGACCTCGTGTGTACGGATGCAAGGGCGCGCGACATTGAGGTGGACTGGATCAGTGCGCTTGGTGCGCATGCGTTTATTGCAGTTGTCTTTCATTTTAAAAAGGACAAAATACCGCCTATTACTGTAACTCGTAGAAATTTAAAAATCATACCACTGGACAAGTTTAAGGAGGACCTGGTGTCAGTGGACTGGCTTGCGACAGCTGCGTCAAGTGACGTGAATGTTATGGTGGATCAACTTAACTATAACATCACCTCGCTTTTTGATAAATACGCTCCTCGTAAGATTAAAATCATTAAGGAAAGGTCATATCCATGGATCACGGATAACATCAAGTTTATGATGCGCCTCCGGGATCAGGCAAACATTAGATGTAGAAACACTGTGTCAGAGAGCAAAATATTATATTATAAGGAGCTTAAAGGTCTAGTCAAAAGGTCCATATACTTTGAAAAAGTGGCTTATTTCAAACACAATATTAATAGTAAAATACGCCATCCCAAAACCCTATGGAAAAATCTAAAGACAACCCTACTACCCTTTAAAAGTGTGTCTGAATTACCCGCACACATCAATGATGCTGATGAGATTAATTCCCATTTCTTGAATGTCCCTGGTGGTAGTGTGGCACCAGCATCATGTCTGGCGTTTTATGAGTCGCATAGATTTAATAAAGGTATTTTTTCTATTAATCAAGTAGATCAATCAGAAATTATCAAATTCTTATCAAAATGTAAATCAAATGCAGAAGGTTTTGACCACATTACGCTTGACATGTTTTTTATGACTCTCCCACAAACCTTAGATATTTTAACCTCCATTATTAATAATTCAATTTCTACATCAACCTTTCCCGACTTGTGGAAAATTGCGGTGGTGCGCCCTATACCTAAAGTCGCGAACCCAAGCACTATAAAGGACTTACGGCCTATCAGCATCTTACCCTTCTTATCAAAGGTACTAGAAAAAGTAGTAAATGCCCAATTATCTAAATACCTTGAGCAAAATAACATCCTACCAGAGGCGCAATCAGGTTTTAGGAAGGGCCGTAGCACTGCAACGGCTCTATTAGATGTTACGGATAACATATTATCGGCTCAAGATGAAGGATGTTGTACCCTGTTAGTACTACTGGACTTTTCCCGGGCATTTGATGCTATAAATTTACCACTTTTGCTATCTAAGATGGCGTATTATGGTTTTGATGCACCGACAGTTGCATGGTTCCAAAGTTATCTTAGCAATCGTAAACAGCTAGTTGAAATTCAAGATGCCAAGGGATCCAGTATTTTATCAAATATGACCCCAGTAACAAAAGGTGTTCCACAGGGATCTATATTGGGACCCCCTTTATTTATTTTGTATACTGCTGATATTATTAATGTCCCCAAAAATACTAAATTCCACATTTACGCTGATGACATTCAATTATATCTTTCTTTTAAACCTGAAGACTATGAGACCGCAGTGAAACTATTAAATGAAGACCTAGACAGGATAGTGGACTGGTCGAAACAAAACTCCCTACTACTCAACCCGGCCAAAACTAAATTTATGCTTTTTGGATCTAAGAATCAACTTAGTAAAATAAATCCAAATCATGCAAATGTAAGCGTAATGGGCCAATGTATTGATCGAGTTAATGAAACAAGAAATTTGGGCTTAATCATGGACCAAGAATTACGATTTGAGGCCCATATTGCAAATTGTGTAAGCAACTGCTTCTACCGTCTAAAAGTTTTATATAAGATGCGTCCATATTTAAGCGACGACTTGCGTGTACTTTTAGTTGAAAGTCTAGTTCTATCTAAGCTAAATTATGCAGACACCGTCGTTGGGCCTCGACTTCTGGCACGTACCGTACGACTAATCCAACGGGTTCAAAATGCCTGCGCGAGATTTTGCTTCAACGTACCACCAAGGAGCCACATTACACCATTTCTAAACAAGCATAATATTTTAAAGATGAAATCACGTCGGAAGTTACACTTGGCCTGTCTTCTTTTTGGTGTCATTAAGTACAAATGTCCCTCATACCTGTACTCGAAGCTTGTGTGGGTAAATAGTCACCGTGAACGCAAAGCCAGGCGTTGTGCTCAGCAGCTGGCTACCCCGCATCACCGCACTGCAGCCTTCCGAGGAAGCTTTCGTTACGCGGCCTCCAAATGTTGGAATAACATTCCCCCACCAATTAGGGACCTGACAAATATAAATACATTTAAGGCAAAGCTTAAGAAATTCATTTTGATTTCTCAAATCGAATTTAATAATGTCAATGTTGATAAATCGTTTATTTAACTCAGTTTTGAAATTTGAAATTTAATTTAATAATCATATACAATCACAATTTTTTTTTTTTTTTTTTTTCCTTTGACATTTAATCTTTATCGCCTATTTTAATAATTTTATTTACTCACCAGTAAGTTATGTACCTAATTTTAAGTAACATGGATACCTCCATGTTACTTAAAATTCAGTAGTCTGAATATGATGAGCCAGTTGCGTCTATCGCCGGGATCCACACGTTTTTCACTATCATTTTACATTTCTTTCTGCGACAGTCATTGCTTTTTTAACTTTTACCTTTTTAGTTTTAATGATAGTTGCCGCGTGCTTACTACGTTAATACGTCAAAAATCAACCAGCCCGGTGGCTTGCCATTGGTCGACTGGTGCGCCATGTTGGCAGTAAGACACATTATTTTGTTCTACACACACTACACAGACATTTAAATATTATTTTTAACTGTATTAGTTTTTATACTTATTACTGTATTTAATTGCTATTTATTTTTATTTTAGAATATTTAAGTATTTTGTTTATTGTATTTACCTTCGTCCGTGTGTCACTGCGGGGTGCCAACTGAAAACCAGCGATGGGTGTCTGACGCCCAGCAAATGCTGAGATGGTTACCCTTTCGGCATGGGCACGCTCAGCTCAATTTGTGTACCTGCTAACTATTACTTTTGTTTTTCTTTGTCGCTGTGCGTTTGTGTCTGTGCTGAATAAATGTTTTTCTATTCTATTCTATTCACTAGTGTTTCCCATATTTCTGTACGCCGCTGAGACCTAGACATTGAGAGAGGATGAGATAAAGAAGATATTTGCTCTCAAAATGTGGTGATAGAGGAGAATGCTTAATATCTTAAGCGTTCTTGGACCCAGCATAGAACCAACTTCTCCATTTTACAAGATCAAGGTATCAAGCAGCGCCTATCTTCTATCGTACAAGCTCGAATTCTCACTTTTTTTGGGCACATATCAAGACGTGGAGATGTCTCCGTAGAACGCCTCGTACAAGGAAACGTCGAAGGCAAACGAGCATGTGGTAGATCGCCTATGCGCTGGACCAACCAAATTAATGACAAGGGACAATGGTCCTTATACAAAAGTGCACCAGAAAGTCTAAGAAGCGTGAAAAGTGGCAATGGATTGTCAAGCATGCTACACAATCTTTAAGACTTCCACGACCACTCTGCAAGAGTGAAATGCAAGCACACTATGTAGACAAGCGTATTATAAACTGGAAGATTATATCCTCGATAAAAACGCTTGGCTAAATGCTGGTCCTGCTCCACAGTCACAGCTGCTTAGGTCCACTTTTTAGGTTTCTATGTTTTTATATTTGGAAGAGATGCTCGCTCCTTTTAGAGGTTCTTACATTATTTCGTTTATTTATTCTTATATACATACAAATTATATTATTATATTAATTACTTATTTATTCTTTTTGATGTAAGATCTTAATCGTTCTCTTTATTAATTTATTTTTCATTATTTGGTCAAAGACAACCATAGTTTTGTGTAAAATAGAAGCATATTTTTCAAATTTTGTAAATGTGAGTACCATGAAACCATTTACATTTTATGTGAGTAGTTATAGTTTTACTTGTTGGACATGAACGAGCATGGTGGTTGAGAGCATGTCATGCTCACTCAAATGTCTCGCTGATGGCGGCGCGTGGGTTTGATCATTCGGTTCCCTTCGAAATGGTTGAGCTGAAGGGTGCCGATACACGCGTCATGTTCGTGAACAGGCGCCGTCGGTTGAGACTGGTCATCTCTTAACTGCCATTGGCTTATTTTAATCTTTATATTTAAAATTCTTATAATAAGCCCTTTTTTTTTTCCTTTGCATTGTCCTCACATGCAGAAGCAACAAGTATATGTAACTTGAAATTTTGTAAAACCAGAACATGATTTAAAAGAGTGTCCGTGGAGTTTCTTGCACGTTCTTCTCCATAGAGATCTACGCTTTGGAACGTGCAAATAGCTTCCATGTTTTTGACTGACCGACCTTGACGTTTCAAAAGTGCCTGTGAATGGTTTATTTGAAATAAAATGCTTTGAATTTGAATTTGAATTTGAATTTGAATTTGAAACGACGAAGAAGAGATTTTGGTTCAACCAATCACGACTAAAATACCCAATATAGTTGGGAAAAGGCTATGCAGATGATAAATCACGACTAAAATTAAGACAGAATTACTTTAAAAATGATTCCACGCATAATCAACAGATTTTGAAATAATTATTTAATGTACTTTATATTACAGGGTGTTACGGTTTGAAGAATTAGCTTTAAAAATTAACGAAACTTCTGACCAAATTCTCAATTTTCTTAAAATTGAGAGAACACAGGCGTTCGATGACTTCTTGCAGACTCATACCAATATGGAGACGGCTGGCGCTTTCACTACCTTCAGAGTCTCAAAGAATGTGCCTTACAAATGGACGACTGCACTAGACTTCAGTTTTGTTAATGCGATACAGGTATGACATCTTAATTTTGCTACGAGTACTATCGTCATCCAGTCATGTGTGACCAGTAGCTCACTCGATGATATGGTCGACTAATCTATTCATTTTTAACTTTTAAAGACCCCCATAGTTGTAGCTATCATAAATTACGGACTCCAAAGAAAAATTTCATTCTGTAACTGTACGCACAATGAAAGTATTATCAAAACGTTTAGTATTTGAGATATCCACCATGGATACCATAATCACTACAGTTATCCTTCATATAATCTCTTTGAAAGAAAGAAATAATCTCTTTGGTATAATCTCTTTGGTAGCCTATTCTCTCTCCTTCTATTAGTATAGATGTTCATCACTCTTTTATAAACCTGATAATCTCGCTTTTACTACGACAACCAAATCTCATTTGACTTTTTCAAATAATTTTATTTGTAACTGCATGCATTTTTGTAAAACCATCTTAATTATCATTCACATCTCTGTAACATGCTGGCTCCTTGTTTCAGTCTTGTTAACGTTCAAACGTTTTCTTGCAATTAGAATAAAAAAACAAGTTGACTGTTAGACTATATTGCAGTCGAGAGACGTCTATTGATAGTCATAAGTCCCCCAAGCACTGCCACAAAAGCCTTCCCAAACGAAGGACACATCGACCGGTCTAAGATAAGACTACAGACTGTTAAGTCTTTATTTTGTCATATTTTAGATGGTGTGCAGTGACGCTATGCGTTTATGGGGATACAAGATGGCGCTCAATGGGACTCACATGACAAGCAAGGACTTCAATCCCGTCGATAATTTTACAATTTACCAACGATTTCGTTAACACTAAATTACGATTACCCTACCAGGTTTTGTAAAAAAAATCCTATATGTTTTGTAAAATATCATCTTTGTTTTGTAAAGTACGAGTTTGATTTAGTACTATGTACTAAATCATTTTGCTAATTTTTAGTTAAACCAATTTTATTCTGGCATAAACCCGCCCGGTACATAATTAAGTCTCATTGTTTGTTTCACTATTGATAGGATCGTATTTGACTACAATCTCACCTGTTAGATAAAGATGATGTGGTCCTGTCTAGAAGTAACCTTTTTACTCCTAGTGAGGTACCACGCTGATCACAGTGTTCTGTGGCGCTGAGTAACACGAGGCTTTACGCCATCTATCGGATTGTGTGCACAAGACTTTGCCACCCGAGTACATCGCAACACGGAATAGATCAATCATCGTTAAGAGGATAAAAAGGCAACAGTACCTACCTGCAGACTATAGTGACATCTAATATTCGAAGTTTTCTATTCTCTTATGAATGAAATTGTATCCATGTCATGTTTCAAGAGTAAATATGTTTGCAGCCCATAGTTCTGCTGTAATTGTATATCTGCAGTTCAACACATTTTGTAAATTTATTTGAAGTAAAATTTATGGGCTGTTGATTTTTTTCGCGATTTCGGTGTTGGTCTCATAGGAAAAGATGTTCAAAATGGTAAGTACAGTGACCCCATAAAAAGCTATTTTGTTACACTTTGTAGAGAGTGCTCAAGACATAGCAACAGACTTTACACAACAATGACTCTAAACTGACTTTAGACACTACCAAGATGGATAATAACATAGGTAGTAAATACAGTTCTTTAGAAGCGTACAAATATAATTGCATGTGAATAAAGATAAAAACAAAACAGTCAATATAAGTATAACAATTATATCTCATTACAAATCAAAATATGTCATAAATGATGATAAATAAATAAAAATTATAAATGTCACAATATGAAGTAATTTCTACAGTCAATGCATAAATAAATAACAATAAATTACATTATTTCACAATATTCAAATGTTTCTATAGTCAAATAAATAAGTTTACATTAATTTTCATTCAGAATTTCATATGTCGTATAAAAACATTTTTCAATCAACAATTGCTTTAATTTTTTTTTCAGTCCAGTATTCAATTTTTTATGTCATCTGGTAGTTTATTGAAGATGCGCGGTGCCATGCCTAAAACGCTCTTTCTCACTAAGCCAGTTTTACAACGCTGATTGATTAAAGAGTTTGCGTATTGGCTACGAATCGCAACATCTCGTAGCGTTGACACTTTTTCGAACAATCTCATGTTTGTTCTGACGAATACACTAATTTCAAAAATATATAACGAAGGTAAGGTAAGTAATTTCAGCGATTTAAAGAAAGGTACACAGCTATCATCACTAGCCGATATCTTTATCAGTAGAATTGCCCCTAAAAATAATGACATATCGCAATATTGAGGCTACTAATCCGTGATATGCAACTAGTAGCGCATCCGTATTTACTTTTTTTGAAATTTGATAAATTTCATATGCTGATTTATTTATTTTCTTACTAAATTCATCTATGTGGGCCTTCCAGTTAAGTTGATTATCAACAAATAAACCTAAGAGTTTTGCTACTTCAACTTCCTCAATGTCACAGTTACTATGCCTGATGTTTACATTTGATACTGCAGTTCTTTGGTAAAAGTGCATTATTTTGGTTTTCTGTAGGTTTATAACTAAATTATTTTTAGTAAGCCAAGTAATTATGTCCGATAGCGTATTATTTATGTCATCTTGATAAATATTGCGATCTTTACATTTCACTATGGCAGTACTATCTGCAAACATCACCATTTGATGTTGAGTTACCTTTGGCAGGTCATTTATATAGGCTAAGAAAGTTAGGTAACATTACATAGGTTTTGAAAAGGTCAGGTCACATTTATTAATAGTCAGTATTTGTTCTTTAGGAGAGTTATTTTTTTCTTCTATTAACTATTTGCCACGTAGCTTTTGATTTATTCTGCGAGGATTTTATAAAGTAATTATTTTAAGCTTGCTGTGTTAGTCTTATAATTTTCTTATATTGCAAAGAGAATTTTTAAAGTTAATTTTATTCCTTAATACAAGATTTAGTCTGTATGTCCACAGTAATTTTCTTTGCTTTTTACTACAGATTTTTATGCCGCGCGATATCCATTTTACGGTTTTATTAGTATGAATAGTTATTATTTTATCAGGGAAGCAAAGTTTGTAAAAGAGAGAAAACGTTTCATAAAATCTTTTGTAAGCTGCATTGGCATCGTTACTTTGATGTACTTACATCATTAAAACTTAAACTTCGATGCATTCTCGGATTTTTTTAAGGTTCTCAGCGTAGTAGTCTTTTTGACAATTTTCCAGAATTTTAAACGGCATGTTCTATTTATGGGAACCCTGAGTATTTGTGACGTGTGATCAGAGAGGATAAGATCTACAATTTCAGCTTTACAACCCGTTCGTATGTTATGCGCGAAATTATCGATATATGTGTTACGACTAAGTCTGGTAGGATGATTTATTGCTAATGTCAAGTTGTAACTCAGTAGAAAATTCTCTAGTTCCAATGTAATCTTATTCCTTTTTAACGTATCAATATTTAAATCAGCACATAGAACATTTTCTTCCTATTTAACAAACACAATTTAGTCAAAACAATGTCAAGCTTATCATAAAATGTCAAATAATTGTATTTAGGAATTCTATAAATACAAATTACAATAATAGAATGAGTTATCCATTCAATTCCACAAATTTCAAAAACGCCTGACACAGAGTGCTTAGCTGTATCTGGCAATTTATTTATTTATTTATTTATTTATTTATTTATTTATTTATTTATTTATTTATTTATTTATTTATTTATTTATTTATTTATTTATTTATTTATTTATTTATTTATTTATTTATTTATTTATTTATTTTGTTTTACAGAAAGCTTACAGACTAATAACCTAATTGAAATAACATAAATAAGTAATAAAATTTGCTAATTACAAGCTTCCACATTTAAAAAACTACTTAATTATAAGGTGCTTGTGTTGACCAATTACAGCGTAGGTAATCAAACATTATACAATGTAGTAAGGGATTTCGAGATACTAGGGTATGTCAAGTCGTGCAATACCAAAATCAAAAGCTAGTTATGGTGGTCACCAAAGTACTTCTTGTTTAAAATCTTTTTAATTTTATGTGCGCTGGTGCAAAATAAGTCGATATCCAGGTGTGATGGTAAACTATTAAAGGCTATAACACTACGTATGCAGAAGGCGTTGCGCCTGTACTTTGTCGATGCGAATGGGACTTGGAGTAGTAGCCGTTTTCTTAGATTATTTATATTAGTGCGAAGAAGTATTTTGCCGAGTAGTTCGGGGCAATCAACCGTGCCGTTTGCGATGTTCACTAAAAAACAGATATCACTTATATTTTGTCTTACTTCCAACGGTAAGAAATGATAACGCTTACAACGATGTTCATAGTCAACTGAGAATCGCCCAGCCTTGAAGTCCAAGTACCGCAAAAATTTCCTCTGAACAGACTCAATACGAGATTTGTAGATCTCATATTGAGGGTTCCATACTTGAGATACATACTCAAGGTGGCTACGCACTAGAGAACAGTAGAGAATTTTTAATGGTTTCAGAGAACGAAAACTAGAACAAGCTCTAATAATAAATCCCAAGGCTTTGAACGCCTTGTTGACGACTGTTTCTATATGATCATCAAAAAGTAGCTTGCTGTCATGTACTATACCAAGATCTCTGATACTGTTTTCTTTACTTATGTAAGTACCATCTAGTGTATAAACCTGGGCCAATAATAGATTTCTGACGAGTAAATACTACGTGAAAACAATTGGATACAATTAGTTGTAACTTGTTGGTTTTGCAATATTGTACGAATCTGTCGAGGTCTGACTGAAGTAGCTCTGTATCAGATAATGTACGTACGGACTTTAGGACCTTCATGTCATCTGCGTATAGCAGAATATGCGAATGTCTAAAGCAGGTCTTTATGTCAAGAATAAATATGGTAAATAATAAAGGTCCTAAGATTGAGCCTTGGGGCACTCCTGATGGATAGATTTCCATCCAGACGTGTATCCACGTAAAACTACAGCCTGATCTCCGTGAATTCCTGCGGAATATAGCTTCTGAAGAAGCACCCGATGATCTATGCGGTCAAAACACTTGCTGTAGTCCGTGTATATTGCGTCGACCTGGCATCGTTCTTCCATCCCAGTGGTTATAATTTCATTGGATAGTAACAGGTTGGAGGCAGTTGACCGTTTTCTGAGGAAACCATGTTGTTCGTCGCCGAAATGGCATTGCAGAGCTGAATAAACTTCCGCGTGTACTACTCGTTCAAGAACTTTGGAGAAAAGACACAATTTAGATATGGGGCGGTAGTGTGGTGAGTGTCACGTATGTTGTACATCAGCATGTCACGTATTGTTCAGGGTTAAGTTAAGGTAGATATACTTCATGTTAGCACGTAGTCACGTACTATCTATGTATATTTAAATCCACCTATTAAAGGAGAGAGGACAGTTGAGGACTGTAGCTGAGTACAGTTGAGTCTCTGTTCACAATTGACTCTCAAAGTAATACACGTCATGTTGTTTACTTAACCCCTCCTCATCCCCACATCGCATGGCGACCCTGCCAGTCGGCTGAACGGCGTTATAGCTCTCCGTTCGAGGGATTCGCAGCAGCAGAAATCGACTAGGCTTCGGTGAGCTTCGCGTCACATCAGGTCACGGGCCATGGGGAGCACAACATCAAAGGAAGAAGTGGTCGTCGCTCAGATGGCGGTGGGTGGGTTCTCAATTTTAGATTTATCCCCTTTTTAAAAATCGGTGTAATAAAGGCTGATTTCCACATCTTCGGGACGATACCCTCTCTTAACGACCGTTCATACAGTACACAGACTGGCGCCACCAGGCTCTTTGCACAATTAATTATGAAAATGGGGGGTATCAAATATGGCCCACCAGATTTAGATGAGTCCAAACCTTTAAGTAGCTTGAGTACCATCTCTGGACACACGCTTACGGTACTCAGGTTCACCGAGCTAGCAGGATGAATGTCTATATTTAGATCCAGGAGATCTAAATATAGACATTCATCCATCCGTCAGATTCTGAGTCAGGTTCTTGGAAAGTAGACTGAAAGTAACAGGAAAAAAGCTCAGTGATACCCTCGCCGGTGTCAGCGGATGAGTCCATGTAGTATAGTACGTTAGGTAATGTATTACCACCACTTTTGCTTTTAATAAACGACCAGAAACATTTAGGATTTTTAGCGATTGAGGATTCTATTTTTTCCATATAAGCTTCAAAACAAACCGCCTCTAATTCCTTAGCTCGGTTTCGCAAGAGAGAAAAAGAGTGGTAATCTGATAATTTGCCGTAATTTTTATATTTATTATGGTATTTGTGTTTCTCTTTAAGTATTTTTATTAAAGCACTAGTGTACCAGGGGGGGGGGGGTGTTGATAGCTCGTATAGTTTGGTATAGAAAAGGCTAAGGGTCCAGAGATCCAGCAGACAACATCATATTCCAGTCTATGAGATCTAGTGCAGACGTAATTGCAGTGTAATCGCCTCGATGAAATATGTATTTTATACCAGGTTTCTCAACGAGTTTGTGAACTTCAAGGAAATCAGCATTAATAATCAACGGTTTGTGGTGCACATCAACAGGCACCGCCAGGGGGTCACCACGGTCATTCACTCTTATTGCGCTGTTTGAGAAAACAAGGTCTAATAATCTACCGTTGACATTACGCTCACCATTGAATTGGGATAAGTTACACGCATTTATTGTATCAAAGAAATCCAAAATACATCGAACGGACACATTCTCGGGATATAAGCCAGAGCTACCGTCAGACTGATGCCATTCCACATCGCCGCCGAAGTTAAAATTGCCTGTTATTATGAATATACCTAAGGGGTGGGCGGATACTAAGTTGTTAAGTTTATGGTGGAAGTTTTGTAATTGAGTTAAGTACGAGTTACCAACATTTTCTTTGTACAAATACAGGCCGCAAATATTGATATTGTAACTTACAGCCGGTCTCGACCGCTTCAGAATGATGGACACCCATATATCCTCGGCGGAGGTACGCCAATCTCATCTTTCCACAACGGTCAAGTCATTCCTCACCGCGATCAACACTCCGCCTCCCCGTGTCTGAGCAGTTCGACAGTAACCCGGGTCGCGCCTCCAGACAAGATATCGTCCATCAAACAACTCACTGTTACTAATACTATCCACTAACCATGTTTCCGTAAGTATAATAACATCGAAAGAATTCAGGCAAACCGCCTAAAAAGCAGGATATAAGCCGTTTGTTTTCGAACGTAGACCTCGTACGTTCTGATAGTATATATTAATCATTTTTGAGCGTAATAGCAACAATATTGTCCACTATATTAAGATTAATATTTAGTAAATCAATTAATATAAACGAATACAGAAAATACCAACAATAATAAAGTAATATGAAGGTAGAAAACAAAAACTGGTAGGAATCTTTTAGACAGCGATGCACAGTGAATTAAAACACGGAACTTCGAAATACTCGCAAATGAGGTAAGATAAGGAACAAAAGAAACGACACGGGTCCAAATAGTCACAACTGAGTAGGTTAAGTAATTAGGATTGCACTGTAACTTAAAGAAAATAAGGACTAATTTGGTACTGCGATAACAAACAACATGATAATGACTTTTAGAAATGAATTTGCACAGCACTATTAAGCGACACAGTAATTGATGGAATACGTTGGTAGCGCACACCTGCGCACGGTTCTCAAACTTATTTTTAATGTTTGGTCTTGCACGACTAGACTTAGACATTTTGTTTATATTTGTAGGTTTAAATCGATATTGACATAGTTTTATTTTATTTTTATGAGGTCTTTTTCGGATTTCAACACTATTATAGGAAACGTGTCGGACTTTTTCGCGTGTATTTTGGAGTGCTTGACCCAGACGTAGCGAAAATCCGTTTCTGTGGCCGCTTTTATAGCTTTGGACAGCAATGCCTTGTTTTGTAATGTCAGGTGGTCGTTGAAGTAAATCCGTTGGTTTCCAGGAAGGTTTATTTGCCCTGTGGTTAAAGGAGCAGTCTTGAAAAGTAGTCTCGCAGCAGCAATAAAGTCTTCCTTCAAGTAACGGTTGCAGAAACTTACTATGATAGGTTTCGTATGATCTTTCTCACGGGTTGGTACCCTAGTTATAAAGTTAATCTGGCCCTTAGACACGGGATAATCAATTTTACTGCCTATTTTGCTGACGATATCAAAGAGGTTCTCGTGGGTATTCTGAGGTAGACCTTTTATTTCGATGTTGTTTATTCGAGTCTATTGCTCCTTAGTATTATTTTCTTCCTCTAGCTTATCTAAGCGAGCTTGAAGGATGTCCACCTGATTCTGAACCTTTTCGACGTGTACGAGGCGCGCTTCCATATCTCGGATTTTCTCATTGAAATCCTTTAGCTCCTTATTAGTTTCACTTAAGGATGACTTAAGATCAACAAACTCTGTATGAAGGGCAGTTATCTCGTCTTTAAAAATTCTAGAGGAGCTAGTTTCTCAGCTAGTGCTCTTATCTCATTAAGGATAGCCGACTCCGATTTCGGCCTTGGTGACGCTGGAGGTTGAGTAGTGGACGTGGCAGCTGACACTGGAAGTTGAGTTGTGGCAGCTATTTTACATTTGATGCAACGCCACGTCAACTTTCTGTCATTCAGCTTCTGGTATCCGGCCTCTGTTATTCCAGCACAGTGGAAGTACATTTCTTGATTGCATATTGTGCAATGAGCTCCATCGGATAGTGATTCCTCGCAGGCGCCGCATTTCTATGAGTTCATGACTAATTAATTTTTATGAACTGTTCGCAAAATGTTTGAGATACACTGGAATAATGGTCTAACGCAATAGATGTGTGTACCGAAAGTGACCGTATGGCACAGCGCCTACGACGAGACTGATGATGATGATGATTGACTATCCTATGGAGCAGGACCAGCATGCTTCCAGGCATTCTTATCTTGAATGTAATCTTCTAATTTGTAAAGATCTAATATGTCACAAGGTATTTTATTGTAACATTTAACACAGTACACAGTTACACAGTTTAGCTAATCTATAAAATTTATCTTTATTTCTTGTATTAAAATTATGTATATCACTAATTTTACTAAAAAGATGGCGATTTCTCCGTACATACATTATATTTTCATATATGAATTGGCAAGGGACTGTCATAATATTAATCTTTTTAAAAAGTTCCTTTAGAGAATCGTGGCGACGCAGATTCTAAAGGGCTCTGACAGTTTTTTTTTTCATTTAATACCAATTTGTTTGCCGTAAACCAATTTTGGAATTGTAGAATAGAGTTATTGACGACGTCAAGATTTCGTGATCGGCGCTCTATTTTAAATATCAATGAAACCACCCGCAAATAAAACCATCTTTGGGTGATTTTGAAGTACTTGGGGCAAATTATTTATATAAACTAGAAAGAGGAAAGGACCTAACATTGAGCCTTGAGGAACTCCCATTGTCACTTTAAACCCTTGTGAGTTTACACCGTTTACCTGAACTTTAACCTTTCTGTCCATCAAGTATAACCTAAGCAACTCAAGGGCTGTATTTCCGATTCCGTAGTGCTCAAGTTTCAACAAAAGTGCCTCATGTTCAACGTAATCAAACGCCTTCGAGAGGTCACAGAATATTCCAATGGCGTCTTGTGACTCATCCCAGGCGTTAAAGATGTCTTTATGAGGGTGACACCGGCGTCAGTTATACAACGCCCTTTGGTGAAACCGTACTGTTGTTCATGAAAGATGGAATTTTTATTAAAGTGAAGTAAAATATGTTTAAGCATTAACTTTTCAAACACTTTACTGAGGACTGGCAAAATTGACCTAGGCTTATAATTATTGGTATTTACAGACTTTTAAAGACGTTCCCCAAAGATCTTCAGTTGATTTATTTTAAGATCTTTTAAAGCTTTTATAATGGCCTGGGGGTTTGTATGTTGTAACTTAAACTCCGATGGGCATACCTTTACATTCTTCCTAAGTAATGTAGCAGCGAGCGCAGGAGACGAGTTGAGACTTTCAGTAGTTTTAAGAGGAATGTTAGCAAAGAAATTTTCAAATTCCTGAGCTACCTCTGCATCTGAGTTTATTGGGCCATTTACAGTATTTAAATTAAATTTAGTCTCACGTTGTTTCTTCCTACCTGTTTCGTTATTTATTATTTTCCAAGTAGTTTTTATTTTGTCGTCTGTTGATTTTATTTTATTGCTAATATGTAGAGCTTTTGCTCTTTGCACAGTCAAAGCATGAAGTTAAATAAAAGGTCATACAATAAAATAAAATTAAATAACATTAAATAAATAATAATTAGACATTACACAAATAAGTAGACATTAAATTAAATTAAATTAAATTAAATTAAATTAAAATAAAAAAAAAAAACAATTATTAAAAATTATTACACAAAGAGAACAAAAAAAATAGTTAAAACATTCAGTTTTGGCCACCTTTTTGAGAATGATAAGTTAAGATACGAGTAGCTTTCTTGAAATTTTGTTTTTTTTTTAGTATAGATAGGCACGCGTTTGACCACTACCCTTATCATGGAGAATGTCGATAGAGCAGACCCTAGCAATAGTGTTGTACTTGACTGGAATTCTGTTCAGTGGGGAGTAATTCCCCAGATTAGTTTTGCTCTGTCGCGAGCGGAAAAGATTATATTTTCTTGGCTGAGGGTATTTTGCAGGGACATTTATAAGTATTTTTGACACTAACTCTGAACAGTCAACCTCTCCATCTGGTCAAGAAGTTGCCGCCTATAGCTTAAAGAGATCAGTTTAAAGTGTGTCAGGCGATCCGTATATCTGGGGACTTCTTAGGCTAAGTTGCAGCTGTACGATAGGTGCTAGAGAAAACGCTTTTGTATTTTTTATATTTCTATATTTCTTTCTTTCTCTCTTTATTTCTATATATCTATATTTTTTTTGTGAATGTCATAACTGGGGTTCCATATTGGGCTACAGTATTCTAAGCCACTCCGACAAGGGATTGGAAAAGCATTATTTTTGTTGAGGACTTTTTAAATCCCTTGCAATTCCTCAGGATGAATCCAAGCATTTTGAATAGTTTGGTTATCATTTTATCAATATGCAGGTTAAATTTAAGGCCGTGGTGTTTTGTGTAGATTTATTGCTATTAGATTTTATATGAAAGCATTTTTCGATGTTAAGTTTCATTTCATTTTCGTCACACCAAACAGAGAGTCCGTCGAAATACTCTTGCAGGAGAACTAAATCCAATGGTGAGTTAATTGCTCTGGCTAACTTGAGATCGTCAGCGTTTAAGAAAAACTCAGATTGCTTAAAACAGTCATTTATCACTTACAAATATATTGAATAAAATGGGAGCCAAGTGGGAGCCCTGAGGTACTCCGGACTTAGTGGCAAAGGGATTAGATGAGTTACCGTTAACAACCACTGTCGAGGTATGATCTGATAAATAGGAGGCAAACCATTTGAGCAGGTTACCTCCTATGCCAATATTGGATAGTTTTCCGATTAGACCGCAGAAATCCGTATAAATTACATCGACAGGGACGCGGGAGTCCAACATCTGGGCCAGATAGTTATGCTAAAGCATCAGGTTCGTAACCGTGGACCTGGCCTTCATAAAACCATGTTGTTGTAGTATAATGCTTTGGTTAACGTGGGCGGATATCACTGGGCACAAGAGAGACTCAAAGATTTTGGCAAATACCGGAAGAATTGAAATCGGTCTGTTTTCGGTATTGGGACAGTGAGCGCTTGCTTCCAAATTTTGGTTTTTAAGGACTGATTGTAGATAATTGTCAGGGGCTCTGATAAAGCCTCTGTACACATTTTAGCAAAAATGTAAGGAATGCCATCAGAACCAGCGTCTTTTGGCTCCTTTTTTTAATTTTTAAGGATGAGAAATCATCAAATGACTCCTCCTGCTCTGGGTGAAGCAAGAGGGAGTGTCAGACTCTTACTGACTAAAACCCATCCGCGGCCCTTTGCGTTCCAAGGCTCCTCTTTCGAACAGATTCCGCAGCCCCAGCAGGCACCTGCCCTAGCGGGCCCCGTCTTCCACGCTGACATCTCTTTGAGGCGCGCTGGGATTGCAGCGCGCTGCCGACCCGGGCCTAGTTCTGATCAGACGGCGAGCCACCCACTGCTCGCCGTCCGCAGGCCCGCGTTTGAAAGGCTCCTCCACACATTACAGTGCCAGCGGCCAAGCCGCCAGCTTTGCCACATAAAAGAGCCGCCAGCATGGCCGCCTGGGTGTGCCGGCGGGTTACGCGGCTTGCCGGCGTCAGTTCGTTCCTGGCATTCGAGCGGTAGTGGTGTGCAGTTTGTTTGTAGGTATTAAAGAAATTAAAATGTCGTTTTATGGGGACGACGAAACTGTGTTGCTATTAATAGAAAAATTAACAGAATCACATTGCTATTAATAGAAACACCCCACGTTATCTCTTTTGTATTCTTCTATAATTACAGTACCGTTCTGCCACTTTCTATTTTGTAAACTTGGGCGCACCCAAAATCTTCTCGTTCTCTTATATTTTTTCTTATTCAAATAAAAATTACAACTGCGGCGGCAGTGCTGATGATTTCCTTATTCATTGTAACCAACCAACCATAAAATGTGAACTTCACTAGCGTTCTATGTGACTGTCACAACCGGAATGATGCTTGGTGGCTTTGTGCGGCTTGTATTGCCGCTAGGCATAAACCCGGCGGTATTGCCGCCGGCACTGTGTGTGCTCGACATACCTGTATCTTTGTAAAAGCGACTGCGCATATGTTCATCAGGTTACTATTGTCGCACGAGAAGGTTGTGGTGGATCTGGGTGGGTTGTCCGTATACACAGAAGGTAAAGTTTAGGCGAACAGATTACAGATATCAGGCCCCGCAAAAGCAGTGTCGTCACCTAAGCTCATTAGAGATGGATAGGATCCAGAGTTTTCCTTTTAATGATTACTAGTAATGTGTGACCAGAGCAGTTTAGGATTTGACTTCAAAGATGATTCCAAACGAATCAAGTAAGTCTGATACCTACAGCGGCTCACAGCATTAGCTCTTTTTCGAAGCATCTAAAAGTTAACGAGGATTGCCATACTTCTTAAATCTTATTCTGAATTTGTTTTTTCCCGCAGTATTCCTATCAGACCTTTGTTATACCATACGGGATAGTTTCTATTGGGTATTCTTTTTTGGGAATAAAAACGCTTATGATCTTTCGTAAGGTCTGGTAAAATGTGTCAAGCATGGCATCGGTATCATCGCCTGGGCCAAACATTTTATGCCAATTAAACTTATTAAGTTCTTGTTGATTTCGGCATAATCGGCTTTGAAAAACTTGAGCCGCTGATTGTTATTAGGGTGATTCCTAATAACAATCAGCGGCTCAAGTTTTTCAATCATAGTATAAGACAAAGTGATTTCTAGAGGTGGATGCAATTCGTCAGGAACAGATAGAAGGGTGTCACTAGTTACCACTTTATCTACACACCCATCACTAAGTACAAGATCTAGAATTTTACCCTTTTTATTCATACATACTTGCATTGAATTGTTGGAGATTATTCAAAGCCATGAAGTTAAGCAGTGAACGGGCATAAGAACTACCATTACGATCACCAATAAGAAAATGAGAGGAACTATTAGACGCAGACCAATTAATACAGCTTAGGTTGAAGTCACCCAGGATGACAACAACATTGTGTGTCCCATAGTTTTTCCCAGTATCGATGTAATGGTCCAATATAGGTTTTTGTATAGGAGGAGGCAAGTATGTGCAACAAATCAGTATTGATTTCGTTTTACTAGTCCAGTTCTTAATGTCCACTGAAATCCACAGATCCTCACAATCACTTTCAAGTTCATATAATCGTACTCCGCCCCCGGAATTTTTGGGGTGAAAGCCACTAGTTTCCCTATCACGCCTTAAGACTTCATATCGGTCATCAAACCGTTCTCGGTCGAATACAGAGGTGGATAGCCAAGTCTCCGTGAGACAGATTATGTTGAAATTATTATTTATGACATGTAGGTAAAAATCGACAGTTTTAGTATTTAAACCTTTAACATTCTGGTAATACAAATTAAGAGACGCCACTGATAGTAGACAAATAATATAAAACATTTAACATTGGATTGGAGATGACTTACAAGTAATTTTTCTAATGCCTTACAATTAATTGTTTGTCAAGTGTGAAACCGACCAAGCTAAGATTATATAGTTCACTCTTCCTGACAAAAATCTTCCCGTCCCTTATCCAGACGAATTTGTATGATAATTCTTTAGCCTTGAAACGCGTTGCTGCATCAAGGGATTTCTTTTCAGGTGACAAATGCTTGCTGTCATTTGGGGTGAAAAAAATGTTAAATAGATTGAGGAATATTCAAACTTTTGTAATGCAAAATTAAGATTAGTAGATTTTCCTACGGAATTTTATAATTGTTCGCGTGGAATGTACTCTGATACTAGTCACCACAGACTGTTAGATGAGTTGTACGATGGCGTTCTAAGTATTTTGAAAGAAAGTGCAGTTAGTACGTATGTAGGTACTGATAACATGCGCTGTAGAAGAAAATATGTGGTTGGTTGGAATGTGCACGTGCGTATTTTATTTTGTTTTATTTTGTTTTATTTTATTTTATTTTATTTTATTTGATTTTATTTTATATTATTTTATTTTATTTATTTTATTTTATTTTATTTTATTTATTTTATTTTATTTTATTTTATTTTATTTTATTTTATTTTATTTTATTTTATTTTATTTTATTTTATTTTATTTTATTTTATTTTATTTTATTTTATTTTATTTTATTTTATTTTATTTTATTTTATTTTATTTTATTTTATTTTATTTTATTTTCTTTTATTTTATTTTATTTTATTTTATTTTATTTTATTTTATTTTATTTTATTTTATTTTATTTTATTTTATTTTATTTTATTTTGTTTTATTTTATTTTATTTTATTTTATTTTATTTTATTTTATTTTATTTTATTTTATTTTATTTTATTTTATTTTATTTTATTTTATTTTATTTTATTTTATTTTATTTTATTTTATTTTATTTTATTTTATTTTATTTTATTTTATTTTATTTTATTTTATTTTATTTTATTTTATTTTATTTTATTTTATTTTATTTTATTTTATTTTATTTTATTTTATTTATTTGCCTTGGAAATAAAATTATGCATAACCTATTCCATGTTACTACACATGTAACCCACACTATTTATTGTCCACGAATTCACGAAAAAAATAAAATTAAAAGAAATTAGACATACAGTATACACCATAAAAGACTATTACGAAAAAGAAGAAAGAAAATATATATATTATATACTTAAAAATTTAGTAACTCTATTAGTCTTCCCATAAAACTTTGTTTGGAGAGAGTAAATAAATGTCAATCTCCATAAAGTGAGTGTTGTACGCATCAACAAGTCGACGAAGAGGCATTCGCACCCCTGCACGAGTTTGTGTGGATTAGCCGAGGAACACGTACCCCACGAAGCAAGACAGATCTAGGTACTATATAGTGTAGACTATTTGATAAAGGAATGCAGTCAAGATAATGCGCAACAAATTAAAATGGATAGCTAAAAACCAGTCGGACAAGCCATTTGGTGCATTTTGGAAGGCAACAAATAAGTTAAAACCGCGGTCGAGTTTTCCGGTGAGCGTGGCGAGCATGCACGAGCCAACAGAAATAGCAAACATATTTAAGCAGCACTTTAAGGTGGAGTCGCCACTTACAAGCACGGCTCGGGTTGTCGATGCTGAGGCCATCTCTGGGAACATTATTAACGTTCAGTTTACCCAAAGGAAGTTGCGTCAGTGGTAAAATCAATGAAAAGAGGGAAGTCACCATGTCACGATGGGCTCAGCATCGAACATCTGAAATACGCCGGGGTGCACTTGCCACGCGTACTTGCCATGCTGTTTAATTTGTGTGCCAGTCACTGTTATTTACCAAGTTTACTGTTGTGGTGCCTATTATTAAAAATAAAACTGGGGATGCCTCTGATGTCTCCAATTATAGGCCTATATCCTTGGCTACTGTTTCAGCCAAGGTGCTGGACCGTTTGCTTGACACACAATTATCTAAGCATCTCGTGCTGCATGACGTTCAGTTTAGCTTTAGGCCGGGGCTGTCCACTGAAAGCGCTATATTGTGTCTAAAACAGACGGTGCAGTACTACAAGGAAAGAAAAACGCCTGTATTTCCCTTTTTTTTGACCTATCGAAGGCATTCAATCTTGTCAATTATGATGTGCTGTGGAATAAGTTGCTATCTGAAACTTCTTTACCGGTTGAAGTTATATCAATATTTAGGTATTAGTATAGCAATCAACGCAATTGGAGCGAAAGGAGCTCGTAGCTAGATTATAACAGCCGCACGTGTCGATCTTCAAGGTTAAGCAACGCTTGCCAAGATTGGTCTGTGGATGGGTGACCATCTTAACATACCGAGTTTCCTCCGTGCCTCGGAAAGCACGTTAAGCCGTTGGTCTCAGCTGTCATTTGTAGATAGAAGCCAGTTAATCTGAATCCAGTCTTGCCATGAAGTACCGTGTTACCCAGTTACTGGGTTGTGGAGGTCTGGTAGGCAGCCGCTCCGCGTAAAATACTGGTATTCAGCTAAATTCGGTTTGACTGGAAGCCGACCCCAATATACTTGGGAAAAGGCTAGGCAGATGATGATATACAGGTTGGAATGTGGAGTGAGGAAGGGGGATTAAGCTCGCCTCGCCTGTTCAACCTGTACATGAACCAGCTGATTGCTGAGCTCAGCAGCACCAAGGTCGGTTGTTATAATTTGACGGAGTGTGTACCAATAATCTTAGTTACGTAGACGATATGGTGATGCTGAGTCCATCAATCAGTGCCATGAGGAGACTAGTGTCAATCTGTGAGTCATATGCGGTGGCCCAAGGGGTCACATATACTGTTTCAAAGAGTGAATTAATGCTCTTTAAAGCAAGTGGTTTTTCTTACCCAGCAGTACCGAGTGTGTCACTTTGTGGCACTCCACTGCGTCGGGTCTCTAAATTTAAATATTTGGGTCACTGGGTCACCGATGATTTAAGTGATAATGTAGATATTAAAAGGGAACGCAGGTCGCTGGCTGTCCGTTGTAACATGCTAGCCCGCCGGTTTACACGGTGCACGAATGCTGTGAAGATTACACTTTTTAAAGCATTTTGTCAATCTTTCTACACCTGCAGCCTGTGGGTCAGTTATTCGCAGCGGGCATACAGCGACCTGCGTGTCCAATATAATAATGCATTCAGGGTACTGTTGGGGCTGCCTTGGCGGTGCAGTGCGTCAGGGATGTTTGCTGAGGCGCAGGTTGATGGCTTTGCCGCCATAATTAGGAAAAGATGCGCCTCCCTACTCACTCGCGTTCGTGGGCTCGTGGCAGCACCAACACTATACTGTGTGTTTTTGCAGATAGATGGGAGTCCCCATGCTGCAAAGGTGGGTGCGGCTTCATGTCGCAGTTTAATAGTTTAGTGTTGTCAATACTAACATTAGCTCTTAAGTATATTGTTACTAACAAAATATGGACCCAGTCTAAATTAAATATTATCTCCTTTATTCGTATTCTTTACTTATTTAAAAAAAAAATTAATATTTTTATACAATATATAGATAATAAAAAACATTTAAAAATATAAAAATTGTAGCCCACCGATATCGGGAATAAGGTCCAAGCTACCGGTGGTCAGGGCTCCAGAGAAAGGAACCTCCTGACAATGCGAGCCGTGTCCAGAAGTACCGCTTTCTGAATCAAGCCCTTGATCCAGCTGCAAAACGAGAGCCTCCTAAGGTGTTGGTCGAGGCTCGTGGCTATTAAGCCATTGGCCGACACGACTATCGCTACAATGATTGCGGAGTCCACTTCCCACATGTCGACAACCTCGCGAGCCAAGTCAATATACTTGATTTGTTTATCTTTCTCAGCTTTCACGAGGTTCTCGTCATGCGGGACAGTTATGTCTACAATCATTGCACGCCTCACAATTCGGTCCACCACCACTATATCAGGCCTATTGGCAACAATAGTCCTGTCAGTGATGATGGAACGATCCCAGTACAATTTGATATTGCCATTATCGAGAACTGGGTCGGGCGCATACCTATAGTATGGCACCTCCGACTCCACAAGAGAGTATTTCAGAGCAAGTTGCTGATGGATAATCCTGGCTACAAGGTTGTGTCTATGCAAGTATTCTCCGTTAGCTAGACGAGAACAACCAGAGATAATGTGGCGAATTGATTCTCCCGGATGGTGACATGCCCGACATAATTATATCGACCGTGCCGTCTTAAATATTATTATTATTATAGTCTGATGGGACGGCAATCCGACATGACCATGGCAGTCGCAGAGAAATTCCTTATGGGAAAACAAAATAACAACTTTTTGCTCGACCCGGGAATCAACTCATGTGTCCACGCTCAGCAGTCACGCTTTTGACCACGAGACCGGCTGACCTTTAAAATGAACTTAAGGAAATGTCATCCTGATGCACCGTACACAGTGCAGTTATATAAATATTGGTAATTCGTTCTATTTTCAAATTGGTGACTTACTTCATTTAAACAGCTGTTAAAGTTGGGAGTGTTGTGAATTTAGAGACACTAATGTTTATTTAAACTTTATTTAAAACAGTGGTATCTACATAGGAAGTCTAATTGTAACAAGGCATTCTCTTGTTTTGAAATATAAGTAAATCCAATTTTAAAGGTAAGATGTGTGCAATATGTTTTATTTGTCGAAGTGGTAATGATTTAAGGATCATCCTTAAATACATATAACCACGTCGACAGACAGTTCTATATCTGACTCTGTATGTCTATGTATACTACACTGCTACACTGTTATCGAAACAACAGCAAAACATAATACATATTGAATATCACAGCTTTTTGAATTTAAGATTAGTGGCTCAGTTAGTTGACTACTCTAATACCCGTCGTGTTTGGGCTCATATGAATCATACGAGTCGGTACTATTCATTTTAGCTAATAACAACAACTGACTTTTCCTATATAATCGTATTTGGCCTCATTTAAATTTATTGCGCCGACTTATTTCTACAAACTGTCGAGCAGCACCCGATATTCTTCGCAGTACTGCATGTTCTTATGTTTTTCTGCTGACAAATTTTGCGGGTCAAGTGTGGCACCAATAGGCTTATGCAAAGCAATTCAACGTCGCCCTGAACAAGACGTGTCGAATTATTTCGGGTTGCCTTAAATCAACTCCGCTCAATAAACTGTACCCGATGGTTTGTATTTCACCAACAGTAGGGTTGTCATCGCATTTGACCACCCTACTGAAAAAAAAGTCTAAGAATCAGAACCCTAGCATCCTCTTTTCGATCACACAATAGTCACGGGTAGGCTTAAGAGCCGTTACAGTTTTCTTCAACGCACAAACGCCATCCAAGATCGCACACCTAATTTGAGAACCAAGTTGTGGGAAGAACGCCAACCAACACCACCCGACTACTTGTAACCCCAGAAACATCTGCCACCTGGAAGCGATCTGTAGTGATCTATTAATATAGATGGCACTAAACCGGTTTCGTATCCAGGTAGGCCGCTGCCAACACAACCTGGCGAAATGGGGTTTCATAGATCCCTCGGATACACAATGTGAGTGCAGTGCTCTTGTTCAGAACATGAGCCACACGTTGGAGTACCCCAAGTGTCCATACAACTGTACTTTGGGGGATTTAATGAATACCACCGGCACTTTATCATAAAAAAAAAATCAAAAAATCTAAGGAGTTAACCATCAACTCGAAAAGAAGAAAAGTCGAGTCGTAGCGGGACTCGACCCTGGGAGTCTTTCCGTCAAGAGTGAATAGGTTAGTCGTAGGCAAGCGTGCTGCATCTTCGACCACATCATCGCTTACCATCAGATGAGATAGTGGTCAAACACGTGCCTACCAATAGTAGTAAAAGTCATTTATAACATAATATGTAACTATAATAATGACCAGTAATTATGTATAAAAGCAAATTAATCACTTAGGCTGTTACGTAATACATATTATTGGACATATTATGCACCTCAAAGCCTTTCCTTTGACACCAAACATGTCACTATTTTCTCAATTTTACTTTAATTTGGACTCTCGCATAACAAATTTAGAAAAAAATTAAATGGCCTATGTAACACGCAACAATTAATCGAATCTATTGATAATTCATCAATATCGGTTATGTAGTTTAAGCGCTACGGTGGAACATAATAGGCACATAATTACATATAATTCCGTTTGGCTTTGCTGTAGTCGGGGAAAAAGGAAGACACAAAAAAAGAGGAGACATACAGGCATGTACGGTGCATTACTATACATGTTAACGTTTGCACATATTGTATAGTAAATACATATCTGCGACGGGTAATGCATTATGGAAAATTGCAACTTGGGGTACGATTGGTATTCACAAACATGGACGCACTCCCTCTTTTTCCACTCTCATAGTTCGATGGGGCGGCAATCCGACATAACCGCAGGTCTGACGCAGCACTAACTGCGCTTAATGTGCTATACGGGGCATGCGGTCTTACCACCAACTTCAAATCTCTGAACTGTCACAAAGACATTCCTAATGGGAAAACTCAATAACAGCTTTTTTGCTCGACCCGGGAATCGAACTCATGTCTCCACGCTCAGCAGTCACGCTTGTGACCGCGAGACCGACTGACCTTTTAAATGACCTTTAAGAAATGTCATTCTAATGCACCTCACACAATCCAGTTATGTAAACTTTGGTAATATGTTCTATCTTTAAATGGGTGACTTTTCTATCATGTATGTAAATCGGGCTGGTTTCCGCAACTCCACGACTAAGCGCGTATTTTGCGTGTAGGTGGGACAAATGCGTCATTCGATCCACCCCAGCTCCCCAAGGAAGGCCAGCAACGCCTTGGTGTTACTAACTATCTCGCAGAGGGTACCTGGGTTTCCGAAGTACTTTGCCCTGTAATCCGCAACCACCGGGCAGCTTAGAAGCAGGTGTGCTGCTGTCTCATTCTCCTCCATGCAGGCTCTGCATAGCGGACTGTCAGTGACTCCTATAGCATAGAGGTGTTTATTAAAAGACCCATGGCCAGTTGTTACGGCTGTGACTGAACGCAACTGTTGTTTAGTCAGTCTTAGGGCTTGTTTTGTGAAACGGCCATTTATAGAGGGAAGTGCCTCTTTGGCCTGCCTACACTTACTATGGTCAGCCCATAGCTTGTGATGTTTATCTCCGGTGCGTTTCCTTACCAGATTGCGTAAGTACCCGAAAGGCAGCGGCACGATGGGCTCAGGTCCCATTGCTGACAAACTCGACCCCCTTCGGGCGAGTTCATCCGCAGCGTCGTTGCCTCGAGATTCACTGTGTCCCTTGATCCATTAAATGGTTACTTTGTTGTGTCTACCAACCTGGTTTAGACGTTGGTGACACTCGAGAATCAACCCAGAGTTCACTGTGTGGCTGTTCAGAGCTTGCAGGACAGCCATGCTGTCCGAGAGTATGCTTATTGAGTGGTCCTTAACTTCCCTGGTTAGGATGGCTGATGCCGCCAGAGAAATGCCCATGCATTCAGCCTGGAACACTGTGTTGTGGACCCCCAATGGTGTGGCTATGTGGATATTGAGATCCTCTGAGAAGATTCCCGCACCAGTACCTGTACCTGTTTTTGATCCATCGGTGAAGATTCGCAGCTCGGCGGGGCAGAGCCCCTCGCACCGATGATCCTCATGCAATTGGATTTTGTATTTTTTATCGAAGATAAATTGCTTGGGTACCCGGTCATTGATTGCTTTTGTTATGGGGAGTTCATTGTTGAGCTCCTCGAGCAAAGCGGTGTGTCGTGTGTCTCTCTTACTCCAGAGACCTAATGTTTTAAGGCGTACTGCTGCCATCATCGCTTCCTGTTGTATATACAAGTGTAGCGGAGGGAGCCCCAGCATGGCTTCCAGCGCCGCAAAAATAATTAAAAAAATTATATTGTTTTTATTTAAACTGTATGTACACTAGTGGTATCAAAATAGGCGGGCTTATTGCAACAAGGCATTCTATTGTAGTCAAAGATAAGTAAATGGTCCAATTTTAAAGGTAAGATGTGTTCAATATGTTTTATTGTCCGCCTATAAGTGGTTATTATTTATGGATCGTTCGTTACACTTGATTTATGCCATACAACGTAAACCTCGCACGGTTTATCTGTGTGCTGGCGAGCCGTCTTTTATTTTGCTTTTTACGACAGTAATGTTTTTAATATACATTCAGTCGAAAAAGTATCGGCAATGGATGATTTGTTTATGGTTCCAAATTCAAATTTTTGTTTTTTTGTAGTTGTTAGATTGGCACAACTGTTTTCCATTTTGGCGCGGAGTTTGAGTTGCATCTGTTATTTATATTAAATACAGTGCTGGTTTTAGTAATATCATATATAGTGTGTATTGCGAATTTCATAATGGACAAAAATATCGAACAAAGAGTTTGTCTTAAATTTTGCATCGCCAATGGAATTTCGTGTTCGGAGTCACTGAAAATGTTACAGAAGGCTTACGGTGAATCGACTTTATTAAAAACTCGTGCTTATGAGTGGTTCAAAGCGTTCAAAAGCGGTCGAGATGTGATGGAAGATTTGCCTCGCTCTGGTAGGCCGTCAACGTCTGCAACTGAAGTTACATCGCAAAAGTGAAGGAAATAGTGACTGAAAATCCCCATTCAACTCTGAGAGAGATAGCCGCCGAACTTTCTGTATCTCACGAGTCAATCCATACCATTTTAACTAATCATTTGGGTATGAAACATGTTGCTACTCGGCTAGTCCCAAAAGATCTGAATTTTCTCCAAAAACTCAATCGCATGAAAGTCGCTGAGGACATGCTAGAACGAGTCAGTTCGGACCCAACATTCATGAAACGCATTGTTACTAGTGACGAGACGTGGGTTTACGAGTTTGACATGCAAACTAGTAAACAAGCTTTGGAGTGGCGCCTTCCAACTGAACCGTTTTCAATCGATAGAAGACATAAAGGAGAATTCGCGGCGAGAACTCAACTCAATTCCGGAAGCAGCGTTTAAAAAATGTTTTGATCAATGGATTATTCGTTGGCGCAAGTGTATCGTTTCTAAAGGAGCATACTTTGAAGGTGATAAAATAAATTTGGATGAATAACAGACATTTTGTGTATTATTGATCTTTTCCCGGTACTTTCTTGACAGAGTAGTAATAATTAGATAACACTTAAACAGTACCTATACATTTGTGTGAAATAACGTTTGTAAGTCTTCTGGAAGTTTATTAAGAAGGTTAAGTACTAAATATTCTGCAACCCTCAAGCCATACACATAGTTGGCTCTTCGTATAATGTATTTATTTTTAAGTGTAATGGATCTCAAAAAGTCAGGTCTTGTTTTTTTCGGTAAGCCGCTTGGGCCTATTTACTTACAAGAGTGAAAAACTCTATTAAACACATTCATAACATTAAAGTATCATAATTTATTTTGTATGTTAATGTATTTTAATATCCTTAATTGTCTTAATTGTAGCAAAAAAATATCTGACAAGTATGTAACGTAACTGCTCCCATAGCTGCTGAGGCCGTAGTTGATTACCGAGTCTGCCTTGGCCATGTAATATAACATTCTGAGCGTTTTGTAAGGCATTTTATACATTAAAATTTTAAGTTTACCTATAATTCTGCTTATTGCAAACGTATTCTTTGTGTGGACCCCAACAGAAACGGTTATTGAATATTAGACCGATATATATGTGTTTATCAACCACTTCTAGAGATGATTAATTGCAAGTCTTTGGCGAGCTATGCAAGTAAGAATGTTCGTGTGCTATAACTGACGGTACAGTGGAACATTGGTTGTGTGATGAACGTATGTGAACAATTTTTGTTTTAGATGCATTTATCACGAATCCGACGTCATGTACACATTTGATCGAAATTATTTTGAGCCTCAGATATATTTTATTGTTGACCAAGATTAACGTATCATCAGCATACTGGTATACAGATACGGATCCTGAATTGATGGCGTTACTCGTATCATTGACATATAGCAAGTAGTACTCTGTAGGTCCTATTATTGAAACTTTTGAACTAAACTTATTTTCTATGTCAACAGTGTTGTATTTGTTTGTGTTAATTTTTTAATAATTCTAATAGTTATTTGTGTTCCATTTCGTAATAACTTGACATAAAGTGACGAAGCATATCGAACGCTATGTTGTATTCCTATTTTTCTGGAATTCAAATGGTTTATTATTGATTGAACCGTGTCTGTAAAAAGTTATTTATCTCATTACCAATGTAATGTTCAATAATCTTAAACTATACAAGACAATATAGTGATTGGACGATAGTTATTGACGTCAACACGTGAACTCTTTCTGTATATTTGACGTATTTCACCTATCTTTGAAACATCGGGATATGTACCAGTCTGCAAGAAACAGTTAATTAAATGTGTAATAACTGGAACTCATTTATCTGAAGTATACTTGATGTCTTTAGCTCGTATCCCGTCGTATCCCGGGCTTTTTCTATCGTTATATTGTTTGATAATTCATTCAACTATATCTTCCCGCGCTGGTTTGACTCTAATCGATCTATCAGGAATTATCTCGTACGTCCGTTTGTCTAAAAGAGGTACATCGCAGGAATTGCTTAAGTTCTAATAATATTATTATTAAACTCTGTCATGAAAGTGTTAGCTAAAGTTCATGGAATTGTTCGAAAAGTAATAAATCTTCAATACATTCCATAAGTTTGCCGGTTAGATTATTCACAATCCTCCAAATCTTTTTGCTGTTTTTGAAATTTTGAGAAACTTTCTTGTTTATTTTTATGTAGTGTGTGTATTTTTTTGTTTTATTTCTATATTTATTCTTTCTCTTTAATTCTTTATTGTACACCAAAACAGCTTATTCAAAATACAGTAATGAAAGTTCATGTACAAAGGCGAGCTTAACTCAGAAATGAGTTTTCTCCCAGCAAACCTTTGAGTGATAGAGAAAGATGACAATGGAGGGTAGGATCCAGTGCACATAATTACATTTATTTAATTACTTTTTATTATATATACAGGGTGTCCCGTAAATAATGGATCAAACGTAACGGGTAGGTAGCTTACCTCATTTCCAACAACTAATTTGAACAGTAAAAAAAAAACCCATAAGGTAACCAAGATAATTTTTTTTTTCGATTTTTACTATTTTCTGTACCAGCATTCAGTGTTTTTAATGCTGTTGCTGCAAATGGTATCATATTTAGGTGTGATTTTTGTCATACATTTCTGAATAGTTTACTAGTGTTATAAGATACCATTTTTTTAAATAACATTTTATTTGCCTTAGAAAAAAAATCTTGAATTGAAAAGTTTTGTTTTTAAGATGAAAAGACCAGAATTGGAAAAATTCTCCTGTAAAAAAATTGTATGACACCGAAGTGTACCATTATTTTAAAAACTTGTACAATTACTAAGGTTTGCAGATTGGTATAAAACTTACGCCTAGTCTTTGTCGTTACAAAGATATTGCTATGAATCTGACAGAGGTGCAAAATTACGAAATAAAATAAAATTGAAAAAGTGTGCACAATTCAACTATTTTCTTAAAAATGTTTAGGTATCTCAGCGTATGAAAAAACTTAGGAGGTTAAATTAAAAAAAAAATACAAATAAATCGTTTATTTTGTTTTTACAGTAGTATATAGATTAAAACATAAACCTACATACATAACTATAAATATTCATACACATACATATATACGTATATTATGTCAAAAGCGAAAGGAAATGCTCTTTAACTTTCCTCTTGAAGACATCAAGAGAATCAATCTCACATCAATCTTTTTTGTGGATTATCTTCATCTTTGAGCCAAATTTTTATAGTAAATTACGTTTTTCGTCGGCATTTACTGAGAAATTACATCATAAAAAATTGAATAGGTAGTAATCTACATGATATGGTAAGTAATTTGATTTAGCCAAAATTTATGTATTGGTATTACATAATAATAATTCATTGTTTGCTTGCATCACTTGTTCAAGTATAATTGAGTATTAGTTTATTAATTTGGGTATATATTATAGTATTTTATTGTATTTATAGTTTATATATATTTATTTTTGTATTAATTTAAATATTAATCGCGTTTCTGTTTTTTTTTTTTCACAATTTGCACCTACTAGTATTATTCTCTGCATCACCCAAAGGTTGACTGGTAGAAAATGCCTCAGGCATTAAGTCCGCCTCTGTACATCTGTGTGCGTAAAGTGTTAAATAAATAAATAAACAAGAAAAAAATCACTAAATCACTTCCAAATCGTTGAAATTAAACCATTTTACCGCTTCATTTTTTAACAAAAGACTAAAAAAAATATTCACTGCTTTGCAATACAAGACTTACATTCCTACCTTCCCTACCTTGCTTTACCATCCCTACCTTGTGGCTATTCCACCAATTCGCACTAAGCGTTTTCAAACGTCTTTTATAATGCGCACAGCAAAGGAGTGGAACTTTCTGCCTGCGTCTGTGTTTCCAAAAGCTTACAACCCTAATCTCTTCAAAGTTAGAGTGAACAGGCTCCTTCTGGGTAGGCTCGCTCCATCGTAGACTTTGTCTCTGTCATCTCTGACATAGACTAGAGTCAAGAGCAAAGCCAAATAAAAAAAATAAAAATAAAAATCAAACGAAAATAATTTGATTTTGATACTTTTTAAAAATATGTATTACTAGATTCTGCCAGCGGCTTCGCCCGCGTGGTCCCTAGGGAACATACTGCCGAGATAAAAAGTAGCCTATGTCCTTTCTCAGGCCAATCTCAGATATCTCTGTACCAAATTTCATTTAAATCGGTTCAATAGTTTTAGCGTGAAAGTGCGACAGACAAACAGACAGAGTTACTTTGGCATTTATAATATTAGTAAGAATTTTTATTATAAAAAATCAAAAACACGGATAGTGGAGAGGACCGTAGAGGTGTATTTAGCTTCGTTTGTATGCACAAGGTCATTGGCATGTATACAAGCCTTAAGTCTACCATTAGCCTACGTACATATGTTACGTTTACTGGAACCACTTTTACTAATTGTGAATTTACATTGATCATTTATATATTATTAAATTCAGTATAGTACGCATGAACCTGACAATTTCATTTGGGCAACTGTATTGAAGGGGCATATTCCATTCGATGTTATTCAATTCGTTGTGCACTCTGCGATTGTCTATCTTTGTTATTAATTGACTAGAAAAATGTGAGGCATTCTTGTTTACCTTGCTCGTTATCGCGCAACCGGTTATGCAGTGGTCGGGCGGCGAAGTATTAACAACAGATGTATAAATGTTATGTGAACTAGCAGTAATAAATGTCAGGGTACGCAACGAATTTAAATAGGTATTATTTTATTTATTTATTTTTTTAAACTATATGCAAAAGTAAAAATACATAATACAAAGGCGGACTTAATGCTTTAGGCTTTTTCTACCAGTCAACCTTACTATACATATTTTTAGATCTATATTCATATCTTCCATTGTTACACAATTCTGTTTTAGGCCGTGGACACGAACTCACCAGCGCGGCGGCGGCGTTGGCGCGACCAGTGGCGCGTACAAATGCATTTTAGGTTTATATGGAACTGTACACGAATTCCTGGTGCCAACTTATTTAAAGAAACTTCCAGTCTCCACACACGCAGCAGAGCTGAAAACCCCGACATTTGATTCTTCAAGCCACATTTGGACCTGCAGAGCCGGATTTTGGATTTGCTGAATAACCTGAACACGCGTATAACAGGTACGGCCAGCCATCCTGTCCAGCCCCTTTCATCTCCATTTCAGTCGTGAATTTCAGTGAAATTCTGGTGTGAAATTGTGCGCTACCAACTAAGAATCTCATTGTAACCGTCACATTCAAACGTGATATTCTTATACTCCTTTCTTTCTACTTTCCACCAAAATGAGTCAGCCTAATATGTCAAAGATAAGCCTAAGTCTCGCGGTAAATCTCTTTATAGGCTTAATCCAAATATTGAAAAACGTGGCATAGTAAAAGGTAAATTAACAAAATTCTCAAATTACTTACCTAGTATTGCTGATGAAACAACGTAGTCTAGTGAAACACGCGTAGATCTTAAAATATTACGGATTCAGGGAGCCGCTAGATTGTTCAATGAATTCAATGACATTGACAGTTCAATGAATTCGAAGTGAACTCGAGGAATCAGTCTCTGATATAGATGAGCAACTAACGCAAAGGGAATTGTTTTGAGAATACCTACCACACTTTATTATCTCAAACTGAATGTGATTTATATCCGAGGGAAGTTACTGACAGTTCTTGCAAATGTAGTAGTGACCACAAATCGACCCTTAAATTGCCTACAATTTCTATGCCTGCCTTTGAAAGTTCATACGAGCACTTGTTAGAATTTAAGGACACTTTTTTGTCTTTAGTGCACAATTCAAATAATCGTAGCAATACAGAAAAATTTCACTACCTTAAATCGTCATTGAAGGGAAGTGCGGGGCTAGTAATTAATGCTATATAACTCTCGATTGCGAACTTCCCGGTTCCATGGGATTAACTTCTCAATCGGTAGAATAATAGTAAATTGTTAGTGTATAATTACATCAAGTCGTTATTCACTACGCAGAACATGGGCAAAGAATCGCCAGTTCTAATTCGAGAGAGCCAACTGACACTTGGGATACATTGGTTATCTATTTAGACTGAATCCAGTTACCGAACAAGAGTAGGAACAGTACAAAAGAGCACAAGGGTTGTCTAGAAATGGGTGATTCTAACCCTAAGCGAAAGCCTAAACTGAATGTTTTGATAAACTTTCTCAAAGGCCGAGCTGACGTGCTGGAAACATTAGCAGGTGTCACATAGTTTACGTAATAATGATAATAAAAAACAAAACAGAAATTTAAAAACAGGAGAAGTGGCAACGGGGCGTGTCGGTGTCCGCGCGACATGCTCACGTTGATCATATCATAGGCAAATGGCCGTCTCAGCGTACTTGTGCGCTTTCGACCACGATCGTGACAATTTGTAAGAATTCTGCATTGTTCAGTGGTTTTTTGTAAAAACCGAAGACTAAACCAATACTTTGTAATTAATGAAAAGACTTACACTATCTAAGTATTAGTATTTTAGTATATTTGTCTTTAAAGTCATGAGAAACTACAAATCGTAAAATAATTATATCTTTCTCTTACTATATTATTTTTGGTTTCAAATATCACAGCGACAGTACTATTTCTACAATAAATACATTGCTCCTTAACCACCACCTAAGTTTGTCACGAAGTGACTGGACAAACAATGTTAAAATCACAAAATTATACTTAACTAAGCGCAAACAACGCGTAGTACGGCCGCTGCTTCTTGCGACGAGTTAGTGATGTGCTTGTGCAGATCCACTAACATAGGTTATCGACTACAATGTCGATTGACGAAAGAAATCTTGTTTTAAAAGATAATTTCGATTTGCGAACCATTTAACCCGGTTAGAAGATCGATGTAAAAGAACGTTTTTTACTAATTTTAATTATTTTACAGCGTAGGAGAGAAATGCGTAGTTAACTTTCGTAAAGCTAGTTAATTTTATTTTGGTTTAATAAAATCAGTGGAGTGTTTATAAGTAATATTGTCTGGACATGCCGTTTTTCTCATTTTATTTTTAGGCCCGAAACATTTTTTGTACAATAATAAATAGAAAATTCGAAAACTATCCGATTTAGTCAATTACTAGCGTATATGTGAAATACCTTGCTTTTTAACAACACAACGAAAGCGTGTGCTGTTTTTGTGTGGGTAAGTTGTACGGTGCAAGGTAAATACACGCTATGTTTTATAGGATAAGGTTTATAATTCCCTGTGTGGAACGTTCTGTTTTGAGATATGCGGGTGTGTACGCGACTGCGTATCTATTGCTTTCACTGAAATACATGTGTAGTAGTTGCCGGATGGTAGGGTCATACTGGAGACACAGGGTTCCGGTACAATTTCGTCTACCAGGCATATCAGTCTAAGGAGACTGATATGCCTGGTAGACGAAATTACAGGTAGACTGATTATTTTTAATCACATATAATAAACAAGGGTGTATTATATGTGATTAAAAATAATCAGTCTAAAATTCACTGCAATGTTTCCACCCATGAGCCACAGGGTCAAAAGTCACACAAATCTACTGAGAATAAGATGCTTTGTCTACTGTGCAACTCCAATCAGCCACTGTACGCGTGTTAGAGATTTTTAGATTTTAATTTAGACTCTCAATTCAAATTCGTTCACGACAGCGGTAGTGAACGCTGTTTTATAATTCAAACTTTATGCCATTTGAATGAATGAATCTCAAAATGTAAATATCCTAATCGGTGCAGATATTTGTTGCGAATTAATTAATTTTAATAAAATAAAATTACGTTGTGGGTGGGTCTTTTTAATTATACACAAAAATGGGATGAGTTATTTCCGACCCAATTTATTCACTTACGCATTTTGATAGGTACATTCAGTGTTACTTTTCTCAGTGTATACTGTATAGATTCCCAGCTACGCAAATTCTGGGAATTGGAGGATGTCTGTGTATCGGTAAACGCGCACAGATGAGGAGCGTTCTTGTGAACAATATTTCGTCAATACTACTATGCGCAATAGTGACGGAAGGTTCCAAATTCGTATTCCTTTTAAAACTCACCCGACACCTTAGGCGAAACATACTCACACGCACAACGTAATTTTTTTACCCCACGAGAAACGTTTATTACACAATGCGAATTCATTCAAGATTTCATTCACGAGTACATTCGCTTGGGTCACATGAGTCGTGTTGATCGCATTGGAACGTCTATGGCCTTCCGCATCACGAAGGCGGAGGTGTTTTGGTGGCTGTACGTCGCGAGTTGCGTGCCACCAGGATGTCGACAAAATTTACCCATGCTCTCATTGAGCAGGCCGTGAAATAAGCATCATATCATCAGTGTGGCTTATATTCCACCGCGAACTCCTGACGAAATATACGAGCATTACCTAGACATGCTACAATGCATTGCTAACGATTCTGCTATCGATTCATTCTACATTGCGGTTGATTTTAACTTACCTGATATCAATTGGACGGACCAGGGTAATCATTCAGTGGTGAATTCTGCTACTTCCAGTGCCCAGCTTCTTTTAAACTTTATGTCTTCCATTAACGGTTTACAATATAACAAGTGCAAAAACAATTTTGTACGAACACTTGACTTGTTTATATCCAACGCTGACTATCAGACTATACCATGTAGCTCGTTACTGCAGCCGGATACCTATCACCCCGTTTTTTCCATAATGACTATACTCAATATGCAATTTGTCCCTATGAAATTCCGCTCAATTCCTAGGTATAACTATCATAAGGCTAACTATCCTGAAATTAATGAGCAAATTGATAAAGTAGACTTGGAGAAGGAACTTTCCGGTCTGCCCGCTGAATAGGCCGTCAATACGTTTGACGATATTTTATACGGGGTAATCAGACTAATCGTTCCATTGACTCGAGTTAAAACTTCGAAATTTCATATCTGGTTTTCACCATCCTCAATTAATATTTTTAAAAACAAAGAACGCGCATGGATTAATTGGAAAAAATATAATAACCTATGCGACTATGACCATTTTTAACTACCGCAAATTACTATATTCCGAAGAGAGTGTGACACCTGTTTCGGCCATTATATTAATTCGGATGAAGATAGTATCCCAAAAAATGTTTATGTATTCTGGAGTTACGTATTGAATAGAAAGAGCAAGGCCAGATTCCCAGCCAACATGCACCTCAAAAACACCTCTTCCGATAACTCTACGGACATTTGTAACTTGTTTTCGACCTTCTTCGCCTCTGTTTACGAACCATCTTCTTTTGACCCTGAGAAATGGCAACCTTCAAACAACTGTGACGATAACTCATCTTTTACTATATATGTGATATTTATCTTTCTAAGGATGTTATACTTAGAACACTCAAATCACTTGATCCTTCTAAAGGGGCTGGCCCAGACGGATTGCCACTCGCCTTTTTCATCAATACTGCCGATAGCACTCATGGTGTTCTGTATTTAATTTTTAATAAATGTTTAGGTAAAGGGGTTTTCCCGGCTACATGGAAACGAGCGTTTATTACACCTATTTATAAAAATGGAGACAAAGAATACGTCGAAAATTATCGCCCCATTTCAATTCTCCCCACCTTGTCAAAACTTTTTGAGAAGCTTGTGCACAGTGTCTTATATCCTCAATTTCATCGACCGATTATACCCAAACAACATGGGTTTGTTAAACGGCGTTCTACAACTACTAATCTTATGATATTTACCAACTTCCTATTTGAAAACATGGATCACCGTGTCGAAGTTGACGTCGTATACACTGATTTTCAGAAGGCTTTCGAAAAGGTGTATAACACGTTTCTTTTGGAAAAGCTGGCCTTTAACGGAATTCGTGGGAATTTGCTGCGTTGGTTTGTCTCATATATTTTTAACAGGACTCAAAAAGTTGTTATTAATGGCTACGAATCTGAAGCCGTCACCGTGAATTCTGAAGTTCCCCAACAAGCAACAAGCTCGTTTTTAGTCTTCCTAAATGTCATAGTATATCATTTACAAAGAATAAGAATAAAATTAATTTTATTTATTGCCTCAATAATCAATATTTAAATGCGGTAGATTCCGTTCGCGCCTTGGGTGTTATTATGGACTCGTGTTTGCATTTCAACCTGCACATTGACAGTATAGTGAATAAGGCTTTTCAAATGTATGGCTTCATCACGAGATTCTCAAAAGACTTTGTGCGACCCTCTACTTTTTTGATGTTGTATAGGTCTTTAATACGCTCGCAATTGGAATATGCTGTACCTATTTGGAATCCATATTACCTTAAGTACGATAGCAAATTAGAAATGATACAAAATCGTGGCATGAACTACAAATGTTATCATTCGAAGGTTCCTTACACACATTTATTACGGAAGTACAACATTTTAAGTCTTCAATCTAGGCAATTACTTCTGGATGTAATGATGCTGCATGGTTTGTGCCACAATAGATTTGACTGCACTGAAATTACAAATAACGTATGTTTCACGGTACCTAGAAATGTAATCAGACGTGGGACTCGCGTGCCCCGCCTATTCCACGTGAATTCACGTAAGACCAATGCCGGGGCACGAGTACCTCTTCGACGCCTTGTGGAGACTTATAATGCACACTTTATGGACACAGACATTTTCTTTTTTTCCAATAAAAAAATTAAAAATCTTGCAATAGCTTCATTAGCATCGAAATTTTAAATAAGCACTCAATTTAAATAGTTAGAAACAATATTCTTAAAATCAGCTTCCGTTTTTCACAAATTTGATTAATACGTGGACAATAGTGTGGGTTATATGTTTTACAATTCATATTAAGAATCTTATTGTACCGCCTTAACATGTAACTGTTTTTTGTCCCTAATAAATAAAATAAAATAAATAAAATCACGCAGCTTGCTGCAGTTAGCAATGTTAGCTGTCGAATTAGAACTGGCAATTTTTTGCCTATGTTGTGCATAGTGAACAACGACATGACATGTTTATGCACCAACAATTTGCTATTATTGTACCGATTCAGAAATAAATTCCATGGAACCGGGTAGTTGGCACTCGAGAATTCTACAGCATTTATTACTAGCCCCGCACGTCATTGATGATTCCAGGTAGTGAAACTTTTCTGTATTGCTAAGATCATTAGAATTGTGTACTAAAGATAAAAAATGTCCCTGAACACCAACCAGTGCTTGTATGAACCGTCAAAGGTGGGCAAAGAAATTGTAGGCAATTGAACGATTGGTTTGTGGTGACTACTACATTTGCTAGAGCTGTCAGTAACTTCCCTTGGATAACATTCAACTTGAGATAATAAAATGTAGTAAGTTGCGATAATTCTGATATGTAGTAAGGCTTGCTCCATCGTAGACTTTGTCTCTGTCATCTCTGACACAGACTAGAGTCAAGAGAAAACCCATAACAAAAAAAAAAGTCATAGTTCTAGCTCAACGGGAACTACCCTATGAATTTTGATTCCCTTGTGAGTGTCGAAATATACGTTTTTTGCGGCTTAAACGGACGTATGGGGGCCGAGTCATCCGCATCCGTAGGAGAATACCCAATGCTAGACCCTACACGTGGTCCCCGGGTGGTGCTAATCAGGTGACACTAACCGGTGGTAGGCTTCGGCCGATGGCTTGTGACCACCCACTGGGCAAAGACGCACCGCCAAGCGGCCGAGCCGTGTTCCGGTATGATGCCCAGTGTAGCCAATAAAAAGGAGTTGGGTCGAAATAGTTGTTCCAATGCAGGCAGACCGACCAGGCTCGCGTTGATATGGGCGTATCGGGAGACTAGTTGCGGAGGGTAGCGGGATCCGAGGCACGGTGCGCCGCTGGCCGACTGCAGGTAGTTGGGAGCCCAAGTAGTGTGCTAGCCACACATGAAGGGCTGCCCCGCCAACTGTCAAAAAATCCCGGGGTGCGCGATCGTGCTGGCTGGCGACCAGACGGGGGAGGACCCGATGGACATTCCCGGGGGGGCTAAAGCGTCCCCGCAGTCTCCAGACTAGTCCCCCAATGATGTCGTACTGCCAGAGCGTGCCTGAGGGTAGCAGCTTGGCCCCTCATTACACTTCCTTCTCCTCTCCTTCCTTCACTCAAATTTATGGCCAAAAGGAACAAAAGAAGAAAAGCTGTACAGCGGCAGCACATCCTCCCCCACAAAGTGCACCCCAGCAATATTCGAGGTCTACACTCAAATCTCGCCGCAGTACATCACCACCTGGAGACTGAGAAACCAGCACTCTTATTCCTTTCCGAGACGCAGATCAGATGTTCATCGGACGTGTCTTACCTTTCGTACCCAGGGTTTACCCTGGAGCACCATTTCAAACCACGTGCGGGCGTATGTATGTACGCCCGTTACGACATCTGTTATCGGCATCTTCGTAATCTTGAGGACTCCAGGTTCTCAACGCTGTGGGTTTTAGTGGACACAGGCCTGGATAAAATTGTCAACGCTTGTATCTACTGTTCGCACAGCGGTAATTTGGAGACCACTGAGCTCACACAGCACCTGAATGAGGCGGCGGATGCGGCTCAGCAACGGTACCCTTCTGCCCAATTGGTTTACTGGGGGACTTCAACGCCCACCATCAGGATTGGCTCTTCCCACACCAGTGCATAGACCATGCTGGACGAGAAATTAAAAAGCTAGCCCTAGCGCTGAATCTTACCCAGCTGGTCCAGGGGGCAACGAGGGTGCCGGATGTTGTTTCGCACACTGCCAATTACTTGGTCCTTTTACTGACAACAGGTTCAGACCGCTATTCGGTCTCGATTTCTTCACCACTGGGTAGTTTCAGCAGACTTCACCGACCACTGTCTGGTTAAGTCTGTATCCGTTTACTCCCCGCCCGATCCTAGCCCAAGAGGCACACGGTGGGTATGGCGGTACAGTACAGCAGATTGGGATGGCATGCGATCTTTCTTTGCATGTTATCATTGGCAGCCTACTTGCTTTTCTTCGACTGATGCTTCGTCGTGCGCGGACGCCGTGACGGATGTGTTGCGGAAGGGAATGGAGTACTACATTCCGTTCTCTGACATAACAATGTCTGGCAAAGCTTGTCCATGGTTTGGTAACGAGTGCAATCGCGCTGATGCGCTTAAGCACGCGGCTTACCTGCCATGGGTCGACGCTCGCACGCGCAAAGCAAATGACGTGACTCGGAAGAAGAGAGCCTTCAACAGGGCTGCCAAGTCCTGCAAGAAGTTGTTGCGGAGGGCACGGTTTGACCACATTAGCCGAATAGGGAACAAACTTGCTTCATACCCAGCAGGTAGTAAGGCTTTTTGGTCCCTGGCTAAGTCGGTCGAATCGAACTTCTGCCGCCCCTCACTACCACCACTGCTGAGACCTGACGGGACGCTTGCCCACTCCACTGAGGAGAAAGCAAACTTGTTTGCTTCCTTGTTTGCGGAATCTTCGCGTCTGGATCCTGGTGGCGCGAGGCCCCCTGCTTCTGCTGGTGGATGCGTGTCGAGCATGTCGAACATTCGCATTCATCAGAAGGACGTCCGTAGGGTACTGCGTAACCTAGACGTCAACAAGGCTAGTGGCCCCGACGGGATACCGGCAATTGTTCTGAAAACTTGTGCGCCTGAGTTGTCTCCGATCTTGATACGCCTATTTCGCCTTTCGTTTGAGACTGGAAAAGTGCCGAAGGCTTGGAAGCAAGCTAACGTGCAACCCGTGCCCAAAAAGGGTAGTCGTGCTGACCCGTCAAATTATAGACCCATCTCGGTAACGTCCATACTCTGTAAGACTATGAAACGCGTGCTGAATCATAAGCTCCTGGCGTACCTAGAAGCGAATGATATCCTTAGTGACCGACAATACGGGTTCCGCCGAAATCGGTCAACTGGGGATCTTCTAGCGTATGCCATTCACATCTGGAGTGAAGCCATAGAGAAGCACGGGGAGGCACTAGCGAAGGCATTCGACAAGGTCTGGCACAATAGCCTTATTAGTAAGCTTCCTTCCTTCGGTCTACCCGGTTTGTGTGATTGGATCGCAAATTTCCTGAGGGATCGGTCTATCCGAGTGGTCATAGATGGCTGCTCGTCTGGACTGCTGTATATTAATGCCGGGGTTCCTCAGTGGTCGGTGCTGGCGACAACACTGTTCTTGCTGCATATTAATGATCTACTTAAACTTTTGGGTATGCAGGCGACAGCACTGTTGCTGAGAGATACGTGTCCGACGCACGAGCTGGTGGGTTGCAGATCCGGTCTCTCCGGGAGGCTATGGTTGAGCGCTTGAATGTGTCCTTACAGGCTGTCTCTGAATGGGGTGATGCCAATCTGGTCAAGTTCAATGCTGCTAAGACCCAAGCGTGTCTATTTTGCCGCCAAAAGGAGCCAATTCCACCCAGTTCCATCTTTCCGAGGTGCAACAGTACCGGTAACCGACCAACTTGTACTTCTTGGGGTTACATTAACATCTACTCTCAATTTTGGCCCTTTCATAGAGGCAATAGCTCAAGTGGCTGCAAGGAAGTTGGGGATCCTAGCAAAAGTGAGACAGTACTTCACGCCGGAACAGCTGCTCAAATTTTGTCAAGCGCAAGTTCGGTCGTGTATGGAATACTGCTCTCATCTTTGGGATGGATCTGCCACATACCAGCTTGATGCCCTTGAGTCAATTGAGAAACGAGCCAAGAGGATCATTGGCAATGAGAGGCTCGTCGCGACGAAGCTCCAAAGTCTTGAGCATCGACGACGAGTTGCTGGCTTGTCGGTTTTCTACCGGTTGCATTTTGGGGAATGTGCGACGGAATTGCATAATTAAATCCGCCAAGCCCGTTCCATCATCGGACCACAAGACGAACGGCGATGCGCCACCGGTACATGGTGGACATCCCATCTATACGCACAAAACGTTTTGGGAACACATTCATAACGCGTACAGCTAAGGAGTGGAATTCCCTGCCAGAGTCTGTGTTTCCCTATAGCTACAACCTGGAAGTCTTTAAGTCAAGAGTGAATAGGTTACTTCTAGGCAAGCGTGCTCCATCTTCGACCACATCATCGCTTACCATCAGGTGAGATGGTGGTCAAGCGCGTGCCTATTAATAGTAAAAAAAAAATAAAAAAAAATCTATGATTTTTTCACTGCTTCAAGTGACCGTAGATTTAAGTATATGGTTTATACCAACTTGTTACCTCCACGTGTTTCTGAGATAAAGTGTCTTGACAGACAGACGGACGACAACACTTTTGAGGTACGGAACACTAAAAAGATGTCAAAATTTGACGTTGATGTGTAGCTGTCCGTGGTCGACCAATCGATGTGGTGCAGGTGGCCGAGCCAGTCGTTAAGGATCTTATTCTCATACTCCGTGTCCGGTGTTGTTGTCGCACAGGAGGCATAAAGCTATTTACTGCACTTGCTGCACTACAATCCAGAATACCTTTTGGTTAGTAGTTTTACACATTTTGCACATTTCACCATTATCATTTAGCTTGTGGGATAGAGGAACATCAAAGTTAGTGATCGTTGCGTATGTAACTGCTCTCAATCGGTGCGCGTGAGCGACTGATATATAGATAAATTCTGGCTAAACCAGATTACGAATCATGTTGACTATTTATTTCAGATGTAATTTTTCTGTAATTAAAATTTGTTTGTTTACAGAATGATGACGCGTCGGCCTCATATTTACACGACATGTCTCCTAGTTACTGTCAGTATTCTACTTATTATTGACATTAAGATTCGACATACTGATAAAACATATGTCCAGGAAAATACGATAATTTTCAAAAAATATGTCAATAAAATGGACACAATCCTGCAAGATGAGACCCACGAATTCACAGACATAACAAACACACTGTTGGAAAAAGCACGTTTAAAAATCAAATATGACACCTTGGGCTATAACTTTTCACAATCTGGGGCTAATGTTTTAGAAGATTTAGTTATGGAATCTGGCGGACAACCCCTAAGAAGTTTAATTGTATCGACATGGAGATCAGGATCTACCTTCTTAGGAGACCTAGTATTAAACGTACATCCAGGTACTTATTATGTGTACGAGCCCCTTCTTAAGTATAGAACCAAGCAATTTAAAACTCTAGAAGAAGCAAACGAACCCGTGAGCATTGTCAAACGGATGTTCCAATGCAATAATAAAGGTTTACAAGATATATTTGATAGTGAAAGGAGACACTTCCGTGCCGGTAAGCCCAGCACAAGAATCTGGGATTACTGCAAGTTCGGTAATAACACTGAACAATGTTTTAATGCGGATTTCGCTTCACGGCTATGCAAGCTATTTCCTTTTCTAAGTATGAAACTTGTTCGTCTAAGATTACGGCCCGTACAAAAAATATTGGATGATAAAACGTAAGTAATTTTTAATTATTAAAAATATTTTTAAATTAGAACAAACATCATTCTTGCCAATAGAATTGAAGTAGAAACAAGTTTTGTATTGATTTTATAACGCGAGAAATACATTCCAATTAAAATAAACTCTTGCCTATAGACTGTTTCTATAAATTAGTAAAAATCGAATTTCGTGTTTTATAGCATTGCTAGCTTTCACCTGTGACTGCGGACGCGCATATCCCGTTTTTTCCCGTTCCCACAACTATTTCAGGAAATCCTTTCTTATTTATTTATTTAACAATTTATGTACACACATTTACTAAGATAAGAAGAAAGAAACAGAAAAATAAGTACAAATGTGATGCTTATTTCAAAAGAAATCTCTTCCACCATACCTGCGAAAGGAGAGTAGAGTAAAAAGAGATGTAGACATAGTGTGTAACAGTAGCTAAAATAAAAACTATACATATTAAATATAACATACAATACATAATTAACATACTAATACATACTATATGATATAAAAGATAAATAATAATACATACCTATTTGCAACTATGACGAGAAGGAAAGATAGTGTTCTTTCACTCTTCTTTTAAAAACTGCAAGAGTTTGGCAAGCCCTAATGTCAGGCGGTAGTAAATTCCACAACCGTACCGCATGTGCAGTAAAGGAGTAGGAGTAAAAATCGGTAGAGTTGGGAGGGGATTTAAGAAGATTTCTAAGATGCGACCTGCAAGGCGCATTCGAAGGACGGGAATAGGAGAAACGTTCTCGCAGGTAGGAAGGCGTTTTAGGATTGTGAAGTATGTTAAATAGCAAACACAATATCCGAGAGTTCCTGCGAAGTCGAATAGGGAGCCACTTGAGAACCTTGCGAAATCCTGAAACATGATCATATTTTTTAAGATTGAACACAAAACGAATACAGATATTTTGCAAAAGCTCAAGTTTATTTAAAAGCTCCTCGGTGGCATCCAAATAACAGGCATCAGCGTAGTCAACGATGGGCTGAATGAGAGTTTGAGCAAGGGAAATTTTGGTTTTCAAGGGCAAAAAGCTCTAGAGACACTTCAGCGAATGAAACGTGTAATGGACCTTACGACTGACTTCAGCGATATGGTTAGTCCACGATAAATAGGAGTCCATGATCACCCTCAGGTTTCTAGCTGTCTTTGCGTATTCAATCTGTACTCCATTCAGCCAGAGTGGAGACAGCGTCGCAATATCTAACCTGTTCCGCATTTACCTGCCGCCAATAACCAAGGCCTGAGACTTCTTGGGATTGATTTGCAGCCCAAAGGACTGCGACCACTCCTCAATTAACCTCAGGTCACGGATCACGGAGGACACAGCAGCTTCTGCATCTTGCCTTAGAAAGTGATGGTAAAGCTGCAGATCGTCGGCATAGAGATGGAAGTTAGAGGAGATGACTTTAGTGACAGAGTTTATAAAAATAGAAAAAAAGAAGAGGAGAGAGAACGCCACCCTGAGGAACACCCGCAGTAAGGGCACACCAATCTGAAAAATATTCATCAAGGCGCACCCGCTGCGAGCGACCTCGAAGATAGGAGTCAAACCATTTAATTAAACCAAAAACTGACTTCCATACTTGACACTACAACACACTGGATGCACGAACACAACCTTGAAATTAACTTTACTAAGACAAAAATTATAACTTTCTACCCTCGACAAAAGAAACCCTTAAATATAATTTTCAATTACAACGGACAAAACTTAGAAGTTGTAAATAAATTCACCCTTTTAGGCCTAGACGTAGATTCACACATAGATTGGAAACCCCACATTAAAAAAATAAGAGCTAAACTATCTAAGTTTACATACGCCCTCAGAGAAATAAAAAAAACCACAGACCTCAAAACAGCATTAGTTACCTATTACTCATACGCGTTTGCATGGCTCAAATATGGAATTATCTTATGGGGAAATAGCACAGACGCGCCTACACTATTCACTTTACAGAAAAAAATGATAAGAATATTAATGAATATCCAAGATTCCGACTCCTGTAAACCCTACTTCAAAGAGCTAAAAATATTAACTGTACCCTGTCTTTATATACTGGAAATTTGCAAATTTGTTCGAAAATATTCACAATTCTATACAAAAAGAGAGGACATTCAAACTAAAATCACACTTAGACATAAAAATAGGCTTAACATACCCACTTTACGATTGAAAATGCACTCTTCTAGTGCATTTGTTATGTCTATTAAAATATATAATAAGTTACCAGAATTCATCAAAAATGCAGACAGTAATAATATGTTTATCAATAAACTAAAACAATTTCTAATAGACAAATCCTACTATACTATAGATGAATACTATAACGATAAATATAAACTACAATAAAAACTATTAATTATATACTGTATCACTGTAAAAATGTATCTACTTACAATAGTGAAAACTGATGACGATACAAATACTTGACATTTAATTTATTATACAAAGACATTACATACATAAATTAATTTAAATAATAACATAATTTCATAATAATGATGACAAATGAAATAACTGATATAATTTAATAATAATGATGACAGAAACAAATTGAAATATCTGACATCATTTATCAAGACTACACACAGACATAACTATAATATTTATACATAATTAATTTAAATAAATACATAATTTAATAATGGTGACGATAAAAATAAATAAAAATAACTCAATATTAATAAAATTTAAAATAACGATGACAAAAATAAATTAAAGTATGGAACATAATTCACCACACAATAATGTACATATAAATCTATTAACATTTTAACCATCTAATTACCTGTAATAATAATTAATGAATTCCATGAATTGTTACTTAGTCTTCGTCCTCTCTCCTAACTTGGCTGTGCCCGACAGGGTCCATATTGATCTTGACAATATTTATACCACCTATATGTACATAATATGGAATGCAATAAAGTATTGAGTATTGAGTATTGAGTAATTATGGAAGAGGAGATATTGAGAGTTTTGAGTATCCCAAGAAGGATATCAAAGTCAACAGAGTTGAAGGCGCTGCTAAAATCCAGAAGAACAAGTAACGTCAAATATGTGTGGTCCATAGCCCAGCGGATGTCATCAGTAACCTTTAAAAGAGCTGTAACAGTGCCATGGCCAGGCCGAAAGCCGGAATGGAAAGGACTAAGAAGGTCATTGCTGGAAAGAAACAAAGAAAGTTGCTGATGAACAATTTCAATCTTAGTGCTCCCTTACACTCCCCAAGCAACCTACATGCTAAATTTCAGCTTTCTACGTTCAGTAGTTTCGGCTGTGCAATGCCTGTCAGTCACTCAGTCAGTCACCGATAGCGGAAGAGTTTTATTTTATATTGATACACTAGTGACATATTTATTGTTTCTGTATTACTGACAGGCTTAACGTCAAGGTGATACTGTTGGTGCGAGACCCTCGCGGGGTGATGCAGTCGAGGTTGCAACACCGCTTCTGCAAGCTCTCTCCAGATTGCTGGGACTCTTCCATGGTCTGTGCAGACATGGTGAGCGACTACGTGGCAGCTGAAAAATTACTTCAGCAGTATCCGGACAGACTGATGTATGTAATTTATAACCTTTTTCAGCTCCTGCTGGATTATAGTAACATAATTTTGATATTTCTGGTCTGATATTTTTTAGCCTAGCGATATTTGTTCAGTTTGTAGGGCTGGCTGTCAAGACCATTTTTTTTTGTAAATTGTGGAATAGGTATTTTGGTGAACGTTTACTGGTAGGAAAGTTCTAGTAGACACCAAATAGTGTTTGCCAGCAGGTTCATTGCCAATGAATTGATTTGTTTGGCTTTTGTTATTTTGGTTCAACAAATCACACGTAAAATTAGTTAAATTAAAAATGATTCGAACCTGATTAAAAAGATCCAGAAATTAATTGACACTTAATATTACAGGGTGGTGCGGTTTGAAGAATTAGCCCTACGGCTGAATGTAACTTCTGATCGAATTCTCAAGTTTCTTAAAGTTAAGAGAACACAGGCGTTCGATGACTTCCTACAGACGCATACCAGTGTGGAGACGGCTGGAGTTTTCACTACCTTCAGAGTCTCAAAGAATGTGCCTTACAAATGGACGACCGCACTACACTTCAGTTATGTTAATGAGATACAGGTATCTTAATTTTGCCACTACTGCCATCCAGTAACATATGACCACTAACTCACTCTATTATGTGATCGACTAATCTAAACATTCTTAACTTAAAGAACCCTGGTTGTAACCATCATGAATCACAGATTCCAGCAGGGGATCCCATTTCTTAATGATCTTCGTCACTCTTTTATGATCCTGATGATCTCGTTTTAACTACGACAAACAATTCTCATTTGACATTTTCAAATAATGTCACCATTTAAATAAAATTATCATTCACATATTATATCTGCAACATGCTGTCTCATTCACGCTTGACGTTATCTTCCATTTAGAATAAAAAAACAAGTTGACCACTAGACTATGCTGCAGCCGAAGACGTCTATTTTATTGAAAGCCATAAGTTCCTTATAGACTGTTTGGTATTTATTATCTCATATTTTAGATGGCGTGCAGTGAAGCCATGGATTTATGGGGATACCAGATGGCGCTCAACGAGACCCACATGACAAGCAAGGAATTCAACCCCGTCGATGATTATATAATTTAATAACGATTATTCTAAATTCACTAAAGTTATGTCCGTCTTTACTAAATTACTATTATATTGCCAAGTTTTCTAAACTAAACTCTCTAAGTTTTGTAAAATATCATCTTTATTTTGTTCAGCACATAGTTATGAATGAGTCTCTTTGTTTTATTAAACATCATTTAGCTTATTTTTAGTTCACACATCCTCGCTTACCATCAGGTGAGATAGTGGTCAAACGCGTGCCTATCAATAGTAAAAAAAAAAAAGTTTTTTTTAATTGGGTTTTCTTTTTAAATATATCGCATTGAGGTTTGCTGTGAGAGAAACTTATTTTATCCTGGCATAAACCCGCCTTGGTAGATAATTAAGCTGCCTCATTGCTTTTTTACTATTGCCAGGATCGCATTTGATCACAATCTCATCTGATGGAAAACGATGATGTGATCCTACCTACGAGTAACCTATTTACTCTTGAATAAGAAATCAATGTTTCCCAGTGGGGTAACTGAGCTATTCACAATTAATAGTGCTATATAACACGACGCTTTATACCATCTACCGGATTGTGCGATCCGGATGATTGATCTAGTCGGTGTTGTGAGTAGATAGCAACAGTACCTGCAGACCACTAGTGACATCTAACGTTCGTCGTGTGAAGTTTTTTTTCTTAGGAACGAAATCATATTCATGACTGTCATGTAATCATAATCATTATCCTTATTCGTACAAACATTAGTACAATATATAATATACACATATTACATCATGTGTCGGTAGCAAATGTTTTTGCAGCCCATCGTTCTGCTGTCATTGTTTCTTTTTCTCTTTTTGGTTGCTAATTTTAGCCAAAATTCTCTATATTTCATTTTATGCGCTTTTTTCTGTTCGGCCAAAGTTTTAGAATGTTATTTTTTTCCATTGCGCAGAGTATTTCACCTCCTTTGTCAGCTTTTGATTGAATTTTGAGTCGAAGGAAATCCACATTGACAAGCTTTGACAGCCCTTGAAAACGATCACGTTTACCGGTAAGTTTTATCATAAAAGTTGGAAGAATTGTAATCGTCATAGTATGCACATGTTTCCACGCCAACTTTTTGAATCGTTATATCTCAGAAACGTAACGCTTAGGAAAAGACTATTCAGTCATTATCGATAGATAATTATCTGATCTACATTTCGCCTTCACTAATTTTATGATAAAACTTACGGATCTGCTAAAAATCGCGTTTGTTAACTTTGACCCCAAGTATTTTTTTTTTCACGTATCGGATCGATGAGGAAGTTTTAGGTTTAATTTATGATAGTGTTTTGAACAATCCTATCAATTTTAATCTTGTTGTGGATAAACGTAACTTCACCTATATTTTTTGGTCTAATTTGACCGGACTACATAGTCATAGTACTGCGTTATGTATGATTGTATGTAATTGACAATGATAATTTAATGCGATTATGTGTTTATAAATATTATTTTAATGAGTCTATGAAACTTGAAATAAATGAATATTATTATTATAGTGAGTCTGTAATTTACTTTTTGGGCATACGCAGTCCAGACCAGCTCATAGATATACTCCTGTTTTTTTTTAAGGATGGCAAATCATCATATGACTCCTTCCGCTCTGGGCTGAGCGAAAGGGAATGTCAGACTCTTACTGACTGAAACCCATCCGTGTTCCTCCAATTGCCCTTTGCGTTCCAGGGCCGCGGCGTCTCTTTCGAACGGATTCCGCACCCGGCAGGCACTGGGCCTAGCAGGCCCCGTCTCCCATGCTGACAGCTCCTTTAGGCACGCGTGGAGCACAGCATGCCGCCGATCCGGGCCACCCAATGCTCGCCGTCCGTAGGCCCGCGCCTACGGTGGACGCCCGACGCCTGGGGCGTCTTCTTCTGTTGCGGCGGCTGGGTCGTAAGGTTGTAACAGTTACACAAAGAAAAATTGCTCCTATTTTTAATTTCAATATAATACAGCGTGTATCTGACATCGACGCACAAACGATTTCCAGGGGTCCAGGACATGATTCTGGACACCCCTGCTTTGGAATTTTTCGTCGGTTTTTTCCTCATTTTTTCATTTTTTTCAGGAGTTTTTTTTACTTTAGACTGCTCATAATCGTTATTCTGACCTAACCCAATAAGATTTTTAATTAAAAAGTCATTAATTCACTATTTTCACAAAAAAAAGCAATGTAAATAAAACTTCAAATTAGGTAGCTACTCGTATCAGCTGTGCAAAGTTCAAACGAAAGGTCAACGCATGCCAAGTAGGTACCTGCAAGTGAGCATGTCAAAGGCACAGCTCAAAAATACCGTCTAAAGACTGCCGTCATTAGAAAATAATACGTATCACAACAAAATAAAGTAAGCGATTTCCAACATTAAAGTAATTGCTTAAAGACGCAAATCGGTTATTTTGTTGTGTGTCGCCAAATCGTATTTTCTTATAGCGGCAATACGTAGCGCGCTCTTTGACATGCCGACAATCGAGCCAATCTAGGTATTCTGTTGAACAGAGTGTAAGGGGCGGTTCAGTGTCTCGCTTAGTGGTGATGGTGACACCTGACCGAGATTTTTTTTTTTAAGTGAAACCTTCTTTAGCAACGTTGTGCACTTTTTTTGTGATGGGTAAAAAAATGTTAAGCTCGCGTCAAGACACGTGACCCTGGTGAAAATGCGTGAGATGGTGACCTGATCGAAAATTCGTAAGACGGAGGGAGAGAAGCACGTATTCAAGTTTTCACTTCTGCCGGCACTCCCGCAGTTTTTACTATTAATAGGCACACGTTTCACAAATCATAATAAGGCTTAAGTTAAAATAAGTAATGTTACGTTTATCTCAATTGGTTCGGTTTCTTGCAGCTTGGGTTCTCATAGATCTTAATCTTTTTTTAAGGCGATCAAGTAACTACATGGTTAAGTATTTCAACAAAAAAAAAATCATTCAATAAATAAATAACCACCCATGATAGTTCCGCCACTGTACTGCACGTAGGTATGTCGGCGAAATCAAAAGAGAGTTCGAAAAGAACATTTCATGATGGATTTTTGCCAGTTTCTTGTTGACGTTGATCGCGAACGAGTGTGCTTTTTGTGAAAGTCTGTTTTCGGAACGTTAGAGAAGATAAGTTTTAGTTTGATCCCAAAACTAATTTTCTCTCTGTGTTTGTGTGTCTGATTTAAAAATTTCATCTGGACTTGTGGAATCGGTGGATCGGTAGATTCGGCCCGGAGCCATTGCCAGCTCACTCACCAGACTCGACCCCATTCGATTTTTTCTTTGTGGTTACGTCAAGGACAAAGTGTTTGTGTCCGAGTGCGCTTCCGCAGCCGAGATGAGGAATCGCGTCGTGCATGTGTTTGCGACGTTGCGTGAGGAGTGTGCTCAGGACACAAAGTTTCTGCTCCGTGTCCACGTTGAAACTCTGGGCCGTGCTCAGATATGCGAGCGTGCTGGCGGCGGCCACTTCGAACCCAGGGGTGAGCGACCTTAAGGTGAGTTAGTAGTAGGTACTTACATTATCGGATCTCAATGTAGGTAGGCGGAAGCGTAATCAACGAAACCCTATTACTAAGCCTCCGCTGTCCGTCCGTCCATAGGACTAGGTAATTTACGGAGGCTCGCATACAAGAAGCGTGTTTTTTGAGTTATGGTACTTACAGAACCCTTTGTTTGAGAGTCCGACTCGAACATGGCCGGCTTTGTTATCAATTCTTATCAGAATCGCGTTCGTGATTTTAAGAGAGCATGTTCCACAAGGATGTATTCCAGCGACCCATCCAAGGTGACCTTGTTTGGGTGAATTCATAGGTACAAAATTCGCGGATGGAAACCAAGCTCCAACCAACGTCACCTTGGATTGGACATTGGATTCGGTAAGTACATCATTGTGGAACATGCTTAAGCTTATGACTCCTTAACTTCTGCGTAAACATGTCAGTTGTTGTCGGCTACGGGTGTTATTCGTCGGTACTTAGGTACTTTCTAAGTGAGTGAGGCGGTTCAGTAGTTACCTACGATACCGGATCTCAATGTAGGTACTTCAAGCTTATTTTTTATAATCAATCCTTATCTGAATCATTATTTTAAGAGATTAATCTTATGGCTCCTTCTCTTTTTTCTTCAAAAACAAGTTCTTACCATCAGCAGGTTAGTATTTCTGAGTGATAAAAATGATTCATTTTAAGAGATAGGTATTATTGTTGTCAGAGAAAGGCGATATTGGTGGGTACAATCAAAGTGACTTAGATAGTTCATTAGTTTATACCTACGTGAACGGATCTCAATGTAGGTACCTACTTACAAGTTTTCTTTTTTATTATCTAATCAATCGTGAATCGTGATTTTATGAGACTAAAGACATAGCTTGTCGATTCTTTTCTTCTCTTGAATTCTGCATAAACATGTTCCTACCATCATTAGGTACCGTAGGTATTTCTGAGTGATTAAAAATGATTTTATGCGATATTGTAGTCGGCGATAGGTAGGCGATATTCTTAGGTAAGTATATTTAACGACAGAAGCTCGCGCGGCGTCGCAGCTTTGAGTGTGTTCAAGAAGTGTAGTACAACGCTCTCGCGCGTTTGGATCGCGTTGTTCACAATACATTGCGCGCTCGAAAATGACAATTTCTGTAACCGATCATTAGCGAGATTAATGACTTCCACAATTTGATTAGTGGCATCAGGTGTAGCCTTTTCGCGAAGTTTGCGTTACGATGTCCCGGACACCCTGTATAATAGAATCATTATTTACAAACATATATGCCCTATTTTAAAAGTTAACAGTTTTGTACCTGCTGGTGTGGCGTTATCTTTTCAAAATTTTCCCACTATCATAAACTACAATCAATTTCACTTCTTCACTATGGATTCACTAGCAAACACTCTGAGTGAACTTAAGGAGGTATTCCAAACAAGGATGTCCGTCTTTGAAGAACAACTACAGAAGTCTCCTTAACACCCATCACAGCTGCCGGCCTCGCTACGGAGTTTACTATGTTCCGAACTTTCGTCACAGAGGCTCTCAACAGTCTTCAGCTGCAGGTGGGTTTGCTGGCACGAAGTGTGGACCAAATCGAGATGCGCAGCCGAAGGAAGATCCTACTGTTGCACGGTGTTGCTGAAGAGCAGAAGGAGGATACTGCTAAGGTGATTGCTGAGGTGGTCCGTAACAAACTACAGCTAAGTGAATTCACTGTTACTGACATCAACCGATGTCACAGGATGGGGCGAGCAGTGCCCAGCAAAACCAGGCCTATCTTGTTCAAGGTTGGCAGTCTTGCGGTCAGAGACAAAATTTGGTTTTCCAAAGCCAAATTAAGGGCTTCAGGCGTCACGATGTCAGAGTTCCTTACAAAGGGGTGGCACGACGTGTTCCTGGCTGCGAGGGAGAGATGCGGCGTCGCCAGAAGCTGGACTAAAGCGGGCTGTATGTACGTTCTCGGTCCAAATGATACGCGACACCGAGTTGATTCCCTCGCTGAGTTGGACCAGGATTGCGCCTGTTCCTTTGGTTCCCAGTGGGACCGAACATTGTGATCCGAAAACGGCTGTGCTACCTGCCGCTGTTGCTGCGTAGACAACCCGGCTAAAGCGTACTGCAGCTTTAAAGAAGTAATCTCTCTAGCTCAGATCTGTGAATGTTGTTATTCAATGTCCGGGTAATATGCTTTTTTTCACTGTGTTTTGTTTGTGTTTACCTCCGTTTTTTTTTTTTTTTTTTCTTCTTTAATGGCAACTGAGCCGGTTCCGACTATTCTGCCAGTGTCACGTCATGACGGCAGCAACGAGAGGCAGGCCCGTTGAACTTAGTATTCGTGGTAGGTGTTAGTCTAGCTGAAAGGACAACACATGGGTTAGTAGAAACATAATTTACAAGCTTATATACAGGTATGATATATATTAAACATAAACGACTACATACACTAATGATATAATATTTTACGCACCAATTAAAATTTCAAATCATTTTCTTTCAAAAATGTGGCCAAAAGGTGGATTAATTTAGGAGAGAAGTGGGAGAGAAGGGAATGGAAGTTGGTTGGGAGAGGAATGTTGCATTTGGAGATTTTTTGGTAAAGGTCAAAGGATTTATTGTTTAAGGAGCAGGAGAAGAAAATATGGTCCAAAGTGCCCTCCGCAAGACCGCACTCGCACAGGGAACTATCCCGGACATGGATCTTATGTAGGAACACTGGGCTACAACAATGTCCGAGTCTAAGTCTACAGAGTGACGAAACAGTTCTCTTCGACAGTCTAGGGCATTTAAAAAACCAAGGCCTACGTTGAATTTCGGGCTGTATAGCGGCATAGTAGATGCCTTTGGTTTTAGAGGTCGTCTTCCATGTTTTTGGGTTTGGCACCATTCCGCAAGTCGTAGTTATGAGCTACGTAGTGCTTTCGATCGGCCGGATTTGATGTGGCATACTTTGCTAACGATTCAGCGCACTCATTGCCAACAATACCCAAGTGGCCGGGGATCCAGGCTATCTCGATGTCCAAGCCGTTCTGGGAGCAATCAAATAACAAGGTCTTAATGTCTGCAATGATTTGACTATGGATTTTACTATAAAGTTGATTTTGTTTTGAGGCCTGAATACTACTACGAGAATCTGAAAAAACTACTGATCTTGTTATTTGATGGGATTTAATATAGTGTATGGCTTCCAAAATACCAATACACTTTCCTGTAAAAACTGATGTTTCTGGTGGGCATTGGAAAAGAAGAGCAATTTTCGAATTTTGGAAGTAAACTGACACTCCAGTACAGTCTGTTTTAGTCAATTTTGAAGAATCGGTAAAAAAAAAATTCCATCCTTCCCAATTACGCTTAACAGCCGACTCAAAATCGTCTCTAGCGCTTTGGGAATTCTTTAATATACCAAGTCCCAAAACGGCTTTTGGTTCGAAATCAATCGTTTCATATGCGGCAGAGAAAACCGGGAGAGTTGTAAATTGACAGATAGGCGAGGAGAGTTGTTTAAGCTCTCTGTACCTTTCATCAATAGGGGAGCTACTTTATGACACCCGTAGGAGGAACTATTAAAGGAGAGGTCAATTTGTTCTAAAATTGGGAGTAAAGGATGGGAGGAAAGGGAAAAAACTTTCGAGAGGAAGCGATCTGCCAAATACTGTCTCCTAAGATGGAGGGGTGGGTCTGCACATTCCACTGAGAAGTGCATTTATAGGTGAGGATTTCATGGCCCCAATGATTATTCTCAGACATTTGGCCTGAACACTGTCTATTTTCTTAAGCGCTTCTTTGTTGCAGGGCTCAAGAAGGAAGCTGCAGTAATCTATAGCACTTCTAGTCAGCGCATTATATATTAGTTTAAGGGTGTAGAGATGAGCACCCCACCACACCCCGGCCAAGGCCTTAAGGACCGACACAGAGCGTTCAAACGTTCGACTGTGTTGTTAATGTGGTCGACCCCAGACAATCTTGAGTCCAAAGTTACTCCCAGAAACCTAGCCTTGTCTTGGACGGGAATGTTTTGTTCGTCAATATTAATATCAATTGTGGGTACAGAACGCTTGCGAGTAAAAATGACAGCTGTACTCTTTGGCGCACTTAAAGACAAACCATTGTCAAGTAGCCATTGGTTCAATGAAGCCAGAGAGACATTCATCGACAGAGCGGCATCCTGAATGGAACTGCCACAGACCATTAATGCAATATCGTCAGCATACTGAAGGATTTTGCAGTTGAAATTAAGGGAAGAGGGCAGGTTAGCTGTATAGATGTTATACAATGGGGGACTAAGAACAGATCCTTGAGGTAATCCTCTCCAGACCGATCTTTGTTCAGAGTCAGCCCCAGGTATTCTCAACTGAATACTGCGATTGGTAAAAATGCTACCAATGATGCGACAAATCCTAGCCGGGACTCTCAGCTTGTGCAGCTTTTGCCTGAGATTAGGGGAGGAGGACCGAATCATAGGCAGCTGATATGTCCAGAAAAACAGCAACCACCGACTCATTTCTGCTGAAGGCTAGCCGGACCTCTGACGTGAGGATATCCACACTATCAGCTGTGCCCAGTACTTTCCTAAAGCCGAATTGAGTCGTCGGGAGCAGTTTCCTGTTTTCCACCAACCACACTAATCGGTTTTTAACTAACTAACTTTTCAAAAGTTTGATGAGTATGGGCGATAAGGCAATCGGTCTATATGAGCAATGATCATTAGGATCTTTGCCTGGATTTAAAATCGGAATCACAACTTGAACCTTCCATTCTGTGGGAATGTAGCCAGAAGTAAAGCAGAAGTTAGCCAAGTCCAGGTAATATTTGCGAGTTTTTGGGCCAGTTTTAGAAATAAAAGAGTACGGGAATCCATCCACACCTGGCGCGGAATCCTTGACCTGGGATAACACAGTTTTTAGTTCTTCCAAGCTGGCCTGTTCAATGGGTCGTCAGTGCTGTCTGAATCATAGATGTCAACACTAATTTCCTCAATACTTGGAACATAGACTGGAGCAATTTTTGAGAAAAACTGGTATCCCAGTTCTTCTGTAAGGTTGTTAGAGGAAGAGGCAGGTGCTAACCTACTCCTAAAACGTTTAACCTTTCACCAAACCACCGAAACCGTGGTGGATGGACTCAGCGAACTACAGTATTTTACCCAACCTTCGCGTTTTTTCCTCTTTAAAAATTTCCTGGACCTAGCCAATATCTGCTTTAAGGCGATGTGATTATCCAGGTTCATATTGTGGTTGACTGTCTCTTCAGCATCATTCCTGGCCTTGACCATGTCAGTACATTCCCTATTCCACCATGGCGGGGAAGGGAGTCTACCGGGATGGGGTTTTTTGGATGGAAAGCAATCATTTGCTGTGGAGGAAATAGTGGATGAAAGGGATGAAAAACAATCCTGGGCATTATCCCTGTTAACTTCAGGAAGGGAAGATATTCTAAGGACCTGAATTTTAGAATATAAATCCCAGTCTGCAGAATTTAACTGGTATTTCAACAAAGGGGGGGAAGTTTTAATAGGAATATTTTTAGAAGGGAATTCAATTATGATGGGATAGTGATCACTTCCATAGGTCATATCCAAGCGACGCCAAATGAGGAGACTAGATAAATTGGATGAGCAGAAAGTCAAGTCAACGCAACTATTACTCTGCCCAGGTGCAGGTCTGCGTGTAGGGTTGCCATCATTGATGAGACAGAGGTTAAGATCTTCCAATATATCAAGCAAGCCTATGCCAAAGTTATCGCAAGTGTTTGACCCCCAACGATAATGGTGACAATTGAAATCACCCATTACAATTATTGGACCGCTTACACTACATAACAAATGTCTAATAATGGGAAGGTATTCAAGTTGTGGGTGCGCAATATAGAAAGAAAAAATATTCATATCCTCAGCCTTAACAGCAACAACATTTATGTTGTCGCCAACAGAGGTTAGAGGAATCTGGGAGAAACATACCTTGCTATTGATGAGCAAGGCACATCCTCCGTATCCATCAGATCTGTCGTTACGCACACTGTCAAAACATGGCAACCTGAAATTGCTTCCAGGCACAAGCCATGTCTCAGCAACGCCGCAGATTGATGGTTTAAATTTGTTGATTAAAAAAGAAAGGTCAGACTTTCTGGGAGTAATACTCCTCACGTTCCACTGTAGGAATGTCAGGGGATGGAACATTGTCAATGTAATTAAGAATCGAGAACAGTTTAGATGCAACGTGGTCAGGTATTGATTGGGATAGACTGGACAGTACGGTCATTAACATGTTTGTAATAAGTTCCAATATATTTTTAGAATTATCCTGTCTGTATATCATTGGCTCTGCAGCTTCCGTTGGAAGAGCACAGCCATTTCTGGATGGGGAAAAGGAATAGTTTTGGGTGAGGTTTAAGTGAGCCTGTCTATCATAGCCAGGTGACAAGGGGATGCGGGGTTTGGGTTTTAAAAATACCGTTTTACGGTATGAATTTTGTGTCACTGGAATGGGACTTGAGGACAGAGATAGTGAATTATTTGCAGTAAACTTGTTGCGTGGGGAAGATTTTGAAACTTCGGCATATGACCCAGAAACAGGTGGGAAAACCAGACTTGCTTCAGCATATGCGATTGATTTTTCCGCCATCAGAGCTTATGCTCTTCTGTCGGCCCAATTCCGGACAAGCACTGTACTTTGCAAAATGGTTACCAGTACACGAAACACAAAAGCTGAACTCAGGGGTGACATCACATCCATCTCCTGGATGATCTGCACCACATTTATAGCACGTTGGTTTTGACCGGCACAGAGTCCGGGTATGGCCAAATCGACAGCAATGATAGCACTGAATGGTTGGGTATGTGTATCTCTCCACTGGGAGAGCCGAATAAAAACTGTAAACACGCTTAGGTAAAACTTGTCCATCAAAAGTAAGCACTACAGTTTGTGTAGGCCTCCACTCAGTCACGCCAGAAGAGGTCACCTTACGGTTCATCCTTCTAGCCTTTATAACAGGGCCACAACCCTCTGGAACCTGGATATTTTTAATAATTTCATCCTCCAACCACTCAACCGGTATGTCCCTAACTATACCCATTCGTGTAATACTAAACTGTGGGATGGCGGCGATATAGTTATGCTGTGTCAAAATTTTATTATTGAGAAAACTGTTGGCATCTTGATGTGACTTAAACTCAACTGACACTCTGTTTCTACCTATGCGTTTGATCCCATCGAGACGTACGTTATTGACGTCATTCATCGTCAAAAACATACCAAACTTGATTGGTTGCAGCACAGTGCCTGATGTCTGTTCATCCTTGAGAGAAACATGAACTACGTATGGTGGGTTGTCTCTCATGGTATATGTAAGTCTGCCAATAACATTTTTCGCAATTTTCGTCGGGATTTTAGTAGTAAGGGGTGGCGAACCAACTGCCCTTTTACGACTTGTGGTCTCTGTATCCATGCTTGGGTCTCGCGTAAGTACTTCAGCGTCATGTAGAAGGGTTACAGTCAGGACAGGGGAGAGTTCAAACAGTTCATCCGGAGGGTCAGGATCAGGAGGGTTTTTGGCGTTCATTTTGAGTAATTATCGTTAAAATAGTACAATAACAACTATACAACAAACCTTGAACCAACAACACAAACACAAAGAATAGTTTCGAACATAATTCACACTTAAAAGTTCACCAAAATCGAAAAAATTCGTAGCATTGACAAAAGCACGTGTATAGCCTTCACCAACTACCAGCGAATCCTCCATTTTATTGTTTGCTTTGACTAAAGACTTATATTTTAAAGTTGTCACTGTCAGTCGAAACTCAAGTCGATGTCATTCTTAATAATACGTTCCGTTTTAGGTAGCGGAACACTGACATTGACAATATTTTTAAGCTTACGTTTGTTGTGTTCTTTCATTGTAAAAGTTGTTTTTTTTTTCTGTTTAATACCCGGACTGCTTGCAATACATTTTTTTTTTATATAATTTTATAACGCTACCAAATATTGGTTTTTAAACAACTATTTTGGTGATGATTTTATGTATTTGAATATTATTTATTTATGTCTGTAGATATCAGCAGTGATGATGATAGTTTTTTTCTCTGTTGCTAATAATGATGACAGTTTAGTGAGTATTCCTTCTCTTGCAGACAGTCTAAAGGCGCAGTTCTCTGATGTACCTCAGAATTTTAACGTTATTCATACAAATGCCCAAAGCATTTCCACGATATGCTGGCAATCGACAGTAAAAATATTCATGCTATTCTTATTTCTGAGTCATGGCTCAAACCTTGTCTCCTTTCAACTAGTTACTCTCTTCCCGGCTTTGTACTTATCAGAAACGACCGGACCATTGGTGGTGATGGTGGCGTTGCCATATATCTCCGTGCGCATATTCCCTTCTCTATCGTAAATGTATCAGCGCAGCCACCACCATCAAATGCTGGTGAGCACCTTGTTTGTAAAGTTACGCTACATCATTCAAATTTACTTCTTGATGTTTATTACTGTCCGTCTTTACGTTTCAATTTCTTCTCATCTTTTGAAAAACTTTTGGTAATCTTTATTCCATCTTACAGTCATAGCATAATCATGGGTGATTTTATTACTTGTCTCCTCAAAAAAGGACCATCGTTCTACTTTTCTGATGGATGCCTTTTCTTACCATGATCTGATTTATCTTTCTTATAAAATTCGCCCTCCTAAGGCAGAAGCTGAAATTCTTATGCAACGCAATTTTGGTGGTATGAACATCGACGGTCTTTGCGAGGATGCCAGCAACTTAGATTGGTCACCTTTGTTTACTTCCACGTCAGTCGATGAGCAAATTATTATTTTCACAAATAAACTTGTCGAGCTCTATGATCGGCACGCACCGGTCCGAGCGGTAAAAGTCAGACATTTGCCGGCACCGTGGCTTACAGATGATATTAAAAAGTTGATGAAAATAAAGGTGACGGCAAAATCTAAATTTAAGCGACGACTAACTGATGAAAATAGGGACAAATATACCTCAATCCGGAATCGCTGTAATAAGGTATGTAGGAATGCTTATCGCCAACACATTCATAACTCCGTCCAAAATGGGGACGCATCCAAGGTATGTAATTTTCTAAAATCATTGAGGGTCGTTAAAACCCGACAAGAGTCAATCCCGAAAGATATGCAATTATGGTTGACCCAAAATAAAATTGACTACGGAAAGGATTTGACTAAACCTCAGTTTTTAGAAATAATTAAGAGAAACAAGCCTGAACCTGTATATGAAATTGAAAAAATCTTAACATAATTCTTTTTATTTATTTTATTATTTTTATATAGGTATCATTGATTTTAATTTGTAAAAACTGTAATTCTTACTAAACGATTATTTCTAATGTGAAATTTCCTTCTTAAAAACTTACTCAATTTGGACACCTTATATCAATTAGCAACACTGAATCGACGGTGCTGTCCTCTTTCAGTTCACAGATAAGTTGGTAGGACTGTAAATATTATCTACTTTGCTTAAGAATTGACATAAATCTAAAAATATGCCAATTTAATAGATTTTATAGATTTTAAGTTCAGGAGGTTTATCTTCGAAATTCATACATAAATAAAAAATACAGACAAGCATAGAACCTTCTCCTTTTTGAAGAATTCGGTTATACAAAAATGCGAACGGCATTCAAAAAAAAATTAATAATCACCCGTCTGAACCGGGAATCGAACCCGCTAAATGTGATAAAAATAACCTGTAATTTTACTGTGCAACCTTAATATTAGGTCTTTACCTATGAAATTGCCGTTCTGCAGTACTGGCCATTTCAAATCAAAATATTTTTTGTTTGGCTAAGAATTTTAATTTCAAATTAATTTTATTTTCAAAACATGTTTTTTTTTCCAAAAGTAGTCATTTTTTTATTGATTAGTGTTACATTTTCATCGCATTTCAATCATTTTCGTCATCATGGATACGTTAAAAAATCGAGTAATTATGGAATATGAATACCGTCGTGGCAGCAACGCGGCACAAGCTGCACGCAACATCAACGACGTTTACGGAGCTAACACTACAAACCAACGCACCACCTGTTATTGGTTTGCTCGCTTCCGTTCTGGAAATTTCGACCTGAAAAATGAACCTCGCGGTCGTCCGAAGGCTTTGGTCGACAATGACGAATTAAAGGCGATTGTGGAAGCTGATGATACACAATCTACGGCTGAATTAGCAGCAGCTTTCGACGTTAGCATCAAAACAATATTGGTTCATTTGCGTCAAATTGGCAAGGTAAAAAAGCTTGACAAATGGGTGCCCCACGAACTCAATGATCGCCAGCGCGAGACGTGGCTTGCACTGCTCAAGAGACACACAAATGAAGAAATTTTGAACCGCATTGTTACCTGCGATGAAAAATGGATTCTGTTTGATAACCGCAAGCGCTCAGCAAGTTGGTTGGATCCTGGTTCAGCACCTAAACAATGCCTTAAACGAAAACTTGCCCCTAGAAAAGTGATGGTCACTGTTTGGTGGTCTAGCGCCGGTGTGATTCATCACAGCTTCTTACCAAACGGGGTGAGCTTTACTGCAGATGTGTGCTGTGAAGAACTGAACACAATGATGGAGAAGCTGGCACATCTCCAACCAGCATTGGTCAATCGCTCGTCTCCGCTGCTCCTGCACGAAAACGCGCGACCTCATACTGCACAGCAGATGGTCTCCAAGTTGCAAGAACTGGGGTTGGAAGCTCTCCGTCATCCGCCCTACTCACCAGACCTTGCGCCTACAGACTACTGCTTTTTCAAGAATTTGGATAACTTCTTGGCGGGAAAAAATTCAATACCCGAGAAGCAGTACAAAATGCCTTTGAAGAATTTGTTGCCTCCCGTCCAGCTGATTTCTTTAAGAAGGGCATCAATAAACTGCCACTGCGTTGGCAAAGATGCATTGATTGCATGGGTGATTACTTCGATTAATATAAATAAAAAGTACATGAAAAAAATTCGTTTAAATTTTTTCATACAAAACGGCAATTTCATAGATAAAGACCTATTATATTGATTATATGTTGTATTGTTTTAAAATCTTTTACTTTTTTTATTTTATTTATTTATTGATCTCCTTCATCAAAATTGGCTCAGTAATTTAAGCTCCACGACGTGGATCATAATTTTGCTGTTTATGTACATACAAAGGTACATACATATATACTATTCGTCGTCCAGTAGAAAAAATTACCTTTTAAATAATAGTAAACCTGGTGACTAATTTTGGTCACGCCGGCCAACCGCAATGGAGCCTAGCCATGCAACGGCATGGGGTTTAAAGGGCACAAGTGTATTCGCAAACACAGATGCACTCCGTCTTCGTTCGCTCTCACAGTCCGATGGGACGGCAATCCAACAGGACATGAGAGAGATCTGGCGCAGAACTAAAGCATATTCCACAGATGTATTCCAGCGTTCAATCTGACCTTGCTAGATTGCATCCGTGTAGATGGCAGCTACAATCCAAATTTAAACAAATCTCGCTGAAGAGAACCAAGCTTCCACCAAGGTCACCTTGATTTGGACGCTGGATTAAGTCCATCTGGAACATGCTTAACTGCTTAAGCATGCACAAGGTCATAAATCACTAACTTCAAAACTCTGGGCTGTCACAGAGAAATTCTTAATGAAAAACCCAATTGTGACGTATTAATAAAGCGCAAGCGGCGCATGCACGAGCACCAGGCAGACTGGAGGTGCATTACTCGATCAACTGTTGGCCGGAGCGGACGTTAGTGTGCTCCTTGGTGAAAAAGGTGTGTGGCTTTTATTTATCGACCCAACAGTAAACGAGAACAAAGCACGTGGCGACGAGCCCTAAAGTAAGTGGTGAATCGTGATGCTCGTTTAAGAAGGAGGAGATAACTAACTAACTCATGTGCACACCAAAAATAACTACTTCATTTCGCTATCGATAGATTGGCATATTTATGTGTCTTATTATCCTAGAACTATTTAAAACAAATTACTAGATATCACAAATAACAACACCTTACTATTATATATAATATTATAATATATATATATAACAAACATAGTATTATTTGTCTGATCGATTAATGACAAGTTATATAATCTTTGTCACGTACACAATATAAAAAACATTGAATACTTTTCTAAAATAACATCTGTCATAATATTGTACAAAGAAGGATAATCGGCGGTAGATGTAGATTTTTTTCTTAAAAAATTAAAAATAAGTACTTGCCTTGTTGTAAGTTGTTTTATAGAAGACATTTTCACAGAATTTCTTTTCGCATATTTTTTTTCTTGTAATGAAATTTTATAGAATAATCAATACGCAGAGTACTTACTATGAATAAATTTAAATCATAGATTTTTGTTACAAATAAACTTTGTATCAATATTCACCATATCATAGCATATCAAATCAAATATTCTTAATCCTCATATTGAGTAGTTAACATAAAACTTGTTAGTAAGAAAAACATTTTATCGAGCGAAAGTTTTAAACTTTTGACAAAATGCATACCTTCCTATAAAATTGCAACACCAAGTTCATAAAAATAATGCGGGTAAATTTTAGTTAAGTAAAACTTTTCATTCGGACCCGGTCGACGGAACCCCAGGAAGCGGCAATGGTGGCAAATGGCAATGGAAATAAAAGACCAAAAATATGCTTGCTGCATTCATGGTGTATGAATACAGCAAGCATACAGCATGCATATAGCAAATATGCAGCAATCATACAGCAAGCATGCAGCAAGCATACAACAAACATGCAGCACGTGAACGAGCATGCAGAATGCAAGCAATCATGCAACATGCAGGCGAGCATGTAATATGCAGAATACAAGCAAGCATGCAGTATGCATGGTTTCTGTCACGGCTCCGGCGCTGCGGGGCTCCGGCGATCCCACGCGATCTTATCGTCGCAGATGGTTTTAACGCTCACCACCGCAGCTTTGGCTTGCTGGTCAGCCTTAGCCGCGGTGGCAGTTTTAACACCTGCTCCTCAGCTCGCGGGCCACCTCACCCCTCCGCGCCTACGCGGGCTTAAATTACACTCTAGGGGTAGGGCATAAAAGACTACGTTCGGTCGGTTTTACAGCAACTTGTTTCAGTCACTAATTTTTTAGCACACAAGTTGATTTTTAAGGATCATATTTCAAATTCAATTTAAGGTTACAATAACATTTAATTGTAATTGCATTTTCACTGGAATATAAAATTCCATTGAAAAATATACCGGAAAATGTATTCGTTATAAAATAATTCTGCTGTTTGATGAGTTTGTTAAATAAAAAAATGTAATCATGAATTTCATTGATTTGTGTTTCTGTGAAATAGGTTTCATTCAAGTAGTCTTTGAAACAATATTATGTGACATAAAATTACAAGGACAAAATATTACATGAAATATTATCTGCGAAACGAAATTCTATAAAATTACTGTCTGCGAAACAAGGGTACACCTAAGTACCTACTTGATTGTACCCGCCAGCTATTCACATAACCAGCATAGTATAATGAACATTTTCATATCTTGTGATGTTAGTTTATTTAGATGAATAGAAATCGCGGCTCACCGCGGGTGTTCACGTAAATGTTTTCTATCCAGTGACATTAATTTTATTTAAATACATACGTAATAATAATGTTCAGTGCAAATTAGAATACCTCACTATTGATCGCTTTTTTCATAAACTAATGATGTTTGAGGTAATTTGAATGTCGTTAGTAAGATTAAAACAGGTAAGTCAAATTTCACCAATCATTATTAAGTAATCACTAATTATTTTCATTATTAATTCAGACAAAGTGATATTGTGTATTTATCTTCCACAAGATGAAAAAAATGTCTGCAAATTCCTTGAATCACTTAACCATACTTTACTTGCATTTTCGTCATACAAAAACATTTTCCTTACTAGCGATATTAATATAGACGGAACTTATCTTTATCTATTAGCCTCTCATGGTACGTTAACTGCTTATGATGTCTCTATCCACAATCATACTTGCCTTGACCATATAACTGTCGAAACAAAACATTCGGTGAAATGTTTGGTTGCCCTTACAACCTTAACTACAATGTTTATGTCTTTCAAGCAAAAACTCCTCACTCCGTCCATTAAAACTATAAAACATAGATATCTCTCATATTCATGCTGAGGCGGCAACAAGATCTCGCCAAACTCGTGAAAATGAACGACGACACTTTAATGCTGTAAACAAACAAGTTATATAATAAAAAAAATAAAGCCTTTATTTCTCTTACAAATAAATGCCTACTTACTAAAACTACATTTATCTTAACATCATTCTAACTTGTATTTGTAGAGGAGCTCGTGGCTAAATAATAACAGCCGCACAGGTCGATCTTCAAGGTTAAGCAACGCTGGCCAACGTTGGTCTGTGGACGGGTGACCATCTCAACATAACGAGTTTACCCCATGCCTTGGAAAGCACGTGAAGTCGTTGGTCCCGGCTCTCATTTGTACATCTTTGGCAGTCGTTACGTATTGTCAGAAGCCAATAAATCTGACTTCAGTCCTGCCAAGAAGTACCGTATTACCCAGTTAATGGGTTGTGGATGTCTGTTAGGCAGCCGCTCCACGTAAATACTGGTATTCAGCTGAATCCAGTTTGTCTGGAAGCCAACCCCAATGTAGTTGGGAAAAGGCTAGGCAGATGATGATGATGATGATGATGAAGGTAGAAAGGCCAGGCTCCGCCTTCCGCTTGGCCATGTAGAGCTCGACTCCAAACTTGACACTCTCTACTGCCTTGTCCGACCTTTGAGGCTAGAGACAAGGAGTCAAAATATTTATTTTTTGTTTATCAGGAGTGACAGATAGTCACAATATGACACCAGCATATTCATAATTATTAACAAAAATAAGAAGTATCGTTCTCTATCCGAAGTATTTTAGGTATCTCATTCCTTATTAAATCATGAATTAAGACTTCGAACGTAATATCCCGTATCCTTTTGAATACCTCATATTGTGCTATTAAGCATTCAAAAATATATTATTATGTATCTTTGCTTACAGATGATGCGTCGGCTTCACATTTATTTGACATGTCTTCTTATTACTGTCAGTATGCTACTTATTATTGATATTAAGATTCGGCACACTATTAACACATATCTCATACCCATTGACAGCCAGGAGAATACAGTGGTTTTCAAGAAACTCAAAACTAGAGATGAGATTTATACACGACAAACACTTAAAATCCTGAACAATAATGTGTATGGACATGGATCTCCAGATATCATTCAAATGGACACAATTCTGCAAGAAAAGACCCACGAATTCACAGATATAACAAATATACTGTTGGAAAAAGCACGTTTAAAAATAAAATATGACACTTCCAACTATAACTTTTCACAATCTGGAGTAAATATTTTAAAAGATTTAGTTATGGAATCTGGCGGACAGCCCCAGAGAACTTTAATTGTATCAACATGGAGATCAGGATCTACCTTCTTAGGAGACCTAGTACTAAACGCACGTCCAGGTTCTTATTATGTATATGAGCCCCTTTTTAAGTATGGAACCAAGCAATTTAAAACTCCAGAAGAAGCAATCGAACCTGTGAGCATTGTTAAACGAATGTTCCAATGCAATAATAAAGGTTTACAAGACATCTTTGACCTTGACAAAAAAAACTATCGCGAGGATAAGGCCAGCACGAGAATGTGGGATTATTGCAAGTTCGAGAATAAAACTGAACTATGTGTTAGTGCAGATTTCACTTCACAGTTATGCAAACTGTTTCCTTTTCTAATTATGAAACTTGTTCGCCTTAGATTATGGCCCGTGCAGGAAATATTGGATGATAAAACGTAAGTAATTTTTAATTATTAAAAATATCTTTAAATCAACACTAATACTGTAAAAGTGAACTTTCCGCCTGACATAAGTCAGATGACTGTTTTGCCGTCCAATTTCGCAAATTATCAACAATATTCAACACTCTGTGAGTAATTTTTTCAGGGCTCCGTACCCGAAGGGTAACCAACGAAACCCTATTATTAAGCCTCCGCTGTCCGTCTGTCCGTCCGCCCTTCCGTCCGTCTGTCTGTCAGCGGGCTGTATCTCAAGAACCATAATAGGTAGAGAGTAGAAATTTTCACAGATTAGAATAGAATAGAATACTCTTTGTTATGTACACCATATAATAAAGAGTACATGTATTATGCATTTCTATTGCCGCTATAACAACAAATAATTAAAAAATTAAGGTTTATGGTACGGAACCCTAACTCGCACTTGACCGGTATTTTTTTTAAGGATGGTATATCATCAAATGACTCCTCTCGCTCTGGGTGAAGCAGGAAGGAGTGTCAGACTCTTACTGACTAAAAACCATCTATTTTCCTCCTACTGCCCTTTGCGTTCCAGGACTACGGTTCCTCTTTCGAACGTACTCCGCACCCCGGCAGGCACTGACCCTAGTGGGCCCTGACTCCCATGCACAGACAGCTCTTTGAGGCGCGCGTGAAATACAGCGTACCGTCGACCCGGGCTTGTTTCTAATCGGATGACGAGCCACCCAATGCTCAACGTGCCGCGCCTACGGTGGTCGGAAATCGCCCTGCGACTCCCGACGCCCGAGGCGTCTTCTTCTGTTCATGACGTTTCCCTCTCTCTCACACGTCCGGCCTGCTCCTTCACTAGCATTATTGCTTCGCAGAAGGAGGTGACCGTTTCCCATGCCTCCTTGCTCCGGACCATAGATTGAACCAGGGCCGGTCGCGAGAGGCCGCCGCCGCCGATCGCCTCGACGAAGACCCAGTGGTGCTCCGCCCAAGCAGGGCAGACCTCTTTCGTATCTTCCGGGCGACCCTCACAGTGTTGACCGCGTTTCGTGTCGTCCCGCCGAATCTGAAACAGGTATCTCCCAAAACAACCGTGTCCGGTGAGTACCTGCATCAGATGGAAGGTAAGGACGCCGTGGCGCCGCTTCAGCCACTCCTCAAACTGGGGACTTATTGCCTGGATTGTGGCGTGCCTAGTGCTGGGTTGCGACAGCCGCTGTCTTCATACCACCATGATATCTTGCCGGATCTCCGTCCGCCTTGCTGCTCCGAGAGTAACTACTTCTACTCCGGGCAGGAACGTCAGTCTCTAACTGACTAAAACCCATCCGTGTTCCTCCTAATGCCCTTTGCGTTGCGTTCCAAGGTACGGTGCCACTTTCAAACAGTTTCCGCACCCCGGCAGGCACTGGCCCTAGCGGGCCCCATCTCCCATGCTAACAGCTCTATGAGTCGCGCATGGAACACAGCGTGTCGTCGTCACGGGAATTTCACAAAGCGTTCCGCATTGAATCGCCGCATCTGTCGCTTTTGAACTTTACCCAAAAGCTCATGAGCTTTTCTTTTTTGACTCACAAGTCCAGCCACTCACCTGCCTGAGCGAGACAATTTATCAAAAGCGCTTAACACAGCACTGACGTCTTGTAGCCAAACAGCAACTCGTTAGGAGTCCTGCCAGTGATGTTATACACTGAAATTCAACGCCTGCTGTGTGGCAGCCAGGGCGTCCCACCAGTTTATTCGGAAGCGTGGGTTCAAATCTTACAGCGTTAGCAATAAAATAGTCATTCACTCAAACCAACAAGTTCAATTACAAATACTACAAATCACGAAGAATACGTCCGTCATTCATAGAGAGTTGGTGAACTGACAGGTTGCTGGCGCTCACCGCGGCCTGCTCTTCCCTGCATAAAATCACGAGGCTGTCTGAACACTCATGTTGGTAACAATTATTGATACGATAGTGACATATTTATTATTTCTGTATTACAGGCTTAATGTCAAGGTGTTACTGTTGGTGCGAGACCCTCGCGGGGTGATGCAGTCGAGGTTGCATCACCGCTCCTGCAAGCTCTCTCCTGATTGCTGGGACCCTTCCATGGTCTGTGCAGACATGGTCAGCGACTATGTGGCAGCTGGACGATTACTTCAGCAGTATCCTGACAGACTGATGTAAGTGATTTATGGCTTGGATTATAATAACATCTATATGTTATTTGTAGTCTAGGGATTTTTGTTCAGTTCTGGTGTGTGGTGGTCGAGACCGTTTTTTGTAATTGTGGAAAATTCTGATGATGGTTTACTGGTAGGAGAATTCTAGTCTAAGGACACCAAATAGGGTTTTTTTTTAAGGGTGGGAAATCATCAAATGACTCCTCCTACTCTGCGTGAAGCAGGAGGGAGTGTCAGACTCTTACTGGCTAAAATCCCATCCATGTTCCTCCTAGAGCTCTTTCGAACAAAGTACGCAGCACAAGCAGGCATTGGTCCTAGCGGGCCCCTTCTTCTTTGCTGGCAGCTCTTTGAGGCGCGCGTGGAACACAGCGCGCCGTCGACTCGGGCCTGTTTCTGATCAGACGGCGAGCCACCCAAGGCTCCCTGAATTGCCCTGCGACTCCCGACGCCCGGGGCGGCTTCTTCTGTTGCGGCGGCTGAGGCGTGAGGTTTGGCTCTATCTCACACGTTTGGCTTCCTCCTTTGCTTACATTACTGCTTCGCAGAAGGAGGTGACCGCTTTCCATGTCTCCTCGCTCCAGACCATGGCTTGAACCAGGACCAGACGCGAAAGATCGCCGCCGCTGATCGCCTCGACGAAGACATGGCGGAGCTCCGCCCAAGCAGGGCAGATCTACACCGTTTGCTTCACCGTGTCCTCCGGGTGATCCTCGCAGTGTTGACACCCGGGCGTATCCTCCCGCTTTATTCAAAACAGGTACTTCTCGAAACACCGTGTCCGGTAAATACCTGCGTCAAGCGGAAGATGAGGACGCCGTGGCGCACTCTAGCCACTCCTCAAAGAGGGGACTTATCGCCGCAATTATGGCGTGCCCAGCGCTGGGTTGCAATATTTACAGTCGTTGTCTCCATACTGCCATGAGATCTTGCCGGAGCTCCATCCACCGTGCTGTGATTTGCCGCGGCAGAGGAGTCTCGCCCCGGTGTAGCGACTCCACGCGCCACTCGTAAATGAGCGCGAGAGACCAAATAGTGCCTGGCAGCAAGTTCATCGCCTCTATGTTAATTTGATTAGCTTTTATTATTTTGGTTTAACAAATCACGAGTAAAAAAAAGACAAAATTAAAAGGAAAAAGATCTAGAAATAATTATATTCTGTGCTTAATATTACAGGGTGGTGCGGTTTGAAGAATTAGCTCTAAAAATTTATGACACTTCTGATCGAATTCTCGATTTTCTTAAAGTTGAGAGAACACAGGCATTCGATGACTTCCTACAGACGCATACCAATATGGAGACGGCTGGAGGTCACACTACTTTCAGAGTCTCAAAAAATGTGCCTTACAAATGGACGACTGCACTAAACTTCAATTTTATTAATGAGATACAGGTATGACATTTTAATTTTGCCATTATCGTCATCCAGTAAGTTTTGACCTCTATCTCTCTCGATGATGTGGTCGACTGATCAATTCACACTTGAATTAAATACCCCCAAGGATGTAGCTATCATGAATCACAGACTCTAGCAAGGAATTCCAGTATTTAACTGTATGACAATGAAAATATTCCCAAAGTCTTGTAATATTTTCATTACATGTAGTCATCCTTTATATAATCTCCGGAGAGAGGTACAAATCTCTCTCCTTCTACTTCCATCACCATTGATGTTCATCACTCTTTTATTTAAACCAGATAGTCCCGATTTTTCTGAGAAAAACAATAGGCCATATCCTCTAAAACTTCATTACAGTTCTTTCGCACGTTTTTTTACTGTTCAAAATTAATTAAAATCAAATAGTCGAAAGACCTATTTTGATGGTCATAAGTCCCCCAAGCACCGCCACAAAGGCCTCGCCAAACGTAGGTCACATCGACCGGTCTAAGATAAGCCTAAAGACTGATTGGTAATTTATTATTTCATATTTTAGATGGTGTGCAGTGAAGCCATGGATTTATGGGGATACAAGATGGCGCTCAACGAGACCCACATGACAAGCAATGACTTCAACCCCGTCGATGATTATACAATCTATTAACGGTCTTGTTAAATTCTATACAGTTAATTTAAGAAGAATGTACAAGTACTGGCCAATTATAAGTTTAGATAACTAAATCCATACCTTTGCTAGAAAGAAAATTTATAAAGACTTCATCTGTATTTTTTGTTTCCTATTCTTTTAGCTTTATAAAACAAAGTTTTAATTATTTATAGACTAAAAATATTTATAGATTATTTAAATTAGGATTTATTTTTTTGTTTGTATTGCACTGAAGTTGGCGGTTAGAAAAACCAATTCTTGCATAAATTCTATATTCGTATCCGTTAGCTATTGCCGTAAGCTGTGATATTTTTTATAATAATTTTTTGAGTCATGTGGCGATATTTTCGTCTAAAGCGATGATGTTGTTGCCGATAGAGCAAGTTTACTTGAAGTAATCTATTCACTCTTTACTAAAAGACCCATAAATTGTTGCTATCAGGAAACAAATGCCGCCAGAGAATTTTTCAGACTTATGCTCAATTAAAATATTTGTATGGTTGTGTCTGTATTTAGATGTTTATTGTTTTTTATTTGCATTGTTTTTATTAAAATAAAAACCGAACAAAATGCGAGTCGGACTCTAACACAAAGAGCTGCGTAGCATTTTATTTTTTTTGCTATTTAATATCAGCCATTAAGCTTTAATTAAATTTGTTTGACGTCATAGAGGCAGTTTTTGAGATTTAACACATCCATTGACGTGTCATCTCTTTAATTTAAATAGCTTCAGATTGAAGCAAGTCTTGTCCTTCTCAACCGGAATACGCTATGATCAGTGGTCATGAGTGCTTTCGCCAATTGGTTTTTGTGACGATTCAGCCTTTGTTTGTAGGCATCACATGACCTGTCTCACAGTGGACATTCCAGAATATTCGTGTACTTCTGTGTTCTTTACAAACCATGGGGCACTGATCAATGTCTTAAATGCTTTATTTTGGAAGCGCTGAAGAATCTCGATATTAGAATGGCTTGCCGATCCCAAGAGTTCGATACCGTAAGTCCAAATTGGTTAGATTATGCTTTTGTAGATCAAAAGTTTATTTTCCAAGCTGAGTCTAGATTGTCTGCCTATGAGCCAGTGCAATTCTCTGAGCTTTATGTTTGCTTGATATTTCTTAGCCTTTATGTGGTCTCTCCATGTGAGTTCCCTGTCTAGATGCATTCCCAGGTATTTTACAGTTGTTTGCTGAGGTAGTTCAGTTCCATCAAGTTTTACCGGTGGACAGTCTCCACGCTTTAGAGTGAACGTCACGTGGGTTGATTTTGCAACACTTGCTCTTATCCTCCACTTTTTAAGCCATGTTCTAATTTCGTCTAAATGAGGTTGTAGTTTTAGGGACGCTGTGTTAGGATCTTTGTGGCACGAGAGTACTGCTGTATCATCAGCATACGTCGCAATCATGACCTCGTCAGAGTATAGCTGTGTAGACAGTGTACAATATTGGACCCAAGACTGAGCCCTGGGGAACTTCAGTTTCTATTTGGAATATTGATGACAGGGAATATCCGACCCTGACTTGGAACATTCTATCTTGAAGGTAGGATTTTAGAACCATGTTGGCAGTGTGCTCCGTAGCATAAACCTTATTTTTTATTATTTTTTGTCTTTATAGCGGCAATGGAATAACAAAATCTTTGAAAATTTTAACTGTCTACCTATTACGGTTCTTGAGATACATCCCGCTGACAGACAGACGAACGGACCGCCGAGACTTATTAAAAGGATTCCGTTGGTTACCCTTTGGGTACGGAACCATATAAATGGAGTCTTCATACAGTATTTAAGAAAAAGACCTGGATTTGGCGTGAGATTTCCTTTGTCACCTTCCACGTTTCACACCCGTAGAGCAGCACGGTTGTGACATTAGACCCGAAGATTTTAAGTTTAACTCTTCGGGTCAATTTCCGTGACTGCCATACAGGTCTTAACCGATGTCTTCGTTGCATACTCGGAATTTACTGGCCCGAGACTATCTCTAACGTAAATGTTCGCGACGGAGCATTTTGCTTTATATAACTCGCATAAACAGCCTTATGTACTTATAGTCGTAAGCTTATATGTTTTTTAAGTTAGGAGCTTAAATACTTAAATAGTCATAGAAATATTCGCGGAGAAGCATTTAGCATTGTGTAACTCGCATAGATAGTACCTATGTACCTATAGTCGTAGGCCTATGTACTGAATTTAGAAGCTTATGTACTCGCAAACAAGATACGGGGTGCGTATGTTTGGCTCTTGTGCCAAACTATCGAACTAACGTATCGAATGTGACAAGCCGCCGTCGACCGTGGGAAGGACGACGCGGTCATATAGAAGAGTCACAAAGGCACGCGAAGACTTACTCAAGAATAAGTTGGAGCTTGCACAATTAGCACTTCAGAGAGCCGAACAAGAATCGGACGACGATTATATAGAAGATAGAAACTCGAAAGACGAGTACGTGCGTTCCTGGCTGGAAGAGCCAGCTGAACCTGTTCCTGATCAGAGAGAGACCAACACCGCTGAGGGAGGCATCCGTAATAGAACACATAGAAACTGCGAGCAGAATAGAATAGACAGAAAGTGCGAGCAGAATAGAATAGATAGAAACTGCGAGCAGAATAGAATAGATAGAAGCTGCGAGCAAAATAGAATAGATAGAAGCTGCGAGCAGCAACCGTCTCCCCCTTTAGACTCCGTACCGATAGTGGACTCTCGTCGAACGCAAATACCGGAACTAGAGCCGAAAGTCGATGAAGTGACTAAATAGATGGCACCACCGAAGAAAATAGAAGACGACGGGGAAAACCGATTACAGCCGTTCATAACGGACCTTACAGCAGCTATAGTATCGCTAGCTGACAGAGAAACAGAACAGAATAGTTCCTCGCCGTCGAAGGTCATCATGACCTTACCGAACTTCAATGGTGCACACACAGAATGGTTGTCGTTTCGAGCCATTTATGTAACAACTCGAAAAAATTTCAATGATGTCAAGAATACAGCAAGATTCAGAAAGCAAAGACAGTATCAGTCGTTTCCTGACCTATCGTTGTTCAGCGAATTCACCACTGAACAAGCCCGCTTCTGCAGCGCCTTCGCTCCCGCCGAGAATTTCAACGCAACACAGGGCCCATCAAACAGACGTACAGCACAGAGAACCCATACAGCAACAGAAAAACCAGCCGACAGATGCCGTGTATGTGGGAAAGATGGGCACATAGAACGCGATTGTCGGAAATTCAAAGAAGGCAACAGCGACAAGAGATGGGAGCTAGCAAAGAAGCTCAATTTGTGCTATCGCTGCATGAAGTTTCGACGCGAGCAACACCAGTGCAAACCGAACAGATGTGGCATCAAGGGATGTACAGCCAGCCACAATCGCTTTCTTCACTACGAGAAGAAGCCCGCTACAGCGACTGCCGAAAATCCGAAGGTCCTCGAACAGAAGCAAGAACCACAAGAAGTGGTTGCCAGTTCGCGAACATAGTCGAGTTATGCCTACCTCAAGATGGTACCGGTCCGGGTGATTGGACCGGCGGGAGAAGCATCTGCGTTCGCCCTTCCCGACGATGGATCAACCGTATCATTGATCAACGAGGACCTTGCCAGACAAGTTGGAGCCGAAGGCCGCATAGACCCACAGAAGACATCTTGAAACGACACACCAAACAGATAGAAAATGGGCATATAGAAACCGCAATGCTATGGAAGCAAGATAGACCAAAATGCCCGATAGTTATGAGACAGCCCACAAGCGGCTTGTCTCTATAGAAACTCGATAGAAATCCGACTCTTCGAGATCGATATACGGAACTGATGGACTCGTTCCTACAGAAAGAGTGCGCCGAGAAAGCGACCGAAAATAGTACACCAGGAAGAACCTGGTACCTACCTCATTTCGATGTCTTCAAGTCAATGAAGCCAGAGAAGTTCCGTATAGTACACGACGCCGCAGCTAAATCGAATGGAATGTCTTTGAACGACTTCCTATTCACGGGACCAGACCTGTTACAGTAGCTGCCCGGCGTCATGATGAGGTTCCGCAGACACCCTATAGCCATTTCCGGTGATATTACCGAAATGTTTGTGCAGGTGAAACTCCGAGAAGAGGACACAGACGCCCTCCAATATCCGTGGAGAGGTAACAGACGCCCTCCAATATCCGTGGAGAGGCAACAGACGCCTTCGAAAGTCCGAGAAGAGGACATGAATGCCCTCCAATGTCCGTGGAGAGGCAATAGAATAAAGGGAGCCCCGCCGAATAGAGTGACGCAATCATGTTCGGCGCGGCCAGCCCAACGTGCACACCTGTAAGCGCAAGGATGCACCACCGAAAACGCGCTTGGTCTAGAATGAAGACAAAGTGCAGACACGCTAGGTTTAAACCTGACTCTAGCGCGTCCACCGAGTGGCGTCTTAAGAAACGACATAACCACAAATAAAGTCCGAGAAGAGGACATGAATGCCCTCCAATGTCCGTGGAGAGGCAATAGAATGAAGGGAGCCCCGCCGAATGTAGAGTGATGCAATCGTATTTGCCGCGGCCAGCCCAACGTGCACAACTGTAAGCGCAAGGATGCACCACCGAAAACGTACTTGGTCTAGAATGGAGCAAACGTTGCAAGCATTGCTTAACCTTGAAGATCGATCTGTGCGGCTGTTATTCTTCAGCCACGAGCTCCTCTTTAGCCACGAGCTCCTCTTTAGCCACGAGCTCCTCTTTAGCCACGAGCTCCTCTTTAGCCACGAGCTCCTCTTTAGCCACGAGCTCCTCTTTAGCCACGAGCACCTCTTTAGCCACGAGCTCCTCCTTACTTAATTACTTAATATCGATTAATAAATTTAATTGTATATTGTCAGTAACCAAAAAAAGTTCACACAATGCTTTTAAACAAATCAATCGCTTACAATTTAACTTATTCTTTATGTTTGCAAATACCTCATAATTTTTTTACTTTTACTTTAATATACCGACATACCGATTATTGCACGTAGTTGCAAATAGCCCCAACATTCTTTACTGTTATTTCAATATACCGACATACTGAGTGATGATGCACTGTAAAAGTTTAACCCATCACAATGTTTGATAATAATGAACTTCTAGATGACATTGATAGAATGAGACTAACTAATTCCATAGAATTGGATAATCCTGATATTTGTAAAAAAAACTTTGGTGACACTTCGAAACAATTTACATTTTTTTCGCAAAACATACATATAAATAAAAACTTTAACTTTTTAATCGCTCTTTTGCATCGTTTACAATTTCAACTGGATGTTATCGTGATAACTGAATGGATGAATCATTTAATGGGTTACACCTGGACAGTTCTATGTGTTCTTACTTAAATAAATATTTTAATAAATGTGACGGAAAAGTGATTTTCACCAAAGCGGATTTGCAAATACGCGTGTCGGAACCGAACATTAATGATGCTAACTGTCTACGATTAGATATTTTTACTTATACTATTATAGCGATTTATCGGTCACCATCTTTTAAAAACGTAAACAACTTCCTTATTTCTTTGGAAAACGTTATTAAGTCATGTAAAAGCCAACACTGCTTCTTGATAGGTGATATCAATCTTGATATTAAAGATAACTTCACTGATAACCGAGTAGAAGAGTACCTAAGCTTAATGGCTCATTATGGTTATGTACCGGGTCATAATCCACCAACACAAGGACAAAATTGCTTAGACCATTGCCGAATCAAATCTTCTCAACCATCTACGACTACTGTTTGTCATTCCGATGTCACGGATCATAGTAGTGTATTGTGTAGCCTTTGTTCAAATCTCTACAAAGAAAAACCTAAAATAATTATCACTAAGATCATCTGTGAAGGATTACATAAGGACTTAATGAATTTTGACTGATCGGAACTTTATGATATAAGCGATGTTACAGAAGCGACACAATGTTTTATTTCCCAAGTGAATGACTTTATTGAAAAAAATAAATTCACTCAACACTTTCGCAGCTCGAATATTATTGTAAAAAAATGGATTACGCCAGGTCTTTTAAAATCAATTAGAATTCGTGACAAATTACACATTGATGCTAGAAAAATCCCAACAATATTGAACTACAACGTAAAAATAAGGCCTACAGATATCAGCCCATTCACTGTTCTTCCAACCAACGGATGAAGTTGAAGTTATTGAACTCATAGGTACACTAAAATCCAGTCAAGCTACAGGACCCGATCACATCAGTAATGAAATATTAAAGCTATACAAATATGAAATTGCGACGCCTCTAAAATATATATGTAATCTGAGTTTGTCATTAGGAATAGTTCCGAACAATCTTAAAATTGCAGAGGTAGTGCCGATTTTTAAAGCTGGTGATTCACTGGAACCGGCTAACTTCAGGCCAATTTCACTGCTAAGTGAAAGTGAAAAGGTAGTCAATGTCAGACTTCTCAAATATCTAGAAGTAAATAGCATTCTGGCTCCCAACCAATATGGATTTCGCTCAGCCCAGTCCACGGAGGACGCCGTCACAGGTCTTGTTGATTTTGTAACTGACAAAATTAAAGACGGACAAAAATGTGTTGGTGTTTTTCTGGATCTGGCGAAAGCATTTGATACTGTTTCACGACCAATATTACTAAAAAAACTAGAGCGGTTGGGAGTTAGAGGTCTAGCGCTAAAATGGTTTCAATCTTACCTAAGCGAATGGAAACAGCGAGTATGAATAGGAGAACACACAAGTGGTTATGCAGATATTGCTTACGGCGTGCCCCAAGGCAGCATTTTGGGACAAATTTTCCATTCAAGACTTGGACAGAGGTTGTTGATGTGGCTCAGGAGGGCCTTAGAGGTACTAAGTTACTAACAGCTGGCTGAAAAACGGATGAAGTGAAAGTTTTGGTAGTTTTTAAGATATTGAATTAACTTCGTTCGAAAGTTCTAATACGACTAAAGAACTTTCAATTCATATTCATCGCTGATAGTACGTAAGAGTCTATGCACATAGCGTATTTTTACCGCGCCGACGACCAAAGAACGGAAATGTTCCGTGCCAACGAGGCACGTTTTACGATTGCACACTCACGGCACTCTAGATGACCAAAAAGTAGATGATCGCATTTGCGCGGGAAGCGCGTTCAAAGTGCATGAACTGTCGGAGAAATGAAACGAGTGATGTGGAAAAGCACGGTTCATTTGATGTCTTCACACTCGCATGACATCCGATACCAGTTTTATGTTTCCCCCAATTTATGTTTGACCATTATTTTAAAAGTAGTATTATTAAAAAAAACCTTCTTCTTTTGCTCGTGAATACCCCTATCCAATTGAGTCGCTTATTTTTCAGCGCCACTAAATTATTCCACATATGCTTATTTTATATTACTGTATGCACCTGAATTTCGTTAAGAGCGCGTTAAATAAACGCGCATCATGCCATAACATCATGCATGTCGTTGACACGTTAAAAAAATGCAGTATGCAAAGGCAGTAAGGGACTTAAGGTGATTGCGTCAGGGTAGCCCGCAAAATTCAAATATTTGTTCGCCACACATTCCCAACCACTGCAACTCCTGAAAGCCAGAATTAACAGTGGCGACCACCAGAAAAAACGCCGAGCCAATGAAACCCGACGAGTCTCGGAGAAACGATTCAACTGTCTTGGATCATGCAACGAAATTAATCAGAAAAGTACAGCGAAGGAGTAGAAAAAGAAAACAAAGATATAATTTCCACTTCCCTCCGTATAAAGCCGGAGATAAAATAGCACCAGGCCAATAGGCACCAAGGGACAAATACAACTGGGTTAAGCCCAGTTGCCAAGCACCACGGATTATATCTTACCACTTAAACTAATGGGTCCTAAATTGTGAGCTACTTTTGATTCCAGTAATAGGTATAACAAAATCGCTTGGACGCACGGAAATTTGTTCTGGTTTCAACAAGGTCCGTATAGTAAACTACCTACCCCAGATGTAACCTTAATACTATCTAACATAATTTTGCGTTCAGTTTGCCAAAGACTACACTCCAATTTTTCTTCTACCTGGCGTTAATCCCGGCTATTGCCAGGGTACTTAGCTTCCTCCACTTTGCCTGATCTTGAACGTCCTAACAAATTCATCTAAAGATTTATAACCATTTTAATCATCAATATAGCTTTCTAAGTTCATGAAGCTCTAAAGAATGGTTATTTCATGAAAAAAGCATTCTATAGGGCTTCATGAACTTCGGGACTAAATACCATTTATTTGGTTTTCATTTCTTTTCAGTAGAGTTGTACATTTTTTTAATTATTCTCTCTTGTTCTGAAAATCACACAGACAAAGTCGCAGACAGAAACTATCAATCAATGGAGTTTAGAAACTTGTTTCATTCACATTTTTTTTGCAAACTGGCAAGTATTAATTACTTGACATATTTTTTTTTTTATTGTTATGGGTTTGCTCTTGACTCTAGTCTATGTCAGAGATGACAGAGACCAAGTTTACGCTGGAGCGAGCCTACCCAGAAGGAGCCTGTTTACTCTAACTTTGAAGATATTAGGATTGTAAGGTTTTTGAAACACAGACGCAGGCAGAGAATTCCACTCCTTTGCTGTGCGCATTATAAAAGACGTTTGGAAACGCTCAGTGCAAATTGGTGGAATAGCTACAAGGTAGTTATGGTAAGATGCAGTGCGTCTGGATGTCCGATGGTAGCAGGGGGCCGGTGGGATGAGGTCGTGGAGTTCTTGGGCACACTCACCGAAGTACAGTCTGTAGAAGACCGACAAGCAGGCAACCTTACGGCGATGAGCCAAACTGGTGAAGGCCAAGCTACATAGCTTGGCATTCACCAGTTTTACTTCACCTTCAGCTCTGCTTTCCACCGAGTCAAGCGCGGCAAGCTGATACTTAGCTGAGCCATGCCAAAGGTGGCTACAATACTCCATGCACAATCGGACTTGTGCTTTATAAAGGGTTAAAAGCTGTCCAGGTCTGAAATATTACTTCACCCTATTTAGGATGCTCAGCTTTTTGGAGGCCGTTTGGGTTTTGTACTCGAGCCGATCAGTCACGAGAACAGATGCACCCCGAAAAGTAGGAGTTTGGTGAAAACGACTCCTTTTTGCGGTAAAAAGGCACGCTTGTGTTTTGGTGGCGTTAAAAGTAACCAGATCGTCATCACCCCACTGGGAGACAACGCGTGAGGTCAAATTTGTCCGCTCTACCATGGCCCCACGAACGAACGAGTGGGGTTAAAGAACGAACTTCAACCCCACTGGTTGTTGCGCTGGACAAGTATCTCTCTGAAGCCGTACTGTCATCTGCGTACCCAACAAGACCCGGCTGAAGTAAAAGTAAAAAGTAAAAAATTCATTAATTTTCCACAATCATGAAAAACACAGTACAGACATTAAAATAAATGGAGTGGACTGGAGCCTAAACTAGGGCAGCCCTGTATTTCAGGACTGTAGGTCTTCCTCCCGTGGCGAGTAAGTCGGTACAATTTATTAATGAATGAGTGTGTCTTGTATGTGTGCGTGCGTGTGTGTGTTGTGTGTGTGCGCGCGTCTGTGTGATTTGTGAGAGATTACAGTTGCGCGCATTTGTGTTTTGTGGGAGTATGTATGTATGTGTGCATGGTTGTGTATGAGTGTGCTTTGACTGCTCTTTACTACAATAGAACAGAAAAGTTATTAAGAAATTACAATTAAAGATTCCGTGTCATTATAATTTAAATTCAGAAGATAATTTCGGATAATAGATTAACATTCATGCATGATTTTTGGGAATATATTTAAGAGAGAATTAAGTTTGTTATATAAATAAGGTGCAAGGAAACATGAGTGTCTCTTGAAGAAAGCAGTGTTGTGTTTAGTTGCCTTGCATATTCTGTTATTTTTTCTTCCAGGATAAGATAGGTTAGCATCGTAGGTTAATTCTTTATGCTTGCAAAGTGTGGTGTGAAGGATGAATAATTGCCTCACGGTCAAGACATTGCAGTCCTTGTATAGGCTCATTGTGGGGTAACGAAAGGGTTTTCTAAGCATTACTTTGAGTAATGACTTTTGTGCACGTTCCACTTTTATCATTTTTGTCTTGCAGGAACCACCCCATACCGGAATACAATAATCTAAGATTTACTGAACCAGGGCAAAGTGAACCGTTTTTAACATCTTCAATTTGAGTACTTTTCTGAGCTTTTTGAAAATCCATATCCTTTTCCGCGTACGTGCAGACAGAACATCTAGTTGTGCTTGCCATGAAAGGGCATCTATTTGAGTGCCGATATATCTGATATTGGTGGTTTTTACTAGTGGTGCGCAGGAGCATGTTAATGACTGGGTATTTTCGCATTTATGTGCTTTTAGAGTGAAGTTATTTGGTTGTGTTGTTTTATTTATTGAAAATGTTATATATTTTTCGTTTTAGTGACATTTAATGTTAGGAGATTTTTATTTAACCACAGTGATGTCTGATGAAGTCCTTTTTCTGCAAGGTATTGTGCCTCAGCCCAGGAATCTCCCTGAAATATGAGCACAGTGTCATCCGCGTATGAGATATTTTTTCCTTTTGACGGTTCATATTGGCAAAGTTCGTTGATATATATCAAGAAGAGACCTGGGCCAAGAACACTTCCCTGGGGAATTCCACAGGTGATGGGGAGGGGACAGCTAATGAAGTCGCCTATCTTCACAGATTGGTAACTATTTGTAAGAAAATCTTGCATGAGTTGCAGAGGCAGGCCGCGTATGCCGATCGCTTCGAGTTTCGTCAGTAGTAGTCAATCGAAAGAGTATTAAAGGCCTTGGCTAGATCCAGGAAAACCCCAACACATTTCCTACCCTGATCCAAGTTACTTGCTACAAAATTTGTAAGCTGTATCGCCGCACCTTCTGCAGATTTATTAGGTTTGAAACCATATTGGGAATTTTATATAATATGTTCTTGTTTTAGAAAATTCATTACGTCGCCTTAGTGCTTGAATGGCCAAACAACCATTGATCAAATTTTAAAGGAGACATTTTTTTAAAGTTACGTATGGATATAATGAAAAGTTTACCAAAATCTTTTATGAATTAGAAACCTGACAAGTATTTTTTATATTATTGAAATAGTAATTAAAAGTAATAATTGTAATACTGATTATTTTTAATTTTATTGTTGGAGGTTGGCCAAAATGTCGCCAACAAAATTATGTGTAAGGAGATTGAGCATAATGACATGGAGATAAAGCTCTAAAATGATGCGCAAGTATAGTGCTTGTTTGTCCAAACTGCCATCATAGACGCTATACAGTATGTTCAATTTTTATACAAGATTTTCTGTAACATGCGAATACAAGATTTGGCTTGGGAAATTTGTGGACAGACATACATACATTAATGGAAATTGAAACAGGTGTTTAGTAACCCATTTATACTAACATAATATTACACACAACACATACGGACCGCAATGATAACTCCTTCTTTAAGTCGGTTAAATAAAAATAGGTAGTTATTAGTTATTATTTTTGTAAGCAAACTTTTACCGTGACTTTGCCCGCATGGAAAACATTTATCACAACTTCTACAACCTGATCACGTCTTACATGCGAAAAGGTAACAATCAACCTGTATATAACATACAAGTAACTTCAAACACTAAAATAAAAGAAAGTCAATAAAATTCCAACGTACCTTTCCAAATCCGAAACCCTCAATTTACAATCCTTTTTCTTCGTTGTTACTGACATTTTAAACTACTATAACTGCATAAAAACAATATAATTCAGAATTTTGTCTTAGAAACCACGCTATCTCGATAACGAAACAAATAATAGCCAAAACAATATGGCGTCGGAATGCTTGACCGTGATTGGTCGGTCGACGGAGGTTGGACAAACAAGAACAGAGACTGATATTTGAATGCGTACATTTGAGCATAATTTGGAGTTTGACTATTCAAGCACTTAAAACAGTTTTTATAAGGGAGTTTGGATATTTTATTTTTGCTAATAGTGCAAATTACATCCAACAAAATTAAAAAATATATACATTAAAAAGCGTGTAATAAGGGTTGCTATAGTTTGATATAAAAAAGTCTATTTTGGTAAAGTTGGTCGTTTGGCCATTCAAGCACTAGGGCAGCGATTAGGCGTTTATTGATTAGCTTTCAAATATCTTGGACATTGCAGGTAAGACCGAAATCGGACGATAATTCTCGACATTGCTTCTAGGCCCACTTTTATGAATGGGATGAATTAGTGAATGTTTGAAGCTGTTTGGAAAAATACATTTGTTTATACATAGGTTGAAAATATGAGTCAGTGTAGGGCTTATTACATGTTTTATGCGTTTTAGGAATGTGGAAGGTATACCATCGCATCCAGTAGCCGAGTCATTTTTAAGGTTTTGAATTTCAGACTCAACTTCGGTAGTATCTGTTTCCAGGAATACGATGGAATTTAGTCTACGCTGGGTTTTCAATATCACATTTTATTTGAGTTATATCGCAAGATTTTTAATAGTGTCTACAAGTTTTTGACCAGTACTTACAAAATACTGATTTATCTGGTCTACGCATTGTTGGGCTTTGTGTGGGTTAGAACCTAATAATTGTTCCGCTGGATTTTTGTTTTTAGTGGTGTTAGTGATTTTTCGTATCATTTTCCATGTTTGTTTTGGATTCTTACAATTTTCGATCGTCGAGGTTTCATGTTTCTCCTTAACCTTGTTTAGAACATCATTACAAAAGTTCCTATTTCTATGATAAGAAATCCTTAGAACTTCATCTGAAGGAGAAGCCTTCAGTTTTTTGTGCAGGGCGTCGCGATGGGTGATGCATCTGAGTAAACCGGTCGTAATCCATGGCTTAAGTATTTGCTTCCTATTAGGAACTTTACGAACTGTAGTTTTTTATCTAAAGCGTCTTTGATGTCAAAATGTCAATTGCATTATTAAAATTTGGATCATCTATATTAAGTATTCTTGATAAATCAATTTTCACAAGTGTATTGACCGCGTTATCGTAGTCAATAATTAGTTTGAATTTTGGGCCTTTGTTTTGCTTTGTTTGAAATAGGAACATATTGACGTTTGACGTATTTCAAACGATGAAATAAAATAATTTATTTTAGTCTCTATCTTGAAATTAATGCTATAAAATAAACACTCCAGTCTAGAAAAAAAAATGCTTTCGCTATATTACTTTACGAGGAGAAAAAATAATTTTCGTGGATGAAGGTGTACACAGAAGTGACGGTGATGATTTTATCATCATTTGTCGGTGTTTCAGTCACTATTCATTCAAAGATTCATGACTCAAAGTATATTTCAAATAAACCAATTACAGGCCCTCTTGAAATGTCAAGGTCGGTCAGTCAAAAACATGGAAGCTATTTCCACGTTCCAAAGCGTAGATTTCTATGGAGAAGAACGCGCAAGAAACTCCACGGAAACTCTGTTAAATCATTTCCTGTAATGAGTCTATTGTTGTATTCAGGTAAGTCCCCCAAAAGTAGTGCTTTCATTAGTTCTAGTCTTTTATTTCATACTATTTTAATACATCACTTCAGTGTTGGCACGAATAGATAATGACTACGACACTCACACGGTGGAAATAATTTTATAATACTAATTTTAATAAATAACAACTTTAAGCCGGTGCATTATGTAAATTATTGTTAAAAAAAATATTTAAATTGCCAAAATCTGACAGCTCGGATCTGCAAAAAATTTACGTAGGTTTTACCTTAACAAGGCCCACGGACCATCTGAATTGTTCAGAATCAACAGTGATGCAAATATTTTTAAAAGACGATAGAATGAGGCTCGGAATAAATAACGTGAGTGTCAAAATTACTTTTCACATTTTATAACATAAAAATATAACCAAATCAAAATATGCTAAGAATTTAGCTAGATAATATTATATTCTATGTTTAAAAGCAGTTTTCATAAAAGCAATTCAATGCATTACGCCATGAAAATGAAAATGGTAAAAGACAGATCTTACTTTGCATTTTTTTTCTATCGAGAAAATTTCTTGGCATCGTGTTTTCCTTTAGAATTAAGGTAGATCACAAAGTTATGAAACAAACCAAAATATCAAATCTCTATTACAGGTACAAAATGGCCTTATTATTCACTTATCGCCTTAAGAATATAATTTTTATAATATTTCTCAACCGGAACCGCTGTTCTGCGCCTTAAGAATGTGAGCGGCGAGACGGCCACGAGGGGCAGTACAGAGGGCCTAGCACGAATATTTTGACGTATAACGTAAGTGAATTTTGAATGTGAAAAACTACCACCCCATAGTATTTTGGTTTAATTTTATTGGACATACACAATTTATATCATTCAAAAATATGTATATTATATGTATTTTAGCTATGGTAAAATTTTACGTTACGGACTAATACTTGTACGTCAAAAATATTCGTGCCTACACTAGCTCAGGCCGATCGCTCTGTCAGTCCGCCGTTAACGCTCACGGCCGCAGGTAGTGCTTTCTTGCTGGACTGTCCTATGTCGAGCGGACATGAGATAAATATCCAGAGATGTGTCATGCATTATCTTGTGATATCAAGACCGTTATACCGGCGGCGGCGGTCTAGAAAAACGTACCCAGTTACTCTTTTTTTTCTTCAATTGAAATTATAAGGCTAAATTAAAGTCCATAATTTACGACGGTAACGATGCAAGTACATAGACTGAAATGTCTACCATGAATAAGCTGCGTATGTAACCGTAGCTTCTGATTAATGAATATGGAACGCTCCCGATTCAAATTCGCAATGATCCCCGCGCCTCTCTAATGACTACCCAAATTAATATCTAGTTAGCTTACGTTGTGTTAGAACTTGGCTCATTTCTACGAATATTCTATTAAGGTAGCGTGGCGAAGGCGATTGTCAAAACGTCAAAAATGTATGGGATTGACAAACAATGTTGAAAAGTCACGTCCCTTGTATTTTGACATTTTGACAGTGGCCATCGAAAGTGGAACAGCAATTTGTCTAGATCAGCTATAGGTACTTAACCTCCGCATGTGGCCCGTCAAGCTGTTCCGTGTGGCCCTGTAGCCTGGCACATTATTGATGCTATATGTAGTAAGTGTATCAATGTGTTTGTACTGTACTGTACTGGTTCACTCCTTGAAGATGTGCTGAGACTGTTTCTCATTCACTATTAACGTGACGAATTTATAATAAAACTGTCCTATTGTCACAAATTTAAAAGTCCCAATCATGTAGTCAAACCTCGCTCCGGCGCTCCCAGCCCTAGGTTTGACGAGTCAATCCTCAAGTCTGACTTAAGGTCTTAGTCAAAGACCAAATAAATAACGTTTTTCGGCTTTTGACTAAAGAATTTTCGTCAAACCTAGGAGAGACTAATTTGGTCAAACAAACGTAGAAACTTAATTTCATGAAATCGGGGTTTGACCAGTCAAACTTCAATTAGGTATTAGAATGTCCTAGTTAATTACGATAACGTATAATAAAAAAAAAATATTTTAATATTTTCGTAATTAGTAGCTTTCTTGTAACATTACAAATGTTGAGCTACATACAGCTGTTGTTGATGGTAGTGTAAAGTCTTATTGAAATTTATTGTTTTTTGTATGCGGGGTGCTGATGAAGATGACGGCATTTGCATGTTTTACAGAAAGGTATTATTGGCTTCGTTTCAGGGGAAGTTTAATTGGGAATCACATAAAGACATTATTTGGCAGTCTCATTGAATCATTAATGAATGAAACTCGCAAATCTTTCGCAAATTTTGTCAAATTAAAAATGATATAAATAATTTTTCATTCCATTTATTCGCAAAGAAGATCTGACGTATTCAAAGCAATTTCTCATCTCGAAATAATATTCAAATAAGACCATAAATCCACCGTTTTCCTCATTCCGGCCGTACATTAACACAAACATTTACAAGCCTCATAGCGTTTAATAGCATTCTAAACAATACAGTCTGAGGATAGGGAAGAACGTCCCAAATTACAGCGCGGACAATTTTTCTTGTAACATCTGCACAAGCAATCCGAGCCTCATCTCGCTCCGATCCTATTTTATTTACAGCAAACAATTCTTTTGATAAATCGTTTTTAATCCGAACAAAAAGCAGTATTATTCCAATTTGACGAAGAAAAAGATTTTCATAATGGAATTAGTTCATTTGGAGTCCTCGAAACGAAGGCGGACATTGGAAATCTCTCGCGATCTCGTTAGCATTGGAATATTCTATGAAGATTAAACGTTATTCAGTTTGATTTGAATGCGAACGTGCCTTTTGTTATACGATTGCAGTGAATGGCACCGTTTAATGGTCGGCAAATGAGTGCTTTTGAGGGTTCCATGAATATGGAAGGTTCGCTCATTTTGGATTCAGCATCAAGTGCGAGGATCTTTTTTTTGTTCTCTGAGGATTATACATGCAAATCCAAAGACAGTTTATGCGAGACTGATTTATTATTCGTAAACCCACATCATAATCACACAAATACACACAACTCACAAAAAAGAACAATAAAGACTACCACATATTTAAGTCCATTTAACGTATTAAAAACTATTTTTGGAAACTTTTCAGGTAGGCACTTAAGTCGGAAAGGAGCCTTGCGATATACAAACGTCCCACATGTGTAAGTGCTTGTAAGTTGTCAGTTAATTCTTATTGCATAAATGCATTTTTAAAATCGAATTCACTTTATTGCTCCCCACCATCTACCGTTACAAAAACTCTTCTATTTTCGGCAATGGAAAATTAAAATCTTTTAAGTACAATGACAACTTATGTTTATAAGTACCTATTTTTTATGTAAATACTTCTAGAAATTCTTGTTTCAATATCTTCTTTTAGTTGAAATAAATCTATTGGCTTTAATTTAAGTTCGCGCATCCAGGTTCAGCCGATAAGCGGAGGTTCGGCCTTCTCAATAATAAATAATGGCAATTATATGGCGTTCTCAGCGCCCGCACAGCTGACTCGCACCGAGACCCGGCCTACCAATGTTATTGAGTCACCTGTATGTGATTGTCATTTTATACTATCTTTTTCAATCGGTAAAGTTGGTAGATGTTGATCGTAAAATGATTTAGATACCGCCGATATTTTGCTGCCTTTGTCGATTTCAAATAACACATTTTTATTTTCAACAATTAGTTCACAATGATATGGGCCGTCTTTTAAATTTTGAACTGACCGACCTTAAATATTATATACCTTTAATATAGCATAAATTCCTTCAAACTCCTCATTTTCTGACTCCGATGAATCTGTTTCCATAAAGTTTTTTATATTTAGAACCAGACCTGCCCGCACTCACATCAGTTTTATCGCACACGGACCCCTATTGGCCCTTCACTTTGCACTTGTGACACACGTACGACTTGTATCGGCACCTCTGCGATGCATGGCCGTCCTGGCCACAGCGCCAGCACCTTCTGCGTCGCGGAGCCTAGGCGTCACGACCAGCGGCGCTGGCCTGCCCGGCCACGCTCACCCGGTGCACCCGCTTGCCCGCATCTGCCTGGAGTCCTGCCCGGCTGACCCGGCTGCTGCCCACGGCGCGCCATGCGAGCGCGCCACGCCCTTAGCCGCGTGCTGCTCGGCCGCCTCCAGCGCTAGCGCCAGCCCCACTGCCTCCTTGTAATCGAGAATGGTCTCCATAAATAAACGAGACCGTATCTCTTCGCTACGATGACCTGACACGAATTGATCTCGTATGTTCACATCCAACTGGTTCTCAAAATTGAAAAAGGAAGCCAAGTTTTTCAAATTCTGTAAGTAAGAACACTTTGATATTTTCGCCTTCCCCTTGCCGCCGCTGGCGTGTACGGAGGGCGGATTAAAGGTGAGTAAATGATACAATGAATGCTGTTACAATACTGAGTTTATTATAATAGCACACAGGATTATATAATCATGAATACTACTTCACATCTTCCCCCTAAAATTCAATAAAATAAAGGTTTTAAATTTATTTTATTGTTAATATAATATTAAGATACACATTTTGTTAATAATCAATATAAAAATTAATATTATGACACATTGATATGAAATGCGCTGTAAGTATATTATACAATATTATAGAATATGATTTCATTGACAACATAATTATACGATTAGAGATCTTAATATAGTAGTCTCTGGTTACATTCGTCATCATAACTTTCATAAGTGTTTGTACATGCTTACATTATATTAATATGCAATTTAAATTCTAGTGATCACCTATGTAACATTTTTTTATCCATAGTATGGTTTCGTTCTGTTTTTATGTATAATATTATTTTTTCCATTGTATTCGATCTCCACATTAGGTGACAAATCCCTAATTACTTTGTATGGTCCAGAATATAAATGTTTAAGTTTTTTACCAGTTTCATTTTTATTAAGACTTTATCGTTAGGCTTATAGTGTATTGGATTGACATATTGATCGTATCTACTTTTCCTATCTTTCTTGCTGGCTATCAAATTTTTTCGCGCTTCCGTTTGAGAAACTTGAAGACGGTACTTAAGTTCAAGGGGATAGTTGTCGTAGTTATAAAATGGCTCTGCGCATTTTGCCAAATTATTGGGTAGGTTACACTTTCTAACATATACAAGTTCAAAAGGTGAAAATTTTGTTGACGTATGTACTGTTGTATTATACGCAAAGCACCAGAACGGTAACCAAGCACTCCACAATTCGGGTTTTTCTTCAGTTTGAATTCGTTAAAACGCACCTAAATTTTTGTGAGAGTTTTCTAACGCTCCAATGCTTTGGTGATGATACGCAGTTGAATTTAATTTCTTAATATGTAGTAATTCACAAACCTGTTTGACGGTCTCGGACATGAACTCCGTGCCTCGGTAAGTAGCAATCTCCCTCGGTACACCATGTTGAACTATAAAATTATTTACGAAGGTGCGCGCCACTTCTGTAGTGGTTTTGGTGACAAGGGGATAAGCACACACATACTTTGTTAGCTCGCATTGCAGTGTAAGTATATAGGAAAAATCGTTACTGTCCTTATCTAATGGTCCTACCAAGTCTAAGTAAATTTTATCAAAAGCGGATTGAGCTGTCGTCGTGATAACCATGGGCTCTCTTACATGCACTGTGTACTTATGTTTCTGACATTGAGTACATTTTTTTACGTAATTTTTGACATCACTTTCCATACCTGACCAAAAATTATATTTCTTTATATTGGTCAACATTCTTCTCACGCCCGCGTGACCACTAGTGGGTAAAAGATGAAAGTCATTGAGTCTTTATCTTCTATTCTCTCTACATCTTTTAATATACACAATCTGGGATCTTTCCAGTTGCTTTCTGCCCTTATTTCGCTGGTTAGCTTTTCTACAAAAATCTTATTTTTAGATTTTCTAATGAAATATACTTCAACTATGTTAAGTTTTTCACAACAATCACTCAGGTCTCTCGCAAATTCGGCTCGCGTAATTTGTGATTGAGACGCTGGTTTTATAAATATAGTTTTCATTTGGGCAACATAAAACAATATTTCAGTTTCTAATGTTATTATATTTTTATTTTCGTGATTTTTGTAACTATTATTGTCTGAAAATCTTAACTCTACTGCGTCTCGCGGTTTGATATGAGTTTCCACGACATTTGGTTGTTCTGCACAATCGTCGGTCTCGGCGGTCAGTTTATCAACTGTGACAGCAGCATCTAATTTTTGTTTTTGAGCGCGCGTCATTACTGAACACAAACGTTCATTCATTTCTTTCAGTTCGTTTGAAGAAATTTTTATTCTCGATAATGCATCGGCAACGATATTCTCGCTCCCTTTTACATATTTTATTTCACAATCATAGTCTTCGAGAACTAATCTAAATTTAAAAATTCTACTGGAGAGGTCTTTCAAATTAAATAAGTATACAAGGGGTTTGTGGTCAGTTAGTATTTTAAATGTACGACCATATAAATACGGTCTAAAATATGGAGCTCTTTCTCTATAGTGGGGTAATTCTTTTCCGCTTTGTTGAGGCTCCTACTGGCGAATGCTACGGGGCAACCATTTGAGTAACATAAAACTGCCCCTATCGCGTACCCGGATGCATCCGTCTGAAGTATAAAATAATTAATTTTGTTCTGAGAAATCTGGGTACTGGAGAACTGGCGGCGACATCAAACAATTTTTTAGGGTTTCAAAAGACGTTTGACAATTTATCATCCCATATGAATTGAGAGTCTTTTTTGCATAGTAAATTCAAATGATATGCATTCTAAATTCACTAAAGTTATGTTCGTAAATACTAACTTACGACTATCCTGCCAAATTGTTTAAACTAAACCCTCTCCGTCTTATTACAAAACAAGGCTTAAATACTGGTTTAAACCAAGACTAACAAGTCTAGGTTTGTTACGGTACTAACGCTAGTACCAGGTTTAAAATGTGTTCCGATTACAAAACTAAGACTATTCGAGGATTAGCTAGTACCAAAGAAAGTCCGTGGTTTAAATAATACCCACAGATAAGAAGCATAAATGGCATTCTTTCATTCGTTCATTCAGGCTCCACTTGAAGCAACGTTCCGTTTCTCTAAATATTGATTTTATAATAACACTTGAAATGCTCAAATAATTAATTATCAATACAAAAATATATCATAAATTATTCTTTGTTTATTTTATAATATAATGAACAATAGTACAACTTGTATTTTGACGAACTTTTTATAATCATTTTGTCTTATTTTTTAACACCTCTAGCATGAAGTGGAGCGACTTTCAGATGGCGGCAAGTTGTCGATTGGCGGTCTTTTTAAAAAAATATTCTTTGTTTCGTCTGTTTCAATCATAATCTTCCTGCCCATATCCCACGTTACTTGAGGTCCGCAACACGTATTTTTCTTCCGTTCTGTCTTATCAGCCGCCACGCTATCACTTGTAAAAGTTAAATAGTGACTGAAATAAAAAATGTACAACAGCACAGGAAAAAACGGGGTGTAAACTGGAGTGTCGAAGAAAAAGTTAGTAAAACATGGATTTTTTTATTAATATTAGTGAAGCAATGCTTTGTGTCATCTTATTTAGGCTGCCTAACGTGAATTTTCTTTTATTTATAGGAAATATTACGTCAACTAATTGCGCAGTCAGCGCATATTAAATTATAGAAGATAAATCTACAAAATCCTCTGTAAATATGCAAAAAATAAAAGAGTGGAAGAATATACAGACTAAGTAAGTACTTACTGCTTTTGTTGTGTACATTGAACAATAGTACGTTATTGTTTACGTGATATTAATTAGCTTATTTATTATTTTTAGATTTAATGAACTAATGGGTAAGTATCGAGCAGATGGAGAGTTAAAGTTGGCGTGGAAGCGCATGAAGTTGTCTGCTAAATCCAACCTATCCAGACACAGAAGGGAACAGACGCAGACAGGCGATGGCGAAAAACCTCCATCACCTTCTCCTGAGGACTTACAAATTATGGCGATTGCTCCTCACGATTTTGTCATTGAAGTCAATGACTATGATAGTGATGCAGTGGTAAATAAAATTTCATATTAAGGTCATAAAACATTTAATTGAAATTGGTTAATTTTAGATATTTTACATAATTTTCAATCAACTAATAACATGACATGGATAACATAACACTAATAACATAACAAAACATAACTAATTATAGAAAAAATACAGCAGTTGGTGTGAAAAAAACAAGTTAATTTATTTCTTTTAGACTCAAGTTCCTGTGCCAACTTCAAAATAAATTTTCACTGACCCTAAACCTGGTCCTACTAATGCGGAAACTGTACAATATGAAGTTACACACACAATACACAAAGAAGACCCAGAACAGCATATTGTGTATTTGCAAGGTAAATAGCTACTAATATAATCACGCTTTAATTAACGGCTCTATGAATTTGGATGAAATTAGCACTTTATCCAAGCACTAAGTTCCTGTGGACTAAATTTTAACGTTAATTTTGGGCAGGAGCTAGTAAAATACATTATTACAATCCAATATGAACACAAGTTTTTTCCATGACTTCCATATCTATTTTTTTAAACCAATCCAACGACAGATACAGAAAGCACCAGCATGATGTCGATGCATAAGAATATTGACACAAAAAGCACAACAAAGAAAAAGAAAACAAGCTTGCAAAATAGGTAGATTGTGTAAATGTAAGTAGATTTTTTATTCTGCATCCACACACGTATGGCTGAATGCTATAGTTTACGGGCCATTATAAGGCTCTTGTATCTTAACCAAATAATTAAGCAAATATGTATCTAACAACTTTATACATAGAAAACCCTCCAATGCGGAAGTAGGTAGCTATCACAAGTAAAATTAGTTAAGAAAACATTTATATGACCAGTTTGGCAATAAAAATGCTGCCATTGGTAAGAGAAACAATTGTTTATGTCTACAAGAACCAAGCATATTTTTTATAAAGATTACAGTAAAAAATCTTATACTTAATAAACAATAGTAAGTTTAATTTCATTTTAAAACTGTAATTCACTGCTGCCCCTATGTTCAGCTGATGTATCATAATTATTAACATGTTTGTAAAATATCCTGACATGTGAAATTATTATATTAAGGTACTTATTGCTCCATATATTGTGAAAAGATTACTAATTTAAAATACATACTGATTAAAAGTAATATTTTCTTTTTTACTAAAAATGAGTTTCAATAAACTGCCTTCTCCTAATATTTCCCCTAACAGAAGTTGGAATATATCTTTGTACTGATGGTTCACTTGAAGATTGCTCTATGTTGTCTTCCTCACCAGGAAACAGTATACACTGCCACGCCATCTGGTAACAATGTCCATGATTTTCAGGTCAGCATCACAAACCACCTGAAAAGTGACAGTTAATTAGAACTTTACATTTTCTCTGTTATTTTAATATGACATTGGTAAATCAGGTAATGAAATAAGTTTTTCTCTATAGTAAGAAGCATTTTGGATCAAACTAAAGTCATTTCACAATAATATTGAGACAATCACAAATTTTTGTTCAAGATTACCTGTACATTGATTGAAGCAAATCCTTTTCTATTAATATTTAACTGACCCCATCAGCATTTACTTTTTTAACTCTTATGTGAGTACAGTCTATTGCCCCAATCACTGTAGGAAAATTAGTGATCCTGCGGAATTTCCTCATGCTTTCCTCCTGCTCATTTATAGTATTAGGCATTTTAATGAATCTTCGGGACATCCGTGATAAAATCTCTGCTATCTTTTTACAAGTTTGCTGATAGCGGGTTGAGATACATCATGTAAATCAGCAATATCGTCTTGAATCTAGAATAAAACAATAATATTAGTAGGGTATAAGTCAGACATGGTTATCTATCATTGTAGTTGACAAAATTTGTTATATTAGGTATGCAAACTGATTTGTTTTGTTTGGCTTTCAGATAATTTATGTGATAATATTATTAATTACTGTCTAATAGTAAAATTCAAAACATGATTTGTTGAGTAGGTACTCTGTGTACACAATAATTGATTTTTGGCAACTGATTTCAATAATAGTAACTGTTTGTCTTCTTCATTACCAGTTATGACATGTTATTTTAATTTCAAAACGATTAATAAGGTACAATATAAGTCTTTAGATTTAGCAAATTTTAGTGTTTTGTATCATGTAAACAAGTGGCATATTACTTACATATTTGGATTTTGTCTAATGTTATGTTAGCATTGACCAAGGTTACTTACTTACTTCATGTCGAGCCCAGTTCCGTAGGTAATGCACAAACCACTTGCATTTCAGGACTCAGTGGACATCCTCCGAGAGTCGTGAGTTAAATCCTCACGTAAAAGATCCACAATTTTCCGACCAAAACGTTTTGTGAATCTGTACTTATATTAAAAGTCTTCGTCACTCAATTGAAATGGATTCACACGATAGCGATGCCTGTACGATCGCCGAGACGTCTCCAACATGACCAAATCTTCCAAATCCATGACGTCAATCATATTAATATCCATTTTAACAAATTTTAAATAGAAAGACGCACAAATGCACAATATTTTAATGACATTAGCTGTCAAATATTTTTAGTACAGTACCGAAGTTAAACTAGGGGTCTCGGCGGACTAACTTTAGTACCATAGATAGTTCAGGAACTAGTGATAAACTTCGTTTTATAATAACGTTTTACTTAGTCATGGTTTAAACCTAGTATTAATCCCAGTACTAAAGTTAGATCTTGTTTTGTAATAAGACGGTCTAAGTTTTGTAAAATATCATCTTCTTTATTTTGTATAGTATTTATTATGTTTAGTATTTTGTAGTTATGAATGAGTGTTTTTGGTTTATGAAACATCAATTTGCTTGTATTTAGTTTGCTTGTTTTTATTTTAGTAGGGATTTCTTTGTAAATATATCGCACTGAGGTTTGCTGTTAGAGAAACCAATTTTATCCTGGCATAAGGGTGCCTTGGTACATAATTAAGCTGTATATTTTTTTTTTACTTTTGATACGATCGCGCTTGACCATAATCTCAACTGATGGAAAACGATGATGTGGTCCTGTCTACAAGTAACCTATTTACTCTTGACTTAAAAAAGTAATATTTCCCAGTGGGGTAGTTAAGTTAAACAAATATAGCGCAGAGTAACATGACACTACACGCCATCTACCGGATTGTGTGTACAACACTACGCCACCCAAGTACATCGTTACACCCAATAGATCAATCATCGATTTTAACAGTACCTACCTGCAGACTACTAGTGACATCTAACATTCGACGTGTGAAGTTTATCTTCTCTTAGGAACAAAATTGTATCCATGTCAAATTTCAGTAGTAAATGTTTATGCAGCACATCGTTCTGCTGCAATTGTCTTTTCTGGTCGCTCTGTCTGCTCAATTTTTATGGTCGCTTTTTAGGGTTCCGTACCCAAAGGGAACCCTATAACTAAGCCTCCGCTGTCCGTCCGTTTGTCCGTATGTCTATCAGCGGGCTGCTTCTCTTGACCCGTAATAATTAGACAGTAGAAATGTTCACAGTCTGTAAAATTTTGACAATATATGTGCTCATCATTTTATGTGGTAGTCGATTTTTTTCGCGATTTCGGTTTTGGTCTCGTAGGGAAAGTGGTTCATAATAATGAGTACAGTGAGCCCATACAAGGTGTTGTAGCTCCATTGAAAGAAAAATATCTCTGATTTATAGTTTTCTATAGCCGTGATTTTAATTTTTTATTTGGCTGCGACTTACGAGTTGTAGGCCGTAGGTTCGAACCCGGGCAGGCACTTTACTTTGTGTAAATTATTTCATCACCACTGCTCTCAAAACGGTGAAGGAAAACATCGTGAGGAAACCGGCATGTCCTAGAACCAAAAATTCGAAGACTTGTGACATCTAACAACCCGCACTGGGCCCGCGTGGTGTCCCAGCAATGGGAATATTATAGGCTGATTATGCTTATGCTTATTTATTTATTCAGGGGCGTGATGGCAATCTGGCCAATTTTAACGCCACCAAAACACAGGCGTGTCTTTTCACCGCTAAAAGGAGTCGTTTCCACCAAACTCCTACTTTTCGGGTTACGTCTATTCCTGTGACTGATCGGTTTGATCTCCTAGGCATAGAATAATATAGAATAGAATACTTTTTATTATGTAAACCACATAAGTTACAGAAAAGATAGATGAAGAAAACATTTCATAGGGTGACACAATGGGCGGCCTTATCGCTAAAAGCGATCTTCTCAAGACAACCTTTGGATGGATTTCAAAGATAACGGAAAAACAGTACTGCAGGTAGTCTTAGGTGTATTATTTATATAAATAAATATATACAATTATAATTATGTAACAAATAAATAAATAAAAAAAGCAAAGGAACCAAGTGAAAACGATCAAACAGAAAGGTAGTGATTTTTGACCATTGTTTTTAAAATTGATAAATATTGAGCACGTTTTACTGATACGGGCAAGGCATTCCCTGCCATGACAATAGATGCAGGGTCAGACTTTGACTCTGTGTCTGGTGTCAGCTCGGCGAGCTCTGGACACGAGGGAGTGGGGGCTTTTGCGGAGAACACAAAGTTCTTCCGCAAGCGGTCTAGATCAGAAGACGACCGGGGTCGTCTTCCAACGGAGAGATGGCCTCGGCCCGTAAAATCCCCACCAGTAGGCTCGAGAAGGAGGCAGGGGAGGGAGCTCGCCTCCCAGGAGGTTGTCCAGCGAGTGACAAAACTCGCCGAACAGGTGCGCAACCCTGGAGCAAGCGGAAGCCAATGGTGGCGGACCTCCGTCGGACGAAATGTCCAAGCTGCGGGTGGAGGTCGCTCGCTTGGCGGCCGCCACGGAGCTTCTCCAAAAGGAGAATGAGAAGCTCCGAGCATACCTGGCCGGGCTCCGAGGAGCCGGCTCAAAAGATGCGCCTCAAGGGGGGCGCAAGCACGGGTAGCCCGTGCCGACAGAGGAGCAGGTCCTGAACCTGGTGCGGCAGAAGGTGGCTGCATTTACGCACAGATTCTCGGTCTTGGAGGGCATCGTCCTGCGCCCCCCGCTAGCGGCGAGCCAAAACGCAACCGGCCCGCAGAAAGCGGCATCATACGCGGCCGCCGTTGCTGCCAAACCGGGGTCGTCCGGCCAGGCCAACCGAGGAGGCGGGGTGGCACCAGCGAAGCATGCCAAGCCAAAGAAGAAAGGTGGGGCGGCTGCACAGGTGGCGAGGGCTCAAGCGCCGTCGATGCAACCCTCACCTAACTCTCCTGCGGCTGAAACCGGATGGCAGGTGGCCGGGGAAAAAAAGAAGGCGAGCAAGGCAGTCAGGGTGGCTAATAAAAGGCAGAGGAGGCGGCAGCGTAAAGCGCGAAGGGTCGCGGATATGCTACGCGCCCCAAAGACCGTAGCTGTAGTGGTCATGATATGTATGTGTATGTATGTCTGAGTAATAAACTGGCATCCAATAGCAACGGTGGTTTTATTCGTAGCTGACAGATCACTGGCGACGAGGTACCCACACGTGAAAATAATAAAATAAAAAGTGAAAAATGTCGAATACTATCGGAAATATTACAAGTTTCGATCACGACGCGCAAGAGTGGCCTATATTTAAAGGTCGGCTACTACAATTCATCAAATTGAACAGTGTGAAAACCGAAAATAAGAGTGCATTGTTACTGACCCATCTTTTGGACAACAGCTACCGCCTTGCACGGAACTTACTTCACCCGGATGTACTCGAGGAAGTAAAGTTCGAGGATCTAGTTAGTAAATTAGACATGCATTTCACGCCGAGACGTTGTGCATTTGCTGATAGAGAGAAGTTTTACGAGGCGAGGAGATCTGATGGCGAGAGCATCGAACAATGGGCGGCTCGTGTGAGAGGTTTAGCCATTAACTGTGAGTTTGGAGAGGCATTGGATATGCTGCTGCGAGACCGTTTCATACTCGGGCTTGCACCGTGTCGGGAACGTGACCGGCTGTTTGAAGAGGATGCCAGCAAACTCACTTTTGCTAAGGCGTTGGAGGTAGCTCAACAGGCTGCATATGCGCGATTGGCTCGATCCAGGACCGCAGCAGTAGTTGACACCGCGGCGACAATCGTCCAGGCCACGCGGATCAAGGAAGAACCTGTGTACCGGCTGAGCGGGCAGCGCAGGAAGCGCGCGCGCGGCGAGCCAGCCGTACCTACCCGCAGCTCGAATAACATTTCCGAGGAGATTCGTCGGTGCACAGAGTGCGGTCTCAGAAACCACGACGCTAAAAAGTGTCGTTTTAAAAACTATCGGTGCTTAGGGTGTGGTGTGAAAGGCCACTTAAAGAAAGTGTGCAGTGCTAAAAAGACTGAACCACTTTTACATTGTTTGAGCACGGAGGAACTAAATTCAGAGCAAAGTGACTGCGAGGAATGTGAGCTATATAACGTAAGGTATGTTAGTAACTCGCCAATAATGAATGATAAATGTGTTGATAGTTTTGGTAGGATTACATATGGAGTTGGATTTGGAGTCGGGGGCTAGTGTAATTTCCAAAACGCTTTACAAGAAGCATTTTTCCGACCGTTTGCTAATAAAATCAAACCAAAAAATGTGTCTTTACAATGGCCATAAAATCTCGCCCTTGGGATATTTTCAAGGTCGAATTAAGTACTTAAATAATACACACATTATTAAGATATTTGTTTTGCCAAACGGAGGTCCTCCGTTACTAGGACGACTTACTTCGACATAAAATTATGTCGAAGTTTAGGATTTATTTTACTTCAGATATTAATAACATCCAAACTAAATCTGTAACTGAGTCCGACTCGAAATAAGTGCAGCAACTTTTATCTAAATACTCCGACTTGTTTAATGGCGAACTAGGTAGGTTTTGAGGTGAAACTTGTTCTGAAAGAAGGCACCCAACCCAAATATTTTAAGCCGCGTTCCGATCCTTAAAGGAAAAGATGGAAGAGAAGATAAAATAGGCTGGTAGGTTTAGGTTGATACTTCAACCGGTTAAATTTCCTAAATACGGAACCCCTATCGTTCCAGTATTAAAAGAAAACGGAAAAGTCAAAATAGCCGGTGATTTTTCAATCACATTAAATAAAGATTTAGAAATAGATAAATACCCAATGCCTAGGATAGATGAAGTTTTTGCCAAGTTAGGTGGAGGTGAGTGTTACAGCAAAATAGACCTAAGTAATGCTTACAACCAATTTGTCCTGGAGGAATCGTCGCAAGAGCTGACCGCGATAAGTACATCTAAAGGATTTTACAAATATACCCGACTTGTATATGGTTTAGCAAACGTACCTGCCATTTTTCAAAGAGTGATGGAATCATTATTAATAGGCATAGAAGGTGTAAGCATATGGTTGGATGACGTTTGTGTAACCGCGCCGACTAAACAATTACATTTTAGCAGGTTAAAGTACACTTGACGGCGGGCGCGTCCTGGCTTAACCTGGGGCATTGCCACGTCACAAATATTGGACATGGCCTCCCGGAACAACTGTGGTGACACCCAGAAGGAGCTCCCGGTCCAGCTGCTTCAGCACCCACCGCGGACCACTCGGGGCCTGCCGGACCGGCAGTTGAGGTCTGGGCGGAGACGTCAAACCGGATGTACCTGTGATCGAAATATGTCTCCATCTCCTCTATGACGCGCCAGTCGACGACACGTGGTGACAGAGCAGGGCTGGCGTACACATTTAAAAAAAGTAACAAAACCAAGTTATTTTCGTTTGTATTGCACAGCAATAGATATTATTTTTTTAGTCTTTTGTTAAAAAATGAAGGAGTAAAATGGTTTCGTCTCAACGATTTGGAGTTTATTTAGTGTTTTTTTTTCCTATTATGCGATACCAATTCATAAATTCTGGTTAAACCAAGTTACGTGCAATATCATGTAGATTCCAACCTTTTTTTTCAGATGTAATTTCTCAGTAAATGCCGACGAAAAACTGCTTCATCTGCACGCTATTTTTAAGCTTTTTCGAGAGAGCACCCTTAATTTAGTTATAAGCGACCGAGTTGAAGTGCCGCAGCTCATATGTAAACACTCCAACCATTTGCTACATGAATCTACGACGATCAAATAAACATGTTGATTAATAGCCATGTAATCGATGTGCAAGCGTCGCCACGGAACAGGTTCGCGCGGCCAGGGCGCGGGGGGAGCGCGCGGCGGGGCGGCGCGAGTGCCGGCGCACGTGTGGCACGTGCCTACCCATTATTCTATGTCCTTATCGATCGACGGCCACCAAAATCTACTACGAGCTGCACTCTTTTGTTTTTACCACGCCGAAATGACCTGAATGAAGTACTTGTAATAACCTTTTCCGGTACACTGCTGGTATCACAACTCTGTGGCCTCTAAAAATTTTCAATTTCTAAATTTTTTTTTACAGTTAAAATAGGGCAGAACCAGTTTACAATCAATTTTACGCGGCCAGCCGTTCTGCACGTATTTAATTACTGTTTGTAAAATTTCTCATTACAAGTTTCCGTTTTAATATCGCTAAACGTTATCGGGGCGATGTTAGCATCTAAGAAATTGAGAAATGACAGACATCTTGTCCTTCCGTTCTACAGTCAAGGTCAGGTAGGGGCGAGCGCGATAAATAGTCCGCCGCGACATTAATTTCGCTTTTAATATATTGGACGTTATAATTATATGCAGACAATATTATCGCATACCGTTGTAACCTCGATGCTGCCATAACTGAAATACCTGATTTATTTCCGAATACCGAGAGTAAAGGACGATGGTCAGTTTTAAGGACAAACGGTTCCTGACGTCCATATAGATATTGATGGAAATGCTTTACAGCGAAAATAATGCCAGTCGCCTCTTTCTGAATCTAACTGTAGTTTTTTTCACTTGTCACACTACAATGACCTTGAGGCGAACGCCAGCAGTCGCTCGAGATGCGGGCGCTCGCTGTCGCGCCGCGCCAGCCCCGCGCCCAGCCCGGCCGGGCCCGCGTCTACCGTCAACACCAACTGTGCAGCGCGCAGCTTGTGGACAAGGACCTTGAGGCGAACGCCAGCGGTCGCTCGAGATGCGGGCGGTCGCTGTCGCGGCGCGCCAGCCCCGCGCCCAGTCCGGCCGGGCCCGCGTCTACCGTCAACACCAACTGTGCAGCGGGATTATATTGTGCTAGCACTCTTTCTGAAGATGGCTCAACCTTTACACTATTTAATGCACGATCATGACATTCGCTCCACTTCCACCGCGCTTTTTTACGCAATAAATCGTGCAGCGGATGCAACTTGGCTGATGAATTCGGTATAAAGTTACGGTAATAGTTAATTAATCCTATAAATCGCTTAACTTCAGTGACATTTGTTGGCCGCGGCGCATTTACAATAGCTTCCGTTTTTTTAGGTCAAGTTCGTAAAAAAAAACAACATTTTTCTTTGTGCAATTTTAAGCTTGCTTATTTAAATCGCTTTAATACTTCGTGGTGGTCGCAAAAGCTGGCGACTCTGCGTCAGGCATGCGATTCCGCACGGCGCTGGTACACCTGGCATCGCAGGCTCCGCATCCGCCCTCCGGATGCGCAGGTCAGAGAGGCGGAGCTTTACGAGGAGTACAACTTCGAAAACTGGTGAAACTTCGTCGAGCATTTTTGACGTTTGCCTCCCAGACTGGGGTGGGCTGGGGCTGACTTTAAGCGGCTTCTGCTCAATCTAGGGGGACCAAAAGCCTCTTGCTGGAGGCTTTACGCGTCATGTGGTCCATGGCCCTTTATGGGGCGCCAGTGTGGGCGCCTACTTTGAGGAAGCGACCTGCCCGTTACCTCAACGCGTCCCAGAGGGTCATGGCCATCCGTATGGCCCGGGGATACCGCACGGTCTCTGGCGAGGCGGCGAGCTTCCTTGCTGGACTTCCGCCATGAAATCTGGAGGCGAGAGCCCTCGCGCTCATTTACGAGTGGCGCGTGGAGGCGCAACGCTGGGGCGAGACTTCTCTGCCGCGGAAAATTGCAGCAAGGCGGACGGAGCTCCAGCAGGATCTCATGGCGGTGTGGAGACAGCGACTGTTGCAACCCAGCGCTGGGCACGCCACAATACAAGCGATTAGTACCCTCTGTGAGGAGTGGCTGGAGCGGCGCCACGGCGTCCTCACCTCCCGCCTGACACAGGTACTCACCGGACACGGTTGTTTCGGGAGGTAACGGTTTCGGATTCGGCGGGAGGACACGCCTGGGTGTCAACACTGCGAGGATTGCCCGGAGGATAAAGTGGAGCATACGGTAGAGGTCTGCCCTGCTTGGGCGGAGCACCGCCGAGTCCTCGTCGAGGCGATCGGCAGCGGCGACCTCTCGCGACCGGCCCTGGTTCAGTCTATGGTCCGGAGCGAGGAGGCATGGGAAGCCGTCACCTCCTTCTGCGAAGTAGTAATGGTAGCGAAGATAAAAACCAGGCCCGTGTCGGTGGCGCGCTGTGTTCCACGCGCGCCTCATAGAGATGTCAGCAAGGGAGACGGGGCCCGCCAGGGAAGGACAAAAAAGGGAGTTACGGAATCCTTTCGAAAGAGGCACCATACCCTGGAACGCAAAGGGCAGTAGGAGGAACACGGATGGGTTTTAGTCAGTAAGAGTCTGACACTCAAACTACATTTGATGATTTCCCATCCTTAAAAAAAAAAAAATTATAATAGTTACGAAAAAGTCATCCTAATATACCTCTCACAATCCAGTTTTGTAGATAATAATATTAGGTAATACGTTCTATGTTCAAATGTGCGACTTCTCTATACTTAATTTGGCTAGCTGTTTAAGTTGGAAGTGTCGTGAATTTAGAGACTATAATTTTTTGTTAAAAATATTTTATGTGTTTATTTAAACTTTATGTAAAACTGTGGTATCTACACAGGAAGGTTTATTGCAACAAGGCATTATCTTGAAGTGAAACATAAGTAGACTGTCCAATATTAAAGGTAAGACGTGTGCAATATTTGTTTATTTGCCGAACTGGTAATTATTTAAGAATCATCCTTAAATATATATATATATATAACCACGTCGGCAAATTGTTCTATATCTGACTCTGTATGTCTCTGCCGTGTGTAGCTGCACTGTAATTGAAACAGTAGCAAAACATTTGACATATTGAAAAACACTGCTTTTTTAATTTGAGATTTGATATGCTACCACCAAACTACATCAGACAGCTTGAAGTGATTTTAAAGAAAATTTTAATAAGTTTTTTTTTAAATAACATAATAGTTAATACAGTTCGTTAATTAGTTCATAGTTCGCTATGTTATGCTAAGAAGCATACAAATATAATTGCATGCCAATAAAGATAAAAACAAAACAGTCAAAATTAAGTATAACAATAATGTCTCATTTCTACAGTCAATGCATAAATAAATAACAATAAATTACATTATTTCACAATATTCAAATGTTTCTATAGTCAAATAAATAAGTTTACGTTAATTTTCATTCAGAAATTCATCTGTCGTATAATAACATTTTTCAATTAACAATTGCTTTAATTTTTTTTTGAATAGTCCAATATTCATTTTTTTATGTCATCTGGTAGTTTAATGTAGATGCGCGGTGCCATGCCTAAAACGCTCTTTCTCACGAAGGCAGTTTTGCAACGCTGATTGATTAAAGAGTTTGCGTATTGGCTACGAATCGCAACATCTCGTAGCGTTGACACTTTTTCGAACAATCTCATGTTTGTTTTGACTAATACACTAGTTTCAAAAATATATAACGAAGGTAAGGTACACAGCTATCATCACTAGTCAGACCACACATTGATCCTATGCATCTTTTTGTGCCTTAAAACGATATCTTTATCAGTAGAAATGCCCCAAAAAATAATGCCATATCGCAATATTGAGGCTACTAATCCGCAACTAATATGCAACTAGTAGCGCATCCGTATTTACTTTTTTTTTAATTTGAAAAAGTGCATATGCTGATTTATTTATTTTCTTACTTAGTTCATCTATGTGGGCCTTCCAGTTAAGTTGATTATCAACAAATAAACCTAAGAATTTTGCTACTTCAACTTCCTCAATGTCACAGTTACTATGCCTGATGTTTACATTTGGTACTGTAGTTCATTGATGAAAGTGCATTATTTTGGTTTTCTGTAGGTTTATGACTAAATTATTTTTAGTAAGCCAAGTAATTATGTCCGATAGCGTATTATTTATGTCATCTTGATAAATATTGCGATCTTTACATTTCACTATGGCAATATTATCATCTGCAAACATCACCATTTGATGTTGAGTTACTTTTGTCAGATCATATAATTTAGACTAAGAAAAGTGGTGGCCCAAGGACACTACCCTGTGGGACAAACTTTATCAATCTAGAACGAGACAAGAAACTCTTTTCCAATCTTGAATTTTTACATGCTCTTGCAATCTCTGAACATTGCATTCTGTTGGAGAAATAGGATTCAATTAATTTTAAAATATTACCTCTGATACCGTTACTACGTAGTTTGTCTAATAAGACGTCGTGCTTTACGTGATCGAAGCCATGTTGATTGTGGTATTCTCTCTAAAGCCCTTTTGTTCCTTGTATGCAAGTAACAAAAGGGTTTTAGAGAGAATATATTATATATTAATATATTATAATATATTATAAGTAAAATTTATTGAGATAGCAATATAAAGACTTATAAATAATTTTATCAAAAATATTTATAGTTTGATTATTAAGAAAAGTTTCTTAACTGTATATCAAACACAATACATCAGCTTTCGATGTGAGCACTCACTTCTGAAACTCTGTCTATATACTCGTATGTATAGATACAGGTAATTAAGATCATTGATGATTACTATGTATCATCATCATCATCATCATCTGCCTAGCCTATTCCCAATTTTATTGGGGTCGGCTTTCAGTCAAACCGGATCACCCATACACAGAACAATCTTGGCAAGCGATGCTTAACCTTGAAAATCGACCCATGCGGCTGTTATTATCTAGCCATGAGCTCCTTATATAGAATAGAATAGAATAGAATAGAATAGAATAGAATAGAAAAACATTTATTCAGCAGACACAAACGCACAGCGACAAAGAAAACAGAAGTAATAAGTAGCAGGTACACAAATTGCGCTGAGCGTGCCCATGTCGAAAGGGTAACCATCACAGCATTTGCTGGGCGTCAGACACCCAGCGCTGGTTTTCAGTTGGCACCCCACAGTGACACAAAGATGAAGGTAAATACAAAAAACATAATACTTAATTAAATATTCTAAAATAAAAATAAATCGGAATGAAATACAATATTTATTTTTATTAAATATTTGATTATCTGTGGGTAGTTGTAATAGTTAGACAAAGAAAATTAGCTCACATTTATAAAATTAATATTATCGTCGTTACATCGTGGGTAGTGCAGCGTCGTGATCTCGTTGCGACGGTCAGTGCTGTAGATAACCTCTCGTTTTCGATCGTGGTTCAAGCTGTGGTTGAAAACACGTGAAGGGTTTCGTACCTTAATTTTTGTTATAGCGGCAACAGAAATACACAATCTGCGACAACTGTCTACCTATTACCGCTCTTGGGATACAGCCTGCTGACAGACAGACGGACGGTTAGTGGAGGCTTAGTAATTGAGTTCCGTTGGTTACCCTTTGGGTACAGAACCCTAAAAATCAATACACAATTTATAAAGTAGGTAAACTAGGTTCTTCCAGTGGCTTGGCCCACGTAGTCACTAGAGAATTTACTCCCGGGATATAACATAGCTTAAATCCTTTCTCAAAGTCCAAATTGTATTTAAATCAGTTCAGTAGTTTTGACGTGAAAGCGCGATAGACAAGCTGACAGACAGAGTTACTTTCGCATTTATAATATTAGTATGGATATTATTTTATTACTTTATCACACATCAAACTGGCGTTGTCGAAAAAGCAGTTAATATCCTTTTCGTGAATATGAAAAATGAAATCCTACTTGTGTTGGAGTCGCTTGTAGGTTATAGTTATAGCTAACTATGTAAGGTACAACCAACAACCAACCAACAATAAAATACGCACAGCCTAGCTTTCCGCAAGTTGGTGCACATGCATAGCTATAAGTACCGCCAGTCAGCGAAGCCTTGACGCCTGCTCAGCCAATGTAAAATCTACTGACTTGGCGCTCTAATATTTTAACACGTGCTTTTGTCAGTGCTACGAATATTTTCGATTTTAGTGAACTTTTCTAGTTTGAAACTCGATCGAAAGTGTTCCTTGTGTTTGTTTCTTGGTACAAGGTTTGTTTTTTTTTAGCTGTAACTGTCCTTTCTTAACTGGAATAAGCCAATATGAACTCGAAAAAGCCCCATGATCCTGACCCCCCAGATGAACTATTTGATCTCTCCCCCGTACTAACAATTACTCTTCCCCATGACACCGAAATAACCCCACAGGATCCTATTATGAATACGGAAACATCTAATCGCAAGAGGGTCGCTAGTTCGTCCCCTACATCTTCTAATATTAAACCGAAGATTGCGAAAAACACAATCAGCAGACTTTTTTATACCGCTAGAGATAATCCGCCTTATATTGTGAATGTTTCGCTTAAAGACCAACAAACCTCAGGCACAGTGCTACAATCTATCAAGTTTGGTATCTTTTTGACATACGCCTCGATGGGATCAAACGTATAGGCAGAAATCGTGTGTCAGTCGAGTTCAAGTCACATCAGGACGCAAACAGTTTCCTTAACAATAAAATTTTATCCCAACACAACTACATGGCTGCCATTCCACAATTCAGCATTACAAGAATGGGTATTGTAAGGGATATTCCAGTTGAGTGGTCAGAAGAGGAAATCATCGAAAATATTCAGGTCCCTGAGGGTTGTGGCTCCGATATCAAAGCCAGAAGGATGAAACGTAAGGTTTCCTCTTCTGGTGTGACTGAGTGGAAGCCCACACAGACTGTTGTGCTAACTTTTGACGGACAAGTCCTACCTAAGCGTGTGTACAGCTTCTACTCGGCTCTCCCAGTTACGCGTTACACCTACCCAACGGTTCAATGCTACCATTGTTGTCGCTTTGGACATACCCGCACACCTTGCAGATCAAAACCTAGGTGCTTTAAGTGAGGTGCAGATCATCCAGGTGATGGACGTGAAGTCACCCCTGAATTGAGTTTCTGTGGATCGTGTACTGGCAACCATTTCCCACCTGTTTCCAGATCATATGCTGAAGTCTCCAAATCTTCCCCACGCAACAAGGCTACTGTGAATAAATCACAATCCCAGTCCTCAAGTCCCATCCCAGTAACCCAAACCTCATACCGTAAAACGGTACTTTTGAAACCCAAACCCCGTATATCCCTTTCACCTGGCTATGATAGACGCGCTCACCTGAACCTCACCCAAAATTACTCCTTTTCCCCATATAAGAACAGCTGTGCCTTTCCAATGGAAGCTGCTGAGCCAATATTTTACAGACAAGAGGATAAATCGACAAATCAAAATTGACCTCTATCCTAAACTATATCCATAACATTCCATCCCCTGATATTTCTCCAATGGATCGTGAGGAGTATTACTCTCAGAAAGCCTGATCCTTCTTTTTTAATTAATAAATTTAAACCATCGATCTGCGGTATTGCTGTGACATGGCTCTTGCCTGGGAGCAATTTCAGTTTGCCGTGTTTTGACAGTGTACGTAATGATAGATCCGATGGATATGGGGGATGTGCCTTGCTCATGAATAGCACGGTATCATTCACCCAGATTCCTCTAACCTTTGGTGGTGACGACATAAATGTTGTTGCTGTGAAGGCTGAGATTATAAATATTTTTTCCTTTTATATTACGCACCCACAAATCGAATATCTTACAGTAATTAGAAATTTATTATGTAGCGTTAGTGGACCAATACTGTCTTGTCATGGGTGATTTTAATTGCCACCATTATCGTTGGGGGTCAGATACTTGCGATAACTTTGGCATAGGTATGCTTGATATATTGGATGATCTCAACCTTTGTCTGATCAACGATGGCAGTGCTACGCGCAGGTCTGCACCTGGTCAAAATAAAAGTTGTGTTGATTTGACATTCTGCTCATCTAACATGTCTAGTCTACTCATTTGGCGTTGCTTGGATATGACCTATGGAAGTGATCACTATCTCATCTTAATTGAATTCCCATTCAAAAATATTCATTTAAAAGTTTTTTCCCCTCTTTTAAAACATCAACTAAATTCGGCTGACTGGGACTTATAGTCTAAAATTCTGGACCTAAGAATATCTTCCCTTCCAGAAGTTAATAGAGATAATGCCCAGAATTCTTTTTTGTCCTTATCCTCCACTATCACCTCTACAGCTGATGATTGTTTCCCGTCCAAAAAAACTCAATCCGGTAGACTTCCTTCCCCGCCATGGTGGGATAGGGAATGCACTAACATGGTCAAGGCCAGGAAAGAAGCTGAAAAGACAGTCAAGAGCAATATGAACCTAGATAACCTTATTGCCTTCAAACAGATACTAGCCAAGTCCAGGAAATTACTAAAAAGGAGAAAACGCGAAGGTTGGGCAAAATATTGTAGTTCGCTGAGTCCGTCCACCCCGGTTTCGGTGGTTTGGCGGAAGGTGAAACTTTTTAGCACCTGCCTCTTCTAACAACCTCACGCAAGAACTGGGATACCAGTTTTTCTCGAAAATCGCTCCAGCCTATGTTCCAAGTGTTGAGGAAACCAATGTTGACATCGATGATGCAGACAACATTGACAACCCAATGAACAGGCCATTCGACTTAGAGGAGCTAAAAACTGTTCTATCCCATGTCAAGGACTCCGCGCCGGGCGTGGATGGATTCCCGTACTCCTTTATTTCTAAAACTGGTCCAAAAACTCACAAATATTACCTAGACCTGGCTAATTTCTGTTTTACTTCCGGCTACATTCCCACAGAGTGGAAGGTTCAAGTTGTCATTCCGATTTCAAAACCAGGCAAAGATCCTAATGATCATTACTCATCCAGACCTATTGCTTTATCGTCCATACTTATTAAACTATTGGAACATTTAGTCAAAAACCGGTTAGTGTGGTTGGTGGAAAACATGAAATTGCTCCCAACGACTCAATTTGGCTTGGCAAACAGTCCTTTTCAAATAACATTGTTGTCGATTTTGTGGCCACACATTCCTTCGCCACATTATTTCTAAGTACTTGTTTACCTTTGACAGCGTTTGCAAAAGGTAATAAAATGTCTTAGGTTTTATTTAGTTCTGCCATAAGAACTTTTATTCTTGTTTCGTTTTCGTTGCACTTCCAGCTGTTTCTTAACTCCCCATCGACATTCCCGTATATATCCGAAGTTGAATGTCAAAATTTACATTTATTTCACCTGTATTTCGATGACTGCCTAAGTCAGCGGTGTTCACAAATCTGCTCTGTGAAAATATTTTGCTGACGCTTGTAGTTCCTCGATAACATGGGTTGGTATTACACCTTGTCGACACAATGCATTTACACTTGGGACAAATCTACTGAACCTTCTTACGTAAAAACTTCAACTTTTTCCTTTAACTTGAGATGAACTTCTTGCAACTTTCTTTCTCTATAAAAGGTGAATTATACTCGTTATTGCCTCGTCCTCTATGATGATGGAAAACTAGTCATCATCATCATCAACCTAGCCTTTTCCAACTGTATTTGGATGATGATAAAGAAAAAGAAATAACTGTCTGAAGTTAATAAAAGAATTACTTTCTAAAAGTCAGATAGGTTTCGGGCTCAGGTTATTGGAACCTTAAGCATGGTATTCTTTATACTAAAGAACTTGAGCAACATAAATATCTTATTTTAAAAGATAATAATGACAAATATAATTTAAACACTAAATTAAATGCTGCATGTATACAAGATCCCAAATGGTGAGCTAAAAACATAGTTCAATGGGGCAATCCCATAACAAAGAACATTTTTTGAGTTACAAATATTTACAGATGCCTCATCCACAGGGTGGGGAGTATATTGTAACTCTCAGACTGCCCATGGGTAATGGACTGAGAGTGAAGCTCGGCTTCACATTAATTCTTTAGAATCATATGCTAATTTCTTTTGGTCAAAATATTTTGAAATCTTAATTAGGATTGATAACATGCCTTCAGTGTCATTTATTAGAAATCCTAACAGATTAGCAGGGGTTCAATATCGACTTAAGTACATAAAACTACCAAAAATATTTGGCAGTGGTCCGAGTCTAGAATTTTCTTTTTTTTTTTTGCAAAAACAATGGGAACTAAGTGACACAAATTATCAAAAGATCATTTCTTTATTAGGTGAACCTTCAATTCATTTATTTCCGTCACAGACCAATACAAAGTGCCATAGTTATGTATCATGGCACCCGGACTCAGAGGCTGTAGCAGCTATGGCTTTTAAAACCATTGAAAGGACAATAACAGACAGAGCAATAGGTATTGTAGTAGTTCCCCAGGGGAGCACTCAACCATGGTTAGTAATATTTAATAGATTGCTAATAGAGAAGCCTGTTATATTTCAACCTTCTACAGATCTTCTCACTGAATGGAAGTTGGTTGGGAGAGGAATGTTGCATTTGGAGATTTTTTGGTAAAGGTCAAAGGATTTATTGTTTAAGGAGCAGGAGAAGAAAATATGGTCCAAAGTGCCCTCCGCAAGACCGCACTCGCACAGGAAACTATTCCGGACATGGATCTTATGTAGGAACACTGGGCTACAACAATGTCCGAGTCTAAGTCTACAGAGTGACGAAACAGTTCTCTTCGACAGTCTAGGGCATTTAAAAAACCAAGGCCTACGTTGAATTTCGGGCTGTATAGCGGCATAGTAGATGCCTTTGGTTTTAGAGGTCGTCTTCCATGTTTCAGTCCACGAGTTAAATAACTTGGGTTTGGCACCATTCCGCAAGTCGTAGTTATGAGCTACGTAGTGCTTTCGATCGGCCGGATTTGATGTGGCATACTTTGCTAACGATTCAGCGCACTTACTATAAAGTTGATTTTGTTTTAAGGCCTGAATACTACTACGAGAATCTGAAAAAACTACTGATCTTGTTATTTGATGGGATTTAATATAGTGTATGGCTTCCAAAATACCAATACACTTTCCTGTAAAAACTGATGTTTCTGGTGGACATTGGAAAAGAAGAGCAATTTTCGAATTTTGGAAGTAAACTGACACTCCAGTACAGTCTGTTTTAGTCAATTTTGAAGAATCGGTAAAAAAGAAATTCCATCCTTCCCAATTACGCTTAACAGCCGACTCAAAATCGTCTCTAGCGCTTTATGAATTCTTTTATATACCAAGTCCCAAAACGGCTTTTGGTTCGAAATCAATCGTTTCATATGCGGCAGAGAAAACCGGGAGAGTTGTAAATTGACAGATCGGCGAGGAGAGTTGTTTAAGCTCTCTGTACCTATTCATCAATAGGGGAGCTACTTTATGACACCCGTAGGAGGAAATATAAAATTCCATTTAAAAATATACCGGAAAATAATATTTTCCGGTACAAATATTTTATATTTGTTATAAAATAATTCTGCTGTTTGATGAGTTTGTTAATTAAAAAAATGTGATCATGAATTTCATTGATTTGTGTTTCTGTGAAATAGGTTTCATTCAAGTGAGTCTTTGAAACAATAATATGTGACATAAAATTACAAGGACAAAATATTACATGAAACATTATCTGCGAAACGAAATTCTATAAAATTTTTGTCTGCGAAACAAGGGTACACCTAAGTACCTACTTGATTGTACCCGCCAGCTATTCACATAACCAGTATATTATAATGAACATTTTCATATCTTGTGATGTTAGTTTATTTAGATGAATAGAAATAAGTATTTACTTCATCAACAGAACGTTTAGGATCAGATGCCGACAAAAGATCGGTTGCAAGTGTTTTTTGTTTACTTGTATTGGTAATTGTTTTTATTGTTTCCCATAACTTTTTATTACTGTTATGTGCGCCATCAATAAGATTTCTATCGTAGTTACGCTTAGCAGTTTTGAGCAACATAGAACAGTAATTCCTATACCTTTTAAATGTAATTTTTAAAACCACATTTTCCGGACATTTCTTAAATTTTAGATGCAGATTATCACGGTTTCGGAGACATCTTAAGAGCCTTGGGGTCATCCATGGCTTTTTCAGCCGTTTTCGATATGGCACCACTTTTAGGATCATGTTTTGCGATATGATTACATTTAGCGTATTGATAAAGAAATATGTAGGTTAAATAACGTTATGGAGACTGTATAGAGGACTGAAATCGAATTGATCAAGCATTAGTTCAATTTTATCGAAGTCGAGAATTTTTGAGGTTTTATTTTTTAATGGAAGGGTATTAGATGGTTTAGCAAGTTGAATGAAAAACAGAACAGTATCATGGTCAGTGACTGAGGTGTTAGCGACATACGAAAAAGCCGGGTGTTTTGATTTTAATATTACATGATCAAGGCACGAGCTATTGTTGCGAGTGGGAAGCGTGTGTGCCGGCAACATACCATGAAATGCAAGCATAGTGAGATACTCAGTAGAACGAGAGTCGCTGCTACAATCAGAAATATCTATATTGATGTCACCCATGACACCGTCCATTAAAACTATAAAACATCATCTCTCATATTCATGCTGAGGCGGCAACAAGATTTCGCCAAACTCGTGAAAGTGAACGACGATACTTTAATGCTGTAAAAAAACAAGTTTTAATAAATGCCTACTTACTAAAAACTAAATTTATCTTAACATCATTCTAACTTGTATTTGTAGAGGAGCTCGTGGCTAAATAATAACAGCCGCACAGGTCGATCTTCAAGGTTAAGCAACGCTGGCCAAGGTTGGTCTGTGGACGGGTGACCATCTCAACATGACGAGTTTACTCCGTGCCTTGGAAAGCACGTGAAGCCGTTGGTCCCAGCTGTCATATGTACATCTTTGGCAGTCGTTACGTATTGTCAGAAGCCAGTAAATCTGACTTCAGTCCTGCCAAGAAGTACCGTATTACCCAGTTAATGGGTTGTGGATGTCTGTTAGGTAGCCGCTCCACGTAAATACTAGTATTCCGTCGAATTCGGTTTGTCTGGAAGCCAACCCCAATGTAGTTGGGAAAAGGCTGGGCAGATGATGATGATGATGATGAAGGTAGAAAGGCCAGGCTCCGCCTTGCGCTTGGCCATGTAGGCCTTGAATTTGAATTGACTCCAAACTTGACACTCTCAACTGCCTTGTCCGACCTTTGAAACTAGAGACAACGAATCAAAATATTTATTTTTTGTTTATCAGGAGTGACAGATAGTCACAATATATATAACACCAGCATATTCATAATTATTAACAAAAATAAGAAGTATCGTTCTCTATCCGAAGTATTTTAGGTATCTCATTCCTTATTGTTTGTGGTTGTTGTAGCCCTTAGGATAGCCATTATTATTAATTCAGTTAAGTAAATCATGAATTAAGACTTCGAACGTAATATCCCGTATCCTTTTGAATACCTCATATTGTGCTATTAAGCATTCAAAAATATATTATTATGTATCTTTTCTTACAGATGATGCGTCGGCTTCACATTTATTTGACATGTCTTCTTATTACTGTCAGTATGCTACTTATTATTGATATTAAGTTTCGGCACACTATTAACACATATCTCATACCCATTGACAGCCAGGAAAATACAGTGGTTTTCAAGAAACTCAAAACTAGAGATGAGATTTATACACGACAAACACTTAAAATCCTGAACAATAATGTGTATGGACATGGATCTCCAGATATCATTCAAATGGACACAATTCTGCAAGATAAGACCCATGAATTCACAGATATAACAAATATACTGTTGGAAAAAGCACGTTTAAAAATAAAATATGACACCTCCAACTACAACTTTTCACAATCTGGAGTAAATATTTTAAAAGATTTAGTTATGGAATCTGGCGGACAGCCCCAGAGAACTTTAATTGTATCAACATGGAGATCAGGATCTACCTTCTTAGGAGACCTAGTACTAAACGCACGTCCAGGTTCTTATTATGTATATGAGCCCCTTTTTAAGTATGGAACCAAGCAATTTAAAACTCCAGAAGAAGCAATCGAACCTGTGAGCATTGTTAAACGAATGTTTCAATGCAATAATAAAGGTTTACAAGACATCTTTGACCTTGACAAAAAAAACTATCGAGAGGATAAGGCCAGCACGAGAATGTGGGATTATTGCAAGTTCGGGAATAAAACTGAACTATGTGTTAGTGCAGATTTCACTTCACAGTTATGCAAACTGTTTCCTTTTCTAATTATGAAACTTGTTCGCCTTAGATTATGGCCCGTGCAGGAAATATTGGATGATAAAACGTGAGTAATTTTTAATAATATTAAAAATATTTTTAAATCAACACCAATACTGTAGAAGTGAATTTTCCGCCTGACATAAGTCAGATATCTGTTCTGCCGTCCAATTTCGCAAATTATCAACAGTATTCAACACTCTGTGAGTAATTTTTTCAGGGTTCCGTACCCGAAGGGTAACCAACGAAACCCTATTATTAAGCCTCCGCTGTCCGTCCGTCCGTCCGCCCTTCCGTCCATCTGTCTGTCAGCGGGCTGTATCTCAAGAACCGTAATAGGTAGAGAGTAGACATTTTCACAGATTAGAATAGAATAGAATAGAATAGAATACTCTTTATTATGTACACCATATAATAAAGAGTATATGTATTATGTATTTCAACAAATAATAAAAATTAAGGTTTATGGTACGGAACCCTAACTCGCACTTGACCGGTATTTTTTTAAGGATGGTATATCATCAAATGACTCCTCTCGCTCTGGGTGAAGCAGGAAGGAGTGTCAGACTCTTACTGACTAAAACCCATCTATTTTCCTCCTAGTGCCCTTTGCGTTCCAGGACTACGGTTCCTCTTTCGAACGTACTCCGCACCCCGGCAGGCACTGACCCTAGTGGGCCCCGACTCCCATGCACAGACAGCTCTTTGAGGCGCGCGTAAAATACAGCGTACCGTCGACCCGGGCTTGTTTCTAATCGGATGACGAGCCACCCAATGCTCAACGTGCCGCGCCTACGGTGCACGGTGGTCGGAAATCGCCCTGCGACTCCCGACGCCCGAGGCGTCTTCTTCTGTTCATGAGGATTTCCTCTCTCTCACACGTCCGGCCTCCTCCCTCACTAGCATTATTGCTTCGCAGAAGGAGGTGACTGTTTCCCATGCCTCCTTGCTCCGGACCATAGATTGAACCAGGGCCGGTCGCGAGAGGCCGCCGCCGCCGATCGCCTCGACGAAGACCCAGTGGTGCTCCGCCCAAGCAGGGCAGACCTCTATCGTATCTTCCGGGTGACCCTCACAGTGTTGACCGCGTTTCGTGTCCTCCCGCCGATTCTGAAACAGGTATCTCCCAAAACAACCGTGTCCGGTGAGTACCTGCATCAGATGGAAGGTAAGGACGCCGTGGCGCCGCTTCAGCCACTCCTCAAACTGGGGACTTATTGCCTGGATTGTGGCGTGCCTAGTGCTGGGTTGCGACAGTCGCTGTCTTCATACCGCCATGATATCTTGCCGGATCTCCGTCCGCCTTGCTGCTCCGGGAGTAACTCCTTCTACTCCGTGCAGGAGCGTCAGTCTCTAACTGACTAAAACCCATCCATGTTCCTCCTAATGCCCTTTGCGTTGCGTTCCAGGGTACGGTGCCACTTTCAAACAGTTTCCGCACCCCGGCAGGCACTGGCCCTAGCGGGCCCCGTCTCCCATGCTAACAGCTCTATGAGTCGCGCGTGGAACACAGCGTGTCGTCGTCACGGGAATTTCACAAAGCGTTCCGCATTGAATCGCCGCATCTGTCGCTTTTGAACTTTATCCAAAAGCTCATGAGCTTTTCTTTTTTGACTCACAAGTCCAGCCACTCACCTGCCTGAGCGAGACAATTTACCAAAAGCGCTTAACACAGCACTGACGTCTTGTAGCCTAACAGCAATTCGTTAGGAGTCCTGCCAGTGACGTTATACACTGAATTCAACGCCTGCTGTGTGGCAGCCAGGGCGTCCCACCAGTCTATTCGGAAGCGTGGGTTCAAATCTTACAGCGTTAGCAATAAAATAGTCATTCACTCAAACCAACAAGTTCAATTACAAATACTACAAATCACAAAGAATACGTCCGTCATTCATAGAGAGTTGGTGAACTGACAGGTCACTGGCGCTCACCGCGGCCTGCTCTTCCCTGCATAAAATCACGAGGCTGTCTGAACGGCTCATGTTGGTAACAATTGATACGATAGTGACATATTTATTATTTCTATATTACAGGCTTAATGTCAAGGTGTTACTGTTGGTGCGAGACCCTCGCGGGGTGATGCAGTCGAGGTTGTATCACCGCTCCTGCAAGCTCTCTCCTGATTGCTGGGACCCTTCCATGGTCTGTGCAGACATGGTCAGCGACTATGTGGCAGCTGGACGATTACTTCAGCAGTATCCTGACAGACTGATGTAAGTGATTTATGGCTTGGATTATAGTAACACCTATATGTTATTTGTAGCCTAGGGAGTTTTGTTCAGTTCTGGTGTGTGGTGGTCGAGACCGTTTTTTGTAATTGTGGAAAATTCTGATGATGGTTAACTGGTAGGAGAATTCTAGTCTAGGGACACCAAATAGGGCTTTTTTTTAAGGGTGGGAAATCATCAAATGACTCCTCCCACTCTGGGTGAAGCAAAAGGGAGTGTCAGACTCCTACTGACTAAAAACCCATCCATGTTCCTCCTAGAGCTCTTTCGAACAAAGTACGCAGCACAAACAGGCATTGGTCCTAGCGGGCCCCGTCTTCTTTGCTGGCAGCTCTTTGAGGCGCGCGTGGAACACAGCGCGCCGTCGACCCGGGCCTGATTCTGATCAGACGGCGAGCCACCCAAGGCTCCCTGAATTGCCCTGCGACTCCCGGGGCCCGGGGCGGCTTCTTCTGTTGCGGCGGCTGGGGCGTGAGGTTTGCCTCTATCTCACACGTTTGGCTTCCTCTTTTGCTTACATTACTGCTTCGCAGAAAGAGGTGACCGCTTTCCATGTCTCCTCGCTCCAGACCATGGCTTGAACCAGGACCAGACGCGAAAGATCGCCGCCGCTGATCGCCTCGACGAAGACATGGCGGAGCTCCGCCCAAGCAGGGCAGATCTACACCGTTTGCTTCACCGTGTCCTCCGGGTGATCCTCGCAGTGTTGACACCCGGGCGTATCCTCCCGCTTTATTCAAAACAGGTACTTCTCGAAACAACCGTGTCCGGTAAATACCTGCGTCAAGCGGAAGATGAGGACGCCGTGGCGCCACTCTAGCCTCTCCTCAAAGAGGGGACTTATCGCCGTAATTACGGCGTGCCCAGCGCTGGGTTGCAATATTCACAGTCGTTTTCTCCATACTACCATGAGATCTTGCCGGAGCTCCATCCACCGTGCTGTGATTTGCCGCGGCAGAGGAGTCTCGCCCCGGTGTAGCGACTCCACGCGCCACTCGTAAATGAGCGCGAGAGACCAAATAGTGCCTGGCAGCAAGTTCATCGCCTCTATGTTAATTTGATTAGCTTTTATTATTTTGGTTTAACAAATCACGAGTAAAATAAAGACAAAATTAAAAGGAAAAAGATCTAGAAATAATTATATTCTGTACTTAATATTACAGGGTGGTGCGGTTTGAAGAACTAGCTCTAAAATCTAATGACACTTCTGATCGAATTCTCGATTTTCTTAAAGTTGAGAGAACACAGGCATTCGATGACTTCCTACAGACGCATACCAATATGGAGACGGCTGGAGGTCACACTACTTTCAGAGTCTCAAAAAATGTGCCTTACAAATGGACGACTGCACTAAACTTCAATTATATTAATGAGATACAGGTATGACATTTTAATTTTACCACTATCGTCATCCAGTAAGTTTTGACCTCTATCTCTCTCGATGATGAGGTCGACTGATCTACTCACACTTGAATTAAATACCCCCTAGGATGTAGCTATCGTGAATCACAGACTCTAGCAAGGAATTCCAGTCCTTAACTGTATGACAATGAAAATATTCCCAAAGTCTTGTAATATTTTCATTACATGTAGTCATCCTTTATATAATCTCCGGAGAGAGGTACAAATCTCTCTCCTTCTACTTCCATCACCATTGATGTTCATCACTCTTTTATTTAAACCAGATAGTCCCGTTTTTTCTGAGACAAACAAATTTCAGTTCTTTCGCACGTTTTTTTACTGTTAAAAATTTAGAAAAAACAAATAGCCGAAAGACCTATTTTGATGGTCATAAGTCCCCCAAGCACCGCCACAAAGGCCTCGCCAAACGTAGGTCACATCGACCGGTCTAAGATAAGCAAAAAGACTCGGCCTAAAGACTGATTGGTAATTTATTATTTCATATTTTAGATGGTGTGCAGTGAAGCCATGGATTTATGGGGATACAAGATGGCGCTTAACGAGACCCACATGACAAGCAATGACTTCAACCCCGTCGATGATTATACAATCTATTAACGGTCTTGTTAAATTCACTACAGTTAATTTAAGAAGAATGTACAAGTACTGGCCAATTATAAGTTTAGTTAACTAAATCCATACCTTTGCTAGACAGAAAATGTATAAAGACATCATCTGTATTTTTTGTTTCCTATTCTTGTAGCTTTATAAAACAAGTTTTAATTAGTTATAGACTAAAAATATTAATAGATTATTTAAATTAGGATTTGTTTTGTTGTTTGTATTGCACTGAAGTTGACGGTTAGAAAAACCAATTCTTGCATAAATTATAATTATATTCGTATCCGTTAGCTATTGCCGTAAGCTGTGATATTTTTTTTATAATTTATTGAGTCATGTGGCGATATTTTGGTCTAAAGCGATGATTTTGTTGCCGATAGAGCAAGTTTACTTGAAGTAATCTATTCACTCTTTACTGAAAGACCCATAAATTGTTGCTATCAGGAAACAAATGCCGCCAGAGAATTTTACTGTTCAGACCTATGCTCAATTAAAATATGTGTATGATTGTGTCTGTATTTACATGATTGTTTGTTGTTTTTTATTTGCATTGTTAAGAACAGAAGTATGCAAAACTAAAAAAAAGATGTTTGCTTGTTTTTTTTTGAGTCTACACTTGTGTCCTACTGATGGGCAAAGGCCTCCTCCAACTGGGTTTTCATTTATAACTAGCATAACTTCTCGTCATTATTTAAAATCAAATCTATTTCTATAATCATGTTCAGTTTTGAATTGGCCACGGAACCATTTCATCCTGTACATTCGTAATTCTGCTCACAGCTGTTGTTACTAACTGTGTCCCCAGTATAATATATTAGCGCAGATAATTGGTTTACTTGCCCAAATCACTAGTTACAGCCAATAAACTTGTTGTGAATCACATGTGGTTTAAGTTTCCTACTTCTTCACGACTGTTAAGTCAATAACTTGTGAGTAGACTTGGACAACTATATAGGAGTTTATTATTTACTAGCTTCTGCCTACGACTTCATTTATGCATTTCCTGTTTTTTCCCGTTCTCGTAATTAGTTCGGGAAATCCCCTCTTAATGCTCCCCTACACTCCCCAAACTACACGCCAAAATTATTCAGCTTTCTACGACCAGCAGTTTCGGCTGTGCGTTGTCTGTCAGTCACTCAGTCAGTAATGGAAGAATTTTATCTTTTCAAGCCTGTGTTATCCTGCTAAAGGACAAATCTCTTTGTTCTTCTTTCTATTCCTCCTGGTTTTGGCAGGCGTGGACCATTCCGGTATGGTACGTGTCCAGTTTATTCCGCCATATTCTCTTGAATTTGTCGCGATGACGCCGAAAATTAAAATTTGACTGTATCTTATGACTTGCCACATGAAGGGTAAGTAAAGTACTTTAGGAAGAAAAATCTACTGAATGGGATGATCTTTTTTTATTTGTTGAAATAGATGTATTGTGATTGAACCTTTGGGTTGGCACAGTAATATAACAGGTTTTTATTTACATTTAACGGGTTCGATTTACGGTTCAGACAGGCGATTATTTAAAATTCTTTGAATGCAGTTCGTATGTTTTTATTAAAATAAAACCGGCCAAAATGCGAGTCGGACTCTAACACGAAAGGCTGCGTAGCATTTTTTTTTTGCTATTTAATATCAGCCATTAAGCTTTAATTAAATTTGTTTGACGTCATAGAGACAGTTTTTGAGATTTAACACTTCCATTGACGTGTCATCTCTTTAATTTGAATAGCTTCAGATTGAAGCAAGTCTTGTCCTTCTCAACCGGAATACGCTATGATCAGTGGTCATGAGTGCTTTCGCCAATTGGTTTTTGTGACGTTTCAGCCTTTGTTATTAGGCATCACAGGACCTGTCTCACAGCGGACATTCCAGAATATTCGTGTACTACTGTGTTCTTTACAAACCATGGGGCACTGATCAATGTCTTAAATGCTTTATTTTGGAAGCGCTGAAGAATCTCGATATTAGAATGGTTTGCCGATCCCCAGAGTTTGATAGCGTAAGTCCAAACTGGTTTGATTATGCTTTTATAGATCAAAAGTTTATTTTCCAAGCTGAGTCTAGATTGTCTGCCTATGAGCCAGTGCAATTCTCTGAGCTTTATGTTTGCTTGATATTTCTTAGCCTTTATGTGGTCTCTCCATGTGAGTTTCCTGTCCAGATGCATTCTCAGGTATTTTACAGTTGTTTGCTGAGGTAGTTCAGTTCCATCAAGTTTCACCGGTGGACAGTCTCCACGCTTTAGAGTGAACGTCACGTGGGTCGATTTTGCAGCACTTGCTCTTATCCTCCACGTTTTAAACCATGTTCTAATTTCGTCTAAATGTGGTTGTGGTTTGAGGGACGCTGTGTTAGGATCTTTGTGGCACGAGAGTACTGCTGTATCGTCAGCATACGTCGCAATCATGACCTCGTCAGAGTATAGCTAATCAGCTGTGTAGACAGTGTACAATATTGGACCCAAGACTGAGCCCTGGGGAACTCCAGCTTCTATTTGGAATATTGTTGACAGGGAATCTCCGACCCTGACTTGGAACATTCTATCTTGAAGGCAGGATTTTAGAACCATGTAGGCAGTGTGCTCCGTAGCATAAACCTTATTTTTTATTATTTTTGTCGTTATAGCGGCAATAGAATAACAAAATCTGTGAAAATTTCAACTGTCTACCTATTACGGTTCTTGAGATACATCTCGCTGACAGACAGACGGACGGACCGCCGAGGCTTAGTAAAAGGGTTCCGTTGGTTACCCTTTGGGTACGGAACCATATAAATGGAGTCTTCATACATTATTTAAGAAAAAGACCTGCATTTGGCGTGAGATTTCCTTTGTCACCTTCCACGTTTCACACTCGTAGAGCAGCACGGTTGTGACATTAGACCCAAAGATTTTGAGTTTAACTCTTCGGGTCAATTTCCGTGACTGCCATACAGGTCTTAACCGATGTCTTCGTTGCATACTCGGAATTTACTGCCCCGAGACTATCTCTAACTTAGAGCTGTCAGAGAAATGCCACGAGAGCCCGATCACCCGCCAGATCAAGCGCCGAATGTGGAGATGAATTGGTCACACGCTCCGGAGGGATCCCGATCACATTCCCAAAAAAGCTATGGACTGGAATCCTCAAGGGAAAAGAAAACGTGGCCGTCCCCGTCAAACCTGGCGATGGTTGTGCTTTGTTTTATAGAAGACAGTTTCACAGAATTTCGTTTCACATAATTTTTTTCTCATAAAGTCATTTCATAGAATAATCAATACGCAGAATACTTACTATGAATAAATTGAGATATTTGTTACAAATAAACTTTGTTTCGATATTCATAATATCATAGAATATGAAATCAAATATTCTTAATCCTCATATTGAGTAGTTAACATAAAACATGTTACCAATAAAAACATTTTATCGAGTGAATGTTTTAAACTTTTGACAAAATGCATACCCTCCTATAAAATGACAACATCGCGTTCACAAAAACAATGCGGGTAAATTAGTCAAGCAAAACTTTTCATTCGGACCCGGTCGACGGAACCCTACAAAGCGGCATTGGTGACAAATGGCGATGGGAATAAAAGACCAAAATATGCAAACAAGCATGCAGCAAGCATACAACAAGCATGCAGCATTCATACGGCATTCAACATGCATCATGCAAGCAAGCAAACATGCAGCACGTAAGCGAGCATGCAGAATGCAAAATGCAGGCGAGCATGCAATATGCAGAATGCAAGCAAGCATGTAGTATGCAGGCGAGCATGCAACATGAATGCAGTAAGTATATGGCAAGCATACAGCAAGCAAGCGGCATGTAACATGCAGCATGCAGCAAGCATGCGGCATGCAACATGCAGCATGCAGCAAGCATGTGGCATGCAACACGAAGCATGCAGCAAGCATGCGGCATGCAACAAGCAGCAAGAATGCAGCACGCAAACGAGCATGCAATATGCAGAATGCAAGCAAGCATGCAGCACGCAAACCAGCATAAAACATGCAGAATGCAAGCAAGCATGCAGCAGGCATGGTTCCCGTCACGGCTCCGGCACTGCGGGCTTAAATTCTAGTCTAGTATTAAGTCTAGGGGTAGGGCAGATAAGACCACGTGGGGTCGGTTTTTTCATTTTCGTGACTACTCTTTAAAACAATAATATGTGACATGAAATTACAAGGACCAAATATTATATGAAACATTTTCTGCGAAACAAAATTCTATTAAATTTCTGCCTGCGAAATAAGGGTACATCCCTGGCGACATAACGTGTTGGCAGAAGCGACAAGCATAGGAATGACGTGGAGCGAGGGGAAACGTAAAGCTCAAGATAGTTTGCGATAGAAGTCTACTGAGACGCCCTCTGCCCCAGCTAGGGGACAGAGGATCACAGTCACAGTATTGAAGGCAATTTTCCTATATTTTTTTATTTTATTTTTTGCAATGAGTTTGCTCTTGTCTCTAGTCTATGTCAGAGATGACAGACACAAAGTCTACGATGGAGCGAGCCTACCCAGAAGGAGCCTGTTCACTCTAACTTTGAAGAGATTAGGGTTGTAAGCTTTTGGAAACACAGACGCAGGCAGAGAGTTCCACTCCTTTGCTGTGCGCGACCTCGTCTGAGAATCCCTAATGTTTTTTCTACAACAATTATAATTATACTTAAAACTTCTTCGAGAACCACTTTATCCATTGGTGACAGCATGAAACTCGGTGCAGTAGTTTTTGAGTTACAGACAGACAGACGCGTTACAGGACTTTGTTTTATAACCACTCTGTGTATCTGCCGTGGATAACTATTATTGGCTAGTCATGTAATACTAGATAAGTACCTAGTTAAGTTTTGTAAGCTGTTGTTATCCCTAAAAATAAATAAAATGTAGTGATTACAATAATAGGTAAGATATGTCACTCCTGTGACAGTAAATACTTTTTTCAATTTTCTATTGACTTCATCATGAGAACACAGCCAATAAACCCACTCATTTAAATAACATCAAGTATCGACATTTTTGGTATTTGTAATCAAGATACCGTTCCACCCTATCCGATAGTAGGTATCCATGTAATTTCACATCCGACTATCACGTGCAACCGAACGTGCCTGTCGCAAAATCGCCGCTCTGCAAGCAGCCTAACTGGACTTTATATCATTCACAATTTGTTGCTATTGAAATGCTAAAGCCATGTCGGGACGCTTTGGCGACTGCGATGGAATATTAAACAGATGTTGAACTTTATTATTTGGAGGGCTTGACCTGATGTGTGTAATTTTGTCAGTTAGAGACAACCGACTTCGTTTTGACAACGTTTGACCCTTAGGGGTTGAGTTTCTACAAATCTTTTCTCAAATTAAATCTCTAGGTTAAGAGCGTAGGTTAATAATTTCTGACAGTTCTACATATTTTCTACTTCATAATAATTTTAGTTATTACTAATGAATGTAAACTAAACTGTAACATGAAAATACTTAGTTACCAGATATTTACACATACACAATTACATAATTAAAAAACACTCACTATATCTGAGAATAAACGCTCCTACTACATTCACTTGCAGTCACAATATTATACTTACTCGCATTCAAAATATAGCCGCGCGCATACCCAATTACTTAATATCGATTCATCATCATCATCTGCCTAGCCTTATCCCAACTATATTGGGGTCGGCGTCCAGTCAAACCGGATTCAGCTGAGTACCAGCGTTCTACGTGGAGCGGCTGCCCACCAGACACCTCCACAACCCATTAACTGGGTAACACGGTACATCTTGGCAAGACTGGAGTCAGATTTACTGGCTTCTGACAATCCGTAACGACTGCCAAAGATCTACAAATGACAGCCGGAACCAACGGCTTAACGTGCTTTCCGAGGCACGGAGGAAACTCGTTATGTTAAGATGGTCACCCATCCACAGACCAACCTTGGCAAGCATTGCTTAACCTTGAAGATCGATCTGTGTGGCTGTTTTTCTTTAGCCACGAGCTCCTCTTTAGCCACGAGCTCCTCCTTACTTAATTACTTAATATCGATTAATAAATTTAATTGTATATTGTCACTAACCAAAAAAAGTTCACACAATGCTTTCAAACAAATCAATCGCTTACAATTTTACTTATTCTTTATGTTTGCAAATACCTCATACATTTTTTACTTTTACTTTAATATACCGACATACCGATTATTGCACGTAGTTGCAAATAGCCCCTACATTCTTTACGTTTATTTAAATATAGTATACCGACATACCAAGTAATGTATTAAATTGCGAATACCCCATACATTCTTTACTGTTATTTCAATATACCGACATACTGAGTGATGATGCACTGTAAAAGTTTAACCCATCACAATGTTCGATAATAATAAACTTCTAGATGACATTGATAGAATGAGACAAACTAATTCCATAGAATTGGATAATCCTGATATTTGTAAAAAAAATTGTTGATACTTCGAAACAATTTAAATTTTTTTCAACATACGAAGTATAAATAAAAGCTTTAACTTTTTAATCGCTCTTTTGCATCGTTTACAATTTCAACCGGATGTTATCGTGATAACTGAATGTTGACTGGATGAATCATTTAATGGGTTACACCTGGAGAGTTCTATGTGTTCTTACTTAAATAAATATTTAAATAAATGTGACGGAAAAGTGATTTTCACCAAAGCGGATTTGCAAATACGCGTGTCGGAACCGAACATTAATGATGCTAACTGTCTACGATTAGATATTTTTACTTATACTACAATAGCGATTTATCGGTCACCATCTTTTAAAAACGTAAACAACTTCCTTATTTCTTTGGAAAACGTTATTAAGTCATGTAAAAGCCAACACTGCGTCTTGTTAATATCAATCTTGATATTAAAGATAACTTTACTGATAACCGAGTAGAAGAGTACCTAAGCTTAATGGCTCATTATGGTTATGTACCGGGTCATAATCCACCAACACAAGGACAAAATTGCTTAGACCATTGCCTAATCAAATCTTCTCAACCATCTACGACTATTGTTTGTCATTCCGATGTCACGGATCATAGTAGTGTATTGTGTAGCCTTTGTTCAAATTTCTACAAAGAAAAACCTAAAATAATTATCACTAAGATCATCTATGAAGGATTACATAAGGACTTAATTAATTTTGACTGGTCGGAACTTTATGATATAAGCGATGTTACAGAAGCGACACAATGTTTTATTTCCCAAGTGAATGACTTTATTGAAAAAAATAAATTCACTCAACACTTTCGCAGCTCGAATATTATTGTAAAAAAATGGATTACGTGGTCTTTTAAAATCAATTAGAATTCGTGACAAATTACACATTGATGCTAGAAAAATCCCAACAATATTGAACTACAACGTAAAAATAAGGCCTACAGAAATATTTGTGTTAACTGCTAAATAATTAATGTGAAAATAGAAATGATGAATTATTGAAATAAGAAACCGATGCTATTGAATCTTTGAATATTATAAACAATTATTTCAGTACTGTTGGTGAGCGTTTGGCTGAGACAATTTTGGATGGATTGAAAATAACGAAAACTGAATTAGGCAAGTCTTACCCATAATTCAAATCTATCAGCCCATTCACTGTTCTTCCAACCAACGGATGAAGTTGAAGTTATTAAACTCATAGGTACACTAAAAGCCAGTCAAGCTACAGGACCCGATCACATCAGTAATGACATGTTATACCTTAACAAATATGAAATTGCGACGCCTCTAAAATATATATATGTAATCTGAGTTTGTCATCAGGAATAGTTCCGAACAATCTTAAAATTGCAGAGGTAGTGCCGATTTTTAAAGCTGGTGATTCACTGGAACCGGCCAACTACAGGCCAATTTCACTGCTAAGTGAAAGTGATTGAAAAGGTAGTCAATGTCAGACTTCTCAAATATCTAGAAGTAAATAGCTTTCTGGCTCCCAACCAATATGGATTTCGCTCAGCCCAGTCCACGGAGGACGCCGTCACAGGTCTTGTTGATTTTGTAACTGACGAAATTAATGACGGACAAAAATATGTTGGTGTTTTTCTGGACCTGGCGAAAGCATTTGATACTGTTTCACGACCAATATTACTAAAAAACTAGTGCGGCAGGGAGTTAGAGGTCTAGCGCTAAAATGGTTTCAATCTTACCTAAGCGAATGGAAACAGCGAGTATGAATAAGAGAACACACAAGTGGTTATGCAGATATTGCTTACGGCGTGCCCCAAGGCAGCATTTTGTGACAAATTTTCCATGCCTAGACTTGGACAGAGGGTGTTGATGTGGCTCAGGAGGGCCTTAGAGGTACTAACAGCTGGCTGAAAAACGGATGAAGTGAAAGTTTTGGTAGTTTTTAAGATATTGAATTAACTTTGTTCGAAAGTTCTAATACGACTAAAGAACTTCCAATTCATATTCATCGCTGATAGTACGTAAGAGTCTATGCACTGTACGGTACGTACACTTGCAGAGTTGTTGTTGAGGTTGTGATTCAGGTTGGAGCGCGCAGAGAAAGATTCACTTAGTTTTCGTTAGGCTTATAACGTTTAATTGTGTTTACAATAAAAACTGTTGACGATTCCTTTCTCTAATGTTAGTCACCGCGTAGCAGTAATTGCACTCACCGATTTATTATGTTGTATCGGTATTTATGGAAACAAAACAACGTAGGTCAGTCATTTTAAGACTGTACATCTTGGCAACCCCAAAAGGAGAAACCAACGAGAAGAGAAAGCAAAAGCCATTACAAAGTTAATTAACAACGTAAAAGGAAAAGTAAAGTAAAAATAATAATTAATCAAATTGAAAGGCGATGTTCCTGCTCCCAGATCGAGGCTCCACTCGCAAGTCCTTTGTTGTTTGTGCTGCGCCTGTTTCTTCCTGGCACTCCGGTTTCTTGATAACTTGAAGTTCAATTTCTTCAGGTGGCTGACTAGCCGTTTTGTTATTGGCGTGTTTCGTGCACCTGTTTGGGCAACGATTCCTCCCAACCACAACAAGTGCCACTATGATGGCGGCCGTCAGCAATGAGTAACAGACGGCATATTGGTGGATGTCATGACTTGTCATTGTTGGTAGTGAAGCTTCACTTTTCCTCTGAGTTACTATTTTCTCTTCAATTGTTTCAATTTCTTGATTGGTGCCTTTCGACTGAAGGATTTTTGGTGCATAGTGATATGTTAAGTTCACTATCTTGTCTATGTATGTATCTACCAAAAGTTGATACATCTATTGATGTATCAACTTTTGGAGCTGTGAACCCATAATCCATCTTCATGTTGTCTTTGTATTGACGTTGAGCGTAGATGGTCAAGTCATTGGATTGCAAGACGCACCCCTGAGATAAACTCACTATGCTTGATGATGAGATGGTTTGTGATGTCACGTCGTTGTTGCATATGATTCGTAATGAACACGTTTCGCAGCAAATCGCCAGCCAGCTGTTTTGTGTTTGTAGTTCTATCCAACTGTCCTTACATGACGCGCGTTCTACGTTACAAGGTCTGCTGTTTCGATGTGAAAGCAGTTTTGCTTCACATGGAGCGTCTTTGCTGTGTAGATTAAATGATGGCAGGTTTTTCTTGCATAATAAATTCTGCGATTTTTGTTGCGTGCAGTGTTTCAAGTCATCTTTAGACATACTCATGTAAATGTACTTGTCAGATAATTGCACATATGTAGTTTCACAGGTAAAGGTATAGCTTTGTATATATTGAAATCTTCATTAGCTACTAGTGGGATATGTGCTTCGAACAGGAAATAATTTTCAGTAACTCGAGCTTTCACATTGATCAGCTTGTACATATCCTTTATGTTTTCTTTGTAGTTTTTAACTGGTAGCGATAATGATTTCGGAAGGTTTCCGGATATTTCCGTTAGTTTTTGCATCAGACGAACCGGAGTTATCAGATGAACGTCCACATGTCCTTGGTAGACGTTTGTTAGAGTGTTGAACAGCATCTCCTGGAACGTCCTCAAGCTGCTGATCAGTAGGTATGTCGTTAACGAAGCAGAATTGATATAGGTTGTGGCCGAAAGTATTTCCATTTCCGTTTCGATGGAAGCCATGTTTGCGTTGGTCTGATTGATAAAGTTATCAATGAAGTTGAATTGGCGTTGAATATTTTCTTCACTTCGTTTCAGTACTTGATTCTCAAGCTTCACAATAGTTGTTTGGTTCTTGATTAACTCGAGTAGGTAGTTTTCGTTAGTTTGCAATGATTGAATGTCGTTTTGGTATTTCTTAGCAAATTGTTGATCCAGTATTCCAAACAGACTATTAGCCACGTAGCCGACTCCGTCGATAAGTCCCCGCTTCTTTCTGTTGCTTAGGTGCTTATGGGGATTTATAAGTATGGAGTTATAATAATTTAGAAGTTCCATTTCATGACTTAATTGTACCATAGTTGACCTACAGTGTTGTAAGTTCGTTTTATGACACATACTCTTGATGTTATCGAAATAAGTTTGTGTACGATGAGTTCCTTCCCAGTAGTTTGTCAGATTGTAATACATCATCAAAATCCATTCATCGTGTACTACTTGCATTTTGCCGACGGTGTCATAGTATATCGGCCGCTCGCGTTCCAAGCTTGTAATTTGAGTATTTGACGCCGGCGCTCCGCGCGTGCCATCAGTGGCGCTAAAAGATCCCGTTACAAATGTAAACAATGATAACATTGCTATTAGTAACATTGATATAGGATTCCTTGACCTAGTCCGCCGTTTATTATTAGAATTCTGTTGAGGCTTGTTTTTCATGTCGTTTTCTTTGACCTCCTCAATTTCTGAGTTCAGTGGTAATGGCGATAATTTTGTTATTGGGCGCTTTATGATCCCTGCTTGAGTTTTGATGGTAGTAACTCGAACATATCCATCAGATCCTGGATGAGTCTCCAGTATGCGACCTAAGGCCCATTTTCCCGGCGGTAGATTGTTTTCTTTCACCAGTACTACATCGCCTTCTTTGACGTTTCTAGAAGGCTTGTTCCACTTACTACGTGTTTGTAAAGTAGTCAGGTAATCGTTTGACCAGTTTTTCCAATATTGTTGAAACATATGCTCGGTAAGCTGCCACCTACGACGTAAATCGATGTTATTTACGTCACTGTAATCAGAGAGCGGCATGGATAATATTGGGCTTCCTGTTAGGAAGTGTCCAGGAGTAAGGCAGTTGTAAAACTCTTCTGGATCTTCAGTTAGCGGGCACAGGGGTCTTGAATTTAAGCAGGCTTCTATCTTTGCTAACAACGTTATGAACTTCTCGTATGTTAGTTTTTGATCCCCGAGTACTCGTCGTAGATGGTGCTTCATCGATTTGACGGCAGCTTCCCACAGACCGCCAGCAGTGGGCCAGGCGGGGGCGTTGAAATGCCACTCCACCTCCAGTTTAGCCAGCTCGTTGAAGACATCCGGTTTCAATAGTTATCTGAACTCTTCGAATTCTTGACGAAGTACCTTCGCAGCGCCAATAAAGTTTGTACCACAGTCGGAATACATGTGCTTGGGGGTACCACGTCTCGCACACAGTCTCTGGAAGGCTGCAATAAACGTTTCTGTGCTGAGGTCTGACACTAGTTCTATATGTACGGCTTTCGTCACCATACATATAAATATGGCTATGTAGCCCTTCGAAGTTTTTACGCCTCTACCCTTGTTGTGTTTGACATCAACATGACCGGTAAAGTCTACTCCTGTGTGTGTGAAGGGTCGGCAAGGAGTGATCCTTTGCTGTGGTAAGTCTCCCATCAGTTGGTAGCCATCTGTCTTGTTGAAGCGATGACAGCGTACACATTTTCGAAGTTGGTTCTTAACGGCCCGGTTGCCGCCGACGATCCAGTAGCGCTGTCTTATAAAAGCCAACGTCAGCCTAGCTCCTCCATGCAACGTTGTTGAATGGGCTTCTTCTATAAGGAGTTGGGTAAGTCGTCCTCTATGCGGTATGATGATTGGATTCTTCATCTCCCCGGGTAAGCTTGAATGTTTGAGGCGACCTCCGACACAAATGATTCCTGTTTTGTTTATATAAGGGTTCAATTTGAGAATTGCGCTTTTCTTTGATACTGTTTCTTGCTTGTTCACAAGTTGTTTGTATTCAAAATTGAACTCCAGTCGCTGCGTGTGCATTATGATACTTTTACGCGCTGCGCTTAATTCACTTGTCGTTAGGTATGCAGTTTCTGATTTTGTTCTATTGCGCAAATTTGTAATGAAGCGCGAAATCCATGCGATGACCCGGATTACTCGTGTCAATGAACTGTGTTTGTTCAATAAGTCTGTTATTATGTTATGTTCATTATTTTCTTGTGAAGAGTTTTTGACTTGAATGTGATTTATGCAGCCAAAATTGGTTTGGTAAGCGCTTGTTATATCTTCCGATAGATCTTGTTTTGATAAAAATTCGGGACCTTGCCACCATAGGTTGAAACTCATCAGTTTGCTTGGCAAAAGACCTCTTGAAGCACAGTCTGCGGGATTCTGCTCTGATTTGACATAACGCCATTGAGCTGCAGGAATGACGCTTTTGATCTTTGTAACTCTGTTGGCTACGTACGTCTCCCATCTTGATTGTTCTCCTTGAATCCACGCCAGGACAATTTGAGAATCTGACCAGGCCCGTATTGATACGTTTCCATGGAACGTTTGCTTGATTTTTTCCATTAAATCAGCCAGTAGTTGAGCGCCACACAGTTCAAGTCTAGGTAATGTTGTCGTCTGTGCTAGTGGCGCCACCCTTGTTTGAGTAGCTAGTAGAGTTATGATGCGATGACCATGTTCATTGAGCACTTTGCTGTATATAACACAAGCGTATGCCTTTTCACTTGCGTCACAGAAGCCTAATAACTCGACGTTTTCTTGTGTATTGCCAATCCATCTGTTTAACGTTATTTTGCTAACGCACGGGAGATCTGTTCTCAGGTTCAGCCACTCAGACTCAATGTTGCTGGGCACCTTATCATCCCAGCTAAGTTTACTCATCCAGAGTTTCTGGAATATTAGTTTGGCTTTGATCGTCACTGGGGAGACCCAACCCAGTGGATCGTAAAACCTTGATATGGCTGAGAGTAAAGTTCTTTTTGTTAGTTGTTTTGCGTTTTCAACAGGCCAGTTAAAGTGGAAAGTGTCGCTGTTTAGATTCCAACCGAGTCCCAATGTTTTTGCTGATTCTTCTCCTTTAAAATCAAATATTTTTTGAGTCGAAAGTTGATCCTCGCGTAAGTCTTCCACTATGGCTCGGTTATTGGCTGTCCACTTTCGTAGATTCATGCCTCCTCCTCTTAACAGTTGGATTAGGGATTGTTGCAGTTTTTTCGCTTCTGTGAGATTGTTATGACCGCTGATGACGTCATCTACGTAGCACTCTTCTGTAAGTGTCTTGGCAGCTTCAGGATGTTTATAACCATCGTCAATGGCTAGTTGTTTCAATGTCCGCATAGCCAGCCACGGTGCACATTTGGTTCCGTAGGTCACGGTACAGAGCTGATAATTGCGAAGGTGGTGATCTCGTGAGTCCCGCCATACAATTCTCTGTAGATGTTGTTGTTCTTTTGAAATTCAAATGCAGCGGTACATTTTTTCAATGTCAGCTGTGAATGCGTATTTGTAAGTTTGCCATTTAAATATGAGAGCTTGAATATCTTTTTGTAGATTAGCGCCTTTTTCCATGACGTTATTCAAACTGAAGCCACTTGTCGTTCTTTGAGAAGCGTTGAATACAACCCTCAACTTTGTTGTTGTTGAGTTTTCTCTCAGGACACCGTGATGTGGTAAAAAGTAGATGTCAGTAGGTATTTGATACGCAGGTTTCATGTGACCCAGATCTGCATACTCTTCCATGAATTGTTTATACATTGATGAAAGTTTTTGATTCTTTTCCAGCCGTTTTTCCAACTGTAAGAACTGCGAAACTGCAATTTTTCTAGACTTGCCTAGTTTCTCTTCGTAGTCTGGAAAGAGAGGCATTTTGACGATGTATTTTCCATCAGCTGATCTTCTCACCGTTTCTTTGTAAAATTGTTCGCACTGGTCGTCCTTGGGAATGTCTTTCGTGTTTTGAATTTCTTCATTCTCCCAAAATTTTGTTAGGTCCTCTAAGTCAAATAGAGTAACATGGCAACCGAACGTTTGTTTCATCTTGCCGCATAAAATCCACCCAATTTGCGTATGTTGTGCAACTGGGGAACTGTTATTGCCTTTCAGTACACCTTCTAGGATAATTTCGGAATACACGTCGGCTCCTAGTAATAGGTCGATTGGCCGAGATGTAGTGTGTAAGAACTATGTGTGTGTATTCTATAATCTTGGCAGTAATAAACGAGATTCCAATGAAGGCACTTGTTTAAATCATCATCCTGGACCGACAACCTTACATGGCGACCCTGCCATTTGAGACGGGTACCGAGTTCGGTCGCGTAACTTGATTAGTGAACTATGATAAGTGAATTGTTTTTCTATAACAGTGATATTTTAATTTGATGACTAAAATGTGCCGATCAAATGTAGAAAAAGAGGACGTTTTTATATCGCAGAGTGCATCGGGAGGATCAAATTCGGCTTCTGCACAGGAATATCACCTATCAAACATTAGTATCGTAATGTTTATTATTTGCACCTTGCTCGGAATCGCCGGACTTTATGCAGTGTATAAACTGTACCGAAATTGTTACCATTCGTGGATAAGGAATGAGGTTTTCGCACAAAACCTGTCACGTTCGTTCCGTCGACCGCACCCGGAGACTCGTGTTTGTTACGAGTGCCGCCAGCAGCGCCAGGAGACTCGCCAGGAAGCGGGTGTCAGAGGCCAGAAACCGCAGTAAGTGATTGAAAATAATAGTGAAAAGTGTAGTGAGTTGTTGTCTATTCAAGTGAAACACGAAAAGTAACGTTACGGTTATGAGTGGAGTTTCTGGTTTCTGGTTTTTGTCTAATAGCTTATTATTAGTATTTTTTACGTGTATTGTAATGTAATCATAGAATAATCAATTTCCATGTGGAAAATTCTTTATTAAAGGTAATGGCAAATGACCTTGGCCTGTTATATGACCAATTAAAAAATATAGAACACAGTTTGAAAAAACTAAGTTACCCTAGAAGGACGGAGACTGTTCTTAAACAAAAGTTAGAGGAAGCAACATTAATAAAATGTCAATTTGATGAATGTTTAAAATCCGTAGCAAAACAAATAGAAAAGAAACAATTAAGTACAAGTGTATTACAGGAAATTCAGTCATACTGTGATTTATTTAAAAATACTTTTACCCAAATAGAAAATTTTTGCTCCAAAATATATTCCCAACCAAGTGTCGAGTGTATAGTCGAAACTAGAACCGAAGTAGACAATATGGAGGCTTTTAATTATAGAACTGCCCTAGCATTACTACCGGTTATGAATGGTGATGAAAATGTCACGAAAAGTTTAATAGATACCATAGAGTTATATAGTTCTTCACTCACCGAAGAAGGCAACAAAATGCTAGTTAAGTTTATATTAAAAACCAGATTAAACGAGAATGCTAAATTAAGATTGTCTACTTCTTATGACAGTTGCGAGTCACTTATTATCGAAATGCGTCATCACCTTCTTACAAAGAAGTCGAGTACAGCAATACACAAGGAGTTGACACAAATCAACCAAAACGGTTGTTCTATAGAAAAATATGGGTCCAAGGTCGAGCAGCTTTTTGTGGATTTGACGGTCGCGCAAGCAGGTGAGGACCAAACTGCATATAAAATATTACGGCCCCAAAATGAAAAAATTGCGATTAAAAGCTTTATTGATGGCTTGCGCAACCGCGAAATCCGCACTATTTTAGCAGCGCGTAATTATGAAACATTGAAAGATACTATAAGAGCAGCTAAGGATGAGGAATTATCATGCAGTCGGCAAAATTCAGACGCTTCTGTGTATGTCGGATACCAAGGCAACTCATTTAGAAATCGCGGATATAGTTACGGTAACAACAGCCGTCCTAATCGATCGAACAACAACCGATTTATGCAGAGAGGGAATAGTAGAGGATATTTTCATAATCCTAGGCAAAACCAAAGCATCCAGCAACAGTTCAGCAACAATCGTGGTCACATGCGGGGTTCATGTCGCGGTAGGCCTAGACGGATTTTCACGCGCAGTGGTAATGTGCATGCTATAGAAAATGGCATAAATAGAATCGATTTAACAGACCGAAATCAAACGCCCCAACACACAGAAAGACACATTTCTGAACCATTACAGTTTTTTCGATAACCATTTTATATTAAACCACCACCATTCATAACCACCACCACCACCATTACCACCACCATTTTATTTTATATTTGATAGCCATGTAAGGTTGTCGGTCCACGATGATGATTTAAACAAGTGCCTTCATTGGAATCTCGTTTATTACTGCCAAGATTATAGAATACACACACATAGTTCTTACACACTACATGCCCACTGGCTTAATAAAATAAAAATAATGGTTACATTAATTTTTATTTTTCGGTTATATGTTTATAGGTATAATATTTTTCTTAGATTAAATATACATGAGTAAATTAATAACAAAAGAATATAGTATTTGGTTACACACAAATTCATTATCATAACAAAATTACAATCAATTTATATTTCACCCAATGAACTGCTTATCAAAAATTGAGAATCATTTTATATATGGTCTTGTTCTATTTTTATGTACTATTAATTCTTTTCCTTTATACAGTATTTTTAAATTAGGATTACAATCTTCTATTACTTCGTACGGTCCTATATATAGCGGATCGAATTTACTTACAGTTTGTTCATTTTTAAGTAGTATCATGTCACCAGTACTGTACGTAACAGGGTTGGTATACAAATCATATTTATTTTTTCTGACATGTTTACTAATAATTAAATTTTGTCTTGCGTCATACTATGATTTTCTGTATTTGAGTTGTTGTGGATAGTCACAATCGTTATATAGTGGTTCTATATCTGTTGTTAAATTACTTGGTAAATTGCACTGTTTTCCAAACACGAGTTCGTATGGAGTGTATTTAGTTTCTGTATGTATAGTCGTATTAAAAGCAAAGCACCAGTATGGTAGCCATGAACTCCAATTTTGGGGTTGGTTGTCTGTTTGTATGCGAAGGAATGATAGTAAATTTTTATGTGTATTTTCTAAGCCTCCTATTGTTTGGTGATGGTATGCAGTTGATGTTTTTTGTGTTATTTTTAGTATTTTACACACTTCATTCATTACTTTTGAAACGAACTCCGTACCGCGATCTGATATAATATTTCTCGGAATGCCATAGCGTAGTACAAAATTATTAATGAAAGCCGTCGCCACTGAAATTGTATCCTTATTTATAAGTGGATAAGCTTCTACATACTTACTAAGATCACACTGTAGTGTGAGTATATACTTATAATTATCACTATCCTTACTTAAGGGCCCAACTAAATCTAAAAATACTCTATCGAATGCCGAATGACCTGTATCAGTCAGGACCATTGGCTGTTTTATGTGCCTAAAATGTTTTTGTCGCTGGCATATATCGCAGCGGTTTACAAACTCCGTTACGTCATATTCTAATTTTGGCCAAAAATAATGGCGTTTTATATTGTTAATCATTCGCCGTATACCGGCGTGGCCGCTACTCGGTAATAGGTGATAGTCATTTAAAATTATACGTATTGTATCGCGATCATTTATAACTTTTACACCTTTTATAATATATTTAAGTGGTCCGGACCAATTAGGTGTACTATTTATACTTTGAATTAAATCTTTTATTAACGCAATGTTTTCATTATATCGTACAATGTACACATTATCAAGTTTCATTTGTTTACAGTAATTAGCCAACTCCCGTACAAAGGCTTCTCGTGCGCATTGTAATCGGCAAGATGGGTTTACTCTTAGTATACAATTTGATGCATCATAATTAAATAATGTATTTGATTGGTTATTCCATTCGTGTTCATTCACAAACCTTAATTCAATGCAATCCTTCGGTTTTCTAAGCAACTCCATAACTCTTGGGTGATCAGACCAGTCGTTTGTAGATTGCTTATCAACCATAGGGTTGTCTCATATTCATATTCATATTCATATTCATTTATTTGCATTCTACAAGGTATTTACAAAAGATGTCATAAAAGGCTTACAGCTAAGAACCGTTGTAGACCCTGTTAGGGCACAGCAAAAGGTATTGTTCACTTAAAAATACAAAATAAATAATACTAACGAGATCATTTTTTCGTGTATCACAATTACAGGTAGGTAATTACACACTCAGCATATAGTACCTATTCTATAGTGTCAAAATATCTTCTTGACATATATCTATACAATTAAAATATTAAAGAAATATTAAAAACAAAATACATAAATTATATATTAAAGAATGTATGTATACAGAGTTGATACGACAGAGGGGCATTAAATTAAACTCTTATACCTTGTGCACTTCGTTCACACATACGCTTTTTCTGACCTCTGGTTAGTACAGACACAACGTGTTGATTAATTTCCTTCAATTCGAATACGTTGAAGTCATGATCAGCGAGTTTCAAGTTTTCTAAGTGCGACCATGTACTTTTCTCGAACGTTCTCGTAGGCAAGTTGTTTGTTAGCTTAGTCATAATAAGCGCTTGAGTATCAAAACTATAATCGGAGTGAATCGATTGGCAGGTAAATTTCAGTTTTCCTCTGCACTCTCTGGAAACAGAGCCGATTCCCGATACGGATGCGTTGATCCCATTCCGAGGAAGACGTAATATTTGTGCAGCGTTTTCCGTTATCAAGTTCACTTGTGAGCCTTGATCAAGTAATGCACGCAATGTTACGTAGGTGCCGTCTATGGATTTAACTCTTAACTGGACCGTAGTCAGTAGAACTTCCATGTTGTCTTTATACAGATGGTTAGAGGTTGGCTGTTGAGTTGATGATGAAGAGCGTTGCTCAATGTTGTTTTTTCCAGTCACTGATATTATGTTTTGTTTGTCCGAATTGTGCAACAATGTGTTGTGTTTCAAGTTGCATTCTTTGCAGGTTTTCGTCGATTTGCACTCGTTGTTGCCATGGCTGAATAGACAGTTTTTGCACAGCTGCAGTTTCGAGACTGTGTCATTTCGTTTGCCGAAGTCCATTCGAAGGAATTTGTCACATTGGCGCAATACGTGACTTCCATTGCAAAATGGGCATTTTCCATGTAAAGCGTGATAGTTGTTTGTTTTATTTTGATTGAAGTTATAATTATGTTTCTTCATCTGGGTTTGCTTGTTGAATGTTTTCCCGTTACATGATTTTTCTGGAGCTGTAACGTTCGCTTTCTTAGCTGACTTCATCGTTTCGTATGTCAGGAACCGTGTTTCGAGGAAGTACAGAAAGTCGTGCAGGTTTTGCAGTTCTCTGTGATCTTGGAGTTCTTTCATATAGTCACTGAAAGTATTCGAGTCCAGTTTTTGCGACATTATGTGTACAATGATCGGATCCCAATTTGATGTGTCAATACCGATGTTAGAAATGCCGTTCAGGCATTCGGTAATGACGTCATGCATTTTCTTCAAGTTGTATGAATCTGCATTTTGTATGATCGGCAGATTTAGCATGTTGTTCATAAATGAAGTAAACTGCAGGCGACGATTATCGTAGCGTTGATTTAGTATATCCCAACATGAGTTATAGTTTTCTGTCAGATGCTGCACTAAGCGTTCAGCTTCACCTCGCAGTTTGGTCTTGAGGTGTTGCATTTTCTGGACATTGTTGATCATTGGGTTCTTATGTATAGCTTCCAGGAACAGGTCTTTGAAGGAGATGCACTGGCAGTAGTTTCCTGAGAACTCAGGGATTTCGATCTTAGGTGTTGATTTCTGGTAATGGACGGTGGACCAGATTTTCGCGTTGATTTTCCTCTTCAGTTCGTCGTATTTCTGTTCGATGTCTGTAAACATTTGGTAATAATGCTCGTTAGATCCTTTGAGCTGGAAGTCTATTTCCCAGTGAAGTTTATCAATGGGATCCCATTTTGATTTCAGTGTAGTGAAATGGTCTTCCAGTTCCCATCTTTCCGAGGTAGTAACTGCGTCAATTTTGGAGATAACACGGTATATCGCATTGAAGTTGCATTCTTGCTTGTTAAGCCAAAATTGTATGTTGTTAGTGTCGTCATCCTCGGAAGTCCCACTTAGGTCGAACTTGATGTTTTGTTTACCCAATGTTGCCAGTTTGTTAGTGATGTCCGTTTTAGTTGATAAGAACATTTCTTTAGTTTTCCCAAAGATGTCATCCTTGAAGTATGGTGTATCCTTATCTTCTAGTTCCAGCATCAGTTGCGCATGTCTGCTTTCGAAATCTTGCCATTGGTTTATTAGCGACGACAAGCGTTTCTTCAAGTATTTCACAGTTTTACGTGCTGCGGAATCCTTGCGATAGTTGACACATAATGTTTTTATGTTTTCGAAGCACGCTGACTGCAATTCCAGTTTTTCCATAGTTGTGCTTCTTTTTGTTATCGTCCTCAGGTCTGGCACGTCGTTGACGGTGACAGGAGAGCGTTGTGTTCTGTTTCGAAGGCTACTGCGTTGCTCGTAGCTTTCTCCGTTTCAAATCTTGACGTCGTTGTCTACCTTGGTTTGAAATGGTCAGTGGAACTCAACACCCCTGCGCCTTAGTTACGATATTATGCGATTTCTCAATCTAACTGGGGCGACCCGCTTCTGGGAGACCAGCTAAACCGATTCGCTACCGTAAAGAGACACAAAGGCACCAAATATCCGGCTCGAAGGACCATAAAATGTACGGTACGTACACTTGCAGAGTTGTTGTTGAGGTTGTGATTCAGGTTGGAGCGCGCAGAGAAAGATTCACTTAGTTTTCGTTAGGCTTATAACGTTTAATTGTGTTTACAATAAAAACTGTTGACGATTCCTTTCTCTAATGTTAGTCACCGCGTAGCAGTAATTGCACTCACCGATTTATTATGTTGTATCGGTATTTATGAAAACAAAACAACGTACGTCAGTCATTTTAAGACTGTACATGCACATAGCGTATTTTTACCGCGCCGACGACCAGAGAACGGAAATGTTCCGTGCCGACGAGACACGTTTTACGATTGCACACTCACGGCACTCTAGATGACCAAAAAGAAGATGATCGCATTTGCGCGGGAAGCGCGTTCAAAGTGCATGAACTGTCGGAGAAATGAAACGAGTGATGTGGGAAAGCACGGTTCATTTGATGAATTCACACTCGCATGACATCCGATAGCAGTTTTATTTTTCCCCCGTTTTATGTTTGACCATTATTTTAAAAGTAGTATTATTAAAAAAACCTTCTTCTTTTGCTCGTGAATACCCCTATCCAATTGAGTCGCTTATTTTTCAGCGCCACTAAATTATTCCACATGTGCTTATTATACAGAGTTGATACGACAGAGGGGCATTAAATTAAACTACGTATACTATACGTGTTCAGTATTAATTCGATACGGTACAAAAACAAAAAGCGCCATAAATGAGAAAATATTTTTTTCAAACAAACTAAATAGCTTGCAAATCCGAATAAAACGCAACCACCCTTTGTAAAAAAATGACACTGACCTTAGATACCGCTAGGTAACAAAGCGGCAACGTCGCGCGCGCCTTGGAGCGCGGTGTGCGGTATCTTGTGTGCTCGGCGGGGGCCGGGCCGGGGTGGCCGCCGGCGATTAGGCCTCCGCTCGCACTGGCTTTTATGTTAGGTAACGTTTCGAAGTACGCGCACAAAAACAAACACACTAAATTTTTAAATTTTCGATGTGTCCTCCATTCACATTGATGCACAAATTATACCGACGGAGAATATTGTTATTTATTTTTCTAATTAGATCACTGTCCGTCGCTAAGCACTTTAATTTGTGAAATGCTAAAATAATCCTATTTTGTAACTCATCAATTGTATTTACCTCTGAGGCATACACTTCACCCTTAATGTAACCCCACAAAAAAAAAATCCATGGGAGTGAGGTCGGGAGATACTAATACTAAATAATAATAATCCCAAGTTACGTGTCCTATCACCATAAAAAACAGTCAATCACAAAAAAAAAACACTAATACTAAATAATAATAATCCCAAGTTACGTGTCCTCTCACAATAACAAAATAAAATTACAATTGTTTGCGCGCGAATTCCACAAACCGTACGTTCCGAAAAACAAGTGTCGGCGCACTGAGGGACTTACCGATCGCAAAAAACAAGGATGCAACAAACTGACCTATCTCTATTTCTTTCGCTCGCTTTATGTTAGTTGCTTTCGTAGTTAAAGTGCAAGTGGGTGTGTATTGATTGCTTCCTTGTTTGCATTGCCAATTTTTAGTGAATGTCTTCGACATGCGTCAGAGCGGCAACAACGAATCGTAGATTTATCGTTGTAAGGTGCATGACCTATGCTAAGACGATAATCAGCTGTTAGAAAAGATACATCGTGTTCAAACCGTGCAAAAACTTTAAAAATCATTTGCGACTAAACTACTGCTCCTAATTAATTTATTTTTGGTACAGAGCTTGAAAATAGTACCTAGTACAGGCAGTTTAAAGGAAAGCCCCTCTGTCGTATCAACGTTGTATATCACTGTTTGCACCTGAATTTCGTTAAGAGCGCGTTAAATAAGCGCGCATCATGCCATAACATCATGCATGTCGTTGACACGTTAAAAAAACGCCGTATGCAAAGGCAGTAAGGGACTTAAGGTGATTGCGCCAGGGTAGCCCGCGAAATTCAAATATTTGTATGTTTTTGCTATTTACCAGTCAAGACAAGCCCGCCACACATTCCCAACCACTGCAACTCCTGAAAGCCAGAATCAACAGTGGTGACCACCAGAAAAAACGCCAAGCCAATGAAACCCGACGAGTCTCGGAGAAACGATTCGACTGTCTTGGATCATGCAACGAAATTAATCAGAAAAGTACAGCGAAGGAGTAGAAAAAAAAAACAAAAATATAATTTCCACTTCCCTCCGTATACAAAATAGCCGGAGACAAAATAGAACTAGGCCAATAGGCACCAAGGGACAAATACAACTGGGTTAAGCCCAGTTGCCAAGCACCACGGATTATATCTTACCACTTAAACTAATGGGTCCTAAATTGTGAGCTACTTTTGATTTCAGTAATAGGTATGGCAAAATCGCTTGAACACACGGAAATTTGTTCTGGTTTCAACAAGCTCCGTATAGTAAACTACCACAGATGTAACCTTAATACTAACTAACATAATATTGCGTTCAGTTTGCCAAAGACTACACTCCCATAAGATGTTATGTGCGGATTGTTCGTATTCATGGTCAGCTGTTATAAATCTTTAGATGAATTTTTTAGGACAAATTCATCTAAAGATTTATAACAATTTTAATCATCAATATAGCTTTCTAAGTTCATGAAGCTCTAAAGAATGGTTATTTCATGAAAAAGTCATTCTATAGGGTTTCATGAACTTCGGGACTAAACACTATTTATTTAGTTTTCATTTCTTTTCAGTAGAGTTGTACATTTTTTAAATTATTCTCTCTTGTTCTGAAAATCACACCGACAAAGTCGCAGACAAAAACTATCAATCAACGGATTTTAGAAACTAGTTTCTAAACACATTTTTTTTTTGCAAACTGGCAAGTTTAATTACTTGACATATTTTTTTTTATTTGTTATGGGTTTGCTCTTGACTCTAGTCTATGTTAGAGATGACAGAGACAAAGTCTACGATGGAGCGAGCCTACCCAGAAGGAGCCTGTTTACTCTAACTTTGAAGAGATTAGGATTGTAAGGTTTTTGAAACACAGACGCAGGCAGAGAGTTTCACTCCTTTGCTGTGCGCATTATAAAAGACGTTTGGAAACGCTCAGTGCAAATTGGTGGAATAGCTACAAGGTAGTTATGGTAAGATGCAGTGCGTCTGGATGTCCGATGGTAGCAGGGGCCGGTGGGATGAGGTCGTGGAGTTCTTGGGCACACTCACCGAAGTACAGTCTGTAGAAGACCGACAAGCAGGCAACCTTACGGCGATGAGCCAAATTGGTGAATGCCAAGCTACATAGCTTGGCATTCACCAGTTTTACTTCACCTTCAGCTCTGCTTTCCACCGAGTCAAGCGCGGCAAGCTGATACTTAGCTGAGCCATCCCAAAGGTGGCTACAATACTCCATGCACAATCGGACTTGTGCTTTGTAAAGGGTTAAAAGCTGTCCAGGCCTGAAATATTACTTCACCCTATTTAGGATGCTCAGTTTTTTGGAGGCAGTTTGGGCTTTGTACTCGAGCCGATCAGTCACGGGAACAGATGCACCCCAAAAAGTAGGAGTTTGGTCAAAACGACTCCTTTTTGCGGTAAAAAGGCACGCTTGTGTTTTGGTGGCGTTAAAAGTGACCAGATCGTCATCACCCTACTGGGAGACAACGCTTAAGGTCAAATTTGTCCGCTCTACCATGGCCCCACGAACGAACGAGTGGGGTTAAAGAACGAACTTCAACCCCACTGGTTGTTGCGCTGGACAAGTATCTCTCTGAAACCGTACTGTCACCTGCGTACCCAACAAGACCCGGCTGAAGTAAAAGTAAAAAATTCATTTATTTTCCACAATAATGAGAAACACAGTACAGACATTAAAATAAATGGACTGGACTGGAGCCTAAACTAGGGCAGCCCTGTATTTCAGGACTGTAGGTCTTCCTCCCGTGGCGAGTAAGTCGGTACAATTTATTAATGAATGAGTGTATTGTTTGTGTGCATGCGTGTGTGTGTTGTGTGTGTGCGCGCGTGTCTGTGATATGTGAGAGAGTAGGTACAGTTGCGCGCATTTGTGTTTTGTGGGAGTATGTATGCATGTGTGCATGGTTGTGTATGAGTGTGCTTTGACTGCTCTTTATTTACTACAATAGAACAGAAAAGTTATTTATAAATTACAGTTAAAGATTCCGGGTCATTATAATTTAAATTCAGAAGATAATTTTGGATAATAGATTTACATTCATGCATGATTTTTGGGAATATATTTAAGAGAGAATGAAGTTTGTTATATAAATAAGGTGCAAGGAAACATGAGTGTCTCTTGAAGAAAGCAGTGTTGTGTTTAGTTGCCTTGCATATTCTGTTATTTTTTCTTCCAGGATGAGATAAGGTAGCATCGTAGGTTAATTCTTTATGCTTGCAAAGTGTAGTGTGAAGGATGAATAATTGCCTCACGGTCAAGACATTGCGGTCCTTGTATAGGCTCATTGTGGGGTATCGAAAGGGTTTTCTAAGCATTATTTTGAGTAATGACTTTTGTGCGCGTTCCACTTTTATCATTTTTGTCTTGCAGGAACCACCCCATACCGGAATACAATAACCTAAGATTTACTGAACTAGGGCAAAGTGAACCGTTTTTAACATCCTCAATTTGAGTACGTTTCTGAGCTTTTTAAAAATCCATATCATTTTCCGCGTACGTGTAGACAAAATATCTAGTTGTGCTTGCCATGAAGGGATCTATTTGAGTGCCGATATATATGATATTGGTGGTTTTTACTAGTGGTGCGCAGGAGCATGTTAATGACTGGGTATTTTCACATTTATGTGCTTTTAGAGTGAAGTTATTTGGTTGTGTTGTTTTATTTATTGAAAATGTTATATATTTCGTTTTAGTGACATTTAATGTTAGGAGATTTTTATTTAACCAGAGTGATGTCTGATGAAGTCCTTTTTCTGCAAGGTATTGTGCCTCAGCCCAGGAATCTCCCTGAAATATGAGCACAGTGTCATCCGCGTATGAGATATTTTTTCCTTTTGACGGTTCATATTGGCAAAGTTCGTTGATATATATCAAGAAGAGAGCTGGGCCAAGAACACTTCCCTGGGGAATTCCACAGGTGATGGGGAGGGGACAGCTAATGAAGTCACCTATCTTCACTGATTGGTAACTATTTGTAAGAAAATCTGGCATGAGTTGCAGAGGCAGGCCGCGTATGCCGATCGCTTCGAGTTTCGTCAGTAGTAGGTTAATCGAAAGAGTATTAAAGGCCTTGGTTAGATCCAGGAAAACCCCAACACATTTCCAACCCTGATCCAAGTTACTTGCTACAAAATTTGTAAGCTGAATCGCCGCATCTTCTGCAGATTTATTAGATTTGAAACCATATTGGGAATTTGATATAATATGTTCTTATTTTAGAAAATTCATTAGGCGTTTATTGATTTGCTTTACGACCGAAATCGGACAATAATTCTCAACATTGCTTCTAGGCCCACTTTTATGAATGGGATGAATTAGTGAATGTTTGAAGCTGTTTGGAAAAATACATTTGTTTATACATAGGTTGAAAATATGAGTCAGTGTAGGGCTTATTACATGTTTTATGCGTTTTAGGAATGTGGAAGGTATACCATCACATCCAGTAGCCGAGTCATTTTTAAGGTTTTGAATTTCAGACTCAACTTCGGTAGTATCTGTTTCCAGGAATACGATGGAATTTAGTCTACGCTGGGTTTTCAATACCACATTTTATTTGAGTTATATCGCAAGATTTTTTATAGTGTCTACAAGTTTTTGACCAGTACTTACAAAGTACTGATTTATCTGGTCTACGCATTATTGGGCTTCGTGTGGGTTAGAACCTAATAATTCTCACACAAATTATTTCCAAATTTTATAATACTAATTTTAATAAATAACAACTTTAAGCCGGTGAATTATGTAAATTATTGTTAAAAAAAATATTTAAATTACGAAAATCTGACAGCTCGGATCTGCAAAAAATTTACATAGGTTTTACCTTGATAAGGCCCACGGACCATCTGAATTGTTCAGAATCAACAGTGATGCAAATACTTTTAAAAGACGACAGAATGAGGCTCGGAATAAATAACGTGAGTGCCAAAATTAGTTTTCACATTTTATAACATGAAAGTATAACCAAATCAAAATATGCTAAGAATTTAGCTAGATAATATTATATTCTATGTTTAAAAGCAGTTTTCATAAAAGCAATTCAATGCATTATTCAAATGAAAATGGCAAAAAGACAGATCTTACTTTGCGTTTTTTTCTATCGAGAAAATTTCTTGGCATCGTGTTTTCCTTTAGAATTAAGGTAGATCATAAAGTTATGAAACATAAACCAAAATATCAAATCTCTATTACAGGTACAAAACGGCCTTATTATTCACTTATCGCCTTAAGAATATCATTTTTATAATATTCTTATTTTCTTTTATTATTATTATTTTTTCTTTTTTTTTTTTAATGTGGGCGGCGAGACGGCCACGAGGGGCAGTACAGAGGGCTTAGCACGAATATTTTGACGTATAACGTAAGTGAATTTTGAATGTGAAAAACTACTACCCCATATAGTATTTTGGTTTAATTTTATTGGACATACACAATTTATATCATTCAAAAATATGTATATTATATGTATTTTAGCTATGGTAAAATTTTACGTTACGGACTAATACGTCAAAAATATTCGTGCCTACACTAGCTCAGGCCGATCGCTCTGTCAGTCCGCCGTTAACGCTCACGGCCGCAGGTAGTGCTTTCTTGCTGGGCTGTCCTATGTCGAGCGGACATGAGATAAATATCCAGAGATGTGTCATGCATTATCTTGTGATATCAAGACCGTTATACCGGCGGCGGCGGTCTAGAAAAACGTACCCAGTTACTCTTTTTTTTTTCTTCAATTGAAATTATAAGGCTAAATTAAAGTCCATAATTTACAACGGTAACGATACAAGTACATAGACTGAAATGTCTACCATGAATAAGCTGCGTATGTAACCGTAGCTTCTGATTAATGAATATGGAACGCTCCCGATTCAAATTCGCAATGATCCCCGCGCCTCTCTGATGAATACCCAAATTAATATCTAGTTAGCTTAAGTTGTGTTTGAACTTGGCTCATTTCTACGAATATTCTATTAAGGTAGCGTGGCGAAGGCGATTGTCAAAACGTCAAAAAAGTATGGGATTGACAAACAATGTCGAAAAGTCACGTGATCTATCCCTTGTATTTTGCCATTTTGACAGTGGCCATCGAAAGTGGAACAGCAATTCGTCTAGATCAGCTATAGGTACTCAACCTCCGCATGTGGCCCGTCAAGTTGATCCGTGTGGCCCTGTAGCCTGGCACATTATTGATGCTATACATATTTAGTAAGTGTATCAATGTGTTTGTACTGTACTGTACTGATTCACTCCTTGATGATGTGCTGAGACTGTTTCTCATTCACTATTAACGTGACAAATTTATAATAAAACTGTCCTATTGTCACAAATTTAAAAGTCCCAATCATGTAGTCAAACCTCGCTCCGGCGCTCTTAGACCTAGGTTTGACGAGTCAATCCTCAAGTCTGTTTTAAGGTAAAGATCAAATAAATAACGTTTTTCGGCCTTTGACTAAAGAATTTTCATCAAACCTAGGAGAGACTAATTTGGTCAACCAAACGTAGAAACTTAATTTCATGAAATCGGTGTTTGACCAGTCAAACTTCAATTAGGTATTAGAATGTCCTAGTTAATTACGATAATGTATAATAAAAAAAAATATTTTAATGTTTATTGTTTTAATATTTTCGTAATTAGTAGCTTTCTTGTAAGATTACAAATTTTGAGCTACCTACTGTTGTTGATGGTAGTGTAAAGTCTTATTGAAATTTATTGTTTTTTGTATGCGGGGTGCTGATGAAGATGACGGCATTTGCATGTTTTACAGAAAGGTATTATTGGCTTCGTTTCAGGGGAAGTTTAATTTGGGAATCACATAAAGACATTATTTGGCAGTCTCATTGAATCATTAATGAATGAAATTCGCAAACCTTTCGCAAATGTTGTCAAATTAAAAATGTTATAAATAATTTTCATTTCATTTATTCGCAAAGAAGATCTGACGTATTCAAAACAATTTCTCATCTCGAAATTATATTCAAATAAGACCACAAATCCACCGTTTTCCTCATTCCGGCCGTACATTAACACAAACATTTACAAGCCTCATAGCGTTTAATAGCATTCTAAACAATACAGTCTGAGGATAGGGAAGAACGTCCCAAATTACAGCGCGGACAATTTTTCTTGTAACATCTGCACAAGCAATCCGAGCCTCATCTCGCTCCGATCCTATTTTATTTACAGCAAACAATTCTTTTGATAAATCGTTTTTAATCCGAACAAAAAGCAGTATTATTCCAATTTGACGAAGAAAAAGATTTTCATAATGGAATTAGTTCATTTGGAGTCCTCGAAACGAAGGCGGACATTGGAAATCTCTCGCGATCTCGTTAGCATTGGAATATTCTATGAAGATTAAACGTTATTCAGTTTGATTTGAATGCGAACGTGCCTTTTGTTATACGATTGCAGTGACTGGCACCGTTTAATGGTCGGCAAATTAGTGCTTTTGAGGGTTCCATGAATATGGAAGGTTCGCTCATTTTGGATTCAGCATCAAGTGCAAAGATCTTTTTGTTGTTCTCTGAGGATTATACATTATTTGCATCTTGATTTTGGTCTCTTATTTAGATTTCGCTGGGAAAATTTACCATGTGGCGGTGTGTCGTGGTTTAGTGAGTCTACTCTTACATTAATGAGAATTCATCCCGGAGGAATATCGATGCAAATCCAAAGACAGTTTATGCGAGACTGATTTATTATTCGTTTACCCACATCATAATCACACAAATACACGCAACTCACAAAAAAGAACAATAAAGGCTAAGTACCACATATTTTAGTTCATTTAACGTATCGAAAACTATTTTTTGAAACTTTTCAGGTAAGCACTTAAGTCGGAAAGGAGCCTTGCGATATACAAACGTCCCACATGTGTTGTGATCGCTGTAAGCGGTTGTAAGTTGTCAGTTAATTCTTATTGCATTAATGCATTTTTAAAATCGAATTCACTTTATTGCTCCCCACCACCTAGAGTTACAAATAACTCTTCTATTTTCGGCAATGTAAAATGAAAATCTTTTAATAATTAATTCACGGTCACTTTGTAATCGCCGCATAAACGAATAGTCGGGAAACGAAAAACGTCCGGCTTAATAATTGGTACAATAGGTGTTCCATAATCGGATCTGTATACTTTGTAAATTATACCTTCGCTTTGTTAACGTTTAAGTTTATTTTCCATTGGCACGCGCAGCGCAAGTGGAAGGGGACAAGACTTGCAAAATGCCGGCGTGTTATCTTTCAAGTACAATGACAACTTATGTTTATAAGTACCTATTTTTTCTGTAAATACTTCTAGAAATTCTTGTTTCAATATCTTCTTTTAGTTGAAATAAATCTATTGGCTTTAATTTAAGTTCGCGCATCCAGGTTCAGCCGATAAGCGGAGGTTCGGCCTTCTCAATAATAAATAATGGCAATTATATGGCGTTCTCAGCGCCCGCACAGCTGACTCGCACCGAGACCCGGCCTACCAATGTTATTGAGTCACCTGTATGTGATTGTCATTTTATACTATCTTTTTCAATCGGTAAAGTTGGTAGATGTTGATCGTAAAATGATTTAGATACCGCCGATATTTTGCTGCCTTTGTCGATTTCAAATAACACATTTTTATTTTCAACAATTAGTTCACAATGATATGGGCCGTCTTTTAAATTTTGAACTGACCGACCTTAAATATTATATATCTTTAATATAGCATACATTCCTTCAAACTCCTCATTTTCTGACTCCGATGAATCTGTTTCCATAAAGTTTTAATATTTAGAACCAGACCTGCCCGCACTCACATCAGTTTTATCGCACACGGACCCCTATTGGCCCTTCACTTTGCACTTGTGACACACGTACGACTTGTATCGGCACCTGTGCGACGCATGGCCGTCCTGGCCACAGCGCCAGCACCTTCTGCGTCGCGGAGCCTAGGCGTCACGACCAGCGGCGCTGGCCTGCCCGGCCACGCTCACCCGGTGCACCCGGTTGCCCGCATCTGCCTGGAGTCCTGCCCGGCTGACCCGGCTGCTACCCACGGCGCGGCTTGCGAGCGCGCCACACCCTTAGCCGCGTGCTGCTCGGCCGCCTCCAGCGCTAGCGCCAGCCCCACTGCCTCCTTGTAATCGAGAATGGTCTCCATAAATAAACGAGACCGTATCTCTTCGCTACGATGACCTGACACGAATTGATCTCGTATGTTCACATCCAACTGGTTCTCAAAATTGAAAAAGGAAGCCAAGTTTTTCAAATTCTGTAAGTAAGAACACTTTGATATTTTCGCCTTCCCCTTGCCGCCGCTGGCGTGTACGGAGGGCGGATTAAAGGTGAGTAAATGATACAATGAATGCTGTTACAATACTGAGTTTATTATAATAGCACACAGGATTATATAATCATGAATACTACTTCACATCTTTCCCCTAAAATTCAATAAAATACAGGTTTTAAATTTATTTTATTGTTAATATAATTAAGATACACATTTTGTTTATAATCAATATAAAAATTAATATTATGACACATTGATATGAAATGCGCTGTAAGTATACAATATTATAGAATATGATTTCATTGACAACATAATTATACGGTTAGAGATCTTAATATAGTAGTCTCTGGTTACATTAGTCATCATAACTTTCATAAGTGTTTGTACATGCTTACATTATATTAATATGCAATTTAAATTCTAGTGATCACCTATGTAACATCTTTTTATCCATAGTATGGTTTCGTTCTGTTTTTATGTATAATATTACTTTTTCCATTGTATTCGATCTCCACATTAGGTGACAAATCCCTAATTACTTTGTATGATCCAGAATATAAATGTTTAAGTTTTTCACCAGTTTCATTTTTATTAAGACTTTATCGTTAGGCTTATAGTGTATTGGATTGACATATTGATTGTATCTACTTTTCCTATCTATCTTGCTGGCTATCAAATTTTTTCGCGCTTCCGTTTGAGAAACTTGAAGACGGTACTTAAGTTCAAGGGGATAGTTGTCGTAGTTATAAAGTGGCTCTGCGCATTTTGCCAAATTATTGGGTAGGTTACACTTTCTAACATATACAAGTTCAAAAGGTGAAAATTTTGTTGACGTATGTACTGTTGTATTATACGCAAAGCACCAGAACGGTAACCAAGCACTCCACAATTCGGGTTTTTCTTCAGTTTAAATTCGTAAAAACGCACCTAAATTTTTGTGAGAGTTTTCTAACGCTCCAATGCTTTGGTGATGATACGCAGTTGAATTTAATTTCTTAATATGTAGTAATTCACAAACCTGTTTGACGGTCTCGGACATGAACTCCGTGCCTCGGTCAGTAGCAATCTCCCTCGGTACACCATGTTGAAGTATAAAATTATTTACGAAGGTGCGCGCCACTTCTGTAGTGGTTTTGGTGACAAGGGGATAAGCACACACATACTTTGTTAGCTCGCATTGCAGTGTAAGTATATAGGAAAAATCGTTACTGTCCTTATCTAATGGTCCTACCAAGTCTAAGTAAATTTTATCAAAAGCGGATTGAGCTGTCGTCGTGATAACCATGAGCTCTCTTACCTGCACTGTGTACTTATGTTTCTGACATTGAGTACATTTTTTTACGTAATTTTTGACATCACTTTCTATACCTGACCAAAAATGATATTTCTTTATATTGGTCAACATTCTTCTCACGCCCGCGTGACCACTAGTGGGTAAAAGATGAAATTCATTGAGTTTTTATCTTCTATTCTCTCTACATCTTTTAATGTACACAATCTGGGACCTTTCCAGTTGCTTTCTGCCCTTATTTCGCTGGTTAGCTTTTCTACAAAAATCTTATTTTTAGATTTTTTAATGAAATATACTTCAACAATGTTAAGTTTTTCACAACAATCACTCAGGTCTCTCGCAAATTCGGCTCGCGTAATTTGTGATTGAGACGCTGGTTTTATAAATATAGTTTTCATTTGGGCAACATAAAACAATATTTCAGTTTCTAATGTTATTATATTTTTATTTTTGTGATTTTTGTAACTATTATTGTCTGAAAATCTTAACTCTACTGCGTCTCGCGGTTTGATATGAGTTTCCACGACATTTGGTTGTTCTGCACAATCGTCGGTCTCGGCGGTCAGTTTATCAACTGTGACAGCAGCATCTAATTTTTGTTTTTGAGCGCGCGTCATTACTGAACACAAACGTTCATTCATTTCTTTCAGTTCGTTTGAAGAAATTTTTATTCTCGATAATGCATCGGCAACGATATTCTCGCTCCCTTTTACATATTTCATTTCATAATCATAGTCTTCGAGAATTAATCTAAATTTCTAAATGTCTTTCAAATTAAATAAGTATACAAGGGGTTTGTGGTCAGTTAGTATTTTAAATGTACGACCATATAAATACGGTCTAAAATATGGAGCTCTTTCTCTATAGTGGGGTAATTCTTTTCCGCTTTGTTGAGGCTCCTATTGGCGAATGCTACGGGGCAACCATTCGAGTTACATAAAACTGCCCCTATCGCGTACCCGGATGCATCCGTCTGAAGTATAAATTAATTTTGTTCTGAGAAATCTGGGTACTGGAGAATTGGCGGCGACTTCAAACAATTTTTTAGGGTTTCAAAATACGTTTGACAATTTATCATCCCATATGAATTGAGAGTCTTTTTTGCATAGTAAATTCAAATGATATGCATTCTAAATTCACTAAAGTTATGTTCGTAAATACTAACTTACGACTATCCTGCCAAATTGTTTAAACTAAACCCTCTAAGTTTTGTAAAATATCATCTTCTTTATTTTGTATAGTATTTATTATGTTTAGTATTTTGTAGTTATGAATGAGTGTTTTTGGTTTATGAAACATCAATTTGCTTGTATTTAGTTTGCTTGTTTTTATTTTAGTAGGGATTTCTTTGTAAATATATCGCACTGAGGTTTGCTGTTAGAAAAACCAATTTTATCCTGGCATAAGGGTGCCTTGGTACATAATTAAGCTGTATATTTTTTTTTTACTTTTGATACGATCGCGCTTGACCATAATCTCAACTGATGGAAAACGATGATGTGGTCCTGTCTACAAGTAACCTATTTACTCTTGACTTAAAAAAGTAATATTTCCCAGTGGGGTAGTTAAGTTAAACAAATATAGCGCTGAGTAACATGACACTACACGCCATCTACCGGATTGTGTGTACAACACTACGCCACCCAAGTACATCGTTACACCCAATAGATCAATCATCGATTTTAACAGTACCTACCTGCAGACTACTAGTGACATCTATCATTCGACGTGTGAAGTTTTTCTTCTCTTAGGAACAAAATTGTATCCATGTCAAATTTCAGTAGTAAATGTTTATGCAGCACATCGTTCTGCTGCAATTGTCTTTTTTCTTTTTGGTAGCTCAATTTTTATGGTCGCTTTTTAGGGTTCCGTACCCAAAGGGAACCCTATAACTAAGCCTCCGCTGTCCGTACGTTTGTCCGTATGTCTATCAGCGGGCTGCTTCTCTTGACCCGTAATAATTAGACAGTAGAAATGTTCACAGTCTGTAAAATTTTGACAATATATGTGCTCATCATTATTTTTATGTGGTAGTCGATTTTTTTCGCGATTTCGGTTTTGGTCTCGTAGGGAAAGTGGTTCATAATAATGAGTACAGTGAGCCCATACAAGGTGTTGTAGCTCCATTGAAAGAAAAATATCTCTGATTTATAGTTTTCTATAGCCGTGATTTTAATTTTTTATTTGGCTGCGACTTACGAGTTGTAGGCCGTAGGTTCGAACCCGGGCAGGCACTTTACTTTGTGTAAATTATTTCATCACCACTGCTCTCAAAACGGTAAAGTAAAACATCGTGAGGAAACCGGCATGTCCTAGAACCAAAAATTCGAAGACTTGTGACATCTAACAACCCGCACTGGGCCCGCGTGGTGTCCCAGCAATGGGAATATTATAGGCTGATTATGCTTATGCTTATTTATTTATTCAGGGGCGTGATGGCAATCTGGCCACTTTTAACGCCACCAAAACACAGGCGTGTCTTTTCACCGCTAAAAGGAGTCGTTTCCACCAAACTCCTACTTTTCGAGTTACGTCTATTCCTGTGACTGATCGGTTTGATCTCCTAGGCATAGAATAATATAGAATAGAATACTTTTTATTATGTAAACCACATAAGTTACAGAAAAGATAGATGAAGAAAACATTTCATAGGGTGACACAATGGGCGGCCTTATCGCTAAAAGCGATCTTTTCAAGACAACCTTTGGATGGATTTCAAAGATAACGGAAAAACAGTACTGCAGGTAGTCTTAGGTGTATTATTTATATAAATAAATATATGCAATTATAATTATGTAACAAATAAATAAATAAAAAAAGCAAAGGAACCAAGTGAAAACGATCAAACAGAAAGGTAGTGATTTTTGACCATTGTTTTTAAAATTGATAAATATTGAGCACGTTTTACTGATACGGGCAAGGCATTCCCTGCCATGACAATAGATGCAGGGTCAGACTTTGACTCTGTGTCTGGTGTCAGCTCGTCGAGCTCTGGACACGAGGGAGTGGGGGCTATTGCGGAGAACACAAAGTTCTTCCGTAAGCGGTCTAGATCAGAAGACGACCGGGGTCGTCTTCCAACGGAGAGATGGCCTCGGCCCGTAAAATCCCCACCAGTAGGCTCGAGAAGGAGGCAGGGGAGGGAGCTCGCCTCCCAGGAGGTTGTCCAGCGAGTGACAAAACTCGCCGAACAGGTGCGCAACCCTGGAGCAAGCGGAAGCCAATGGTGGCGGACCTCCGTCGGACGAAATGTCCAAGCTGCGGGCGGAGGTCGCTCGCTTGGCGGCCGCCACGGAGCTTCTCCAAAAGGAGAATGAGAAGCTTCGAGCATACCTGGCCGGGCTCCGAGGAGCCGGCTCAAAAGAGGCGCCTCAAGGGGGGCGCAAGCACGGGTAGCCCGTGCCGACAGAGGAGCAGGTCCTGAACCTGGTGCGGCAGAAGGTGGCTGCATTTACGCACAGATTCTCGGTCTTGGAGGGCATGGTCCTGCGCCCCCCGCTAGCGGCGAGCCAAAACAATAGATTTTTATAATAGATTTATTCAAATAAAAATGTTTACAAAAAGTTTACATTTAGCCAACAGTGATAAGATTTCCATACAATTATAATGCCTGAAAATAAACTAAAACTTAAATTATTATTATTTTCATGTTTTTGACTTTCTCGGGTCCCTAGAGACCCGGTCCTTTGGTAGGCGTACGAGGGGCCGCAGCCAACTCGCAGAGGCCTCTTTAGGCATTTCAAATGGAATGGGACACCAACCGACGATTATACCTGTATGCACTGTGGAAGTTTACCCAAGGACAATCCCCGGTTGGAGCAGGACTATTGCAGAATATGGAAACAAAAGATGAAAGCTATGGGTTTGACTGGTTTAGTGGACTAATAATCGTTTACTATGGAATAACTATTGGCCCCTGCCTGACCATTGACAATTAAAACGGCTTTAAAATAGCAGGGGGTGACTTGCACACTCAATAAATGGGCCCCCCGAAAAGGGTCGCTAGCACAAAGTGACGTAGCGCCAAGGGGGCAACATATTCCGAGGTGCTAGAGGAGTGGAGAGGTATACCACGGCTATCAGGACAATCCCGGAAGTACGGTCAAGATCCCTACCAGCACCTTACTGGATTATACGTCCTTCTCCCGAGCACGTTTGCTCTTGCGAATCTCCACTCAGACCGGCCGATTAAGGCTAGAAAGAGGTGGGAGCTCTGTTCCTCGTCAGTGTTCACTCCGGCCAGCCAATAAAGGCAAGCCGGAGATGAGGAACAAGAATTCTCCCTGGAGATCAGGTCCGTGGGGTCGCTAGTGCCCAACAGTTCGCCACAAAACTGCCTTGCGGATATATATATATATATATATATTATTATTATTATTATAGGTGCAAGTTATTGTGGTTCGGAATTGCAATGTTATATAGCAACCAGCCCGATCTAGGTTAATTTAAACCTGTGTTTCAGGCCACCACTTTACAATTCAACTACATTGGTGCAGTAATATTTAAAGGTTAACTAAATAAAAATAAAGAATCTTTTAACAACTACGAGAAAAAGCTCAATAAGTACCTTAATATCTAAAAACTAAGCTTATGTAATTATACAAAAGTAAACAATTACGAGGGAAACAAATATCATCATGCCAAGATTTCTAGAAGTTGTTCTGTGTCTGTGTAATGTAGAGTCTCTAAATATTCACACAACATTTTACTACATTTTTTATACCTTACACTATAGAAACTTAGAACCTTGTTGAGCCTGTTATATAGAAAAGGTCCCAAGAACAGATAAAAACGATTAGCAAACGCATGTCTAGTTTGAGACTTAATGCAAACCAAGTCCTTTCTTCTTTTGTCAGAAGGCACAGGATCAAAAGGAAGTGCAGTGTGCTGGTGAAGTACTATGTTTAAAATAAATAATTGCCGTACTGTAAGCACCTTACATGCTGCGTAAAGCTGGTGCGTAGGAAATCTAAAAGGGCGAAATGTAGCAACCTTTAGAATTGCTCATTGAGCACGCTCTAACGGGAGTAAAATTGTTTTTGCCGCACCACCCCAAGAAGTTATGCAATATGTAAGAATGGATTGACACAAAGCTAAATAGACCTGTTTAATTAATTTAAAGTCGGCTATGTTCCGTAAATTCTTAAAAACATATATTAATTTGCGCACTCTCGAACACAGTAAATCGATATGTTTACGGAAATATAAATTTGAGTCAATGGTGACACCTAGATATTTTAAATGGTCAGCTATAGCTAAAGTGGGGCAAGAACATGCAGTGTCAGCATACGTGCAACAATTATGTGCGCGAATGTTTAAAACGCAACCGGCCCGCAGAAAGCGGCATCATACGCGGCCGCCGTTGCTGCCAAACCGGGGTCGTCCGGCCAGGCCAACCGAGGAGGCGGGGTGGCACCAGCGAAGCATGCCAAGCCAAAGAAGAAAGGTGGGGCGGCTGCACAGGTGGCGAGGGCTCAAGCGCCGTCGATGCAACCCTCACCTAACTCTCCTGCGGCTGAAACCGGATGGCAGGTGGCCGGGGAAAAAAAGAAGGCGAGCAAGGCAGTCAGGGTGGCCAATAAAAGGCAGAGGAGGCGGCAGCGTAAAGCGCGAAGGGTCGCGGATATGCTACGCGCCCCAAAGACCGTAGCTGTAGTGGTCACGCTACAGCCGGACGCGGAAAAGAGGGGCGTGACTTACCGCGGTATTATCGCTAAGGCTAAGGAGGCGGTGGACCTCCAGGAGCTCGGTGTCACGGGGGGCCTCCGGCTTAGGTTGACCATGACTGGGGCCCAGATGCTGGAGATCCCCGGTGTAGCCAGTGGCCCGACCACTGACGCTCTGGCCGAAAAGCTCAGAGCGTCCTTAAATGCAAACGAGGTCCGTGTGTCCAAGCCGACAAAGTGCGTGGACATGCGCATCCTGGGCCTAGACGACTCCGTCACGGAAGAGGAGGTGGTGGCCGCCGTCGTCAGGACTGGGGGATGCTCTGCCGAGCAGGTGAAGGCAGGCACCATACGTCCTGACCGCACAGGCATGCAAACCGTCGTGATGATGATATGTATGTGTATGTATGTCTGTCTGAGTAATAAACTAGCATCCAATAGCAACGGTGGTTTTATTCGTAGCTGACAGATCACTGGCGACGAGGTACCCACACGTGAAAATAATATAATAAAAAGTGAAAAATGTCGAATACTATCGGAAATATTACAAGTTTCGATCACGACGCGCAAGAGTGGCCTATATTTAAAGGTCGGCTACTACAATTCATCAAATTGAACAGTGTGAAAACCGAAAATAAGAGTGCATTGTTACTGACCCATCTTTCAGACAACAGCTACCGCCTTGCACGGAACTTACTTCACCCGGATGTACTCAAGGAAGTAAAGTTCGAGGATCTAGTTAGTAAATTAGACAAGCATTTCACGCCGAGACGTTGTGCATTTGCTGATAGAGAGAAGTTTTACGAGGCGAGGAGATCTGATGGCGAGAGCATCGAACAATGGGCGGCTCGTGTGAGAGGTTTAGCCATTAACTGTGAGTTTGGAGAGGCATTGGATATGCTGCTGCGAGACCGTTTCATACTCGGGCTTGCACCGTGTCGGGAACGTGACCGGCTGTTTGAAGAGGATGCCAGCAAACTCACTTTTGCTAAGGCGTTGGAGGTAGCTCAACAGGCTGCATATGCGCGATTGGCTCGATCCAGGACCGCAGCAGTAGTTGACACCGCGGCGACAATCGTCCAGCCCACGCGGATCAAGGAAGAACCTGTGTACCGGCTGAGCGGGCAGCGCAGGAAGCGCGCGCGCGGCGAGCCAGCCGTACCTACCCGCAGCTCGAATAACATTTCCGAGGAGATTCGTCGGTGCACAGAGTGCGGTCTCAGAAACCACGACGCTGAAAAGTGTCGTTTTAAAAACTATCGGTGCTTAGGGTGTGGTGTGAAAGGCCACTTAAAGAAAGTGTGCAGTGCTAAAAAGACTGAACCACTTTTACATTGTTTGAGCACGGAGGAACTAAATTCAGAGCAAAGTGACTGCGAGGAATGTGAGCTATATAATGTAAGGTATGTTAGTAACTCGCCAATAATGATAAATGTGTTGATAGTTTTGGTAGGATTACATATGGAGTTGGATTCGGAGTCGGGGGCTAGTGTAATTTCCAAAACGCTTTACAAGAAGCATTTTTCCGACCGTTTGCTGATAAAATCAAACCAAAAAATGTGTCTTTACAATGGCCATAAAATCTCGCCCTTGGGATATTTTCAAGGTCGAATTAAGTACTTAAATAATACACACATTATTAAGATATTTGTTTTGCCAAACGGAGGTCCTCCGTTACTAGGACGACTTACTTCGACATAAAATTATGTCGAAGTTTAGGATTTATTTTACTTCAGATATTAATAACATCCAAACTAAATCTGTAACTGAGTCCGACTCGAAATAAGTGCAGCAACTTTTATCTAAATACTCCGACTGGTTTAATGGCGAACTAGGTAGGTTTTGAGGTGAAACTTGTTCTGAAAGAAGGCACCCAACCCAAATATTTTAAGCCGCGTTCCGTGCCCTTTGCCTTAAAGGAAAAGATGGAAGAGAAGATAAATAGGCTGGTAGGTTTAGGTTGATACTTCAACCGGTTAAATTTCCTAAATACGGAACCCCTATCGTTCCAGTATTAAAAGAAAACGGAAAAGTCAAAATAGCCGGTGATTTTTCAATCACATTAAATAAAGATTTAGAAATAGATAAATACCCAATGCCTAGGATAGATGAAGTTTTTGCCAAGTTAGGTGGAGGTGAGTGTTACAGCAAAATAGACCTAAGTAATGCTTACAACCAATTTGTCCTGGAGGAATCGTCGCAAGAGCTGATCGCGATAAGTACATCTAAAGGATTTTACAAATATACCCGACTTGTATATGGTTTAGCAAACGTACCTGCCATTTTTCAAAGAGCGATGGAATCATTATTAATAGGCATAGAAGGTGTAAGCATATGGTTGGATGACGTTTGTGTAACCGCGCCGACTAAACAATTACATTTTAGCAGGTTAAAGTACACTTGACGGCGGGCGCGTCCTGGCTTAACCTGGGGCATTGCCACGTCACAAATATTGGACATGGCCTCCCGGAACAACTGTGGTGACACCCAGGAGGAGCTCCCGGTCCAGCTGCTTTAGCACCCACCGCGGACCACTCGGGGCCTGCCCGACCGGCAGTTGAGGTCTGGGCGGAGACGTCAAACCGGATGTACCTGTGATCGGAATATGTCTCCATCTCCTCTATGACGCGCCAGTCGACGACACGTGGTGACAGAGCAGGGCTGGCGTACACATTTAAAAAAAGTAACAAAACCAAGTTATTTTCGTTTGTATTGCACAGCAGCAGATATTATTTTTTTAGTCTTTTGTTAAAAAATGAAGGAGTAAAATGGTTTCATCTCAACGATTTGGAGTTTATTTAGTGTTTTTTTTTCCTATTATGCGATACCAATACATAAATTCTGGTTAAACCAAGTTACGTGCAATATCATGTAGATTCCAACCTTTTTTTTCAGATGTAATTTCTCAGTAAATGCCGACGAAAAACTTCTTCATCTGCACACTATTTTTAAGCTTTTTCGAGAGAGCACCCTTAATTTAGTTATAAGCGACCGAGTTGAAGTGCCGCAGCTCATATGTAAACACTCCAACCATTTGCTACATGAATCTACGACGATCAAATAAACATGTTGATTAATAGCCATGTAATCGATGTGCAAGTCGCCACGGAACAGGTTCGCGCGGCCAGGGCGCGGGGGGCGCGCGCGGCGGGGCGGCGCGAGTGCCGGCGCACGTGTGGCACGTGCCTACCCATTATTCTATGTCCTTATCGATCGACTGCCACCAAAATCTACTACGAGCTGCACTCTTTTGTTTTTACCACGCCGAAATGACCTGAATGAAGTACTTGTAATAACCTTTTCCGGTACACTGCTGGTATCACAACTCTGTGGCCTCTAAAAATTTTCAATTTCAAAATTTTTTTTTACAGTTCAAATAGGGCAGAACCAGTTTACACTCAATTTTACGCGGCCAGCCGTTCTGCACGTATTTAATTACTGTTTGTAAAATTTTGTCCTTACAAGTTTCCGTTTTAATATCGCTAAACGTTATCGGGGCGATGTTAGCATCTAAGAAATTGAGAAATGACAGACATCTTGTCCTTCCGTTCTACAGTCAAGTGCAGGTAGGGGCGAGCGCGATAAATAGTCCGCCGCGACATTAATTTCGCTTTTAATATATTGGACGTTATAATTATATGCAGACAATATTATCGCATACCGTTGTAACCTCGATGCTGCCATAACTGAAATACCTGATTTCTTTCCGAATACCGAGAGTAAAGGACGATGGTCAGTTTTAAGGACAAACGGTTCCTGACGTCCATATAGATATTGATGGAAATGCTATACAGCGAAAATAATGGCAGTCGCCTCTTTCTGAATCTGACTGTAGTTTTTTTCACTTGTCACACTACAATGACCTTGAGGCGAACGCCAGCAGTCGCTCGAGATGCGGGCGCTCGCTGTCGCGCCGCGCCAGCCCCGCGCCCATCCCGGCCGGGCTCGCCTCTACCGTCAACACCAACTGTGCAGCGCGCAGCTTGTGGACAAGGACCTTGAGGCGAACGCCAGCGGTCGCTCGAGATGCGGGCGCTCGCTGTCGCGCCGCGCCAGCCCCGCGCCCAGCCCGGCCGGGCCCGCCTCTACCGTCAACACCAACTGTGCAGCGCGCAGCTTGTGGACAAGGACCTTGAGGCGAACGCCAGCGATCGCTCGAGATGCGGGCGCTCGCTGTCGCGCCGCGCCAGCCCCGCGCCCAGCCCGGCCGGGCCCGCGTCTACCGTCAACACCAACTGTGCAGCGGGATTATATTGCGCTAGCACTCTTTCTGAAGATGGCTCAACCTTTACACTATTTAATGCACGATCATGACATTCGCTCCACTCCCACCGCGATTTTTTACGCAATAAATCGTGCAGCGGATGCAACTTGGCTGATGAATTCGGTATAAAGTTACGGTAATAGTTAATTAATCCTATAAATCGCTTAACTTAAGTGACATTTGTTGGCCGCGGCGCATTTACAATAGCTTCCGTTTTTATAGGTCAAGTTCGTAAAAAAAAACAACATTTTTCTTTGTGCAATTTTAAGCCTGCTTCTTTAAATCGCTTTAATACTTCGTGGTGGTCGCAAAAGCTGGCGACTCTGCGTCAGGCATGCGATTCCGCACGGCGCTGGTACACCTGGCATCGCAGGCTCCGCATCCACCCTCCGGATGCGCAGGTCAGAGAGGCGGAGCTTTACGAGGAGTACAACTTCGAAAACCGGTGAAACTTCGTCAAGCATTTTTGACGTTTGCCTCCCAGACTGGGGTGGGCTGGGGCTGACTTTAAGCGGCTTCTGCTCAATCTAGGGGGACGAAAAGCCTCTTGCCGGAGGCTTTACGCGTCATGTGGTCCATGGCCCTTTATGGGGCGCCAGTGTGGGCGCCTACTTTGAGGAAGCGACCTGCCCGTTACCTCAACGCGTCCCAGAGGGTCATGGCCATCCGTATGGCCCGGGGATACCGCACGGTCTCTGGCGAGGCGGCGAGCCTCCTTGCTGGACTTCCGCCATGAAATCTGGAGGCGAGAGCCCTCGCGCTCATTTACGAGTGGCGCGTGGAGGCGCAACGCTGGGGCGAGACTTCTCTGCCGCGGCAAATTGCAGCAAGGCGGACGGAGCTCCGGCAGGATCTCATGGCGGTGTGGAGACAGCGACTGTTGCAACCCAGCGCTGGGCACGCCACAATACAAGCGATTAGTACCCTCTGTGAGGAGTGGCTGGAGCGGCGCCACGGCGTCCTCACCTCCCGCCTGACACAGGTACTCACCGGACACGGTTGTTTCGGGAGGTAACGGTTTCGGATTCGGCGGGAGGACACGCCTGGGTGTCAACACTGCGAGGATTGCCCGGAGGACAAAGTGGAGCATACGGTAGAGGTCTGCCCTGCTTGGGCGGAGCACCGCCGAGTCCTCGTCGAGGCGATCGGCAGCGGCGACCTCTCGCGACCGGCCCTGGTTCAGTCTATGGTCCAGAGCGAGGAGGCATGGGAAGCCGTCACCTCCTTCTGCGAAGTAGTAATGGTAGCGAAGATCAAAACCAGGCCCGTGTCGGCGGCGCGCTGTGTTCCACGCGCGCCTCATAGAGATGTCAGCAGGGGAGACGGGGCCCGCCAGGGAAGGACAAAAAAGGGAGTTACGGAATCCGTTCGAAAGAGGCACCATACCCTGGAACGCAAAGGGCAGTAGGAGGAACACGGATGGGTTTTAGTCAGTAAGAGTCTGACACTCAAACTACATTTGATGATTTCCCATCCTTAAAAAAAAAAAATTATAATAGTTACGAAAAAGTCATCCTAATATACCTCTCACAATCCAGTTTTGTAGATAATAATATTAGGTAATACGTTCTATGTTCAAATGTGCGACTTCTCTGTTCTTAATTTTGCTAGCTGTTTAAGTTGGAAGTGTCGTGAATTTAGAGACTATAATTTTTTGTTAAAAATATTTTATGTGTTTATTTAAACTTTATGTAAAACTGTGGTATCTACACAGGAAGGTTTATTGCAACAAGGCATTATCTTGAAGTGAAACATAAGTAAACTATCCAATTTTAAAGGTAAGACGTGTGCAATATTTGTTTATTTGCCGAACTGGTAATTATTTAAGAATCATCCTTAAATATATATAACCACGTCGGCAAATAGTTCTATATCTGACTCTGTATGTCTCTGCCGTGTGTAGCTGCACTGTAATTGAAAAAGTAGCAAAACATTTGACATATTGAAAAACACTGCTTTTTTAATTTGAGATTTGATATGCTACCACCAAACTACATCAGACAGCTTGAAGTGATTTTAAAGAAAATTTTAATAAGTTTTTTTTTAAAATAACATAATAGTTAATACAGTTCGTTAATTAGTTCATAGTTCGCTATGTTATGCTAAGAAGCATACAAATATAATTGCATGCGAATAAAGATAAAAACAAAACAGTCAAAATTAAGTATAACAATAATGTCTCATTACAAATCATATGTCAATGATGATAAATAAAAAATTATAAATGTCACAATATGAAGTAATTTCTACAGTCAATGCATAAATAAATAACAATAAGTTACATTATTTCACAATATTCAAATGTTTCTATAGTCAAATAAATAAGTTTACATTAATTTTCATTCAGAAATTCATCTGTCGTATAATAACATTTTTCAATTAACAATTGCTTTAATTTTTTTTGAATAGTCCAATATTCATTTTTTTTATGTCATCTGGTAGTTTAATGTAGATGCGCGGTGCCATGCCTAAAACGCTCTTTCTCACGAAGGCAGTTTTGCAACGCTGATTGATTAAAGAGTTTGCGTATTGGCTACGAATCGCAACATCTCGTAGCGTTGACACTTTTTCGAACAATCTCATGTTTGTTTTGACTAATACACTAATTTCAAAAATATATAACGAAGGTAAGGTACACAGCTATCATCACTAGTCAGACCACACATTGATCTTATGCATCTTTTTGTGCCTTAAAACGATATCTTTATCAGTAGAAATGCCCCAAAAAATAATGCCATATCGCAATATTGAGGCTACTAATCCGTAATATGCAACTAGTAGCGCATCCGTATTTACTTTTTTTTAAATTTGAAAAAGTGCATATTCTGATTTATTTATTTTCTTACTTAGTTCATCTATGTGGGCCTTCCAGTTAAGTTGATTATCAACAAATAAACCTAAGAATTTTGCTACTTCAACTTCCTCAATGTCACAGTTACTATGCCTGATGTTTACATTTGGTACTGTAGTTCATTGATGAAAGTGCATTATTTTGGTTTTCTGTAGGTTTATGACTAAATTATTTTTAGTAAGCCAAGTAATTATGTCCGATTGCGTATTATTTATGTCATCTTGATAAATATTGCGATCTTTACATTTCACTATGGCAATATTATCATCACCATTTGATGTTGAGTTACTTTTGTCAGATCATATAATTTAGACTAAGAAAAGTGGTGGCCCAAGGACACTACCCTGTGGGACAAACTTTATCAATCTAGAACGAGACAAGAAACTCTTTTCAAATCTTGAATTTTTACATGCTCTTGCAATCTCTGAACATTGCATTCTGTTGTAGAAATAGGATTCAATTAATTTTAAAATATTACCTCTGATACCGTTACTACGTAGTTTGTCTAATAAGACGTCGTGCTTTACGTGATCGAAGGTTTTGGTCATATCTGTGTAAATAGTAAAAATAGCCATGTTGATTGTGGTATTCTCTCTAAAGCCCTTTTGTTCCTTGTATGCAAGTAACAAAAGGGTTTTAGAGAGAATAAATTATAAGTAAAATTTATTGAGATAGCAATATAGAGACTTATAAATAATGTCATCAAAAATATTTATAGTTTGATTATTAAGAAAAGTTTCTTAACTGTATATCAAACACAATACATCAGCTTTCGATGTGAGCACTCACTTCTGAAACTCTGTCTATATACTCGTATGTATAGATACAGGTAATTAAGATCATTGATGATTACTATGTATCATCATCATCATCATCATCATCTGCCTAGCCTATTCCCAATTTTATTGGGGTCGGCTTTCAGTCAAACCGGATCACCCATACACAGAACAATCTTGGCAAGCGATGCTTAACCTTGAAAATCGACCCATGCGGCTGTTATTATCTAGCCATGAGCTCCTTATATAGAATAGAATAGAATAGAAAAACATTTATTCAGCAGACACAAACGCACAGCGACAAAGAAAACAGAAGTAATAAGTAGCAGGTACACAAATTGCGCTGAGCGTGCCCATGTCGAAAGGGTAACCATCACAGCATTTGCTGGGCGTCAGACACCCAGCGCTGGTTTTCAGTTGGCACCCCACAGTGACACAAAGATGAAGGTAAATACAAAAAACATAATACTTAATTAAATATTCTAAAATCAAAATAAATCGGAATGAAATACAGAATTTATTTTTATTAAATATTTGATTATCTGTGGGTAGTTGTAACAGTTAGACAAAGAAAATTAGCTCACATTTATAAAATTAATATTATCGTCGTTACATCGTGGGTAGTGCAGCGTCGTGATCTCGTTGCGACGGTCAGTGCTGTAGATAACCTCTCGTTTTCGATCGTGGTTCAAGCTGTGGTTGAAAACACGTGAAGGGTTTCGTACCTTAATTTTTGTTATAGCGGCAACAGAAATACACAATCTGCGACAACTGTCTACCTATAACCGCTCTTGGGATACAGCCTGCTGACAGACAGACGGACGGTTATTGGAGGCTTAGTAATTGAGTTCCGTTGGTTACCCTTTGTGTACAGAACCCTAAAAATCAATACACAATTTATAAAGTAGGTAAACTAGGTTTTTCCAGTGGCTTGGCCCACGTAGTCACTAGAGAATTTACTCCCGGGATATAACATAGATTAAATCCTTTCTCAAAGTCCAAATTTTATTTAAATCAGTTCAGTAGTTTTGACGTGAAAGCGCGATAGACAAGCTGACAGACAAGAGTTACTTTCGCATTTATAATATTAGTATGGATATTATTTTATTACTTTATCACACATCAAACTGGCGTTGTCGAAAAAGCAGTTATCCTTTTCGTGAATATGAAAAATGAAATCCTACTTGTGTTGGAGTCGCCAGTAGGTTATAGTTATAGCTAACTATGTAAGGTACAACCAACAACCAACCAACAATAAAATACGCACAGCCTAGCTTTTCGCAAGTTGGTGCACATGCATAGCTATAAGTACCGCCAGTCAGCGAAGCCCTGACGCCTGCTCAGCCAATGTAAAATCTACTGACTTGGCGCTCTAATATTTTAACACGTGCTTTTGTCAGTGCTACGAATATTTTCGATTTTAGTGAACTTTTCTAGTTTGAAACTCGATCGAAAGTGTTCCTTGTGTTTGTTCCTTGGTACAAGGTTTGTTTTTTTTAGCTGTAACTGTCCTTTCTTAACTGGAATAAGCCAATATGAACGATCCTGACCCCCCAGATGAAATATTTGATCTCTCCCCCGTACTAACAATTACTCTTCCCCATGACACCGAAATAACCCCACAGGATCCTATTATGAATACGGAAACATCTAATCGCAAGAGGGTCGCTAGTTTCGTCCCCTACATCTTCTAATATTAAACCGAAGATTGCGAAAAACACAATCAGCAGACTTTTTTATACCGCTAGAGATAATCCGCCTTATATTGTGAATGTTTCGCTTAAAGACCAACAAACCTCAGGCACAGTGCTACAACCTATCAAGTTTGGTATCTTTTTGGCATACGTCTCGATGGGATCAAACGTATAGGCAGAAATCGTGTGTCAGTCGAGTTCAAGTCACATCAGGACGCAAACAGTTTCCTTAACAATAAAATTTTATCCCAACACAACTACATGGCTGCCATTCCACAATTCAGCATTACAAGAATGGGTATTGTAAGGGATATTCCAGTTGAGTGGTCAGAAGAGGAAATCATCGAAAATATTCAGGTCCCTGAGGGTTGTGGCTCCGATATCAAAGCCAGAAGGATGAAACGTAAGGTTTCCTCTTCTGGTGTGACTGAGTGGAAGCCTACACAGACTGTTGTGCTAACTTTTGACGGACAAGTCCTACCTAAGCGTGTGTACAGCTTCTACTCGGCTCTCCCAGTTACGCGTTACACCTACCCAACGGTTCAATGCTACCATTGTTGTCGCTTTGGACATACCCGCACACCTTGCAGATCAAAACCTAGGTGCTTTAAGTGAGGTGCAGATCATCCAGGTGATGGACGTGAAGTCACCCCTGAATTGAGTTTCTGTGGTTCGTGTACTGGCAACCATTTCCCACCTGTATCCAGATCATATGCTGAAGTCTCCAAATCTTCCCCACGCAACAAGGCTACTGTGAATAAATCACAATCCCAGTCCTCAAGTCCCATCCCAGTAACCCAAACCTCATACCGTAAAACGGTACTTTTGAAACCCAAACCCCGTATATCCCTTTCACCTGGCTATGATAGACGCGCTCACCTGAACCTCACCCAAAATGACTCCTCTTCCCCATATAAGAACAGCTGTGCCCTTCCAATGGAAGCTGCTGAGCCAATATTTTACAGACAAGAGGATAAATCGACAAATCAAAATTGACCTCTATCCTAAACTATATCCATAACATTCCATCCCCTGATATTTCTCCAATGGAACGTGAGGAGTATTACTCTCAGAAAGCCTGATCCTTCTTTTTTAATTAATAAATTTAAACCATCGATCTGCGGTATTGCTGTGACATGGCTCTTGCCTGGGAGCAATTTCAGTTTGCCGTGTTTTGACAGTGTACGTAATGATAGATCCGATGGATATGGGGGATGTGCCTTGCTCATGAATAGCAAGGTATCATTCACCCAGATTCTTCTAACCTTTGGTGGTGACGACATAAATGTTGTTGCTGTGAAGGCTGAGATTATAAATATTTTTTCCTTTTATATTACGCACCCACAAATCGAATATCTTACAGTAATTAGAAATTTATTATGTAGCGTTAGTGGACCAATACTGTCTTGTCATGGGTGATTTTAATTGCCACCATTATCGTTGGGGGTCAGATACTTGCGATAACTTTGGCATAGGTATGCTTGATATATTGGATGATCTCAACCTTTTTCTGATCAACGATGGCAGTGCTACGCGCAGGTCTGCACCTGGTCAAAATAAAAGTTGTGTTGATTTGACATTCTGCTCATCTAACATGTCTAGTCTACTCATTTGGCGTTGCTTGGATATGACCTATGGAAGTGATCACTACCTCATCTTAATTGAATTCCCTTTCAAAAATATTCATTTAAAAGTTTTTTCCTCTCTTTTAAAACATCAATTAAATTCGGCTGACTGGGACTTATATTCTAAAATTCTGGACCTAAGAATATCTTCCCTTCCAGAAGTTAATAGAGATAATGCCCAGAATTCTTTTTTGTCCTTATCCTCCACTATCACCTCTACAGCTGATGATTGTTTCCCGTCCAAAAAAACTCAATCCGGTAGACTTCCTTCCCCGCCATGGTGGGATAGGGAATGCACTAGCATGGTCAAGGCCAGGAATGAAGCTGAAAAGACAGTCAAGAGCAATATGAACCTAGATAACCTTATTGCCTTCAAACAGATACTAGCCAAGTCCAGGAAATTACTAAAAAGGAGAAAACGCGAAGGTTGGGCAAAATATTGTAGTTCGCTGAGTCCGTCCACCCCGGTTTCGGTGGTTTGGCGGAAGGTGAAACTTTTTAGCACCTGCCTCTTCTAACAACCTCACGCAAGAACTGGGATACCAGTTTTTCTCGAAAATCGCTCCAGCCTATGTTCCAAGTGTTGAGGAAACCAATGTTGACATCGATGATGCAGACAACATTGACAACCCAATGAACAGGCCATTCGACTTAGAGGAGCTAAAAACTGTTCTATCCCATGTCAAGGATTCCGCGCCGGGCGTGGATGGATTCCCGTACTCCTTTATTTCTAAAGCTGGTCCAAAAACTCACAAATATTACCTAGACCTGGCTAATTTCTGTTTTACTTCCGGCTACATTCCCACAGAGTGGAAGGTTCAAGTTGTCATTCCGATTTCAAAACCAGGCAAAGATCCTAATGATCATTACTCATACAGACCTATTGCTTTATCGTCCATACTTATTAAACTATTGGAACATTTAGTCAAAAACCGGTTAGTGTGGTTGGTGGAAAACAGGAAACTGCTCCCAATGACTCAATTTGGCTTGGCAAACAGTCCTTTTCAAATAACATTGTTGTCGATTTTGTGGCCACACATTCCTTCGCCACATTATTTCTAAGTACTTGTTTACCTTTGACAGCGTTTGCAAAAGGTAATAAAATGTCTTAGGTTTTATTTAGTTCTGCCATAAGAACTTTTATTCTTGTTTCGTTTTCGTTGCACTTCCAGCTGTTTCTTAACTCCCCATCGACATTCCCGTATATATCCGAAGTTGAATGTCAAAATTTACATTTATTTCACCTGTATTTCGATGACTGCCTAAGTCAGCGGTGTTCACAAATCTGCTCTGTGAAAATATTTTGCTGACGCTTGTAGTTCCTCGATAACATGGGTTGGTATTACACCTTGTCGACACAATGCATTTACACTTGGGACAAATCTACTGAACCTTCTTACGTAAAAACTTCAACTTTTTCCTTTAACTTGAGATGAACTTCTTGCACCTTTCTTTCTCTATAAAAGGTGAATTATACTCGTTATTGCCTCGTCCTCTATGATGATGGAAAACTAGTGTAGTCTCGTATTTATAGTCTGTGGCGTCACATAATTTAGAAGCATCAAAACAAACAAAAAGAAAACAAACCAGAATCACAACCCTATACGGGCGTGTGCTGCCATCTGTAACAATCTTCATTCGGATTTTATGTCTAATAACGGCGTCACGTTTTTTCCTAAAAATTGTTTTGTTTTTTCTGTAAAAAACTCAGCAACATAAAAATGTGTAAAATAAAGTCAGAGGAGAAAAGAAAGAAGTGAGATCTACCGAAAAAGATCAGAAAAACGAATAAAATACATAGATACCTACACTACTGTAGTTCCGATCCAGAGTGACAAGAAAATGGCCGCCTAATTTTACAACGAACCGTGTGTAAAAACGCCGCCGAAAACCTTGCTTTGTTTCAGATGCTTTGAATATATTTGCGATCTACGACCGCATGTGGTTAAATAATTTACCTAATGTCTATTGGGAGCACGGTAACTAGCCTGATCTTTTGGGGCGTTCTGAGGGAACGCACGTAGATCTATATTGGCTATTTTTTTTGTGAGCAACCTGCCTTGATCTTTTGGGGCGTTCTGAGGGAACGCACGTAGATCTATATTGGCAATTTTTTGTGAGCAACCTGCCTTGATTTTTTGGGGCGTTCTGAGAGAACGCACGTAGATCTATATTGGCAATTTTTTGTGAACAACTTGCCTTGACCTTTTGGGGCGTCCTGCGGGGGCGCACGTGCTTTTGTTACAATGGCTATGTTGTGAGCTAAGCAACCTGACACAATGGTTGATTTTTTTCCTGTAACTTTAATGGGAAGTTCTGTGGGAACTTACGTGGTGATATGGTGCAACATTTGTTGCCTTTGCAGCATGCATTATACTTTTGCAGATACTGTAACAAGTCCTGATAACAATTCACTTGATATACATGACTATAATGAAAATATCTCTCCGGAGTTGGTTAAAACTAAATCCCCGGAGTTGATTACACTTTTGCATGCATTATACTTTGCAGATACTGTAACAAGTCCTGATAACAATTCACCTGATATACAGGAATATAGTGAAAATATCTCTCCGGAGTTAGTTAAAACAGAATCCCAGGAGTTGATAAAAGATGTTCCTCCAAATGTGGAGTGTGAGAACTCAGAGTTGATAAATGAAATGGTGGATGTAGAACATCCTCAGCCAGAGAAAGACAATATTGAAAAGGAAAAACCAGCTAAATTAAACCCAGAGATTAGATCTGCAATCAACGAAATGTCTCAAAAGTGAGACCAAATCAATACAAAAAAGACAACAGCAAATTGCCACTGCCTTTTCATGTTTGGGCTCTGGCCTTCAAATGTGCTTAAAGGATGGTCAAGCACAGAAGATTAACATAATGAAAAAGCTAAACAATGCTTCAAGGTTATTATGTGACTCAATATATCTAGATACAAGAGGACCTAGATCCCTCTTATCATCGGTCATAAATATAGACTGAGAGTCGGAATCAAAAATCTAATTATTTGGTGAAACCTCACCGAGATAATAAGAGCAGCAATATCAGTGAAAAAATCAGGCCAGGAGCTGAAGTTAGCGGAAACTAAGCTTTAAACTGGTGGGGCCCTTCTCGCACAGAAGTGAAGAGGGGGGAGAGCACCCACAGCACCAGCTGTGGACAGACAGTGGGGGGACAGGAGAAACCATCAGCGTTTCTAGTAAACTCACAGGTGGGCAGACTTAAATCTAATTTTTTACCCGACTACGGCAAAGCCAAAAGGAAGGGTTATGATTTTTTGTCTAAAACTAATCACCACAGATCCTTTTATTCTTAACTGGATTATAGGGATTGTATACAATTCCATTTCATACAAAGCCACATCAGAGTTAAACTCGGTTAATGGCAAATTTTCCAAACTGGAGTCCTCACAGATAAAATCTGATAATTTTCTTTAAAGGCAATACAAATTTGTCAACCTATACAAAATTAGTTTTTTGCTCACCAATTTTTTCCTTGTTGAAAAGCCCAATGGAACTTTTCCTTTCATTTTGAATTTAAAAAGTTAAATGATTTGTCAAAACTGAGAGTCTTCCAACTTGTTAAGTTGGAAGACTATAGAGCAGTACTTATGAAAACTGCTACAAAAATATGATTTTCTTGATCATTCTATTTAAAAGATGCTTACTTACATGATTAGCATAAACAAGTACTTATAGTAAGAAATACTCAAGACCTATATTTCATGAAATATACTACGAAGTTAATGTTTTACCTTTTGGCCTACGTATGGCCCTATTAACATTTACAAGACTAATGAAACCAGTGATAGCATACTTAAAAGAAAAATGTTTTACATCTGTTATATATTTGGATGATCATCATCATCAACCTAGCCTTTTCCAACTGTATTTGGATGATGATAAAGAAAAAGAAATAACTGTCTGAAGTTAATAAAATAATTACTTTCTAAAAGTCAGATAGGTTTCGGGCTCAGGTTATTGGAACCTTAAGCATGGTATTCTTTATACTAAAGAACTTGAGCAACATAAATATCTTATTTTAAAAGATAATAATGACAAATATAATTTAAACACTAAATTAAATGCTGCATGTATACAAGATCCCAAATGGTGAGCTAAAAATATAGTTCAATGGGGCAATCCCATAACAAAGAACATTTTTTGAGTTACAAATATTTACAGATGCCTCATCCACTGGGTGGGGAGTATATTGTAACTCTCAGACTGCCCATGGGTAATGGACTGAGAGTGAAGCTCGGCTTCACATTAATTCTTTAGAATCATATGCTAATTTCTTTTGGTCAAAATATTTTGAAATCTTAATTAGGATTGATAACATGACTGCAGTGTCATATATTAGAAATCCTAACAGATTAGCAGGGGTTCAATATCGACTTAAGTACATAAAATTACCAAAAATATTTGGCAGTGGTCCGAGTCTAGAATTTTCTTTTTTTTTTTTTTGCAAAAACATAATGGGAACTAAGTGACACCAATTATCAAAAGATCATTTCTTTATTAGGTGAACCTTCAATTCATTTGTTTCCGTCACAGACCAATACAAAGTGCCATAGTTATGTATCATGGCACCCGGACTCAGAGGCTGTAGCAGTGGATATCTTAACTTTGGATTGGTCTCAATATCATCTTTACTATGTTTTCCCTCCATTCTCTATGGCTTTTAAAACCATTGAAAGGACAATAACAGACAGAGCAATAGGTATTGTAGTAGTTCCCCAGGGGAGCACTCAACCATGGTTAGTAATATTTAATAGATTGCTAATAGAGAAGCCTGTTTATATTTCAACCTTCTACAGATCTTCTCACTTTGCACAGTTTCCAGATTGTCACACTCCTTCACCAGAAATTGACATTGATGGCAGGAATATTATCAGGAAATGATTTGTAGTCCTGGGAATTAGTGATGATGCAGTTGATATTTTGATGAACTTAATATTTAAAAGTACATTAAATCAATACTCACCTGCAATAGTAGTATGGGCTAAATACTGTAAATCACAAAATATAAATATTACTGAGGTCATTCAATATCTCACTTGGAAATTTCAGAGGGAATTTCTTCTTCTTCTTCTTCCACCTGGCGTTAATCCCGGCTATTGCCAGGGTCCGCCTTCCTACTTAGCTTCCTCCACTTTGCCCGATCTTCAACATCCTTCTCAGTCAGGCCATTGGCTCTCATGTCGGACTTGACGACGTCCAGCCAGCGCTTGCGAGGGCGACCACGGGGCCTAGCCCCAAGAACAGCCATATTCATGCATCTCCGACCAACGTACTCCATAGGGCGGCGCATGATGTGGCCATACCATCGCAGATGACACTCTTGCAGTTTTTCCCCCACGTCACGGACACCAAGACTACCTCGGATGTATGAGTTGCGCATGCGATCGGATCGCGTTACGCCACTCATCCACCTCAGCATCTTCATCTCCGTGACGCGAAGCTCCTGGGTGTGTCTGCTTAGTGCTGGCCAACACTCGCCCCCGTACAGTAGGACAGGCCGAATGATGCATTTATATATCTGCCCCTTGAGCTTCGGAGGCATTTTGCGGTCGCATACAACGCCCGTCACCTCGCGCCACTTCGCCCAAGCCGCGCCAATACGTGCTTGGACATCGTCGTCCACGATGCCAGACTCGTGCAGCACGGATCCAAGGTACCTGAACGTATCGGACTTTCTGATCAGGTCCGAACCTATTCGGATGGTGTTTGTATCCGTGCTGCCACAGGACATGTACTCAGTCTTCGCCACATTTAGTCTCAGACCACCGTTTTCAAGCGTGTCCTTCCAAATGTTGACTTTGCGCTCAAGATGGGCTTTGTTCTGATTAACGAGGGCGATGTCATCGGCATACATCATTAGCCATGGAGGCTGATCTTGGATGTTTGCCGTAACTACATCGAGCACTACGTTAAACAAGAACGGGCTAAGAGCCGAGCCTTGGTGAACGCCAACAGATATTGGGAAGCCATTCGATTCGCCAACAGCGGTCTGGACAGAGGACACGGAATCGCGGTACATGTCTCTGATAATGTCAATATAGGCCTCGGGAACGCCCTTGAAGCGCAGTGCCCACCAGATGGACTGCCGAGGTATACAGTCGAAGGCCTTCTGCAGGTCTAAAAAGGCCATATGCAAAGCTCTCCTTCTCTCTCTGTAAGCCTCAGCCAGATTCCGTAAGGCGAACACTGCGTCCATGGTGCTGTTACTCGCCCGGAAGCCATATTGACACTCAGAGACAGTACACTCGCTACGGAGCCGTGTGTCAATGATGCGCTCGAAGAGCTTCATGGTGTGGCACATGATCTTGATACCGCGGTAGCTACCACAATCCTGTACGCTACCTTTGCCTTTGTAAACAGGGATAATCAGGCTAAATCGCCACTGGTTCGGCATTTCCTTGGTGATCAGGATGCGGTTAAAAAGATCCGTCAGAAGGTCCACACCATGTGGGCCCATCGCCTTCCACACTTCAATTGGCACATTGTCAGGCCCGACCGCTTTCCGGTTCTTCATGTGGCGAAGAGCAATGCGGGTTTCGTCGGGGGAAATAGGGGAAATAAGCCCAAGGTTAGGAGGCGGTTCCGGAGGAAGGTTATGGGGATGCTGTTTGTTAGACAGCTCCGCGAAGTACACCATCTCTCCTTAACAGAGGGGGCATCGTAGAGCAGCTTACCCTGGGCGTCCCTTACACAAAGACATTTGCTAATGTCCCGTGTAGCTTTCTCCCGGCCACGCGCCAGCTTAAAAATAAGCTTTTGCCCCTCCGCAGTTTCCAGCTTGTCGTATAAGGGCGCCAGACTTTTGCTGCGGGCTCTGGCTACAGCTTTTTTGCAAGCGCGCTTAGCCGCTCCATATGCCTCCCTGTCATCCGGAGAGTTGGACCCTTGCCACTGTTTAAATAAAACCTTCTTCTTCCGAGTCGCCTCCTGCACCCCGTCATCCCACCACCACGTCTCCTTTCCTATGGTGCGGCCACCACGAGAACTGCCAAGGACGCGCTTACCCGCACCGGTGATTGCTGAATGGATCCTACTCCAGATCTCTTGAGCGGACTCATGCGGAGCACTGATCTTAAGATGCTCGACCTCCGCGATGAAGTCCGACTGCCTAGGACCATCAAGCAACCACCACTTAGTGCGGGGTTTGCGTTTCTCGTTCACTCTCTTCTTCGGTACAACCGCAAAGTCCAGGACAAGGAGGCGGTGTTGAGCCGTTAGGCTTTTGCCTGGGATGACTTTGCAGTTGGTAACCTTGCCAATGTGGCACCGTCGCACCAGCAGGTAATCTATTTGGGTTGAGTAGGCATCACTACGGTACGTAATAAGATGCTGGGGCTTCTTCTGAAAGAATGTGTTCGCGATGGCTAGGTCAGACACAGCGCAGGTGCTAAGTATATTGACTCCCTCTGCGTTTAGCTGGCCATAATCAAAACCACCGTGAACACGTCCATACTCTCCAGCAAACTGACCTACGTGACCGTTGAGATCCCCCCCAACCAAAACACCTTCGGAATTCGGGATAGCGCGTAATACGTCCTCGAACTCATCCCAGAAGGCCTCCTTTTCAGACTCACAGCAACCAGTCTGAGGAGCATAGGCGCTGATTAGGTTCGTTACCGACCCTTCGATCAGCACCCTAACTCGCATCAACCGGTCGCTGCATCGGTCTACTTCAAGGAGTCCATCCTGAAGGTCCTTAGACAGCACCACGGCCACTCCGCTCCTACCCGTTGGTGATCCGGTGTACACTAGCCGGTACCCCTGCCCGATGTCACGTGACTTATTTCCCTTCCAGCGCGTCTCCTGAAGGAAGGCGCACTGGACCCGACGCTTCGCAAGTACGTCTGCGAGTTCTTGGCAACGTCCGGTTAGGGAGCCAATGTTCCAGGTGGCAAAGCGGAACTTCTTCTTGGGTACTATCCTCTTTAGCCGTGCCCGTACTTGACACGGTAGCCCTAGCCCACTTATCGCAGGTTTAGGGCGATGTGCCTGCGCGTCGTTATGCGGCGACGCCCTAGACCGAGTACCCTTACCTAACTTGTTTCTCTCCATTCATATATGACTGAAGTTGGTTTTACGTGGGGCGACCAGCCGTCTGACCCCCACAACCCTACAAGAGGGAAACCAGGTTCGCCAGAGCCTCGTCCGTTGGACAGCAGGGTGCACCGCTAGCAGGTGAGGTTGGCTTGGGTCTTAAAGATGGCAACGGACCCCATACACCCCACAGAGGGAATTTCTTATGGTAGCTTAAATTCCATTAGATCTCCTCTAGCATTAATATAGGACCACATTTAGGTACCTACAGATGAAATCAAGATTCTTCAGAGGTTTCTTTAAATTAAGACCTCCAAAACCTAAGTATAACAGTATTTAGGATGTATCATGCTTACTCAATTATATTTGCACACACGCTATTTACATTCACAAAACTAATTTACAGATTGTAACCAAAAAAGCTGTTACTATGTTAATGTTGGCCAAAGGGCACAAACGATCTTAATAATTAATGTGAAATCAAACAAGACCGCATAATGATAAGATAAATTAATAGAATCTTCAGGGCCAAATAGATGCCAACCCTTTTCAACTAGGTATTCCCTTCTTGAATACTAGACCAGGGGTATGCCCAGCTACAGCTGTGGTTAATTATTTAGATAGAATTAACAAAAAGTCTGCCAGACTTTACTAGTTTGTTTATATCAACAAAAAAAAAAGAATCCCTATAAAGCAGTGACCTCCAGTACAATCAGCCGTTGCTGCGTTGGGTCAAAAAAGCTATGGAAGAGAGTGGAATTATTATTGACATAAGCCCATTCTAGCCGCGCAGTACCAGTAACGCCATGCGACGAGATCAGCAGCTTACAGTAAGGGGGTTTAATATTTATATAAGAAGAGCGGCTGGTTGGTTTGGAGAGTCAACAATTTTTTTGCTAGATTTTATAGTAAATCAACAACAAAAGCTTCTTAGAAGCAATTTTTTGTACTAACGAAAATAGTTCAACTTGAATATTTCGTATTAATAAAAATGACTAATTTCTACTTTTATATTTGTTTTTAAGAAACGTTAAAAATAACTCTGGTTAATTTATATGTTTTAAATAAATTATTATTGTTTTTACAACTGATCTTTGAACATCTACACTAGTTTTCCATCATCATAGAGGACGAGGCAATAACGAGTATAATTGAATAGTCAAACGAACTTACTTGTAAGTGAAGTTCGACGGTAGTTATACGAAGTTATTGCCTCGTCCGAAGATGATGAGTCCCACCCGACCCAAACATTCATGCTATATAACTATATGAGCATGGACCCTAGGTTGTAAAACCAATAAAATCGCTGTGAACTTAATGAAGATTGTTACAGATGGCAGCACACGCCCGTATAGGGTTGTGATTCTGATTTGTTTTAATGCTTCTAAATTATGTGACGCCACAGACTATAAATACGAGACTACACTAGTTTTCCATCATCATCTCCAACAACAACAACAATACACAAAATCCGTAACACTTTCGTTCACTTCCGAACTCGCAGGAAATTCATTGAACTTTTAACTAAACATTAAAAATTTATTTGCTTACAGATGATGCGTCGGCCTAATATTTACATGACATGTTTCCTTGTTTTGTCTACTATCAGTACTCTACTTATTTTAAGAAAACTTAATACTATTGATGAGACTAAAACTCAACGAATACCTAAAATCCTGGACGATGACACACATCAGTCAATAGAAATGAAAAATATATCCAAAATGAGAACTGAAAAGTTTCCCTGTGGTTCTCCAGATACCAACGAAATGGACACAATTCTGCAAGATAAGACCCGCGAAATCATAGATAATGTAACAAACACGGTTTTGAAAAAAGCACGACTAAAAATCAAAAATGACACCTCCAACTATAACTTTTCACAATCGGGGGTTAAAGATTTAGAAGAATTAGCTATGGAGTCTGGTGGACAGCCCCTGAGAAGTTTAATTGTATCGACATGGAGATCAGGATCTACCTTTTTAGGAGACCTTATACGAAACGCACGTCCAGGTACTTATTATGTGTGTGAGCCCCTTTATATATATGGAACCAAGCAATTTAAAACTCCAGAAGAAGCAATCGAACCCATGAGCATTATTAAACGAATGTTCCAATGCAATCATAAAGGTTTACAAAATATTTTTGAATGTGAAAGAAACCACTACCATGACGGTGGGCCCAGCAATAGAATGTGGGATTACTGCAAGTTCGAGAATAACACCGAACTATGTTTTAATGCAGATTTCGGTTCACGGTTATGCAAACTGTTTCCTTTCCTAAGTATGAAACTTGTTCGTCTCAGATTACGACTCGTACAGGAAATATTGGATGATAAAACGTAAGCAATTTTTAATTATTTAAAATATTAAAAAATTACCACAAGCATCGTATTGCAAAAAAATTAATAAATGCGACAATTCATGAAGGACTTCCGCGTAAAATAGTGGAAATTAATATTGTAAATGATTTTATAACGCGAGAAACATATTCCAATTAAAATAAACTCTTGCCGAAACACTGTTTCTCTAAATTAGGAAAAATCGAATTTCGTGTTTTATAGCATGACTAACTTTCGCCTCTGACTTCGGGCATATACCATTTTTTCTCGTACCCCTACGGAAACTGCTTTTCCTTAAATTCTTTAGTTCCGAAAATCCTCTCTTAGTGCACCCTACACTCCCCAAGGAACCTAAAATGCCAAATTTAAGCTTTCTATATTCGGTAGTTTTGGCTGTGCAATGCCTGTCAGTCACTCAGTCAGTCACCAGTAACGAAAGAGTTTTATATTATATTGATACACTAGTGACATATTTATTGTTTCTGTATTACTGACAGGCTTAACGTCAAGTTGATACTGTTGGTGCGAGACCCTCGCGGGGTGATGCAGTCGAGATTGCATCGCCACCCCTACAAGGGCTCTCCAGATTATTGGGACCCTTCTTTGGTCTGTGCAGATATGGTTAGCGACTACGTAGCAGCTGGAAGATTACTTCAACAATATCCAGACAGACTGATGTAAGTGATTTATGAGCGGTTTCAGCTTCCGCTGGATTATAATATCACCAATTTGAAATTTCTGGATTAATATTTTCTGGCCTAGCGATATTTGTTTAGTAACTAGAGGTTAGCAAGACCATTTTTGAAATTGTGGAAAATTCAGATGAACGTATACTGGTAGGAGAACTCCAGTTCTAGTTTAAAGATACCAAATAGTGCCTACCATCAGGTTCATCGCCAGTGAGTTGATTTAACCAATCACGACAAAAAATATGACACATTTAAAATTATTCCTCGATTTGAGGAGCTCGTGGCTAAAAAATAACAGCTGCACGGGTCAATCTTCAAGGTTAAGCAACGCTTGCCAAGGTTGGTCTGTGCATGGGTGACCATCTCAACATACCGAGTTTCCTCCGTGCCTCGGAAATCACGTTAAGCTGTTGGTTCCGGCTGCCATTTGTAGATTTTTGGTAGTCGTTACGGATTTTCAGAAGCCAGTAAATCTGACTCCATTCTTGTATGTCAGTATCAAGAAATACCGTGATACCCATTTAATGGGTTGCGGAAGTCTGGTAGGCAGCCGCGTCACGTAAAATACTGGTATTCAGCTAAATCCGGTTTGACTGGAAGCCGACCCCAATATAGTTGGGAAAAGGCTAGGCAGATCATGATCTAAAATTATTTCACACATATTCAAAAGATCTAAAAATAAATATTTACTGTACCTTATGTTACAGGTTAGTGCGGTTTGAAGAATTAGCTCTAAAAACGAATGAAACATCTGATCGAATTCTCAATTTTCTTAAAATTGAGAGAACACAGGCGTTCGATGACTTCCTGCAGACTCATTCCAATGTGGAGACGGCTGGAGCTTTCACTACCTTCAGAGTCTCAAAGAATGTGCCTTACAAATGGACGACTGCACTAGACTTCAGTTATGTTAATGCGATACAGGTATCTTAACTTTGCCATTATCACCATCCCGTAACGTGTGACCACTAACCCACTCGATGATGAAGTTGACTAGTCTATTCATTCTTAACTTAAATACCCCTGGTTGTAGCTATAATGAATAACAAACTTCAGCAAGGAAACCTATTTCTTAACTTTAAGTATAATGTGAAAGTAATTCTAAAACGTGGGATACGTTCTGGATACCATAATTACTACGGTCATCCTTCACATAATCTCTCGTAGCCCACTCTCTCTCCTGTCTATAAATGGAATTTCATCACTATTTTATATTCCTGCGGGTCTAAAAAGGCAACTTTAGTAGAATCAGAAAGCTTATCACGCTATCCGTCACTGTCAAATTTTCCCAATCAACCTTGAACCTAAAGCGTTAGAGATAAAGATGAAAATGAAATTTGACAGATTGTTTTGTGATATTATGATTCTAATATTCTCCTAAAGTGGCCTTTCTAGCTCTCCTTATCATCTCGTTTTAATTAGGACAAAAAATTCTCATTTAACTTTTTCATATAATGTCATTTGTAACTTCATGCTTTTTCGTAAAACCATCCATCCACTCACATCTCTGCAACATGCTAACTCCTTGAATCAGTCTTATTAACGCTCGTGCGTTTTTTTTTATCAATTTAGAATAAAAAAACAAGTTGACCATGAGACTATAATAGGCGAAAGACGTTTATTTTATTGATAGTCATAAGTTTCCCAAGCACCACCACAAAGGCCTCTCCAAATGTAGGTCACATCGACCGGTCTAAGATAAAAATACACTGTTTGGTAATTATTGTCTCATGTTTTAGGTGGCGTGCACTGAAGCCATGGCTTTATGGGGATACCAAATGGCGCTCAACGAGACCCACATGACAAGCAAGGAATTCAACCCCGTCGATGATTATATAATTTAATAACGATTATTCTAAATTCACTAAAGTTATGTCCGTCTATACTAAATTACTATTATCTTGCCAAGTTTTCTAAACTAAACCCTCTAAGTTTTGTAAAATATCATCTTTATTTTGTTCAGCACATAGTTATGAATGAGTCTCTTTGTTTTATTTAACATCATTTAGCTTATTTTTAGTTTATTTTAATTGGGATTTCTTTTTAAATATATCGCATTGAGGTTTGCTGTTAGAGAAACTAATTTTATCCTGGCATAAACCCGCCTTGGTAGATAATTAAGCTGCCCCATTGCTTTTTTACTATTGCCAGGATCGCATTTGATCACAATCTCATCTGATGGAAAACGATGATGTGATCCTACCTACGAGTAACCTATTTACTCTTGAATAAAAAATCAATGTTTCCCAGTGGGGTAACTGAGCTATTCACAATTAATAGTGCTATATAACACGACGCTTTATACCATCTACCGGATTGTGCGATCCGGATGATTGATCTAGTCGGTGTTGTGAGTAGATAGCAACAGTACCTGCAGACCACTAGTGACATCTAACGTTCGTCGTGTGAAGTTTTTTTTTCTTAGGAACGAAATCATATTCATGACTGTCATGTAATCATAATCATTATCCTTATTCGTACAAACATTAGTACAATACATAATATACACATATTACATCATGTGTCGGTAGCAAATGTTTTTGCAGCCCATCGTTCTGCTGTCATTATGTCTTTTTCTCTTTTTGGTTGCTAATTTTAGCCAAAATTCTCTATATTTCATTTTATGCGCTTTTTTCTGTTCGGCCAAAGTTTTAGAATGTTATTTTTTTCCATTGCGCAGAGTACTTCACCTCCTTTGTCAGCTAATCCACATTGACAAGCTTTGACAGCCCTTGAAAACGATCACGTTTACCGGTAAGTTTTATCATAAAAGTTGGAAGAGTTGTAATCGTCATAGTATGCACATGTTTCCACGCCAACTTTTTGAATCGTTATATCTCAGAAACGGTGGCGCTTAGGACAAGACTATCTAGTCATTATTGATAGATAATTATCTGATCTACATTTTGCCTTCACTAATTTTATGATACAACTTACGTATCTGCTAAAGTTCGCGTTTGTTAACTTTGACCCCAAGTATTTTTTTTTTTTACGCATCGGATCGATGAGGAAGTTTTAGGTTTAATTTATGATAGTGTTTTGAACAATCCTAACAATTTTAATCTTGTTGTGGATAAACGTAACTTCACCTATATTTTTTGGTCTAATTTGACCGGACTACAGAGTCATAGTACTGTGTTATGCATGATTGTATGTAATTGACAATGATAATTTAATGCGATTATGTGTTTATAAATATTATTTTAATGCAATATCGTCAGCATACTGAAGGATTTTGCAGTTGAAATTAAGGGAAGAGGGCAGGTTAGCTGTATAGATGTTATACAATGGGGGACTAAGAACAGATCCTTGAGGTAATCCTCTCCAGACCGATCTTTGTTCAGAGTCAGCCCCAGGTATTCTCAACTGAATACTGCGATTGGTAAAAATGCTACCAATGATGCGACAAATCCTAGCCGGGACTCTCAGCTTGTGCAGCTTTTGCCTGAGATTAGGGGAGGAGGACCGAATCATAGGCAGCTGATATGTCCAGAAAAACAGCAACCACCGACTCATTTCTGCTGAAGGCTAGCCGGACCGTTGACGTGAGGATATCCACACTATCAGCTGTGCCCAGTCCTTTCCTAAAGCCGAATTGAGTCGTCGGGAGCAGTTTCCTGTTTTCCACCAACCACACTAATCGGTTTTTAACTAACTAACTTTTCAAAAGTTTGATGAGTATGGGCGATAAGGCAATCGGTCTATATTTTTTTTTTTTTTTTAACATTTTATTTAAAGAAAAATAATACAGAGGTGTCACTTAATTCTAAACTCGCCAAACTTTTACGTTTGATGGCGAGAAGCGCTCTTTTACATAACAGTAAACCACCTTATGTATATATATACTTACTACTAAATATTACATTGTTCAAACAACTTATTTTATAATTATTTTTTTTATTGCTGTTTTCAATCCAGTATAATGTTTTTTAATTTTGACTTTAGTGATCCTTTACTAATTTTTACGTTTTCTCTTAATAAATGTATTTTATTAAACACTTTAGGTACCAGATACTTAGGTGTTCTCTTACCATAATAGTTTGTTACCTGTGGTTGAACCAGTTTGTTCTCTCTGACCCTACGTGTGTTGTACTTGTTTTTAACATTAATTTTATATTGATCACTTACATAATATTCTAGACCTACCAAATAATCTACTTTTTTATCTATCGGCATTATTTTACATATTGGAAATAACTTATCATACTCTTTGTTGCACTTATCTTTAACATTTTTACTAACTAGGAACTTTATCAGTCTTATTTGTATTTCTTTTATTTCTCTTAAATATGTAATAAAGGTTCGCCCGTACACAAGGAGACCATAACTTATTAACGAGTCGGCTAGTGCGAAATAAACCATTCTTAACGTCTTTTTGTTCAGTACATTTTTTAAGTGATAAAACTTACTTAGCACCGATCTTAACCTATTGCAAATGTCGTTTACGTGAAATCTCCAGTTAAAGTTCTTATCTATTGTCAGACCTAAATATTTAAATGTATCTACATAATCCAATTTTGCACAGTTACAATCACATTTATGTCTATGCAAACATTCGTATGTATGTCCTATCACTGTGAGATATTCATGATTTACAGATTTAGCATTTCGGTTATATGGCGAGTGTAGATACATACATTTAGTTTTAGAAAAGTTTAATATGATACCATTGTCATGTGCCCACTTGCTAATATTTTCGAAATCATCTTGTATACACTTTTGTGCCTCAGCTATATCTTAGGAGGCGTAAACAAGACACATGTCATCAGCGTACATGAAAACCTTACATTTACGCACGACATTTGCCACACTGTTCATATGCATTATATATCCTACTGGACCGTAAACCGATCCAGTCGGCACGCCCAACTCGACATCGACCTTTTTCCCAACCACACGAGAGATAATTGTGCTTATTTTTCTATTAGTGAGGTAGTTTTTAAACCAATTATTTGTAGGACCGCGTATTCCGCATTCGTCCATTGCCTGTAATAAGATCTCATGGTCTAAAGTGTCGAACGCTTTTTTGTAATCGATAAATAGTGCTATAATTTGTTTACCAGAATCTAAACATTCGTTAATATAATCTGAAAAACCTAACAGGGCAGAGACAGTGTTGCGCCCTCTCCGGAAACCGTGCTGAGTGTCACATAATATGTTGTGTTGTTCTAAGAACGCGCTTATCTGTCCTACAATAATTTTCTCGGTTATTTTATCTATGACAGATAATATTGCGATAGGCCTATAATTCACATATTCTAAATGACTTCCTGATTTGTATATAGGACGTATAATTGCATTTTTTAACTGGTCAGGATAGATACCACTGGATATGGACATATTTACAAATGCGGCTAGAACAGGACTTATTTGTTTACATAAATACATAATGTCTTGCACCCGTATTCCATCTGAACCGGGTGCTTTCTCACAGGACAATGTTCTTATGACCTTTTCTACATCTGACGAAGTCACCTTATTGTATCTATAGCTTACTTCACTAGGTTTTACATATTTCGTTCTATCTAAAAACTTTAAGTTACAATCATGTTTAATTCCCTTGATTTCCTCCGTGAATGTTTTAGAAAAGTTTGTACAAAGTTTTATGCATGCTGTTTTCCCTAAATGCCTTAAAATAATATCGTCCAAGCTAGTGTTTTTTCGACCCAACCATGTGTTTATATTTGACCAAATCTTCCTAAAATCTCCATTACACTTTAAAATTTGTTCCTGTCTATATTTATTTTTTGCCACATTTGTTAATTTATTTACTTTATTTCTAAATTTTGTATAGTCTAATCGCTTGTTCATATTCTTTGGATCCGCTTTCCAAGTTCTAAATAAGCTATCCTTTCGCACTAACATTGCATATAAATATCTATCTATCCATGGCTGTCTTATTACTTTCTTACTATATGTGTTAATCGTAATTGTACTTTCCTTGTAAATGCGATCAAATACACTACACATTGTCTGATACAATAATAACGGACACTTTATAGTCATTAACTGAGACCAGTCATAATCATCCAGCTTTTGTTTAATAGCTTTGTCGCATAACAGTTCGCGCGTACTGTTATTTTTGAAATTACAACTAACACATTGATTTTCGCTTCCACTCACGCTTAAGTTCAACATTATACCTACCCCATGATGATCGGCGATGCGTGACTCAAGCACATAGGCGCACGCGTCATGCTCGCTCCGTCCTGCTCGCACCCATATATTATGGTCCAAGCAAGATACCTCAAGCCGGCCGTTCACGATCGCTTCGCGCGTTATCTCTTCGCTCGGTATTGCACACAACATAACAACACATATGAGCAATGATCATTAGGATCTTTGCCTGGATTTAAAATCGGAATCACAACTTGAACCTTCCATTCTGTGGGAATGTAGCCAGAAGTAAAGCAGAAGTTAGCCAAGTCCAGGTAATATTTGTGAGTTTTTGGGCCAGCTTTAGAAATAAAAGAGTACGGGAATCCATCCACACCTGGCGCGGAATCCTTGACCTGGGATAACACAGTTTTTAGTTCTTCCAAGCTGGCCTGTTCAATGGGTCGTCAGTGCTGTCTGAATCATAGATGTCAACACTAATTTCCTCAATACTTGGAACATAGACTGGAGCAATTTTTGAGAAAAACTGGTATCCCAGTTCTTCTGTAAGGTTGTTAGAGGAAGAGGCAGGTGCTAACCTACTCCTAAAACGTTTAACCTTTCACCAAACCACCGAAACCGTGGTGGACGGACTCAGCGAACTACAGTATTTTACCCAACCTTCGCGTTTTTTCCTCTTTAAAAATTTCCTGGACCTAGCCAATATCTGCTTTAAGGCGATGTGATTATCCAGGTTCATATTGTGGTTGACTGTCTCTTCAGCATCATTCCTGGCCTTGACCATGTCAGTACATTCCCTATTCCACCATGGCGGGGAAGGGAGTCTACCGGGATGGGGTTTTTTGGATGGAAAGCAATCATTTGCTGTGGAGGAAATAGTGGATGAAAGGGATGAAAAACAATCCTGGGCATTATCCCTGTTAACTTCAGGAAGGGAAGATATTCTAAGGACCTGAATTTTAGAATATAAATCCCAGTCTGCAGAATTTAACTGGTATTTCAACAAAGGGGGGGAAGTTTTAATAGGAATATTTTTAGAAGGGAATTCAATTATGATGGGATAGTGATCACTTCCATAGGTCATATCCAAGCGACGCCAAATGAGGAGACTAGATAAATTGGATGAGCAGAAAGTCAAGTCAACGCAACTATTACTCTGCCCAGGTGCAGGTCTGCGTGTAGGGTTGCCATCATTGATGAGACAGAGGTTAAGATCTTCCAATATATCAAGCAAGCCTATGCCAAAGTTATCGCAAGTGTTTGACCCCCAACGATAATGGTGACAATTGAAATCACCCATTACAATTATTGGACCGCTTACACTACATAACAAATGTCTAATAATGGGAAGGTATTCAAGTTGTGGGTGCGCAATATAGAAAGAAAAAATATTCATATCCTCAGCCTTAACAGCAACAACATTTATGTTGTCGCCAACAGAGGTTAGAGGAATCTGGGAGAAACATACCTTGCTATTGATGAGCAAGGCACATCCTCCGTATCCATCAGATCTGTCGTTACGCACACTGTCAAAACATGGCAACCTGAAATTGCTTCCAGGCACAAGCCATGTCTCAGCAACGCCGCAGATTGATGGTTTAAATTTGTTGATTAAAAAAGAAAGGTCAGACTTTCTGGGAGTAATACTCCTCACGTTCCACTGTAGGAATGTCAGGGGATGGAACATTGTCAATGTAATTAAGAATCGAGAACAGTTTAGATGCAACGTGGTCAGGTATTGATTGGGATAGACTGGACAGTACGGTCATTAACATGTTTGTAATAAGTTCCAATATATTTTTAGAATTATCCTGTCTGTATATCATTGGCTCTGCAGCTTCCGTTGGAAGAGCACAGCCATTTCTGGATGGGGAAAAGGAATAGTTTTGGGTGAGGTTTAAGTGAGCCTGTCTATCATAGCCAGGTGACAAGGGGATGCGGGGTTTGGGTTTTAAAAATACCGTTTTACGGTATGAATTTTGTGTCACTGGAATGGGACTTGAGGACAGAGATAGTGAATTATTTGCAGTAAACTTGTTGCGTGGGGAAGATTTTGAAACTTCGGCATATGACCCAGAAACAGGTGGGAAAACCAGACTTGCTTCAGCATATGCGATTGATTTTTCTGTCATCAGAGCTTATGCTCTTCTGTCGGCCCAATTCCGGACAAGCACTGTAATTTGCAAAATGGTTACCAGTACACAAAACACAAAAACTGAACTCAGGGATGACTTCACATCCATCTCCTGGATGATCTGCACCACATTTATAGCACGTTGGTTTTGACCGGCACAGAGTCCGGGTATGGCCAAATCGACAGCAATGATAGCACTGAATGGTTGGGTATGTGTATCTCTCCACCGGGAGAGCCGAATAAAAACTGTAAACACGCTTAGGTAAAACTTGTCCATCAAAAGTAAGCACTACAGTTTGTGTAGGCCTCCACTCAGTCACGCCAGAAGAGGTCACCTTACGGTTCATCCTTCTAGCCTTTATAACAGGGCCACAACCCTCTGGAACCTGGATATTTTTAATAATTTCATCCTCCAACCACTCAACCGGTATGTCCCTAACTATACCCATTCGTGTAATACTAAACTGTGGGATGGCGGCAATATAGTTATGCTGTGTCAACATTTTATTATTGAGAAAACTGTTGGCATCTTGATGTGACTTAAATTCAACTGACACTCTGTTTCTACCTATGCGTTTGATCCCATCGAGACGTACGTTATTGACGTCATTCATCGTCAAAAACATACCAAACTTGATTGGTTGCAGCACAGTGCCTGATGTCTGTTCATCCTTGAGAGAAACATGAACTACGTATGGTGGGTTGTCTCTCATGGTATATGTAAGTCTGCCAATAACATTTTTCGCAATTTTCGTCGGGATTTTAGTAGTAAGGGGTGGCGAACCAGCTGCCCTTTTACGACTTGTGGTCTCTGTATCCATGCTTGGGTCTCGCGTAAGTACTTCAGCGTCATGTAGAAGGGTTACAGTCAGGACAGGGGAGAGTTCAAACAGTTCATCCGGAGGGTTAGGATCAGGAGGCTTTTTGGCGTTCATTTTGAGTAATTATCGTTAAAATAGTACAATAACAACTATACAACAAACCTTGAACCAACAACACAAACACAAAAAACAGTTTCGAACATGTTTCACACTTAAAAGTTCACCAAAATCGAAAAAATTCGTAGCAATGACAAAAGCACGTGTATAGCCTTCACCAACTACCAGCGAATCCTTCGTTTTATTGTTTGCTTTGACTAAAGAATTATATTTTAAAGTTGTCACTGTCCGTGTCAGTCGAAACTCAAGTCGATGTCATTCTTAATAATACGTTCCGTTTTAGGTAGCGGAACACTGGCATTGACAATATTTTTAAGCTTATGTTGTGTTCTTTCATTGTAAAAGTTGTTTTTTTTACTGTTTAATACCCGGATTGCTTGCAATACATTTTTTTTAAATATAATTTTATAACGCTACCAAATATTGGTTTATAAACTACTATTTTGGTGATGATTTTATGTATTTGAATATTATTTATTTATGTCTGTAGATAGCAGTGATGATGATAGTTTTTTTCTCTGTTGCTAATAACGATGACAGTTTAGTGAGTATTCCTTCTCTTGCAGACAGTCTAAAGGCGCAGTTCTCTGATGTACCTCAGAATTTTAACGTTATTCATACAAATGCCCAAAGCATTCAGGCTCATTTCCACGATATGCTGGCAAGCGTCGACAGTAAAAATATTCATGCTATTCTTATTTCTGAGTCATGGCTCAAACCTTGTCTCCTTTCAACTAGTTACTCTCTTCCCGGCTTTGTACTTATCAGAAACGACCGGACCATTGGTTTTGATGGTGGCGTTGCCATATATCTCCGTGTGCATATTCCCTTCTCTATCGTAAATGTATCAGCGCAACCACCACCATCAAATGCTGGTGAGTACCTTGTTTGTGAAGTCACGCTACATCATTCAAATTTACTTCTTGATGTCTATTACTGTCCGTCTTCACGTTTCAATTTCTTCTCATCTTTTGAAAAACTTTTAGAAATCTTTATTCCATCTTACAGTCATAGCATAATCATGGGTGATTTTAATACTTGTCTCCTCAAAAAAGGACCATCGTTCTACTTCTCTGATGGATGCCTTTTCTTACCATGATCTGATTTATCTTTCTTCCAAAATTCGCCCTCCTAAGGCAAAAGCTAAAATTCTTATGCAACGCAATTTTGGTGGTATGAACATCGACGGTCTTTGCGAGGATGCCAGCAACTTAGATTGGTCATCTTTGTTTGCTTCCACGTCAGTCGATGAGCAAATTATTATTTTCACAAATAAACTTGTTGAGCTCTATGATCGGCACGCACCGGTCCGAGCGGTAAAAGTCAGACATTTGCCGGCACCGTGGCTTACAAATGATATTAAAAAGTTGATGAAAAAAAAGGTGACGGCAAAGTCTAAATTAAAGCGACGACCAACTGATGAAAATAGGGACAAATATACCTCAATCCGGAATCGCTTTAATAAGGTATGTAGGAATGCTTATCGTCAACACATTCATAACTCCGTCCAAAATGGGGACGCATCCAAGGTATGTAATTTTCTAAAATCATTGGGGGTCGTTAAAACCCGACAAGAGTCAATCCCGGAAGATTTAGACATCGATGCTTTAAATAATCATTTCACAACTTCGTCCAATTTTGATAGGACATTGAAATTGAAGACATTGGATTATCTTTCATCTCTTCCGACTCCCAGTTATTCTCCATTTGTTTTTAGTCAATTCTCCGCATGTGATGTTAAGAAGAGCATACTAACGATTACTTCTAATGCAGTAGGAAGCGACTGTATTTGCCGTAAAATGTTACTCCCAGTGCTGGACGTAATCCTTTTCGTCATTTGTCACATCTTTAACTTTTCTGCGTATTTCTCTGCCGAAAAAGTCCAATCCTACATCGTTTTCTGAATTCCGTCCAATATCCGTCTTACCATTCCTATCCAAAATCCTGGAACGAATAATCTACAACCAATTAAGTACTTTCCCTTCCAAAAATAACCTCCTCAACCCCTTCCAGTCCGGCTTTCGTCCTGGTCATAGTACTACTACAGCGCTTCAGAACATTACTGAAGATATAAGGTCAGCCATGGAAAGCAGTAATCTAACGGTCTTGGCGTTGCTCGATTTCAGTAATGCCTTTAATACTGTTGATTACGATGTTTTGCTTGGCATTCTTTGCTCTCTTAATGTATCTCCATCGGTGATTGAATGGTTTCGTAGTTAACTTTAATAATAATAATAATATTAAAAAATAATTTCGGAAAACATCCATATGGTGTTAGTATTTGGACTTACAAACTATGTTAGTATTTACCAAAATGTTGGACGCCGGCAACGTATATGCATCGGAGAAACGTCGTCCTCCTGGTGTAGTACTTTTGCCGGGGTACCACAGGGTGGCGTTTTATCCCCTTTACTTTTCGCAATTTTTATAAACTTAATTTCTAACGAACTAACTTCTTCCTACCATCTTTATGTAGACGATTTACAAATTTACTCGCAAGCACCTCTCGAAAATCTTTCTGAGGCCATCGTTACTGTCAACAGTGTCTGGCTCGCATAATGTCAATGGAGCAAGCGGTACGGACTCATAGTAAATAGTAAACCCTTTGAAGACGAAGGTTATCATAGTGGGCGGTTCTAGAATGGTTTCAAGGGTCGACTGGACAACTTTTCCCCAAGTTATCTTCGATAGCTCAGTTATTCCTGTCTACGAAAAAGTTAAAAATTTGGGGATATTTATTGACAGAAACTTTTCTTGGACTGCCCAACTGCAGGAAGTTAGCCGCAAGTTATTTGCATCTGCTGAATCGTTGAGAAGACTGCGCAATTTTCTTCCTACTGCCACCAAGATTGCGCTTGCACAATCACTTCTTCTACCCATCCTTGATTATGCTGATGCCAGCTATCTTGACCTAACTCTGGAACAACTCAATAAACTTGAGCGGCTCCAAAATTACTGTATCCGGTTCATATTCGGTTTACGCAAATATGACCATTTCCGAATTTCGTGTGAAGCTCCAGTGGTTGCCAATTCGTCTTCGCCGGAATGCTCATATTCTTTCCCTTTTATACAATATCTTCTTTTCCCCTTTTACCCCTCCTTACCTTGAAAATCGTTTCCAGTTTCTCTGTGATTCCCACACTAAATTTTTGAGGTCATCAGATGAGTTGCGGCTGAAAATGCCAATGCATTCCACAACTTTCTTGGATAAATCCTTTAGAATGCATTGCCAGTACTAGTTAGAAGCGCTCAGTCATTGCCTGCGTTCAAAAGATTTGTAAGGGAGCATTACCTGTCACTGTGAGTTTCGTTAGTCGTCATTTATTTTCACTGTCTGTATACTTAGTATGTATGTATTTGTGTATCTATTTCTAAATGCGTTTTTAATTATCTATTATATTATAATTTATTGTTTGTTTTAATTTAGTTTGTTTTTCTTTTGTTTACACCAATGACAGCCCCATTTCATGTCCGGACAAATACTTTCCATACTAGGTTGTCTGGAAGAGATCGCGTAATGCGATAAGACCGCCCATTGTATGTGTTTTAGTTTTAAGTTTCCTTTTGTATTACTTTTAGTGTATGTACAATAAAGCGTATAATAAATAAGTTTTCCTTCTCTCTGACACGTTCGGCATCCTCCTTCGCTAGCATTACTGCTTCGCAGATGAAGGAGGTGACCGCTTCCCATGCCTCCTCGCTCCGTACCATAGATTGAACAAAGGGCCGGCCCACGAGAGGTTGCTGCCGATCGCCTCAGCGAGGACCGGTTGTCTGCCCAAGCAGGGCAGACCTCCACCGTATGCTCCACTGTGTCCTCCGGGCGATCCTCGCTGTCTTGACACCCGGGCGTATTCTCCCGCCGAATCCAAAACATGTATCTCCCGAAACAACCTGGTCCGGTGAGTACCTGCGTCAGGCGGAAGGTGAGGACGCCGTGGCGCCGCTTCAGCCACTCCTCAAAGAAGGGATGTGGCATGCCCAGCGCTGGGTTGCGACAGTCGCTGTCTCCATACCGCCGTGAAAAATGCCGGAGCTCCGTCCGCCTTGCTGCGATTTGCCGCGGCAGAGGAGTCTCGCCCCAGCGTTGCGCCTCCACGCGCCACTCGTAAATGAGCGCGAGGGCTCTCACCTCCAGATCCCATGGCGGTAGTCCAGCAAGGAGACTCGCCGCCTCGCCAGAACGTTACGGTATCCCCGGGCCACCCGGTTGGCCATGACCCTCTGGGACGCGTTGAGGTAACGGGCAGGTCGCTTCCTCAAAGTAGGCGCCCCCAGCCCCGGCCCATAATTTATTTAGATGAGACCTATATTCACTCTTCGCATACATCGGGTAAATGTTGGCAAAGAGAGGGTGAAGACGGAGTATTGGAGCCTATATCGAAAGGGCAAAGATATTTTATTGTTTATGCGGGAAGAGATAATGGATTTGTTACAAATGCACTACTTGTGTTTAAATCAAACAACTTTAAAAAGTGGGTTATTGAAAAACTTGTGCCTAATTTACGAGAGGCATCCATAATAGTGATGGATAATGCTCCTTATCACCGCATTTGTGTGAATAAAATCCCAAATACGAGTTCCTTAAAAAAGATATGCAATTATGGTTGACCCAAAATAAAATTGACTACGGAAAGGATTTGACTAAACCTCAGCTTTTAGAAATAATTAAGAGAAACAATCCAGAACCTGTATATAAGATTGAAAAAATCGTAACATAATTCTTTTTATTTATTTTATTATTTTTGTATAGGTATCATTGATTTTAATTTGTAAAAACTGTAATTCTTACTAAACGATTATTTCTAATGTGAAATTTCCTTCTTAAAAATTTATTTAATTTGGGCACCTTATATTAATTAGCAACACTGAATCGACGGTGCCGTCCTCTTTCAGTTCACAGATAAGTTGGTAGGACTGTAAATATTATCTACTTTGCTAAAGAATTGACATAAATCTAAAAATATGCCAATTTAATAGATTTTATAGATAGATTCTTGAGCGCTCATTCGTAGCATACAGACGTATTAGTTAGCAATATTTAATTAACAAAACAATAATAGTGACCTAGTTTAGTGAAATAATAAATTGTGACGCAATTTTATTTTTTTTGTTTAGAGTTTAGTTTTAGTAAATATAATGTAAACATAGAAATAGTGAACTTTTTACAAAATATAATGGATAACAGCCCGGGTAATCTATGCGGTCGACTCCATTCCTCCGCCTCGCCGGGGACGAGGACAACGCAAAATCAAGCCCAGTCAGTTGAAGTTGCATCCACGACTGAGTTACAAAAATGGTTGTCATCCATTGAACAGCACCTAAATGAGGTTTGCTCTATTGCCACGGAGGGAAAACTGAACTCTGACCAGAAGTTGAAAATATCGAACTTATGCCGCAAAATAGGATCTGGCACCTCACAGATGGCAGTCCTATATCAATCTCTGAAGCAGAAAATCGTCCAAGCATACAACATGGTGGACGACCTACAAGAAAAAAGGAACTTGACGGAACATATTGCGGAGCTCAAGCAGACGATTAAGGACTCTCGCTCTTCTGAAAATGTTTCTTTTGCCGACATGGTGAAGAAGGGTACAAGTGATTTTTTTCGACCAAATAATTTAAGCTCTGTGGCCATTTATCCCAACGATAAATTAAAAACTAGCAATGAAACAAAAGACCTCGTGCAAAAAATCATCCGCCCGGAGCAAATGAAGCTGCAGGTTCGTAGTGTCCGCAAAACAAAAAATGGAGGCGTAATTATTAGTACCGAGACCAAAAACGACGCAGATAAATTAAAGCAAGCAGTCCAGCTCTCTTCATCTGGACTTACCGCCGATGAACCCAACAAGCGTAAACCCAGGATTGTAATCGTAGGAGTGCCGACTTCCATGTCTGAAAATGAGGTCTTCAAGTGCATTTTCGAACAAAACGTAGCCGATAAGTTTTCTGGCATGTCTTTGGAATCCGTCCTGACCATTGTAAAACTAAGCCACAAATCTGGGAAAAGAGATGCGTCGACCTGTAACTACGTCGTTGAAGTACCAGCTAATTTACGTAAAGCCCTAGTTGCTCAATCAAGGCTTTTTATAAATTGGGCTTCCTGTCCTGTTAGAGACTTCACATTGGTAACACGGTGCTACAAATGCCATCAATATGGTCATGCAGCAAAATCGTGCAGAGAGGTCAATTGTATGTGTGGTCATTGTGGTGAAGCGGGACACTCGATGTCAGAGTGCGCAAAGAAAGCTGAAATGCCGAAATGTGCAACTTGCTCACGCTTCAAAAAACCCAGCAACCATAGAACAGGAGACGCTGAGTGTCCTGGAAGGAAGATAGCGGAGTTCAGATACATCAACTCTGTCGATTACGAGGGCGCCTAGTGCGTTATACTCAAGGCCAGATTTCCGTAATAACACCTGTTGCTGATTCAACAAGAACATACCACTGCGCTGACCTACTTCCCCTGAATTTTTTGTTGTGATACTAAACTAGCCCAGTGCAAAAATAAAATACGTAGATAAATATAAGTTACGTTGAATAAATCTGCAACATTCACTTTAACCCAGTGAAAATTTCTGCTGACGCTAAAAATTCACCTTGTGTTCGAGCAAATTATTAAGTGTTACAAACAATTTAACGCAAGTTAATCTAATTAGGAATCATTATTTACTATCATAAATTTACGTATAATTAGGTAAATCAAATAAGTCAATAAACTCAGTTATTATTCTAATATTAAGTAAATATTGTAAAAAATTAGACGATTCTTTGTATATTGTTTGAGCCCTTGCCGCCTGTGATACAGGACTCTCCTAGTACAGGCATCTAACATTGTTCTACCTATATTATTATTTAAGATTTATAATTCTATTGTACCAATTCGAATTTTGAATAAAGATTTATTATTATTATTATTATTATTATTATACATTTTAAGTTCAGGAGGTTTATCTTCGAAATACATACATAAATAAAAAAAATATAGACGAGCATAGAAACTTCTCCTTTTCGAAGAATTCGGTTAAACAAAAATGCGAACGGCATTCAAAAAAAATTAAATAATCACCCGTCTGAACCGGGAGTCGAACCCGCTAAATGTGATAAAAATAACCTGTAATTTTACTGTGCAACCTTAATATATTGTTTATATGTTGTATTGTTTTAAAATCTATTACTTTTTTATTTTATTTATTTATTGATAAAAACCTCCTTCATCAAAATTGGCTCAGTAATTTAAACGCCACGACGTGGATCATATTTTTGCTGTTTATGGACATACAAAGGTACATACATATATACTACTCGTCGTCCAGTAGAAAAATTAATATTTTAAATAATAATAAACCTGGTGACTAATTTTGGTCATGCCGGCCAACCGCAACGGAGCCTAGCCATGCAACGGCATGGGGTATAAAGGGCACAAGTATGTTCGCAAACACAGATGCACTCCCTCTTCGTTCGCTCTCACAGTCCGATGGGACGGCAATCCAACAGGACATGAGAGAGATCTGGCGCAGAACTAAAGCATATTCCACAGATGTATTCCAGCGTTCAATCTGACCTTGCTAGATTGCATCCGTGTAGATGGCAGCTACAATCCAAATTTAAACAAAATTCGCCGAAGAGAACCAAGCTTCCACCAAGGTCACCTTGATTTGAACGCTGGATTAAGTCCATCTGGAACATGCTTAACTGCTATCCGGTGCTATCCGAGGCACAAGGTCATATCACTAACTTCAAAACTCTGGGCTGTCACAGAGAAATTCTTAATGAAAAACCCAATTGTGACGTATTAATAAAGCGCAAGCGGCGCATGCACGAGCACCAGGCAGACTGGAGGTGCATTACTCGATCAACTGTTTGCCGGAGCGGACGTTAGTGCGCTCCTTGGTGAAATAGGTGTGTGGCTTTTATTTATCGACCCAGCAGTAAACGAGGACAACGCACGTGGCGACGAGCCCTAAAGTAAGTGGTGAATCGTGATGCTCGTTTAAGAAGGAGGAGATAACTAACTAACTCATGTGCACACCAAAAATAACTACTTCATTTCGATATCGATTGATTGGCATATTTATGTGTCTTATTATCCTAGAACTATTTAAAACAAATTACTAGATATCACAAATAACAACAGCTTACTATTATATATAATATTATAATATATATATAACAAACATAGTGTTATTTGTCTGATCGATTAATGACAAGTTACTATAATCTTTGTCATGTACACAATATAAAAAACATTGAATACTTTTCTAAAATAATATCTGTCATACTATTGTACAAAGAAGGATGATCGGCGGCAGATGTAGATTTTTTTCTTAAAAATTAAAAATAAGTACTTGCCTTGTTGTAAGTTGTTTTATAGAAGACATTTTCACAGAATTTCTTTTCGCATATTTTTTTTCTTGTAATGAAATTTTATAGAATAATCAATACGCAGAGTACTTACTATGAATAGATTTAAATCATAGATTTTTGTTACAAATAAACTTTGTATCGATATTCACCATATCATAGCATATCAAATCAAATATTCTTAATCCTCATATTGAGTAGTTAACATAAAACTTGTTAATAAGAAAAACATTTTATCGAGCGAAAGTTTTAAACTTTTGACAAAATGCATACCTTCCTATAAAATTGCAACACCAAGTTCATAAAAATAATGCGGGTAAATTTTAGTTAAGTAAAACTTTTCATTCGGACCCGGTCGACGGAACCCCAGGAAGCGGCAATGGTGGCAAATGGCAATGGAAATAAAAGACCAAAATATGCTTGCTGCATTCATGGTGTATGAATACAGCAAGCATACAGCATGCATATAGCAAATATGCAGCAATCATACAGCAAGCATGCAGCAAGCATACAACAAACATGCACCACGTGAACGAGCATGCAGAATGCAAGCAATCATGCAAAATGCAGGCGAGTTTGTAATATGCAGAATGCAAGCAAGCATGCAGTATGTATGGTTTCTGTCACGGCTCCGGCGCTGCGGGGCTCCGGCGATCCCACGCGAACTTATCGTCGCAGATGGTTTTAACGCTCACCACCGCAGCTTTGGCTTGCTGGTCAGCCTTAGCCGCGGTGGCAGTTTTAACACCTGCTCCTCAGCTCGCGGGCCACCTCACCTCTCCGCGCCTACGCGGGCTTAAATTACACTCTAGGGGTAGGGCATACAAGACTACGTGTCGGTTTTACAGCAACTTGTTTCAGTCACTAATTTTTTAGCACACAAGTTGATTTTTAAGGATCATATTTCAAATTCAATTGAAGGTTACAATAACATTTAATTGTAATTGCATTTTCACTGAAATATAAAATTCCATTGAAAAATATACCGGAAAATATATTTGTTATAAAATAATTCTGCTGTTTGATGAGTTTGTTAATTAAAAAAATGTGATCATGAATTTCATTGATTTGTGTTTCTGTGAAATAGGTTTCATTCGAGTGAATAGTCTTTGAAACAATAATATGTGACATAAAATTACAAGGACAAAATATTACATGAAACATTATCTGCGAAACGAAATTCTATATAAAATTTTTGTCTGCGAAACAAGGGTACACCTAAGTACCTACTTGATTGTACCCGCCAGCTATTCACATAACCAGTATAGTATAATGAACATTTTCATATCTTGTGATGTTAGTTTATTTAGATGAATAGAAATCGCGGCTCACCGCGTGTGTTCACGTAAATGTTTTCTATCCAGTGACATTATTTATTTAAATACATTACGTAATAATAATGTTCAGTGCAAATTAGAATACCTCACTATTGATCGTTTTTTTTCATAAACTAATGATGATTGAGGTAATTTGAATGTCGTTAGTAAGATTAAAACAGGTAAGTCAAATTTCACCAATCATTATTAAGTAATCACTAATTATTTCCATTATTAATTCAGACAAAGTGATATTGTGTATTTATCGTCCACAAGATGAAAAAAATGTCTGTAAATTCCTTGAATCACTTAACCATACTTTACTTGCATTTTCGTCATACAAAAACATTTTCCTTACTAGCGATATTAATATAGACGTAACTTACCTTTATCTATTAGCCTCTCATGGTACGTTAACTGCTTATGATATCTCTATCCACAATCATACTTGCCTTGACCATGTAACTGTCGAAACAAAACATTCGGTGAAATGTTTGGTTGCCCTGACAACCTTCACTACAATGTTTATGTCTTTCAAGCAAAAACTCCTCACACCACATAACATATAACATAACATATAGTTTATTTCTCTCATAAAGGTACATTAGGTAATTTACTGATAACATAATTTTTTTTTTTTGCCTTACGCAAGAACCTTTGTGAGCCTGTATGACAGATCTCCAGGCTCACACCCTTAAAAATTTAACAAATTTTACGGCATCCATCAGATTATACATAATATTATTAGCAAACAATTTTAATAGAGAGGTAAGTCTATGTAATAAAAGTGTGGTTGGTGAAAGTATTTGTAATGTTAAGTGATGGTATTAGTGATGTTGTTAGTGTTGTTGTTGTGTTGTTGTTGTTGTTGTTGTTTTGGTAGTGTGTGATGGTGTGGTGTGTATGTGCATGTAAGTCTAGTGTTTCGTGTTTATCAGTAAAAATGAGAAAATAAGAGGGGAAAGTTTGTTCAAAAATCATTTAATGGTTTGGATGATATTTTCTGTTTCTTCATAGTCCAAATCCAGCAACCAGTTCCTTACTGTCGTTTTGCATTTCCATTTAACCATTGAGTACATATGTAAGATTGAGTTAACTCTGTTGTACACATATGGACCAAGGAAATAAAAGAAACGTTGAGCTGACTTTGAATGGACAGAAATGGACTAAGTACGTGCTTAAATTGTTTAAGAAATGTACCCGACACGTTATCTGAGCCTATCGCACAATCAGTCCTAAGCGCGTTGATTAAACGTTCCAACTCGAAATGATCTGTATGTAAGAGGACAAAGGTATTGTGATGCTGAATATCATCCTGTTGTAAGGATGTAGGTGGTACGGATATTTTTTCAGCAAGGGAGCGTCCAATACTCGCGAAATAAGTATTTACTTCATCAACAGAACGTTTAGGATCAGATGCCGACAAAAGATCGGTTGCAAGTGTTTTTTGTTTACTTGTATTGGTAATTGTTTTTATTGCTTCCCATAACTTTTTATTACTGTTATGTGCGCCATCAATAAGATTTCTATCGTAGTTACGCTTAGCAGCTTTGAGCAACATAGAACAGTAATTCCTATACCTTTTAAATGTAATTTTTAAAACCACATTTTCCGGACATTTCTTAAATTTTAGATGCAGGTTATCACGGTTTCGGAGACATCTTAAGAGCCCTGGGGTCATCCATGGCTTTTTCAGCCGTTTTCGATATGGCACAACTTTAAGGATCATGTTTTGCGATATGATTACATTTAGCGTATTGATAAAGAAATATGTAGCTTAATTAACGTTATGGAGACTGTATAGAGGACTGAAATCGAATTGATCAAGCATTAGTTCAATTTTATTGAAGTCGAGAATTTTTGAGGTTTTATTTTTTAATGGAAGGGTATTAGATGGTTTAGCAAGTTGAATGAAAAACAGAACAGTATCATGGTCAGTGACTGAGGTGTTAGCGACATACGAAAAAGCCGGGTGTTTTAATATTACATGATCAAGGCACGAGCTATTGTTGCGAGTGGGAAGCGTGTGTGCCGGCAACATACCATGAAATGCAAGCATAGTGAGATACTCAGTAGAACGAGAGTCGCTGCTACAATCAGAAATATCTATATTGATGTCACCCATGACACCGTCCATTAAAACTATAAAACATAGATATCTCTCATATTCATGCTGAGGCGGCAACAACATTTCGCCAAACTCGTGAAAGTGAACGACGATACTTTAATGCTGTAAACAAACAAGTTTTAATAAATGCCTACTTACTAAAAACTAAATTTATCTTAACATCATTCTAACTTGTATTTGTAGAGGAGCTCGTGGCTAAATAATAACAGCCGCACAGGTCGATCTTCAAGGTTAAGCAACGCTGGCCAAGGTTGGTCTGTGGACGGGTGACCATCTCAACATGACGAGTTTACTCCGTGCCTTGGAAAGCACGTGAAGCCGTTGGTCCCAGCTGTCATTTGTACATCTTTGGCAGTCGTTACGTATTGTCAGAAGCCAGTAAATCTGACTTCAGTCCTGCCAAGAAGTACCGTATTACCCAGTTAATGGGTTGTGGATGTCTGTTAGGCAGCCGCTCCACGTAAATACTAGTATTCAGTCGAATCCGGTTTGTCTGGAAGCCAACCCCAATGTAGTTAGGAAAAGGCTGGGCAGATGATGATGATGATGAAGGTAGAAAGGCCAGGCTCCGCCTTGCGCTTGGCCATGTAGGCCTTGAATTTGAATTGACTCCAAACTTGACACTCTCTACTGCCTTGTCCGACCTTTGAGGCTAGAGACAACGAGTCAAAATATTTATTTTTTGTTTATCAAGAGTGACAAATAGTCACAATATATATAACACCAGCATATTCATAATTATTAACAAAAATAAGAAGTATCGTTCTCTATCCGAAGTATTTTAGGCATCTCATTCCTTATTGTTTGTGGTTGTTGTAGCCCTTAGGATAGCCATTATTATTAATTAAGTTAAGTAAATCATGAATTAAGACTTCGAACGTAATATCCCGTATCCTTTTGAATACCTCATATTGTGCTATTAAGCATTCAAAAATATATTATTATGTATCTTTGCTTACAGATGATGCGTCGGCTTCACATTTATTTGACATGTCTTCTTATTACTGTCAGTATGCTACTTATTATTGATATTAAGATTCGGCACACTATTAACACATATCTCATACCCATTGACAGCATCATAAGTCCCCCAAGCACCGCCACAAGGCCTCGCCAAACGTAGGTCACATCGACCGGTCTAAGATAAGCCTAAAGACTGATTGGTAATTTATTATTTCATATTTTAGATGGTGTGCAGTGAAGCCATGGATTTATGGGGATACAAGATGGCGCTTAACGAGACCCACATGACAAGCAATGACTTCAACCCCGTTGATGATTATACAATCTATTAACGGTCTTGTTAAATTCACTACAGTTAATTTAAGAAGAATGTACAAGTACTGGCCAATTATAAGTTTAGTTAACTAAATCCATACCTTTGCTAGAAAGAAAATGTATAAAGACATCATCTGTATTTTTTGTTTTCTATTCTTTTAGCTTTATAAAACAAGTTTTAATTAGTTATAGACTAAAAATATTAATAGATTATTTAAATTAGGATTTGTTTTGTTGTTTGTATTGCACTGAAGTTGGCGGTTAGAAAAACCAATTCTTGCATAAATTCTATATTCGTATCCGTTAGCTATTGCCGTAAGCTGTGATATTTTTTATATAATTTATTGAGTCATGTGGCGATATTTTGGTCTAAAGCGATGATTTTGTTGCCAATAGAGCAAGTTTACTTGAAGTAATCTATTCACTCTTTACTGAAAGACCCATAAATTGTTGCTATCAGGAAACAAATGCCGCCAGAGAAATTTACTGTTCAGACCTATGCTCAATTAAAATATGTGTATAATTGTGTCTGTATTTACATGATTGTTTGTTGTTTTTTATTTGCATTGTTAAGAACAGAAGTATGCAAAACTAAAAAAAAGTGTTTGCTTGTTTTTTTTTCAGTCTACACTTGTGTCCTATTGATGGGCAAAGGCCTCCTCCAACTGGGTTTTCATTTATAACTGGCATAACTTCTCATCATTATTTAAAATCAAATCTATTTCTATAATCATGTTCAGTTTTGAATTGGCCACGGAACCATTTCATCCTGTACATTCGTAATTCTGCTCACAGCTGTTGTTACTATACTAACTGTGTCCCCAGTATAATATATTAGCGCAGATAATTGGCTTACTTGCCCAAATCACTAGTTACAGCCAATAAACTTGTTGTGAATCACATGTGGTTTAAGTTTCCTACTTCTTCACGACTGTTAAGTCAATAACTTGTGAGTAGACTTGGACAACTATATAGGAGTTTATTATTTACTAGCTTCTGCCTACGACTTCATTTGTGCATATCCTGTTTTTTCCCGTTCTCGTAATTAGTTCGGGAAATCCCCTCTTAATGCTCCCCTACACTCCCCAAACTACACGCCAAAATTCAGCTTTCTACGACCAGCAGTTTCAGCTGTGCGTTGTCTGTCAGTCACTCAGTTAGTAATGGAAGAATTTTATCTTTTCAAGCCTGTGTTATCCTGCTAAAGGACAAATCTCTTTGTTCTTCTTTCTATTCCTCCTGGTTTTGGCAGGCGTGGACCATTCCGGTATGGTACGTGTCCAGTTTATTCCGCCATATTCTCTTGAATTTGTCGCGATGACGCCGAAAATTAAAATTTGACTGTATCTTATGACTTGCCACATGAAGGGTAAGTAAAGTACTTTAGGAAGAAAAATCTACTGAATGGGATGATCTTTTTTTATTTGTTGAAATAGATGTATTGTGATTGAACCTTTGGATTGGCACAGTAATATAACAGGTTTTTATTTACATTTAACTGGTTCGATTTACGGTTCAGACAGGCGATTATTTAAAATTCTTTGAATGCAGTTCGTATGTTTTTATTAAAATAAAAACCGGCCAAAATGCGAGTCGGACTCTAACACGAAGGGCTGCGTAGCATTTCTATTTTTGCTATTTAATATCAGCCATTAAGTTTTAATTAAATTTGTTTGACGTCATAGAGACAGTTTTTGAGATTTAACACTTCCATTGACGTGTCATCTCTTTAATTTGAATAGCTTCAGATTGAAGCAAGTCTTGTCCTTCTCAACCGGAATACGCTATGATCAGTGGTCATGAGTGCTTTCGCCAATTGGTTTTTGTGACGTTTCAGCCTTTGTTTGTAGGCATCACAGGACCTGTCTCACAGCGGACATTCCAGAATATTCGTGTACTTCTGTGTTCTTTACAAACCATGGGGCACTGATCAATGTCTTAAATGCTTTATTTTGGAAGCGCTGAAGAATCTCGATATAAGAATGGCTTGCCGATCCCCAGAGTTTGATAGCGTAAGTCCAAACTGGTTTGATTATGCTTTTATAGATCAAAAGTTTATTTTCCAAGCTGAGTCTAGATTGTCTGCCTATGAGCCAGTGCAATTCTCTGAGCTTTATGTTTGCTTGATATTTCTTAGCCTTTATGTGGTCTCTCCATGTGAGTTTCCTGTCCAGATGCATTCTCAGGTATTTTACAGTTGTTTGCTGAGGTAGTTCAGTTCCATCAAGTTTCACCGGTGGACAGTCTCCACGCTTTAGAGTGAACGTCACGTGGGTCGATTTTGCAGCACTTGCTCTTATCCTCCACGTTTTAAACCATGTTCTAATTTCGTCTAAATGTGGTTGTGGTTTGAGGGACGCTGTGTTAGGATCTTTGTGGCACGAGAGTACTGCTGTATCGTCAGCATACGTCGCAATCATGACCTCGTCAGAGTATAGCTAATCAGCTGTGTAGACAGTGTACAATATTGGACCCAAGACTGAGCCCTGGGGAACTCCAGCTTCTATTTGGAATATTGTTGACAGGGAATCTCCGACCCTGACTTGGAACATTCTATCTTGAAGGCAGGATTTTAGAACCATGTAGGCAGTGTGCTCCGTAGCATAAACCTTATTTTTTATTATTTTTGTCGTTATAGCGGCAATAGAATAACAAAATCTGTGAAAATTTCAACTGTCTACCTATTACGGTTCTTGAGATACATCTCGCTGACAGACAGACGGACGGACCGCCGACGCTTAGTAAAAGGGTTCCGTTGGTTACCCTTTGGGTACGGAACCATATAAATGGAGTCTTCATACATTATTTAAGAAAAAGACCTGCATTTGGCGTGAGATTTCCTTTGTCACCTTCCACGTTTCACACCCGGAGCCCGATCAACCGCCAGATCAAGCGCCGAATGTGGAGATGAATTGGTCACACGCTCCGGAGGGATCCCGATCACATTCCCAAAAAAGCTATGGACTGGAATCCTCAAGGGAAAAGAAAACGTGGCCGTCCCCGTCAAACCTGGCGATGGTTGTGCTTTGTTTTATAGAAGACAGTTTCACAGAATTTCGTTTCACATAATTTTTTTCTCATGAAGTCATTTCATAGAATAATCAATACGCAGAATACTTACTATGAATAAATTGAGATATTTGTTACAAATAAACTTTGTTTCGATATTCATCATATCATAGAATATGAAATCAAATATTCTTAATCCTCATATTGAGTAGTTAACATAAAACATATTACCAATAAAAACATTTTATCGAGTGAATGTTTTAAACTTTTGACGAAATGCATACCCTCCTATAAAATGACAACATCGCGTTCACAAAAACAATGCGGGCAAATTAGTCAAGTAAAACTTTTCATTCGAACCCGGTCGACGGAACCCTACAAAGCGGCATTGGTGACAAATGGCGATGGGAATAAAAGACCAAAATATGCAAACAAGCATGCAGCAAGCATACAACAAGCATGCAGCATTCATACGACATTCAACATGCATCATGCAAGCAAGCAAACATGCAGCACGTAAGCGAGCATGCAGAATGCAAAATGCAGGCGAGCATGCAATATGCAGAATGCAAGCAAGCATGTAGTATGCAGGCGAGCATGCAACATGAATGCAGTAAGTATATGGCAAGCATACAGCAAGCAAGCGGCATGTAACATGCAGCATGCAGCAAGCCTGCGGCATGCAACATGCAGCATGTGGCATGCAACACGAAGCATGCAGCAAGCATGCGGCATGCAACAAGCAGCAAGAATGCAGCACGCAAACGAGCATGCAAAATGCAGAATGCAAGCAAGCATGCAGCACGCAAACCAGCATAAAACATGCAGAATGCAAGCAAGCATGCAGCAGACATGGTTCCTGTCACGGCTTCGGCACTGCGGGCTTAAATTCTAGTCTAGTATTAAGTCTAGGGGTAGGGCAGATATGACCACGTGGGGTCGGTTTTTTCATTTAAGTGACTACTCTTTAAAACAATAATATGTGACATGAAATTACAAGGACCAAATATTATATGAAACATTTTCTGCGAAACAAAATTCTATTAAATTTCTGCCTGCGAAATAAGGGTACATCCCTGGCGACATAACGTGTTGGCAGAAGCGACAAGCATAGGAATGACGTGGAGCGAGGGGAAACGTAAAGCTCAAGATAGTTTGCGATGGAAGTCTACTGAGACGCCCTCTGCCCCAGCTAGGGGACAGAGGATCACAGTCACAGTATTGAAGGCAATTTTCCTATATTTTTTTATTTTATTTTTTGCAATGGGTTTGCTCTTGTCTCTAGTCTATATCAGAGATGACAGACACAAAGTCTGCGATGGAGTGAGCCTACCCAGAAGGAGCCTGTTCACTCTAACTTTGAAGAGATTAGGGTTGTAAGCTTTTGGAAACACAGACGCAGGCAGAGAGTTCCACTCCTTTGCTGTGCGCGACCTCGTCTGAGAATCCCTAATGTTTTTTCTAGAACAATTATAATTATACTTAAAACTTCTTCGAGAACCACTTTATCCATTGGTGACTGCATGAAACTCGGTGCAGTAGTTTTTGAGTTACAGACAGACAGACGCGTTACAGGACTTTGTTTTATAACCATTCTGTGTATCTGCCGTGGATAACTATTATTGGCTAGTCATGTAATACTAGATAAGTACCTAGTTAAGTTTTGTAAGCTGTTGTTATCCCTAAAAATAAATAATATGTAGTGATTTATGTAGGTAAGGTATGTCACTCCTGTGACAGTAAATACTTTTTAAATTTTCTATTGACTTCATCATGAGAACACAGCCAATAAACCCACTCATTTAAATAACATCAAGTATCGACATTTTTGGTACTTGTAATCAAGATACCGTTCCACCCTATCCGATAGTAGGTATCCATGTAATTTCACATCCGACTATCACGTGCAACCGAACGTGCCTGTCGCAAAATCGCCGCTCTGCAAGCAGCCTAACTGGACTTTATATCATTCACAATTTGTTGCTATTGAAATGCTAAAGCCATGTCGGGACGCTTTGGCGACTGCGATGGAATATTAAACAGATGTTGAACTTTATTATTTGGAGGGCTTGACCTGATGTGTGTAATTTTGTCAGTTAGAGACAACCGACTTCGTTTTGACAACGTTTGACCCTTAGGGGTTGAGTTTCTACAAATCTTTTCTCAAATTAAATCTCTAGGTTAAGAGCGTAGGTTAATAATTTCTGACAGTTCTACATATTTTCTACTTCATAATAATTTTAGTTATTTCTAATGAATGTAAACTAAACTGTAACATGAAAATACTTAGTTACCAGATATTTACACATACACAATTACATAATTAAAAAACACTCACTATATCTGAGAATAAACGCTCCTACTACATTCACTTGCAGTCACAATATTATACTTACTCGCATTCAAAATATAGCCGCGCGCATACCCAATTACTTAATATCGATTCATCATCATCATCTGCCTAGTCTTATCCCAACTATATTGGGGTCGGCGTCCAGTCAAACCGGATTCAGCTGAGTACCAGCGTTCTACGTGGAGCGGCTGCCCACCAGACACCTCCACAACCCATTAACTGGGTAACACGGTACATCTTGGCAAGACTGGAGTCAGATTTACTGGCTTCTGACAATCCGTAACGACTGCCAAAGATCTACAAATGACAGCCGGAACCAACGGCTTATCGTGCTTTCCGAGGCACGAAGGAAACTCGTTATGTTAAGATGGTCACCCATCCACAGACCAACCTTGGCAAGCATTGCTTAACCTTGAAGATCGATCTGTGCGGCTGTTTTTCTTTAGCCACGAGCTCCTCTTTAGCCACGAGCTCCTCCTTACTTAATTACTTAATATGGATTAATAAATTTAATTGTTTATTGTCACTAACCAAAAAAAGTTCACACAATGCTTTTAAACAAATCAATCGCTTACAATTTTACTTATTCTTTATGTTTGCAAATACCTCATACATTTTTTACTTTTACTTTAATATACCGACATACCGATTATTGCACGTAGTTGCAAATAGTCCCTACATTCTTTACGTTTATTTAAATATAGTATACCGACATACCAAGTAATGTATGAAATTGCGAATACCCCATACATTCTTTACTGTTATTTCAATATACCGACATACTGAGTGATGATGCACTGTAAAAGTTTAACCCATCACAATGTTCGATAATAATAAACTTCTAGATGACATTGATAGAATGAGACTAACTAATTCCATAGAATTGGATAATCCTGATATTTGTAAAAAAAACTTTGGTGACACTTCGAAACAATTTACATTTTTTTCAACATACGAAGTATAAATAAAAGCTTTAACTTTTTAATCGCTCTTTTGCATCGTTTACAATTTCAATCGGATGTTATCGTGATAACTGAATGTTGACTGGATGAATCATTTAATGGGTTACACCTGGACAGTTCTATGTGTTCTTACTTAAATAAATATTTAAGTAAATGTGACGGAAAAGTGATTTTCACCAAAGCGTATTTGCAAATACGCGTGTCCGAACCGAACATTAATGATGCTAACTGTCTACGATTAGATATTTTTACTTATACTATAATAGCGATTTATCGGTCACCATCTTTTAAAAACGTAAACAACTTCCTTATTTCTTTGGAAAACGTTATTAAGTCATGTAAAAGCCAACACTGCGTCTTGTTGATATCAATCTTGATATTAAAGATAACTTCACTGATAACCGAGTAGAAGAGTACCTAAGCTTAATAGCACATTATGGTTATGTACCGGGTCATAATACACCAACACAAGGACAAAATTGTTTAGACCATTGCCTAATCAAATCTTCTCAACCATCTACGACTATTGTTTGTCATTCCGATGTCACGGATCATAGTAGTGTATTGTGTAGCCTTTGTTCAAATTTCTACAAAGAAAAACCTAAAATAATTATCACTAAGATCATCTATGAAGGATTACATAAGGACTTAATGAATGTTGACTGGTCGGAACTTTATGATATAAGCGATGTTACAGAAGCGACACAATGTTTTATTTCCCAAGTGAATGACTTTATTGAAAAAAATAAATTCACTCAACACTTTCGCAGCTCGAATATTATTGTAAAAAAATGGATTACGCCAGGTCTTTTAAAATCAATTAGAATTCGTGACAAATTACACACCGATGCTAGAAAAATCCCAACAATATTGAACTACAACGTAAAAATAAGGCCTACAGAAATATTTGTGTTAACTTATTACATGACCAAAAAAATAAATATGAACTTGTGTTCATATTTATTTTTTTGGTTAGTTTTCCGCTAAATAATTAATGTGAAAATAGAAATGATGAATTATTGAAATAAGAAACCGATGCTATTGAATCTTTGAATATTATAAACAATTATTTCAGTACTGTTGGTGAGCGTTTGGCTGAGACAATTTTGGATGGATTGAAAATAACGAAAACTGAATTAGGCAAGTCTTACCCATAATTCAAATCTATCAGCCCATTCACTGTTCTTCCAACCAACGGATGAAGTTGAAGTTACTAAACTCATAGGTACACTAAAAGCCAGTCAAGCTACAGGACCCGATCACATCAGTAATGACATGTTATAGCTTAACAAATATGAAATTGCGACGCCTCTAAAATATATATGTAATCTGAGTTTGTCATCAGGAATAGTTCCGAACAATCTTAAAATTGCAGAGGTAGTGCCGATTTTTAAAGCTGGTGATTCACTGGAACCGGCTAACTTCAGGCCAATTTCACTGCTAAGTGAAAGTGAAAAGGTAGTCAATGTCAGACTTCTCAAATATCTAGAAGTAAATAGCTTTCTGGCTCCCAACCAATATGGATTTCGCTCAGCCCAGTCCACGGAGGACGCCGTCACAGGTCTTGTTGATTTTGTAACTGACGAAATTTATGACGGACAAAAATGTGTTGGTGTTTTTCTGGACCTGGCGAAAGCATTTGATACTGTTTCACGACCAATATTACTAAAAAAACTAGAGCGGCAGGGAGTTAGAGGTCTAGCGCTAAAATGGTTTCAATCTTACCTAAGCGAATGGAAACAGCGAGTATGAATAGGAGAACACACAAGTGGTTATGCAGATATTGCTTACGGCGTGCCCCAAGGCAACATTTTGTGACAAATTTTCCATGCGAAGACTTAGACAGAGGGTGTTGATGTGGCTCAGGAGGGCCTTAGAGGTACTAACAGCTGGCTGAAAAACGGATGAAGTGAAAGTTTTGGTAGTTTTTAAGATATTGAATTAACTTTGTTCGAAAGTTCTAATACGACTAAAGAACTTCCAATTCATATTCATCGCTGATAGTACGTAAGAGTCTATGCACATAGCGTATTTTTACCGCGCCGACGACCACAGAACGGAAATGTTCCGTGCCGACGAGACACGTTTTACGATTGCACACTCACGGCACTCTAGATGACCAAAAAGAAGATGATCGCATTTGCGCGGGAAGCGCGTTCAAAGTGCATGAACTGTCGGAGAAATGAAACGAGTGATGTGGAAAAGCACGGTTCATTTGATGACTTCACACTCGCATGACATCCGATAGCAGTTTTATTTTTCCCCCGTTTTATGTTTGACCATTATTTTAAAAGTAGTATTATTAAAATTACCTTCTTCGTTTGCACGTGAATACCCCTATGAAATTGAGTCGCTTATTTTTCAGCGCCACTAAATTATTCCACATATGCTTATTATATATCACTGTCTGCACCTGAATTTCGTTAAGAGCGCGTTAAATAAGCGCGCATCATGCCATAACATCATGCATGTCGTTGACACGTTAAAAAAACGCCGTATGCAAAGGCAGTAAGGGACTTAAGGTGATTGCGCCAGGGTAGCCCGCGAAATTCAAATATTTGTATGTTTTTGCTATTTACCAGTCAAGACAAGCCCGCCACACATTCCCAACCACTGCAACTCCTGAAAGCCAGAATCAACAGTGGTGACCACCAGAAAAAACGCCGAGCCAATGAAACCCGACGAGTCTCGGAGAAACGATTCGACTGTCTTGGATCATGCAACGAAATTAATCAGAAACGTACAGCGAAGGAGTAGAAAAAAAAAAAACAAAAATATAATTTCCACTTCCCTCCGTATACAAAATAGCCGGAGACAAAATAGAACTAGGCCAATAGGCACCAAGGGACAAATACAACTGGGTTAAGCCCAGTTGCCAAGCACCACGGATTATATCTTACCACTTAAACTAATGGGTCCTAAATTGTGAGCTACTTTTGATTTCAGTAATAGGTATGGCAAAATCGCTTGAACACACGGAAATTTGTTCTGGTTTCAACAAGCTCCGTATAGTAAACTACCACAGATGTAACCTTAATACTATCTAACATAATATTGCGTTCAGTTTGCCAAAGACTACACTCCCATAAGATGTTATGTGCGGATTGTTCGTATTCATGGTCAGCTGTAGAACATTGACATACAGGCGAGGCCACAAGCTCAAAAGAAAATAATTTTATTGGGCAACACAGTGATCCACCTCCAGCCATGTCCTGTCCAGCCGCTCACGAACAGATGGAAAAAAGTGAAGGTGACGGCCTTTGATGGAATATTTCCATCTACATTGCCACTCGGATAAAATTTCCTCCCAGACATCAGTCTGGGGTTTTAGTAATCTAGAGATCTTAGCACGGCCGCGTTGCGGTAAGAACTCTGAGTCCATAATCTCTCTAGCGTAGTAGTACATTGCAGCACGCCGCTGCACTTCTAGATCGACTGGGAGAACACCCGCCAGCACTGGTAAGGCTTCAGTACTAACCGTCCTATACGCCTTGCATAAAAATATCAAAGCCAAACGCTGGCTTTGAAGCAATTTACGTCGTACCACACCTATGGTGGCCCTATCGGCCTCGTAGCACATACAACCCAAGTAGGTAGCCCCGTAAATAGTTTTTAAGATTTGAAAAGATAGACCCCAAGTAGCTTTGGATATTCTCGTCAAGGCGTAGAAGTTCTTTTTTGCTTTCTCACCTACTGTTTTTATATGATCAATAAATGAAAAGTTATTTTCTAATAGCATACCGCGGTAGCACACGGAGTCTTTTTTTTAACGGGTACGTTATTAAATTTAATACTAGGCCAGGATTTAAGGTTTCCTTTTAAAATAAATTGATAGGTTTTATGCGGTGCAAAGGTCAGACGGTTTCGATCGCCCCACTGAGATATTAATCGTAGGCATGTGTCAGCCAAATTCTCGAGGCCAGCCCGAGTACTTGTCTGAATGAGAAGCAAGCCATAGTCCGCGTAACCGGTTAATGAGCAGCCGCATGAGAGCGGAAGCGCGAGGAAATCATCGTAGCCAATATTCCAAACATATGGACCGATAACTGAGCCCTGAGGCCATCCCATTGTTAGAGACTTAGTGATGGAATGATGTCCAAGTTTGAGTTTCACGGAGCCGTTTAGAAAGTAAGAAAGAATCAGATTATAGATGTTTTTGTAACAACCACGGTTTTTCATTTTTTTTTTTTCATATTTGCCGTCAGTGTGAAACTGTATGTTGATCAAAATACGATTTGCGGCCGTAACGCGTATTCATCTAAAGAATTTTTCTTCTCCCTGGCGTTAATCCCAGCTATTGCCAGGGTCCACCTTCCTACTTAGCTTCCTCCACTTTGCCTGATCTTGAACGTCCTAACAAATTCATCTAAAGATTTATAACCATTTTAATCATCAATATAGCTTTCTAAGTTCATGAACTCTAAAGAATGGTTATTTCATGAAAAAGTCATTCTATAGGGTTTCATGAACTTCGGGACTAAATACTATTTATTTAGTTTTCATTTCTTTTCAGTAAAGTTGTACATTTTTTAAATTATTCTCTCTTGTTCTGAAAATCACACAGACAAAGTCGCAGACAAAAACTATCAATCAACGGATTTTAGAAACTAGTTTCTAAACACATTTTTTTTTTGCAAACTGGCAAGTTTAATTACTTGACATATTTTTTTTTATTTGATATGGGTTTGCTCTTGACTCTAGTCTATGTTAGAGATGACAGAGACAAAGTCTACGATGGAGCGAGCCTACCCAGAAGGAGCCTGTTTACTCTAACTTTGAAGAGATTAGGATTGTAAGGTTTTTGAAACACAGACGCAGGCAGAGAGTTTCACTCCTTTGCTGTGCGCATTATAAAAGACGTTTGGAAACGCTCAGTGCAAATTGGTGGAATAGCTACAAGGTAGTTATGGTAAGATGCAGTGCGTCTGGATGTCCGATGGTAGCAGGGGCCGGTGGGATGAGGTCGTGGAGTTCTTGGGCACACTCACCGAAGTACAGTCTGTAGAAGACCGACAAGCAGGCAACCTTACGGCGATGAGCCAAATTGGTGAATGCCAAGCTACATAGCTTGGCATTCACCAGTTTTACTTCACCTTCAGCTCTGCTTTCCACCGAGTCAAGCGCGGCAAGCTGATACTTAGCTGAGCCATCCCAAAGGTGGCTACAATACTCCATGCACAATCGGACTTGTGCTTTGTAAAGGGTTAAAAGCTGTCCAGGCCTGAAATATTACTTCACCCTATTTAGGATGCTCAGTTTTTTGGAGGCAGTTTGGGCTTTGTACTCGAGCCGATCAGTCACGGGAACAGTTGCACCCCAAAAAGTAGGAGTTTGGTCAAAACGACTCCTTTTTGCAGTAAAAAGGCACACTTGTGTTTTGGTGGCGTTAAAAGTGACCAGATCGTCATCACCCCACTGGGAGACAACGCTTAAGGTCAAATTTGTCCGCTCTACCATGGCCCCACGAACGAACGAGTGGGGTTAAAGAACGAACTTCAACCCCACTGGTTGTTGCGCTGGACAAGTATCTCTCTGAAACCGTACTGTCACCTGCGTACCCAACAAGACCCGGCTGAAGTAAAAGTAAAAGTAAAAAATTCATTTATTTTCCACAATAATGAGAAACACAGTACAGACATTAAAATAAATGGAGTGGACTGGAGCCTAAACTAGGGCAGCCCTGTATTTCAGGACTGTAGGTCTTCCTCCCGCGGCGAGTAAGTCGGTACAATTTATTAATGAATGTGTGTCTTGTTTGTGTGCATGCGTGTGTGTGTTGTGTGTGTGCGCGCGTGTGTGTGATATGTGAGAGAGTAGGTACAGTTGCGCGCATTTGTGTTTTGTGGGAGTATGTATGCATGTGTGCATGGTTGTGTATGAGTGTGCTTTGACTGCTCTTTATTTACTACAATAGAACAGAAAAGTTATTTATAAATTACAATTAAAGATTCCGTGTTATTATAATTTAAATTCAGAAGATAATTTTGGATAATAGATTTACATTCATGCATGATTTTTGGGAATATATTTAAGAGAGAATGAAGTTTGTTATATAAATAAGGTGCAAGGAAACATGAGTGTCTCTTGAAGTAAGCATGTTGTGTTTAGTTGCCTTGCATATTCTGTTATTTTTTCATCCAGGATAAGATAAGTTAGCATCGTAGGTTAATTCTTTATGCTTGCAAAGTGTGGCTTGAAGGATGAATAATTGCCTCACGGTCAAGTCATTGCAGTCCTTGTATAGGCTCATTGTGGGGTAACGAAAGGGTTTTCTAAGCATTACTTTGAGTAATGACTTTTGTGCACGTTTCACTTTTATCATTTTTGTCTTGCAGGAACCACCCCATACTGGAATACAATAACCTAAGATTTACTGAACCAGGGCAAAGTGAACCGTTTTTAACATCTTCAATATGAGTACTTTTCTGAGCTTTTTAAAAATCCATATCCTTTTCCGCGTACGTGTAGACAGAACATCTAGTTGTGCTTGCCATGAAAGGGCATCTATTTGAGTGCCGATATATCTGATATTGGTGGTTTTTACTAGTGGTGCGCAGGAGCATGTTAAAGACTGGGTATTTTCACATTTATGTGCTTTTAGAGTGAAGTTATTTGGTTGTGTTGTTTTATTTATTGAAAATGTTATATATTTCGTTTTAGTGACATTTAATGTTAGGAGATTTTTAATTAACCAGAGTGATGTCTGATGAAGTCCTTTTTCTGCAAGGTATTGTGCCTCAGCCCAGGAATGTCCCTGAAATATGAGCACAGTGTCATCCGCGTATGAGATATTTTTTCCTTTTGACGGTTCATATTGGCAAAGTTCGTTGATATATATCAAGAAGAGAGCTGGGCCAAGAACACTTCCCTGGGGAATTCCACAGGTGATGGGGAGGGGACAGCTAATGAAGTCACCTATCTTCACAGATTGGTAACTATTTGTAAGAAAATCTTGCATGAGTTGCAGAGGCAGGCCGCGTATGCCGATCGCTTCGAGTTTCGTCAGTAGTAGGTTAATCGAAAGAGTATTAAAGGCCTTGGCTAGATCCAGGAAAACCCCAACACATTTCCAACCCTGATCCAAGTTACTTGCTACAAAATTTGTAAGCTGAATCGCCGCATCTTCTGCAGATTTATTAGATTTGAAACCATATTGGGAATTTGATATAATATATTCTTATTTTAGAAAATTCATTAGGCGTTTATTGGTTAGCTTTCAAATATCTTGGACATTGCAGGTAAGACCGAAATCGGACAATAATTCTCGACATTGCTTCTAGGCCCACTTTTATGAATGGGATGAATTAGTGAATGTTTGAAGCTGTTTGGAAAAATACATTTGTTTATACATAGGTTGAAAATATGAGTCAGTGTAGGGCTTATTACATGTTTAATGCGTTTTAGGAATGTGGAAGGTATACCATCACATCCAGTAGCCGAGTCATTTTTAAGGTTTTGAATTTCAGACTCAACTTCGGTAGTATCTGTTTCCAGGAATACGATGGAATTTAGTCTACGCTGGGTTTTCAATACCACATTTTATTTGAGTTATATTGCAAGATTTTTAATAGTGTCTATAAGTTTTTGACCAGTACTTACAAAGTAATGATTTATCTAGTCTACGCATTGTTGGGCTTCGTGTGGGTTAGAACCTAATAATTCTTCCGCTGGATTTTTGTTTTTAGTGGTGTTAGTGATTTTTCGTATCATTTGCCATGTTTGTTTTGGATTCTTACAATTAATTTTCGATCGTCGAGGTTTCATGTTTCTCCTTAACATTGTTTAGAACATCATTACAAAAGTTCCTGTATCTACGATAAGAAATCTTTAGAACTTCATCTGAAGGAGAAGCCTTCAGTTTTTTGTGCAGGGCGTCGCGATGGGTGATGCATCAAAGTAAACCGGCCCTAATCCATGGCTTAAGTATTTGCTTCCTATTAGGAACTTTACGAACTGTAGTGTTTTTATCCAAAGCGTCTTTGATGTACTTTATCAAAATGTCAATTGCATTATTTGGATCATCTATATTAAGTATTCTTGATAAATCAATTTTCACAAGTGTATTGACCGCGTCATCGTAGTCAATAATTAGTTTTAAATTTGGGCCTGTAGTGACCTACATAGTAATCTACTATAAACTAAATAAATATATTTAATGTTTTGCTCAAAATTAAAGTAAAAAATAATTTATATACATATTAGTTTGTCAACTAACAATTAGTATTATATAGAATCAGAAACAAAAATAAAATCACTTTTTGTGACTAACATTTTACATACAAACAGATTCTTCACATTAGTAGATAGTTTCTTATCGGTCGGCCGGCGAAGCTATGACGCGTCTATTGTTCGACGGGTGCGCGAGCGAGACGGCACTATCGGTACCTTGCGCTCGCGCAGGTAAGATGCCGATGGGCCACGCACCGCCAGTGCGTCTATTGTGCCACTTGCGATCGCTTACTGTTAATCAGATTCATAGCTACGCCGCGCCGCGCTTTTGACTGTACCTTCGCTTGCTTTCGTTCATCTACACTATTCTTCTACCACTCCTTCTTCTTCTCAGTGGAACTCTTGCGTGTGAACTATAACCTGTGTCTGTGCAATAAACTTTCATTCTTCTTCTTGTGTACTTCGGACTTTCTTTCTTACCTTCACACACGCCTTCCACCTACATTGGTGACCCCGATCAGGAGCACGAGGATGACCGAAGACAAAGCGCGCAGTCATCAAGATGTCGACGAGTCGGCAGCGGAAAGTTGTCGTGTGGGTGTGCGAATACCGCCATTTAACCCGGCGAAGCCGGAATTATGGTTCAACCAGATGGAAGCGCAGTTCGTCCTGGCCAACATCAAGACAGACGACACCAAGTTCCATTACGTTGTCGGCAACTTGGAAACGCAATACGCTTCCGAAGTCGAGGATACCTTCGAACACCCTCCAACCACCGGGAAATATGAGAAACTGAAAAGCGAGCTCATAAAGCGACTTTCGGCAACGCGTGAGAAGAAGATCAAGCAGCTTCTCATGCATGAAGAGCTGGGTGACCGAAAGCCTTCCCAGTTTTACCGCCACCTCCTCAACCTCGCTGGTCCAGGTGTACCGGAGGAGTTCCTGAGGACCATCTGGACGAGCCGCCTACCCGCAAATATTCAGGCGATCATAGCTTCCCAGTCCAAGCCGGATCTGGGCGAGCTGGCTGAGCTGGCGGACCGGATCCACGACGTCGTCGGCAACCAGGTGCCATCAACATCTGCCATCACTACTGCTGCATCGTCGAGCACCCCGGGCAACAGAGTGAACTCCGAGATCGCCGCCCTGACCAAGCAGATGGAGAAGCTGGCGGAGAAGGTGGATCGTTTGTCTCGTCCTAGAGGACGATCCCGTAGTCGTACGCGCCATCGGTCCAGCTCCCACAGATCACAGTTCAGCTACAGAAGGTTCCCCCAGTGCTGGTACCATCAGAATTTTGGAGACCGGGCTAGGAAGTGCGTGAAGCCGTGCGACTACCCTTCATCGGGAAATGAGCGGGGCAATCAGTGATGGCGACCGATGATTGTCCGAGTGCTGGTCGCTTATTTGTCACCGATCAAAGGTCAAAGGTGCAGTTTCTGGTCGACACCGGCAGCGACCTCTGCGTCTACCCTCGGTCGGCAATAACAAGACGACTAGAAAAAACAAATTACCAGTTGTGTGCGGCAAAAGGAACATCTATTACCACGTATGGTTTCGTAAACTTAACTTTAAACTTAGGGTTGCGCGGGACGCGCGCGGATAAACAGCGTCAACCTGTATACCTTTGTCCATGGCTTTGCATGAGGCCTCAACAAAAGACACCAGATTTGTACTTGTGGATCTGCTCTTCACAAAGCCGTGCTGATGGTCGCTTAGGAACTTGGTAAAATAGCGTTGAATTTGTGGACAAATCAACGACTCCAATATTTTACCAAAAATCGAAAGAATTGTTATTGGTCTATAGTTCTTTACGTCACAAGGGTCTCCACTCTTGTAGACACACTCTTGTAGATAAAGTTACGGTAATAGTTAATTAATCCTATAAATCGCTTAACTTCAGTGACATTAGTTGGCCGCGGCGCATTTACAATAGCTTCCGTTTTTTTAGGACAAGTTCGTAATCCATGCCGGTCTATAATGTAGCCTAGATAGGTATCCTGAAAAAAAAAACAACATTTTTCTTTGTGCAATTTTAAGCCTGCTTCTTTAAATCGCTTTAATACTTCGTGGTGGTCGCAAGAGCTGGCGACTCTGCGTCAGGCATGCGATTTCGCACGGCGCTGGTACACCAGGCATCGCAGGCTCCGCATCCGCCCTCCGGATGCGCAGGTCAGATAGGCGGAGCTGTACGAGGAGTACAACTTCGAAAACTGGTGAAACTTCGTCGAGCATTTTTGACGTTTGCCTCCCAGACTGGGGTGGGCTGGGGCTGACTTTAAGCGGCTTCTGCTCAATCTAGGGGGACCAAAAGCCTCTTGCCGGAGGCTTTACGCGTCATGTGGTCCATGGCCCTTTATGGGGCGCCAGTGTGGGCGCCTACTTTGAGGAAGCGTCCTGCCCGTTACCTCAACGCGTCTCAGAGGGTCATGGCCATCCGGATGGTCCGGGGATACCGCACGGTCTCTGGCGAGGCGGCGAGCCTCCTTGCTGGATTTCCGCCATGAAATCTGGAGGCGAGAGCCCTCGCGCTCATTTACGAGTGCCGCGTGGAGGCGCAACGCTGGGGCGAGACTTCTCTGCCGCGGCAAATTGCAGCAAGGCGGACGGAGCTCCGGCAGGATCTCATGGCGGTGTGGAGACAGCGACTGATGCAACCCAGCGCTGGACACGCCACAATACAAGCGATTAGTACCCTCTGTGAGGAGTGGCTGGAGCGGCGCCACGGCGTCCTCGCCTCCCGCCTGACACAGGTACTCACCGGACACGGGTGTTTCGGGAGGTAACTGTTTCGGATTCGGCGGGAGGACACGCCTGGGTGTCAACACTGCGAGGATTGCCCGGAGGACAAAGTGGAGCATACGGTAGAGGTCTGCCCTGCTTGGGCGGAGCACCACCGAGTCCTCGTCGAGGCGATCGGCAGCGGCGACCTCTCGCGACCGGCCCTGGTTCAGTCTATGGTCCGGAGCGAGGAGGCATGGGAAGCCGTCACCTCCTTCTGCGAAGTAGTAATGGTAGCGAAGATCAAAACCAGGCCCGTGTCGGCGGCGCGCTGTGTTCCACGCGCGCCTCAAAGAGATGTCAGCAAGGGAGACGGGGCCCGCCAGGGCCAGTGCCTGCCGAGTTACGGAATCCGTTCGAAAGAGGCACCATACCCTGGAACGCAAAGGGCAGTAGGAGGAACACGGATGGGTTTTAGTCAGTAAGAGTCTGACACTCAAACTCCATTTGATGATTTCCCATCCTTAAAAAAATAAAAAAAATAATAGTTACGAAAAAGTCATCCTAATATACCTCTCACAATCCAGTTTTGTAGATAATAATATTAGGTAATACGTTCTATGTTCAAATGTGCGACTTCTCTATACTTAATTTGGCTAGCTGTTTAAGTTGGAAGTGTCGTGAATTTAGAGACTACAACTTTTTGTTAAAAATATTTTATGTGTTTATTTAAACTTTATGTAAAACTGTGGTATCTACACAGGAAGGTTTATTGCAACAAGGCATTATCTTGAAGTGAAACATAAGTAAATTGTCCAATTTTAAAGGTAAGACGTGTGCAATATTTGTTTATTTGCCGAACTGGTAATTATTTAAGAATCATCCTTAAATATATATATAACCACGTCGGCAAATAGTTCTATCTCTGACTCTGTATGTCTCTGCCTTGTGTAGCTGCACTGTAATTGAAACAGTAGCAAAACATTTGACATATTGAAAAACACTGCTTTTTTAATTTGAGATTTGATATGCTACCACCAAACTACATCAGACAGCTTGAAGTGATTTTAAAGAAAATTTTAATAAGTTTTTTTTTTAAATCAAATCAAATATTTTTTTTTATTTGTGTAACATAGGTAGTAAATACAGTTCTTTAATTAGTTCATAGTTCGCTATGTTATGCTAAGAAGCATACAAATATAATTGCATGCGAATAAAGATAAAAACAAAACAGTCAAAATTAAGTATAACAATAATGTCTCATTACAAATCATATGTCAAAAATGATGATAAATAAAAAATTATAAATGTCACAATATGAAGTAATTTCTACAGTCAATGCATAAATAAATAACAATAAATTACATTATTTCACAATATTCAAATGTTTCTATAGTCAAATAAATAAGTTTACATTAATTTTCATTCAGAAATTTAATGTAAACTTAGGGGGCTACTGGGGGCCGAGTCACCCGCGTCCGTAGGAGAATACCCAAATTTTAGACCCTACACGTGGTCCCCGGGTGGTGCTAATCAGGGGACACTAACTGGTGGTAGGCTTTGGCCGATGGCTTGTGACCACCCACTGGGCAAAGACGTACCGCCAAGCGGCTTAGCTGCATTCCGGTACGATGCTCAGTGTAGCCAATCCAGAGGAGTTGGGTCGAAATAGTTGTTCCAATGCAGGCAGACCAACCAGGCTTGCCCTGGCGTGGGCGTATCGGGAGACTAGTCGCGGAGGGTAGCGGGATCCGAGGCACGGTGCGCCGCTGGCCGACCGCCAGGTAGTTGGGGGCCCAAGTAATGTGCTAGCCACACATGAAAGGCTGCCCCGCCAACTGGCGAAAAATCCCGGAATGCACCATCGTGCTGGTTGGCGACCAGATGAAAGGGCCCGATGGCCATTTCCGGGGGGGCTCGGGCGTCCCCGCAGTCTCCAGACTAGTCCCCCAAAGATGTCGTCCTGCCAGGGCGTGCCTGAGGGTTAGCAGCATGGAACCTCATTTCACTTCTTTCTCCTCAACCTCACTCACTTTTACAATGAATAAGGGAAAAAAGAGAAAAGCTGTACAGCGGCAGCACGCCCTTTCGCATAAAGTGCACCTCTCTAACATACGAGGTCTGCACTCAAATCTCGCTGCAGTCCATCACCACATTGAGACCGAGAAACCAGCGCTCTTGTTCCTGTCGGAGACGCAGATCGGATGTCCGTCGGACGTGTCATACCTGTCTTACCCAGGGTTTACCCTGGAGCACCACTTCAGACCACGTGCGGGCGTATGCATGTACGCCCGGGACGACATCTGCTATCGGCGTCTCCGTTACCTTGAAGACTCCAGGTTCTCGACGCTGTGGGCTATAGTGGACACAGGCCTAGACAAAATTGTCTACGCCTGCGTCTACCGTTCGCACAGCGGTGATTTGGAGACAACTGGGCTTACACAGCACCTGAGTGAGGCGGCGGATGCGACTCAGCAGCGGTACCCTTCTGCCCAATTGGTGTTACTGGGGGACTTCAATGCGCACCATCAGGAGTGGCTCTTCCCATACCAGTGCACAGACCATGCTGGACGAGAGACGCGAAAGCTAGCGCTTGCGTTAAATCTTACCCAGCTGGTCCAGGGAGCAACGAGGGTACCCGATGTTGATTCGCACACTGCCAATTGCTTGGACCTTTTGCTGACAACAGATCCAGATCGCTATTCGGTGTCGATTTCTTCACCACTGGGTAGTTCCGACCACTGTCTGGTGAAGTCTGTATCCGTCTACTCCCCGCCCGATCCTAGCTCAAGAGGTACCCGGCGGGTATGGCGATACAGGTCAGCAGATTGGGATGGCATGCGATCTTTTTTCGCATGTTACCCTTGGCAACCTACTTGCTTTTCTTCCACTGATGCTTCGTCGTGCGCGGACGCCGTGTCGGATGTGTTGCGGAGGGGAATGGAGTACTACATTCCGTTCTCTGACATAGCGAAATCTGGCGAAGCTCGTCCTTGGTTTGGTGCCGAGTGCAATCGCGCTGATGCGCTTAAGCACGCGGCGTACCTGGCATGGGTCGACGCTCGTAAGCGCAAAGCAAATGACGTGAGTCGGAGGAAGAGAGCCTTCAACAGGGCTGCCAAGTCCTGCAAGAAAGTGTTGACGACATTAGCCAAATAGGGAACAAACTTGCCTTACTACCTGCTGGGTATGAATACCCAGCAGGTAGTAAGGCTTTTTGGTCCCTGGCTAAGTCGGTCGAATCGAACTTCTGCCGCCCCTCACTACCACCACTGCTGAGACCCGACGGGACGCTGGCCCACTCCGCTGAGGAGAAAGCGAACTTGTTTGCTTCTTTGTTTGCGGAATCTTCACGTCTGGATCCTGGTGGCGCGACGCCCCCTGCTTCTCCTGGTGGATGCGAGTCGAGTATGACAAACATTCGCATTCATCAGAAGGACGTCCGTAGGGTACTGCGTAACCTAGACGTGAACAAGGCTAGTGGTCCCGACGGGATACCGGCAATTGTTCTGAAGACTTGTGCGCCTGAGTTGTCTCCGATATTGACACGCCTATTTCGCCTTTCGTTTGAGACTGGAAAAGTGCCGAAGGCTTGGAAGCAAGCTAACGTGCAGCCAGTGCCCAAGAAGGGTAGTCAAGCTGAACCGTCGAATTATAGACCCATCTCGGTAACGTCCATACTCTGTAAGACTATGGAACGCGTGCTGAATCATAAGCTCCTGGCGTACCTAGAAGCGAATGATATTCTTAGTGACCGTCAATACGGGTTCCGCCGAAATCGGTCAACTGGGGATCTTCTAGCGTATGCCATTCACATCTGGAGTGAGGCCATAGAGAAGCACAGGGAGGCACTAGCGGTCTCCCTTGACATCTCGAAGGCCTTCGACAGGGTCTGGCACGATAGCCTTATTAGTAAGCTTCATTCCTTCGGTCTGCCCGCCGGTTTGTGTGATTGGATCGCAGATTTCCTGAGGGATCGGTCTATCCGAGTGGTCATTGATGGCTGCTCGTCTGGACTGCTGGATATTAATGCCGGGGTTCCTCAGGGTTCGGTGCTTTCGGCAACACTGTTCTTGCTGCATATTAATGATCTGCTTAAACCCGGTACCTTTGGGTATGCAGACGACAGCACTGTTGCTGAGAGATACGTGTCCAACGCACGAGCTGGTAAGTCGCAGATCCGGTCTCTCCGGGAGGCAATGGTTGACCGCTTGAACGTGTCCTTACAGGCAGTCTCTGAATGGGGCGACGCCAATCTGGTCAAGTTCAATGCTGCTAAGACCCAAGCGTGTCTATTTTCCGCCAAAAGGAGCCAATTCCACCCAGCTCCATCTTTCCGAGGTTTAACCGTGCCGATAACCGACCAACTTGAGTTTCTTGGGGATACATTAACATCTACTCTCAATTTTGGCCCTTACATAGAGGCAAAAGCCCAAGTGGCTGCAAAGAAGTTGGGGATTCTGGAAAAGGTGAGACGATACTTCACGCCGGAACAGCTGCATAAACTCTATCAAGCGCAAGTTCGATCGTGTATGGAGTACTGCTCTCATCTTTGGGATGGATCTGCCAGATACCAACTTGATGCCCTTGAGTCAATTGAGAAACGAGCCAAGAGGATCATCGGCAATGAGAGGCTTGTCGCGACGAAGCTCCAAAGTCTGGAACATCGACGACGAGTTGCTAGCCTGTCGGTTTTCTACCGGTTGCATTTTGGGGAATGTGCGACGGAATTGCATAATTTAATTCCGCCAAGCCCGTTCCATCATCGGACCACAAGACGAACGGCGATGCGCCACCGGTACACAGTGGATATCCCACCCATACGCACAAAACGTTTTGTTAACACATTCATAATGCGTACAGCTAAGGAGTGGAATTCCCTGCCGGAGTCTGTGTTTCCTGATAGCTACAACCTGGGAGTCTTTAAATCAAGAGTGAATAGGTTATTTCTGGGCAAGCGTGCTCCATCTTCGACCACATCATCACTTACCATCAGGTGAGATAGTGGTCAAACGCGTGCCTATGTTTAGTTAAAAAAAAAAAAGAAATTCATCTGTCGTATAATAACATTTTTCAATTAACAATTGCTTTAATTCTTTTTGAATAGTCCAATATTCAATTTTTTTTATGTCATCTGGTAGTTTAATGTAGATGCGCGGTGCCATGCCTAAAACGCTCTTTCTCACGAAGGCAGTTTTACAACGCTGATTGATGAAAGAGTTTGCGTATTGGCTACGAACCGCAACATCTCGTAGCGTTGACACTTTTTCGAACAATCTCATGTTTGTTTTGACTAATACACTAATTTCAAAAACATATAACGAAGGTAAGGTACACAGCTATCATCACTAGTCAGACCACACATTGTTCCTATGCATCTTTTTGTGCCTTAAAACGATATCTTTATCAGTAGAAATGCCCCAAAAAATAATGCCATGTCGCAATATTGAGGCTACTAACCCGTAATATGCAACTAGTAGCGCATCCGTATTTACTTTTTTTTTAATTTGAAAAAGTGCGTATGCTGATTTATTTATTTTCTTACTTAGATCATCTATGTGGGCCTTCCAGTTAAGTTGATTATCAACAAATAAACCTAAGAATTTTGCTACTTCAACTTCCTCAATGTCACAGTTACTATGCCTGATGTTTACATTTGGTACTGTAGTTCATTGATGAAAGTGCATTATTTTGGTTTTCTGTAGGTTTATAACTAAATTATTTTTAGTAAGCCAAGTAATTATGTCCGATAGCGTATTATTTATGTCATCTTGATAAATATTGCGATCTTTACATTTCACTATGGCAATATTATCATCTGCAAACATCACCATTTGATGTTGAGTTACTTTTGTCAGATCATATATTTAGACTAAGAAAAGTGGTGGCCTAAGGACACTACCCTGTGGGACAAACTTTATCAATCTAGAACGAGATAAGAAACTCTTTTCAAATCTTGATTTTTTTACATGCTCTTGCAATCTCTGAACATTGCATTCTGTTGGAGAGATAGGATTCAATTAATTTTAAAATATTACCTCTGATACCGTTACTACGTAGTTTGTCTAATAAGACGTCGTGCTTTACGTGATCGAAGGCTTTGGTCATATCTGTGTAAATAGTAAAAATAGCCATGTTGATTGTGGTATTCTCTCTAAAGCCCTTTTGTTCCTTGTATGCAAGGAACAAAAGGGCTTTAGAGAGAATATATTATAAGTAAAATTTATTGAGATAGCAATATAGAGACTTATAAATAATTTTATCAAAAATATTTATAGTTTGATTATTAAGAAAAGTTTCTTAACTGTATATCAAACACAATACATCAGCTTTCGATGTGAGCACTCACTTCTGAAACTCTGTCTATATACTCGTATGTATAGATACAGGTAATTAAGATCATTGATACACCTACTAAAAGTCTCGCCCTAAAATTGGTGGAAGTATGGACCCGGTATTAGCGTTTAGCACATAATATATGGAGTACATACTATGTATCATCATCATCATCATCATCTGCCTAGCCTATTCCCAATTTTATTGGGGTCGGCTTTCAGTCAAACCGGATCACCCATACACAGAACAATCTTGGCAAGCGATGCTTAACCTTGAAAATCGACCCATGTGGCTGTTATTATCTAGCCATGAGCTCCTTATATAGAATAGAATAGAATAGAAAAACATTTATTCAGCAGACACAAACGCACAGCGACAAAGAAAACAGAAGTAATAAGTAGCAGGTACACAAATTGCGCTGAGCGTGCCCATGTCGAAAGGGTAACCATCACAGCATTTGCTGGCCCAGCGCTGGTTTTCAGTTGGCACCCCACAGTGACACAAAGATGAAGGTAAATACAAAAAACATAATACTTAATTAAATATTCTAAAATCAAAATAAATCGGAATGAAATACAGAATTTATTTTTATTAAATATTTGATTATCTGTGGGTAGTTGTAACAGCTAGACAAAGAAAATTAGCTCACATTTATAAAATTAATATTATCGTCGTTACATCGTGGGTAGTGCAGCGTCGTGATCTCGTTGCGACGGTCAGTGCTGTAGATAACCTCTCGTTTTCGATCGTGGTTCAAGCTGTGGTTGAAAACACGTGAAGGGTTTCGTACCTTAATTTTTGTTATAGCGGCAACAGAAATACACAATCTGCGACAGCTGTCTACCTATTACCGCTCTTGGGATACAGCCTGCTGACAGACAGACGGACGGTCAGTGGAGGCTTAGTAATTGAGTTCCGTTGGTTACCCTTTGGGTACAGAACCCTAAAAATCAATACAAAATTTATAAAGTAGGTAAACTAGGTTCTGCCAGTACCTTGGCCCACGCAATCACTAGAGAATTTACTCCCGGGATATAACATAGCTTATACCCTTTCTCAAAGTCCAAATTTTATTTTAAACAGTTCAGTAGTTTTGGCGTGAAAGCGCGATAGACAAGCTGACAGACAGAGTTACTTTCGCATTTATAATATTAGTATGGATATTATTTTATTACTTTATCACACATTAAACTGGCGTTGTCGAAAAAGCAGTTATCCTTTTCGAGAATATGAAAAATTAAATCCTACTTGTGTTGGAGTCGCCTGTAGGTTATAGTTATAGCTAACTATGTAAGGTACAACCAACAACCAACCAACAATAAAATACGCACAGCCTAGCTTTCCGCAAGTTGGTGCACATGCATAGCTATAAGTACCTCCAGTCAGCGAAGCCCTGACGCCTGCTCTGCCAATGTAAAATCTACTGACTTGGCGCTCTAATATTTTAACACGTGCTTTTGTCAGTGCTACGAATATTTTCGATTTTAGTGAACTTTTCTAGTTTGAAACTCGATTGAAAGTGTTCCTTGTGTTTGTGTTTTTGGTACAAGGTTTGTTTTTTTTAGCTGTAACTGTCCTTTCTTAACTAGAATAAGCCAATATTAACTCGAAAAAGCCCCATGATCTTGACCCCCCAGATGAACTATTTGATCTCTCCCCCGGACTAACAATTACTCTTCCCCATGACACCAAAATAACCCCACAGGATCTTATTATGAATACGGAAACATCTAGTCGCAAGAGGGTCGCTACTTCGCCCCCTGTATCTTCTAATATTAAACCAAAGATTGCGAAAAACACAGTCAGCAGACTTTTTTATACCGCTAGAGATAATCCGCCTTATATTGTGAATGTTTCGCTTAAAGACCAACAAACCTCAGGCACAGTGCTACAACCTATCAAGTTTGGTATGTTTTTGACGATGAATAACGTAAATAACATACGTCTCGATGGGATCAAACGTATAGGCAGAAATCGTGTGTCAGTCGAGTTCAAGTCACATCAGGACGCAAACAGTTTCCTTAACAATAAAATTTTATCCCAACACAACTACATGGCTGCCATTCCACAATTCAGCATTACAAGAATGGGTATTGTAAGGGATATTTCAGTTGAGTGGTCAGAAGAGGAAATCATCGAAAATATTCAGGTCCCTGAGGGTTGTGGCTCCGTTATCAAAACCAGAAGGATGAAACGTAAGGTTTCCTCTTCTGGTGTGACTGAGTGGAAGCCCACACAGACTGTTGTGCTAACTTTTGATGGACAAGTCCTACCTAAGCGTGTGTACAGCTTCTACTCGGCTCTTCCAGTTACGCGTTACACCTACCCAACGGTTCAATGCTACCATTGTTGTCGCTTTGGACATGTGCACACTTTGCAGATCAAAACCTAGGTGCTTTAAGTGAGGTGCAGATCATCCAGGTGATGGATGTGAAGTCACCCCTGAATTGAGTTTCTGTGTATCGTGTACTGGCAACCATTTCCCACCTGTATCCAGATCATATGCTGAAGTCTCCAAACCTTCCCCACGCAACAAGGTTACTGTGAATAAATCACAATCCCAGTCCTCAAGTCCCATCCCAGTAACCCAAACCTCATACCATAAAACGGTACTTTTGAAACCCACACCCCGTATACCCCTTTCACCTGGCTATGATAGACGAGCTCACTTGAACCTCACCCAAAATTACTCCTTTTCCCCATATAAGAACAGCTGTGCGCTTCCAATGGACGCTGCTGAGCCAATATTTTACAGACAAGAGGATAAGTCGACAAATATTTTAAATTTAATCACAGACATGCTAATGTCTGCTCTTGCAAATCCAACCCAATCTATACCTGACCACGTTGCATCAAAATTGACCTCTATCCTAAACTATATCCATAACATTCCATCCCCTGATATTTCTCCAATGGAACGTGAGGAGTATTACTCTCAGAAAACCTGGTCTTTCTTTTTTAATTAATACATTTTAACCATCGATCTGCGGTATGGCTGTGACATGACTCTTGCCTGGGAGCAATTTCAGGTTGCCGTTTTTCGACAGTGTACGTAATGATAGATCCGATAGAGATAGTGAGGAGCTCGTGGCTAAATAATAACAGCCGCACGGGTCGATCTTCAAGGTTAAGCAACACTTGCCAAGGTTGGTCTGTGGATGGGTGACCATCTTAACATAACGAGTTTCCTCCGTGCCTCGGAAAGCACGTTAAGCCGTTGGTCCCGGCTGTCATTTGTAGATCTTTAGCAGTCGTTACGGGTGGTCAGAAGCCAGTGAATCTGACTTCAGTCTTGCCATGAAGTACCGTGTTACCCAGTTACTGGGTTGTGGAGGTCTGGTAGGCAGCCGCTCCACGTAAAACACTGGTTTTCAGCTAAAATCTGGTTTGACTGGAAGCCGACCCCAATATAGTTGGGAAAAGGCTAGGCAGATGACGACGTAATGATAGATCCGATGGATATGGGGGATGTGCCTTGCTCATCAATAGCAAGGTATCATTCACCCAGATTCCTCTAACCTTTGGTGGTGACGACATAAATGTTGTTGCTGTAAAGGCTGAGGATATAAATATTTTTTCTTTTTATATTACGCACCCACAAATCGAATATCTTACAGTAATTAGAAATTTATTATGTAGCGTTAGTGGACCAATACTTGTCATGGGTGATTTTATATGCCACCATTATCGTTGGGGGTCAGATACTTGCGATAACTTTGGCATAGGTACGCTTGATATATTGGATGATCTCAACCTTTGTCTGATCAACGATGGCAGTGCTACGCGCAGGTCTGCACCTGGTCAAAATAATAGTTGTGTTGATTTGACATTCTGCTCATCCAATATGTCTAGTCTACTCATTTGGCGTTGCTTGGATATGATCTATGGAAGTGAACACTACCTCATCTTAATTGAATTCCCTTCCAAAAATATTCCTTTAAAAGTTTTCCCCCCTCTTTTAAAACATCAATTAAATTCGGCTGACTGAGACTTATATTCTAAAATTCTGGACCTAAGAATATCTTCCCTTCCAGAAGTTAATAGAGATTATATCTATTAACTTCCCCAAGAATTGTTTTTTGTCCTTATCCTCCACTATCGCCTCTACAGCTGATGATTGTTTCCCGTCCAAAAAAACTCAATCCGGTAGACTTCCTTCCCCGCCATGTTGGAATGATAGGGAATGCACTAACATGGTCAAGGCCAGGAATGAAGCTGAAAAGACAGTCAACGGCAATATGAACCTAGATAACCTTATTGCCTTCAAACAGATACTAGCCAAGTCCAGGAAATTACTAAAAAGGAAAAAACGCGAAGGTTGGGCAAAATATTGTAGTTCGCTGAGTCCGTCCACCTCGATTTCGGTGGTTTGGCGGAAGGTGAAACTTTTTAGCACCTGCCTCTTCTAACAACCTCACGGAAGAACTGGGATACCAGTTTTTCTCGAAAATTGCTCCAGCCTATGTTCCAAGTTTTGAGGAAACCAATGTTGACATCGATGATGCAGACAACATTGACAACCCAATGAACATGCCATTCGACTTAGAGGAGCTAAAAACTGTTCTATCCCATGTTAAGGATTCCGCGCCGGGCGTGGATCTTTATTTCTAAAACTGGTCCAAAAACTCACAAATATTACCTGGACCTGGCTAATTTCTGTTTTACTTCCGGCTACATTCCCACAGAGTGGAAGGTTCAAGTTGTCATTCCGATTTTAAAACCAGGTAAAGATCCTAATGATCATTGCTCATACAGGCCTATTGCTTTATCGTCCATACTTATTAAACTATTGGAACATTTAGTCAAAAACCGGTTAGTGTGGTTGACATTCCTTCGCTACATTATTTCTAAGTACTTGTACCTTTGACAGCGTTTGCAAAAGGTAATGAAATGTCTTAGGTTTTATTTAGATCTGCCATAAGAACTTTTATTCTTGTTTCGTTTTCGTTGCACTTCCAGCTGTTTCTTAACTCTCCATCGACATTCCCGTGTATCCGAAAATTGAATGTCAAAATTTAAATGTATTTCACCTGTATTTCAATGACTGCCTAAGTCAGCGGTGTTCACAAAGCTGCTCTGTGAAAATATCTTGCTGACGCTTGTAGTTCCTCGATAACATGGGTTGGTATTACACCTTGTCGACACAATGCATTTACACTCGGGACAAATCTACTGAACCTTCTGACGTAAAAACTTCAAGTTCTTCCTTTAACTTGAGATGAACTTCTTGCAACTTTCTTTCTCTATAAAAGATGAATTATCTAAAGCAGGATAGAAAAATGAAATATTTTGTATTTTAACAATACACAAAATCCGTAACACTTTCGTTCACTTCCGAACTCGCGGGAAATTCATTGAACTTTTAACTAAACATTAAAAATTTATTTGCTTACAGATGATGCGTCGGCCTAATATTTACATGACATGTTTCCTTGTTTTGACTACTATCAGTACTCTACTTATTTTAAGAAAACTTAATACTATTGATGAGACTAACACTCAACGAATACCTAAAATCCTGGACGAAGACACCCATCAGTCAATCGAAATGAAAAATATATCCAAAATGAGAACTGAAAAGTTTCCCTGTGGTTCTCCAGATACCAACGAAATGGACACAATTCTGCAAGATAAGACCCGCGAAATCATAGATAATGTAACAAACATGCTTTTGAAAAAAGCACGATTAAAAATCAAAAATGACACCTCCAACTATAACTTTTCACAATCGGGGGTTAAAGATTTAGAAGAATTAGCTATGGAGTCTGGTGGACAGCCCCTGAGAAGTTTAATTGTATCGACATGGAGATCAGGATCTACCTTTTTAGGAGACCTAATACGAAACGCACGTCCAGGTACTTATTATGTGTATGAGCCCCTTTATAACTATGGAACCAAGCAATTTAAAACTCCAGAAGAAGCAATCGAACCCGTGAGCATTGTTAAACGAATGTTCCAATGCAATAATAAAGGTTTACAAGATATTTTTGATTGTGAAAGAAAACACTACCGTGACGGTGGGCCCAGCACAAGAATGTGGGATTACTGCAAGTTCGAGAATAACACCGAACTATGTTTTAATGCAGATTTCGGTTCACGGTTATGCAAACTGTTTCCTTTCCTAAGTATGAAACTTGTTCATCTCAGATTACGACTCATACAGGAAATATTGGATGATATAACGTAAGCAATTTTTAATTATTTAAAATATTCAAAAATTACCACAAGCATCAAATTGCAAAAAGAATTTAATTGCGACAATTCATGAAGGACTTCCGCATAAAATAGTAGAAATTGATATTGTAAATGATTATATAACGCGAGAATCATATTCCAATTAAAATAAACTCTTGCCGAAACATTGTTTCTCTTAATTAGGAAAAATCGAATGTCGTGTTTTATAGCATAACTAGCTTTCGCCTCTGACTTCGGGCATATACCATTTTTTTTCGTACCTCTACGGAAACTGCTTTTCCTTAAATTCTTTAGTTCCGGAAATCCTCTCTTAGGTCACCCTACACTCCCCAAGGAACCTAAAATGCCAAATTTAAGCTTTCTATGTTCGGTAGTTTTGGCTGTGCAATGCCTGTCAGTCACTCAGTCAGTCACCAGTAACGGAAGAGTTTTATATTATATTGATACACTAGTGACATATTTATTGTTTCTGTATTACTGAAAGGCTTAACGTCAAGGTGATACTGTTGGTGCGAGACCCTCGCGGGGTGATGCAGTCGAGGTTGCATCACCACCCCTGCAAGGTCTCTCCAGATTGCTGGGACCCTTCTTTGGTCTGTGCAGATATGGTTAGCGACTACGTAGCAGCTGGAAGATTACTTCAACAATATCCAGACAGACTGATGTAAGTGATTTATGAGCGGTTTCAGCTTCCGCTGGATTATAATATCACCAATTTGAAGTTTCTGGACTAATATTTTCTGGCCTAGCGATATTTGTTTAGTAACTAGAGGTTAGCAAGACCATTTTTGAAATTGTGGAAAATTCAGATGAACGTATACTGGTAGGAGAACTTCAGTTCTAGTTTAAAGATACCAAATAGTGCCTACCAGCAGGTTCATCGCCAGTGAGTTGATTTGTTATTTTGATTTAACCAATCACGACAAAAATTATGGCACATTTAAAATTATTCCTCGATTCGAGGAGCTCGTGGCTTAAAAAATAACAGCTGCACGGGTCAATCTTCAAGGTTAAGCAACGCTTGCCAAGGTTGGTCTGTGCATGGGTGACCATCTCAACATACCGAGTTTCCTCCGTGCGTCGGAAATCACGTTAAACTGTTGGTCCCGGCTGTCATTTGTAGAATTTTGGTAGTCGTTACGGATTTTCAGAAGCCAGTAAATCTGACTCCATTCTTGTATGTCAGTATCAAGAAATACCGTGATACCCATTTAATGGGTTGTGGAAGTCTGGTAGGCAGCCGCGTCACGTAAAATACTGGTATTCAGCTAAACCCGGTTTGACTGGAAGCCGACCCCAATATAGTTGGGAAAAGGCTAGGCAGATGATGATCTAAAATTATTCCACACATATTCAAAAGATCTAAAAATAAATATTTACTGTACCTTATGTTACAGGTTAGTGCGGTTTGAAGAATTAGCTCTAAAAATGAATGAAACATCTGATCGAATTCTCAATTTTCTTAAAATTGAGAGAACACAGGCGTTCGATGACTTCCTGCAGACTCATACCAATGTGGAGACGGCTGGAGCTTTCACTACCTTCAGAGTCTCAAAGAGTGTGCCTTACAAATGGACGACTGCACTAGACTTCAGTTATGTTAATGCGATACAGGTATCTTAACTTTGCCATTATCACCATCCCGTAACGTGTGACCACTAACCCACTCGATGATGAAGTTGACTAGTCTATTCATTCTTAACTTAAATACCCCTGGTTGTAGCTATAATGAATAACAAACTTCAGCAAGGAAACCCATTTCTTAACTTTACGTATAATGAAAGTAATTCTAAAACGTGGGATACGTTCTGGATACCACAATTACTACGGTCATCCTTCGCATAATGTCTCGTAGCCCACTCTCTCTCCTGTCTATAAATGGAATTTCATCACTATTTTATATTCCTGCGGGTCTAAAAAGGCAACTTTAGTAGAATCAGAAAGCTCATCACGCTACCCGTCACTGTCAAATTTTCCCAATCAACCTTGAACCTAAAGCGTTAGAGATATAGATGAAAATAAAATTTGACAGATTGTTTTGTGATATTATGATTCTAATATAATTCTCCTAAAGTGGCCTTTTTAGTTCTCCTAATCATCCCGTTTTAACTAGGACAAAAAAATCTCATTTAACTTTTTCATATAATGTCATTTGTAACTTCATGCTTTTTCGTAAAACCATCCATCCACTCACATCTCTGCAACATGCTAACTCCTTTAATCAGTCTTATTAACGCTCGTGCGTATTTTTTTTCAATTTAGAATAAAAAAACAAGTTGACCATGAGACATGTTGACATATAGCCGAAAGACGTCTAGGCCTCTCCAAACGTAGGTCACATCGACCGGTCTAAGATAAAAATACACTGTTTGGTAATTATCATCTCATGTTTTAGGTGGCGTGCAGTGAAGCCATGGATTTATGGGGATACCAAATGGCGCTCAACGAGATCCACATGACAAGCAAGGACTTCAACCCCATCGATAATTATATAATTTAATAACGATTATTCGAAATTCACTAAAGTTATGTCCGTCTATACTAAATTACTATTATCTTGCCAAGTTTTCTAAACTAAACCCTCTAAGTTTTGTAAAATATCATCTTTATTTTGTTCAGCACATAGTTATGAATGAGTCTCTTTGTTTTATTTAACATCATTTAGCTTATTTTTAGTTTATTTTAATTGGGATTTCTTTGTAAATATTTCGCATTGAGGTTTGCTGTTAGAGAACCCAATTTTCAATTATTTTTTTTGGGTAAAAAACAATGTTTTTCAGTGGGGTAACTGAGCTATTCACAATTAATAGTGCTATATAACACGACGCTTTATACCATCTACCGGATTGTGCGATCCGGATGATTGATCTAGTCGGTGTTGTGAGTAGATAGCAACACCGACTGGATCAGTCATCGATAAAACGATAACATAGCAACAGTACCTGCAGACTACTAGTGACATTTAACGTTCGTCGTGTGAAGTTGTTTTTCTCAGGGTCATGTAATCATAATCCTTATTCGTACAAACATTAGTACAATACATAATATACACATATTACATCATGTGTCGGTAGCAAATGTTTTTGCAGCCCATCGTTCTGCTGTCATTGTTTCTTTTTCTCTTTTTGGTTGCTAATTTTAGCCAAAGTCTCTATATTTCATTTTGTGCGCTTTTTTCAGTTCGGCCAAAGTTTTAGAATGTTATTTTTTTTCCATTGCGCAGAATATTTCACCTCCTTTGTCATTTTTTGATTGAATTTTGAGTCGAAAGAAATCCACATTCAATGGAATGTGCTACCGACCACATTTCTGGTGGATAGAATGGTATAAATTTTAAAATGTAACTTTATGTGTACTTGTATTTTCTTACTATTTTTTTATCTTCCATGACATAAAGTTTCGAAAAACAATCGCTAATGATACACGCAAACAAAACAATCACACAATATAATGATAACACTGACAAGCTTTGACAGCCCTTGAATACGATCACGTTTACCGGTAAATTTTATCATAAAAGTGGGAAGAGTTGTAATCGTCATAGTATGCACATGTTTCCACGCCAATTTTTGAATCGTTATATCTCAGAAACGGTGGCGCTTAGGAAAAGACTTCGTGTCATTATTGATAGATAATTATCTGATGTACAGTTTGCCTTCACTAATTTTATGATAAAACTTACCGTTTTGCTAAAAATCGCGTTTGTTAACTTTGACCCCAAGTATATTTTTTCCATGTTTCGGATCGATGGGGAAGTTTTAGATTTCATTTATGATAGTGTTTTGAACAATCCTATCAATTTTAATCTTGTTGTGGATAAATGTAACTTCACCTAAATTTTTTGGTCTAATTTGACCGGACTACATAGTCATAGTACTGTGTATGTATGATTATATGTAATTGATAATGATAATTAAATATGACTATGAGTTTATGAATATTATTTTAAAGAGTCTATGAAACTTAAAATAATTGATTATTATTAATTTCTTTATTCATCTTTCTGACTTATTTCTACATTTTAAAATATTTTTATACAATATATATATAAAAAAACATTTAAAAATATTAAAATAGTAGTCCACCGATTTCGGGAACAGGGTCGAAGCTGCCGGTGGTCAGGGCTTCAGAGAAAGGAACCTCCTGACAATGCGAGCCGTGTCCAGAAGTACCGCTTACTGAATCAAGCCCTTGATTCAGCTGCCCAACGGGAGCCTCCTAAGGTGTTGGTCGAGGCTCGTGGCTATTAAGCCATTGGCCGACACGACTATCGGTACAATGATTACAGAGTCCAATTACTCGCGAGCCAAGTCAATATACTTAATTTGTTTGTCTTTCTCGGCTTTCACGAGGTTCTCGTCATGCGGGACGGTTAAATGTCTACAATCATTGCACGCCTGACAAATCGGTCCACCACCACTATATCAGGCTTATTCGCAACAATAGTCCCGTCAGTGATGCTGGACCGATCCTAGTACAATGTGAAATTGCCATTATCGAGAACTGGATCGGGCGCATACCTATAGTATGGCACCTCCGACTCCTCAAGAGAGTATTTCAGAGCAAGTTGCTGATGGATAATCCTGGCAACAAGGTTGTGCCTATGCAAGTATTCTCCGTTAGCTAGACGAAAACAACCAGAAATAATGTGGCGAATTGATTCTCCCGGACAGTGACATGCCCGACATATGTCGACCGTGCCGTCTTTCACAATAAATCTCCGATAGTTATTCGTCATGATAACTTCGTCCATAATTGCACAAACAAAACCTTCGGTTTCTCCACAGAGATCACTGAAACGCAGCCAGGCTACAGATGCCAGTTGGTCTACATCGGGCTCATGTAGGGTCCGGAAAAAGTGTCTGTGAAGCTCCTTACTCTGCCATACCGCCCTGCGATCGTTAGTGTCAAGCACCGCAGGTTTGCGCCAGTTCTCATTAGCCAAGGAGAGTGGGGTGAGTTCCTTGTCCACCGCCACTACATCTCTATGCATGCCCATGTCGACAGCTAAGAAATATTCCCTAAGACTGCATATCTCGCGATTGTGGAGAGTCTTAGCATTTAAAAAGCCTCGACCTCCACACTTTCGCGGGATATACAGTCTCATTACTGACGATCGTGGGTGATGCATTCGATATGCAGTAATCAGTGGGCGGACCCGCCTATCCAGGGCGTCATGTTCCGTTTGAGTCCATTTGAGTAGTCCGAGAGTTGAGTTCCCACGAATTCCATAATCTTTCCACGCTTTACATGCATGACCGCACATTTTTCCACACCAAACTCCATCCTGATGGTGTTACTGAATGTTTCAGTTACCTTCAGTAGCTCCATCAGTTGCAGATTATTGGGGGCAAAGAGTTTCAGATCATCCATGTAAAGGAGGTGAGATATAACCTGACCACCTTTCTTCAACCGATAGCCTAGCTCTGAATTCTCCAGCAGTGTGCTAAGAGGATTCAAGGCTAGATAAAACCAAAGTGGACTCATACTATCGCCCTGAAATATACCCCGTGCGATCCTTACCGGTTCGCTATTCCTCTGGATATTTCGACATCCTGGATAGCGAAGGACTGTCCTCCATTGCCCCATACACGACATCAGGAAGGTGCGTAACGTTGCACCAACTTTATACAATTCTAGCACCCTCATGAGCCATATATGAGGCACCTAGTCATAGGCCTTCTTATAGTCTATCCAGCATGTCGACAGATCCTTTCGAGAACGCCGAACCTGTTGGCTAGTGGCCATATCAATAAGGAGTAGCTCCTTAGTACCGCAAGACCCATTTCTACATTCATTCTGAGAGGCAGACGTGATGCTGTTGTTGTTAATATGACCATTAATCTTTGCCCTCAAAATGGATGAAGAACTTTATAGACCGTCGGTAAACACGTTATCGGTCTATAGTTTTTAGGTTCCGCAGTACTACCTGATTTATGGAGCAGGTGGGTTATTCCTGTAGTTAAGAATGGGGTAGCGACCCAGACTCTAAGGTAGACTGGAATTGAGACGCCAAGCAAGCGTGCGATCTCGTTAACCATTTAATCCAGAAATTTTGCAGCCCGTCCGGCCCTGGAGATTTCCAGTTAGGCAACGGACGAACTGCACAAGCTACATCTTGGGGCCTGATGGAAATTGCCCCCATTTCTGGTATTGTATCTCCCGAGTCCAGTCACCCTCAGTATGACTGACAGGAACCAACCAGATGCTGCGCCAGAATGAACACATAGCATCATCATCCGGCACGCGTGTGTCAGTCACACCTTGGTCAGGTCGCTCCCAATCCCTATAACCTTTTATTACTTCGGTATGTGCGATTCCGGGTGTATCGCTCCACTCGCCGCCTGTACCTACGAATACGGCTTGCCCATGCATATACCTTCTGCTTCATGAAGTCGATGCGCTTTGTGACACTAGATATGTAATCTATAATCTCGGGGGTTGACATCATTCCCCGAAAACACCCGTCTCACAAAGCGCATCACTCTAGGGCGTGTATTGCCCTCCCTGAAGCAGATCAGCTTGCCGATTAGCGCTCTGGCCTCACCAATACGACGCTCGATCCTACACTGCCAAGCTGTTACGGCTGGTTTTGATCGTGTAACTCTATCATTGGTTATTTTTTTGACATGAGCTACACGACATGCCGCTACAGCCGCGCAGTACATGATCGAATGTGCATCGGTGAGGTTATCACAGTTATCAAAATAGCTTGACAACACTGCGAATCCAGAGCAGCCACCAGCGCCCTGTTCTTGTTATGCATGGGCAAACGAGGTAAGCGTGGTCTAAATTCAGGCGGCATGTAGCGGTATTCCCGAATAGCACACTCCAAAGCACTCCTCAATTAATAATAATAATAATAATTGTTTATTGATCAAGAAGGTACAGATGGTGCGAAAAAGAACTTAAACTAGTATCAGCAAGATAGTTTTACAAGTTTATGAACTATATTATATGATAGAACAAAATGAAGTACATGGTACATCTGTTGACAATATACGTTTCCCTGTCTCTTAAACTAGGGTATACCTGTATCTTAAGAGACAGTTGACGGCCAAAAAGCTAAGTTCTTATATTACATATTTTATAAGTGAGGACACTGTCGATCTACAATTAAACAATTATCAGAAAATGATAACAAAGAATAAAATTAAATAGTTAAATTGTTGATAGTCTTGTGAGTGTGTAATGTGAATGCATGTGTGTGTGTGTATGTGAGTGCGTGTGTATATGTGTGTGCGTATGTGCATGAGCGTGCAAATGCTAGGTTAAGTAAGTTAAAAGCGATTCTGTGTGATCATAATCAAAATTCATCATTGCACTGGGTACTTACGTTAGTAACCCTGTCATTACTCTCCTCGTCAGCATGGCAGATGGTGTTGGTGCGGCTTGTAGTCGTGCCCGGTGTCGTGTCAACATTTTATTTCCGTATTTAAAATTTGTTTTTCCATTTAGTGTGTTTTTTTTTTCATGTGATTCTTTTTTTTTTTTCTTGATGTATTCGGTATTAAATGCATTGTTTCTATGGTTTTTAAATTAAAATTGATAAAAATACGGGATGTAAAATTTCTCACGTCAGTTGGCTTGACAGCCGAGCCACAGATTTTTTTTGTTATTATAGTAAGTCTGTAATTTAGTTTTTGCGCATACGCAGTCCAAGTCCAGACCAGCTCATAGTTACACTCCTTTTTTGGGTATCTATGATTTTAATTTGTAAAAACTGTAATTCTTATTAAACGATTATGTCTAATGTGAAATTTCCTTCTTGAAAACTTACTCAATTTGGGCACTTTATATTAATTAGCAACACTGAATCGACGGTGCCGTCCTCTTTTAGTTCACAGGTAAGTTGGTAGAACTGTAAATATTATCTACTTTGCTTAAGGATTGACATAAATCTAACAATATGCCAATTTAATAGATTTTAAGTTCATGAGGTTTATCTTCGAAATTCATACATAAATAAAAAAATACAGACGAGCATAGAACCTTCTCCTTTTTGAAGAATTCGGTTAAACAACAATACGAACGGCATTCAAAAAGAATTAAATAATCGCCCGTCTGAACCGGGAATCGAACCCGCTAAATGTGATAAAAATAACCTGTAATTTTACTGTGGCAACCTTAATATATTGTTATATGTTGTATTGTTTTCTATACCTTTTAAAATCTATAACTTTTTTATTTTATTTATTTATTGATATTATTTATTGATAGATACCTCCTTCATCAAAATTGGCTCAGTAATTTAAGCGCCACGACGTGGATCATAATTTTGCTGTTTATGTACATATTAAGGAACATACATATATACTACTCGTCGTCCTCAGGCATTAAGTCTGCCTCTGTACATCTGTGTGCGTAAAGTGTTAAATAAATAAATAAAAGAAGTACCCACAAAATTTTCTAACCGAAAACATTACTATATGAACGCAACCACAATAATCTGCAACGGGTATAAATTATTTTTTTGAAAAATTAACCTTTTAAATAATAGTAAACCTGATGAATAATTTCGGTCACGCCTGCCAACCGCAACGGACCCTAGCCATGCAACGGCATGAGGTATAAAGGGCACAAGTGTGATCGCAAACACAGATGTACGTTCGCTCTCACAGTCCGATAGGACGGCAATCCAACACGACATGAGAGAGATCTGGCGCAGAACTAAAGCATGGTCCACAGATGTAATCCAGCGTTCAATCTGACCTTGCTAGATTGCATCCGTTTAGATGGCAGATACAATCCAAAATAAACAAAATTCGCGGATGGAAACCAAGCTCCCACCAAGGTCGATTAAGTCCATCTGGAACATACATAACTGCTTAAGGTGCTATCCGAGGCACGGGGTCACACCACTAACTTCAAAACTCTGGGCTGACACAGAAAAATTCTTAATGAAAAACCCAATTGTGACGTATTAATAAAGCGCAACGGCTGCAACAAGGCTGGAGCGGACGTTTGTGCGCTCCTTGGTGAAATAAGTGGGTGGCTTTTATTTATCGACGCAGCAGTAAACGAGGACAACGCACGTGGCGACGAGCCCTAAAGTAAGTGGTAAATCGTGATGCTCGTTTAAGAAGGAGGAGATAACTAACTAACTCATGTGCACACCAAAAATAACTGTTTCATTTTGCTATCGATTGATTGGCATATTTCTGTGTCTAAATTATCCTAGAACTATTTAAAACAAATGACTAGATATCACAAATAACAACACTTTACTATTATAATAATATATATTATTATAATACATATATATAACAAACATAGTGTTATTTGTCTGATCGATTAATGACAAGTTATTATAATCTTTGTCATGTACACAATATAAAAAAACAATGAATACTTTTCTAAAATAACATCTGTCATAATATTGTACAAAGAAGGATAAACGGCGGTAGATGTAGATTTTTTTATAAAAAAATTAAAAATAAGTACCTGGTTGTAAGTTGTTTTATAGAAGACATTTTCACAGAATTTATATTCGCTTATTTTTTTTCTCGTAATGCCATTTCATAGAATAATCAATACTTACTATAAATAAATTTAAATCATAGATTTTTGTTACGAATAAACTTTGTATCAATATTCACCATATCAAATCTAATATTTTTAATCCCCATAATGCGTAGTTAACATAAAACTTGTTAATAAGAAAAACATTTTATCGAGCGAAAGTTTCAAACTTTTGACAAAACGCATACCTTCCTATAAAATTGCAACACCGCGTTTACAAATATAATGCTGGTAAATTTTAGTCAAGTAAAACTTTTCATTTGGTCCCGGTCGACGGAACCCCACGAAGCGGCAATGGTGGCAAATGGCAATGGAAATAAAAGACCAAAATATGCTTGCTCCATTTATGGTGTATGAATACAGCAAGCATACAGCAAGTATGCAGCAAGCATACAGCAAGCATGCAGCAAGCATACAATAAACATGCAGCACGTGAACGAGCATGCAGAATGCAAGGAATCATGCAACATGCAGGCGAGCATGCAATATGCAGAATGCAAGCAAGCATGCAGTATGCATGGTTTCTGTCACGGCTCCTGCGATCCCACGCGGACTTATCGTCGCAGATGGTTTTAACGCTCAACATTGCATCTTCGGCTTGCTGGTCAGCCTTCAAAAAATCACATTTCAATTTTAATTTAAGGTTAAAATGCTATTTTATAGAAATGGCAAAACAATAACATTTAATTATATAATTGCATTTTCACTGAAATAAAAAATTCCATTCCAAAAATATTCGTTTAAAAATAATTCTGCTGTTTGAAAAGTTTGTTAAATAAAAAAATGTCATCATGAAATTCATTGAATTGTGTTTCTGTGAAATAGGTTTCATTCCAGTGTCAGTCTTTGAAACAATAATATGTGACATAAAATTACAAGGACCAAATATTACATAAAACATTATCTGCGAAAAGAAATTCTATTAAATTTCTGTCTGCGAAACAAGGGTACACCTAAGTACCTACTTGATTGTACCCGCCAGCTATTTACATAACCAGTATAGTATAATGAACATAATTATTCATATCTTGTGTCGTTAGTTTATTTAGATGAATAGAAATCGCGGCTCACCGCGTGTGTTCACGTAAATGTTTTCTATCCAGTGACATTATTTATTTAAATACCTTTGTAATAATAATGTTCAGTGCAAATTAGAATACCTCACTATTGATCGCTTTTTTCATAAACTAATGAGGTTTGAGGTAATTTGAGTGTCGTTAGTAAGATCAAAACAGGTAGGTAAGTCAAATTTTACCAATCATTATTAAGTAATCACTAATTATTTTCATTATTAATTCAGTAAAAGTGTTATTGTGTATTTATCGTCCACCAGGTGAAAAAAATGTCTGCAAATTCCTTGAATCACTTAACAATACTTTACTTGCACTATCGTCATACAAAAACATTTTCCTTACTAGCGATATTAATAAAAACGTAACTTACCTTAATCTATTAGCCTCTCATGGTACGTTAACTGCTTATGATATCTCTATCCACAATCATACTTGCCTTGACCATTTAATTGTCGAAACAAAACTTTCGGTGAAATGTTTGGTTGCCCTTTCAACATTCACTACAATGTTTATGTCTTTCAAACAAAAACTCCTCACACCGTCCATTAAAACTATAGATAGATATCTCTCATATTCCTGCTGAGGCGGCGACAAGATCTCGCCAAAATCGTAAAAGTGCACGACGATACTTTAGTGCTGTAAACAAATAAGTTAAATAAATTAAAAAATAAAGCCTTTATTGCTGTTTCTCTTACAATTAATAAATGCCTACTTAATAAAAACTAAATTTATCTTAACATCATTCTAACTTGTATTTGTAGAGGAACTCGTGGACTCGTGAATGACAGCCGCAGGTCGATCTTCAAGGTTAAGCAACGCTGGCAAAGGTTGGTCTGTGGATGAGTGATCATCTCAACATAACGAGTTTACTCCGTGCCTTGGAAAGCACGTGAAGCTGTGGGTCCCGGCTGTCTTTTGTACATCTTTGGCAGTCGTTACGTATTGTCAGAAGCCAGTAAATCTGACTTCAGTCCTGCCAAGAAGTACCGTATTACCCAGTTAATGGGTTGTGGATGTCTGTTAGGCAACCGCTCCACGTAAATACTGGTATTCAGCTGAATCCGGTTTGTTTGGAAGCCAACCCCAATTTAATTGGGAAAAGGCTAGGCAGATGATGATAATTCTAACTTGTATTAAGTATTGGCAACTGGTTGTTTGCAAGAGCTTGTATGACGACAAAAGCCTCTTCTAAAGATTTCCACTCACTTCGGTCTCTTGTCCATACTGGACCAGCTATTTCTTGAAGTCATCTATATCCATATCCTATTATATTCCATATCCATATCATAAATATCTATATCCTATTATTATTTGTTGGTACCCATTTATTTAGTAAGTACGTACATATTGTGACTGTTCCTAAGTTATCCTAGGATGAGAAAAAAATCGTTTTTCCTGAATTATCCCACCCGAAGGTAGAAAGGCCAGGCTCCGCCTTCCGCTTGGCCCTGAAGAGCTCGACTCCAAACTTGAAACTCTCTACTGCCTTGTCCGACCTATGAGGCTAGAGACAAGGAGTCAAAATATTTATTTTTTGTTTACCAGGAGTGACAGATAGTCACAATATAACACCAGCATATTCATAATTATTAACAAAGATAAGAAGTATCGTTCTCTATCCGAAGTATTATAGGTATCTCATTTCTTATTTAATCATGAATTAAGACTCCGAACTAATATCCCGTATCCTTTTAAAAACCTCATGTTGTGCTATTAAGCATTCAAAAATATATTATTATGTATCTTTGCTTCCAGATGATGCGTCGGCTTCACATTTATTTGACATGTCTTCTTATTACTGTCAGTATGCTACTTATTATTAATATTAAGATTCGGCACACTATTAACACATATCTAATACCCATTGACAGCCAGGAAAATACAGCGGTTTTCAAGAAACTCAAAACTAGAGATGAGATTTATACACGACAAACACTTAAAATCCTGAACAATAATGTATATGGACATGGATCTCCAGATATTATTCAAATGGACACAATTCTGCAAGATAAGACCCACAAATTCACAGATATAACAAATATACTGTTGGAAAAAGCACGTTTAAAAATAAAATATGACACCTCCAACTATAACTTTTCACAATCTGGAGTAAATATTTAAAAAAATTTAGTTATGGAATCTGGCGGACAGCCCCAGAGAACTTTAATTGTATCAACATGGAGATCAGGATTTACCTTCTTAGGAGACCTAGTACTAAACGCACGTACAGGTTCTTATTATGTATATGAGCCCCTTTTTAAGTATGGAACCAAGCAAATTAAAACTCTAGAAGAAGCAATTGAACCGTGAGCATTGTTAAACGAATGTTCCAATGCAATAATAAAGGTTTACAAGACACCTTTGACCTTGACAAAAAAAAAACTATCGAGAGGATAAGGCCAGCACGAGGATGTGGGATTATTGCAAGTTCGGGAATAAAACTGAACTATGTGTTAGTGCAGATTTCACTTCACGGTTATGCAAACTGTTTCCTTTTCTAATTATGAAACTTGTGCGCCTAAGATTATGGCCCGTGCAGGAAATATTGGATGATAAAACGTGAGTAATTTTTAATAATATTAAAAATATTTTTAAATCAACACCAATACTGTAAAAGTGAACTTTCCGCCTGACATAAGTCAAATATCTGTTCTGCCGTCCAATTTCGCAAATTATCAACAGTATTCAACACTCTGTGAGTAAATTTTTCAGGGTTCCGTATTCAAAGGGTAACCAACGAAACCCTATTATTAAGCCTCCGCTGTCCGTCCGTCCGTCCGCCCGGCCGCCCGTCTGTCTGTCAGCGGGCTGTATCTCAAGAACCGTAATAGGTAGAGAGTAGATATTTTCACAGATTATGTATTTCTACTGCTGCTATAACAACAGATAATAAAAATTAAGGTTTATGGTACGGAACCTTACCTCGCACTTGACCGGTATTTTTTTAAGGATGGTATATCATCAAATGACTCCTCCCGCTCTGGTTGAAGCAGGAAGGAGTGCCAGAATCTTACTGACTAAAACCCATCTATGTTCCTCCTAGTGCCTTTTGCGTTTCAGGACTACGGTTCCTCTTTCGAACGTACTCTGCACCCCGGTAGGCACTGGCCCTAGTGGGCCCCGTCTCCCATGCACAGACAGCTCTTTGAGGCGCGCGTGGAATACAGCGTGCCGTCGACCCGGGCTTGTTTCTAATCGGATGACGAGCCACCCAATGCTCAACGTCCCGCGCCTACGGTGGTCGGAAATCGCCCTGCGACTCCCGACGCCCGGGGCGTCTTCTTTTGTTCATGAGGTTTCCCTCTCTCTCACACGTCCGGCCTCCTCCTTCACTAGCATTATTGCTTCGCAGAAAAGGGTGACCATTTCTCATGCCTCCTTGCTCCGGACCATAGATTGAACCAGGGCCGGTCGCGAGAAACCGCCGCCGCCGATCGTCTCGACGAGGACCCAGTGGTGCTCCGCCCAAGCAGGGCAGACCTCTACCGTATCCTCCGGGCGACCCTCACAGTGTTGACCGCGTTTCATGTCCTCCCGCCGAATCTGAAACAGGTATCTCCTAAAACAACCGTGTCCTGTATCAGACGGAAGGTAAGGACGCCGTGGTGCCGCTTCAGCCACTCCTCAAACTGGGGCCTTATTGCCTGGATTGTGGCGTGCCTAGTGCTGGGTTGCGACAGTCGCTGTCTTCATACCGCCATGACATCTTGCCGGATCTCCGTCCGCCTTGCCGCTCCGGGAGTAACTTCTTCTGCTCCGGGCAGGTGTGTCAGACTCTAACTGACTAAAACCCATCCGTGTTCCTCCTCATGCCATTCCTTTGCGATGCGTTCCAGGATACGGTGCCACTTTCGAACGGTTTCCGCACCCCGGCAGGCACTGACCCTAGCGGGCCCTGTCTCCCATGCTAACAGCTCTTTGAGTCGCGCGTGGAACACAGCGTGTGGAATTTCACAAAGCGATCCGCATTGAATCGCCACATCTGTCGCTTTTGAACTTTATCCAAAAGTTTATGAGCTTTTCTTTTTTGACTCACAAGTCCAGCCACTCACCTGCTTGAGCGAGATAATTTACCAAAAGCGCTTGACACAGTGCTGACGTCTTGTAGCCAAACAGCAATTCGTTAGGAGTCCTACACGTGACTTTATACACTGAATTATTCAACGCCTGCTGTGTGGCAGCAAGGGCGTCCCACCAGTCTATTCGGAAGCGTGGCTTCAAATCTTACCACAGCGTTAGCAATAAAATAGTCATTCACTCAAACCAATAAGTTCAATTACAAATATTACAAATCACTTAGAAGACGTCCGTCATTTATAGAGAGTTGGTGAACTGACAGGTCGCTGGCGCTCACCGCGGCCTGCTCTTCCCTGCATAAAATCACGAGGCTGTCTGAACAGCTCATGTTGGTAACAATTGATACGGTAGTGACATATTTATTACTTCTGTATAACAGGCTTAATGTCAAGGTGTTACTGTTGGTGCGAGACCCTCGCGGGGTGATGCAGTCGAGGTTGCATCACCGCTCCTGCAAGCTCTCTCCTGATTGCTGGGACCCTTCCATGGTCTGTGCAGACATGGTCAGCGACTATGTGGCAGCTGGACGATTACTTCAGCAGTATCCTGACAGACTGATGTAAGTGATTTATGGCTTGGATTATAGGAACACCTATATGTTATTTGTAGCCTAGGGATTTTTGTTCAGTTGTGGTGTGTGGTGGTCGAGACCGTTTTTTGTAATTGTGGAAAATTCTGATGATGGTTAACTGGTAGGAGAAATCTAGTCTAAGGACACCAAATAGGACTTTTTTTTTGAGGGTGGGAAATCATCAAATGACTCCTCCCACTCTGGGTGAAGCAGGAGGGAGTGTCAGACTCTTACTGACTAAAACCCATCCGTGTTCCTCCGAGAGCTCTTTTGAACAAAGTACGCAGCAGGCATTGGTCCTAGCGGGCCCCGTCTTCTTTGCTGGCAGCTCTTTGAGGCGCGCGTGGAACACAGCGCGCCGTCGACCCGGGCCTGGTTCTGATCAGACGGCGAGCCACCCAAGGCTCGCCGACCGCCGGCCCGCACCTACGGTGGCCGAGAATTGTCCTGCGACTCCCGACGCCCGGGGTGTCTTCTTCTGTTGCGGCGGCTGGGGCGTGAGGTTTGCCTCTATCTCACACGTTCGGCTTCCTCCTTTGCTTGCATTACTGCTTCGCAGAAGGAGGTGACCGCTTCCCATGTCTCCTCGCTCCGGACCATGGCTTGAACCAGAGCCAGACGCGAAAGATAGCCGCCGCCGATCGCCTCGACGAAAACATGGCGGAGCTCCGCCCAAGCAGGGCAGATCTCCACCGTTTACTTCACCGTGTCCTCCGGGTGATCCTCGCAGTGTTGACACCCGGGCGTATCCTCCCGCTTTATTCAAAACAGGTACTTCTCGAAACAACCGTGTCCGGTAAATACCTACGTCAAGCGGAAGATGAGGACGCCGTGGCGCCGCTCTAGCCACTCCGCAAAGAGGGGACTTATCGCTGCAATTATGGCGTGCCCAGCGCTGGGTTGCAATATTCACGGTCGTTGTCTCCTTACTGCCATGAGATCTTGCCGGAGCTCTGTGATTTGCCGCGACAGAGGAGTCTCGGTGTAGCGACTCCACGCGCCACTCGTAAATGAGCGCGAGAGACCAAATAGTGCCTGGCAGCAAGTTCATCGCCTCTATGTTGATTTGATTAGCTTTTTATTATTTTTATTATTTTGGTTTAACAAATCACGAGTAAAATAAAGACAAAATTAAAAGGAAAAGATCTAGAACTAATTATATTCTGTATTTATTATAACAGGGTGCTACGGTTTGAAGAACTAGCTCTAAAAATTAATGACACTTCTGATCGAATTCTCGATTTTCTTAAAGTTGAGAGAACACAGGCATTCGATGACTTCCTACAGTCGCATACCAATATGGAGACGGCTGGAGATCACATTACTTTCAGAGTCTCAAAAAATGTGCCTTACAAATGGACGACTGCACTAAACTTCAATTATGTTAATGAGATACAGGTATGACATTTTAATTTTACCACTATCGTCATCCAGTAAGTTTTGACCTTTATCTCTCTCGATGATGTGGTCGACTGATCTATTCATACTTGAATTAAAAACCCCCTAGCTACATGCTATCATGAATCACAGACTCTAGCAAGGAATTCCAGTCCTTAACTGTATGACAATGAAAATATTCCCAAAGTCTTGTAATATTTTCATTACATGTAGTCATCCTTTATATAATCTTCGGAGAGAGGTACAAATCTCTCTCCTTCTACTTCCATCATCATTGATGTTCATCACTCTTTTATTTAGACAAACAATAGGCCACTTTTCTAATATCCTCTAAAACTTCTTTTCAGTTCTTTCGCACGTTTTTTTACTGTTAAAAATTTAGAAAAAACAAATAGCCGAAAGACCCATTTTGATGGTCATAATACCCCAAGCACCGCCATAAAGGCCTCGCCAAACGTAGGTCACATCGACCGGTCTAAGATAAGCTTAAAGACTGATTGGTAATTTATTATTTCATATTTAAGATGGTGTGCAGTGAAGCCATGGATTTATGGGGATACAAGATGGCGCTCAACGAGACCCACATGACAAGCAATGACTTCAACCCCGTCGATGATTATACAATCTATTAACGGTCTTGTTAAATTCACTACAGTTAATTTAAGAAGAATGTACAAGTACTGGCCAATTATAAGTTTAGTTAACTAAATCCATACATTTGCTAGAAAGAAAATTTATAAAGATATCATCTGTATTTTTTCTTTTCTATTCTTTTAGCTTTATAAAACAAAGTTTTAATTATTTATAGACTAAAAATATTAATAGATTATTTAAATTAGCATTTGTTTTGTTGTTTGTATTGCACTGAAGTTGGCTGTTAGAAAAACCAATTTTTGCATAAATTCTGTATTCGTGTCCGTTAGCTATTGCTGAAAGCTGTGATATTTTTATATAACTGAGTCATGTGGCGATATTGTGGTCTAAGGCGATGATGTTGTTGCTGATAGAGCAAGTTTACTTGAAGTAATCTATTCACTCTTTACTAAAAGACCCATAAATTGTTGCTATCAGGAAACAAAATTAAATGCCACCAGAGAATTTTACTGTTCAGACCTATGCTCAATTAAAATATTTGTATGGTTGTGTCTGTATAATTTGCATGTTTATTGTTTTTTATTTGCATTGTTAAGAACAGGAGTATGCTAAACTAAAAAAAAGATGATTGCTTGTTTTTTTTTTCAGCCTACACTTGTGTCCTACTGATGGGCAAAGGCCTCCTCCTACTGGATTTTCATTTATAACTAGCATAACTTCTCATCATTATTTAAAATCAAATCTATTTCAATAATCATGTTCAGTTTTGAATTGGCCACGGAACCATTTCATCCTGTACATCATAATTCTGCTCACAGCTGTTGTTACTAACTGTGTCCCTAGTATAATTAGCGCAGATAATTGGCTTTCTTGCCCAAATCACTAGTTAATGCCAATAAACTTGTTGTGAATCACATGTGGTTTAAGTTTCCTGCTTTTTCACGACTTTTATGATAATAACTTGTGAGTAGACTTTTACAACTATGTAGGAGTTTATTATTTACTAACTTCTGCCTGCGACTTCGTTTGTGCATATCCTATTTTTTCCTGTTCTCGAAATTAGTTCGGGAAATCCTCTCTTAATGCTCCCCTACACTCCCCAAACTACACGCTAAAATTCAGCTTTCTACGACCAGTAGTTTCGGCTGTGCATTGTCTGTAGACACTCACTCAGTCAGTAATGAAAGAATTTTATTTTAAGCCTGTGTTATCCCGCTAAAGGACAAATCTCTTTTTTCTTCTTTCTATTCCTCCTGGTTTTGGCAGGCGTGGACCATTCCGGTCTGGTACGTGTCCAGTTTATTCCGCCATATTCTCTTGAATTTGTCGCGATGACACCGAAAATTAAAATTTGACTGTAGCTTATGATTTGCCACATAAAGGGTAAGTTTTATGTGAAAGAAAAATCTACTGAATGGGATGATCTTTTTTTATTTGTTGAAATAGATGTATTGTGATTGAACCTTTCGGTTGGCACAGTAAAACAACAGGTTTTTTTTTACATTTAACCGGTTCGATTTCCGGTTCAGACAGGCGATTATTTAAAATTTTTTGAATGCAGTTCGTATGTTTTTATTAAAATAAAAACCGGCCAAAGTGCGAGTCGGACTCTAACACGAAAGGCTGCGTAGCTTTTTTTTTTTGCTATTTAATATCAGCCATTAAGCTTTAATTAAATTTGTTTGACGTCATAGAGGCAGTTTTTGAGATTTAACACATCCATTGACGTGTCATCTCTTTAATTTGAATAGCTTCAGATTGAAGCAAGTCTTGTCCTTCTCAACCGGAATACGCTATGATCAGTGGTCATGAGTGCTTTCGCCAATTGGTTTATGTGACGTTTCAGCCTTTGTTTGTAGACATCACAGGACCTGTCTCACAGTGGACATTCCAGAATATTCGTCTACTTCTGTGTTCTTTACAAACCATGGAGCACTGGTCAATGTCTTAAATGCTCTATTCTGGAAGCGCTGAAGAATCTCGATATTAGAATGGCTTGCCGATCCCCAGAGTTCGATAGCGTAAGTCAAATTGGTTTGATTATGCTTTTGTAGATCAAAAGTTTATTTTCCAAGCTGAGTCTAGATTGTCTGCCTATGAGCCAGTGCAATTCTCTGAGCTTTATGTTTGCTTGATATTTCTTAGCCTTTATGTGGTCTCTCCATGTGAGTTTCCTGTCCAGATGCATTCCCAGGTATTTTACAGTTGTTTGCTGAGGTAGTTCAGTTCCATCAAGTTTCACCGGTGGACAGTCTTCATGCTTTAGAGTGAACGTCACGTGGGTCGATTTTGCAGCACTTGCTCTTATCCTCCACTTCTAAGCCATGTTCCAATTTCGTCTAAATGTGGTTGTAGTTTTAGGGACGCTGTGTAAGGATCTTTGAGGCACGAGAGTACTGCTGTATCATCAGCATACGTCGCAATCATGACCTCGTCAGAGTATAGCTAATCAGCTGTGTAGACAGTGTACAATATTGGACCCAAGACTGAGCCCTGGGGAACTCCAGCTTCTATTTAGAATATTGATGACAGGGAATATCCGACCCTGACTTGGAAGATTCTATCCTGAAGGTAGGATTTTAGAACCATGTAGGCAATTTGCTCCGTAGCATAAATAAACCTTATTTTTTATTATTTTGTGTCGTTATAGCGGCAATAGAATAACAAAACCTGTGAAAATTTCAACTGTCTACCTATTACGGTTCTTGAGATACATCCCGTTGACAGACAGACGGACGGACCGCCGAGGCTTAGTAAAAGGATTCCGTTGGTTACCCTTTGGGTACGGAACCATATAAATGGAGTCTTCATACAGTATTTTAGAAAAAGACCTGGAAATGGCGTGAGATTTCCTTTGTCACCTTCCACGTTTCACACCCGTAGCACGGTTGTGACATTAGACCCGAAGATTTTGAGTTTAACTCTTCGGGTCAATTTACGTGACTGCCATACAGGTCTTAACTGATGTCTTCGTTGCATACTTGGAATTTACTAGCCCGAGACTATCTCTAACGTAGAGCTGTCAGAGAAATGCCACGAGAACCCGATCAACCGCCAGATCAAGCGCCGAATGTGGAGATGAATTGGTCACACGCTCCGGAGGGATCCCGATCACATTCCCAAAAAAGCTATGGCCTGGAATCCTCAAGGAAAAAGAAAACGTGGCCATCCCCGTCAAACCTGGCGACGGTTGTGCGTTGTTTTATAAAAGACAGTTTCACAGAATTTCGTTTCACATAATTTTTTTCTCATAAAGTCATTTCATAGAATAGTCAATACGCAGAATACTTACTATGAATAAATTGAGATTTTTGTTACAAATAAACTTTGTTTCGAGATTCATCATATCATAGAATATGAAATCAAATATTCTTAATCCTCATATTGAGTAGTTAACATAAAACATGTTACCAATAAAAACATTTTATCGAGTGAAGGTTTTAAACTTTTGACGAAATGCATACCCTCCTATAAAATGACAACATCGCGTTCACAAAAACAATGCGGGTAAATTAGTCAAGTAAAACTTTTCATTCGGACCCGGTCGACGGAACCCTACAAAGCGGCATTGGTGACAAATGGCGATGGGAATAAAAGACCAAAATATGCAAACAAGCATGCAGCAAGCTTACAACAAGCATGCAGCATTCATACGGCATTCAACATGCATCATGCAAGCAAGCAAACATGCAGCACGTAAACGAGCATGCAGAATGCAAAATGCAGGCGAGCATGCAATATGCAGAATGCCAGCAAGCATGTAGTATGCAGGCGAGCATGCAACATGAATGCAGTAAGTATATGGCAAGCATACAGCAAGCAAGCGGCATGTAACATGCAGCATGCAACATGCAACATGCAGCAAGCATGTGGTATGCAACACGCAGCATGCAGCAAGCATGCGGCATGCAACAAGCAGCAAAAATGCAGCACACAAACGAGCATGCAACATGCAGAATGCAAGCAAGCCTATAGCACGCAAACCAGCATACAACATGCAGAATGCAAGCAAGCATGCAGCAGGCATGGTTCCTGTCACGGTGTCAAGAGCGTAGGTTAATAATTTCTGACAGTTCTACATATTTTCTACTTCATAATAATTTTAATTATTTCTAATGAATGTAAACTAAACTGTAACATGAAAATACTTAGTTACCAGATATTGTGAATTGTGTATGTGTAACACAATTACATAATTAAAAAACACTCACTATATCTGAGAATAAACGCTCCTACTACATTCACTTGCAATCACAATATTATATTTACTCGCATTCAAAATAAAGCCGCGCGCATACCCAATTACTTAATATCGATTCATCATCATCATCTGCCTAGCCTTATCCCAACTATATTGGGGTCGGCGTCCAGTCAAACCGGATTCAGCTGAGTACCAGCGTTCTACGTGGAGCGGCTGCCCACCAGACACCTCCACAACCCATTAACTGGGTAACACGGTACATCTTGACAAGACTGGAGTCAGATTTACTGGCTTCTGACAATCCGTAACGACTGCCAAAGATCTAAAAATGACAGCCGGAACCGACGGCTTAACGTGCTTGCCAAGGCACGGAGGAAACTCGTTATGTTAAGATGGTCACCCATCCACAGACCAACCTTGGCAAGCATTGCTTAACCTTGAAGATCGATCTGTGCGGCTATTATTCTTTAGCCACGAGCTCCTCTTTAGTTCACACAATGCTTTTAAACAAATCAATCGCTTACAACTTTACTTATTCTTTATGTTTGCAAATACCTCATACATTTTTTACTTTTACTTTAATACACCGACATACCGATTATTGCACGTAGTTGCAAATAGCCCCTACATTCTTTACGTTTATTTAAATAAACCGACATACTAAGTAATGTATGAAATTGCGAATACCCCATACATTCTTTACTGTTATTTCAATATACCGACATACTGAGTGATGATGCACTGTAAAAGTTTAACCCATCACAATGTTCGATAACAATGAACTTCTAGATGACATTGATAGAATGAGACTAACTAATTCCATAGAATTGGATAATCCTGATATTTGTTAAAAAAACTTAGGTGACACTTCGAAACAATTTACATTTTTTTCGCAAAAAATACGAAGTATAAATAAAAACTTTAACTTTTTAATCGCTCTTTTGCTTCGTTTACAATTTCAACCGGATGTTATCGTGATAACTGAATGTTGACTGGATGCATCATTTAATGGGTTACACTTGGACAGTTATAGGTAAGTGTTCTTACTTATATAAATATTTAAATAAATGTGACGGAAAAGTGATTTTCACCAAAGCGGATTTGCAAATACGCGTCTCGGAACCGAACATTAATGATGCTAACTGTCTACGATTAGATATTTTTACTTATACTATAATAGCGATTTATCGGTCACCATCTTTTAAAAACGTAAACAACTTCCTTATTTCTTTGGAAAACGTTATTAAGTCATGTAAAAGCCAACACTGCGTCTTGGTAGGTGATATCAATCTTGATATTAAAGATAACTTCACTGATAACCGAGTAGAAGAGTACCTAAGCTTAATGGCTCATTATGGTTATGTACCGGGTTATCCACCAACACAAGGACAAAATTGCTTAGACCATTGCCTAATCAAATCTTCTCAACCATCTACGACTATTGTTTGTCATTCCGATGTCACGGATCATAGTAGTGTATTGTGTAGAATTTGTTCAAATCTCTACAAAGAAAAACCTAAAATAATTATCACTAAGATCATCTATGAAAGATTACATGAGGACTTAAAGAATTTTGACTGGTCGGAACTTTATGATATAAGCGATGTTACAGAAGCGACACAATATTTTATTTCCCAAGTGAATGACTTTATTGAAAAAAATAAATTCACTCAACACTTTCGCAGCTCGAATATTATTGTAAAAAAATGGATTACGCCAGGTCTATTAAAATCAATTAGAATTCGTGACAAATTACACACCGATGCTAGAAAAATCCCAACAATATTGAACTACAACGTAAAAATAAGGCCTACAGAAATATTTGTGTTAACTTATTACATGACCAAAAAAATAAATATGAACACAACCTCCTAGCGGAAAATAAAAATAACATAAAAAAAAACATGGAGCTCTGTAAAAATTATCTGTAAGCTTAATAAATGTGAAAATAGAAATGATGAATTACTGAAATAAGAAACAGATGCTATTGAATCTTTAAATATTATAAACAATTATTTCAGTACTGTTGGTGAGCGTTGGCTGAGACAATTTTGGATGGATTGAAAATAACGAAAACTGAATTAGGCAACAGTCTTACCCATAACACAAATCTATCAGCCCATTCACTGTTCTTCCAACCAACGGATGAAGTTGAAGTTATTAAACTCATAGGTACACTAAAAGCCAGTCAAGCTACAGGACCCGATCACATCAGTAATGACATGTTAAAGCTTAACAAATATGAAATTGCGACGCCTCTAAAATATATACATTCAGTCAAAAAAGTATCGGGAATGGATGATTTGTTTATGGTTCCAAATTCAATTTTTTGTTTTTTTTTGTAGTTGTTAGATTGGCACAACTGTTTTCCATTTTGGCGCGGAGTTTGAGTTGCATCTGTTATTTATATTAAATACAGTGCTGGTTTTAGTAATATCATATATAGTGTGTATTGCGAATTTCATAATGGACAAAAATATCGAACAAAGAGTTTGTCTTAAATTTTGCATCGCCAAGGGAATTTCGTGTTCGGAGTCACTGAAAATGTTACAGAAGGCTTACAGTGAATCGACTTTATCAAAAACTTGTGCTTATGAGTGGTTCAAAGCGTTCAAAAGCGGTCGAGATGTGATGGAAGATTTGCCTCGCTCTGGTAGGCCGTCAACGTCTGCAACTGAAGTTAACATCGCAAAAGTGAAGGAAATAGTGACTGAAAATCCCCATTCAACTCTGAGAGAGATAGCCGCCGAACTTTCTGTATCTCACAAGTCGATCCGTACCATTTTAACTAATCATTTGGGTATGAAACATGTTGCTGCTCGGCTAGTCCCAAAAGATCTGAATTTTCTCCAAAAACTCAATCGCATGAAAGTCGCTGAGGACATGCTAGAACGAGTCAGTTCGGACCCAACATTCAAGAAACGCATTGTTACTGGTGACGAGACGTGGGTTTACGAGTTTGACATGCAAACTAGTCAACAAGCTTCGGAATGGCGCCTTCCAACTGAACCGAAACCGAAGAAACCACGCCAAAGTCGATCAAAAGTCAAAGTCATGTTGACTGTTTTCTTTGACTATCGCGGTGTTGTGCACTCTGAATTCTTACCGGAAGGTCTAACGGTAAATAAAGAATATTATTTGAGCGTTATGCGGCGTTTAAGACAGCAAATTCGACGAAAAAGGCCAGATTTGTGGAAAGAAAATTCTTGGATTTTGCACCACGACAATGCGCCTTCGCACAAGGCTATCATTGTGAACGAATTTTTAACCAAACACTCAACAAATACCATCCAGCAACCACCATATTCACCAGATATGGCTCCTGCTGACTTTTTTCTTTTTCCTAAACTCAAATTACCACTTCGTGGCACCCGTTTTCAATCGACAGAAGACATAAAGGAGAATTCGCGGCGAGAACTGAACTCAATTCCGGAAGCAGCGTTTAAAAAATGTTTTGATGAATGGATTATTCGTTGGCGCAAGTGTATCGTTTCTAAAGGAGCATACTTTGAAGGTGATAAAATAAATTTGGATGAATAACAGACATTTTGTGTATTATTGATCTTTTCCCGGTACTTTCTTGACAGAGTAGTATGTAATCTGAGTTTGTCATCAGGAATAGTTCCGAACAATCTTAAAATTGCAGAGGTAGTGCCTGTTGGAGTGGTGGGATGGCAAATAATTAGGCCAGCAGTAATATTGACAACGTTTATTCGTTGTAAGATAATTTAGGAAACTTTACATCTTCGTTGTGTTACGAATTACAAGCAAGCGACGGCATGACATTTGGCAGAGTTAAAAAGACACTGTAAGGTGGCGCTGTATGTAGCATAATGAAATTCAAGTTTATAATATTTACCACAGATTACAACACACCTCCTTAAATTTATAATCTTGATCTTTTACATAGACAATATTACTATAGACATATACAGAACTACTACTAGGCACACTACACTACACTTTATATGCTAAATTAATTTTAAGCCCATTCTGTTTCTCAAAAATTTGGTCTTATCTAAACTTTTAGTTAACATGTCTGCTAAGTTAAATTCTGAATCAATTTTTACAATATCAATTATACCCTTTTCATAGTTTTCATTTATATAATGATACTGAACTTCAATGTGCTTTGAATTTTTGGTAAAATTTCCATACTTAGCAATCGAAATTGCACCTGAATTATCTTCATACAGTTTTATTGGCTTATCAAATTTAAAATCGAATGATTCACTTAACAAGTTTTTGATGAAAAGTACCTCTGTCACTGCTTCTGACATGGCAGTATATTCTGCAAAAGTTGAACACTTTGTTACTGTACTTTGTTTATGTGTTTTCCAAAAAATTAAGTTACCAAATAATCTTATTACAAAACCTGTTGTAGATTTTCTATCCACATTATCTCCCGCATAATCAGAATCTACCATACAATCTAATAGTTCAGAGTTAACATTGTCATAGTATGTTAACTTTAAATCCTTAGTCTTATACAAATATTTTAAAATTCTCATTGCATATTTATAATGCGTCTGATCATAACAACTTTGATATCTGCTCAAGTAATTAACACTATATGCTATATCTGGCCTTGTGCCTGTACTAATATACAATAACTCACCAATTATATTTCTATACATAATGCTATCATCTACTTCTCTAGCTTGTTCTAATTTTAAATTTGTTTCCATTGGAGTATCATACAACTTAGTATTTTCCAAATTATATTTTACAGCTAAAGATTCAATATACTATGTTTGACTTAAGGTCATTCTTTTCCTATCATTATTATAATCAATATCTATGCCAATATAACTTTTAATTTTTCCTAGGTCTTTCATTGCAAATTTTTCCATTAAACTAGTTTTTACCTTTGTTATTTTATCTTTATCTTTACAACAGATTATAAGATCATCGACAAATATTAGTATGTATATTGGATCTTTGCTCGTACTGTTTACATAGAGACAGTAATCATAATTACTTCTAACAAAATTCGATTTTTCAATGAATTTGTTGAAACAATCATACCATATTCTAGGGCTCTCTCTGAGACCATAGAGTGCTTTATGCAATTTGTAAACTTTATTATCTCCAGTTTCATAACCTCTCGGTTGATTTATAAATACCTCTGACTTTACATAACCATTTAAAAAAGCTGTCTCAACATCCATTTGTTCTATAAATAAATTGTTTTTAAAACTGTATGATAATAAAACTTTCAATGTTTGCATTTTTCCTACTGGTGAATAAACATTTTCAAGATAATCCTTTTGCTGAAATCCACGTACTACTAATCTAGCTTTATAAACATTATTATTTTTCCTTTTAAATACCCATTTAACATCAATAACCTTTTTGTCTTTTGGCCTTTCAACAATATGCCATGTGTTGTTTTTGTTTAAGCTATTTATTTCTGAATCCATCGCTACCTGCCATTGCTTACAATCGTGGGAGCTCATCGCCTCCGCAAATGTGTTTGGTACATTTGCATCAATGTAATTTACATAAATAAAATGTGATACTGGATTACCATATCTGGAAACTGGTTTTATCTTTCTTTTTGGCCTTTTTTTGGTCCGGTAGTTCGCTCCTGGAGATTTCTTAGTTCGGGTCGGATTTAATGTCAAATATTGCATGTCTTAGTATACCTTTCGTATTTTGACTTATAAAAAGTGTAGGAAAAAGAATAGGAAAGGCATATAACATCACATGCTAAACATCCGAAAGCAATTTGTTACGGAATGTTGTATTAAATTTAGTCCGTGGAGACGCCTTCATTTGTTTGAGCAGTTATTTAATAACTCTACACTTTACACTTAAAGGAAATTAACTAAACATCCATGGACAAGTAAGTACTAAACAGTTTTTAATTGCTGCATTAGGTATTGGACAAAGATTTTGGACACAATTTGTTATTTTACCAAAGATAATTTCGAAGTTTGCACGCCATGCCGGTATATTTCTACTTGTTTTGAGTAGAAAATACAGTAGTGGTGGCAAAATTTTGTTATAAATATTATTTAGATACGTTACTTCATATATATTAGGCATTTTAATTGTGAAATTCGATAAAATATAGTGTAAATATTGAACTGTAAAAATGTAGCCGAAAATCGAATCTCCAAGAGATTCTGTAACAGACAGGCATTTCGCATGTGTATGACATGCAAGCCGCCATGTTTTTTGTGTTTCGTACACAGTATCGGATAATGGTCAGTAAACCAATAGGTTTTGATCGACTTAGAAAAGAGCGAGGTTAAATTATTTAATTTTTTTATCGGTTCCACGAGGCGGCAACAGCACTCGACGAGTGCGTGTATGAGTATTTAATTTTTCATAAAAAAATAACATTAAAAAAAACAAATTAAAAAAAAACATAAAAAAAAAACAAATTGAAATTATCTAATTTTCATATTAATAATATTAATCCTATCCCGGTTTAAAAATTGCTTCATTTTCGTTTTTTTAATTTTGTTCTTCAGATGTGATCTACTGGTTGTATTCTTTATTGTGTACTTGGAATTGGTCTACTGAAATTGCGTGTTTTTTGTTTTTTATTTGTTGATTTTGTTAATGTTTTTGCTAAGCAACATACCCTTATGTTGTGTTTTTCCATTAGTAAATATCATCATTATTTGGATTGTAATATAAGATTTCTAAGAAATGCAATAGTACTTGCTCTTTGACAAAAAGTATGAAAGCGTCTTTTTATCGCTCTTTTTTTAATGTTTGTATAGTGACTTATTGTTCGTAAACTAAACAATTCTAACTGCTAAAACTTTGTCTTCAATAAGATTGTGTACCATACTATATAATAAGATACTATAATTAGCCACTTGGCTTACAGAGTTCCCAGAATGAATGTGTAAACATACCCTTTTTTTGTTTGGCGTACGAGTCGACTGTCTTAAGCCGAGTTTTTGTTTAGCTTGCAGTATGTAAAATATGTATGGAGGTGTCTGTTATTTATCTTGATTATTGTAAAATAATGTTTTAGTATGCCAATGAAATAATAACATTGGAAAAAAGCGCTTTTATTCTATTAATATGACGATTTTTGTACGAAAAACTGGGAAAAAGTCGCTTACCTTACTTTCAACTTCGAATTAACAATAGATTCTATGACAAAACTAAACAAAACTATAAACTAGTAGATAGTTTATTTTACACCAATTTGAATGACATATAATTTGTAGAGCTGCGATGCGTAATTTTAGAGATATCGTAGTTTTAGTGAACGCGGGGAAATCGCAAGATTTCGGCCGGGCGCGTAGTAACAGAACTGCGGAGTGACGTTATAGAGGCGTAGCGGCTGAAGGGTTACAAGATTATCCCTATTGGTACTTAAATTTTTATCATTAACATTATCTTCCACAGTATTATTAGTAGAACTGGTTTCATTTTCATCCACATAATCTTTATCAATATCAGCTTTAATTTTTTCATTTTTAATATTTGAAGTTATATTTTCCAAGATTCTATCCTTTTCATCATCAACTTTTTCTAAACAAATTAACTGAGTATTTTCCTCGACTACCTGTACATGTCTAGCATTGATTATTCTATTATTCAATAAAACTCTATAACCATTTTCATTATAACCCACTAGGACTCCTAGTTGGGCTTTATCGTCCCATTTACTTTTTCTTAAAACTTCTGGAACCCTGACATAAACTCTACTTCCATAAATCTTTAAATGCTCAACATTTGGTTTAATACCAAAAAATATTTCATAAGGAGTTTTATTCTCTACTGTATTAGCTATTGTTCGATTTTTTAAGTATGCTGCTGTTTTTATAACTTCGGGCCAATACCTTCTGTGAATTTTAGCTTCTCTCATTAAGCATCTACCAATATCCATAGCAGATCTATTATATCTTTCCGCTACTCCATTTAATTCATGGACATAGGGTGGACATGGTAATAACTCTATGCCTTTTTGTCTAATGAAATTATAAATATCTCTATTTAAATATTCTTTCCCATTATCACACTGTATTTTCTTAACTCTTTTATTAAATTTATTTTCTACTAAATTAACAAACTCTATAAAACAATTTACAGTCTCTGCTTTACTTTTAATACAAAAAATTCTAGTACACTTACTATAGTCATCAATAAATGTCAAAAAATATTTTTCTCCACCATAACCAGTTGTGTTATGTGGGCCATTTAGATCAGTATGTATCAATTCCAGAATTCCAGTAGTCTTAGTTCTATTATTTCCAAAAGGTACATTGGCCATTTTGCTTTCAATACAATTTGAGCATTTCATTTCCAAGCTTTCAATCTTATCTGGCAAACCTTTTACTAATTTGTTGTTTATCAACTTGTTTAAATATTGAAAGTTTACATGACCAAGTGCCCTATGCCATTTCTCTTTATCAGTTAATTTTATTGAATTTACATATATGTCATTTTTATCAATTTTTGAAACAAAACTTTTTATACAATACAAATTGTTTATTTTGTTAGCAACAACTATTAACTCTCTAGATTGATTATAAATTTTTGCATTTTCATTTCTTGCTACTATTGTGCAATTTTGGGTTATTTTTGAAACGCTTAACAAATTTTGTTTAATGCTTTTTACAAAGTATACATTTTTTAAATCAACTTGTTTTATAGTATAATAATTTTTGAAATGGACTTGAACAGTACCTACTTTGGTTGCTTTTAACAATTTACCATCTGACAATTTCACATCAATGGGATTTTTCAAATCTACATAATTATAAAAACATGTATCACTTTTAATAATATGATCTGTACACCCACTATCTAACAACCAATCTATCTCATTGCTGTTATCATATTCCCCTTCGCTACACCCTGTTATCTGATTTACTAATGGATTGCATACCTGAGCTGTCCATGACTCGGATGCTGAGCCGTCTTGTTGAGTGCTTGACGACTCACCTCTGGGATGACCGTCACCTCTGGGGACACTTTGACCTCTGCCAGGGCCACAACCTCGATAAAATCCTCTGTTGAAACCTCTTTGTTTACCTCGCTGGTGTTGACTGGTTGGACCTTGGTAGCTTTTCTGACCGTGCCAGCAATCCTTCTTCAGATGGCCGGTCTTTCCACATACATAACATTTTGCTTTAGTTTTTGCTGAGAATGTGCTCATATTGCTTTTCCTGTCTAGATCACTAGTGGTCATACTTTTTTCTTTTATTTTAGATTTCACATAATCTACTGTTCTTTGTTCTTCCGGGATTACATCAATAAAATCTCCAATATAGCTGTAGTTGGGAGGTAAAGCTCTGAGTAAGTACCTCATCTTCTCAGGTTCACTTATATTTCCACCAGCCGCTTTAAAATCATTGATTGTTTTCTCGAACTCAACAAAAAAATCTTCTATTGTATTGTAATTGTTTAATTTAATCACTTCAATTTTTCCCCTACATATTATTTGCATTGCGGTAGACTGTGTCAAGTACATCTTGTCAAACTTTTTCATAATTTCGTAAGCTGTTGTACATTCACTAATATATTCTAGTTGTTTATCGGAAATCGTGCTCATTATTATAGTCCTTGCTTTTAAATCCATTTTCTTCCAATCCGCCTCTAACTGTTTAAATTTTTCCGGCATCACGCCAATGGCGGGCTCGTTACATTCTTTGTATTCTAGCAAAGTTACTAACCTTAATTTCCAGCTTGAATAGTTTACCCCATCAAAAATGGGCATCATTATGTCTTCTACTTCTGCTTGTTTAGCCATTTTGGTGATGATAATCTATTTATAACGTATTTTTTCTGGACTTCTAATTTTCACGAGGCGCCAACTACTTTGCACGTGGCCTTTTTTTTTGAACTTACGAAATTTCACTTATTGAACCACCCAACCACGCTCTGCTACCATGTTGGAGTGGTGGGATGGCAAATAATTAGGCCAGCAGTAATATTGACAACGTTTATTCGTTGTAAGATAATTTAGGAAACTTTACATCTTCGTTGTGTTACGAATTACAAGCAAGCGACGGCATGACATTTGGCAGAGTTAAAAAGACACTGTAAGGTGGCGCTGTATGTAGCATAATGAAAATCAAGTTTATAATATTTACCACAGATTACAACAGTGCCGATTTTTAAAGCTGGTGATTCACTGGAACCGGCTAACTACAGGCCAATTTCACTGCTAAGTGAAAGTGAAAAGGTAGTCAATGTCAGACTTCTCAAATATCTAGAAGTAAATAGCTTTCTGGCTCCCAACCAATATGGATTTCGCTCAGCCCAGGCCACGGAGGACGCCGTCACAGGTCTTGTTGATTTTGTAACTGACGAAATTAATGACGGACAAAAATGTGTTGGTGTTTTTCTGGACCTGGCGAAAGCATTTGATACTGTTTCACGACCAATATTACTAAAAAAACTAGAGCGGTTGGGAGTTAGAGGTCTAGCGCTAAAATGGTTTCAATCTTACCTAAGCGAACGGAAACAGCGAGTATGAATAGGTGAACACACAAGTGGTTATGCAGATATTGCTTACGGCGTGCCCCAAGGCAGCATTTTGGGACAAATTTTCCATTCCAAGACTTGGACAGAGGTTGTTGATGTGGCTCAGGAGGGCCTTAGATGTACTAACAGCTGGCTGAAAAACGGATGAAGTGAAAGTTTTGGTAGTTTTTAAGATATTGAATTAACTTCTTTCGAAAGTTCTAATACGACTAAAGAACTTCCAATTCATATTCATCGCTGATCCAAAAAAATCGCAATCGTAATCGAATCGCTGATCGTAAGAGTCTATGTACATAGCGTATTTTTACCGCGCCGATGACCACAGAACAGAAATTTTCCGTGCCGACGAGGCACGTTTTACGATTGCACACTCACGGCACTCTAGATGACCAAAAAGTAGATGATCGCATTTGCGCGGGAAGCGCGTTCAAAGTGCATGAACTGTCGGAGAAATGAAACGAGTGATGTGGAAAAGCACGGTTCATTTGATGACTTCACACTCGCATGACATCCGATAGCAGTTTTATTTTTCCCCCGTTTTATGTTTGACCATTATTTTATAAGTAGTATTATTAAAATTACCTTCTTCTTTTGCTTGTGAATACCCCTATCCAATTGAATCGCTTATTTTTCAGCGCCACTAAATTATTCCACCTATGCTTATTATATATTATTGTCTGCACCTGAATTTCGTTAAGAGCGTGTTAAATAAGCGCGCATCATGCCATAACATCATGCATGTCGTTGACACGTTAAAAAAACGCAGTATGCAAAGGCAGTAAGGGACTTAAGGTGATTGCGTCAGGGTAGCCCGCGAAATTCAAATATTTGTATGTTTTTGCTATTTGCCAGTCAAGACAAGCCCGCCACACATTCCCAACCACTGCAACTCCTGAAAGCCAGAATCAACAGTGGCGACCACCAGAAAAAACCGAAGCCAATGAAACCCGACGGGTCCCGGAGAAACGATTCAACTGTCTTGGATCATGCAACGAAATTAATCAGAAAAGTACAGCGAAGGAGTAGAAAAAAAAACAAAAATATAATTTTCACTTCCCTCCGTATAAAGCCGGAGACAGAATAGAACTAGGCCAATAGGCACCAAGGGACAAATACAACTGGGTTAAGCCCAGTTGCCCAGCACCACGGATTATATCTTACCACTTAAACTAATGGGTCCTAAATTGTGAGCTACTTTTGATTCCAGTAATAGGTATGGCAAAATCGCTTGAACGCACGGTTTGTTCTGGTTTCAACAAGGTCCGTATAGTAAACTACCTACCCCAGATGTAACCTTAATACTATCTAACATAATATTGCGTTCAGTTTGCCAAAGACTACACTCCAATTTTACTTCTACCTGGCGTTAATCCCGGCTATTGCCAGGGTCCACCTTCCTACTTAGCTTCCTCCACTTTGCCTGATCTTGAACGTCCTAGCAAATTCATCTAAAGATATAAACTATTTTAATCATCAATATAGCTTTCTAAGTTCATGAAGCTCTAAAGAATGGTTATTTCATGAAAAAGTCATTCTATAGTAGGGCTTCATGAACTTCGGGACTAAATACTATTTATTTAGTTTTCATTTCTTTTCAGTAGAGTTGTACATTTTTTAAATAATTCTATCTTGTTCTGAAAATCACACAGACAAAGTCGCAGACAGAAACTATCAATCAATGGAGTTTAGAAACTAGTTTCATTCGCATTTTTTTTGCAAACTGGCAAGTATTAATTACTTGACATATTTTTTATTTATTTGTTATGGGTCTGCTCTTGACTCTAGTCTATGTTAGAGATGACAGAGACCAAGTTTACAATGGAGCAAGCCTACCCAGAAGGAGCCTGTTTACTCTAACTTTGAACAGATTAGGATTGTAAGGTTTTTGAAACACAGACGCAGGCAGAGAATCCCACTCCTTTGCTGTGCGCATTATAAAAGACGTTTTGTGCAAAAAAGTGCAAATTGGTGGAATAGCTACAAGGTAGTTATGGTTAGATGCAGTGCGTCTGGATGTCCGATGGTAGAAGGGGGCCGGTGGGATGAGGTCGTGGAGTTCTTGGGCACACTCACCGAAGTACAGTCTGTAGAAGACCGACAAGCAGGTATCCTTACGGCGATGAGCCAAGCTATGTAGCTTGGCATTCACCAGTTTTACTTCACCTTCAGCTCTGCTTTCCACCGAGTCAAGCGCGGCAAGCTGATACTTAGCTGAGCCATCCCAAAGGTGGCTACAATACTCCATGCACAATCGGACTTGTGCTTTGTAAAGGGTTAAAAGCTGTCCAGGTCTGAAATATTACTTCACCCTATTTAGGATGCTCAGCTTTTTGGAGGCCGTTTGGGTTTTGTACTCGAGCCGATCAGTCACGGGTACAGATGCACCCCGAAAAGTAGGAGTTTGGTCAAAACGACTCCTTTTTGCGGTAAAAAGGCACGCTTGTGTTTTGGTGGCGTTAAAAGTGACCAGATCGTCATCACCCCACTGGGAGACAACGCTTAAGGTCAAACTTGTCCGCTCTACCATGGTCCCACGAACGAACGAGTGGGGTTAAAGAACGAACTTCAACCCCACTGGTTGTTGCGCTGGACAAGTATCTCTCTGAAACCGTACTGTCATCTGCGTACCCAACAAGACCCGGCTGAAGTAAAAGTAAAAAGTAAAAAATTCATTAATTTTCCACAATCATGAAAAACACAGCACAGACATTAAAATAAATGGAGTGGACTGGAGCCTAAACTAGGGCAGCCCTGTATTTCAGGACTGTAGGTCTTCCTCCCGTGGCGAGTAAGTCGGTACAATTTATTAATGAATAAGTGTGTCTTGTGTGTGTGCGTGCGTGTGTGTGTTGTGTGTGTGCGCGCGTGTGTGTGGTATGTGAGTTTTCGCTACGATGGCTCTTGGAGATTATAATAAAGCGATAGTGGACTGTATAAAATATGTATTATGAAGTTAAAGTAACAAGAAGCTAATTTAATATACGCGAGCGCAGCCGTGCTTTGAGGCGTGCAACAGCTGACTGTCGTGGTGCGGTGTCCCTTCCTTGGCTGTGGCGCGGTGTGACGCGCCGCTTCCCCGCGCCCCTCGTTCACTGCCGCTGTCGCCATGGCGCGCGGCGATGTTGAGGTTAGTGCCTCAACAGTGAGAGATTACAGTTGGAGATGGATTACAGTTGCGCGCATTTGTGTTTTGTGGGAGTATGTATGTATGTGTGCATGGTTGTGTATGAGTGTGCTTTGACTGCTCTTTATTCCGAGAGAAAGATTCCGTGTCATTATAATTTAAATTCAGAAGACAATTTCGGATAATAGATTTACATTCATGCATGATTTTTGGGAATATATTTAAGAGAGAATTAAGTTTGTTATATAAATAAGGTGCAAGGAAACATGAGTGTCTCTTGAAGAAAGCAGTGTTGTGATTAGTTGCCTTGCATATTCTGTTATTTTTTCATCCAGGATAAGATAAGTTAGCATCGTAGGTTAATTCTTTATGCTTGCAAAGTGTGGCGTGAAGGATGAATAATGGCCTCACGGTCAAGTCATTGCAGTCCTTGTATAGGCTCATTGTGGGGTAACGAAAGGGTTTTCTAAGCATTACTTTGAGTAATGACTTTTGTGCACGTTTCACTTTTATCATTTTTGTCTTGCAGGAACCACCCCATACTGGAATACAATAACCTAAGATTTACTGAACCAGGGCAAAGTGAACCGTTTTTAACATCTTCAATATGAGTACTTTTCTGAGCTTTTTAAAAATCCATATCCTTTTCCGCGTACGTGTAGACAGAACATCTAGTTGTGCTTGCCATGAAAGGGCATCTATTTGAGTGCCGATATATCTGATATTGGTGGTTTTTACTAGTGGTGCGCAGGAGCATGTTAAAGACTGGGTATTTTCACATTTATGTGCTTTTAGAGTGAAGTTATTTGGTTGTGTTGTTTTATTTATTGAAAATGTTATATATTTCGTTTTAGTGACATTTAATGTTAGGAAATTTTTATTTAACCACAGTGATGTCTGATGAAGTCCTTTTTCTGCAAGGTATTGTGCCTCAGCCCAGGAATCTCCCTGAAATATGAGCACAGTGTCATCCGCGTATGAGATATTTTTTCCTTTTGATGGTTCATATTGGCAAAGTTCGTTGATATATATCAAGAAGAGACCTGGGCCAAGAACACTTCCGAGGGGAATTCCACAGGTGATGGGGAGGGGACAGCTAATGAAGTCGCCTATCTTCACAGATTGGTAACTATTTGTAAGAAAATCTTGCATGAGTTGCAGAGGCAGGCCGCGTATGCCGATCGCTTTGAGTTTCTTCAGTAGTAGGTTAATCGAAAGAGTATTAAAGGCCTTGGCTAGATCCAGGAAAACCCCAACACATTTCCAACCCCGATACAAGTTACTTGCTACAAAATTTGTAAGCTGTATCGCCGCACCTTCTGCAGATTTATTAGGTTTGAAACCATATTGGGAATTTAATATAATATGTTCTTGTTTGAGAAAATTCATTAGGCGTTTATTGATTAGCTTTCAAATATCTTGGAAATTGCAGGTAAGACCGAAATCGGACAATAATTCTGGACATTGCTTCTAGGCCCACTTTTATGAATGGGATGAATTAGTGAATGTTTGAAGCTGTTTGGAAAAATACATTTGTTTATACATAGGTTGAAAATATGAGTCAGTGTAGGGCTTATTACATGTTTTATGCGTTTTAGGAATGTGGAAGGTATACCATCACATCCAGTAGCCGAGTCATTTTCAAGGTTTTGAATTTCAGACTCAACTTCGGTAGTATCTGTTTCCAGGAATACGATGGAATTTAGTCTACGCTGGGTTTTCAATATCACATTTTATTTGAGTTATATCGCAAGATTTTTAATAGTGTCTACAAGTTTTTGACCAGTACTTACAAAATACTGATTTATCTGGTCTACGCATTGTTGGGCTTCATGTGGGTTAGAACCTAATAATTCTTTAGCTGGATTTTTGTTTTAAGTGGTGTTAATGATTTTTCGTATCATTTTCCATGTTTGTTTTGGATTCTTACAATTTTCGATCGTCGAGGTTTCATGTTTCTCTTTAACCTTGTTTAGAACATCATTACAAAAGTTCCTGAGTAAACCGGCCGTAATCCATGGCTTAAGTATTTGCTTCCTATTAGGAACTTTACGAACTGTAGTGTTTTTTATCTAAAGCGTCTTTGATGTACTTTATCAAAATGTCAATTGCATTATTTGGATCATCTATATTAAGTATTCTTGATAAATCAATTTTCACAAGTGTATTGACCGCGTTATCGTAGTCAATATTTAGTTTGAATTTTGGACCTTTGTTTTGCTTTGGTTGAAATAGGAACATATTGACGTTTGACGTATTTCAAACGATGAAATAAAATAATTTATTTTAGTCTCTATCTTGAAATTAATGCTATAAAATAAACACTCTAGTCTAGAAAAAAAAATGCTTTCGCTATATTACTTTACGAGGAGAAAAAATAATTTTCGTGGATGAAGGTATACACAGAAGTGACGGTGATGATTTTATCATCATTTGTCGGTGTTTTAGCCACTATTCATTCAAAGATTCATGATTCTAAGTATATTTCAAATAAACCAATTACAGGCCCTTTTGAAATGTCAAGGTCGGTCAGTCAAAAACATGGAAGCTATTTCCACGTTCCAAAGCGTAGATTTCTATGGAGAAGAACGCGCAAGAAACTCCATGGAAACTCTGTTAAATCATTTCCTGTAATGAGTCTATTGTTGCATTCAGGTAAGTCCCCCAAAAGTAGTGCTTTCAGTAGTTTTAGTCTTTTATTTCATACTATTTTTATACATCACTTCAATGTTGGCACGAATAGATAATGACTACGACACTCACACGGTGGAAATAATTTTATAATACTAATTTTAATAAATAACAACTTTAAGCCGGTGAATTATGTAAATTATTGTTAAAAAAATATTTAAATTACCAAAATCTGACAGCTCGGATCTGCAAAAAATTTACATAGGTTTTACCTTAACAAGGCCCACGGACCATCTGAATTGTTCAGAATCAACAGTGATGCAAATATTTTTAAAAGACGATAGAATGAGGCTCGGATTAAATAACGTGAGTGCCAAAATTAGTATTTCGGACGGCAGGGACACGACCAGTGTCCGCACTGTCGACCTGGGATAATCTCCCACGTAATTCGACGTACGCCCCTTAATTTCCTAGCGCTGGTTACGTACGTCGCCACGCACCCCTGAATGCGTATGTGGCGCTACTTGACTTCTGGGACCTCGGGAGACGGAGACGGACAGCCGGGAGGAGGTGAAATAAAATGCTTCTTCCTGGGGTATCTGGTTCCGCAGGTTTCGGCTTCCTTTCTTCTAGTGTGTTGCCTCTTCGACGGCTGCTCGACGACTGCGATTGAGCCAAAATTCGGCTCCGCTTATATACGGCCCGTATGTTGTTACCTTAATGGCGACCGTGATTTTTAGACTCATTTTGCCTATGATTTTCATTTCGAGCCGAAACCTTTGGAGCCTTTATTTATTGTTTTTATGTAAAAATCCCTTACAGTATATACATTTCTGGATGCGTCAGACCTTACTTTATAATCTAGAATACAAATCTTTTTGGTATCTAATCATAATAAAAAGTTTCTAGAACAAAAACTTCTAAATTTTCATCATAACAAACTTTCACTATACATTTTCGTAAATATCTTTAAAACTATAAGTCCTATCGACTTAATTCTTTTTGTAAAATAGGTTTTGGGTCAATACCTTTATTTGGACACTAATTACAATACAATATCTCCATAAACAAAAAACCTCGTTTTCAACTTACGTAATTATTTACAATGCAAAAACTTTACTTTAAAATTTCCTTACAAAACGTTAAAATATTATCATATTGGAGTCTTATTAGATCTAGCATACACAAATAATACTCATTAAACTAAATAGAAAGTAATTAGAACACAAACTACTTAAATCTTAAGTTCTTAATCAGTTCCCTAACTAAATATCAAATTATCATTACATTTAAACTTTATTTAATTGAACAAACATAAAGAAACCTTACTTGACTTACATAAAAAACCTTACATAACTAATTAGACAGAAATTAAACCTAAAGCAATTAAAATCTATGCGAATCTAACTAGTTCTCTTTTCGTACATCAAGACAACATTCCTCATTTACATGGTCGCCCCTACCACTACTTGCGCCTAGGGACGTGGACGGGGTCTCGTCGCCGACAGTCTCCCCCTCGTGCGTCGCACCAACCTCCTGGCTCGGCGACACTCCGGCACCAGCAGCACCACTCTCGAACTGGGTCTCCGCAGCACTCCTCCGCGCGTCTCGACGTCGACGATCCTTGTTCGCCCATCTGGTCCAGGATACACCCGCAGGATTCTGCCGCGTGGCCAGGTGCATCTCGGCAGGCTGTGATCGACGATCAGCACGATGTCTCCGACTTGTAGATCTGTGGTGCTGGTTCTTCCTTTCGTCTTCCTCGGCAGAAGAGTGGGCAGGTATTCGCGCAGCCAGCGTTGCCAGAAGTGGTCGGCAAGTCACTGCGTGGCTTTCCAGGTAGGTCTGCCCACAAGCTTGCTATCTTCGAAGCTGCCGATTCTCGCCGCGCCGCAGGATCGCCCAATGAGGAAGTGATTTGGTGTGAGTGCTTCCTCCTCAGGGCTATCGGAGATGTGAGTGAGAGGCCGAGAGTTGACGATGTGTTCAGCCTCTAGGAGGAGAGTGTGGAGTGCCTTCTCTCGTGGATGCCTTTCGTTGAGTGTGGCGTCCAGTGCGGTTTTGATAGATCGCACCAAACGCTCCCATGCGCCGCCCATGTTTGGCGCACCGGGGGGTATGAATTTCCACTGCACGCCGATCTTCTCTGCTTCTGAGACGAGGTCTTCTTGCTTCAGGGTGTCGAGCGCTTCTTTAAGTTCTTTGTTAGCGCCGACGAAGTTGGTCCCGTTGTCGCTGTATATTTTCTTCGGCATTCCTCTTCTCGCGGCGAATCGTCTTAGCGCCATAATCATGCTGTCGGTGGAGAGCGAAGGAGTTAACTCAATGTGCACAGCTCTAGTTGTTAGGCATGTGAATAGAGCTCCCCATCTCTTTTCGTGTCGCCTTCCCACAGTGATCGTCATAGGGCCGAAGTAGTCTACGCCAGTGCACGTAAAAGGAGGGTTTCCGTGCATCAGCCTCTCAGCAGGCAAGTTGCCCGTTGGTAGTTCTTGTGGTCGCGCCTTCTTTGTTTTGCACCACTGGCATTGGTGTTGAACTGTCTTGATCGCTGACCTTAGTCCCAATACCCAGAAGCGTTGTCGTATTTCGTTCATCACCGTTGCGTGATTTCCATGATTGAAGTGACAGTGGAATTCTTCTATGATAAGTCGTGTTGTTTTGTCCTTGCTGTCGAGCACGATGGGTCGCTTGTAGTCTCTAGTCACACCCTGTATCGCGTCGATTCTTCCTTTCAGCCGCAGAAGCTCTTCTTCCAGAATTACGTCGAGCTTTTTTAATTTGCTACCGCCCTCTAGTTGCTTCCCTTGCTGTAGACACTTGATGTCATCTCTAAAACTTCTTTCTTGGCTTCCTTTCAGCAGTAGAGTCTCGGCTTGCTCTAGTAGTCCGGTGTCCAGCGGTATATATTTCCTTTCCGTTGTTCTCGAAAGTCTCTGTTGATTCTCAACAGTCTTCGCCTTTTTTCCTTGCGTCATTTTCCAGGTGGGATCTTCTTTGCAGACATTGACTACCTTTTTTCTTCTGCAGAGTTGTAAGAACTGCAATACTCTCGCAGTGGCTCGCCAAAGTCTCTTCCATGACGAAAATCTCTCGGGATCTGGTGATGGATGAAAAGTGCTTGTTGCCGCCGCGACGTCCGCTGCCTTTTCTTCGCCGGTGATTCCTTTCTTGAAGGTTCTAGGAGCCGGCCAATGCGCTTCTCCTTTCTTAAGGAAGCTTGGTCCGGTGTACCATCGGTGGTTGCAGTCGAAGTCTTCTGGTACGTCACGCGTTGCGTCATCTGCTGGGTTCTGCGCCGTGGGCACCCATCTCCAGTCTTGCGGTTTGGTAAGATCTTCTATTTCCGCCAAGCGATGAGCCACGAACGTCTTGAAGGTTCTTGGGTCAGTCTTTATCCAGGAGAGTACGATGCTGGAGTCGGTCCAAAATGTTTTCTTCGCTACCTTCAGATCCAATTCCTCTTCCACGGAGTGTGCCAATCTGCTTCCGAGGAGGGCCGCTTGCAGTTCAAGTCTCGAGATGGATATTGGCTTCAGTGGGGTGACTCTTGCCTTCGCCGCCACTAAGCTGACATAGTAAGTTCCATCTTCATCCTCTGTTCTCCAGTAAACTGCCGCTGCATACGCTGACTCGCTCGCATCTGTGAAAGTGTGCAGCTCCCCCTCGGTGCGATGTGGTGCCAGGCACCTCGGAACCTGTAGGTCTTGGAGCAGTTTCATCTTCTCCAGGTAAGTCTTCCATGCTTCGTACTCCTTTCCTTCTATTTCTTCGTCCCACCCGACGCCACTTCGCCAGATGCCCTGAAGTAGCTTCTTTCCTTGGATGAGAACTGGTGACGCTAATCCTAATGGATCGAAGGTCGACATTACTGCGCTGGTGACTTCCCTCTTCGTAGGAACTTGATGCCCATTAACTATTTCTTCTGGTGTGTTCCGGAGGTTTGCTCTGAAGCCGATGGAGTCTTTTCTCGTGAACCAGCGAAGTCCTAGTGTCTTTTCTTCCTTCTCTCCGAGGTCTACTTCTGTCTTCTCTGTGGCATCGGTCTTCAAGTCTTGCAGTAGTTCAGGTTGATTCGATGCCCATCCCCTGAGTTCGAAGCCTGCCTTCTTATGTATGAAGTCTACTTGTGCTGTCACTCTTCTGAAGTTTTCTTCTGAATGGAAGCTGTTCAGGTAATCGTCCATGTAATGGTTCAGCTCGACTGCCCTTGCTGCTTCTGGAAATTGCTTCTTGTAGTCCGCTGCGTTTCGGTTTTTTACGTATATTGCTGTACTCGGAGATGATGTTGCGCCGAAGATAACTGACGTCATCCTGTACTCTTTCGGTGACACGTCTCGTCGATCTCCTCGCCACAGGAACCTCAGGCTATCTCTGTCTTCCGGTCGAATACGAACTTGAAGAAACATTTCCTTGATGTCGGCTGCCACTGCCAGCGGTCCTTGTCGAAACCTAAGTAGTATCCCGAAGAGCGACTGCAGTAGGTCTGGTCCTGGTAGTAGAGCATCATTGAGGCTTCTTCCTTTTGATTTGGCTGCAGCGTCGAAGACGATTCTTATCTTTTTCTTCAAAGGATGTACCACGGAGAAGTGAGGGAGGTACCATTTTTTCTTGGAGTCTTCTTGTCCCACAGGTGCTTCTTCTGCATACTTGCTATCGATGAGATGCTGGATCTGCTTGATGTATTCTGCCTTCAGCTGAGGATCCTTGTCCATCTTCTTTTCTATGTTGAACAATCGGTTCTTTGCAGACGTGTAGCTCTCAGGCATCTGTTCATCTTCATTCTTCCATAAGAGTCCAGCTTCGAATCGTCCATCTTCGAGTCTTCTGCAGGTCTTCTCTAAGATGGTGAGTGCTCTTCCTTCTGAATCTGTAGTGGGTCTTCGTGGTTGTACACCAAGCGCCTCGATTGCAAAGTGATCCTTGATAGCTTGATGCATTTCTTTTTCTGGCGTGCTGACGTGGAGACAAGTGTCCAGGAAGTGAACTACTCTCGCAGCCCCGACGTCTGACCCATGGAGCACCCATCCCAGCCCTGTTCTTGAAGCAACTGGTTCTCCTGGTTTCCTTCTTCTTATTTCTTGAGTCACTATTAGCTCCCAATTATCTTAACCGATGAGTAGCTGTGGTGACTCCCCTTCATAATATAGAGAGTCGGCGATCTTCTTCAAATGTAGGCATTTTTCTATCCTTTTCTTATCTAGGAACTGCGGTGTAAGCTTCAAGTCATCGATAGTCCGGACTTTCTTCAAGATCTTCTTGTATCCTTGATGAACCCCTTTCACTGTAAGGTCCAGCGTTTGAGAATCCTTTTTCTTTATTATCTTGCCTCCTACTGTTTCAATGGCTAGTTCCTCCTTGTTGCCTTGAGCGCCGACTTCTTCTGCCACTTTTTCGTCAATAAGTGACACTGTTGACCCTTCATCCATTAGGGCCAATATCCTTTTTGATCCTTTCGACCCGAATACTTCTACTGGAATTATCTTCAGGTATGCCCTTGTACTATTGACTGCATTCACTGATGCCATGACGTTTGCTACTTCTTCTTGTGTTTCCGTCTTGTTCTCTCCCGAGGTCCTGTCGTTTGACTCGACATGCAGCAGGTGATGATGCCACCTTTTGCATTCCTTGCATGGTGGTTTCCTGCAGCTCTCCTTTCGATGTCTCCCTTGAAGACACTTGAAGCAGACGCGACTTCTTTTCACCATTGCCCATCGATCTTGTACCGACGCCTTCTGAAGCTTCTGACAGTCGACTAGGAAGTGTTCACCTTCACACATGGGACAAGTCTTCTCTCTTGGCTGTCTTGCTTCCCTTTCCTTGAAATCCCGTTCCTTTTCTCACGTTGAATGCGCCGCTTGTCGATGAGTTCTTCTGAAGCCGGTCTTCTCTTCCGAAGTCGCGAAGGCTCCACATTTGTCCGCTTCCAAGTTCAAAAATTTAGAAACCATTGTCAGGTCGGAGAACTCGCCTTCTTCTGATGCCGCAGTGAAGTCGTACCATCGGAACTTGAGAATCGTTGGCATTTTTTCGATGATTTGTTTCACCATCTCAGGTGAATGTAGGTATTGTGGTTTCTTTAAACCCCTTATTGCTGCTACGCTGTTGTTGATTTGGCTCGCGAAGATGCAGATGTCTCTTGGATTTTCTGAAATCTTCGGCAACGCCTTGACCTTGTCCAATTCTGCCAGCACCAGCGCATCAGGTCTTCCATATCTTCTTCTGAGGGCCTGCATCACTTCCAAAGGAGATGCTTTAGAGTACAGCAGGCTCTTGATAGCTTCTCTCGCATTGCCCTTCAGTGCTCTTCTTAGTCGAGCCATATTCTGAACTTCGTTGAACATAGATGCTGTATCTTCGTAGACAACCTTGAAGGCTAACCACTCGCTGCTATTGCCGTCGAAGTAGGGTAACTCGTGGATATACTTCGGCTGCGCTGCTGATCCTTCTCTTGTGGTAAGGGCTTCTTTCAGCACCTTCGCCAGTGCTTGAATTTCGCTCGTACCTTCTTGCGTTGAGGAGATCTCTTCAGGTTTCACCTTCTTTGGCTCTTCTGAAGGTTGCTGACCTCGTTGCTCGGGTTTTTCCATGTTGCCTTCTTCTAATACAGATGTCTCGATCCAGTTCTGCACCTGTGCTGTTCTGTCTTCCTGGTCTTCATCCACGGAGTCCTCATCTTCACATTGTGCCAGCTCCAATCTGACACGGGCTAGCTTCGCCGCAGCCTGCGCTTGTTTCAACTCCAGGCGTGCCAATTCTTCTCTGGCTTCCAGCTCGCGTCTTCTGGCTGAGGAGCTCGTGGTCTTCGTAGACCTAGCACAACGACCGACCCTCTTTGGCTTAAGGGTTGCAGCAGACCCGCGAACACCCTTGTCTGGAACATCTTCTGGGGTCTTCTTGGTCGTCTCCTTCTGTGCGGCTTCATTTTTCTTCTTTCCGTTAGACGCCGCTGTGGTCGCAGTCGCCTCCGTAGTCTCGGTCGCCGTAGTGCCCTCCGTGTTCGTAGTACCCAAAGAAGTATTTGAATCCGACGTGGTTGTTGTTCCTGATGACGCTGACGTGACCCCTTCTGATCCCGATGCTTCTTCTGTCGCGTCCTTATCTGAAGGACGGGACCCGGGACGTGAGGGAGCATCCTTCTGCGACCTGGTAACCGGCATCTTGACGCAATCTTCTTTTCTTCTGGGCTTCTTCTGGATTCTTCTGTACTCTTCTGCAGGGATCCCGCTTCGAAGGACCAACTATTTCGGACGGCAGGGACACGACCAGTGTCCGCACTGTCGACCTGGGATAATCTCCCACGTAATTCGACGTACGCCCCTTAATTTCCTAGCGCTGGTTACGTACGTCGCCACGCACCCCTGAATGCGTATGTGGCGCTACTTGACTTCTGGGACCTCGGGAGACGGAGACGGACAGCCGGGAGGAGGTGAAATAAAATGCTTCTTCCTGAGGTATCTGGTTCCGCAGGTTTCGGCTTCCTTTCTTCTAGTGTGTTGCCTCTTCGACGGCTGCTCGACGACTGCGATTGAGCCAAAATTCGGCTCCGCTTATATACGGCCCGTATGTTGTTATGACCTTAATGGCGACCGTGATTTTTAGACTCATTTTGCCTATGATTTTCATTTCGAGCCGAAAGTTTTGGAGTCTTTATTTATTGTTTTTATGTAAAAATCCCTTACAATATATACATTTCTGGATGCGTCAGACCTTACTCTATAATCTAGAATACAAATCTTTTTGGTATCTAATCATAATAAAAAGTTTCTAGAACAAAAACTTCTAAATTTTCATCATAACAAACTTTCACTATACATTTTCGTAAATATCTTTAAAACTATAAGTCCTATCGACTTAATTCTTTTTGTAAAATAGGTTTTGGGTTAAGACCTTTATTTTGACACTAATTACAATACAATATCTCCATAAACAAAAAACCTCGTTTTCAACTTACGTAATTATTTACAATGCAAAAACTTTACTTTAAAATTTCCTTACAAAACGTTAAAATATTATCATATTGGAGTCTTATTGGATCTAGCATACACAAATAATACTCATTAAACTAATTAGAACACAAACTACTTAAATACTAAGTTCTTAATCAGTTCCCTAACTAAATATCAAACTATCATTACATTTAAACTTTATTTAATTGAACAAACATAAAGAAACCTTACTTGACTTACATAAAAAACCTTACATAACTAATTAGACAGAAATTAAACCTAAAGCAATTAAAATCTATGCGAATCTAACTAGTTCTCTTTTCGTACATCAAGACAACATTCCTCATTTACATGGTCGCCCCTACCACTACTTGCGCCTAGGGACGTGGACGGGGTCTCGTCGCCGACAATTAGTTTTCACATTTTTTATAACATAAAAGTATAACCAAATCAAAATATGCTAAGGATTTTGCTAGATAAATTATATTCTATGTTTAAAAGCAGTTTTCATAAAAACAATTCAATGCATTACGCCATGAAAATGGCAAAAAGACAGATCTTACTTTGCATTTTTTTTCTATAGAGAAAATTTCTTGGCATCGTGTTTTCCTTTAGAATTAAGGTAGATCATAAAGTTATGAAACATAAACCAAAATATCAAATGTCTATTACAGGTACAAAACGGCCTTATTATTCACTTATCATAAAGAAGAACCGAATAAAGAATGTGAGCGGCAAGACGGCCACGAGGGGCAGTACAGAGCGCCTAGCACGAATATTTTGACGTATAACGTAAGTGAATTTTGAATGTAAAAAACTACCACCCCATAGTATTTTGGTTTAATTTTATTGGACGTACACAATTTATATTAAAAATATGTATATTATATGTATTTTAGCTATGGTAAAATTTTACGTTACGGACTAATACGTCAAAAATATTCGTGCCTACACTAGCTCAGGCCGATCGCTCTGTCAGTCCGCCGTTAACGCTCACGGCCGCAGATAGTGCTTTGTTGCTGGACTGTGCTATGTCGAGCGGATAAATATCCAGAGATGTGTCATGCATTATCTTGTGATATCAAGACCGTTATATCGGCGGCGGCGGTCTAGAAAAACGTACCCAGTTACTCTTTTTTTTTCTTCAATTGAAATTATTTATAAGGCTAAATTAAAGTCTATAATTTACAACGGTAACGATACAAGTACATAGACTGAAATGTCTACCATGAATAAGCTGCGTATGTAACCGTAGCTTCTGATTAATGAATATGGAACGCTCCCGATTCAAATTCGCAATGATCCCCGCGCCTCTCTAATGACTACCCAAATTAATATCTAGTTAGCTTACGTTGTGTTTGAACTTGGCTCATTTCTACGAATATTCTATTAAGGTAGCGTGGCGAAGGCGATTGTCAAAACGTCAAAAATGTATGGGATTGACAACAATGTCGAAAAGTCACGTGATCTATCCCTTGTATTTTGCCATTTTGACAGTGGCCATCGAAAGTGGAACAGCAATTCGTCTAGATCAGCTATAGGTACTCAACCTCCGCATGTGGCCCGTCAAGTTGTTCCGTGTGGCCCTCTAGCCTGGCACATTATTGATGCTATACATATTTAGTAAGTGTATCAATGTGTTTGTACTGTACTGTACTGATTCACTCCTTGATGATGTGCTGAGACTGTTTCTCGTTCACTATTAACGTGACAAATTTATAATAAAACTGTCCCATTGTCACAAATTTAAAAGTCCCAATCATGTAGTCAAACCTCGCTCCGGCGCTCCTAGCCCTCGGTTTGACGAGTCAATCCTCAAGTCTGACTTAAGGTCTTATTCAAAGACCAAATAAATAACGTTTTTCGGCCTTTGACTAAAGAATTTTCGTCAAACCTAGGAGAGACTAATTTAGTCAAACAAACGTAGAAACTTAATTTCATGAAATCGGGGTTTGACCAGTCAAACTTCATTTAGGTATTAGAATGTCCTAGTTAATTACGATAACGTATAATAAAAAACAATATTTTAATGTTTATTGTTTTAATATTTTCGTGATTAGTAGCTATCTTGTAACATTACAAATTTGAGCTACCTACTGTTGTTGATGGTAGTGTAAAGTCTTATTGAAATTGTTTCTTGTATGCGGGGTGCTGATGAAGATGACGGCATTTGCATGTTTTACAGAAAGGTATTATTGGCTTCATTTCAGGGGAAGTTTAATTTGGGAATCACATAAAGACATTATTTGGCAGTCTGCTTAACCGACAACGTAACTCAACTTAGGGCAATATATCTGAATAGCTTTGCCAAAAACATAGTTGGATGGCCTCCCACAAGGTAGACCGATGACTTGGTGAGGGTAGCAGGACTGGTTATTGTGGCGACACTTGTTTTACTTATTTATTTGATTATTTATTTATTTAAAATAATGTAAATAACACCTTAACAGCTTACATATCGCCAATTCGATGTTATCACAAATGCTTTTTAACAAACAAAAAATACAATTTAAAAAGAATAAAAAAAAATCATATACAATGAGATTAAAAATACAAATATCATTAAAATTCAATAAAAAAAACAGAAAAATAAAAGATAATTACAAATTCAATACCCAATAAAAATGCAATTCAAAATAATTATATTAAATAAAAAAAAACAATAAAATAAAAAAATTACAATAAAAATACAATTATAAATTTTAAAAAAATACAATAACAAATCAATCAAATTAAAATACAAGAAAAAAAAATTATTAAATTTATTTAGATTATGTTCCCTTCTAATAATAAATTTCCGATATGCGTAAAAAAAAAAAAAAATAATATTTAATAAAACTTGTCTAAGCATTTTCAATGCACTTCTGTGCCACTCCTGTGAACTTCGTCAGGCTGCAGTGAAATATATCTACTTCTTTCGAAATAATGTTTAAAAATCTTAAGGCGCGTGATAAGGGGGCAAACTTGTTAAGGTTAGTCCTAGAGGATGGCTCCAGCCAGTAGCGTAGGCGTGGGGCGACGTGCGCCCCCACAGCCGGGCGGCGCGCGCATCCCCAGCTCTGTTAACAGATCGGGGTGGTGAAGCCAACCGCGCAGCACACGGAACACGAAGCTACACAGAGCGACGTCCCTCCGCACCGCCAGCCTGCTGTACCCTACCATCCCAATTACGAAAAGACTCGGGTACATGAGCGGGAAGAACGGATAGACGCCGTACTGCTTATTAAACAAAAACCGAGTAAATTTGTTTTGGATTCTTTCCACCATAACACTGTACTTAGCCTCATGGGGGATCCAAACGATAGCACTCGTTTCAAGACGGCTCCGTACCAGCGCATTGTACATGACTCTAACCACTGCCGTATTCTGAAAGTCTTTGCACTGCCTAAGTATAAATCCAAGATTTCGGAAGGACTTGCCGCATATGTCTAAGATATGCTCAGGAAACCTTAACTCTGGAACTATCTCCATCCCCATTTCGCGCACATGCGTGACTCGTGACATAACCGCGGCTTCCATCTCATACTGATGTAGCAGAGGTTCCCGCGCGCGAGTGTAGCTCATAATACTGCATTTGGAAATATTAAAACTTAACTTATTATCTACACTCCACTGCACTACCCTATCAATATCCTGTTGAAGCCGTTCACAGTCCGAAGTATGTGCTACAGACAGGAACAACTTGAGGTCGTGTGGGATGATGATGATGATGATGATGATAGTATAATTTTGAGAAAAATAAACCCAAACCATCATTAACGAATGAAACTCGCAAATCTTTCGCAAATTTTGTCAAATTAAAATGTTATAAATAATTTTTCATTCCATTTATTCGCTAAGAAGATCTGACGTATTCAAAACAATTTCTCATCTCGAAATTATATTCAAATAAGACCATAAATCCACCGTTTTCCTCATTCCGGCCTTACATTAACACAAACATTTACAAGCCTCATAGCGTTTAATAGCATTCTAAACAATACAGTCTGAGGATAGGGAAGAACGTCCCAAATTACAGCGCGGACAATTTTTCTTGTAACATCTGCACAAGCAATCCGAGCCTCATCTCGCTCCGATCCTATTTTATTTACAGCAAACAATTCTTTTGATAAATCGTTTTTAATCCGAACAAAAAGCAGTATTATTCCAATTTGACGAAGAAAAAGATTTTCATAATGGAATTAGTTCATTTGGAGTCCTCGAAACGAAGGCGGACATTGGAAATCTCTCGCGATCTCGTTAGCATTGGAATATTCTATGAAGATTAAACGTTATTCAGTTTGATTTGAATGCGAACGTGCCTTTTGTTATACGATTGCAGTGAATGGCACCGTCTAATGGTCGGCAAATGAGTGCTTTTGAGGGTTCCATGAATATGGAAGGTTCGCTCATTTTGAATTCAGCATCAAGTGCAAGGATCTTTTTTTTGTTCTCTGAGGATTATACATGCAAATCCAAAGACAGTTTATGCGAGACTGATTTATTATTCGTAAACCCACATCATAATCACACAAATACACACAACTCACAAAAAAGAACAATAAAGACTACCACATATTTAAGTCCATTTAACGTATTAAAAACTATTTTTGGAAACTTTTCAGGTAGGCACTTAAGTCGGAAAGGAGCCTTGCGATATACAAACGTCCCACATGTGTAAGTGCTTGTAAGTTGTCAGTTAATTCTTATTGCATAAATGCATTTTTAAAATCGAATTTACTTTATTGCTCCCCACCATCTACCGTTACAAAAACTCTTCTATTTTCGGCAATGGAAAATTAAAATCTTTTAATAATTAATTCACGGTCACTTTGTAATCGCCGCATAAACGAATAGTCGGGGAACGAAAAACGTCCGGCTTAATAATTAGTACAATAGGTGTTCCATAATCGGATCTGGATACTTTGTAAATTATACCTTCGCCTTGTAAACGTTTAAGTTCATTTTCCACTGGCACGCGCAGCGCAAGTGAAAGGGGACGAGACTTGCAAAATGCCGGCGTGTCATCGTTCAAGTACAATGACAACTTATGTTTATAAGTACCTATTTTTTCTGTAAATACTTCTAGAAATTCTTGTTTCAATATCTTCTTTTAGTTGAAATAAATCTATTGGCTTTAATTTAAGTTCGCGCATCCAGGTTCAGCCGATAAGCGGAGGTTCGGCCTTCTCAATAATAAATAATGGCAATTATATGGCGTTCTCAGCGCCCGCACAGCTGACTCGCACCGAGACCCGGCCTACCAATGTTATTGAGTCACCTGTATGTGATTGTCATTTTATACTATCTTCTTCAATCGGTAAAGTTGGTAGATGTTGATCGTAAAATGATTTAGATACCGCCGATATTTTGCTGCCTTTGTTACAGTTTTATTTTCAACAATTAGTTCACAATGATATGGGCCGTCTTTAACATTTTAAACTGACTGACCTTTAACATTATATACCTTTAATATAGTATACAACCCTTCGAACTCCTCACCTCCTGACTCCGATGAATCTGTTTCCATAAAGTTTTGATATTTAGAACCAGACCTGCCCGCACTCACATCAGTTTTATCGCACACGAACCCCTATTGGCCCTTCACTTTGCACTTGTGACACACGTACGACTTGTATCGGCACCTGTGCGACGCATGGCCGTCCTGGCCACAGCGCCAGCACCTTCTGCGTCGTGGAGCCTCGGCGTCACGACCAGCGGCGCTGGCCTGCCCGGCCACGCTCACCCGGTGGACCCGCTTGCCCGCATCTGCCTGGAGTCCTGCCCGGCTGACCCGGCTGCTGCCCACGGCGCGCCATACGAGCGCGCCACGCCCTTAGCCGCGTGCTGCTCGGCCGCCTCCAGCGCTAGCGCCAGCCCCACTGCCTCCTTGTAATCGAGAATGGTCTCCGCAAATAAACGAGACCGTATCTCTTCGCTACGATGACCCGACACGAATTGATCTCGTATGTTCACATCAAACTGGATCTCAAATTTGAAAAAGGAAGCCAAGTTTTTCAAATTCTGTAAGAAAACTTCGATATTTTCGCCTTTCCCTTGCCGCCGCTGGCGAAACACGTAACGCTCTGCTATTTCAGACCTTTTGGGTTCCAGATGATTTTTCACGAGCTCGACTAACATAGAAAAGGTTTTATCCTCTCGATTGTCCGGAGCGCACAGGTCACACATCAGTCGGTAAGTCGGCGCTCCGACATGCGTCACCGCAAGTAGCAAGTTTCGATATGATATGTGATTTTGAAGTGTAACCCCGGACAACGGGGTTAGGAAAACGTTAAAAATAAATGTTAGCAGTACATAATTTTCTTAATTTACTCAGAAAAAAAACGTTTCCACTAAATCAGCTTACACGTTAAAGTAAATATATCCCAAACCCAACAATTTCAACACATACGGTCCCAAACCCCAGTTCAAATAAGCCAGAGCCTAAATATAAGCAGTATGATGAATCTGTGGTATCGGAGCGATATCCGGCGGATTACTCGAGTAATCCGTAATCAAGCGGCCGTCAATCCACTGGACAATGTGATTTATGCATTTCTAGAGCTCCATTACGTCAGTATTGATGAATGGGGAGACTAAATAGAATTGGTAGGCTGACTGACCTGATTGGATGACTGATTTAGCGGATAGTACTACCTTTTAACGCCAGTGGGTATTAAATATGCTTTTGACGCTGTTATTGTGTTATTTTAGTAAAGGAAATTGAGAGGCTCAAATTTGGCCTAATCTTATCTGTTTAAAAGTGATAATATGTTTGATGATGGAGTACACTTGCCTAGAACCTAGAAGTAACCTGTTCACTCTTAAAAAGTACTTAAACAGTCAGATTGTAGCTATCAGGAAACCTATACGCCGTAGAGTACCCTTTTAATTAAAATGGTTGTGTAATTATGTGTCTGTTATGGTGAAGCTAATCAATTCTACTAAAACATTCGCATCTCAATCGCAATCTCTAAAAATGTATGAAAGTTAAGACTTTTTTGGCAGTTTGCGATTGACATGCGAATGTGAACGCTGTTTAAAAAATAGTATAAAATTAGCCCTCCGGATATTGTTTCAGTTCAGTATACATTATGAATATGTCTCTCAGTCTAGTGCCGAATGTAATGTAATGATATTACGAGTAGCATGTCATACAATCCAATATATCATCAATTTGAAAGGAATCGATCATCCGATCTATCTTGTTCACGTCAAACAGTGTTTCAATCAAGGTAGTGCACTGTTAGTGACTGTAGCCCCACATCGTATTGGAATCACACTCGGTTCGTCTATCTTGTTTGTGTTACTAATATTAATTGTTATGTTATTTACATTACTGGTTCTGTGAATAATATACTACCACTACCCCTCCACTACCACCACCACCTAGTTTCTGTAACAATAATTTCGTATCTCGACAGCGGAATCCGAGGCGAGTATAAACATAAGACCTTTATGTTGTGTGTAATAAAGTTCACTTTGTGAGTTATCTCACTCAGGTGAAGATTGATATCGAAATGGTTACTTACGAAATAGACTAGCTGCTTCACTATCTGCTTTTGTTTCATAATTATTATTGTATTACCTAATTTATCTATTTAGTATATATTTATATATATACAAATAATACACCTAACACTTCCTACAATACTGTCTCTCCTTTTTCTCTTATGCTTTTTGCGTTCCAGGGCCGCGGTGACTCTTGAACAAAACTTGTGACAGATATTCTCATTTCTGAATACCGTTTACGAATGTTGAAGATATTCAAATGTCTGCCAGGATCAATGGCTAACAGTGCTATCCAACCCACGGAGGAAACTCGGTATGTTATGTACGGGCCGTGGATGGGTAACCCATGCACAGACTGATCTCGGTAAGTGTAAGTTAGCCTCGAAGTTTGACCCATGTGGCTGTCTATTTAATAGCCATGAGCTCCTCCTCCGTGAATATAAATTGTTCGAGCCAACGCCTGCTTGTTAAGAATAAGCAAACCAACGTTGCGTTTTAAATATTTTGTTAATGTAAGTATTGTACTTGATTGTCATTTTTTCTCCCGTTTTTGTTCGTTATTCGAGGCAATGTAAGTTTGACTAAATATCAGCATATTTGGAGTTTCTCTATAAACTACCTTACAAAAGTATATATTTATGGGCAACAGAACAATACTTACTTGAATCACCAACTCTTGATTTGTAATTTAAAGTCGCTGAAACGGAAGTTCTTGCCAAACCGCTGGAATCAGCATTTGATCGAAGTAAGAAGAAGCCTAATTAAGGCGCTGGAGAGACATGTTGGACGAAATAGGATTATAGCAGCATGTTGCATGCTAATGCTACAACGATAACTTGTGTGTTATTTATTACTTCTTCTTCTTCTCCCCTGCTCTTTCTCACTTTGTGTGGGGTCGGTTCTTCTAATTTTGAGGCACCAGGACAATCTGTCCTGGGTTGTCAGATCGGGCAGTTTTTTCTCAAATGAGATTTTCGTCATGCTTCAACCTTCCTCCCGAACCGCCTCCTAACCTTGGACTTATTTCCCCTATTTCCCCCGACGAAACCCGCATTGCTCTTCGCCACATGAAGAACCGGAAAGCGGTCGGGCGTGACAATGTGCCAATTGAAGTGTGGAAGGCGATGGGCCCACATGGCGTGGACCTTCTGACAGATCTTTTTAACCGCATCCTGATCACCAAGGAAATACCGAACCAGTGGCGATTTAGCCTGATTATCCCTGTATACAAAGGCAAAGGTGGCGTACAGGATTGTAGTAGCTACCGCGGTATCAAGATCATGTGCCACACCATGAAGCTCTTCGAGCGCATCATTGACACACGGCTCCGTAGCGAGTGTACTGTCTCTGAGTGTCAATATGGCTTCCGGGCGGGTAACAGCACCATGGACGCAGTATTCGCCTTACGGAATCTGGCTGAGGCTTACAGAGAGAGAGAAGGAGAGCTTTGCATATGGCCTTTTTAGACCTGCAGAAGGCCTTCGACTGTATACCTCGGCAGTCCATCTGGTGGGCACTGCGCTTCAAAGGCGTTCCCGAGGCCTATATTGACATTATCAGAGAAATGTACCGCGATTCCGTGTCCTCTGTCCAGACCGCTGTTGGCGAATCGAATGGCTTCCCAATATCTGTTGGCGTTCACCAAGGCTCGGCTCTTAGCCCGTTCTTGTTTAACGTAGTGCTCGATGTAGTTACGGCAAACATCCAAGATAAGCCCCCATGGCTAATGATGTATGCCGATGACATCGCCCTCGTTAATCAGAACAAAGCCCATCTTGAGCGCAAAGTCAACATTTGGAAGGACACGCTTGAAAACGGTGGTCTGAGACTAAATGTGGCGACGACTGAGTACATGTCCTGTGGCGGCCTGATCAGAAAGTCCGATACGTTCAGGTACCTTGGATCCGTGCTGCACGAGTCTGGCAACGTGGACGACGATGTCCAAGCACGTATAGGCGCGGCTTGGGCGAAGTGGCGCGAGGTAACGGGCGTTGTATGCGACCGCAAAATGCCTCCTAAGCTCAAGGGGCAGATATATAAATGCATCATACGGCCTGTCCTACTGTACGGCGGTGAATGTTGGCCAGCACTAAGCAGACACACCCAGGAGCTTCGCGTCACGGAGATGAAGATGCTGAGGTGGATGAGTGGCGTAACGCGATCCGATCGCATACGCAACTCTTTCATCAGAGGTAGTCTTGGTGTCCGTGACGTGGGGGAAAAACTGCAAGAGTGTCGTCTGCGATGGTATGGCCACATCATGCGCCGCCCTATGGAGTACGTTGGTCGGGGATGCATGAATATGGCTGTTCTTGGGGCTAGGTCCCTTGGTCGCCCTCGCAAGCGCTGGTTGGACGTCGTTAAGTCCGACATGAGAGCCAATGGCCTAACTGAGAAGGATGTTCAAGATCGGGCAAAGTGGAGGAAGCTAAGTAGGAAGGCGGACCCTGGCAATAGCCGAGATTAACGCCAGGTAGAAGAAGAAGATTTTCGTCATGCTGGTCCACCACGTCTGATCGTCCTCTACCTCGTGTATACACACGACACGCACGTGATATTGCATACCTACATAGGTTCCTGGTATTCCGAAATATGACTTAAAATGCCATTAGGTGTCGCTTTTATTTTAATTGAACGTTTAAATTTTATTCCTTTTTGTGATTTACTATTGTTGCTTCGTTATTTAAGGCTTCTTTCATGAACCATTCCAAATAATGTTCTTTATGAGGTTTGATCAAAATCTCTGTGAAGTACGCTGCATTGCGATCCTACAATCACTTCTTACTATTTAGTATGTAAAATCACTTAAACGAAATACAATTAAGAATAGTTTAAAAAAACTTTCATTAAACAAATAAAGGTTATTTTGTTAAATTTTAGAAAAATATAATAGTCTAGGTGTCGGCCGGTGCCGTATGATGCCGATAAAGAATAATACCATCCAATCACTTCCCGTGAGTGTCGTAAGAGGCGACTAAGGGACTCGCCAGAGAATGGACAACAGCGTTCTCTGCAAAACGCAACACCGTACACTGCATCACCAACCCGCCTGCTAAACGTGGCGATTATGGCAAACTCTCCCTTCTGAGGGAGGCCTATATTCGTTGACGTCTTTCGGTTGTTAAGAATAACAGAAAGTTTTAAAACTATGCTAAAAAGTAGGGTAGAGTCAAGAGCAAACCCAACACAAATCTATTCTATATCTATATATATAAAAATGAGTCCCTATTTCCCTTGGTTATCGCATCACGCGTGAACGGCTGGACCAATTTCGATAATTCTTTTTTGTTGTGTTTGTTACAGTCAGGAGAAGGTTTTAGGCTATATATTATCACGCTATGTGCTTTGGAGGATGAGCAATATTCAAAAATGTAATTTTAATGTAACGAATGGCACATGGTTCGATCCCCGGCCAGCAACAGCTATTATTTTTTCTTTTGAACTGTATTTTTACACCATAATTTTGTCAAAACATAATAAAATGGGTTTTTGCGCACTTAAAATAACATTTAAGTTTATATACAAGATGTTGATTTGCATCCTAGTCAAATTCAAGGATGTAATTATGCTAATGATTCTCGACCCAAATCAACAATAAAATGGGTAGGTATTTTTTTTTTTTTTTTTGGAAATCGGTAAGTGTGAGCCAGCCGTATTTAAAAGCGGCCCGACTGTTACTAGCCCTATAACCGCGCTTTCACAAACAAACGCAAACAACACATACGCAAACAATCATTCAATAAATTCGTAGGTAATAAATTCCACCCCAACCAATCACAGTGCAGGTACTCTCCCGCGCAAGCTCCTAGCCCCCCCGCCCCCGCGGCCCCGGAACTACCAGTGTGTTTGATGTCGCCGAAGTGCGCGTGCGGTGTGCGATTTTCGCTCTCGGACGTAGGTACAAAGTGCAAGATGACGGACAATTATTCAAATGTCGAGGTGGTAGAGATGGTCCGCCATGTGATGCCATCAGTGGAGAGAGCCTACGTGGAGCCATCCGGATGTCCGCGAAAATCTTTCCCGCTCGGGAACCCCATCACAGAGCGTCATGGTGGCTTTCGACATTTTAAAAACGAATGTGTTAGTGTTACGAAAGCTAAAGGAAAACCAGCTACGTTGTGCTCGATTGTGCGAAAAGTGTGATGTGATAGTGGCAACTTTGAACAATACCTCCGGGTAACTAAGACCCACTGACCAAGTAGGTAATTTATTTATTTGTACATTTTTAAATAGCTGTTAGCTTAATCAATTTTATTAGTGTAAATAAGTTGATTTCAAATTTTTAACAACGTCAAAAATACCTATGAGTCGAAAGTATCACCACGTACTTACACTTAACTAACACGATTTTTAGACTTAGTAGATCGGTACACCAACTAAGGTAGGTATTATTGCCGGTCCGAAGCCCGTTAAGTAGAACTGAAAATTTAAAATCAACCAATTTAATCCACAAATAAAACAAAATCACTACGAAAACTTTAGGTTGAAGGATAAAGTAAAACTAACATTTTATTAATCATCTGAGACCAGGTCAGGGAACTTTTTTTTGGCGCACTAGTATTACTGTCTTTAGTAAGATTTTCGTAATCCAATGATGCACAAAAATGAGTTAATTATCAAGCGAAATTTATGACAATTATGTAGGTGATTTTCGAAATAAAATTAGGTAAAATTATGTAGCGGTCAATGCCCGCGCACGCGCTAGCACTTCGTAGGTAAGACGTCGACACTCACGCACTCAGCTGCATTGTCGCTGTGTGCGTAGTCGGGTGATTCTGTTTTCTTTGTATTGATTTAAGGATTTAATTCTGAAATACTGTTAAATTTCAACAACAAATAAAAGGAGCGCTTATTAGTTATTGCCCACTATCGTACTTTCAATTGATTATTTATGTCTTTTATGACAACCTCCTGAAATTTGACGAGGATGCAAAACAACACCTTGTATAATCCAATTTTTTTCCAAACAGTTTAGTGAGGAATTGTTATAAGAAGCCACAACATATTACAATATTGCAGATACTTATGCGTCTAACCTCAGCAATGTTAACCATCGCGCTAAACTTTCAAGGAGCTGAGCAGCGAAAACCCATCTCATAAATTAGATCAGCTATTTCAATCATATGTTGTGTTGACACTACTTATAGACCATCGGTTAAAAGACTACCTCTCAAGATACTTGATGTGGGTTCGAATCCAAACCGACATGATTATTTTTGCATTTTGGACATATTTTTAAATAATTCATTTCGTTTCTTTTTTATTTTAACTAATATTTTTATACATTGATAACATTTTGTTATTGTATTAAGTTTTTTACAGCATTCATCTATGCCAAGATATAATGGCCCGTTTTGTTAAAGGATAATTAACAGAACGCATCACATTCAAAAGTAAAGAACCAATGTAGATAACTTTTACACATTAATCGGATATAATTATAGGAATTGTGGCAATGTGCATTAAACCAACATTACGTAATGCAGATACCCGTAATGCCATCTATTGACCCAACCCAACACAGCATGAGAATTACATCAAAACATATTTTTTAGTTATTAGTGGTACTTTAAAACGTGTTAAAAAGGTGATTCTTTTAATAGCTTTAAAATATCTTTCTGAATAAATTCCTGTTGATAAAAATAAAACAAACTCTAAAATAATATTAAGACAGTACAACTTCAGATTCCATAGATGGCGTTATGCATTTGATGTCATTTTTGAATCGTCAACAGGCGTGCACGTACATTTGCTAAGCTTAACTTGAGTTGCTCAAAACTGAATCTATACGGGTCAGGGATCACGTCATACCACCTGCGAGCATGATAGAGAAGTCGCGAAAAGAGTTGAATAAGATTGGTTAATCGGATGTCTTACTGTGTTCAAAAACTTAAATCGTTTCGATTTGCGTTCCTGATTCGAAATAAATTTAGAATTAACTTGATTCATCAAGTAGTTTCTTAACGTTGTAGTTTGAAGAATAGCACCATTCATATAGCGCAAAATAATATCAGCATACTAAAGATTTAATGCAAACATATGGCCTTTTTTATGGCCCAACGCCATAAAGAAGGCTGTTAAAGTCAGCCTGCACAGAGCGGTTCACGCAGCAGAAGACCGCATGAATACGCGTCGCGTCTGGTCGTGATCTTCAAGAAATGACGGAGAAGAAGAAAAATGCGAACATGATGTAAGAAGGCCTCTCAAATACGAATTATTTAACGAATGTTGTTAAAAATTGATGATGGCATACACCACAATCAGGAGATGGTTAGGTTATTTTAGAAGATGGCCTGTGTTGTCCCATTGCTTCAGCATTAATTCATTACTTCTGTGAACGGGGAGCCCACCGAACAAGCAGACCATCAATACGTATAATATTGACAAAGATTTTGAGAAAAATCTTCTTCTTCATCCACCTGGCGTTAATCCCGGCTATTGCCAGGGTCCGCCTTCCTACTTAGCTTCCTCCACTTTGCCCGATCTTGAACATCCTTCTCCGTCAGGCCATTGGCTTTCATGTCGGACTTGACGACGTCCAGCCAGCGCTTGCGAGGGCGACCACGGGGCCTAGCCCCAAAAACAGCCATATTCATGCATCTCCGACCAACGTACTCCATAGGGCGGCGCATGATGTGGCCATACCATCGCAGACGACACTCTTGCAGTTTTTCCCCCACGTCACGGACACCAAGACTACCTCGGATGTAAGAGTTGCGTATGCGATCGGATCGCGTTACGCCACTCATCTACCTCAGCATCTTCATCTCCGTGACGCGAAGCTCCTGGGTGTGTCTGCTTAGTGCTGGCCAACACTCGCAACCGTACAGTAGGACAGGCCGAATGATGCATTTATATATCTGCCCCTTGAGCTTTGGAGGCATTTTGCGGTCGCATACAACGCCCGTTACCTCGCGCCACTTCGCCCAAGCCGCGCCAATACGTGCTTGGACATCGTCGTCCACGATGCCAGACTCGTGCAGCACGGATCCAAGGTACCTGAACGTATCGGACTTTCTGATCAGGTCCGAACCTATTCGGATGGTGTTTGTATCCGTGCTGCCACAGGACATGTACTCAGTCTTCGCCACATTTAGTCTCAGACCACCGTTTTCAAGCGTGTCCTTCCAAATGTTGACTTTGCGCTCAAGGTGGGCTTTGTTCTGATTAACGAGGGCGATGTCATCGGCATACATCATTAGCCATGGAGGCTGATCTTGGATGTTTGCCGTAACTACATCGAGCACTACGTTAAACAAGAACGGGCTAAGAGCCGAGCCTTGGTGAACGCCAACAGATATTGGGAAGCCATTCGATTCGCCAACAGCGGTCTGGACAGAGGAAACGGAATCGCGGTACATGTCTCTGATAATGTCAATATAGGCCTCGGGAACGCCCTTGAAGCGCAGTGCCCACCAGATGGACTGCCGAGGTATACAGTCGAAGGCCTTGTGCAGGTCTAAAAAGGCCATATGCAAAGCTCTCCTTCTCTCTCTGTAAGCCTCAGCCAGATTCCGTAAGGCAAACACTGCGTCCATAGTGCTGTTACCCGCCCGGAAGCCATATTGACACTCAGAGACAGTACACTCGCTACGGAGCCGTGTGTCAATGATGCGCTCGAAGAGCTTCATGGTGTGGCACATGATCTTGATACCGCGGTAGCTACCACAATCCTGTACGCTACCTTTGCCTTTGTAAACAGGGATAATCAGGCTAAATCGCCACTGGTTCGGCATTTCCTTGGTGATCAGGATGCGGTTAAAAAAATCAGTCAGAAGGTCCACACCGCCCATCGCCTTCCACACTTCAATTGGCACATTGTCAGGCCCGACCGCTTTCCGGTTCTTCATGTGGCGAAGAGCAAAGCGGGCCGCAAAGATTTTGAGAAAAATAAGGAAATAATTTCCATGAAAACGCAAAAGAAGAAAATGATAGATACCATCCGATTCAATTTTATGATTTCTATTTAATTATGTAATTTCTCAAAAACATTGAAAAACCACGCAGTTGAAAGTCACACATATCCAACAAACTGACATAGTAGCTGAAATAAGATTTTGGCTGATTGCTCCGGCATGGCCAAAATTTGTTCAAGTCCCAGTGGAGCAACAGCTCAGCGCCAAAAATTATCCTGTATCATATCAATTTATTATGATGATGATAATCGCCATAGACTGCCCAATGTACAGAGGTTGTTCGATACCGAGAAATCGCCGACTTCATCCTGGAAGTGAGACCTTTGCTACCCGACGTGCAAAAATACTCGCAACGATGAGGACGCTCAGCGAAACCTTGCCAGGACTCCTAAACACATCGGAGAGAATGGGAGTCTAAGTGCGGATATAGGAATCCCAACTGTTCTCTCTCCGTAGCGAAGGTAGTCTTTCCTTCTGGATAGAGTTTCCCATTTCAACTTTATATAGCTCTATCGCGTGATAACAACTCCAGCAACTTTCTTCAACATCGTGTATAGAAAAACGTTATCATTAAAAATTTTCTCATTATGAAAACTTACTAAGGTGGGTCGGCGTTTTGAATAGAAGAGGTGATACAGCTTGCATTCTAAGGCGTCAAGCAATGCTAGAAGTTTACTGTTCCTATATCTTATTTCGAAATCGTTGCTGGTCGCTCACAATGGGCCTCATCAGAAGGTTTAAAGTCACTCAAAAGGCAATAATAATAATAATAATTCTTTATTGACATAATGAATACAATTTGGATTATAGGATTCCCTAACACCTGCGCTAGTCAAAACTGTGTTGCAGGTGTTAGTGTCTTCCCCTTAATAAAGTGACACAATCTTACGTCAGACAGAATAAATTAAAAGAACAGAAACAATTTTTCTTTCTTTTTTTTTTATATAAACCTAAAGTTAACAAACGTGCTACCGTGTTTGTGTGTATGTGTGTGTATACGGGTGTGTTTGTGTATGTGTGTGTTCGTGTGTTGTGCAAAATGGGTTATGTTTTTATGAGATTTTCTACATCAGTATAGTCCATTGACTTTAGCCATGTAAATAGAATTATTTTGAATTTGTTGCTATTCAATTTGCTTACTTTCTGGATTTTGATCAATTTATTATAGGTATGCGGAGCAAGAAAATTATAGTGTCTTCTAGCAAATGCTGATCTAGTACGAGGAACAGGGCATCTTTCCACGCGTTTTTTGGATATTGGTAGGTTAGGAACAACTTGTTTGTGGTATCTTCGTAGCATTTCATAGGTGAATATCTTTCTCACAGACAATACTCCAGCCAGTTCGTACACTGAAGATGTAGGATGTCGATACGGTAGGTATAAAAGTACTTTAAGCACCATACGCTGTGCCCGTTCGACACCAATCATATGGGTTTTTGCCGCGCCTCCCCATGCGCAAATGCAGTATCTGATAATGCACTCGCACAAAGCTCGGTAGGTTTGTACAAGAAGAGTTCTATTTGCAACTGTGCGCAAGTTTTTAAAGATATATACTAGTTTTCTGATTCTAGCTATTATCAATGTGAGATGCATAGTCCAGGTAAGTTGGTCATCCAGCGTGACACCCAAATACTTAATAGAAGCGACTCGTGACAGCGTCGAACAATCACAGCTGGATCCAGTATCTCTTCTGTTGCACGGGAAGGTATGAATTTTTAAGATTTGCGATGCAGCTGGTTTTCCTACAGAGGTTTTGCTGAAGCATACATATTTCGTCTTACTGGTGTTTAATGACAGGAGACTGTTTTCCAGCCAGGAGGTCACCTTTGCTAAGCCTGTCTCAGCCAATTTAAATACCATATCCCAGGTTTGAGCATGGAAGATCAGGACCGTGTCATCAGCGAACATTAGAAGATCCAAGTATGGCAGGGTAGCAGCTATCTTGCATAGATTATTAATATAAATGAGGAATAATGTGGGTCCTAGCGTGCTACCCTGGGGAACGCCGTATTTGCATATTGAGTCAGAGCTTTCATAGCCAGCAACTCTAACTCGTTGAGACCTATCAGTCAAGTAATCTTTAAACCAGTCCAGAGCCACCCCCCTTATACCAACGCCCTCCAAGCGTGTTATTAGTATCTTAACGGATACGGTATCAAACGCCTTTTGGAGGTCTAAAAAGACCCCCAAACACTTGTTCCCCCCATCCAGATAAGATACCAGAGTTGAAGTTAGTGCCAAAACTGCATCTTCGGTTGATTTTCCTTCTCTAAACCCGAATTGAAAGTCACTAAGCAGTTTGTTCTTCTCTAGATATTTCATAACTCTCTTGTTGACGATTTTTTCTAGAATCTTAGATAACGTTGATAGAAGAGAGATAGGGCGATAGTTGCTTGGCTCATTTTTGTTACCAGATTTAAATATAGGACAAACAACAGCTTTCTTAAATATAGACGGAAATGTGCCAGTTGCTAGACTAAGGTTGCACATGTACGTGATGGGCGGTGTAAGAGAAACAATATTCTGTTTCAAAATTTCCGAATTAATTTTGTCCCATTCGGGTGCGCTATGCGATCTCAGTCCTAGAATAATGCCTCTCACCTCGTAAGGATCCGTAGGCATGAAGGACATTGAATTTGTCGGTGAAGTATCCCCTCCAGCTTCACGTGATAGATCCTGCTCAGATTTTTTTAGCTTAATCAGTAGTTCATTTGCCAATGCTTCACCAACTCCAGTAAAATAGTTATTAACTTTATCCAGAGACTCAGTTGGAGTGTTGTCAACATCCAATAATTCCATAAGGGGTTCTATCTTTTTTTTCATGTCACAAACTTCTTTTATGACTTTCCAGGTTTTCTTTATGTTTCCTTTGTTTAGCCTTTCTTCGTAGTATTGTTTTTATAATTTTTTGATTATAAAATTGCACACATTTCTATATTTTTGGTACTTGCTTTGAAGAAGTATATCGTCCAATGTCTTCACTGCAATAGAGAGAGCAATGCTTGGAGTTTCCTTGCGTGATCGAATAAGGAATGATAATATCCGTAGAGAACCAAGGTTACCGACATAGCCCGAAGGATCGCAAAACTAAAGTGGCAGTGGGCAGGGCATATTGCTCGCAGAACAGATGGTCAATGGGGCCGAAAAGTTTTGTAGTGGCGACCGCGTACCAAAAGACGCAACGTTGAAAAGCCTCCAACAAGGTGGAGCGATGAAGGTCGCGGGTAGCCGATGGATGCGGGACGCGCAGAACCGGTCGTTGTAGCGACGCTTGGGGGTCTTTCGGCTGATATGATAATATGATATCTTACCATCACATCACATCATCATCATTCGTATCATACTATATGACATAAACGAAGTCGCGTGCAACAGCTATCTATCTTTTTGTAATCTTCTTATGTATAAAAATCTCGGATCACAGTGTTTGTTATCAAACTCCTCCGAAATGGCTTGACCGATTTTTATGAAATTTTTGTGTTTATTTATTGTATGGCAAAACAACGTTTTCCGGGTCAGCTAGTAATAAATAAAAACAGATTAAAATCTCAACATACAACACCAACAAGCAAAATTAATTATACATACAACACAACTAATAAACATATTAATTAATTAAACATATTGACAGACTTATAATAGCACATGTTTTAACCTTACTGGTTTTTGGTTGCTATTTAATATGAATAAACCGGTCCTCTTTTGTTTATTTGATAAAAAATAGTAATTGCGTACATTGCCTACTATAAGATTGTATAATCATCGACGGGATTGAAGACCTTTCTCGTCATGTGAGTCTTATTGTGCGCCGTCTTGTATCCCCATAAACGCATTGCTTCTTTGCACTCCATCTGGAAATTTAGTTTCGTTAATTAATATTTAGATGATACTGCATTGATTTAGATTCCGTTATCTTCTTTTTTCATGTCGATGGTACTTACACAGCTATACTATTTGAGATCAGTTATTGGCTACGTATAGTAAATAGCGGCGTCAGAGGTATTTTTCAGCCGGACTTTACTGCCATAATTAAGGAGAAGCTTGTGACTAGATTATAACAGCCGCACGTGCCAATCTTTAAGGTTAAGCAACGCTTTCCAAGGTTGATCTGTGGATGGGTGACCATCTTAATATACCGAGTTTCCTCCGTGCCTCGGAAATAAAGTTAGGCCGTTGGTTTCGGCTGTCATTTGTAGATCTTTGGCAGTCGTTACGGATAGTCAGAAGCTAGTAAATCTGACTCCAGTCTTGCCATAAAGTACCGTGTTACCCAGTTAATGGGTTGTGGAGGTCTGGTAGGCAGCCGCTCCTCGTAAAATATTGGTATATAGCTAAAGCCGTCTTGACTGGTAGCCGACCCCAATATAGTTGGGAAAAGGCTAAGCAGATGAGATGAATGGTTTGTTTTTGGAAGTCGGATGTATTTTTTTGTAAAAAAGTTTTATTTATTACTGTATTTTCGTTAGCCGTTTTTTTTCTTGTAAGTATTTAATCATCATCATCTTTTCTGCCAAAAGACGTCCACTACTGGACATAGGCGTCCCCCAAGATTTGCCCTAATCACTACGCTTGGCAGGCGGGTTGGCGAGCGCAGTGTATGGTGTTGAGTTTTGCAGAGAACGCTGCTGCCCATTTTCTGGCGAGTCCCTTTTGTCGCATCTTACGATACCACTCACGGAAATACCTTAAAGGGAAGTGATGGGATGGTATTATTCTTTTGCGGCACCTACCGACACCGTACGGCAAAGTAACTAATGCATTTTGCTTATTATTTATTTTTGCATTGTCCTTATTTTAGTGGTCTCAATGATTCCTAAAAGTTTGTCAGTCTATTTTAAAGGGATCTTATATACGTTGGCATCTTACCTGTATCTCATTAACGTAATCAAAGTCTAGTGCAGTCTTCCATTTGTATGGCACATCACGGGAGACCCTGGAGGTAGAATGAACACCAGCTACTTCAACACTGGTATGGGACTGCATAAACTCATCAAACGCCTGTGTCCTCTCAACTTTGAGAAAGTGGAGAATTTGGTGAGAAGTTGCGTTAGGCTTTAGAGCTAATTCTTCAAACCGTATTACCCTGTAAAGTAAACACAAAATTATAGAACCAAATTCCTGACGGAACAGTGACAACAAAAACATGTTTTGTTTTTTTCGATAAAGGATCCAATTAAGGTAATATCCACCAGATATACACATTAAAAAAATACCGTACAATTTATTATTGTAAGCAATTGTAATGATACAGTTCCTAACGCGGAGAGTAATTAAGAGCACACCTAGCTTTTGTTTTAGGTATTCTATGCGGTCTGCGTATGAGCGTATATAACCAAAGGTTTAGTAACAACGATTCATCACGGGATCAAACAAACGCCAATTACGTATCGTCACGCATAACTTACAACAGTCTATCCGGATACTGCTGCAGTAATCTTCCAGCTGCCACGTAGTCACTGACCATGTCGGCACAGAGTAGTGCCGGGTCATTACAATCTGAATACAGTTTGCATCTACGTCGACTCAGCCTCGAGTGCATCACTCCGCGGGGGTCACGCACCAGTAGTATCACCTTCACGTTGAGTCTGTAAATCATTCAGTTTAATGAGATTAGTCTTTAGCTTATCTCAGCGACATATGACGAGCCCGTAGCTAAATAATGACAGCCGCTCTGATTGATCTACGTGGTTAAGCAACGCTTCCCGAGGTCGAGTTTCTGAGACTCCTCGGTGCCTCGGAAAGCACTCTGAGCCATTGCCATTAGATGAGCTTTGATTATCGTTGCGTATAAACACCAGTCTTGTGAATGAGTGTAGATTGCTCCATTTTAAATACTACTACTATACTCAGCTACTGCCAGTTAGATTAGAAACCGACCTCAATATTTTTGGGAAAAGGCTAAGCAGATTTTTATTGAGTCCTTATTTCAACGCTTTCTGTTACAAAGAATACTTGACTTTACCCGTAAGATACAAAATCTCCCAGGGTTGTTGAATTTGTTCAAAAGAGTCACCGTGGCCCTGGAACGCGGTGGTCATTAGGAGAAACATGGAGGGATTTTAGACACTAAGAGTCTGACACAACCTTCTGCTCCGCCCAAAGCGGGAGACTCATTTGATGATTTCCCATCCTAATAAAAATATTCAGAAACTTACGCTTTATCATCCAAAATTTCCTCAATGTGCTTCAACCGTAGACGTACTATCTTCACACTTTGGAAAGGATACAGCTTACATAACCGCGAAGTTAACTCTGCCTTATAACAAAGATCACCTTTGTTCTCATTCTTACAATTTTCAGAGTGTTTCAGTGCAGTTGATTTAAAATAATCGGCATTGTGGCCTTTGTATTCTGGTATGTTCCCATGAAGTAGATTTCCGATGAACTCTAAGTAACCTTCTAAGCCCTCGTATTCACAGTTTAACATACGTTTAACAATACTCAGGCCCTTGCTCACATCTTTTGGTGCCCTAAATATTTTATATCCATACATCAAAAGGGGTTCACAATTAACGTAAGTAACAGGAAATACGTTAGTTACTATGTCTCCAAGAAAGGTAGATCCTGATCTCCATGATGATACTATTAAGCTTCGCTGGGGCTGTCCTCCGGATTCCATGACTAAGTCTTTTAAATCACGTGCTTCAAATTGTGATAAATTGTACTTAGAAATATTGCATTTGATTTGAAATCTTGTTTTTTCTAATACTTTTTCGATATATAATGAACTGTTAGAGTTATCAGTACATCGAATGTTCATATCAATAATGAGTACAATACTGACGACAAATAGAAGACATGTTGTGTAAATATGAAGTCTCCGCATCATCTGCAATTTAATAATTGTTATTTCAATGTTATGTTGTGTTAGAGACAGAAAAATATAGGGTACCCTATCTTTTTCTGTCTTCACGGGATTTTCTTAACTATAATAATATAATTAAATTACGAACATATTTTTGTTTAATACCTCGAGTACATAAATATTTTGAGTTGTTTTCTTTTGAATTATTAAAATAATAAAAAAAAATACAAACGTGTGTTCACCAGCAGCTGTAAGTGTAATTTTAAAGCAGAAATTAGTTTTTCGTGATTGTCAGAGTCATGACGCGATAATAACTCGTTTTAAAAAGATAATATGTTAATGTGTCATTAATTAAAAAACGTAATCGTTGCGTTTCTCGGTGATGTTTTTTATGAGCATACGTTTATAGTTACCAGTTTCATCGTGTGACGCAAAACAAAAATTGGCTAAAGATTCACAAATGCATATGCATAGAAAAATCTTGATTCTTTTGGTATGATTATGTAGAAGTAGATTATATTATTTCGTTTCTTATTTCATATTGTTAAGGAGCTCGTGTTAGATATTAACAGCCGCACGGGTCCATCGTCAAGGTTAAGCAACGCTAGCCAAGGTTGGTCTGTGGATGGGTGACCATCTTTACATACTTTTAATAATAATTTTAATACTAGAAATAAAGATAAATTAGATCTATCATTTTATAGATTAGCTAAAGTACACACATCTTTCATGGGGTACTGTGTTAAATGTTACAATAAAATACCTTGTGACATATTAGAACTAAATGAAAGACAATTTAAAGCGTATATCAAAGCACACTTTGTAAACAAGCTTATTACAAATTAGAAGATTACATTCTGGATAAGAATGCCTGAAAGCATGCTGGTCCTGCTCAATAGGACAGTCAATGTTGTGGACAAAATCAAACTGGTTGCTTTATGTATTAACTTTATAGATGTTCTGTTTCTTTTTGTGTTTGTATTTTTATGTTTATTCACACACTGTTAATTGGTGATTCCAATATTTGTAAATGTGTGAGTATCATGTAACTACTTATTTAGAAAATTGATAAGTCTACCTCTGCATACCCTAGGTGCATTGCCCTCACATATTAAAAAATGTTTGTATACTTACCAAATATTGTAAAAGATTTATTTGAAAAGAGTAACTATAGAGTTTCTTGTCCATTCTACTCCATAACAATCTACCTTTCCGAATGGACAGTAGAGTCACTTCAACAAGTCAATTTTTACATATTTGAAATGTGAATGACGTTCAAAAGTGCCGTTTAATGGCCTAATTGGAATAAAAGTTTTGACTTTTACTTTACTGAGTTTCCTCCGTGTCTCGGATAGTACGATAAGCCGTTGGTCCCGGCTGTCATTAGTAGATCTTTGGTAGTCGTTACGGATAGTCAGAATCCAGTAAATTTGACTCCAGTCTTGCTATGAAGTACCGTGTTACCCAGTTAATACTGGGTAACACGGTACTTCATAGCAGTAGGCATCCGCACCTCGTAAAATACTGGTATTCAGCTAAATCCGGCTTGACTGGAAGCTGACCCCAATATAGTTGGGAACAGGCTAGGCAGAGGATGATTTCATATTGTTATCGGTATCTCTTATATTGTAACTATGTATATATTATTTATATATTTATGTATGTTTGTATGTAAATCGGGCTGGTTTCCGCAAATCCACGACTAAGCGCGTATTTTGCGTGCAGGTGGGACAAATGCGTCATTCGATCCACCCCAGCTCCCCAAGTAAGAAGAAGTACCAGATTGCGTAAGTACCCGAAAGGCAGCGCATGATGGGTTCAGGTCCCATCGCTGACATACTCAAACCCCTGCGGGCGAGTTCATCCGCAGCGTCGTTGCCTCGAGATTCACTGTGTCCCTTGATCCATTGGTTGAGACGTTGGTGACACTCGAGAATCAACCCAGAGTTCACTGTGTGGCTGTTCAGAGCTTGCAGGACGGCCATGCTGTCCGAGAGTTTGCGTATTGAGTGGTCCTTAACTTCTATGGTTAGCATGGCTGATGCCACCAGAGAAATGCCCATGCATTCAGCCTGGAACACTGTGTTGTGGACCCCCAATAGTGTGGCTATATGAATATCGAGATCCTCTGAGAAGATTCCCGCACCAGTACCTGTACCTGTTTTTGATCCATTGGTGAAGATCCGCAGCTCAGCGGGGCAGAGCCCCTCGCAACGATGATCCTCATGCGATTGGATTTTGTATTTTTAATCAAAGATAAATTGCTTGGGTACCCGGTCATTGATTGTTTTTGTTATGGGGAGTTCATTGTTGAGCTCCTCGAGCAGAGCGGTGTATCGTGTATCTCTCTTACTCCAGAGGTCTAATGTTTTAAGGCGTACTGCTGCCATCGTCGCTTCCTGTTGTATAAACAAGTGTAGCAGAGGGAGTCCCAGCATGGCTTCCAGCGCCGCAATTGGAGTAGTCCTCATGCAGCCCGTCGTTGCCATGCAGGCCAGCCTTTGCATGTGTTGTCACTTGTTTACAGCTGTAGCTAGCTTTGTGCGTGGCCACCACACCACGGCCCCGTAGGTTAACACCTTTATTTAATTATTGGCCGCTGACATAATTCTCTAGCTTAACCTTCTGCTTTCTGTTTGTCAGATAATCGATAAATATAGCAAGTTGTGTTTCTCTAATACCGATTTTCTCTAATTTCTGGACCAGGATGGGAATAGAGACCGTGTCGAAGGCCTTTTTTAGGTCTATAAAAACTGATAAGCACCTAGTTCCTTTATCGAGTTCTTTTGTAAGTAATGAAGTTACAGAAGTGATAGCATCTTCTGTAGAAATACCGCGTCTAAAGCCAAATTGGGATGAAGATAAAATGTTGTTGGTTTGAAGGTAACTTAATAATCTGTAATTTAAAAGTTTTTCTAATATTTTTGCTATAACAGGAATGATAGAAATTGGTCTATAATTGTTGTATCACCCTCCTTTTTTTTTTTTTTTTTTTAAGGATGGGAAATCATCAAATGACTCCTCCCGCTCTGGGTGAAGCAAGAGGGAGTGTCAGACTCTTACTGACTAAAACCCATCCGTGTTCCTCCTGGTGCCCTTTGCGTTCCAAGGCTACGGCACCTCTTTCGAACAGATTCCGCAGCCCCGCAAATGACACAGCAGATGACACCCGGGCGCGTCCTCCCGCCGAATCCGAAACAGGTATCTCCCGAAACAACCGTGTCCGGTGAGTACCTGTGTCAGGCGGAAGGTGAGAACGCCGTGGCGCCGCTCCAGCCACTCCTCAAAAAGGGGACTTATCGCCTGGATTGTTGCGTGCCCAGCGCTGGGTTGCGACAGTCGCTGTCTCCGCCATGAGATCCTGCCGGAGCTCCGTCCGCCTTGCTGCGATTTGCCGCGGCAGAGGTGTCTCGCCCCGGCGTTGCGCCTCCACGCGCCACTCGTAAATGTGCGCGAGGGCTCTCGCCTCCAGATCCCATGGCGGCAGTCCGGCAAGGAGGCTCGCCGCCTCGCCAGAGACCGTGCGGTATCCCCGGGCCAGCCGGATGGCCATGACCCTCTGAGTCGCGTTGAGGTAACGGGCAGGTCGCTTCCTTAAAGTAGGCGCCCATACCGGCGCCCCATAAAGGGCCATAGACCGCACGACCCCCGCGTAAAGCTTCCGGCAGGAGGCATTTGGACCCCCTAGATTGGGCAGAAGCCGCTTGAAGGCAGCCCCGGCTCGTCCCAGTCTGGGAGCCAAACGTCGGAAGTGTTCGACGAAGTTCCATCGGCTGTCAAGGACGAGACCTAGGTACGTCATCGTCGACCCGACGCCGATATGAACCCCTCGCACCGTTATTTGAGATCCCGATGGTGGCCTGTTTCGAGAACTATGGAAGCACATGGCTTCGGACTTGTGCAAGGCCACCTCGAGACCCAACTGCCGGATCCTCTCAACGACTATCACAATCCCGCGTGTCATAGCGTCGGTCGCCGCCTGGTGGGACCGCCCCTGCACCAGGACCAGCGTATCGTCAGCATAGCAGACAATGTTGACGCCACCAGGGAGGTCGGCGCGCAGCACCCAATCGTAGCCGATGTCCCACAGAAGCGGCCCCAGAACGGAACCCTGTGGAACACCGCACGACATCTCTCGCCGGTTCCACTCTCCCAGGTGACCGGGGTAGATGACGGCTCTGTCCGTCAAGTAAGCCTCAACTACGCGACGGAGGTAGTTCGGCACCCGGTGATACCGAAGTGCCTCCCTGATGCAACTCCAAGGCAGGGTGTTAAAGGCATTGGCGATGTCACCCTCCTGCCCACCCTTGTATATAGGGGTTATTATTGATTTTTTTAAAGAGTTAGGGAAGATGCCTTGTTTAAAACAAAGATTAGCCAGATGTGTTATAATTGGAATCATTTCATATTTTACATGTTTTAAATACCTAGTCGAGATATTATCCCATCCTGGGGCACTATCTGATTTTAGAGAGTTAATTATAGAGTTTACTTCATTGATATCTGTGTCCAGAAGAACAAAAGATTTAGAGAGATTGGTAAAGAACGTAGATATAGGTTTAGGTCATTCCGGGATACGTTTTGCTGGATGTCATTTGCAAGTTGATTACCAATATTTGCGAAATATTGATTTATGAAATTTGCTGATTCCGTTGGTGATGCTTTTAAATTAGTTAATTCAGTATTAGTTCTAGTACATTTATTTGTATATGTAATGGTTTTCAAGTTTTTCCAAAGTAATTTATTATTGTTTAATGATTTAGTTAGAAGGTTTCTTTCGTATTTTCTTTTTATTTTTTTTATAAGGTTGTTGCAATGGTTTCTGTAACGAGCATATGTATTTTTTTTTATTTCATATGGGGGTCGTCTCGAGATTGCTTTTGGAGCTTATTAGGATTTTTATACATCTTAATATGCCTTCTGTGATCCAGGGTTTAATGATTCGTTTACTTTTAGGGATCTTGTGAATAGTAGTATTTATTTTTAGTGAGTCAATAAGTTCCTGGATCAAACATTCTGTTACGTAGTTAGGATTTTCACAAAAAAGCAGTGTTGATAGATTTTTTTCCTTTAAATGTTGTAAAGCACTTTCAAAGTCAATTTTAGTAGTAGTTGTTGATGTAGTTTGGCAATGTTTTGTTTTATATAGCGATAGAAAGGTTGTGCAGTGGTCTGTAATAGTAGTGCGTAGGATAGCAATAAAGGCAGAATGCCGTTTCCTGTTTATTTTGAACATAAAGTGGTCAAGACAATTAGCTTCCCTTGTAGGTAAGGTGTGACCAGATAGAATGCCATGACTCGATAACATATCCAGGTATGAAGTTCTATTTTTAGATTCATATGTTTGTTCAGTGTGTTTAGGTATAATATCACCAGCAATTATAACATTGCTTTTTTGAGAGTTTAGGTTGTCAAGATGGAGTGCCAAAGAGTTTATAAAAGGTTCAGCGTTAGTGTTTGAGGGTGAACGATATATACCTAAAATTACATTATTCAATATATTTAGTTGTAGACATGATGCGTGGCTTATCATTAATTCTTTGACACTGGCTTTTAAGGTGTTCTTGATATATACCACTACGCCGTCATTTATTACTATATATATTGTGTCACCTAACTTTTTTATCCATAATTTAAAGTGTTACACACTTTAAATTGTTACATCCACAATTTAAAGTGTGTGTGTGTGACATTAAGTTCAGGTAAGTAAACTTACCTGAACTTAATGTCACATAATATCACATGCCATAAAATTGAAAACTCGTTGCCTAAATCCGTTTGTCATAAATATACAATCAATAATATACAAAAGACATAAAACCGTTTTCAATAAAAGTTAGAAGTCCTAAATTCAAATTTATAATAATAATATTCTTAATATATATATTTTTTTATTCTATAGATTTATAATAAAGCAGTCGATTGTTAACATGTGGTTTTTGTAAGCAAGCAAGCAAGCATACAGCATGCAAGCAAGCATGCAGCAAGCAAGCATGCAGCATGCAAGCAAGCACGCAGTATGCAGCATGCAAGCAAGCATGCAACATGCAGCAGGCTTGGTTTCTGTCATGGCGCTGCGGAGCTCAGGTGGTCCCACGCGATTTTATCGTCGCAGATGCAGCTTCGGCTTGTAGACGCTCCGCGCCTACGAGATTTTAAAATACACTCTAGGGGTAGAGCAAACAAGACTGCGTAGAGTCCGATTTACAGCGATTCGTTTCTGTCATTAAAACCAAATTTTTAGCAAATGTTTTAGGATTAAAATATTTATTATAAATGAACATTCTGAATAATAAACATTATTTAACACAATACTTAGGACATATGACTTTATGTCATGTAAAATTAGGAGATTGAATTATTATAGTACCTACTCGATACTATGACAGAATCTTTAAGAACAAAAGATAATTATGATAAACAAAATTTCGGGATTTCGAACATTATGGTTACTGAATTTTATAGCAAACGTGTTATGGATAATGATTTTCGGACAAACAATTTTAGGAGAAAGAAGGGAGTACCAAAACCCATAGACTTCTTATATCAATTATTTACAAGATTTATTTTAAAGAGACAAGTCTAATTTTGCAAAAGCCTTACTCAAAAAGTGCTTGCTGTCATAGTGGGGTTTGAACCGCCCACCTCGGGATTTCATGTCAGAGGCCATACTTACTGGGTAATCGCTACACTTAACAACATTTGCCGCGTCTACGTATTGCTGCTACGAGTGACTACGCTCAGCTGCTATGGTTCTCGCTTGCTCACTTTATACGGTCGGAGGTAATCAGTGTAAAAAACGCTTCTAATAACAATAAACAGCTTTTTACACGTAACCACAGGACTTAATTAAGATGCCAAATATCAACCGCACGGCGCCTCCATCGAAAGTTAAAAAAGATAAATAAAATTATAAATAGTCAATCTAAATCTGACCCGGAATTACCAGCTGCTATGGAGGAAGAAGTACAATTGTCTCAGAATATTACTTCTAGACATAAGCGTCCCCGTGTTTTTTTTTTGAATCTCCCTCAGATGAGCACGATCCCTTGAAAGCTTTTCTTACGACCTTTAAGAATGATCTTTTGGCTATGCTCGAGGATTGGATTCATGCCGAACAGAGTAAGATTTTGTCTCAACCAGTTACTGATGTAGCTCAATTGAAACTACAATGTTCTAATATTCAGCAATCTAATTATGATATAGAAAAATCTACTGTATCACTCAACCAAGACTACGAAGATATTTTAACCAAGACCTCGAAATTGAAGAAAATACAAGACGAAAATACTAGCTACATTAAACTTGAAAATCAAGTCCAAGAACTACAACAAAAATGGCGTCCTTCTGCGATTGAAATCAGGAATGTTCCAGCAGCGCCTGACGATAATGTCAATGATCTTCTTCAATTAGTGGGGCGCTTAGGACAAGTTGCTCAGATGGAAATTTCAGGCACCAAAATACGTGATATATACCGTTTACCTGGTAAAGCAGGATCTGTCAGGTCCATTTATGTAGAATTTTCCTCTGAATATTTTAAAAACAATCTGCTGGCTGCTCTGCGTAGTTACAACAAAACGTTGCATTGAAGAAAAGCTGAAAACTCTAAATTTTGGCATAGTTTATGAACGTAAACCAGTGTATGTCGATGAACATCTTCCTCCGGCAACTAAAAAATTGTTCTGTCTTGCCTGTGAGTTTGCAAAGCGCAAAAACTTTGATTTTTGCTGGATATCAAATGATAAAATCATGCTTCATGAAATAGTACCACACAGGAATATCACATTGTAAAAACTGCAAAATGCTTAGTTGACCTTGAATTCTGTAAATGACTATCTTTATAGATGTAAAGATAGATATATAAATACTATACAATTTTCATTACAGCTCAGCTCATATTGGTCTTAGCGTGATAATATAGCAATATAATAGCCTAATATAATTCCTAGATAAATGGACTATCTAACACTGAAATAATTTTTCAAATCGAACCTGTAGTTCCTGAGATTAGCGCGTTAAAGTAAACAAACAAACAAACTCTTCAACTTTATATATTAGTACTAGCTGACCCGGCAAACGTTGTTTTGCCCCATAAATAAACACAAAAAAATCATAAAAATCGGTCAAGTTCGATAACAAACACTGTGATTATGATACATTAGAAGATTATAAAAAGATGCATGCGACTTCATTTGTGTATGTCGTATAGTAAAATGATGTCGCTAGGTAAGATCGCTAAAATAAGATTATCATCATATCAGCTGAAAGACCTCCATTGCTGGACATAGGCCTCCCTCAAGCGTTGCCACAACGACCGGTTCTACGCGTTACACATCCATCGGCTACCCGCGACCTTCATCGGTTCACCTTGTGGGCTTTCCAACGTTGCGTCTTCCGGTACGCGGTTGCCACTCCAGAACTTTCAGTCCTATCGCCCCCCATCTTTTCTGCGAGCAATATGCCTTGCCCACTGCCATTTAGTTTGTCGATTCTTCATCATCATTCCTGATTTGATCACGCAAGAAAACTCCAAGCAATGCCTTCTCCATTGCCCTTGAGTGACTTTAAGCCTTCTGATGAGGCCCATTGTGAGCGACCAGAAACCATTGTGACATAAGATATACGAACAGTCAACTTCTAGCATTGCTTGACCCCCTTAGAATGCAAAGCATTGGCTGTATCGCCTCTTCTATATAAAAAGCTGACCGACCTTCGTAATTTTTCGTAATGAGAAACGTTTTAATGATAAAGCTTTTCTATACACGATGTTAAAGAAAGTTGCTAGGGTTGTAAACACGCAGAGCTGAAACTCTATCCGGAAAAAAAAAAAAACCCCGCAACGGAGACTCTCATTCGCGCTGTTGTGCTTAGGAGTCCTGGCTAGGTTAGCCAGGGAAGCTACGCACATAGGTTTTGCTGTGCGTCCTCATTCTTTCGGGGATTATTGCACGTCGGGTAGCCCAGGCCTCATTTCCAGAATAAAGTCGGCGACTCATTTCTCGGTATCGAAGCAACCTCTGTAGGTACATTGGGCTGTCAAAAAGCTAACCATTCCGGTCTTGTGCAGTCCAAGTCCATCCACTGTCAGCCACCTTTTTTAAATCATCGATCCATCGCGCTGACTGTACGATGACCCCTAAAAAATATCTTTTATATATGATATTTTTTTTAGGGGGCAATGACCCGTTATTATACCTATCATTATTCGGAGGGTGTTTATACTTGGGTTGAGAAGTCGCGTAGTTAGTCGCATGTATATGCTGCACTGTAATTTGTTGACCATGATCATCTGTTGTCTTGAAGTTAAGTTGATCTCTGGCAAATTTGAAATTTTGGTAAGAGAAGAAGTGGGTACAGGTCCAGCAGTACCGTCTCGGAAACTCTCTACGCAAAGTTCGTCTCTGGCATTTTTCATTTACAGTTTCCCATGATCCACTGGAGGGTGAAACCCGCAACGGATAGTTTTTGGCCCTGAGCTGTTGCTTCACTTGGGATTGAACAGTTTTAAGCTTCATGCTGGAGCAATCAACCGAAATCTTATTTCAGTTTCTATGACAGTTTGTTAGATACATGTGACTTTCAACCAAGTGCCTTTGCAAAGTTTTTTAGAAATTAATTATTTAAATAGAAATCATAAAATGTAATCGGATGGTAATATCATTTTCTTCCTTTGCGTTTTCATGGAAATATTTTCCTTCTTTTTCCCACAAACATTTGTCAATATTATCCGTATTAATAATCTGCCTGGTCGTTGGATTCCCCGTTCACAGAAGTAATGAATTAATGTTGAAGAAACGCACAAAATAGGCTTAGGTATCTTCTAACCTAACCTAACCATCTCTTGATTGTGGTGTTTGCCATCGGCAATTTTTTACTTTATTCGTAAAATAATTTGTTTTTGAATGGCCTTCTTATTTATCATGTTCGCATTTTTCTTCTTCTCCGTCATTGCTTCAATGCTGAAGATCGCGACCACACACGACGCATATCCATGCGGTCTTCTGCAGCGTGGACGGCTCTGTGCATGCTGCCTTTACCTGTCTTCTTTATGGCGTCGGGCCATAAAAAAGGCCATTAGTTTGCATATTTGATCTTTAGTATGCTAATATTATTTTGCGCTGTATGAAAGGCGCTATTCTTCAAACAACTAAGTTAAGAAACTACTTGATGAATCAAGTTAATTCTCAATTTATTCCGAATCGCAAACGCAAATCGAAACAATTTAAGATTTTAGAACACAGTTAGACATCCGTTTAACCAATCTATTTCAACTCTTTTCGCGATTCTTCTACCATAGGACTTCGCCAGCTGCTCGTGGGTAGTATTATGTGACCCCAGGCCCTAGGCCCGTAAAGGTTCATTTTTGAGCAACTCAAGTTAAGCTTAGCAAATAGGTATACTGCACGCCTGTTGACGATACAAAAAATGAGATCAAATACGTAACGCCATCTATGGAATCTGTCTAAATAGTAGTTCGGAGTTTGTTTTATTTTTATTTATAGGAATTCATTCTAAACAATATTTTTAAGGTATTAAAAGAATCCCTTTTTTCAGACTTCTTAAAAGTAGCACTAATATCTAAAAAATATGTTTTGATGTAATTCTCATGCTGTCTTGAGGTCAATAGATGGCATTATGGGTATGATCTGCATTATGTAATGTTGATTTCATATAAATTGCCACAATACCTTTTTTTTTATTTCTTATGGGTTTGTTCTTGACTTAGTCTATGTCAGATGAAAGAGACAAAGTCCACGATGGAGCGAGCCGGTTTATGTGTAAAAGTTATCTACATTGGTTTTGTACGTGATGCGTTCTGTTAATTATCATTTAATATGTGGGCGATTAAATTTTGGCAAAGATAAAAGCCAAAAAAAGACACAAAATAAAATAATATGTTATCAATGTATAAAAATATTAGCAAAAATAAAAAAGAAAGGAATTAATAATTTAAAAATATGTACAAAATTAAAAAAAAAAATCATGACTTTGGATTCGATCCACACTAAGTCGTTAGAAAGGAAGTCTCTAAATCGATGGTCTATGATTACTGTCGACAAATTATTGAAATAGCCGATCTTATTTATGACATGGTTTTTCGCTGCTGAGCTCCTTGAAAGTATAGCGTGATGATAAACATTGCTAAGGTTAGACGCATAAGTATCTGCAAAGTTGTATTAAGTTGTGGCTTTTATAACAATTCCCCACTAAACTGTTTGGCAAAATGTAAAATATAAATTTAAATGTTATTTTAAGTGCAAAAAAAACCATTTCATTATTTTTTGACGATACTTTAGTGTAAAAATAAAGTTCAAAAGATTAAATATGTACACACCTGTCGTTAAAACGGACATTTTTGAATATTGCTCATCCTGCAAAGCACACAGCGTGATAGTATATAGCCTAAAACCTTCTCGTGACCAGAATGCACACAACAAAATAACAATTATCGAAATCGGTCCAGGCGTTCAAGCGTGATTTTTTTTTTTTTTTTATTTGTGATGGGTTTGCTCTTGACTCTAGTCTATGTCAGAGATGACAGAGACAAAGCCTACAATGGAGCGAGCCTACCCAGAAGGAGCCTGTTCACTCTAACTTTGAAGAGATTAGGGTTGTAAGCTTTCGGAAACACAGACGCTGGCAGAGAGTTCCACTCCTTTGCTGTGCGCATTATAAAAGACCTTTGAAAACGCTTAGTGCGAATTGGTGGAATAGCCACAAGGTAGGGATGGTAAGATGCAGTGCGTCTGGATGTCCGATGGTAGAAGGGGGCCGGTGGGATGAGGTCGTGGAGTTCTTGGGCACACTCACCGAAGTACAATCTGTAGAAGACCGACAAGCAGGCAACCTTAAGGCGATGAGCCAAGCTATGTAGCTTGGCATCCACCAGTTTTACGTCGCCAATGAGCCTCTTAGCTCTGCGTTCCACCGAGTCAAGCGCGGCAAGCTGATACTTAGCTGAGCCATCCCAAAGGTGGCTACAATACTCCATGCAGGATCGGACTTGTGCTTTGTATAGTGTTAAAAGCTGTCCAGGCCTAAAGTATCGCTTCACCCTATTTAGGATGCCCAGCTTTTTGGCCGCAGTTTGGGCTTTGTACTCGATGGTGGCGCCGAAGTTGAGACTGGATGTCAACTCCATGCCTAGGAGCTCGAGCCAATCAGTCACAGGAACAGATGCACCCCGAAAAGTAGGAGCTTGGTCAAAACGACTCCTTTTTGCGGTAAAAAGACACGCCTGTGTTTTGGTGGCGTTAAAAGTGACCAAATTGTCATCACCCCATTGGGAGACAACGCTTATGGTCAAATTTGTCCGCTCTACCATGGCCTCTCTCAAGAAACAAACTTCAACCCCACTGGTTGTTGCGTTGGACAAGTATCTCTCTGAAACCGTACTGTCATCTGCGTACCCAACAAGAACAGGCTGAAGTAGGTCATTGATGTGCAGCAGGAAAAGAGTTGCAGAGAGAACAGACCCTTGAGGAACTCCGGCATCAATAGCCATGAGGTCAGAGGAGCAGCCGTCAATGACCACTCGGATCGACCGTTCACTCAGGAAGTCTGATATCCAGCTGCAAAAACCAGCTGGGATACCATAAGCAGGAAGCTTGCTGAGTAGACCTGCGTGCCAGACCCTGTCAAAAGCCTTCGAGATATCAAGCGACACGGCAAGTGCTTCGCCGTGTCTCTCAATGGCTTCGCACCAGCAGTGCGTGACATACACAAGAAGATCGCCAGTTGACCGTCCCCGGCGAAAGCCATATTGACGGTCACTGAGGAGATTGTTGTCTTCAAGGTAGGTCAGCAGCTTACTGTTCAGAACCCTTTCCATAACCTTGCATAGGATGGAGGTAATGGCGATCGGACGGTAATGCGCAGGGTCAGCACGGTCTCCCTTTTTGGGCACGGTTGCACATTCGCAAGCTTCCATGATCTCGGCACCGTTCTTTTTTCAAGAGAGAGGCGGTACAGGCGTGTCAGCACAGGAGACAATTCAGGTGCACATTGCCTCAACACTCTTGCTGGCTCTTGCTCAATACTCTACAGACCTCTTTATTATGAACTTTGATCTCCGGCATCGAAGAGTCACAACGAGGTAAAGTTGGTGGTTGCTTGGAGCCAGCGTCAAGACGCGAATTGCCTGCAAAGAGAGTTGCAAATAAATTTGCTTTCTCTCTTGCAGAGTGAGCAGCGAACCATCAGGTTTCAGCATTGGAGGCAAAGTGGGTCGACAGAAATTCGTTTCGACTGCTTTCGACAGGGACCAAAACTGCTTACTACCCGGAGGGTGCGATGCTAGTTTGGCCCCGATACGTCCGACATGGTCAAAACGTGCCCTACGAAAAACCCGCTTGCAGAACTTTGCGGCAGAATTAACGGCTTTTTTCCTCACGCGAACCCTACGCGCTTTATCCTTTCGGTCGCGGGCCTTGATCCAGGCTTGGTAAGCAGATTCTTTACGTGCCTCAGCGTGGGTGCATTCTGCATTATACCAATAGTGATGCGATGACCAAGGGAAATTGGGATTCATTTTTATATATATAGATTACTGCTCCGCTCCTACGTCTTAGCGTGATGATATATAGCCTATAGCCTTCCTCGATAAATAGGCTATCTAACACTGAAAGAATTTTTCAATTTGGACCAGTAGTTCCTGAGATTAGCGCGTTCAAGTAAACAAACAAACATACAAACAAACTCTTCAGCTTTATATATTAAGTATAGATTTCATTGTTAACATACTGAAATACTTTTTGAAAACAATCAATTTATACTTTATATTGTAGGTTCAACTAATCTCAAACAAATGTGCAAAAACGGTAAAATTAGATAAACGCTGTATTACCTCATATTTTTATATCTTGTACTGACCAATGTCTGACTTGCTGTGGGCTTAAATTGTATAAAAATGGTTAACAACATACTACCAATATCAAGTGATCTTGACTAAATTAATGTGGCCAATTCCTATAAATTTACGCCAGGTCAGTGTTCTAAAATTATAAAAAATCTCTAGTGATAACCTAAAGAAGAAGCGACATATAAACATTAGAAGCATAAACAAAAACTTCGATCAGTTTGTATTAGTTCTATATATGATATCTTTTTAATTTAATGTTATTATTCTTACAGAATTTTAGCTTACATCTTATTCTTTAATTCTTTATTGTACACCAAAACAGCTTATTCAAAATACAGTAATGAAAGTTCATGTACAAAGGCGAGCTTAACTCAGAAATGAGTTTTTTCCCAGCAAACCTTTGAGTGATAGAGAAAGATGACAATGGAGGGTAGGATCCAGTGCACATAATTACATTTATTTAATTACTTTTTATTATATATATATAGATTAAAACATAAACCTACATACATAACTATAAATATTCATACACATACATATATACGTATATTATGTCAAAAGCGAAAGGAAATGCTCTTTAACTTTCCTCTTGAAGACATCAAGAGAAGGGCTGTCGCGTATGGAGTGTGGGAGCGAGTTCCAGAGACGTACTGCAGTAACAGAGAAAGAGCCACCATATCGACTAGAAGTGTGACGCGGGGTACGAAGGAGAAGAGAAGTGGCAGTTCGACATGATTTGCCCCTCGGGACGAGGTACTCAAAGCGTTCACGAAGGTATTGAGGAGAATTGGGATTGTGAAGGATAATATAGAGAAGGGATAAGATATGGGTATCTCGCCGACGCCGAATCGGCAGCCACTTCAATCTGGTCCGAAACTCCGACACGTGGTCGTATTTCCGGAGACCAAAAATAAACCGAATGCACAAGTTCTGCAGTCGCTCGAGTTTGTTCAGGAGTACCTCTGTAGCATCTAGGAAACAGACATCCGCGTAGTCTATAAGTGGTAAAAGAAGCGATTGAGCAAGACTGACCTTTGTGTGAAATGGTATGAATTTTTGAAGACGTTTAAGAGACTGAAAAGTGTAGAATACCTTCTTACTAACATCAGCAATATGAACCTCCCAAGAGAGGTTAGTATCAATATGGACGCCTAGATTTTTAGCGCTTTTAGAGTATAAAATTGGCACTGAATCATACACTACTGGTGGCAGAGACTGGTGATCCAATAGGCTGAGCATGTATCTGCCACCCACAATAAGCGCTTGAGATTTAGTTGGGTTAAGCAAGAGTCCAAAAGATTTAGCCCACTTGTTGATATTTTCAAGGTCATCGTTGATGGCAGCCACAGCCGCAGCCAGTTCGCCTACTTTAAAATGTCGATAAAGCTGCAAGTCGTCTGCATAGAGATGAAAGTTAGAAGTAAGGACCTTAGTGATAGCGTTTATAAATACTGAGAAGAGAAGAGGAGAGAGGACGCCACCTTGAGGAACACCCGCAGCCAATTCACACCACTCAGAGGAATCCCCATCAGATCGAACAGACTGCGAGCGACCCCGAAGATAAGATTTAAACCACTCAATTACTGGTACGGAGACATTGAGGGAGGAAAGGATACCCAAGAGAATGTCAAAGTCAACTGAGTTAAAAGCACTGCTGAAGTCCAGTAGAACCAATATTGTTAGACATTTGTTCTCCATAGCCAGCCTAATGTCATCAGTAATTTTGACTAAGGTTGTTACAGTGCTATGGCCAGGTCTGAAACCAGATTGGTAAGGACTTAGCAATGAATTAGAGGACAGATAATAAGACAGTTGCTTCTGAACAATACTCTCGAGGACTTTGGAGAGGACTAGAAGGATGGATATTGGACGGAACTGGGATGGTGTGGTAGGATTAGCCACTTTAGGAAGCGGTAGAACGTGAGCTCTCTTCCAGGCTGAAGGAAAGGAACTAGTAAAGAGAGAAAAAATTACTATATGGGTTATGACAGGAAGTATTTCATTCAAAATAGGTACGAACATTTGGAGCTGGAGACCATCGTCACCTACCGCCTTAGTAGAGATGGATAGGATACATTTCTCAATGTCAAGTTCAGTAATTGGGTGGAACGAGAACGAAGTATTTGTAGGCAAAGTAAAAATAGAAAGATCATGGAGAGAGGAAGATTTAGCAAGAGTATCGAGTGTAATAGGTGACTTAGAAAAGTGCGCATTAAGTGCATTGAGGTCCATTTTATCTGGGGAACTCTTGCTAGGTGATTTACCAATGCCAAGAGACTTTAAAAATTGCCATACTTGTGTTGGATTAAAGTTTTCAATTGAGTTGTGAATGTGGCGCCTTTTTGCATTCCTACACAAACGACCACAGCGATTACGCAACTTCTTATAATGATCCCAGTTTTCCTCAGTGGGCCGCCTCCTGTACCGCCGCTTGGCCTTGTCACGCTTGGCCATATGGTTTTTTATTACTGGGGATAACCATGGCGCAGGAAGGTGCTTCACTTTCACCTTTTTCAAGGGAGCATGTGTCTCGTACAACTCCAACATAGATCTGCTGAAAACCGACACCATAGTATCTACATCCCCACAGTTGAACACAGAAGACCAGTCAATGCCACCAGCGTCGGCTCTTAAACGCTCCAAATTAATGTTTTTAAAACTACGAAGAATGAGAAATTTGGCCTTGCGTTTAGGAGGTCGAATCTTATAAGACAGATAGATGAGATCATGGTAGGAAAAGGGAGCAGGAAGCTGTCCATGTGTGGCTACTTTGTTAGGATCAGAAACTAGAATGAGATCTAAGAGAGAAGTAGTTGAGTGAGGAGCCCTGTGAGTAGCACTGAGTGGAAGAGCGTGCATATTGACAGAAGAGACAAGTGACTGGAGTTTACGGCTGCGCGAGTCCCCCTTCAGCAGACAGGTATTGAAGTCTCCGAGAATAAGCGTGTGGTCATAAAGTGGGGAAAGATTTTCTAATTTCGTTTCAAATGAGGAAAAGTAGTCGATTTGACAGGAGGGACTGTAATAGACGCCCAAAAGTAACTTAGTATTGTCAGAAATTATACACTTCAGGTTCGGTTTTACAAATATTTTATTCACTTTCTTCAACACAACATCTTACTTAAATATCTACTGATAACATTAAGTTTACAATACGAACGAAACACAGATTGGTAGGATATGTTCACCATCCAACGCCTCGAATCAGACTGCCTCTGCTCAAAAGTCACTGTGGCCAGCTGAATGTTCCCCACTACCATGTTAGCGAACACTCAGCTGACCGACCGACCAATCATAGCAAAGGAAACAGTATATAGCATCAATTGACTAACTTAAATATTAAGGGTTCATAAATTAATTGTAAATAAATATTTTAATTTAATCAATTTAATTTGCTAATTGTATAAGACGATTTCATAAACTTAAATACTTATAGATCATAACTAATCTAATTAATTTCTACAACGGATGTTTAAAGCACGTGTTCGCACTAGCGCCATCTATCGCTTGTGGTTAGAAATCGAACAAAATACAAAATATAAAATCATTACATTCGGCCATCCGACATCGTGCGGTCTCCCGACGCACAATTGTTTTTTGTTTTTTTTTTATTTACCAATTTATGTATACCTACACACTCATTTAACAAAATATTATTTAAAATAATTATAAGAAATTGATTTTAATTTAAAAAATAAATGAGCCTTACATTCAAAATCATTACATTCGGCTATTCAATGATCTTCGATTGGATTCTGGTTCAAGGTTTGTCATCATCATAATCATTATTATCACTTTCACTAATAGACGAGCTGCTATCATCATTTAATGAACTTTTATGACTAGAAGAACCTACATTTATCCAAGGTCTTATACGGTCAGTGGAAACTACGCTTTTAAATGTATTCCTCCGTTTGCTAAAACCCGGAATTTCACCAATTTTATACCGGTCATTACCCAACACTTCTGTAATTTTGTACGGACCTATGAATTTTGAAAGGAGCTTAGTGCTATTACCCTTGTTATTAAAATTTGTTCTAGTAATTTTTATCAAATCATCTACATTATAGGTAGCAGCAGGGGTTCTACCGGCATCATAAGTAACCTTTTGTTTTTCTTGACTAACACGAATATTAGAACTGACCTCATCTCTTAAGTTTTGCAAGTTGTCTGGTATGGTGTCAGCACCAACATCCAATTAATTATTTAGACTATCTCTGAACCTAATGCCGAAAAGAGCCTCTGTTGCAGTCTTCTTAGTAGAGGAATTAACTGAATTATTTATGCCCCATTGAATCTTCCCAATATGGACATCCCAGTTGCGTTCATCATTACCGTCGTTATGTTTTGCTAGGGCATTCAATATAGATTGGTTATACCTTTCGGCTTGACCGTTAGCCCTAGGGCAAGCTACAGCGTTGAGAACATGTTTTATACCGTGACTGTCGCAAAAGCTCTTGAAAGAAGATGAAGTAAAAGAAGTGCCGCGATCAGATATTATTCGAGAAGGTAAACCAAAGTCATAAAATATATTTTCAAAAACTTTTACGGCAGTCCTGGTTTTTGTGTCTTTCACTGCTTTAGCAAATAAGTATTTTGTAAAGCCGTCGACTACAGTAAGGATATAGGCATTGCCGTTCTTGCTCTTTACAAATGGGCCAAGATGGTCGATGTGAATTGTGTGGAACGGGATGCCTACCTTCTCTATGGGATACAATTGTCCAGTCTTTTGTCCGGAAGCAGTATCTTTATTATAAGCACACTGAATACACGATTTAACATATTTCTTTATGAATCTCCTCATTTTCGGAAACCAAAAGACCGACTGAATTCGCTCAGTTGTTTTGGAAATACCTAAATGCCCTACATCGTCATGATTATAACGGCATATTTGCCAACGAGCACTGCGAGGGACAACCAGACGTGTATCATCGCCAATACGTCTATATACCCTATGATTTTTTTATCACAAAATTTTTCCTAATATCTTTAGATTGTTCGTCCGAATCAGGCTTGAGGGTTTTAAAGATACGCGAAATATCTGGGTCCGATATTTGTAGCGTTAACAACCAGTTGTCAGTCTCAATACTATAAACAGAAACGGAAGACTCTTCATTAGTATCAGAAGGCAATACGGTATTGCGGCTTAATGCATCGACATGTGCCATACGCGTCCCAGGCCTATACTCAATGGTAAAAGTGATCTCACTAATTTGGAGCCACCATCTTGCTATACGTGGTACAAGGTCTCGTTTAGTCAGTGTGGTTCGAAGCGCATTGCAATCCATGACTATCTTAAATTGTAATCCTAACAGATAAACTCGAAACTTTTTAAGTGAGCAAACGATGGCCAATGTTTCAAGTTCATACGAACGCAAGTGCCGCTCCTCAGGGGTTGTCTGCCTACTGAAGTAAGCAACAGGCTTGAGGACGCGAGGATTTATTTGCCATTGTACTAGTATTCCCCCTACATCTAAGGCACTAGCATCTGTGTGCAACTCTGTGTATCAAGTTTTGGATTATACAAAGCTAAAATCGGTCTGTTTATTAAACTTTCTTTTAATTTAGAAAATGATTGAGATTGATCTTCTGTCCATGTGAACGTATTTCCCTTTTTTAATAAGTTGGTAAGTGGTCTTGCAATTTCCCCAAAACCTTTTACAAATTTTCTAAAATAGCCAGCTAGTCCCAAAAATTGACGAACTTCATGAATATTGCAAGGAACAGGAAATTCTTTTACGGCTAAAATTTTAAGTTCATTTGGTCTTATACCATCAGCTGATATTTCATAGCCCAGATAGTTAATTACAGTGTCAAAAAAACGGCACTTTGAAAGTTTAAGGGTAAGATTATGTTCTCGTAATAGCTTTAAGATTTTCTCAAGCCTTCGAAAACCTTCTTCCAAATCAAGTGATGGTACTAGAATATCATCTAAATAAGCCAGAGCAGATTCGTGGCGCCGTGCACCAAGCATATGATTTATAACTTTTTGAAATACTGCTGGTGCGTTAGCCAGTCCAAAGGGCATTCTTTTAAATTCGTAATGCCCATCGGGTGTCACAAAAGCAGTTAGAGGACGACTTTCTTTGGCCATCGGCACTTGATAATACCCTGAGGCAAGGTCTAATGAAGTGAAAAATCGATTGCCGCTGAGGTTAGTTATCTGGTCGTCAATTAGAGGCAAAGGAAAACAATCTTTTCTAGTTTTATTGTTTAAGGATCGGTAATCAACACAAAGACGTTGTTCTCCAGTTTTCTTTTTAACAATCACTATAGGGCTAGCATAATTAGAGTCCGATTCCTGTATAATGTCATTTTGCAGTAGATCATCAATTATCTCCCGTACTTGTCCTCTCTCAAAGTGTGATAAGCGATATGGTCTATAGACGACAGGTCTATCGTCGAGCAAATCTATTTTCATTTCAACTGAGTTATTACAACCTATTTCGCTCAAATTGAATGCAAAACAATCACGATACGATTGCAACAAATCATAAAGTTTATCTATTGTCTTATCATCAACCTGTGGACCGACCTTGATTTCAGTCTTTGTGAGAGGAACTAGATCATTAATATCTTTTAAGATTTTATTCGTGCACAGAATTTTCTTCTCATTGAAAGGTAGGGCTCTGGCAATTACAGTGTTTTTAGGTAAGTATAGGGTTTGGTCAGAAAGATTTGAAAGAATAAGGTGACATTTACCCAAGTTAATACGGTAAGTACTTTGATGTAAATTATATTCTTGGCCAGGTTTGTGATTATTATAACCCTCTATGTAAACATCCCCAAAATGAGATGAATCTACAGTAGAGACTTCGACTAATTCGGATTTGTTTTTCCCGATATGAATTTGGCTCGATAAGGTAAGTTTTAAAGGGTTAATATTATTAGTGGTGTCACGGAGCTCAGGAATTTTGTAGAAAAATAACGTACTATTATCTTTATAAACAGCTACGGAAGGTAACTCGGTAAAATTTTGGCCAATTAGAAGAGGAGTTTGCATAAACTCGTCATTAACAACTAGTACTTCTACATTTGATTCAATTTCATCAATTTTAAGGTTTATAAAAGTACTGTATACCGGCGTAACTGCAGAGTTACCGAAACCCTTGATTGTTGGTAGTTTTGAGATGGTCTTTGTGGGGTTTAGACTACTTGCATCCGATTCACGCATGAGACTACATTCACTGCCAAAATCAATATACCCAGTGAAGATTTCATTATTTGCTTCTACCTGTTTGAAAAACTTTTTATTGCCGTCATTACATGTATAAATCGCTAGAGTTTTGCGTTCTATGTTATCACTTGACTTAGATTCATTACGATTAGACCTACTCTGTGACACTTTAAACACTTGACAAGAGGTTTAGGACATTTGAAATAAGGGTGTCCCTTACTCCGACAGTTAAAACAAGTAATTAAACTATCATTTGAAGTTGACGGTGAGGCATGGTCATGACGCTTTCTATTTGTGGAAGCAGTTTCCGATACAGTACGCTGAGAACTGAGGAAATGCAACAAGTCCTCCAGCTCACTACAATTTAATTCTTGAGCTCCATTTCTAATAGATTTATCATAAATACCGTGAGTTAAACAATCTACCGCTCTTTTACCGCTAATATCACATCTATGTATAAGCATTAATTTGTCGTAAAAGTATTCACATAAATTTTCATTATTTCGAGTCGTACGAGCTAACATTTCTTCCAGAAGCCGACCATAATTTTGCTCACTTGGAAAAGCGCTTTTAAGTTTAGTTTGCCACTCTGTCCAACTAAATACTACACTTGGTAGGGCTTCAAACCATTTTTTGGCAATCCCAACAAGTTTTTGTAGAGCAAAATGTATAGTTTGCTTCTCATCCCATTCGTATATTACAGAACATTCATTAGCCTTTCTAACCCAGCTTTCGATACTCTGAGATTTACTGAAGGGATCGAACTCCGGTATAACATTGTTCAAATGGTTATTATTTAAACTATGAGACTTGTTACGATTCCCTTCTTGAAAGACATTCAAAAGACTTAGTACCTCTTTTTTTGACCAACTCGTGGTCTTTTTCTGCTTCTTGCGTCGCGGTGGTGTCTGAGCAACAGTTGACGTGCTTGAAGACGATGAGGTTGAGGTAGACCTTCTGCGCTTCCTTTTAGATCCTTTATTTGCACGTTTCTTCCTTCTTGTGTCTGTATTGCTCAAACTCCGTTCGCTTAATTGAACTGGCGGTTCTTCGTCTGGAGTTCTGGCACCATCAGAATCCATTGCCTCAAAAATAAAAAATAAAAACAGTTTGTCAAAATATTCACCAAATCTAGTAGCGAATAGTCTTATAACTCATTACTAAAGCAAAGTTTGTATAAAATATGCTGTTAGCTGATTTTCGTCTCCATAAACTATAATAGATTCTTAATTCAAAACAAACCTATATAAAAAAACAGGTGAAAACTTCAGGGATAGAAAATTCAAAACAAACTAATAAACCAATCATAAAAAAAATTAACTTTCCACTTCGTTAATATCAAATTTTAGAGGCGCACATGGCCTGACAAAGTTTGACCTCTGTGTCATGTATAGTATATTATAATCATATTATTCATTCATTACTTACGTTCTTGGGGTAAGCTTCGTCCATGTAAGGCACACTTGGCCTTACTATAGGCACACTTGGCCTTACTATAGGCACACTTGGCCGTATACTAGGCACACTTGGCCGTTCCTCGGCACACTTGGCCGTTCCTTGGCACACCTGGCCGTATCCTTGGCACACTTGGCCGTTCCGTAAGCACACTTGGCTTTATTTTAGCACACTTGGCTAAAATATCATTAGCACACTTTGCTTAAATATCATTAGCACACTTAGCTAAAATATCATTAGCACACTTTGCTTAAATATCATTAGCACACTTGGCTAAAATATCATTAGCACACTAGACTGAAACACGTTAAAACACTTTTACTCTCAAAATATACTTCAAGTACCATAACCTAACTTTCCTGTAATCACTGTAAACTGTGGACTTTTGCAGGCAGATCCCACTTCTGAAATGTCAGAAATTATACACTTCAGGTTCGGTTTTACAAATATTTTATTCACTTTCTTCAACACAACATCTTACTTAAATATCTACTGATAACATTCAGTTTACAATACGAACGAAACACAGATTGGTAGGATATGTTCACCATCCAACGCCTCGAATCAGACTGCCTCTGCTCAAAAGTCACTGTGGCCAGCTGAATGTTCCCCACTACCATGTTAGCGAACACTCAGCTGACCGACCGACCAATCATAGCAAAGGAAACAGTATATAGCATCAATTGACTAACTTAAATATTAGGGTTCATAAATTAATTGTAAATAAATATTCTAATTTAATCAATTTAATTTGCTAATTGTATAAGACGATTTCATAAACTTAAATACTTATAGATCATAACTAATCTAATTAATTTCTACAACGGATGTTTAAAGCACGTGTTCGCACTAGCGCCATCTATCGCTTGTGGTTAGAAATCGAACAAAATACAAAATATAAAATCATTACAGTATGCTGAAAGTCTATTTCAAGAAATAAGTGTTCAGCAAACTTTGAGTAGACACTCGGAGACTGGTCTACAATCTTGTAGGTGATGTCACCACGGAGACAAATAGCAACCCCTCCACATCCCTTGCCCGTTCTATCATTACGCACGATTTTGTATCCGGGCAGAGAATACTGTGTGGAAGGAAGTGCAGGCTTCAAAAAAGTTTCGGAAACAAGGACAGCATGAATAAGATCTGAGTCAAAAGAAGATAGTAAATCAGAGTTGTGAGCAGGAACGCTTTGAGCATTTATGTGGACAACATTAAAGAATTTGCGACAGTTGGAGAAAGTAGAAGACAAGTGGTCTCGAAGAGTCAGAGAAATGTCGTCGCTAAAAGCACTGGCAAAACTCTGATCCGACGCACAAGAGGATGAACACGAAAAGAAACTGTCGTCAACGAAATCATTTGACATAATAAGCTTTAAATATAAATATATAAATATAAAAAATTATAAGCAATAAAAAAAAACTAGACTATTTTAACTCAAAAAAATAAAAATAAAATATTTTCAGTACTCTAACCTCGATGCACTCGCCGGTTACATTAAATTATATTAACCAATGCTGAAAAGCCAGTAGGCCAAAGTGAAAGTAACATTCTATTCTATTTTTATATATGGCAAGCAAAGCCGATGTCGACTATTCTGCCAATGTCCAAAGTGAGTTGGAGAGCAAGTGTGCATTATATTATTGACTATGTAGGAGAAAACGATTCCTGTAGAGACAAATTGGATTCTTCAATCAATACAGTTGATTACTTGTTGGGTTAGTACGGGACTGAAACAAACAAAGAATAAAATACTTAAATATTATTATAATTGTTAAAACATTAAATATATAACATGCCACTTCCTTAAAGACAATGATTTAAAGTTATGTTCAGCTCATAGTTTTATGTTATTGTGACGGATGAAAGCCATCAGCGCCACAAGTAGGTCTGGAGAGGAAAATGTTAAAAGAGAAGGGAAATTAATTGGGAGAGGGACCTTAAATTTAGGGAGACGACTATATAAATCAAGGGGGGGGACGTTATTTGAGCATTCAAAAAAAATATGATCTAAAGTACCTTCTTCCAGTCCACACTCACAGAGGGAGGAGTCGCGTATGCGAATTTTTTGAAGAAAAACAGGGGTGCAGCAAAAACCTAAACGGATTCTGCAGAGAGTAGATACAACGGTTTTGGAGACCTTCCTGAAACCAAAGAACCAGGGTTTCGGATTTATAGTAGGTTGGACAGCATAGAAAAACCTGCCTTTTTTCTTGCTAGACTCGTTCCATTGCTCCTGCCAGGAACATCGGAGATTCAGTTTTGGGAGGGACAGCAGGTCATAACATTGATGTGTATTATGTGACAGGTCAGCCGTAGCAGATGTGCACGCATCTTTAGCCAGGGCATCTACACATTCGTTACCCTTAATACCACAATGGCTAGGTATCCAAACTAACTGAACATCCTTTCGACAGTTAGCACAGGACAACAAGGATTTTTTAATTTTTAAAATAAGAGGAGAGTGTAACTTGCTTTTAAAGGGATTTTGAGCTAAGGCCTGCAAACAACTAAGAGAATCTGTGAAAATAACAGCCTTCTCAATGTTAGAGTGCGACTCTATAAAACGACAAGCTTCTAGTATAGCCACACACTCACCAGTAAATACGGAAGACTCTTTAGGGCATTTAAACTGTAAAATTATTCTAGAGCTTTGATAATAAACCGCAGCTCCAGTGTTAGTAGCATCATTAAATTTTGAAGCATCTGTGAAAAATAGTTGGTAACCATTCCATCGCTCGCCCACCACCGCATTGAAGGCCGAATTCGCTGCTGAGGATTTTTTGGAGATGCCAATATCATAAACGATTTTTGGTCTGAAGCAGATAACTTCGTAAGTAAAGTTATAAAGAGGAAGTTTAGGACACTGAGAAATCGGACACTCTAGATTTTGGATTTGTCGAAACGATTTTAAAATTATTGGAATTTCTTTATTCCTCCAATAGATTGAGCTACTGCATAAACTATCTAGCTCACGTAATCTTGGTATGAGGGGATGGGATGTTCTGGAAATAAGTCTAGACAAAAAACGGGAGGCCAGATATTGCCGCCTTAGGGCCAGGGGAGGTTCAGCGCACTCAACCTGCAATGCGTTAATGGGAGAGGACTTCATACATCCAGAGATAATCCGAAGACACTTGGACTGAACCCTATCCAGTCCCGCCAAAGCACCTTTATTACATGGAATCAGGTGGTATGTTCCATAATCCAAAACGCTACGGACTAAAGCATTGTACACTAATTTCATGGTGTAGGGGTGAGCTCCCCACCAAACACCCGCAAGAGCTTTTAAAATTGAAATGACTCTTTCAGATTTTTGGACTAAGAAATTTATGTGTGGTTTACCTGATAATTTTGAGTCTAAAAAAACGCCTAAAAATTTTACTTTATTAACTATAGGAATGTTATGGTCTAAAATGCTCACTGAAATCTGGGGGATCTGTCTTTTCCGAGAGAAAACTACTGCCGAACTTTTGGGAGCGGAAAGGGACAGGCCATGGCTTAAAAGCCACTGGTTCAAAGAGTCCAAGGAGAGGCATAGAGAATCGGCGGCGTTAACGATAGAGGAATCTGTCACATACAAAACTATGTCATCGGCGTATTGCAAGATCTGACAATTATTATTAAGGCAGGACCCAATATCGGCCGTATACAGATTATATAATAACGGACTGAGCACAGAGCCCTGAGGGAGGCCCTTCCACGTCTGCCGCTCGTCAAATTCCTCTCCCTGAACTCTCAGAACCAACGACCGGGACACAAGGAGACCACATATACATTGTATCATCTTGGCCGGAAGACTCAGCTGTTGCAATTTCTGCCTGAGAAGGGGAAGAAGTACGTTGTCATATGCAGAGGAAATGTCGAGGAAAGAGGCGACTACGGATTGGTTTTTTGAAAAGGCCAGACGAATATCCGTAATCAGGACACCGACACTGTCCATTGTGCTAAGTCCTTTCCTAAAACCAAATTGGAAATTCGGCAGTAAGTTTTTTGATTCTACCATCCACTCCAGACGATTTTTAATAAGGTGTTCCATTAGTTTGGCTAGGACTGAAGATAAGGCAATTGGCCTAAGGCCATTCGGATCATCCGGGTGTTTGCCAGGTTTCACTAATGGAATAATAATTTGTAACTTCCACTGGTCCGGAACCCAACCATGACTATAACAAAAATTTATTATTTCCAGAAAGTAAAGTTTAGCCTTTTCACCTGCATGACGAATGAAAGAATATGGCACACTGTCAATACCAGGGGCTGAATCCCGGACATGACTGAGAACCACATTTAGTTCACTCAAGGTGAATGGGGCATCAAGAGGATCGTTTGTAACATTAGGAAGGGGAGCATTTTCACATTCAGATGGGAGTGGGACATATGGTGGTGCAATTTTGTCGAAAAAACGTTCAGCAGTTTCCCTAGCTATGGGTGAAGAGATTGAAGGGGAACACCCTCGCCTAAATCTGTTGATACTTTTCCAGACTGCTGAGATTGGAGTTGAGGGGGATAAGGCGGTGCAGTATTTTACCCAACCAGCACGTTTCTTCTTGCGAAGAAGACGTTTGGCTCTGGCATTACTCTGTAGGAATGTCAAGAGATTTTCGGTATTCATAGCCGCATTGTAACATAACTCGGCCTCATTCCTTGCTCTCACAACAGAAGTGCATTCTGGGTCCCACCAGGGAGGTGAAGGGATTTTATTACGTGCACTGTTTTTTAAAGGAAAGCAAGAATCCGCACTGGAGGTAACAGCTGAAACAAAGCTCTCATAGCAGCTCTTGGCATGGCAGTGACCAGTAGTATCTGGTAAAAATGAATTTAAATTTGGAAGATTGTCAATTTTGTCCTCCAATAGTGAAACAAATTTTGTCCAATCTGGTTTGGACAGGTTATATTTCAGAAGTGGAGGAGAAGTTTTTTCTAAATAAGTCTTGTTGGCTAAAGATATAACAATAGGGTAATGGTCGCTACCATGCGACAAGGATGTACATTCCCAGTGAGCTGATGTTGCCAGATCAACCGAACAGAATGTGAGGTCGACACAACTCTTCTGCTGCCCTGGAGGGGTCCTACGAGTTGGACAACCATTGTTCAAAACGCATAGGTCTAGGTCATCTAAAATCTCCACCAGAGCCACGCCGAAGGCGTCACAGCGTTCCGATCCCCATCTGTAGTGATGACAGTTAAAATCACCCATGACGAGTAACGGACCATGGACATTAGAAAAAATGTTTTTTAAAATAACTAAAAAATCAGGGTGAGGGTGGGCAATATAAATTGAAAGCACGGTGATGCCCTCTACCTTTCCTGCTGTAATGCTCAAATTATCCTGGAGTGAGGGCAATGAAATGGGGGAAAATGGGACATGATTATTAATGAATAGAGCCGACCCTCCGTACCCATCGGGTCTATCACATCTAAGGATGTTGTAATGTGGCATGCGGAAGCTGAGATTTGGGGTGAGCCAAGTCTCAGCAATGGAACAAACCAATGGCTTGTACTTGTTGAAAAGGAATATGAGGTCGTGCTTTTTATGCCACACGCTCCTCACATTCCACTGAAGGAATACTTGGCGAGACGCCATTTTTAAAATGTAAGAGAAGGGAAATAAGTTGATCGGCAACGTTGGACGGTGATCTTGAATTACTGGAAGATGAAGAGATAATAACTGGTATAAGTTTTATTAAAATATCAATAACAGATTCAGTATTACTGGGGGGGACATGGTTATTATTTAGCGCACAGCCATTAGGCTGTGAAGGTTGGGGAACACTAACTATATGTTGATGGGCAGCTTTGTCGTAGGATTGGGAAAGTGGGGCATGGGTCTTGGGCATTAGAGTTACAGTTTTTCTGTGAGAGACAGGGGTTCTAGTGATGTTAGCATAGTTGCTTGATGTCAACGGAACTACTTTGCTAGCATCAGCATACGAAATGCATTTTTCTGCCATAACGGTTTTGATGGCCTTCTGCCTACCATGCTCGGGGCATGACTTGCTATTAGCAAAGTGATTCCCCGAACAGAGAACACAAAATGCCTCGCTCTCAGAGATGTTGCAACCATCACCGGGGTGATCGTGGCCACATCTACTGCAGCGTGGTTTTGACCTGCATAAATTTGCGATATGTCCGAATCTGCAACATTTACGGCACTGGACAGTTGGATATATATATTGCTCTACAGGAAGAGATGTGTAGCAACAGAAAATCCTCTTTGGTAAAACTTGACCGTCGAATGTAATAACGCATGTTTCAGTTGGTTTCCATTCCGTTATACCTTCTCTCTGCACTTTCCTATTTATGCGACGTACTTTTAAAATTTTTCCACATCCTGAAGGTACAGATAGATACGTTATGGCCTCCTCTTCAGTAATATCACAGGGAACACCGGTGACAACACCCATCCTTGTGATATTGTAAGTAGGAATTGATGCAGTGTAACTGTGTTTTGTCAGCAGACTGTTAACTAGGAAAGAGTTAGCATCCTGAGGGGATGTGAACTCTACAGAAACGCGATTCCTACCTACTCTATTTACTCCACCACGGACTACATTTGCTATGTTGTTTATAATTAAAAATTTGCCAAAATTTACGGGGTGGAGTGTGGTGCCTGAATTTAAATTTGTTTCAATGCGAGAAACGTGGACTATGTAAGGGGCTTTATCCATAACCGAATACTTTAAACGGCCTATTTGGCTTTTTTGCTGTTTGCTTGGAGGTGATGGGGTAAGAGACTCTTCGTGGACGGGGCGTTTGCGTGAATTTTGTTGGGATTGTGACACATCCATCTCAGAGACACTACAAACAACATCAGCAAATTGCGATAATGGGTTCGGGGTCGGAGGAAAAGGGGTTAGGGAAGCTGGGATGTCGGGAGGGTCAGGATCGGGAGGTTTATTCCTATCCATTTTGGACGGAACAAATATAAAATTCGACAAACACTATACACACCTGTTTACGAACACAAGAACAACACAACTAAACTATAACAAGATCCAAAAGTAACCACAATCACACGGAAAGCTAAAAAAAAACTCTAGACACACGTGCTACCAAAACACCCGTGGCGAGAATCGAAAGTAACATGAACAGTCTGTGTTTCCGAACGAAACTTAATGTAACAAACTGACATTGACAGAGCCAACAACATGACAACATACAGCAAAACAAAACAAAAAAATAAATAAAATAAAGATCGAGTGACCGACATACAAAAAATAATCATAATTATCTAGGTACACAAAGGAAGTAGAAAAGTGGTGAAGTAGTACCATCATTTTGCTGGCTTGCGAGTTCTCTTCTCGGGTACTTGCTTCGATGATACGGCTGAGGATTCTGCAACGGGGAACTTAGCTACAACTTCTCGATACTCCGAAGCAGACTCAATCTTGCGTCGCGTACTATCGGAGACCTGGATGACAATCTTCCCTTCAGACGTCCAACACTTGTTAACCCCGTAGTACTTTCGAGCGTTCAAAAAAACCTCGTGCCTGGGTTTAGTGAGGAACTCCGATAGCGTCAGACCAGACCCTTTTAATTTGGTCTTATTTCGCCATACTTCATTCCGTACCATGCGACTTTCAAAACGTACCAGGAGAGGACGAGGCTTGCTGGTGTTACTTCCAAGGCGGTGACAAGCTGTTACGTCTTTCAAGATTACATTTTTCATTTCCAGACGCTCGGACAGTATTTTTAAGAGATTAGCGCTGGGATCAGACTCCTTCTCCTCAGATAAACCATGTAGTAGGAGAACCTTACCACGGGATGCCATCTCATGTCTATCCAGCCCCACCACAAGCAACTCCATCTGGGCCTTTAGTGCAGTCAAGGTTTTCCACACCAGGCCCTTGAAGTCTGTGAAGTCCTTGGAAAGGCTGGCAATAGACTTATGCGGTGCCTCACCGCTGGCATTCTTCAAGTCTTCTTCATATTGAGTCATTCTTGAAGCAAATGTTGAAGAAAGTTCCTCTACAGAGCTTGACAATTTGGCATATAGGTCCATGGTATTGTAGTGCAGTGCTGGCAGTATAGAGCAGTGTTGTGCAGGAGAGTTGATTAACCGACCGAGTGCACCAGAGGTTAATGTACTACTTTATATTCTTTTTTTCATTTAAAAACTGTTTATAATATTTTATTTTATTAAAAATTTAAGAGTGCAAAAAATTATTGTGCATTAATTGGGACTACCCACATATTTCTCCTGCCCACATCTTATGACCACGTCCCTATGTTAGATGATCATATTTCCTATGCTTCTATCAATACCCCAACCTAAAATGATGGCGTCGTTGTTATTTACATGAAAGCAGATATTCAGTGCGCAGTTTCTGAACCTATTAGATGCAAACTGTTTGGTCTGCAACATAGTAAATATGTCAATTATTGCCATTTATCGATCACCATCGTAGTACGATCTTAGCTAAACACTCTTAAATCACACTCTAACATGGTTATTATAGGTGACTTAAATGTGGACATTAAAACTCATAGCAAAGATAAAAATACCGACGATTTCTTAAACTTTACTGCATCACTAGGTTTTTTACCTAGACATACACATCCTACAAGGGATGCAAATTGTCTGGATCATTTACTATTAAAAACACTATTACCAGCTACAACAATTGTTTTAGAGTCTTATATAACAGATCATCAATCAATCAGTAGTTCTGTGCCTTGGACAAAAAATCCCATCTAAATCGCATAAAAATAAAACAATGTCCCACCTTGACTACGGAAAAAGTAAAAACGATATCGATAAATGTGATTTTAGCGCTATCATGGATGAAACTAACGCACATTTGGCTTCTGACTATTTAGTTTCTAAACTACAAAGCAAATCTACTATTATTAAATCCATGGATTACTCCTGGTCTTTAGCGTTGCATCCTAAACCGTGACAAAATGCATCTGAATCTGAAGAAAAATCCGGAAAATAACACTATTTCTATTATATATAAAAGACATCGTATTTTTTGCAACACATTGCTTCATAATATTAAACGCACATTATGAATAAAATGAATTCTCCAAAGCTAAAAATGATTCAAAAGCCACACCCAAACACCCGTAGAACTTCTTGAGCTGTCGAGTAACGAAATAACTTCTGCTAATGGTGTAAATAAGTATTTTATAAACGTTCTAAGAGATTTGGCCTCTGTAGTCGGTAAAAACAAAAAAACAAGATTTAACTGTCCCTCTCCAAAGGACTCAGTCACCCAGTGAATATATAGGCATCATTCCAGTTACTAATGAGCAAATTTAAACCATTTTCATGTCTCTGAAAAGCAAATGCGCCACTGGTTGGGACAATATACCATCAAAAGTTTGCAAACTCTTAAGTAATGTCCTAGTTCCACCAATCGCTCATATATGTGATCTCTCTATAGCCACAGGTATATTTTTAAGGACCTTATAAAAAGCACTTGTTACACCAGTACATAAGAGTGCAAATAGAGACCTAGTAAATAACTACAGGCTTTTTACAAGCTATTTCGGTTCTAACATCAATATCTAAATTTTGAGAGTGCGTCCTAAATACTTGCTTGAAAAGTTATTTAGATACAATAAAAATCATCTCGGATAATCAATTCGGCTTTAGAAATGGTCTATCAACGGAAGATGCGGTGGAAATTTATGTAGCAATGTAATTAGCAAGATGGATAAGAAGCAGAAAAGCTTCGACAGCTTTAGATTTGTCTAAAGCTTTTGACACGGTCTCTATTCCCACACTTATTACTTAAATGGAACAGATCGGTATTCGTGCTCAAGTCTTGAATATTTTCAATAATTATCTGACAAATCGTAAGTAATCTGTTAGGATCGGCACTGTGGTAAGCGATGAGGAACAAATTAATTATGGCGTTCCCCAGGGGAGCATACTGGATCATACGTTGTTTTTATATACATCAATGAACTGTCTAGTCTCAAATTGTGATATAACCATTTACGCTGATGATACTATCAGATAGAGCAGACTGTAATTTTGCCAAAGAGCGTGTCGAAAATGGACTGCGTATAAATAAGATATGGCTAACTGATAATCTCCTAACGTTAAATATATAAAAAATTAAATTCATCCGTTTTCGTTTACCAAATTCTCCAGTTCCACCAGAATCTACTAACTTGTTGAAACTTCATACATGTGCACTTGGAATAATGTTAGACGAGCGACTTGATTGGCGTCCACAGGTGGTTGTTCTCACTAGCCGAATTCGAAAGCTTATGTATATTTTTAAGAAGCTCAGATCTACTGTAGGTAAATCTAGAATCTAAATGATGTATACTGCCCTCTGCCAATCTGTACTAACCTACTGCGTACCTATATGGGGTGGTAGCTATAAAACCCTTTTTCGTAAGTTGGAAAGATCGCAGAAAGCAGTCTTGAAGGAGATACATCATAAGTCTCGATTGTATCCAACCACCAAACTATATGCTGAATGCCGCGTACTGACCGTGAGTACATACAAAAAATCCATTCTCCGTAGACATTTTGGGCTACCTCTAAATGAAGTAACAAATAAACAGCGCTCCGGTGCAGTTGTATGTACCGGCGTTAGCTGCAGAATAGCTATTGCAAGTTGCCAATATGAGGTGGCTAGCTCTAGATTGTATAATGAGATAAATAAAACACTGGCAATATACAATTTAACCAAATGTGAGGTTAAGCATAAGTTGAAAAATTGGTTATTAACTTTGACTTATAATCAGACTGAACTACTCTTAATAGTCAAAGTTTAAGTAAGAGGGTATAATAGGTACAATAGGCATTAGTAGGTAAAGTAAGGTGTCTAGTTAGCATTGCTTTGTTCACGTAAATGGTAAATTTTATTGACATTATTTTGTATAACTTCACAAAAAGTTTGTGTAATTTTGTGTTTATTTATTTTTTCTTTAAGCAATAACTTTGTTGTTTTCAGTTGTATAAGTTCAGGTTTGTGTACAAGTCAACAACTCACTAACTCCTATAATACAAGCTTGACTTAGTTTAGGAGTTAGAGAACCCCAAAAACTCTATGCGACAGTGTACAACCTCTAAACTTAAGACTAACATTGTTATTAGATAAAAAAAGTGTGTACCTACTTTGATGGAAATAAAATGTTAAATTTTTGGGGGCCGAGTCACCCGCGTCCGTAGGAGAATACCCAATGTTAGGCCCTACACGTGGTCCCCGGGTGGTGCTAATCAGGTGACACTAACTGGTGGTAGGCTTCGGCCGATGGCTTGTGACCAGCCACTGGGCAAAGACGTACCGCCAAGCGGCTTAGCTGTGTTCCGGTACAATGCTCAGTGTAGCCAATTCAGAGGAGTTGGGTCGAAATACTTGTTCCAATGCAGGCAGACCAGCCAGGCTAGCCCTGGCATGGGCGTATCGAGAGACTAGTCTTGGAGGGTAGCGGGATCCGAGGCACGGTGCGCCGCTGGCCGACCGCAGATAGTTGGGGGCCCAAGTAGTGTGCTAGCCACACATGAAAGGCTGCCCCGCCATCTGATGAAAAATCCCGGAATGCACCATCGCGCTGGTTGGCGACCAGATGAAAGGGCCCGATTGACATTCCCGGGGGGGCTCGGGCGTCCCCGCAGTCTCCAGAGTAGTCCCCCAAAGATGTCGTTCTGTCAGGGCGTGCCTGAAGGTTAGCAGCTTGGAACCTCATTTCACTTCCTTCTCCTCAACCTCCATCACTTGAATGAACAGGAATAAAAAGAGAAAAGCTGTACAGCGGCAGCACGTCCTTTCGCATACAGTGCACCTCTCTAATATACGAGGTCTGCACTCAAATCTCGCCGCAGTCCATCACCACCTCGAGATCGGATGTCCGTCGGACGTGTCATACCTGTCTTACCCAGGGTTTACCCTGGAGCACCACTTCAGACCCCGCGCGGGCGTATGCATGTACGCCCGGGACGACATCTGCTATCGGCTACCTTGAAGACTCCAGGTTCTCAACACTGTGGGCTATAGTGGACACAGGTCTAGACAAAATTGTCTACGCATGCGTCTACCGTTTGCACGGCGGTGATTTGGAGACAACTGGGCTTACACAGCACCTGAGTGAGGCGGCGGATGCGGCTCAGCAGAGGTACCCTTCTGCCCAATTGGTGTTCCTGGGGGACTTCAATGCCTACCATCAGGAGTGGCTCTTCCCATACCAGTGCACAGACCATGCTGGACGAGAGACGCGAAAGCTAGCGCTTGCGTTAAATCTTACCCAGCTGGTCCAGGGGGCAACGAGGGTGCCGGATGTTGATTCGCACACTGCCAATTGCTTTGACCTTTTGCTGACAACAGATTCAGACCGCTATTCGGTGTCGATTTCATCACCACTGGGTAGTTTCGACCACTGTCTGGTGAAGTCTGTGTCTGTCTACTCTCCGCCCGATCCTAGCCCAAGAGGCACCCGGCGGGTATGGCGATGCAAGTCAGCAGATTGGGATGGCATGCGATCTTTCTTTGCATGTTAACCTTGGCAGCCTACTTGCTTTTCTTCCACTGATGCTACGTCGTGCGCGGATGCCGTGACGGATGTGTTGCGGAGGGGAATGGAGTACTACATTCCGTTCTCTGACATAGCAATATCTGGCAAAGTTCATCCTTGGTTTGGTGCCGAGTGCAATCGCGCTGATGCGCATAAGCACGCGGCGTACCTAGCATGGGTCGACGCTCGTACGCACAAAGCAAATGACGTGAGTCAGAAGAAGAGAGCCTTCAACACGGCTGCTAAGTCCTGCAAGAAGGTGTTGCGGAGGGCTCGGTTTGACCACATTAGCCGAATAGGGAACAAACTTGCTTCATATTCAGCAGGTAGTAAGGCTTTTTGGTCCCTGGCTAAGTCGGTCGAATCGAACTTCTGCCGCCCCTCACTACCACCACTGCTGAGACCCGACGAGACGCTGGCCCACTCCGCTGAGGAGAAAGCGAATTTGTTTGCGGAATCTTCACGTCTGTATCCTGGTGGCGCGACGCCCTCCGCCTCTCTCTGGTGAATGCGAGTCGAGTATGTCGAACATTCGCATTCATCAGAAGGATGTCCGTAGGGTACTGCGTAACCTAGACGTGAACAAGGCTAGTGGTCCCGACGGGATACCGGCAACTGTTCTGAAGACTTGTGCGCCTGAGCTGTCTCCGATCTTGACACGCCTATTTCGCCTTTCGTTCGAGACTGGAAAAGTGCCGAAGGCTTGGAAGCAAGCTAACGTGCAGCCCGTGCCCAAGAAGGGTAGTCGAGCTGACCCGTCGAATTATAGACCCATCTCGGTAACGTCCATACTCTGTAAGACTATGGAACGCGTGCTGAATCATAAGCTCCTGGCGTACCTAGAAGCGAATGATATCCTTAGTGACCCACCAACAACGCGGTGCGGTCAACTGGGGATCTTCTAGCGTATGCCATTCACATCTCCATAGAGAAGCACGGGGAGGCACTGACGGTCTCCCTTGACATCTCGAAGGCCTTCGACAGGGTCTGACACGATAGCCTTATTAGTAAGCTTCCTTCTTTCGGTCTGCCCGCCGGTTTGTGTGATTGGATCGCAGATTTCCTGAGGGATCGGTCTATCCGAGTGGTCATAGATGGCTGCTCGTCTGGACTGCTGGATATTAATGCCGGGGTTCCTCAGGGGTCGGTGCTTTCGGCAACACTGTTCTTGCTGCATATTAATGATCTGCTTAAAACCGGTACCTTTGGGTATGCAGACGACAGCACTGTTGCTGAGAGATACGTGTCCGACGCACGAGCTGGTGGGTCGCAGATCCGGTCTCTCCGGGAGGCAATGGTTGAGCGCTTGAACGTGTCCTTACAGGCGGTCTCTGAATGGGGCGATGCCAATCTGGTCATGTTCAATGCTGCTAAGACCCAAGCGTGTCTATTTTCCGCCAAAAGGAGCCAATTCCGCCCAGCTCCATCATTCCGCGGTGAAACCGTGCCGATAACCGACCATCTTGAACTTCTTGGGGTTACATTAACATCTACTCTCAATTTTGGCCCTTACATAGAGGCAAAAGCTCAAGTGGCTGCAAAGAAGTTGGGGATTCTGGCTAAGGTGAGACGGTACTTCACGCCAGAACAGCTGCTCAAACTCTATCAAGCGCAAGTTCGGTCGTGTATGGAATACTGCTCTCATCTTTGGGATGGATCTGCCAGATACCAGCTTGATGCCCTTGAGTCAATTGAGAAACGAGCCAAGAGGATCATCGGCAATGAGAGGCTCGTCGCGTCGAAGCTCCAAAGTCTTGAACATCGACGACGAGTTGCTAGCCTGTCGGTTTTTTACCGATTGCATTTTGGGGAATGTGCGACGGAATTGCATAATTTAATTCCGCCAAGCCCGTTCCATCATCGGACCACAAAACGAACGGCGATGCGCTACCGGTATATGGTGGACATCCCACCCATACGCACAAAACGTTTTGGGAACACTGACTGTGCGTACAGCTAAGGAGTGGAACTCCCTGCCGGAGTCTGTGTTTCCTGATAGCTACTACCTGGGAGTCTTTAAATCAAGAGTGAATAGGTTATTTCTAGGCAAGCGTGCTCCATCTTCAACCACATCCTCGCTTACCATCAGGTGAGATAGTGGTCAAACGCGTGCCTATCAATAGTATAAAAAAAGTAAAAAAATGTTTTATTATTATTATTTAAATAACATCAAAATAAATTTAATTAAAAATTATGAAATAAAATATTTGTGTTTTTTGTGACCCTCTCAATAAGCCCTTCCATTTGATGTGTTACACGTTACAAAATAAAAACCGTTTTTTTTTCAATTGGACGAATGGAAACCCCTGAAAACATCAACAATAACTACAAAAACCACACGATACACAATACATGCAGTGGTATGTGCTCGCATGATCTCACTGATCGCAAACGTACGGATTGCGGATACGGCGCGGATACGAACGGATACGGCGGATATTACACGGAAATTGTGCCGGCTCGAGCCTCAGTCTAAGGTGCAGGTTTGTAATTAACTGTCGCAACACTCATTCAGGTAGAAACGTTCGCTATTTCTTTCATAGATCGTGGTTTATTAATATTTGTTAGCTACGAACTACTCTAAAATTGCTCTAACGATCGTACTGAGGTTTTTAATAAATGAAAATCTGGCAAACACCCTACCTACTGAGGGTTCCATACCTTGGTAAGAAACTGACATTTTTTTTGTTCAATTTTATTGCCAAACAGAGTACATAGTTATACATTCCAGCTGTACATAGTTATTTTCCAATTACTTTAGTATTTTTAGCAACCACAAACCTAAGCCCACTCTGAAATAGTTTCTTATTTTAACTCCTATAAAAATGTAACAAACATTTTTTTTAATTCTGCCACATTAAAACATTAAAATATCAGTCAGACGACACGGTTGGAGCAGTGGTTGTGGTATTTCACAAAACAGAACGTACTAAACAATCAATTATAAACCTTACTCACACACAGCGTGTATTTACCATGCACTTTACAACTTGCCAACACAAATACAGCTCGCGCTATCGTTGTCCTATCTTACATTTATTATATTTAGTACAAAAAAGGTTTTTGGCGGTCCTTAAAATATTAAAAACATTGCACCGATTATTAGCATTTTTTTTTTTTACGAAAGTTAGTTACGCATTTCTCTACTACGCTATAATATAATTAATAATAATAATAATAATTTATTTAATTCAGACCATTGATCCATATAGTGTTAGTAAAATCTTAACCTATTGTTAGTACATAAAAAGCTTAAATTAATTGGCGACATGTACGCCAGTACGCACATGCCTAGCTGCCCAGTGCCTAATGAAAGGCCCATCAATTTTATCCGCCAGTGTAGCCAGTATGTTGTTGGGGCTACCCCTGAATCGCTTCAGCATACTCGCACATCGCTTGCGCATAACGGCATAAAAATCATCTAATATAAATTAAATTAAGTATAAAATGTAATTTTTCGATCTTCACCAACCAGGTTAAAATGTTTGAAAAATTGAAAAATAAACAATTATAGCAAGATTTCCTTCGTCAATCGACATTTTTTATTTTTATTTTTACATTGCTTGTTTAGTCACTTTGTGACTTACTTAGGTAGTGGTTAAGAAGCAATGTATTTTTTTCAAAAATAGTACAGTCGCTGTGATATTTGAACAGAAGAATAACATTGTAAAAGCAAGACATATTATACGCTTTGTTGTTTTTCATGATTTTAAAGACAAATATAGTAAAATACTTATATTTAGATATAGTAAGTGATTCCATGATTGATGAGAGGAGCTCGTGGCTAAATAATAACCCGCACGGGTCGATCTTTAAGGTTAAGCAACGCTTGCCAAGGTTGGTCTGTGGATGGGTGACCATCTTAACATAGTGAAAGGGCATACAGTGCCCTCCGTGTCCAGTACAACAATGCGTTCCGGGCGGTGCTGGGGCTGCCCCGATTCTGTAGCGCATCGGGATGTTCGCGATGGCACGCGCTGATTGTTTCCACGCTTCTATGCGTAAGCGGTGCAAGTCAATACTCAATACTCAATATTTTATTGCATTCCATATTATGTACATATAGGTGGTATAAATATTGTCAAGATCAATATGGACCCTGTCGGGCACAGCAAAGTTAGGAGAGAGGACGAAGACTAAGTAACAATTCATGGAATTCATTAATTATTATTACAGGTAATTAGATGGTTAAAATGTTAATAGATTTATATGTATATTATTGTGTATGAATTATGTTCCACACTTTAATTTATTTTTGTCATCGTTATTTTAAATTTTGTTAATATTGAGTTATTTTTATTTATTTTTATCGTCACCATTATTAAATTATGTATTTATTTAAATTAATTTTGTATAAATATTATAATTATGTCTGTGTGTAGTCTTGATAAATGATGTCAGATATTTCAATTTGTTTCTGTCATCATTATTATTAAATTATATCAGTTATTTCATTTGTCATCATTATTATGAAATTATGTTATTATTTAAATTAATTTATGTATGTAATGTCTTTGTATAATAAATTAAATGTCAAGTATTTGTATCGTCATCAGTTTTAAATGATGTATTTATTCAAATTAATTTTGTGTAAATTTAATTTATATGTTATTCACTATTGTAAGTAGATACATTTTTACAGTGAAACAGTATATAATTAATAGTTTTTATTGTAGTTTATATTTATCGTTATAGTATTCATCTATAGTATAGTAGGATTTGTCTATTAGAAATTGTTTTAGTTTATTGATAAACATATTATTACTGTCTGCATTTTTGATGAATTCTGGTAACTTATTATATATTTTAATAGACATAACAAATGCACTAGAAGAGTGCATTTTCAATCGTGAAGTGGGTATGTTAAGCCTATTTTTATGTCTAAGTGTGATTTTAGTTTGAATGTCCTCTCTTTTTGTATAGAATTGTGAATATTTTCGAACAAATTTGCAAATTTCCAGTATATAAAGACAGGGTACAGTTAATATTTTTAGCTCTTTGAAGTAGGGTTTACAGGAGTCGGAATCTTGGATATTCATTAATATTCTTATCATTTTTTTCTGTAAAGTGAATAGTGTAGGCGCGTCTGTGCTATTTCCCCATAAGATAATTCCATATTTGAGCCATGCAAACGCGTATGAGTAATAGGTAACTAATGCTGTTTTGAGGTCTGTGGTTTTTTTTATTTCTCTGAGGGCGTATGTAAACTTAGATAGTTTAGCTCTTATTTTTTGAATGTGGGGTTTCCAATCTATGTGTGAATCTACGTCTAGGCCTAAAAGGGTGAATTTATTTACAACTTCTAAGTTTTGTCCGTTGTAATTGAAAATTATATTTAAGGGTTTCTTTTGTCGAGGGTAGAAAGTTATAATTTTTGTCTTAATAAAGTTAATTTCAAGGTTGTGTTCGTTCATCCAGTGTGTTGTAGTGTCAAGTATGGAAGTCAGTTTTTGGTTTAAATCAATATTATTCTCACATGGTGTTAAAATAGAAATATCGTCGGCGAACAACACGCATGGCTCATTTATGTGGTTAGGGAGATCGTTGATGTAAATAAGGAACAGTAGACATCCTATCACTGTTCCTTGTGGTATTGATGCATTTACGGGTATGTTTTGAGATCGAATTAATTTAATTTCTCTTGTTTTGCTATCGTAATATTCAATTTCTACGACTTGTTCTCTGTTCTTTAGGTACGAGGTGAACAAATCATGACTTTTTCCGCGGATGCCGATTTTATATAGCTTATTTAGTAATATATCAAACTGAACTTTATCATATGCTTTCGTCATATCTAACAGCAATCCTATAGCATATTTTTTGTTATTAATTGTGTTAAGGGCCTCTTGGATATATTTGTAAACAGCCAAAGTCGTTGATCGGTTTTTGCGAAAACCATTCTGACTGTCGTTGAATATATTATATTTTTCACAAAATGCATAGACGAGGTCGCACATAGCTTTTTCAAATATTTTCGAGGCCGTTGGTAACAAAGCAATTGGACGGTAGTTGTTTGGGTCGGTTTTTGAATTTTTTTTATGGATCGGTTTTATAAGTGCTTTTTTTAACAAGTCGGGAAATACGCCTTCTTCAAAAGATTGATTGATGAGTAAATAAAAAGGTAAAGTTAATTCGTCGGCGCATTGTCTTAACAGAGTTGGTGGAAGTTCGTCAATTCCGTGGCTTCTTTTATTTTTAAGATTTTTTATTATTCTATTTACCTCATAGGGATCTACTGGGCTAAGATACAATGTATTTTGTGTAGCTGAGCTTATCGGTAGTCCTTTTGGTTTATTGCCGGTAGGTTTTGTAGTGCTATCCCCACCTATAGAAGCAAAGAAGCGATTGAATGTGTTTACTACATCTTCGGGTTTGGAAATTAATCTATTATTTATTTGTAGTGTTATATTGCGTTTTTCACTTTTTGTTATCTTATTTGTACGTTCATTAATAATTCCCCACATTGTTTTAACTTTATTGTTAGATTGCATCATTTAATTTTTATAGTGAAGCTTTTTTGCAGCCGTGACAGTATTCTTCAATATTTTTTCGTATTTTTTGTAATATTTTGTTAATGTAGGATTTTTTGCTTTTAATGTCAATATTTTTAATAGTCTTTTATTTGTGCAAGATTTTTTTATTCCAGTAGTGAGCCAATATTTTTTATGTTTTGTTTTTAATTTAATTTTACGTAATGGTATACATTTATTAAGAATAGAAATAAGTATGTCATTGAATTTTTTATAATTAACATTAATATCATTATCAGTGGTAAGAATATTGTTCCAATTAAGATTTTGTATTTTTTCTTTAAATTTTAGTATATTTGAATCATTATATAGCCTTTTCATGGAGTACCAGATTATTTTTTCTGATTTTTCGGGTATTTTTAAATGTAAAATTGTGCTATGGTGGTCTGAAAAGCCCAATTCTTCTGTAGTTGCGTACATATCTTTGTGGTTAAAGTTAGTAAATATTAGGTCTAGACATGTCGCAGTGTTTGATGTAACACGTGTAGGGCTTTTTACATGTTGAGTAAAATTATATTCTTGCATCACGTTTAGAAATTGAGTAGTTTTTAAATTGTCTGATAATACATCAACGTTAAAATCGCCCCCTATAATTATATTTAATTTGTGGTATTTATTGTTTATATATTTTAGGATTTGTTTTAATTGCTGATAAAATACTTCCTCCTCTCTCAGTCCCTCTCACCAGTCCCTGGTGCGCCGGTTGCGGGCCAGTCCCAATGATGTCCTGGCAATGATCGCCAACAGGCTGGACTGCCCTTATGTTCGGCATTGCTGTGGCAGACATGTGGCTGTTCCAGTGCCTGTTAGGAAATTTTAATTATTGTTTAGAATAATTATATAATGTATAAAATACTAATAATGTATAAAATAGCCTTATAATAAATTGGCCTCTGCGAGTTGGCTTCGGCCCCTCGTACGCCTACCAAAGGACCGGGTCTCTAGGAAGAGGGACCTGAGAAAGTAAAAAACATAAAAAAAAAAATGTAAAATAGTAAGTAAGTACTAACGTAGGGTATTTTTGGAAGTACCTATTTTTGTAACTAACAACGTATTTGTTTTGTTTTTGTGAGTGTCAATTTGGACTATAATTGTCTGTTAAATAAATAAACTATAATAATATACCGAGTTTCCTCCGTGCCTCTGAAAGCACGTTAAGCCGTTGGTCCCGGCTGTCATTTGTAGATCTTTGGCAGTCGTTACGGATTGTCAGAAGCCAATAAATCTGACTCCAGTCTTGCCAAGAAGTACCGTGTTACCCAGTTAATGGGTTGTGGAGGTCTGGTAGGCAGCCGCTCCACGTAAAACACTGGTATTCAGCTGAATCTGGTTTGACTGGAAGCCGACCCCAAATTAGTTGGGAAAAGGCTAAAAATGAAAGAAATTGTTACTTTTGAAAATACACCTAAACAAAATGAGAACGATTATTTCAGATACAACGCAAATAAATACAAAGCATCCTTACGTGACTTATGCCGAAGCGATCTCATTAGTATTCCAGAACAATAATTTCGTAACACAACAGATGTCGTTTTTGTAAACAATTGAACAAAATGTTTACAGCGACTCTGAAAACGAGGCAACTGTTAACAAAGTTGTAAAACATTACTTTTAAAAGTCGCACGACATTTACATCCTTTTAACGAAAGGGTAGGCCCTTTATGCAGTACCTACATTTTATTAATTCTTAACCTATGAAGTATGCAAGTGTTCTGATAATACCTAAAAGGTCCAGTACCTATTTTTCTTGATGAGCGCGAGAACAAAAATAAATGTGTGGTCATAACGTGAACCACAACAATTTTCAATGCATTTTAAAAACTGGAAATTGGCAATAATAAAATCCATTTTTAAATTCATTTTCAGCCTTTGGTCAACCCATTTTAGGTGAAACTCAATTCATTCTATGATGGAGACTGAATGCAAAATTCGATTGGCAAAATAGGCTGGGAAATTCAGCATACACTTGAACTATGAACGGCTGAAAAAAGTGAATTCAATTTTGTAACAAATTCGCGGAAAACGTGATTTTTTATATTACATTTTACTTGAAAATGTGTTGGAATCTTTTTCAGAGGTTAGCGATATAAAGCTATACGTAAAGGTACTACATATTTATACTCGGAATAACACAAAAAAAAATTGGATGTCTGTAAAGTCGGTTTATGGACGATATTTTTAAGTGATAACGCCATAAGAACACAATTGGAGGTTCGGAACGTGACGTGACTTTTTTTCGTGCGTACAGCTGGTGTTCATCGATTTATAAGACGTTATCAAGTCAGAAAGAACAAAAAAAACAAAGGAAAAGTAATTTTTAAATAAAAGAAAACAGTGCATGTAAAGTTAAAAATATGTACTCGGCACATAAAAAGTCGCTATATGGCTGAGTGACTGACTGCGTTGTTCTTCTTAACTAGGCAGCCAGTATCTATTAGATGAGGCTTCCATTATAATTTTGGGATAATACAATAATCAATCAATAAATATATAATTCTTCCGTTACTGAGTGAGTGACTGACTGACTGACTGACTGACAGATAACGCACAGCAAAAACTGCTGGTCACTGGAAGCTGAAATTCGGCGTGTAGCTTCCCTACACTCCCTAAAGTAGCATTGCACTCGTAATTCCTACGCGAGCGCGAAAAACCGGGATATGCGCATACGAAGTTAGTATAAAACAAAGTCAAAATCCTATGGTACATACATATTATACTGACGTAATTGGCTTGCTACTTTTATAACACATTAAAACTTGAAAATAATAACTGTCTCCAAAACCAACCCTGTCTTTAACTCGCAATTAATTCCTTAAAAAATAGCTCCGCAATAAAATGAAAACAAAAAAAAGGATTTATTCTGACTCACAAAAACACATCGCATTCGGGTTTACTCCTAACTCGTTGGCCCGGGGCGGCGTCGCGTGGACCAAAACGCAACTAAAAATAATGCAATAAAAACGTATCATACAGCCGCACTGCGTCACCGCACCTAAATGTATTTTAATGGAATACCACCACCACACTATGTATTTAATAATGAAAAGTATTAAATAAAAACATTTTTTAGAAAAATCTGCTGCTGTTTGGCCAAAATAAATGGTTTTGTTCGGGCTAAAAGCATTTCTGTTAAATTTAAATCAAATAATAACATTTCAAAGTTAGGTTTTCGCAATGTTTTTGGAAAAAATATTGGAATAAATAAATATTTAAAAGAATTATGTTTTCAAGCTTCTAACGCATTAACCGTCTGCAAACCAAATAACGTTTATCCGTAGATTTATTATAAATGTACATAGAGCCGGTTCGACAAATATTTAAGAAACGTTGGAGTCTGTCAAAAAAAACATCGTTTTAACGTTATAATAGGCATTCTGATAATTATGACCGTGGTGACAATTTGGATGACGTTTTGAAAACTACGCGCGTCAAAGGTTCGAATAAAATTCATATTTTGTACAATATTTGATACCGAACAATATCTATTTCCACCAATAATGAAAAATTCGAACAGTCGTTCTTAAGAAAAAATAACAAGCACGCTAAATTTCCCCGACCGCGGCGCGTCGGAAAATCCGCACCTTCCAAACACCGTGATCTTCGGTAGGACATCCAATTTACATTTAAATTACGGCTTTTAGCCGCGACTTAAATTTCTTTTTGCCACGAAACTGGCAGCCAGTGGCAGGTTACCTCCACGTTGATACTTTTTGTGACCAACTTTTGAGGTCTTCCCAAAGTATGTTTTATAACAAAAGTGGTTAAGTTGCCTTCTTCAGACTTATTATACTGTCGAGCTTGACGTCAAAGATTGGCTCTAAGTATTGGTAACTTAGTTCTAAATCGAGTTTGTGAGTTGCTGAAATGTTGGATCGGTGTTTTTGGGAAAAACAAAGAGATTTGCGTTCCCTGAGGCTTTTTGATTTTTAGTTTTAAAAAGCGATGTAAAAGTTAAGACCTATTGAATGATTTTGTTTTGAAGTTTCTCGAGCAGATGCTATTATTTTGCCGAGCCGAAATATCGGAATAAATTACGAAACTCCGAATTTTGGCAACATCAGGTAGAAAAACTTCGTCCTGAACCTTTTTTACATTCATAAAATCTTCTGATGACAAAAGTGCCGTCAGATAAGTTCAAAGGTGGACTCACTACTTTTATATTGGTGATGCAAGTTCGTCCATAATATGAGCTCATAAATCGTGGAGACAGTGTGTTTCCAGAAACTTGGCACTCTCTCGGATCTCACTGGAATATAACTGGGATTCGATGAAGTTTTTCGGACTTAAAAAAAACATAGTCTTATTTCAATAGGAAGTGTACAATAGTTAGCGTTGAGTTTTGGTCGCTATTTTGAAGCGCTGATGCCTAATGGCGCAGACTAAACTTTTTAATATTTTACTTTTCTATCAATGTCAAGTATTCTGTTTAGAATTCAGGATTATAATATTTCTAATGATAAAAATAACCAAGTATAAAGTTTAAGTCTACTACAAAAAAATAAGAGGTTAATTTGTTTGTTTGAAAAATACTGTAATGGACTGATACCGCTGCGCCATTGTCGGTGTACTGTGGATGTACTGGCATTCAGCTGTATCCAGTTTGATGGAAGCCGAACCTAACAAAGTAAGAAAACCGGTCAAGTGCGAGCCGGATTCGCCTATCAAGGGTTCCGCGCATTGCTTAACGTTTAAGATTGAACACATACTTTGAATAAAGACTATATTTTTTCTATCGTTGCAGTATAAGACAGTAGATATTACTTGCCAAATTTCATAGTTCTAGGTCAACGGATAATACCTTAAAAAATTTGATTCTCTTGAGAGTGTTGAAATATCCGTTTTCTTGCGGCAGCGTAAAAAGAAGATTATGGCCGTTTCCTTTTTTTTACGTTAACTTACAAGTTTGATGTTTTCACAGCTTCAAGGAACAGTAGACCTGAGTAAATTGTTTTAATTCTAGACAGACAAATGGACGGACGGACGGACGGACAACAAAGTGTCTGTCAATAATTAACACCATATAGCCACTCGTACAGAAACCACCCAAGTTGATAATCACGTCGCGGCAATCGAACAATATTTGCCATTCCGCGTTTGTCCACGACCCAATAACTCGCCGCGCCGATGTTAATAGCCAATTTACAATATTCCTAGCTTAACATCAAGCATACACGCACCGCACACTCGAATGACAACCTTATATTAACTGTGTTATGGTCGTTTGGAGCTTAAATAAATAAAGTGGCCAAGTAAGAGGATTCTGATAACTTTGTTTGCTAAAACTATTTTTCCTTTTAGTTGCTGTATCGTGTTAGCCTATCAATTGCCTGTGATTCTTCAAAGGCTTGCCTGCAGGATGCGACGATCAGGAAACATCTAAAACAGCTTCCTTTTAACGCGACCTATTAATACTGAAGTCCGTTTTAAAATTAGGTAACGGGAATGTTAATCATGGTCGACACAGAGAGTATTGTTTCAGAAGAATACTACCTTAGTATGCATCTGCAACAACACCTACTAAAAATATATGGCGAACTACCGAGTTTTCTTGATACCATATATATATATTTTTTTCCAAAACCTGCTTAAAAAAACTGGTGGAAAGGTTACTTCTCAATATTTTTCGAAGTAAAATTAGTGCCCAAAAATTGCGAGACGGGGCGATGGCTGGACGACTTGGACGTCTTCCTTAGAAATCGACCAGAAGTGGCATAAAACTGGGAACAGTGGAAAGAATGGAGGGAGGCCTTTTTTTTTTTTTTTTTTTTTTTTTATTCATCAATAAGTACAAAAAGTAAACATGTAACAAAATGTGGGCATATGGTTAAATCATTGTACAGTGTAGCAACTACATAATATTATTATAGCACACTGATTCCCAAACTGAGACGAGCTCGTATTTTGGGATTCGGCGGCTCTCCACTCTAGTGTCATTACAATAATTATGACCAAACATTTGCAACATTGGACTCCTTATAGTTAAAATCCATATAATTAAACTTATTTATAATTATGTTATCAACAATGTACTTATGTTCTATTATTTTCCATTCACTGTTCTACTTATCAATTAATATGAGCTTTTCTGTTTCTTCATAATTTAAGGACTTAAGCCAATTAGTTAGTTTAATTTTCAAGTTATATTTATTTAGTTTATATAGTGAGATTTTATTATTAATTTTGATCAACAACATAAGAGCCGAAAGACGTGCACTGCAGTACATAGACCTCCCCAAGATAGTTGGGATTTGCCATAATCGCCACGCTTGGCAGGAGAGTTGACAATCGCAGTGCATGGTATTGAGTTTTACAGATAACGGAGCAGCGCATTCTCCGGCGAGTCCCTTAGTCGCCTCTTACGACACCATAGGGAAAAGATGTGAAGCTAGAAATAAAAATAATAAATCGAAATGTTCTGATGATTCCCGCAGTAAACTTTAATTTATAACTAAAGGCTGGATAAATGTAACCTGTATAATAATATTACGCAAAAAGAATATTAAGTATATAAAAGAACTCCGCCACGTACATTTAGCGAGGACTAATTATTACTTATGCAAACAAAGCTCCTTTGGGAAACGTTAACTGAAATAAAATTTAAATGATCACAGTAGAAATCCCGGCGTTAAATATTTTCCATATAGATATTTGTTTAAGTTTTTCTTTTAGTTATCGTTTGTATTTTTGACCTCAAATCCTGCAAAGGTCAACAGATAAAACTTTTCGCAGAATATTCAATACTATCCACCCATAGCTTTGCTACGCCTTAAAATAGATTTTCGCATCTCCCATTTTTCTCTTTACCAAAATTCATCATAATCAATTCAGAAATTTGAGTTTAAAAACGGAATAAACTCACTTACGTGTTATTAATATTAAATAAGGCATTAAACCGGTTGATTAAAAATGAAACTGCGCTGATTGTTTAACTATATTGTATCTTCTGTGCAGACAGTGAACATGTAGATTAATTTCCAGAGAGTCAAAACAACGAGACGGCCAGCTAAATAATCAAGGCAAATAGACTATCCAAACTAGTGCACCGATCCAATATGGCCACCAAACCCAATGATACCGAGACATTACATTAGAAATTGCAAATGGCTGCCGGCCATCGGACACGCTAATCAGAACAACTGGATCGCAGCGCGCTAACCTGAAATTTAGTTCTCCTAGTTAAACCTCTACTGATGGATCTCGATACAGAGATGATTAGAGGAGTAATTCAACAGCAGGTTTAATTTAATTAATTTTAGTCTGGAACTTTGAAAACTAAATTGCCAGCAAGATATAAGGAACTGTCTATAAAACAAATATTCAAAAGTACTGAGGTTTGATGGTAAATACCCGGAGCTGAATGCGAGAAATTCAAGACCAGTCGTTGTCCCAGTGGTGTGTCCTTTAGAAAGTTGAAGTATTTCATAGGTTTAATGATTTCAAAGTACATTTTGAGGCAAAAAAATCTGCTGAGTTCTCACGGTAACTATTTAAAAACAATCTAAGTTTTCTTATTTAGTAAAATGCCCTGTGACCAATACGTCCTATTGGTTGCTCAAAAATTACTACTCGTTTTTCGTTATAGGTCATTTTCATTATTTTTTTTTTTAACATTGATAGGGAAAGGCGATAGGCCTTAAAATATTTTCAGGTCGTAGGTTCGAACCCCGGCAGACGTTTTACTTTGTGTAAATTATTTCATTACTACTGCTCTCAAAACGGTGAAAAGAAAATATCGTGAGGAAACCGGCATGTCCTAGAACCAAAAATTCGAAAACATGTGACATCTACCAACCCGCACTGGGCCCGCGTGGTGGATTACGGCCCACTCCCTCTCACCGAGAGGAGGCCTGTGTCTCAGCAGTGGGAACATTATAGGCTGATTATGCTTATGTTATTCAGACAAACATAATTCTAGAACGGGTCCCGTAGTACCAAAGTGCCTGCAGATCGATCAATTGGACTAATTGCACGGAAGTCGAATCTGTCTCGGTATTGTTATATTGAAACCGCTATTACCTCCCTCTGCTTATAGAGGAATGAATGGAGGATGATTAGAGGTTTGGGATGGAAGCAAATGCCAGCTGGGTTGAACCTTTATCTAATGTAATGACTATTATTTCTTTTACTCATTTAAATTAACTACTTCCGTGGTCGAGTGGTTTAGGCGTTTGCCATGTGACCCAGTGGTCGTGGGTTCGATTCCCACGGGAAACATACTTTGTAAAGTAGTTTTCCAGTTTGACTAGGACATTGCAGGCATAAATCACCTGATTGTCAGATAAAAAGATGATTCCGTGCTTCGGAAGGCACGTATAAGCCGCCAAATGGCGTTCGTCAAATAAACCATGTCAGAGGCCCCTGAGGTGGTTTAGAAACTCTGACACTAGGGTGTGTGGGGTTGCTAGATCTTACTGCCTTTGAATCAGCCGCCTTTAGAAAGCCTCCTAAGGTCGAGGCTCTCAAGCCTTTGGTTGACATGACTATTGGTACAATGATCGGGAGCCAAGTCAAAATATTTGATTTTTATTTTTATTTCATTTTACTAGTTGACCCGCGCAACTTCGTCTGCGTCACAATTTTCATTACTGGTCCGCTCCTATTGGTATTATCGTGATGATATATAGCCTATAGCCTTCCTTGATAAATGGGCTATCTAACACTGAAAGAATTTTTCAAATCGGATCAAGTAAACAAACAAACAAACTCTTCAGCTTTATACATTAGTATAAATTTGGGAATACAAACATTCGTACATTATATTAATACATCGAGATGGTTTAAACTATTGATAAATGTACAATCCATGAAGTTTCCACATCTTACTATTGTAAGATACAATGCAGATACATGCAATTAATATATGTATGTATATTTAACAAAAAAATAAATAAAAAATCCTCTAAATACTTGATTAACTAATTAATATTTATTTCTTAAACTATTTACTCTGACTCAGAAACCAAAAAGCATGTAATTATTTATTTCTTAAATAAATTCTTTGTTGGGTTAAATATGTCTTTATGATTAAATGATTATTGTAAATAGTGACTAATCTCTGCAGAGGAGCCCTCCAGCCCGCATTTGTACGACAGGGGGGTCGTGGCAAACAACGGGTAAGAGTGAACCTCTCGTCTCATAACCGCTCTAGGCACAAAGTAACATATATTGTTTATTATTTTGCTTATCTTTCTCGACTTATAGGCCTCAATAGTCCTGTCAGTAGAGATAACCGACCTCGGCCAGCATTGCTTTACCTTGAAGATTGAACGAGTGACTTTTATTATTGTACCATACAAGTATGTACACCGTCCGGGAATCAAATCCGCGATACCCAGCACAGCAGTCAATTGCTCAACCACTGCAACAACAATGTCAACAAAGCACACATGACAAGCTTGTGTGTGAAACACTGTTAGAAATAAAAAATTAAACATAGAAACCTTCAGTATTAAATATTAAAGAAACATTAAATCAGACTATACATTCTAAAGCGTTCCATTTCACTACAGTACTTGTTAAACACATTGTCAACAACAAGACACGTTCAAAAGAGAACAGCAATTGAGAATCGAGCGAACGTTTGAGAATCAAGCGATCGTTTGAGAATATACTCCATTTCAGTTTGACTCCAATTGGATACGAAGACAGCATGTTTTATTCGGATGCTGGAGACATTTGAATATTATAATGTCCTGTGTATTTTGAAATTCTGATCTCGGAGTGAATATAAAATTTTGAGAGCTGCATTCGATGTGCTGAAGACTTTTGTAGTATCAGTAGGATAAATCCCGATGATATTTATTAAAGTTCACCACTGTGAGCCAAAAAATAACCAAAAATGTATTTTAAAGTTCACAACACCCTGCTAAAATATTTACTCTCAAAACTCTACTCACTTACTCTTTTTAAATTCTCTTTAAGAATTAAGAAACTTTATGAAAAACAGTGTATGTGCTTATAAAATTTGAGAGTTTCCCTCGATTTTCATGGGATGCCATCATCAGATTCTGACTTGGTGACAATGGGACCACCTCAGGAGTATAGACTTTCGAATGAAAAAATAAATTTTTTAAAATCGGTCCAGAATTGGCGGAATTTTTGAAAAAGTCGGTTAAAAAATGTTATGCTTCAATTTTTATAATACTGAAGCCGCCCGTGTCCCCAAAAACTTAAACAATCACACGATAAAACTAAACGCGTTCTAAAACTAACAACCCTTTACAAAGCTAAGTTCGCATCTTTTATTCAAACAGGTTATAAAAATCCCATCCAATACCATCCGGGTAAACAGAGAACCACTTCACATTTAGCACTAAAAACTTTAGTGGCACTAAAACTAAGCCCAGTGAAATAACGGTATTAGTGAGACTTGATCCCACATGATTATTGCTCGACCTAAAAGATTGTTGTTATAGCAATAAACTAGGATTGATGTGATCGCTTTCAAATTGGGTTTGTGGAGCGTGGGAGGCGTGGGTCAGCAAAGATTTTTTAGGAATAAACGATGCAAGGTTTTTGATGTTTAGCAAAATTGGTCTCTTTGAACAGTAACATATGTTTCCTCATCTATACTTATATATAAAGCTTTCGTTTGTTTGTTTGTTTGTTAGCTTGAACGCGCTAATGAAACAACTGGTCTTACTCTTCTTTGGGTTGAGAAATTTGTTCGAAAGAGTCGCCGCGGCCCTGTAACGCAAAGGGCACTAGCAGGAACACGGATGGGTTTTAGTCAGTAAGAGTCTGACACTCCCTTCTACTTCACCCAGAGTCACCCTGGAGGAGTCATTTGATGATATCCTATCTTTAAAAAAATGGTTACATAGCTAAATAATTAGGTACAACTATTAATATTAATCATTAAAACTTAGTAGTATAGACAAGTAGCTCAGTGTCAGTTTTATCAACGTAGCGTAGGTAGTTCTTGGCAATCACTGGGTCGCAAGTTCGATCCCCAGACAAATTCAGATTGGAATATGCTATTCGCAACAGTGGATTTCAACGCCAAGACTTTCGTACCATTCAAACAATTTTTCGAACCAGCGTGTTCGCGACAACGTCATTCGATATAGCGGTTTTCGACTTAATGTGTTTTCGAACTGGCGTACCACTCTTAATTTTTTTTGAAAAGGCGTGCGTCGCAATAACGTCATTCGAATCTTCGTATCACTCCCATATAAAAAAAAAAACGTTTATTTTCAGGCGTCGAAGGCCCATAGCGTGTTAGTATTACCAAACAAACTTAAAAACTATGTTAGTAGTAAGACAGATGCACATATGAGTACAAACTAAAACATAGCATGCGTGCGTAATAAAACCGAATTCCGCGCGGACGAAGTAATACAATAAAACGATTTCAAAATCATTAATCATCTAGAAAATAACATTTAAATGCGTTATTACAGTTCTCCAATTTAAACATCTACCCCAAAATTTTCAAACATATTCTGTAGAACCAGCTTCATGCTGCAGTAAACCCGAAATATTTCATCCATAAATAACTCCAATCACTTATCCATCGCTCGCTCGCAATTCCAGATACGGCCAATCCTGCGATAGAAAATAGCCAGACTAACACAGTAACCTACATAGAGAGTGGTAATCCTTCGGAAAGGAATTCTTGTGAGCTCAATGCTCGAGTGCATTCAAATATTTGCTGAGGAGAGGCGTGAAGTGGAACGGAGTTGAAGTGAGGAGTCAAATGCAGGCGAGGAGGAAGCTGGTCGTTATCGAGGTTTCACGCCAGACGGGGGTGGCTTATGTGGGGCGCGGTGCACACCGGATTGTAACCTTCAGTGAAGCACTTTTGTCATGATCTCTAATGTAAGTGTACAATGGGGTATTTTACTAAACAAATCTAATTAGTCCGTCTGATAAATTTTCAAAAAATATTCGACACGTATTTTTTCTTTTTTCATGTAAAAAAATAATACGGCACGTAACAGCTGCTTATTTTCATGATAGAACTTTTATTGAAGAGACATCATACGTTGTGTTACTTTCTAAAATTGACAAACACAGAATCATAGATTACTTCAATCCTCATGTGGAAATTTAACCATAATGATTTCACACTCAAAATCAAAACCAAAAGTAATTTTTAAAATTATGCTGAAAACTTTTCAACGTCAATAATTTTGATGAAAACAGTCTCAAAACTCTCGCCCATCACCGTTTTCTAGTGTTTTAGCTGGTTCTGTATAAAACACGATAGATAATATGTTAATGCATGAACATGAACATGCAGGTAACTATATGTATAGTGACATCAAATTCACAACAATCCGGTAGGGACAGTAATCAAAACCAATAATCATGAACTATCAAGCGTCATTAATTGCAATTTGTGTTTGATTTGGCATGTAATGATCGTAACATATCGCGTTGGCAACTAATAAAGATAAATTGACGCAATTATGATCTTATCATGAACCATCCATAACATTTAGTTGGAAACTAATAGCACAGAGGTCATATTTTGTGAAATTTACGGAACATTTTCATTGGAATTGTTAATTTGTCTGATATTGATTGTGTCATGTGCTTGCATTTTGGACTGCTTGTAACTATGTAGTTCTGTCAAGCTCTTTTAGTAAATGGTTATGTTGACTTACATTAAGGTTAAAAACATTATCTAAACTTGGAATGATAAAGGTTTCCAGGTGCAGCAGATTCATAGGCAAAAAAAAACGCTGGTTATTCGCCAAAGGATAGGCATTTGTAGTAGGTAGCTACATATTAGGTGTGTGTTTACTTGTGTTATAATTAGTTCTCAAAATAGACGCGTTTCTGACATATTGGCTACAGACTGCATGAGATAAATTAGCTATAAAAATATAGGTGAGGCCCGGGAATGGGGCCACATAGACTAAAAATGATAATTAGAGGGGTGACGAGTCAATCAGGCAAACTTCAGGATAATAGGATAAAACCATCTTTGAGGAAATACTAACTGGATTACTTTTTCGGTTAGTTACGCTACGGTGTGACAGGCACCCCTGTTGCGTGCATAGGATTTCCTTATGTATATCGTAAGGTGCTTCAGGAACACATTCGGTTGATAGTAAATTTTTGAATAAAGCCTTTTTATGCGGCTGTAAAATAAAAGTTGCTGCATGATGAGCCTTCCGTGTTCCTTCTAACTTCCTCATAGTAATAACTTGGGTTTTGTGGACTCTTTATTGTGTCTTTTATTTATTTTTAACTTCAGTTTGTTTCAGTTTTCGGATGAGGACCGCTTCAAAAGTAGAATGCTCTGAAAAATATTTAGGACTCTTTTGTTAACATTTATTAAACGGTTAATTTAGCTTGTTCTGTTTTTGTTAATTTATTTGTTTGTGTCGACAGATTGATTCGAGTGACAATTCTACAAATCTCATTCGCACTCTGTTATAAATTTATAAAAATGAGTATTTTTGGAAATTTGTGACTGGCATGCGAACGCAACCGTTGTTTATAAATTAGTAGCATTGACCTTCAAATAGTTGATACACTTTTTTCAGTTTTTATTTTCATTCAACTTTAGTGCGTTCAGCTAACCTTGTCGTCTTCTTTCAAAGAAAACTAAAACAAATAATGGTCACTCAATCAATCCATTCGCCTAGCCTTTTCTGTAACCGGTCGGATTCCAGTCTAACCGTAGTTTAGTACCAGTATTTTACAAGAAGCAACTGACTCAATATAAAAGCAGCAACTATTATTGTAGTTAAAGATGAAATTGTTAAAGAAAACGAAAGTAAATTAAAAACGTCTTAGATACAAGAACTGCGTAACGACAATGTGAAATTAAAACAGAAACCTCTTTGAGTTGTAAACTGAGCGATGCTTTCTGTTACAGCAACGTTTAAGTGTGGAAATCTTGGCACATAGAATCAATGCGGAAAAGACGTCTTGATTAATAATACCTACAATTTATTTTATTCAAGAGAAAACTATCAACTTACACTGATTTATCATCATTCTTGAATCTCTCGACTGGTATCCCTGGTGACAATGACTTTAAAGAAAACGAAGTAAGGAAACATATAAAACAAATGATATCGAACTGTTTTTATGTGAGTATAGCCCCTCCGCCGCCACTTACTTCCTTTTTTCAAAGTTGCGGGCGCGATCTATCATGCATGTGGGGATTGAAAACACTTAAACAAACAAAAAATGTTAGGAACATGGTGCCCTAAAATGTCACGTTGACGAGATATTTGATGGTAAAGTCACCAGCAGATCGTGCGCCGCAATTTTGAAAAAATCAAAATGTTGGCAGGCCGGCTCTGCCACAATGTCTCTATGCTCTCTCTTTTGTCAAATAGTTCAACTCATTTATTCAATTCATGAGATTGTGGAAATGTCAGATAGTTTTATTGCATCAGTAACTATTTTCCACGGTCTCCTCTGTCTCCAGAGTTCCATCTATTAATCTGCCAAATTTCATCACAATCGGATCAGCGATTTAGGCGTGAAATCGTAACAAACACACTTCTGCACTATTAAGTTAGGTTTAGGATTAGGGAGCATATTATTCAACCTTACAACTCTCTGCAGACTGTAAGTAATAGTAAACCTAGATAGAACATTTTCAAGAACATTTTCGTTATAATATACAAAAATGTGTACTGGAAAATCGTTTTATTTCCACAACCCCGTCAAGAACAAACATTTAGTCAAGTTCTCATTAAACAGGATTGCAACACGGAGTGGCCAAGGTAAGGGAAATTACTTTCGTTCTTCACTACTTTTTAAAAGCACTACCGACTTGTTTTCCTCGTTGAAACTTTCCTGCTAGTTTGAATTAAAGGTGTATCAGATGCTTTACTTGACTGAGCTGTACTGGAGTGGATTAGTTGCTGGGAACTCATTTTAAGTTCAGCTGGGTGTGCCTGTTCGGACTCAGACGAACCGTCTATTTTCCCGGTCCGTCTAAGGAGACGGATATACCAGTGGCAGTACAATTAATATGACACTGTTAACATTTAGATGGATCGGAGATAAATAACGGATCCGGGTTTTTAGTCGGATGTTTTGCCGCTGCGAAGAGTCATCTAAATGCCCGGATAGGATGTAGTGTGAATGAACCATGCCTATCGTCTTCCGTTTAAACAGACGGTCCGTCTCAGTGGAAACGTGGGACAAGTGGAAATCTCATATCAAAAAAAAAATATTTACAAAAAAATAAAACCGACTTCAAAAAAGAAAACATTACAAAGTTATACAAACATATATAGTATAAAATAACTTTAATTTCAGAAGTCGGTGTCAAAAAAACAAATAAAATACCAAAAACACTGACTTCCGAAATTAAAGTTATTTTATACTTTGTCGATTTTATATTTTTGTAAAAAGTTTTTTTTATTTTTCACTGAAAACAAACACAGCGTACCGGCTCGATGTTATGTAATGAACTGGTTCAAACAATCAACAGACATGCAATTTCAGAAATCCCGATCCATTTGCTATCATTTATTGAAGAGTTCCGTAGCCTACTTCCGAAGTTCTTCATCAGATCTTCACCAAATTCAAATGGGACCAGTCCGGGAAAATACTCTTCCAAACAAAAAAAATATCATCTAAATCGGTTAAAAATTGGCGAAAATATCGCTGAACAAACATTTTTTATGGGACCCCATCATCAGATCCTGACTTATACCTTCCATCATCTGCTCAGCAACATGAGATGATGATTATCAGGCACAAATATCTAAATTGCAATTTCTTGAAAAACATTGATTGTGCCTATAAAATTTGAGGGTTTCCCTCGATTTTCATGAGATTCCATCATCAGATTCTGACTTGGTGACAATGGAACCACCTGGAGGCTTTCGAATAAAAAAATAATTTTTAAAATCGGTCCACAATTGGCGGAGATATCTGTGAACATACATAAAAAAAACTACATACAGCCACACATAGAACCTCGTCCTTTTTGAGGAAGTCGGTTAATAAACAAACCTCGGTGTAGTTTTAAATCAAATAAACCATGTCTAGCTCCGAGCTAGCCCTAAATAAAAATAAAAATAAATAAATTAAATAATTTTAGGAAAGCGGAAATCCTGTAATGATGATGAAAGCGCAACAGTCGAACAAGTAACGTTTACTGCAGATACTTTCAGAACAGAATTAGGCCATGAAAATGTGCAAGGCCGAAAAAATGACCCTACATCAAAACGTAACGGATTTACCACTCGGTATTCTCATAGATTTTGTACTTTTTGACCATTAAAAAGCTGAAAAGTTTGATCGTTTGTTTGGTTGAACGCGCTAATCTCAGAAACTACTGTTTCGAATTGAAAAATTATCTTAGTTTTGGTTAGGCTATTTATCGAGGAAGCCTATCCTACATAACATCACGCTACGACTACTAGGAGCAGAGCATTAATGTAAATTGTGATTCAAACGAATTCGCATAGTTACTAGAACGAAGTCACTGATGAAAATAATTTAAATTTTGTCTCTTGACACTTTGACCTTGAAAACTGACAACCACAAAAGAAAAATATTGTGCAACCATTTTAATGTATTGGCATCCTCGACAGAAATCCTCCACAATTTTAAAACATTTCTCTCGATATTGCAGAGGAGACATATCGTTTTACTTCAGTGTTCAATAAACAGCGGTGGACACAGCACGATTTATTGGCGCCACCTCGTACCAGAGCCGGACATTGAATGCTGCTGTATTTTATTTATTCTACAGATTTACTTCCAAGCTCTAATTCAGAAGGGAATAATGGGTCGTGTCAGGCTTACACAGAGCTTTACAGTTGGATTTTTGTATTGATAGAGATTTTTTTTCTGTTAGTCAAGATTAGATTGTGACTAAGTAATAACAGCCACACAGGTCGATCTTCAACGTTAAGCAACGTTTGCCAAGGTTGGTCTGCGGATGGATGACTATCTTAACATACCGAGTTTCCTCCGTGTCTCGGAAAGCACGTTGGTCCCGGTTGTCATTTGTAGATCTTTGGCAGTCGTTACGGATTATCAGAAGCCAGTAAATCTGACTCCAGTCTTGCCAAAAAGTACCGTGTTACTGAGTTAATGGGATGTGGAGCTCGGCATACAATAGCAGCGTCATTGGCATTTATCAGCACACAGTAACCAAGAGTAAGCAGACTACCCAAATAACATTTTGGTGTCAGTTACAGGCTTTTTTATGACTTTTAAGTAATATAACAGGGTTATAATTACCTCAGTTATAACTAAAGACGATATAGAGGAGTTCACAAAGAAGTTTTAGCCCCAATCGCGGCACTAAAACTTTAATGGACGACGTAATACAGCTTTGAGAGTTATAATGGTGCTAGTAGCAGCAAGTATACTTAAGACGTCATAGCTTTAACCTTTCTGTGACACCCAAGTCTTTATAAAAGTATTCACCGACTCCTTTTAACACTTATTGTTGTATAGTTGTTGCAATGAAGTCTTTTATATAAGTTAAGGTGTTATATTGGATGTTATTGTAGACATAGCTTATAAAATAGAGTTTGTAGAGAGTTTAGTAACACGAGATACTAAAAGTGTCATACAACTCCTCTATCTAGGTTTAACCTGTAATAAAGGATTTTAATAAAGCTTATTGTGTTAGGCAGTACTCTTTTAAAGACGTTCTAAAGATATTGGTGTCAAACAACGCAAGTATGGGTCGTTATTAACACTAACATCACTTTTGTTAATTTCGCCATTGTTTTGGTAACCTAACAATTAAAATTATTTCGAGTTGTTCAACATTTGGCTACAATATTATTTTACAATACAATATCATTTATTATTTGAAGCGTTCTATAAATTCTACTTAATTTTACAAGCCACTGCTCAGGAAGCAGGAATGAAAAATAATGTTTAGCTTGAGGTGTCTATTTTATTATCATAACTTTTCTTTTAAATCTTTAATAAATCCTAGGCGCGTTAAAATTGATATGAGAAACATGGTATACATTTACCGTAAAATCATAAGGGCAGTAATTTTTGACTTTACATACTTAAATAACTTAATATTCCATAATATTATTCTGTTGTGTTGAATAATCGATGACATAACACTTCCACTACGAACAGATTTAATATTAATAAAGTTACAGGCTTTTGCAATCTTGACGGACGCCAAAAGTTAAACAGTTGATATATAATGTACTCAAGAAGTTATTAGTGGCAAAGCATTCTTATTCGATGCTTTCCTACCACCTGTAGTGTTTACCAACCCTATATTACAACGGTAATACCGGTTAACGTAGTAGCTGACGATGAATAAACGCTCCTGTGCCGCTTTAATATCTTTGCAACACCGTACTATAAGGATTTCTATAATTTTTACCCTTAAAACTGTGGGCCTCATTCCTGGTTACAAGAGAGTTAGAGCATGCTCTAACTCAGTTGCACAGGTATCCGGTAACACTTTTATACTCCAATGGAACTGATTTACGAGTCTTATATCGGTTTAAAGAAATTTATTTCTCATAAGAACTTACAGTCCGCTTATAATGAGATACAGAGTAAATATGTTAATACAGTACAATACAATTTCCTCCAGAGTATTATAAGTTACAATGTACATTATAGGTTTTTTTAACGCTTTTGTGTTAGTTGGGTAATCCTTTCACCACGATACTACAGTGGTCTATTCTTTCAGCACCTCACGGTGTAAACTTAGAATAAAGGGAACTGTCATTCTATCTTCATCATATCAGCCGAAGAACGTCCACTGCTGAACGGCAGCCTCCCCACGCGCGTCGCCACAACCACCCGTCCTGCGCATCTCGCATCCATCGGCTACCCTCGACCTTCACCAGGTTATCGGTCCACCTTGTGGGAGGCCTTCCAACGTTGCGTCTTCCGGTACGCGGTCGCCACTCCAGAACTTTCAGCCCCATCGACCATCTGTTCCGCGCGCAATATGCCCTGCTTACTGCCACTTTAGTTTGGTGATAAGGCCAATTGTGAGCGATATTCAATCTTATTTGTTTGACAGCTTACTTCATGTTAATTTCACCTTAGCTTACGCAGTGAGACAATTACTGCCGGTTGGTTTTTTAATCCTCTCACCGTGAACACTCAGGTTGGAGTGAGCGCGAAGGCAACTGTCATTCCATCTTCATTACATGGATTGACAGCTCACTTCGTGATCACTTCACCCGAACCTACGCTTCGACATGTTTACAGAATCGCACTGCTGAACGAGCCGAGCACGAGCGGAGTACGAGCCGAGCCAAAATTCGTGTAGTGTGGGCCTACTTACGAGCCTCGAACAAGTGCGCTTCATGGGTTTGGCTCGTGCTCGACTGTGCTTCGCCTATTGTTGGTTTTGCATCGCGCTCCCAGTGCGCGAGAAGAGTAATTATTATAATCTTGTGGTACGTCCACACTTGACACCACGAGTAGAGTGACACGGCTTATGCTCAGCTCGTTCTCGGCTCGTCTAGCATAGACCCACCTTTAGAGCCACAAACAACGGCAAAACGTTAATTCTGCTAACAAAACTTAAATAGAAATGCATTCCATAGTAAGTTTAGTACCATACATGTAGGTATATCACACGCACACAAAGGAAATTGCTTTAAAAAATACATCACAGTGTCAGGATGGAAGCTAAACTAAGTAACATTTTATCTCTTTGAACGAACATCAATAAAAAATAGCTGTACGGGCATTACGGGCGTACGGCTAGTAATGGGAATCTCACACAAAGGAGGTTGCTAACAGAATAGGTTATAAATCTGAAAGCGACGGGATATTAAGCATTTTTTTCCAATCACGGAGCCGGGGATGGTTCGAGCAAAAACGTTGTGTTAATACTAATTTTGAGATGGAAGATGAATAGCATTGGGAGTTGCTGCTTCGGTTTTGTTGTGTGATAAGTTTAATTTCGTTGTGTTTGTTATTTGGGCGCTAATTCATTCAGGTGGCAATATCGGTGGTAACGTTTTTTAATGAGTCCAAAATATGTAAACAAATGCTTTCGAATAGATGAATAAAACCTTAGATTGTTTGAACCCAATGTGGATACCTAGGTCCTGATAGCTACCACCTGGGTTGTAAGCCAAGAGTGTATGGGTTATATCCGGACAAGCATGCTCCATCATCGACGACATTATTAATTTACGTCAGGTGATTGTCAAACTCGAGCTGTCTTTTGGGATGTTGTTTATCGTTAAGGCGGAAACCCACTGCAGCGCATGGATAAGTGACGCACGTGAGTGAGGCTTCACCTTGCATGAAAATATATTATGAGATTATCTCCACCGCAACGCACGGACACGCTACGCATCAATTGATGTCATTGGTACACGCGTAGCTTGCTCGAATAGCTCAAACAGCTGAACGCTGTCAACGCCATGCACGCTGTGCACGCGGCACAGCGTGTACCGCGTGCACAGCGTGCTTAGCGTTAACCCACGACGTTAATACACGAATATTAACCCTCGACTATGTCAAAACCATATTCTTGCAAAAAAAACGTTCGTAGCCTCTCTGTGTGCCACGCTACGTTTGTACATAGTCGTGGGTGTGACTGCAGCTGATGTATATGTTCAAATCACACGGTAATCTCTGCTTGCGCGATGCAGTATTTCGACATAGTAGTTCGCTACTATTTAGATAGATGGCGTCGCGGTTCTTTTTGTTGCAATGTAGATTTGCTCCGTTGGTTTTTCATTGATGCCGCTACAGTTTCACAGTAGCATTGAAGTTATAAAGCTCCCTTTACATAGTACTCCATAGCAAGGAGCACTCATCACAATTCATGAATAACATTGACAGTAATTGAAAGAGAAGTCTTTTCGCCGATTGGTGCACAAACTTGGAGTTTACGAGGTTGTAAACATTTTGCAGGTAACGACATCCTTGGCGAGGGTTGAGCGCCCCATCAAATTGTAGATGCTATCAAATGCTTTGTGGAGTTGTTTAAACTCTGGGTTCAGTACTTACTGACTTTTAAATGTGAAGTATTTTTAGTGGGTTGTCCTTGTTTCATTATTAATCGCTAGTGAATCATTAAGAAAAAACGGTGCTATAATGGAATACTTTATACCATAGCACCTAATCTTATCTTAAATATAAAATTATAGTGTGTGGACGTTCTCATGATTTCAAAAAATCGGTTTCGACTCCGATTCGTTTTTTTAATGAACTTACACTTCCGCTATACCTATGTCATCTAAGACTACATTTTATTCTGAAACAAGTCAGAGATAGACCACTATATAACTAATTCATAAAGCGTACCTTTTTGAGATAATATCAATACTACTCTCATGAAAAGATTAATTCTATTTTAGGTTTCCTATTGGAAAAAAAAGTTGGCCAAAGAAAGGCCCGTTAAATAGGCTTTCAATTGCGACTAGTTTAGATCTTATACAAAAAGCTCCCTCGAAAGGCAAAATATCTAGTATCTTTAGTTAGATCACCCCATTCAATTCAAAACCAACCAAAATAACTAAATCAATCAACACGCTGTGAATAGAGAAAGCCAAACAAGTTTTATATAGAAATAGAGGCAAGTTGCAAGTATTCATTAAACTAGTTCGCAGCCTGAATCACTTACGGCTGATTTCTATAGTAACACAATGGATATTGACGCGCTTTCTATTTGCTATCTTGTGAGCCTCTTTTGAGGGCAATGGGTAGGAGGGAACACGTATCGATAGTCGAAAGAAAGTGATTTTTTAGGTTTGCAACTACCGGAGTGTGATCAAGGCACCCTCCGAAAATTTGTAAATTACGGACTGTTACTGAAATATCCCTTACGAAAAAATTTCCTACTTGAAAATCGAATCCAAGACCCCACCGTCAGTTTGCAGTAACTACTACAGACTACGGCGTAGCCATGTCAAGTCAGAGCGCTACGCCGTAGCACTTCACTAAATGGCAATGCATTGACTTATAAATAGTTTCGCAATAGCTCATTCTGGTTTATTATTATACATGCTGCCTGCTGGCCTAGCTATACGTGGAAATTATGTTTTTTCTAAGGAGTAAGAAAAAAAAAACAACAATCGTTGATCTTTTCCGGAAACATTTCGTGGCAATCCAAGACAGTTCATCTGTCCAGGACTTATCAAGTGTCATTTTACTGGTAGTAAATACTGAAAAAGTTCCATATTAGTTTAAGTAGAAATATTTTGACCTTGAGTATTTAAAGCAAGGTGGTTGTCACCCACAGTCAGTTGTGTTTTAATTATTAAGCTATTAATTTAAATTTTTCGTCCATCGATAAACGTACCACCCTACCAACGCAGACTATTGTCCGAACATTACAATGACTCACAAGCGTGTGTAGCGTGCCTTATTTATAATTAAATATCGTTTGTCTAACAACACCAGCCATGTTGAATGTCTATGACAGAACTGAATGGAACTGCCAACTTTGTTATATGAGTGAAAAACTCTCTGGATTTTATTTTGAAGGATATTTTTTATAGGCTGGAAATGTAGGCCATCTGTTAGAGTATCAGTTTGAGCATCTATTTTAGGTGAGGGTCTATTCATAGGGAGTCGAATAAAAGTTATTAAAAAGTGAGATTCGATGTGAAATTTAACTTATAAAATAACTAAAATTTACAAATACCCTAAACTAAAAACAAACTAAAATTTTGCATCAAAAAATTCATCCTCAACTTAACTTATATTGGCCTTGAACGATGATCTTTTTTTTCATGGCTTTCCATATTTGTAAAGTTCTAGTTTTACAGCGATTTCTAGGGAGAGGCAAAACAAATGTAATTTTGTGAGTTGTGACTCATTTTACGCAACTAACAACTCACATAATTACGTTCGTTTGGCCTCACACTTAACCTGTCCGCATGCCGCTTCGTAGGTAATAAACAGCAGTTCGAACAAGAATTCTACTAAAGGATTGAAGAAATTTCTTTATCTTCTTTAAAATACCGCCTACCAATACAACCATCTCATATATCCTGTTTTGACTCAACCTAAACAAAAATTGAGCAACATAATTATGATGGGCTGGTTCACCCTAAGAGTGCTAGCTACCTACCCGCCAACCTTCATGATATCCACTTACTTTTGTACTTTTCTCTCCCTCGGACCAACGTGTTGCAGTCAATTTATGTAGATGATGCTTTGAGGAAGTTGTTAAGATCACGACCGGGTGAAAGGGGGGGTGGGAGGTGAGTTTTTATAACTGGGCTTATTTGTTTTCGTTATGCTTTTGGTTTTGTGTGGTTAAGAGTTCAAAATTACAGGCTTATTTCTCGAAACAATCATAATATCCCCGTTGTTATACCATTCACTTAGTATGCTGAAGTGAAAAAGCAAGAACATTGAATAAAGTTCCAAAGGTATTAATTTTCTTCATCAATTGAGTGGGAAGACGTCCATTGCTGGACACGACCCTCCCTCAAAAGTTTCTACAAGGACAGGGTTTGGTGCGTCTTGGATCCAGCGCATTCCTTTCAAACTAACCCCCAAAAGAAATAAATCAGTCACCAATTATTAATTAGAGTACTTTGTGCATACCTTGTGCGGAATTTGTTCGAAAGAGTCACCGCGGCGCTGGAACGCAAAGAGCATTAGGAGGAACGCGGATAGGTTTTAGTCAGTAAGAGTCTGACACTTCCTTCTGCTCCACCTAGAGCGGAATAAGAAATCATCAAATGACTGCTTCATTTGATGATTTCCCATCCTTAAAAATAGTCTACCATAGTACTTGTATTTTGGTAGATTTACATACCATACCATACCAGTACCTATACTGGTATGGCAGGTAGAGCTACAAAAATAACCTATTTATTAAGTTGTGTTTTGTTTAAGAATTATTTAAGTCCAGAATCCAGTAAAAGAATAACCCGAAAGCTACTTCTCGTTACTGTGCTTTGCTTTCTTCTCTTGATGAAGCATTACTTTTGAGCACCTCTTCACGATTTTAATTAGTAAGAACAGGATCTGAAAGCCGTTGTCTTAGAAGATAATTACTAAAACATAGTGCTATAGTGGTGCTGTAAGTCAGCTGGGAGTGGCTGCTGCCAACGACTGTTAATGAATATTAATGTTTGGGATGCTGGCTTGGTGGTGTTGGAACAGCGTTTCAGTTGCGGCCCGTAGTACTGTAATGGAGATAGAGAATTATTCCTGCTAATAGAATCACTAACACCTCATTATCATAAAGCACCTACTTTAATGCAAAATTTGACTAAAGTAATATTTAACAAATACCTAACACCAAAATAATGTTTTGTAGAAGTAGTTTGTGGTTTTGACTGTTATTGATGCTCCACATAGACAGCAAGCAGAAACTCCACATATACTTGGAATGATGGCGCTGATCCTAGATAGAATGCAAGCTTTTGACAATGGAATTGGCGATTTCCGAAACTCAAGTTAAGTACTGAAAACGTATTACTCTATTCCGACTATTTCCTTTCTTCTCGCTCCGCTTTATACGAAATCCCATCCCTTACAGTTTCTGTTATCTCACGGAAGCGTAACACCGCTTCCCTCTCCGAGTATCCGAATGTTTATCGCAATGGAATGGCCTGTGCCTCCAGAAATGGTAAACGTTACAGCTAGAATAGTTTACATCCGTAGTCCGTACTGATGGAACACTGGCAGGAATAAATAATAAGGAAAAGAAAGAAAGAGAAGCCGTTGATTTCATTAAAAAAGACACACGAGAGTACCATAATGTTGAAATATATATAATTCTTCCGTCACTGACTGACCAGTTGTTTTGGCTGTGCATTACCTGTCAGTCACTCAGACTGACAGACAACGCACAGCCGAAACAACTGGTCATAGAAAGCTGAAATCTGGCATAAAGCTTCCCTGCACTCCGTAGGGGAGCACTAAAAGAGGATTTCTCGAAATTCTTACGTACGAAGTCGTAGGCAAAAGCTACTGTTAACTAAAACGAAATAGAAAAATAAAAATTAAGTATAAGCTAGATTGGAAAGCATTGGCCATGGTCAATGTCGTCAACAAAACAAAGAATTTTATGGACAAGTTTCTCTCGTCGTAGACCTCATCCAATAAAGGGCATTAGGAGGAACACCGATGGGTTTTAGTCAGTAAGAGTCTAACACTCCCTTCCGCTCCGGAAGGTAGTGCTTACTGCCGCCCAGAGCGGAAGGAATCTTTTGATGATTCCCATAATTAAAAAATCAAAAAGACCTCATCCATAGATCAAGCGAAACAGAGGTAAAAAGTGGGCATAAAATAAACTGCAAACCTCACATTTTTTCTCAAATAATAATTAATTTACCTCTGAGTAGGGTCTGTGACCAACATTTGCTAACTCACTTGACTATTAGCAAAAAGTAGTCAAATGGGTTAAATAGTGTTGGTCACAGACCCTACTAAGCTCCACATATTTCACAAAATTTTTCATTTGCTCCGTCATTATAATACAATTTTTACATACTCATGCTCCTTTTCACGTCCTATACAAATACGGGCTGTACCGTCAGTTCTTACAAAGTCGCCCCCAGTCATTACAGAATTCAATTTGTATCGAGCTGAGCTTTGTGAAGACCGTTCAGTCGAATGACTTGCGCTTTGCACTTTTTAAACACATTGTCGGTACGAGAATGGATCCTTTTTACGTGTTCTGAATAGGAATTAACGATACTTGAAAGTATCGGAATGATAATATTCAAAGTTAAATTCTAGTGTAATTTGTAAAGAATTCAAATTAACATAAAGAAAATATACGTTTTTGAAGAACTAGAAACTACTCCAGTCTTTTTAGAATTGACTATAACACGGATTCTGCAAACCATGGAAATTAAAATATTAAAGCCAGCTCTGAGTAAAAATACCGACTTCTATGCTCAAAAAAATCTGTTGTTCAGTATATTTTGTCGAATTATGCACACATAAATGTTATGGAGCAGACGACTTCTTTTTCGCAATTTTGGGGTTAGTTCCATAGTAAAAGTTATTCATAATGATGAGAACAATTTTATTAGCCTTGAAGAGGTATTGCGTTTATTCTGTTGCACGTTGTATAGATATATCATTCTATGGTTAAATGCGGTGACCATTTAACCACATCTAAATACACCAGAACCCGTGACTTAAGAATTTCTAAAAGTCACTCGACTTCTTTATCTCCTAAAACCGAAGCCTTTATTTTTATAAAGTCAATTCTCAATCACTCAGCAGGCCCACTCAAGTACATTACTTTAATGTACGAAATACACAAGTAATTTAATTTCAATACTCGTTCGAGCCCAACGACGTTACCCAATCATCCCTAACGGCATACTAAAACCTAAAAACAGAATTTTATTTGGGAAACTAGGCCAAGTAGGTACCTCCGAGCTATTAATTCGGAGGGTGCACCTAAATATTAAGTACATGGACTATAAATATTAAATGGTCGATCTGTGAAAAAGTCTAGTGGCGTCCGGTCGGTAAATTGGCTTTATTGGACGAAATACGTAAAAGGAAATAGCGGTGTTGGAAGCGCCGCTCTGTGCCACACTGAATGCTACAAACCGTGTTGGGAAATTGAACTTAGAACTTTGTACAGTGTAAATGTTTTTACTTTAATTCATTAGCAATCTTGTGGAGGGTGGAAGTTTTTATGAATTATGGATAACTTTTACTAAGGGACAAAAACTGACATCGGAAACCAAACTCAGCCCTTCTTCTCACCTACATTTCATCAGGTTGTACGAATATCAAAGTACTACGCCCGCATATTGTGTCAACTTATGTAATGTTTTCTTCATCTAGCTTATCTGTGATGTACGTACATAATAACTGTGTTGTGTTCTAAGCTGATTTTTTTTCCTCATAATTCAACCCATTCTAAAAGTTTTTCAAATTCCTGGTTACTTACTACCTCCCTGAAAGATAGCCAAGTCACTTTTTAAACTCGTACAGATCTTAGGAAGATGGGGCCCATGTATTAGTTACAGACTTTTTTCGAGGTGGACTAAGCGGTCGACCTTAACCTACTTCTAGTCTAGCCTTCTCTATTTTTTGAAATTCCGACTTTACTCTTTCTAAATCTGAACACACATACAGATGCTTTAGGATTCAAAGCTTCTAGCTTACATAAAGCCCTGTCCAGGTATCTCCGATAGTTTTCTTTAGTGAAAATATTTCAAAAATAAAAATTAAGACGCAGAAGTTTAAAACAGCAAGATTCTATTACGCAGAGCTAACTTTCAATCGTAAAACAGCCACTATCCGGATAATCTATTGGAACTTCTTTCAACTTATAACATGCTAACAAACAGCAATAACTTGTTAGTAACTTCAGAAACTTTTAGCTCGCTAAGAAGCAGTTTATCACTAATATTCTATTCTTTGTGCTCGTCTTTTTCAAGGTCTGTAGAACTTGGCACATGAGAACCTTTTCCACAGTTAATATCAGAATGATTTTGATACTGTGTCCGATTGTTATGCTGAGTCTGTGTATTCTGACAGCTATATCGTGTGTAGTGTGAATGGTATACTGCACCATCGACCACGTCTTTGCTTACCATCAGGTGAGATAGTAGACAAACGTGAACGAACAAAAGCATTTAATACACTGTTCAAAATTGAATTGGTGTCAAGTAGGTAATTCAATCTTACGACCACTACTGTCAAACGCTATTGACAAATCCAACCAAAAGATAAAATTGATCTAAAAAAATGTAACAACGACAATATCGATTAAAGGAAGGAAGTCAAGACGTTCAACTCCGCTCCATAATGAATTCAGGAGCCATTTCACGCTCTCGAAAACTTTTTATCACGCCGTTCCTTTTTACTGTGACTGAAGGAATGGCCGATTCCGATCGTCTTATTGACAACGTTTATTTTGTGGGTAATTTATGTATTGTTATTGGAGGGTGGGTGCTGTCGATGATTATGCGCAATTTGTAGCCGTTTGAGACTCGTTGCTTCGGCTTCGGTGCCAAAGAGTTCGTTCGATTCAATTGAATATGTATTTGCAATTGTCTGTTTGGAGGATAATGGATGCTGTTGAGATGGTGCTGTTAACTCTTCTGTGTACGGTTGTTTCCTTTTCTTTTTATTTTGTTTTTCCTTATTATTATGATTTTTCTTCAATAGACTTTGTGTCTTTACAAAACTCTTTTACTGCTTTTAGTTTTTCATCTTAAGTCTTTCCTTATCTTTCTGCTTCATTAACTGTAACATTACTACTTAATTTGCTCAAAATTCGACAATTAACAGTGCCGAGGAAAAATATTAAATCAAGGGCTCCAACAGGAAAATGAGGTATGATTTTCAAATGCAGGAAATATTTGTACGCAAAAGTAGTTAACCCGTCAGGCACCGAGCACGCAAGACAATAGAAAGACAATACCATTTAGCCCCAACTGGGGCTTACGATCCTTGAGAGAAACTTCAAACATAGATACAGCCATTTTTTTCCTCTACTGGGCAAAGATCTCACTCTCCTTTTTCCACACCTCTGTCTTTGCTAATGCGAGACACTCTAAAAAAAGAATAACATGGAAATCACAATTAACATCATCTCCTAAAGACAGCTAAATTCTATAGCTCCGAGTACAGCACAAAGTTAACCTAGCTCGGATGATCCAGTTATGGCCGTCCAATTATTTTAAAATCGGCCCAAAAGCGATGCGCGCGCGGCCGCACCGGCCACGCTAATGGAATAACCTCGCCGACCCCAGGCCACTTTAGTGCCTACGATGGCTAAGGCCGTTAGGATTTAAGTAAGAAAGTCGAATCATGCCGCTGAATATTTCACAACATTCTGGATTGGAAGATAATTTTAGAAATAAATGTTGGGAAGAAACTGTGTCTATTAATAGGTAAGAGCAAATTAAAAGATTTCGGAGTTTGAACATCTAAATAATGTAAATTACATTAAATTCAGTTTAAGTAGGAATAAAAACATCTCGTAAAAATCATTGAAGACGAAATAGATTTGCCAGGGATTGATTCGGTATCGAACTAGCAACATTCCAACGAAAAAAAAGGCGAATTTTACGCAACTAAGTTTAATTCCTAAACCAACTTTCTGATATATTTCAGTAGCTTTGATCACATTTCAGAAAGTCTTACGGTCTAAACGTGTGTGTTGTAGCGTCAGCACAGAAATGGCACCAATTTCATGAAATGCGAAATTGATATTGCGGATAGAGAGGCGATAAGAATTAATTTCGCTTCTGTGTAACTTCTAGAGGAAATGAAGCGAGAATGAACACAGTGACCTAGATAACCTGATAATATCTTGCCTGCTTTTCTCAGAAGGCTAAGGCGGAGGTGTATTAGCACAGTACACATAGAAGACAAGTCATCTGGTAGCTTTGGTGCCGAGTATTCAGACACACACTGAAACACAAGGCCGCAGATTCTCAACAAATCCTCGGAAAGGTAAAGTACTCTAGGTACTGCTGCGAAGCCAGTGAAGTTATCAGGGAGCTTCAGAGCGTTTGGGCGGGACTAGGCTGGCTATAGGTTTTTAATCATTATAAATTATGTTAGCCAAGACAGAGCAAACAGAACTCGGTTTTTTTTTATTTGTTATGGGTTTGCTCTTGACTCTAGTCTATGTCTGAGATGACAGAGACAAAGTCTACGATGTAGCGAGCCTACCCAGAAGGAACCTGTTCACTCTAACTTTGAAGAAATTAGGGTTGTAAGCTTTTGGAAACATAGACACAGAAAACGGAGTCCATACTATAGAGTATGGACCCCGTCTGACTTCTATACAATTGGGTATCAAACCCGACCTCGTGCTGCGACTAGGAAAATTCTGACGAAAAAGAACAACAACACATTGTCCGATCGAACCCAGGAACTCGTTCTCAGCACTTCAGCAGTACTGCTACCGACCACTAAAGCTAGGTACATAATCCTAGATAGTTTCAACGATCGCGATACTAGTAAAAGAAGCAGTATATTAAAGTCGCCACTTAGCTAGAAATTAAGTGCCTACACACGAAAAAGCTAGGCGTTTACGGAGAGCTACAAATCCAAATTATCGTTAAGTGGAATCTTTTATCCTTTATCTTTCTTTATCCTTTACGAAAGCTGCTCCACAATTTATTTTCTTGTGCTGCAAGTCGTATATTGTCTAAACACCTACCAAGTGCTGGTAAAGTGAATTTAAGTAAACACAAAAATACTTTGTGACTGAAAAGGATATAGTTGGATTTGTTTTTTCACAATTTATTGTGTTTATTATGTACTAGCTTCTGCGAGCGGCTTCGTCCGCGTTGTTCCTAGGGAACATACTCCCGGAATAAAAAGTTGCCTGTGTCCTTTCTCAGGTTCTAGACTATATGTGTACCAAATTTAATTTAAATCGGTTCAGTAGTTTTGGCGTGAAAGCGCGACAGACAGACTGAGTTACTTTCGCATTTATAATATTTTATAGTAAGGATTTATTTTTCTCTCAAAGAACGACTCATAGACAATGTCAACGACTGAAGGTTTTTTTTTAACTTGTACATGAAGTGATGATAAATAAATTATCTAATATTTAATTAATATGGTTATTTAAATAACCATGGTACATACTCATTGTTAAAATTATAATTGAACCAACCTGACATTATCCAATAAATCTGACTAAAGCAAAAAAAAACGAGGAAAAGCGCAACATCCTTCCAGAATTTAAAAAGCAAGAAAGTTATTTAATGAAAAGTTTGTACAAAAGATTACTTAATTAAAATAAACCTTTTTAAAATATGAACCAAAAGCCATCAAAGTGTTTTTCATATTCAAAGTTCGTTTTTATGGTAGCCGTCTTGAATTATTTTATTAAAATTCGGCTTAGGCCTGGTTCATAAAAGTGCCACTTCGTAGGCCTTTCGGACCGAGGTACTTTGGCAAAATTTACATTTATATTGCAAAGGTATCTTATGTTTAAGCTTGTTAAAACTTAAGGGTGCATCCTGATTCTGGTAGGTACAAAGTTTCAACTTTTTTGTTTGGATGAATGGGAAATCATCAAACGACTTATTCCGCTTCGAGCGGAGAAAAATGGTACCTATTGCAGGCTAGTTTAAGTTTCAAAAGCAGTAGTCGGTAGGTAACGGATAAACAGATGGCCAACATGGCAGAAAATTGTTTTTTTCTTGGAGAAGGGCCGGTATTTACCTACTTAGAATACTTAAGTACTATAACTTACTTGAATATTCAAAAATTAATAGTCTACTCACGGCCAGTTCTTAGTAAAACTGGGTACCTAATAGGGAAAAAAACATTAGGACTGAAGATAACTCTAATTATTAGGTGTCAAATTTAAAAAGAAAAAGCGAAAAATATAATTTTCTTCAAAAATAATTTTTCCAGGTGGCCTTCTAGGTAATCTCATAACAAACCCATATTTTGTTCCTAAATCCTGGTTTTGCAACGTGATAAAACTGCTGAGATAGATTTTTTTCATAAAATGTTCATTAAAGGATGTTTGCAATCAAAGGGCAGCCATATCAGGTACCTACCATTAAAACAAAAATAGGTATTATTTATGGCATAACCAGGTCTTAAATCTGAACTACTCAAAAAAAAAAATACTACCTGTAGGTAGAAGGAAGTCGGTGTTTTTGTTTTTTTTCTTCGGTTTTTGACACCGACTTCTGAAATTAATGTTATTTTTAACCGACTTCAGTTGAGTCGATTGTATTTTGTTGTAAATAGTTGTGGAGAATTCTCCACAACTAAATAGACATTCACATGTGCGTACCCCTTCCCAGCGTACCGGCGTGATTTTTAACCCCCGACCAAAAAGAGGGGCTATGTGTGTGGGTTGTCGTTACTTGAAAGCAGGTTTTCTAGCGGTGTTTCTTAGATAAGTTTTGGCAAAATCGGTTGATGAAGGCATGTAGTCAGCTTTTACGGGTCTGATCGATGTGAAATTTGGTATTGTGTTACTTCAATGACATTGCAATAACATGGTTGTATTGACCTGATGCTATAGCATAACCTGAGTTCTGCAGAATACCCAACTCCTCATTAAGTTACAGCAGAAGTAACGTGTTTGAACTAACTGGAATGGTTTCAATGAACAGATTATATTTGGATCAGTAACCTTAATCTGATGCAGACGTCCTGAAATCTGCAGGATACCCAACTCCTCACTTACTTACAGAAGATGCAGACCTTCCGTTCTCGTATTCATTTAAATGGTCGCAATGAATAGGTAATAAATAGATTGTGACCAGTGTCTGATGATGAAGCAGAAAAGAGAAATGAGTGAATACATTGGTGAGAGATGCTAAGCTACTTTCAATCGTTCTACCGATGTGATAATCGTATACGGATTGATTGGTATACGATGTAGGATGTAGTGCCGTTTAGGTAGGTGTAGATCATAGGTGGATGGATGGAGAGGCAGAGGAAGGCCAAAATCAAGATGGATGGATTGTGTGAGGAGTAATATGAAATAAAGTGATAGCGTGACGGCTGATAGGACAGAATCGAAGTAAAAAAAACGTGTAGCGCCGACCCCAAGTAACATGAGACAAGGGCAGGAAGATAATGAGATCATAGGTTTTCTAGTATCTAGTGGTACCTATTAGGTAAATTAAGTTTAAAAAGCAATAAATAAAAAAGCCCTCGATAAGAAAAATCTTTAAAAAGTAAAAAAATAATACATATTGATCCATTTAATTTAATATAGGTACGATTCTTTGGGCCAAGCGTCATCGCGTCGGGGAATGCTAATAATATAGGTAGGTACTTAACAAATACAAAAATTTGCGGTCTCCCGAGGCGAAGACGCTTGGCCCAAAGAATCGTACCTAGGTATATTAAATTAAATGGATCAATTATATTTATTTACTTTTTAAAGATTTTTTTATTTATTATTTATTTATTTATGTACACACAATATACTTAAAAAGAAAATTTTGTACAGAGAAAAGAGCACAAAGGTACTGCTTATTTCTACAGAAATTTCTTCCAGCAGACCTGCGACAGAAGAATGTGTTTTATGTTATAAACTGGTGTAAAAAATTGACTTAGTCAAAAAGACCCGACCGCTAACAACGACTAAAAAGTTCGAAACAAGTCGCTTTTCAAGCAGTCTGATGCAGTTGGTGGCATCAGATCAGTGATTGAACTGGTTTTTTGACTAAAACAATATTTTTATTTCCTATATTTTAGTGAGTTACATTTATGGAATCATCTCCTCGAGCCCTTTATTTTGACACCCCACTCGATAGGTTTTGAAAATTATAAATTTTTTGAAGGCATAATATGGCGCCAAAAATCGACCTATTTTATTTTATTTCGATGTACCCAATGTCACTCTCACTACTTAGACGAATCTATTGACACCATTCACATAAAACTATGAAAAGCCGTTTAGGCTCTAGGGCGTGCCAAAGAAATATACATACATACACTCAAAAAACATAACCCTCCTTCTTTCGCAGTAGGATAAAAATAGACAAACATGCGATTTCAGCAACCACAATCCATTTGCTCTCATTTACTGAGTTTCGTTGCGTATCCCCGAAGTTTTTCATAGGTTCTTCATTAAATTCAAATGGGAACCTTCCAAAAACTACCTACCCAAATCTTTTCAAGAGTGCCCATAACATTTGAAGAGTTCCCTCTATTTCTCCAAGATTTCATCATCAGATTCCGACCGGATGATAATGGGACAACCTGGAAAGTGTGGGTACTCTTTCAAACAAAAAAGAAATTTCCAAATCGATCCAGGCATCTTCGAGTAATCGGGAAACATACATAATAAAAACATCTCTCATCACCGAAAGGTTGACTGGTAGAAAATGCCTAAGGCACTAAATTCTGCCTCTGTACCTTTGTGTGCATGAAGTATTAACCCTTTACTGCATGATTTTTTCTTTAAGTTTGAAAAAAATATATATGGTAGGAAACACTAAATAAATGGACACGTGTTTCAGGATTTTTCTTTTTATTGAATAGCTTTAGAAAAAAAAACACTTTTCCACTTTGGATCATTTTTGGTACATTGAGCAGAAAATTAAGTTTAACACTTTTTACTTTGGATCACATTTGGTACATTGAGCAAAAATCAATATAAAAATAATCTTATAAAATATAATCGTAAAAATTATGTAGTATGGAATACTTCGAAACAATTTCTTTTATCGTTGAGGCAAAGGTTGACTTTGCATTTTCGGCACTCCACGTGAGATCTACCATTGCATTCAGGGACCTTACAACGCTGTCTAGTGGACCAGACAGGCAAATGATCCATCTTATCTAAACGAACGTCCTGAGATGGCATTATTGCTATGGGCCCTCTCATTTTTTTTTGTTGAATGGATTGTTCCATGACGCTGGAAGATGGTCGACCACGTTTACTACTTGTTGCAGATTCAGGAATATACCGAGGAGGTAAATGATGAGCTCTGCTTACCCGATGTTCATCTTCGGAAAGGTCTTCGTCACTACTATTTACAGGAAAATCCTGGATAATTGTATGAATGCCTCCGTAAAATCGACGTGGATCCATATAGCAAATTTCCTGTAAATAGATGTTCGATTAAATAAGCATAAAACCACGTAAATAACAAAATAAGACGGTACATCACAAAACAAGCTAAGCAATTTTACATAGCATTGGTGCATGTTGGCACTAATATGGTACAAAGGAAGAAAGAATATTTCTGCATGTTGTACCAAATTTGTTCCATTCAGTTAGAACCACCTAAAACTAATTATTATTTGATAAAACAATAAAAACTTACCTAATTATCAATATTTAGATTATTTTCTTTCCTGTAGTATTTATTTTCAAGCACTATCACCGAGATTTGTATTTTTTACACAATTTTGAAAATCAACAACTTGCTCCGGACCGGTTCGTACTTGTTAACTGACTTTGACGAAGAAAGTAGTTCACACAACTTGCTCATAGATGGCGGTTTTATAAATAAAATGAAGCTCGTATGGGACGAATTTGACACAGTATGCATAAAACAAGGAAATCAGTTTGGAACTTAAAAATATTTAGGATAATATGGTTTGGTTCACTTATGAACCACAATGCGGTAAAGGGTTAAATAAATAAAAAACTCGGCCAAGTGCGAGTCCGTACCATAAACCTTAGTTTTTATTATTAGTTGTTGTAGTGGCAATAGATATACACAATCTTGTGAAAAATTCAACTGTCTACCTATTACGGTTCTTGAGATACAGCCCGCTGACGGGCACATGGACGGACGGACGGACGGACAGCGGAGGCTTAGTAATAGGGTTCCGTTGGATACCCTTTGGGTACAGAACCCTAAAAAACGAATATACAACATCTTCTTTTTGAAGTCGGTTAAAAAGCAAGTAGTTACCGACATGTAACTCATGTAACAACTTATAATAACTAACTAATAATTAGTTAAATTACTAATTTACCTACCTATGTTTTGCGGCAGCCAGGTATAGGCTCTACAATCAGCCAAGGGCAAACTAGGCTAAATGCTCTAAGGGGCAAGCAACTGAGGCGAAAACGAACCTAGTAGTGCCATCTATACTAAACACAATAAACTAAGACGAGTTTTGGTTTCAAAATATTAACTACAATAAAATTGGTTTGTTTGAAATATTTTATATAATATTAGCTAAAACAGTTTCGAAATAACTAAAACAGACTAATTTTATTTAATTCGTTTGAAATGTTTTGTTGCGTTATTATTAAGTTTTTGAACGAAAACACATTTTGTGTTTTGACACTGACAATGACAGCAAAATACAAATCTGACGTTTGTCTAGTGATAAACGCGAAAGTGCAATGTTTATTTCGTGTTTTTTTTTAATATTTCAGAGTTAAATGAGGAATATAAATGTGCTAATTGTGGTACAGCGGCCACGGCACATTACCGAACATAGTTACGGGCCGTCGGTCTTGTTCTTATAATCAGTATAACACATTAACACTTATACTACAAAAATGCTTCCTATGAATAAAATATTTATTTATTAAAACTTTATGCACTAGTGAAACACTGTACAAAGGCGAACTTAATGCCGTAGGCATTTTCTACCAGTCAACCTTAGGGTGGAGCAGAGACAGCATGGTAGGTGCAACATAAAGAAAAGACAAACAGAGAGAAGAATACAATCTATAATAAATACATAGACACATACATACTAATAAACAAAATTAACAACGTTATTAAGAGAACACGAAACCAACGAATTAGCGCTGTAGTGATTCTTCCAACATCTTGTGAATATGCTCGCGAGCCTTCAACTTAATCGACAACCGACTTTTTGCGAAAGAAAGACGAGTGGATAAACCCAGAGTGGTATGAGGGACATCGTAGAAGGAGATTATTGGTAGAAATATTGATATTTTAACCTTGTATGTATGTATGTAAATCGGGCTGTTTTCCGCAACTCCACGACTAAGCGCTTATTTTGCGTGCAGGTAGGACAAATGCGTCATTTCATCCACCCCAGCTCCCCAAGGAAGGCCAGCAACGCCTTGGTGTTACCAACTATCTCGCAGTGGGTACCTGGGTTTCTGAAGTACTTTGCCCTGTAATCCGTGACTACCGGGCAGCTTAGAAGCAGGTGTGCTGCTGTCTCATTCTCCTCCATGCAGGCTCTGCAGAGCGGGCTGTCAGTGGCTCCTATAGCATAGAGGTGTTTATTAAAAGACCCGTGGCCAGTTGTTACGGCTGTGACTGAACGCAAAGGGCATTAGGAGGAACACGGATGGGTTTTAGTCAGTAAGAGTCTGACACTCCCTTCCGCCTCGCCCAGAGCGGAAGGAGTCATTTGATGATAGCCCATCCTTAAAAAAAAAAAAACAGTTAGTTGCGTATTGTAAGATTGCCAGACATTATACGCTAGTGTCTAATCGACTACGTGTTTTATTTCATTTCCTGGATCCAGAGCCCTCTAACCCAAGAATTGTTCAGTGGCGACGAGGATTAAAACGAACAGTGTGTAAATTAGGCGGGTGACAGTTTTTTGTCGTGACTGCGAAAGCAACAACGTTAAAATATGTCAGTTGGCAAAATTAACGAATTTGATATTCACAAGGACGATTGGAGGTTGTATATTGAACGACTTGAACAGTACTTTCTCGTGAACAAAATACCGGCTGAACTGCAAGTGCCGACGTTAATTACCGTTATGGGTGCGACTAGCTACGAGTTGTTAGTGAACTTGTGTACTCCGGCGAAACCGAAGACAAAATCTTTTGAACAGAAAACGCTTGCAATGGAAAAACACCTACAACCGAAACCGAGTGAGTTGGCTGAACGTTATAAGTATCGAAATCGCAAGCAGCTCAGCAATGAAAACATATCGGTTTATGTGGCTGTTTTGAAGAAAATGTCGAGAACTTGAGTTTGGGGCCTGGCTAGAGGAAAGCTTAAGAGACCAGCTGGTTCGCGGGATTAAGAGCGAGACCATTAGACAAAGGCTGTTTGCAGATACCAAATTGGATTTCATGAAGGCATACCTACAGTCTGGCCGTGAGTATGGAGGCGGCAGAGAAAGATGCATCAGCTGTAGTGGATGGGTCAGGCAGCGCAACGGTACAGAACCCTAAAAAACGAATATACAACATCTTCTTTTTGAAGTCGGTTAAAAAGCAAGTAGTTACCGACATGTAACTCATGTAACAACTTATAATAACTAACTAATAATTAGTTAAATTACTAATTTACCTACCTATGTTTTGCGGCAGCCAGGTATAGGCTCTACAATCAGCCAAGGGCAAACTAGGCTAAATGCTCTAAGGGGCAAGCAACTGAGGCGAAAACGAACCTAGTAGTGCCATCTATACTAAACACAATAAACTAAGACGAGTTTTGGTTTCAAAATATTAACTACAATAAAATTGGTTTGTTTGAAATATTTTATATAATATTAGCTAAAACAGTTTCGAAATAACTAAAACAGACTAATTTTATTTAATTCGTTTGAAATGTTTTGTTGCGTTATTATTAAGTTTTTGAACGAAAACACATTTTGTGTTTTGACACTGACAATGACAGCAAAATACAAATCTGACGTTTGTCTAGTGATAAACGCGAAAGTGCAATGTTTATTTCGTGTTTTTTTTTTTAATATTTCAGAGTTAAATGAGGAATATAAATGTGCTAATTGTGGTACAGCGGCCACGGCACATTACCGAACATAGTTACGGGCCGTCGGTCTTGTTCTTATAATCAGTATAACACATTAACACTTATACTACAAAAATGCTTCCTATGAATAAAATATTTATTTATTAAAACTTTATGCACTAGTGAAACACTGTACAAAGGCGAACTTAATGCCGTAGGCATTTTCTACCAGTCAACCTTAGGGTGGAGCAGAGACAGCATGGTAGGTGCAACATAAAGAAAAGACAAACAGAGAGAAGAATACAATCTATAATAAATACATAGACACATACATACTAATAAACAAAATTAACAACGTTATTAAGAGAACACGAAACCAACGAATTAGCGCTGTAGTGATTCTTCCAACATCTTGTGAATATGCTCGCGAGCCTTCAACTTAATCGACAACCGACTTTTTGCGAAAGAAAGACGAGTGGATAAACCCAGAGTGGTATGAGGGACATCGTAGAAGGAGATTATTGGTAGAAATATTGATATTTTAACCTTGTATGTATGTATGTAAATCGGGCTGTTTTCCGCAACTCCACGACTAAGCGCTTATTTTGCGTGCAGGTAGGACAAATGCGTCATTTCATCCACCCCAGCTCCCCAAGGAAGGCCAGCAACGCCTTGGTGTTACCAACTATCTCGCAGTGGGTACCTGGGTTTCTGAAGTACTTTGCCCTGTAATCCGTGACTACCGGGCAGCTTAGAAGCAGGTGTGCTGCTGTCTCATTCTCCTCCATGCAGGCTCTGCAGAGCGGGCTGTCAGTGGCTCCTATAGCATAGAGGTGTTTATTAAAAGACCCGTGGCCAGTTGTTACGGCTGTGACTGAACGCAAAGGGCATTAGGAGGAACACGGATGGGTTTTAGTCAGTAAGAGTCTGACACTCCCTTCCGCCTCGCCCAGAGCGGAAGGAGTCATTTGATGATAGCCCATCCTTAAAAAAAAAAAAACAGTTAGTTGCGTATTGTAAGATTGCCAGACATTATACGCTAGTGTCTAATCGACTACGTGTTTTATTTCATTTCCTGGATCCAGAGCCCTCTAACCCAAGAATTGTTCAGTGGCGACGAGGATTAAAACGAACAGTGTGTAAATTAGGCGGGTGACAGTTTTTTGTCGTGACTGCGAAAGCAACAACGTTAAAATATGTCAGTTGGCAAAATTAACGAATTTGATATTCACAAGGACGATTGGAGGTTGTATATTGAACGACTTGAACAGTACTTTCTCGTGAACAAAATACCGGCTGAACTGCAAGTGCCGACGTTAATTACCGTTATGGGTGCGACTAGCTACGAGTTGTTAGTGAACTTGTGTACTCCGGCGAAACCGAAGACAAAATCTTTTGAACAGAAAACGCTTGCAATGGAAAAACACCTACAACCGAAACCGAGTGAGTTGGCTGAACGTTATAAGTATCGAAATCGCAAGCAGCTCAGCAATGAAAACATATCGGTTTATGTGGCTGTTTTGAAGAAAATGTCGAGAACTTGAGTTTGGGGCCTGGCTAGAGGAAAGCTTAAGAGACCAGCTGGTTCGCGGGATTAAGAGCGAGACCATTAGACAAAGGCTGTTTGCAGATACCAAATTGGATTTCATGAAGGCATACCTACAGTCTGGCCGTGAGTATGGAGGCGGCAGAGAAAGATGCATCAGCTGTAGTGGATGGGTCAGGCAGCGCAACCAGTGAGGAGGAAGGGATCAAGGATTGTCAGCTGATGTCAAATAGGCGAGGCGGCGGCGGCGGCACGAGACGAGCGCGCGCAGCTGGTCAATCACCGGCAGGCGAGCACATGCTACGCGGACGGTCGCAGGCGGGCCGGACGGCGACGCCGGCACCTGCGTCGGCGATGGAGCGAGAGCAGCAACGGCAACAGTGTCGAGCGTGTGGCGGGCCGCATGAGGCGGCCCTTTGCAAGTTCGAGCGCTATGTATGCCGGGTGCGCAACCAGCCGGGCCATCTGCGGCGTATATGCCCGCGTCTAACGCAGCATTACACCGTCGCGGCCGAGATCGCAGAGGGCGTCGAGAACAGCGAAGATAGTGACGAGGTAATAATGATTGGACTTAATAAGTTGACAGTAACGCAGTGTAAACCTATATATGTGTCATTAGATGTTCAGGGCAAGGTAATGAAGTTTGAGTGTGACACAGGTAGTGCTGTATCATGTATAAATGAATGCACATATAAGGAGTTATTCTGTAACTTAAAAATTACAAAAAGTAATGTAGTTTTGAGGAATACCTCAAAACTACATTACTTTTTGTTTTACACACTCGCCCGTATAATAATACGGGCGAGTGTGTAAAACCACTGGGAGTTGTTAAACCATTTGTTAAATATAAAGACAAATGTATGCAATTAGACTTGTACGTGATAAAAAATGGTAAAACAATGCTACTCGGCAGACAATGGATGGCATCGTTAAAAATACTACTGCCGGTATTGGATTATGATGCTTATGTAAATAATAACAATATTCGCAATGAATCTGAATTTGATTTAAATACATTTAGTTCTAGATACTCTAAAGTGTTCGCCGACGGGTTGGGGCGTTTCACGGGTGGTAAAGTTGGCATTCATTTGCGGGAAGGCGCGCGGCCTGTGTTCATGCGCGCGCGCCCGCTGGCGTACGCGCTGCGAGGCCCGGTGGAGCGCGCGCTGGACCAGCTGGTGCGGGACGGCATTCTCACTCCGGTTGAACGTTGCGACTGGGCTACGCCCATCGTGCCCGTCGTGAAGAAGGACGGCAGCATAAGGATCTGTGCCGATTATAAACTAGGGTCGAAGATCTACTCGTTCGGTTAAACGGGGGCGAACGTTATAGTAAGATAGACCTTTCCCAAGCTTATGCTCAATTTGAGCTTGATGAATCACGGAAATACACGACAATTAACACACACAAAGGTTTGTTCCGATATAATAGATTAGTGTATGGCCTGGCGTCTAGCCCGGCGATATTCCAGAGACGCTTGGAACAGATGTTTGCAGATTTACCGCAGGTAGGCGTATTTCTTGATGACGTCATCATAACGGGGCGCACAATATCGGAACACATGATTAATTTATGCCAGGTTTTCGACCGATTAGAAAAGTATGGCTTGCGAGTAAGGAGGGACAAGTGTTCGTTCTTTGCTGAATCCGTTGTCTATTTAGGGCATGTCATTAGTAAAGATGGTGTGCATACTTGGTCGAATAAAGTCAAGTCAATTATCAATACCCCGGCGCCGTCGAACATATCGGAGCTAAGAGCTTTCATAGGCATGGTTATGTGTTATGCTAAGTTTATAAGAAACGTTAGCACTGTTTTAGCTCCTTTGTACAATCTATTGAGATTAGGAGTAAAATATGTATGGAGCGCAGATTGTAGGAGCGCTTTTGAAAAAGTTAAAGCATTGTTAGCTAGCAGTGAGGTACTAACACACTACTCGGCCGAGTTGCCACTCGTGCTGACTACCGACGCAAGCAGCGTCGGGGTGGGCGCCGTGTTGTCGCACATCACGCCGAGTGGGGACTTGGCGAGCGACCGATAGCATACGCCTCGCGGTCACTTAGTGCAGCGGAAAGATCATATTCTCAGATTGACCGGGAGGCGCTAGCGATAGTTTTTGGGGTGAGAAAATATCATATGTATTTGTACGGTCGGAAGTTTGTGCTGAAGACCGACCATAAACCACTAACATATATATTCGGGAACAAAGTAGGAATACCAATTATGGCGGCATCTAGGTTACAAAGATGGGCGGTACTCTTGTCTGCTTACAATTACACGATTGAGTTCGTCGGATCAAAAAAAAATTGTGCGGACGCATTGTCACGTCTGCCTGATAAGACTAACTTATGTACAGATAGAAATGAAAGTACCTATGTACATTTTGTAGAAGAATTTTTACCTGTCACGCATGAAGATGTAAAGAACGCTACGAAAAAAGATATAGAGTTAGGAAAAATAATGACATACGTACAGTCAGGCTGGCCAAACAAATGTGCGGTTACAGAACAGCCATATTTCTATAGGCGTCACAAAATATATTCGGAGTTTGGGTGTCTTATGTAGGGGTATAGAATGATTATACCCTTGAAATTAAGAAGCCTGATTTTAAGACAACTTCATAACAGCCATATGGGTATCGTGATGAAGAGCCTAGCCCGAAGTTATGTCTGGTGGCCTAGCATAGACGCGGAGTGCGGACATAGAAGCGATGTGTAAGCAGTGTGAGACGTGCGTCGCGGAGGCTGACGCACCGGCGCGGGCGCCGCCGCAGCCGTGGCCTTTTACCACGCAGCCGTGGACCAGGTTGGATGTAGATTTTTTGGGTCCATATCAAGGTTTAAAATTTTTTGTGTTAGTCGATTCTAGTTCAAAGTGGATAGAAATTTTTGAAATGAAACAGAACAATGCAAAATGCGTCATTAAGGTATTAAGAGCTACTTTTGCTAGGTTTGGTCTGCCTGAAGAGTTAGTTTCAGATCAAGGCCCTCCGTTCACAAGTGAAGAGTTTAGAACATTCTTAAAAAAAAATGGCATCCGACAAAGTTTTTCACCTGTCTACCACCCCGCATCTAATGGCGCGGCAGAAAACGCGGTAAAAATTTGCAAGCGGGCCATTAAAAAGGCTTTTAGGGATAGGGTTGATGTGGATACAGCCTTACAAACATTCTTGTTAGCTTACCGTAATTCAGTGCACGGCACTACTGGTGAGACTCCTGCGTCGCTACTACAAAGACGTTCACTTCGATCTCGGCTCGACTTGTTACGGGGGCACAGGTCAGTAGAAAACAGGCTCCGCGAGATACAGGGTCGCCAGGCAGGGTGCCAGGAATGCCAGCCACGCACTCTGAGCGAGGGGGAATTGGTTTGGGCGAGACAGTACGGTACTTCAGATAAATGGATGAAAGGAACTGTGAGAGAAGTGGAAGGTACTCGTAGGTATGTAGTAGATAGCGGTGACGGTTGACTCTTCAATAGACACATTGATCAAATCAGGCGCCGGTCTCGGCTGTCAGATGTGCCTTGCCAAATAAAGGAGAATAACAAAGAACTAGGAGACGGAAGTGAGAATGTTGAGCCATCACAAGCTGAGCCAACTTTGGCGGAGGTTTCCAACCCCGGAAATCACAGTAAAGAACAGTTAGGTATCACACAGGAGGAAGGCATGGTAGATGAAAGTAGTGATTCCCGAGTAAATGTCCTACCTCCGGAACCTCCTACCACTGACCCACCTAGTAGTAATGCTACGTCGACTCCACCAGTGATACGCTCCCAGCGAATACGCAAACCTGTCGTCCGATTTGAAATAGATTAATTTGTATAACTAAGTACCTAATCAAACATGTATGCAGGAGATGTAGGCAGTGCGTATTCTTAGCATTGTAAGTGTTTAAAATGGAACTTAATAATTATTTAAGAAATAAGAGCGGAGGTATAATGTATGTTATAATTAGTTACTGTGGGTACATTTATATTTATTAGCAATAAGTGTTGTAGGTAGTTGCGTATTGTAAGATTGCCAGTCATTATACGCTAGTGTCTAATCGACTACGTGTTTTATTTCATTTCCTGGATCCAGAGCCCTCTAACCCAAGAATTGATCATTGTTTAGTCAGTCTTAGGGCTTGTTTTGTGAATCGGCCATCTATAGAGGGAAGTGCCTCTTTGGCCTGCCTACACTCACTATGGTCAACCCATAGCTTGTGATGTTTATCTCCGGTGTGTTTCCTTACCAGATTGCGTAAGTACCCGAAAGGTAGCGGCACAATGGGTTCAGGTACAATCGCTGACAAACTCGACCCTTTGGGCGAGTTCATCCGCAGCGTCGTTGCCTCGAGATTCACTGTGTCCCTTGATCCATTGAATGGTTACTTTGTTTCACAACAAACCTAACCTAACTACCTAACTACCAAACTAGTTGAGACGTTGGTGACACTCGAGAATCAACCCAAAGTTCACTGTGTGGCTGTTCAGAGCTTGCAGGACAGCCATGCTGTCCGAGAGTATGCATATTGAGTGGTCCTTAACTTCCCTGGTTAGGATGGCTGATGCCGCCAGAGAAATGTCCATGCATTCAGCCTGGAACACTGTGTTGTGGACCCCCAATGGTGTGGCTATGTGGATATTGAGATCCTCTGAGAAGATTCCCGCATCAGTCCTGTACCTGTTTTTGAACCATCGGTGAAGATCCGCAGCTCGGCGGGGCAGAGCCCCTCGCAACGATGATCCTCATGCAATTGGATTTTGTATTTTTTATCAAAGATAAATTGCTTGGGTACCCGGTCATTGATTGCTTTTGTTATGGGGAGTTCATTGTTGAGCTCCTCAAGCAGTGTGCTCGGTGTGTCGTGTATCTCTCTTACTCCAGAGATCTAGTGTTTTAAGGCGTACTGCTGCCATCGTCGCTTCCTGTTGTATAAACAAGTGTAGCGGAGGGAGTCCCAGCATGGCTTCCAGCGCCGCAGTTGGAGTAGTCCTCATGCAGCCCGTTGTTGCCATGCAGGCCAGCCTTTGCATGTGTTGTAACTTGTTTACGGCTGTAGCTAGCTTTGTGCGTGGCCACCACACCACGGCCCCGTAGGTTAACATGGGCGGAATTACTGCGCTGTACAGTCATAGTATTATTTTGGGAGATAGGCCCCACTTCTTTCCTATCATTTTCCTGCATTGCCAGAAGGTAATATAATGATATTTTAACCTTGCATTGTTACTGAGAAATATAATAAAAAGTAAATTATTGCAAAGTTATCCTAATTTTCGGCGTTTTTCTTGGACTATATTAAGCGAGAGACAAACTTGTCCCATGTACGCAATGTATCCAACGCATTATGATATCTGGTTTGTTGATTTTATATGAAAAACTATGCAATAGAAACACACTTATCAAATGCAATGCAACATATGATAAATGTGTTTCTATTGCATAGTTTTATATATAAAAACATGAGTCCAGATATCATGATGCGTTGCTTACGTTGTGCTAAGGACTAGTAATTCTCTCGCTTTAGTATTACCTATTATATATTTTACTATACGATAGATCTTCAGTTCTTTACCACCTTCCGCAACAAAAGTAGAAGTTTTCAGTCCTATATCGTATTCCAGATTGTTTAAATGTGTATGTTTATATTTTTTAGAAAAAATTTAACCGGCCCATATGCTTTTCGTTTAGATGGCCCTTACAAAAATTACGGTTCCGAAACTCTGTAGGGAAAAACGGAACCTTATGGGATCACTTGGTTGTCTCTGTTGGTTGGTTTGTCTGTCTGTCTGTCATCACACATCCGAATTGGATTGGATTTCTTTGAATCTACAGGTCCGATTTTGTTAAGTACACATATAACCTTCTGTGACCCAGATACGGACACATAACGCATAACGAAAATAAATAATTTTTGAAAATGGGGTTATTGTCACTTTTTGGGGAGAAAATTAGGCAGTTAAAAAAGCTTTTCCAACTGTAGCATGTGACATATCAAATCAAAGGGTTCGTCAGGGTCTCAAAAGAATTGTTGAATTGTTGTTGTTTTGTTTTCGAACTTACTAAAGAAACTACTTACATAATTGAGAATTGGCCATTGCCCTCCCCACTTAGTTTCAAAACTTATGAGTATAAAATAAATAAAAAATACATATAATATGTCTTTACCTACAAAAAAGCTATAAGAAGTCTATGATTTTAAAGTAACATGTTAAAAATATTCGTTAGAAACGAGCAACACGCGAGTCCAACTCAGACTTCGCCGGTTTTTTGTCATAGTTAGTACAGAAAGTAAAGTACCTAGTAGTATGTATTGAAATTGTCATGTTCTTTGTTTTAGATATCTATGGACACCGTCAGAAGGCGCCTGAAGGACTTCAGTGCCCGGCCCCTGCCAAGGAGTTTGTAATGACCTAGTCCAATAAGGAGGCAAGAGTTAGTTTTTGCCTAGAACATTATAGTTTTGACTGGGAGAATAATATCGTGATTTTTGAGGACGAGAAAAGCTTCCGGTCGGATACGGATGGGAGAAAAATATTATGGAGCAGCAACAACGAGCGGTACATGGAGGCTTACACTTTACCAAATCGGGCAAGTGGAAGAATTACCCTAAATGGGGATGGATGAGCTCCATGGGACCGGGTGAACTGGTAGAAGTTAACGGGCGCATGACCGGGGGTCAGTACGGCTAAATTTTACGCGACGTGATGATCCCCACCGTGCGCCTGAACTACCCAGAGGGCATAATTTACCTTTTGGCAAGACGACTGCCGCGTGCACACCTGCAGAGTAGCGCAGGTGTGGTTCGCGGCCTAGGATGATGTTGTCTGCTTGCCATGGCCTGTAAAGAGCCCTGACTTAAACCCAATCGAGAATTTATGGGGTCTCATGGTTCTCGATTAGGATGCGTCAGAAATCCGCAACAACGAATACTTGCGGCGAGAAGCCCATACTACATGGGAGCATTTCAGACGCAAGGACACCTGCTGGAATATGGTGCCTGGAATGAAGGGAGACTAGACGCATGCATGTATTAAATGCGCGAGGTGGTCCAACCCAATATTAATAGTTATGTATGATATAAGGGCGGTAAGTTGGTTTTTACATAGTCACGAGTTTGTGAATACCAATCTGCACGTGTATCATACCATACGTTTTATAACACAATAAACAAAAACAATACAATAGATAATGACATACGATAAGTGTTTTAAAATCAAGATTCCAGATACTTATCATACCTAATGTGTTGCATACGTTGCGTACGTCGGAGTAGTTTGTATCTCGCTTAAAATAATTATCCATGCAAATAAATATGTTATTATAAATGCGAAAGTAACTGTCTATTGGTTACGCCATCACGACCAAATCGCTGAGCAATCGTGATGAGAAACTCTCTCTCTCTCACATAGATAATATTGTTAATTACATGCTTCTTTGCGCACCATTGTTTCCTTAACCTATTATTTTTGGTGATAATTTTAACCACGATAATTCGACATTTCTCAATGGCAGATACGGAAATCTTCCTAATACTTAGTTTTTTTGGGGAATAACTTTATCGATACATCCCAGTCAAATTATATTGTTCTAGGTAAAATCTGACTTTTGTTTGCCAGCCATTGCAGCAGATTCAACTTTTACTAACGTAATATGTTACGAATAAAAGCTACTTGTAGATTTGTATAGTTTAGTTTTATACAATCTGTTGTGTAGGTATTTTTATTGTATTACCTAATCATTATCATCATAATTATCAGCATATTTTTCCCGCGTTTTCACCCGCGTTCCCGTAGGAACCTTTCCTTTCCTTTTCTGAACCCAAGTAGTTAAGTCGTCAAAAGCAGGGGGTAGCTAAAGCCGTACGGGGCATATTGAAACATGTCACTGCCTTTTTTGGCTTCACTGGCAAAAGACCCCCTACGCCTAGACATTTTGATACGGAACCCCAAAGGAGCATGCAAAATTTTATGATAATGCATGACAATTATGACAAACTAACTTTTATCACAGATTAGATATTTAATACTTAGTTAGGTACTATATATGTAATGTCTCGAGTCATTAATTAAAAGACGGCAGAACACAAGAGCGAGCTCTAAAATTTATGGACGCCGGAAAGGTTTTATTTTCTTTTGATCATTCATTTCATTCTTAAATAGAAGTAACTTTATGGACTGATGCAAGAAAGCTTATTGATTGAGAGAGGGCAGCGAATATTTATGCACAGTCGTTCTTGCACTAGGAATACATAGTCTACTATTATCACGCCTATTTCGTGGAAATACGTCAGCTATGCGCTCAAAACGATCAGGGTTCTTTACAAACTTTGCCATTTCTAAAATATATAGGCATGGTAAAGTTAATATTTTATTCTGTTTAAAATATGGGACGCGGCTATCAGTGGGTTGCAGTTTTAAAAATAACCGTATGCATCTTTTCTGTGCTTTGAATGCACTTTATCTTTCAGTGGAGTTATCCCAGAAGATCCGCGGTATCGTAGGTGGCCTTCGACTAAACCAAGGTATGCAGTCAGGAGTGCGTCTAGATTTACAATAGATGACAAAGTACGTAAAGCGTAAGCGGATGTGCTTACTTTTTTTCAAAGTGTCTCTATTTGTCGTTTCCAGCTAAGTTTTTTGTCAATTTCTAGCCCAAGAAATTTAGTGCATAGGTAATACCTATATCATTCACTGAGTCATTATTATATTGCACATGCAGATTGTTCTTATCTGGCATGCGTTGATTAAAATGCATGTAACTTAGTTTTACTTATATGTACATATTAATTCTCAAGTTATTTTTATCTAACCATTTTATAATTGATTTTAAAGAATTATTAGTGTCACTTTCGTATGTATCTACACTTTTCGAAAGTATTGTCAGGGTACTGTCATCTGCAAATAGGGTCAATGTATGTTCAATGCATTCTGGTAAGTCGTGGGCCCAATACACTTCCCCATTCGATAGATTTCGAAAAAAACAATACAGCGTCCAGTAGTCGCCATATTGAATTTTCTCTAACGTCATGTCTTTAGTGACACTCGCCCACTCACACACGACACGTGTGAATCATAAAAATCGGCCCAGGCGTTTGGTCTGTATAGTACTTCAAACGAACATACTAACATACACATATAGGCTGATAAACACCTTACCACACCTTTTCGTCGCGCAGTCGGGTAAAAAACCAATCAACGAGCGGTCGGGTGTCACCTCCAATCGGGTGTCACCCGATGCGGGCCTATCTCCGAAGGCCAAGGCAGGCAAACCTATCTCCGAAGTTTTTAAACAGATCTTCACCAAATTGAAATGGAAACACTCCGAAAAAATACTCTTCCATAAACTTCAGGAATCGCTTCCAATGTGCCCATAAAATTTTAAGAGTTCCCTCTATTACAAACAAAAAAAGAATTTTACAAATCGGTTCAGGCATCTTCGAGTAATCGGGGAACATACCTACATAAAAAAAAAATTGAGAGCGTCCTCCTTTTTGAAGTTGGTTAAAATGCAAGCACCTAATTATCGACATGTAAGTACCTATTAGTTAAATAACTAATTTACCTACCCATGTTTTACGATAGTCTGGTATAGGCTTTACAATCAGCCAAGGGCAAAAATCTGAATTAATTGACCTGAGGCAACAACGAACCTAGTAGTGCTATCTATACCAAACTCAATAAACTAAGACGAGTTGGTTTTCAAGTTTTACAGTCTACACTAATAAGAATGATTTGTTTCAAATATTTATTTATGGCTAAAACAGTTTCGGAATCACTAAAACAGACTAATATTATTGAATTTGTTCGAAATGTTTTGTTGCGTTATTATGAAGTTTTTGAACGAAAACACTGAGTTTTGCCACTGACAATGACAATGACAGCAAAACCAAATATGACGTTTGTCAAACGATAAACAGCGAAAGTGCAATGTTTATTTCGTGTTTTTTTTTAATGTTTCAGAATTAAAATGAGTGAAACTGAAGAATATAAATGTGTAAACTGTGGTACAGCGGCCACGGCACTTTACCGAACATACGGACCTTCGGTATTGAAGCTCACAAAATGTGTAAGTTTTACATATTTACAAGTGCCGAAGTATCTCGTCTTGTAATCTATTTATAAACGCCTGAACAATACTGAAACAATACTCTAAAGATCTTGAAACTAGATGGCATACTGTCGCAGGAAGCTGAGAGTCCATCAAAAACGATAATGTAGTTATTTTCCTGGGTTTGGAACCAAGGACAACACTAAATATTGCTTCTCTTGTGAAAAGCTATTAAAAATGAGCTCTTTCCTTTAGTTTGCCATGTATTAGTAATGCCCAGAATTTATTCCTTATTAGCTATAATTATTTTCGGATGGTGTAATAATACTGGGTATTTTTTTTTATCAAAATCAACTCATTTGATTCCTGGGTAGGAAAAACGATTTTTCAAAAAAATTATGATGCAGTTTTAGTTTTCATCAAAATTGGGCTTGAGACTCCTTTCATTGTTTTTCGATATTCCTTATAGTTTCAGATTTGGCCCTGTATATGCTTTGCTTATTTAAAATTTCTCATTTCATTGTTTTTTATTTTCTAAACACTTGTACTTTGTATAATTTCAGGAGAAATGCAAAGAGATTGTAGATAAATACATAGAATATGATCCTGTCATAGTGATGATTGATCTGGTGCTGATGTCCAGAGAAGCACAGAGGCACATTCTGTACAATACTGAGTTTAAGGTAGGAAACAATTATAATTATCAAAATTCTCATTTTAATGTTGCCCCATATATCGTTGTTGTAATGCAAAAAATAATGTGCAACTCCACGACTAAGTGCATTTTGTGTGCAGTAAGATAGTTAATTTTAGCATACTCAAAAGAAAAGACGTATTTTCGATTAGTTAGTTAACTTTTGAGTTACTTAATTAATTCTTGGTACAGCTAGATTGTATGCGAAAAGTAACCAAGTAACATTCCTGAGCAGTGCAGCCCCGGTAATTGAGAAAATGTTAGTACCTACAAAACATTGTCACAAATTACTCAAGTACCTTTAGTTAATTTTCATCAATTGCCTTTTTGCCTTAACAAGTAGTTATGTTATATGGTCTATGACCAACATTATCTAACCCACTTGACTATTAGCGAATTGTAATAGTCAAATGGGTCAGATAATGTTGGTCACAGACTGTACTTCTGACATTCTCGTATTATTTGAAATACAAAAAAAACAGCTCTTTTACCTTTTGACAAGCTAGATTATGGGTTTAAAAACACTTTAACATCAATAACTCAATTTGGCTAAAAATGTCTCTCATAGACACTACAACAATGATATCTGCTTAATAATACTCAGCCTGTACCTCAAGTATAGCATGCTGCTTACAGCATACTGTACTTGAGGTACCTATACCTCAGTGGTAACAAAACAGAAAGAGTTGAGCTTATTTTCAATATAAGTGCCATACCAAGCAAGTGCTGCAGAATTTGTTCGAAACAGTCACAGCGGCCCTCATAGAGTATAGTCTGTGGCGGCCCTGGATCGCTAAGGGCATTAGAAGGAACATAACAAGTCACTAAGAGTCTGATACTCCCTTCTGCTCGACAAGTTATTTAATAAATAAAAAAAATACCAAGCAAGTGGTAAATAAAGTTGGCAGTGTAAATAATGTAATTTTTCTTTTTCTTAATATTTTTATTAATTATTATTTCAGGCATTTTGGAAACTAGCTATAATACTGATAATGTTGGAAGCGTATGGAGTGTGGAGAAGTGACAGTTTATTCAGTTTAGGTGTTAATTCCATGTGCGGCTTTTCAAACAACTCCACTAATCTGTAAGTATATTATCTGATAGCATTTTACTAGGTAGTATCTGGAGCAATGAGGCATGCAGCATGCATGGCAAATAACTATGTTCATACCTGCTATTGTATTCTTCAAGCCAAAGCAATTTCCCGTCTGGTCATGCTTTTAATTTTAAAGATATAAATTAAAAAAGGTTTATTTTATACAAACAAATAACTGTTTTATTTGAGTATTTGAAATAATACTCGCTCATAATAAAATAGAATACTCCTGTCTTTTCTCGTAAATTCCTACATCAATAACTTACAAAATATATAGATGAAGAACAGACAACTTTCAATAGTTTCAATGTTGTAATTATTGTGCTGTAACCTTTATTTCAATCGGAACTGTTTTAATATCTAGACCTCAAATAACATCCTGATCTGCAAGTTGAAAAAATCCCCATTTCTTAATGTAACGTCTAGTCTTTTCAATAAAGCCTGCTATTGGTTATTACTGCTTGTAATGATGTCAAACACGAATTAAATTTAAATGGGTGATTTTAAATAGAGAAAGGAATAATACAAAACGTTTGGTTACTACATTCATTCATCATACATATCAGCCAGGGAGACCGCCTACAGCAGTGGACGTCTGCAACGTCCACAGCTGTAGGCGGCCTCCCCGCGCGCGTCGCCACAGCGCCCGCTCGTGCGCGAGAGCACCCGCCGGCTACCCGCGGCTTGCGCCAGCTCTGAGCTCCGGCGCGTGTCGGCCGCGCCAGCTCTGAGCTCCGGCGCGTGTCGGCCGCGCCAACGTCACGCGCACCACCACAAGGTGATCACTTGTCGGCCCCATCGACCATCTGTTCCGCGAGCAATGTGCCCTGCCCACTGCCACTTTAGTTTGGCGATCCTTCGGGCTATGTCGGTAACCTTGGCTCTCTTGCGGATATCATCATTCATTCCTGATTCTTCACGCAATGAAACTTCAAGCATTGCCCTCTCCATTGCCCTTTGAGTGACTTTAAGCCTTCTGAAGAGGCCCATTGTGAGCGATCATGTTTCAGTTCCATATATATGTCATCACTGGCAACACGCACTGGTCATAGACTTTCGTATTGAGACACTGTGGTATGCGAGACGATAAGATACCACACAACATCCCGAACGCCGCGCAGCTGATTCGGATTCGATGGTTACTACATTAGTCCTTCATAATAATTTAAATTAACTACTCACTAAATAAATTCCAGAACGATACCCATCAACATATCGCAGTCAGTCCCCGACTCGTGGAAGGTGAGCTGCTGGGCGTGGACTCATGTGGAGAAGAACGAGGAAGACAATGATCTGTTCATCTGGGAGAAGGACTTCTATGTGCAGTTCTCTTCTATCACTTGTGGTTAGTATTACTTACAGAATGTTACTGCTAAATTCCAGCTGTACATTATAATCAGCCTTAAGAGTGTTTGTTCCTCGCAAATCCTTTGAGATTGATACGACTGATGCTTAGAACACAAACGCAAGATTTAGTAACAGTTTAGAAGTATTGAGACCAATTTTAAGTTTTCTATAAAATTTGACATCTTTCTCTCTAAACGTAAAAAAATGAATTAGTAAACATCAATTTAAATCAAAAATTAAAGGGGGTCCCAACAAGAAACGATTTTTTACCTTTCATGTTAGAGTCCGACTCGCACTTGGCCGGTTTTTTTTTTGTTTAAAATAATCTGGCGAAATTGCAACCTGATAGTAGATACCTATAGTATGACCATTTCTTTTTGTGATAGATATTTAATGAATTTGTTATGTTTTTGTTTCAGGTATATTAACATTTGTAGCGACGGCGCATCTTCTAATGTCGGTGGTAACACCATTCTCAACACGAAATAAAGGTAAAAACATACATAAATCTTACATAAGTATTTTTCAAGTTGGTTGGTGGTTGGTTGGTTGGTTGTTGGTAGTCGGTGGTGGTTGGTGTTCATGCTGATATTGTGCAGTAAACCTGACAACGTCGCGCCCTATCAGGCGATCATAGCATCCCACGACGTTTTGAAACAAGCTAGGCTGATATCTATACCTACAACGAATTAGGATCTTACTCATTCGAGCTAAGTAGCGGTACGTTAGCGTTTCATACGAAACTGGACTATAACGGCTAACGAATAAGATTCATTTTCGTATGAAGCGCTAGCGTAAATAGCTTAAGTAAGTTTAAGAACGCTTTAAGGTTGATTCACACTTATCAGACTCTCGGACGAATGGACCGTAGGTCGACACGTCCATGTCACAGCCCGGACACGTGTGTGAACGAGTTTGTTATAATATACACCGTGTTCTTCACGTTATCCATAAACTTTAACAAACGCTTCTTTAGCTTTAACAAATCAAAACCAACACAGGAAGTAATACTTTAAAAGGCTTCGTTACAAATATATTTGTAATTTATTCATTTAATTGAGCTATGTAGTATGAAAGGGTCTAAACTAAAAATCCATCAAAAATGCTATTTGAATTTCATTTCTTTTTCGTTCACAATTTGGATAAAGAGGCATGCATATCGGGTGATTTACGACAAGGTCTGTATGAAAGTTAACAAAAAATAAGAATTGATTAATGTGTCGATAGTGAAAAGTGCTCATTTTCATGTTCTAAAAACCCGGTCGAAGTTTATATATATCGTTCGAAACATGGTGTATATGTAAGCACCAATATTGTTTATGGTCCGGATGGAGCGCGCCTAAGACCCTAGTGCGAGTTCTTTAACGTACTGGTGCTCGATCGCGTTAGCGTAAACGGCAGTTTCTAGTGAAACAGAGGTTTTGGTGCAAGTTTTTTGACGTAGGTACTCGATGGCGTTAACCGAAACGTTCGCATTTTATTTTAATAGCTACACTAGCTGAATATGTTTATGGACCATTTATCAGGCTCTGGGCTGGCAGACATGACACGTGTTAATGTAGCCAATTAATGTTTTATTGTATTTTTAAGATAGGTACCGATTTACTAACATAGGTTAAGTTTATACTAAAACTATATGGATTTCTTAATATATACTCAATACTCAAAATGACGTTCAAAGGTTTATGTTAAATTGTATGAAAAGAAAAGGTTTCCCGTTACTGTCATGTTTCAAGTTGACGTTTACCGATAGCAATAGGTACTTACCAACGTTATAAAACTCGCACTGTGTCCACTGAGCCCTAATGTTCTCAAGAATAAAGCACTTATTACACTGCCGGGTATTCAGGGCCCTAATAATTCCCGATTCAGGGTGGTGTAATAAGAGTTAGGGACGCTATTACACTGCCCGGTAGTAAGTGAATTAGGGACCCTAATTAGGGTGACCGGAGCGACCCGGTCTAGTTAGCTCCCTAACTCCCTTACTACCGGGCAGTGTAATAGCGTTTTGAGAGCAGTGTTGCCAACATAAATCTGATAAATTCCCCGAAAAGCTAGTCAATTTCCCCAATTTGGGGACAAAAAATCTAGTGACTCCGCACAAATTCGATATTTAGAATAATATTAGAAGAATACAATCTATATTTAGAATCCCCGCATTTCCCCACATCTTGTCCATCCCCAATAAACTTGAGATTCCCCGCACTTTGGGGAATTCCCCACACGTTGGCAACGCTGGACTCAGTTCACAGCAGAGTTAGGAGCGAATGTACCGGCTAGTGTAACTAGCGGCTCCCTAGTTAGGGGCCACGCTCACCCGCCCCACCGGGCCCTGAATACCGTGTAGTGTAATAAGCGCTTTAAACATTATTTATTTCTCAAACTAAAACTTGTTATTTCTCATGACCAGTGCCCACAATGCGGGTGCTGAAAGCCTTCACGCTGGCGGACGTGAGCATCCTGTTCACGCTGCCCATGCTGGTGTGGGGCTCCGACACGTCCGCCGACACGAGGACCATCCACTTCGTTCTGGTCTACGTCTACAGCTTCGTTGTGTTCCTCAATGTTTATAGTGGTGAGTTTACTTACTTTATTTATCATCATTTCAGCCAATTTCCGTCTACTGCTGAACTTAAGCCTCCCCCAAAGAGCACCAACCATCCCGGTCTTGAGCAGTCCGCAGCCATCCGCTGCCAGCCACCTTCCTTAAATAATCGATCACCGTCCCACACTACATTTGCCCATACGTGGTCTCTAACCAATAAAATATAGTTGACTATACCAAAAAAAGATGTCGTTTTTTTAATTTCAGTTTATCAGATATTTAGTGTTTTTGTTGAATAACTCCCTAATGATGTTTGGTGTGGAAACTGTTTTTGTTGAATAAATCCCTAATGGTTGGATGCACAAATTCGTACTTACCATACACATTTACAGGCCGTCATACACTAAATATCTGCTGAACTGAATTTAAAAAAACGACACTTCCGCTGAGATGACGCACACCTTTTTAGTGGTACCCCGCACCTAACAACACCGTAATTTTGTTTACTTGGATGACAAAAACCGTCATCTAAGTAAACAAATTCCAGCTATTTCGATTTAAAAGCCAAACTTTCTAACCGATTTTGGTAAAGTAAAGTAGGAAGTATAATATATCCTTTCAGATAAAACCAGAATTATTCAAATCGGTTCATAAATGACGGAGTAACAATCATAAAAAATACAACCGTATTGAGAACCAACCTCCTCCTTTTTTGAAGTCGGTTATAAATGAAACATCTTAGTAGCTGATTGAATCTGAATGAGAGCCTGGCTGATGGTATTAGATTAGGCTCCTGCCCCAATACACATATAGTCTAAGATCCGACCGCGTGATTTATACGTTCATATGTTTGATTAATAAAATATAATTTTTATCGATATTTATAACTAAACCAATGCAGATCCGCAAAGGTGGCCATCCAAATTTGGCCGCAATTAATTTTAATTAAAATGTAATTAATTATTTATTTTTGAACAATTACGTTCACTTGTAATTGTTAAAAAATATATTTCATTAGAAAGAAATATACCTGAGATACCGAGAAAGTTCAAGGTGCCATCCCTCACTTGGCCGCAACCTAATGTCAGCCAGGTGTAAACAGGTATAATTTCGTTAAATATATACGTTCATAATGTATTATCATGTTATACATACCAAATTGAAGATTAATTCTTTCCCTACATGATGAGATATAGGTGCCTATGCAAAAATGCCCGCAAATAGTGACTGCCAACGATTAAAGATAAATAAAAGCGAGAGAAACTTAAGATAAACACCCCATGTCGAATAAAGATAGAGCATCCCAGCTGCTTGTCGTTTTTATGCTACTGCGCATGCGTCCATAGGCAAGGTGCTCAACTAAATACCGTACTGAATATTGCAATCATATGTTTTTGACAGTCTTATGCGCCACGTTGTTTTTTTTCAAGTCCAAAATTATAAAACTTTGTTAATATTAATATTGATATATTTCATTCTTAACGTTATTAAAACGTAAGAATAAAATGAAGAAGTGTTTTTTGTTGTGTAATGAAAAGCAAGAAGTGCTTAACTTTAGTGATGTATCATTTAAAAAGTGTTTTTTAATGATATTGTTTCGACGTCACAAAAATTTTATGTATCATAACCTAAAACTTAATGTGGAATCAACAAATGAATTTGGTTATCACATGAATTGTTTAAAAAAAGTTATTACTGTAAAAAGTAAATACAAGGAAGAATTTGAAGAATTTTGTAAAACCCAAAATGTAAGTACAATTTTTAATCACACAGGACAAATGAATAATTTTGTTTGTGCATTTTTCTTTTAAAATATATAATTAACAAATAATTTTTTTAAACAAATAATAATTGTTAAATAAATGATTCCAACATTTTTTGTTTTCAAAAAATAAAACTGAAAAATTTATATTAATCAGATCCCTGATTAAAGAACCGAATTAAAAGCAATGGAAACAGAATTCAACAGAATTAAAAAATCAATTCTGTTTAATTCTGTTACCATTGTTTTTAATTCAGTTCTTTAATCAAGGATTCAAGGAAAATAAACGAAACTTTATATTGATGAAAATAAAAATAAAAAAAACATTTGTGTATAAAGATAAATTTTAATATAGATTCAAATTAACGTCTTACAGTTCAAAGTTATTGTTTGAGTTGGATATAATTAAAAAAAAAATTAAAAACACTGGTTTGGATAGTAATTTTTATGACATTTTTTATGAAGACCGAAAATAAACGAAACTTAATATTGTTAAAAATTGTAATAAAACAAAATTTATTTAAAAGATAAATTTTATATTTAAAATGACGTTTCACAGTTAAAAAATATTGTTTTAGTTGAATATAATTAAAAAAATATTGAAAACACTAGTTTGGTAGATTAATTATTATGACATATTATTTTTACTGCTCAATTTTTGGAGTATTTTAAACTCCAAGCAAATACGCGAACTACTAGTTGAGCACCTTATCTATGGACGCATGCGCAGTAGCATAAAAACGACAAGCAGCTGGGATGCTCTATCTTTATTCGACATGGGGTGTTTATCTTAAGTTTCTCTCGCTTTTATTTATCTTTAATCGTTGGCAGTCACTATTTGCGGGCATTTTTGCATAGGCACCTATATCTCATCATGTAGGGAAAGAATTAATCTTCAATTTGGTATGTATAACATGATAATACATTATGAACGTATATATTTAACGAAATTATACCTGTTTACACCTGGCTGACATTAGGTTGCGGCCAAGTGAGGGATGGCACCTTGAACTTTCTCGGTATCTCAGGTATATTTCTTTCTAATGAAATATATTTTTTAACAATTACAAGTGAACGTAATTGTTCAAAAATAAATAATTAATTACATTTTAATTAAAATTAATTGCGGCCAAATTTGGATGGCCACCTTTGCGGATCTGCATTGGTTTAGTTATAAATATCGATAAAAATTATATTTTATTAATCAAACATATGAACGTATAAATCACGCGGTCGGATCTCGTACTAATAACACGGGGACAGTTTGAACAGACTATACTTATCGCCCACGTGGTCCCTAGGGAACATACTCCCCGGATAAAAAGTAAAAAGCCTATGTCCTTTATCAGGTTCTAGACTATCTGTGTACCAAATTTCATTTAAATCGGTTCAGTATTTTTGACGTGAAAGCGCGACAGGCAGACAGACAAATACTTTCGCATTGATAATACCTATTAGTAAGGATGAATCTGCTGACTGCAGTTCAAGAGTGGTTCAACAGCATATGCGAGGATCAAAATGCAAATATCACTGCATAAATTCTTATTTAGATTGGTGATGACGATGGGGCGCAGCATGCAAATTATAAGGGCCAATTTATTTCTTTTTCCAGTTATCTACGAATGCCCAGTTCTTATAACATCATTAATTTTAATATTGAGCAATGTGACGAAGAACATAACATGCTACCTTGCCACGCCGATCCTGAGAAGAATATTTGCATATTGAAGACATAAAGAGCCTTGCAGGTTAACCAAAGACAAGAGGAGTCGAGTAAGTCTGAACACCCTTTTAGAACAAATTGAGCTGTTGGGGTTTACAGGAGTATTAATTAGGGATAAATATATTAATTATTAATATTTATAAAAAATAATAAACACCTTCACAGTATCACAGAGTATTTATTTCAAAAATATAACCTCAATGTTTTGCTATTTATGAGTTTACTTAGCACTTAAATACACGATAATATACATGGGAGTAGTTAACATTTTATTTTATTTTACATTTCATTTAGCAGAATAATCCGACACAAGAAATCGTGAAGTGGGATATGAACTATTTAGTACATTATAATACAGCATGAAATCATGATGGCCATAGAAGTAGGGTTCTAAGAATTATCTAATAAAGATAAAATGTTTAAGAGCGCTTTCACAATTTTTCTTGAATTTGAGCGTTTGATTCGAGTTTTGATGTCTGATTGTGATTATGCTTTAGATATAGCACAAAAAAAAACAAAAATACGCCTAAGAAAGTTTGATAGTTGATCTTGGGATTGTTCTAAATAAATATATCAATTTGTTCACGTACATCAGTAAATTTCTTGTCTCCGCAAAGGGTGTTTCATAAAATTACGCTTTTGGGAATCTTTTGATGCTTTGGTACACCGAATATATAATAATTTAATCAATTTTAAAAATGTCCATGATACAACTGTACCTTCTACTTTGGAATGATCAAATCAATTTGTTACGATTCATGCACTAATAAACCAAAAATAATTTTGTAAAACTGAGAATTATTGACAATTTTCCGTACGAAACTATATTTTTTATCTATGAAAGTATAATCCAAATTCAAATAAAAATTATTTAATAATTAAGGAGGTATTGTTATAATGCATGAAAAAAAAAATTGGTCTATTTAAAAGTAAACTCATATTTTTAAGCAATTTTTGTATACAGCCCCACAATCACTATAAATCTCGGGAAACGCGGTTTTTAGCTTTAGTCCGGGGCAAGCGCTCGATTTTGTAATAGCGCCCTTAAAAGTTAAAGATATTTCCAACTTAGTGCTCTAGGTTAGCCAAACAACTGAGAACAGTGTAAAAAAATACTTCTACTCGTTTGTCAAAAGAGCAGTGCTTATAAAGGCGACTAAATGACAAATCAAAGTATGTTATGTTTCTGTAGAAAAATATATATCTGGGAATGTATTTTCATGTACCTATCTCAATATTTATTACAATTTAAAATATTTGGTGTCGTATGTCGTGGGATAACAATCCGGGACCTATAAATCTATAGAACCACATTTTATATGCAAAAAATAATGCTATAATTATGCCAAATTCCCTAAAGGTAAACTTGATATATGCTTGCTGCTTTATATACAAAAAAAAATCAATTTAATTAAAACATAAAAAGAAATTAATAGCAACTTTAAACAAACCAAACTACGAATTGGCTGTGAAAATTAAAATGTACCTAATGTTTCTAATATAATACTAGTATAGATGGGCAATCCACCCGGTGCTTTGGTAAAACACCCAATTTTCTAGGTGTTTTACCAAATCACCGGGTTTAAATCGGGTGGATTGCCCATTTATGAATCCTAGCCAAAAATTATACTATTATTTAATTATATTTCTATCAGAATTGATTTCATTTTGTTGTTCTAAACATCTTTATACTAAATTATCTTTTGGGAAGAATTTGCTATTAATTATTCAGCCCAATTGTGCGCCTGTACCAATATTAAAATATAAATATTAATTAGTCTCCTAGACAAAGGAATAATAAATAGATAACGCAAATAAACATATACAAACCCATAAACCCTTTGGTAATTAATTTTATGATTATGCTTACAAAATATTTGATTTATATAAAATTGAAAAAATACATGCAATTACTGTATTATTAATCTTGATCAAATATAATTTATAGAGTAAACACTAGCCGATATTAACATAGACATAGATTTTAATAAAAAAAGTACAGCTTAATATACAAATAATAAATTATGCAATATTTCGTTTTATAACTGGCAACACCATTCAGTCTTTGGCTAAATTGAGCAGAAGCAAAATCTAAACTAAAATAGAATAAAATGATTGACGATAAAAATAAATATAATATGTAACTTATACTTGCTAATAACATGCTTAAGCTTAAAGAAAAAAAAATTCGAATTTGATTATAAAAATAATATTGAGAATCTTCCGTCACATAATGCTTTAAAAATTATGCACACTCCAAAGCCACATTTTACAACAATACATTTATTCACATTTTATATTTTAAAAAGAATAATAAGATAAACTTGTGCTACATGATAATCCTAGATAGTATTTTTTGTTTGTTATCAAGCAATTATGATTGATTAGAAAATTACGATGTTGTGTATGGAGACTCTACGAGGTCTTTAGTTCGCTCCATATAAATTATTTTTGGTCCTTGTTTTTGCAACAGCACAAAAAACTATTCACAACAAAACTCAATCATTAATTACTGTTTTGTCTTCCAATGAACTAATGAAATTATAATGAATACCTGTTTCAAAATTCAATCATTTATTTATTTATTAAAAGATGTTGTTTAAAAGTTATGGTTGTTTTTGTTTAACAGCTATGAATCTAGATATGACTTTTTGTTCCTTCGTAAAATATATACAGTACTATTGAAATATTATCTTACATTTCAAGCAAAAGCCACTTTCAATTTAAGAATAATAGAGATAAATATTGGTGCGTTCTGTGTCAGTGTCAAAAAACGTGAAAGATAACAAATATTCAATCTTTAAAACAAAGAAAATCTTGTTCTAACTTCACAGTGAAAAATAACTATAAAAAAATAAGTCAATGTAGAAGGCACACTGATGATCATTACGTCAACCATAGACGTACCGCACCCTTTAATTTTCTTCTTTCATGACTCCTGACACTAACCCTGTCTAAACACACAATTATCAACAAGTTAACACAAAAAAAAGAATCAAGACAGTAACATTGTATTGGTTATCAAGTACTATCTTAAACATTATCATAATTCTTATAGGCATCTGTTAACATACATGTTGCAGGCAAGGTGATTCATTGCACATCAACTCATTTCTTACGCACACATACAAAGGTCATACAGAACAGTGCATGTTGTGGGATTATGATGTCACAAATATTATCTGTTGTTATTTTTATGTGAATACCGAATAAACAAGTATACCTTTGTATTAGACTAACAAAGAAGGCGTTTTTTGTTACGATAAAAGTTCAATGAAGGAACAACTTATCTATAGAGCTATCTAGAGAGTTAATTCTTGTACACACCACAGATAAGCTGGAATTCTGGCATTGAACTGCATTTGCATTGACTGGAAGGCAATCCCAATATTGGGAAGAGACTAAGCAGATGTTGATTGTCATTGTTTAGTTCTGTTAAAAATATAAACAAAATAATGATATAAAACAACAAAGAATACAGAATTATCCATAACTAGCCACATACATGTGGCCTAAGTCGGTATCTAAACATTTGTTTGTGTGCCATAAAATTTTGAATCACCCATTGAGTATTTTTCCTTACATTGTATTATGATAAATAAACATGAGACCTACTAAGAGAATCACAAATTTTTACATCAACCATTTTCAAGTTAGGCAGTATGAAATGAAATAAATCAATATCACAGTCCCGGTATTTGCATTTGTTTATCCGATACAATACAATGTAAAGAAATATACATTTTAATATATATAGCTAACAACAACACAGAAAATATTTATTTTAATACATTTTAACATTCAGTACTTGGATGTGTTTTCTTTGACCTTTCTTGTTCAGTTTATCGGATATTTGGTCCTATGCCAAAGTACTTTCCTTGAGACAGTGTCTGTAATGAATAAAGAAATAAAAAAGCGATAAGAATTTTAATTTGTTCTGCAAATAACTCCAATTCACATTTTGTACTTATTTGTAAGCATTTTCAAACCTAAATGTTCTAAAGCTAAAAAGTTCTCATAAATTGTTACTTTCTAAGACACTTTCTCTTTTAATCTAGAATCGTTTTGTTTTATAACTGCTCACAAGAACAGTGGCTTCCGTAGGTGTGGCACTAATGGTGACTGGGCTTACATTTTAGTCTAGACCTTACAATATTGTAGCTACAGCTAACTCCTAGTACTTAAAATGATTCAGCTACTCTGCACTATAAGCACATTTTTTTCCTGTTCAGCTATATGGAAATGATAGAGCAAAATTGTTTTTTCACAAAGGAAAAGATGTAATTCATGTTTTGGCATTGCTGTCAGAATATTCTAGAACAACAAGGAGCCTAAGAGATATGGTCATTAACTTTTATCACAATTGTAAATACTCTAATATCTTAGTCAAATGCTGGTATCATAACAAAACACATCCAATAACCATTCCATTAAATATAACAATTACAAGCTAAAGAAATAAATTACCAATGGCAAGGCAACTAGGGACTGAGTGGTGGGTCGTCGTTACCGATCATAACATCTTCGTACATGACATCATGTGTCCGTCTTGCCTCAATCTTCTGCCGGACGTAATCTACTAAATTGTACTTCCTAACTACGAGCACAACGCCTGTTATGAGCAAGGCAAGCGTGAATATCGTTACTATTGCTACCGTCGCGCCATTGTTTGAGCCTGCAGCGTCGGCCGGCGTCTCGCAGTCATCCCCGACGCGCACAAACCCTCCTAAGCACTCACACGAATGCGAAATCGCATTACACTTCTGGTGTTCAGGGCACGGCTCCAGAACCGATTCATTGCAGTACAGGATGCGCTCTGTTAAAAAGAATAAACTCCGTAACACAGAATAAATTGATTCAATTAAATAATGACTGGCTACTTACAACTTACCCGAGTAACCGTATTGTATCAGATTTAGGAGCAATGTCGCCAAAATGTCGATTGTTTTCAGTCCCATAATGTTATGACACTGCGCCAGGGTATATTTACATCACAATTACTGCTAAGTATGCTTGAGTTTTTCGTCTGTTTGAAAAAGCGAACAATACCTTTCTACGAGTAGCGCAAGCAAAACAAACGTCAAAAATATTGTGCTGTCATACTTCAAATACGTTTAGTTACTTCGTTTCCTGAGTCAGTAAGTACTCAAACTTTTAATTGTAGCTATGGAGTTCTGTCACAAAATGCAAGTAATACTTACAAACTGTGTATACGGTCTGTTATAATAAAATATGTCGCTTTTTCTAATTTTGATTAATTTAAAGAAGAATTGGTATAATAACAAAACGTAAGTGTAACGTCAGTAACGTTCCGTTTAACGCTTATGATGCAATAAACAAATCAGTATCAGTATTCATAGTTATAAAATAAAACATTGGTAAACACTTACTTGATTTTTTATTCACTTCTAATTAGAAGTTCCAATTAGACACTATGTAAATCATATTTAATACCTACCTAAATAAAAAATATACCTACACTAAAAAACGTCCTAGCAGTACTAATACCCGCTAACAGATGGCGTACTACCATACTTACAAACGAAAAAGTTAAACAAAACCTTCCTTTTAGGCCTCGCCAAAGTCGGTGAAAGTTTATTTTTTCTACAATCTATCAGTCTAGATATTATTACAATAGTGAGTATTTTCATTCTGCATCAGCTTCGCCCCATGTGTATTTTTCGGGTAGGATGTAGTCCCGTGCATCGTGGCCGTAGGCCTCGACACCTCCGTTGCCATCATCAGCTCCCTCTCTGAAAAATTAAATAAACACTAGTTAACAACAACAGAGCCTGGTTGGGTTCAATTCCCAGGTCGCGCATTGGGTTTTTCATTAAGTTGTACCTATTTGTCAGAAGCAACCTGGAGTTGGTTGGTCGGTTGCTTGTTTGGTTACTCATGTTGGTTACTGAACTGAATTATTTTGAATTCTAAAAATAACATGGTTAAACCTTACCTCAGTTCTGAATGAGTTTCCTCTGAATGATTTTGTTTACGTTGTTTCTGCTTTCTTCTGGGGCGCTCTTCCTCCTCATCTTCAATCTCTTCGGGTTCATGATCCTTTTCGGCTGTAAAGACATAACTTTTTATAACTAACTTATCGACAATAGTTGGAAAATAAAAGAGGTCTAGAATAAAATAGGCTTTTATTATTTTTAGGAATCCAGATGCTACATCGTATGTTTTATAAGTTAACGGTGGGTTTTAAAGATGATTCTGCGAGGTGCTATCGGTGAGATTTTATTTCAGGTCTAGACATTAAAATCGGCGGGAACAATTCTGTCTTGGTTAACTTTCACTGGGCTAAAATCAACCCAGCCATTTGAAAATCCTTCTGAAAAACTTGGTCTAACCGTGGTCTTCTAATAAGCTTTTCTGATTCACCTAGTTTCTCATAGTTGTTGCTGTAGGCTCCATCTTGACCCTTCTCTTCTTGTCCGTAGGAGTCCTGCTTCTCAAACTCATAGTTGTCGCCAGCCTTCTTGTGATAGGAGTCGAAGTGCTGGTAGCCCTTCTTTCCACCACCTGTCTTCTTGCGAGAGTATCCGATCTCCCCGTCACCTTCGTTTTGCACTGATTTGTGCCAGTCATCCGGCTGTGGAGATGGAAAATATAATTGATGAGTTTTAAATAGACATACATAGGTAATAATTGGTAAACACACACATACATATAGTATTATCGCATAGCCTAGTAGGGTGTACCTGAATTGATGTCTGCAGCTTGCCTACTGCGTTTTTTTTTTAAGGAAAAAAGAAAAAAATTACCTACATCTAGCTGGGCACTAGACAAACAAACCAGCTGTTAACCATAACCTTCTTCACCAAAAATGCTTCAGCTGCCTTCAATAGAAGTGAATTATGGGTGAGGAAACCATTGCATCACAACTTACCGCAGCAGCCCTAGTTTCTCTGACGTATGATCCAACTGACAAGGTGTCATCGACCATCAGGAGGTCTTCAAGAATATTGGCTTGGTTGGTCGGCAGAGCTATTACCAGTTGGAGCAGGCCCAGAGCAATCGTCGCGAATTTTAACACCATTGTCAAATCTCTGTAAATGTTGTCCATTTTATTAGTTATTAATACAGAATATCGATTTATTAGAATCGAATTGTACATATACAATTCGTTTTGTCACTAGTTGCTGTATTGGTCAGGTTAGTAGAATGGATTGGGCACTGATTAACTTGATTTAACGAGGATTAAATCTATTCACAGTCTTCAAAAAGTTAATTTGAACAAGATCACAATCTTTAATTACCATAAAAACCCAATTATGTGCAACAAATAGAACAGTGTCGTTACTTAATGTTTTTTACCTCACGTTACACAAAAGTACAGTTGCTTTGACGCGTTCAGTTCAATACAAACTCAACACAATAATTCAAATCTTGTATTTTATATAACACGATATTGCAGTCGCCTGGCTCTTTCACAACGGCTGCCTGACCTATGTTCGGATTGTTTAGTTCTTCTCGAGTACCTTTGAGCAGGTTAGCAGTTTTTGCGGCCATTTCATCAATGGTTTCTTTAAATTCTCTTTTGTGGTTGACGTGGTGTGTGATGACCCGTGACTACGCAAACATTCGTTAGGAGAGTTTTCAACTTGCGAATCATAATCTGTTTTTAGTTCGTAGAGAGAAACGCATCATTCATCATTGAAGAATTTTTATAAATGTCCAAATTCAACGTACTTAGTCCATTCATTTATCAGAGTTGTATTTACCAATATAATTACGACCATCTCAATTAATTTCTTTCTAAAAGTTTCTATGACCTTCAAAGATTTTGAAACATTGGTAACCAGCCAGAAAATTAAATGTTTCATTACTTAAAATGCTGCGAGTATTTCAATAGATCATGATAAGTCAACTCAGCATGAAATTGAGTAAATACCGCAGACTTGAAATGAACTTGAGAAACTATTCTGATATGTCGCCGATTGAAGTTGATTTGATTATGAAACGATTTGATTGTATGAGTTTAGGGAAAGTGTCGATGGATATAACAGCAAGCAACCGTGCTGATTGGTCGGTAATCACTTTTGTGGCTCAATTATAATGACAGTCGGCTGGCAAGTAAATGAAGTGGTGTGGCATACTTGATTTAGGGACGAGCAGACGATAATGTTTTTTTTTATATTAGCTGTATCTAGATAGTTTAATTTAATAATTCTATTACGATTTATGGCAGGTTCACCGTACTTACGACGCGCTGTCTTCTTATCAATTTTCTTCTTTGACTTGGATTGTTATAGTGGTGTGAAAGATAGATGAGATGGTTAGCGGTTCTCAATATTCTCATCATAAAATGTGTAACATAATAAACACAAAACCTCTTAAAAGGTCATGTACTATACTAATCATTATGACCAAGTTTTACTATGGGACCAACACTGAAATTGCGAAAAAAAACCATTAATTTGTGCTAGAGTCAGGTGCCCCTCTGCCAGCTAAACGGTTTTTTGAGATTCTTCACCCCAAGATTAGTGACCATTCTTTGGTTTGTTTATTTCTGTAATTCTACATCTTGTATTCCAAAAATTTCGAAATTTGATTTCTTTAAATTAGGTATTTTCAACAAACTTATCTTCCTTCCACTTCGAAATTTTTGAAATTGAATAATTTCGAACAACGCGTCGCTTTTTTAACCGACTTCCAAAGGAGGAGGTTCTCAATTCGATGGGTATTTTTTTAATGTATATACACCGATTACTCCGAGGTTACTGATCCGCTTTATATGATTCTTTTTAGTTCGATGCGGTATACTTGCCATTTGGTCCCGTAAAAATTTGATTCAGTTTAGTTCATAAGTTTTTATGTTATGAGAATTTTGGCTCATTTCAATTTCAGCGTAGACGAAGAGGTCGTCGAAGTAGCACCACTAAAAAGTGAAAAATAAAAGTTTTTTTTTTTTTTTCGCTTTTTAGTGGTGCTACTTTTTTTAGCATGTGGGTGACATAATGTCACTTCCTTCGCGTTTTTTTTTCTGTAGCCCCAGTGTTGCTTTTTGTAATCGCTATATAGTGATAAGCCCCGCCCACCAACTTAAACGACAAAATAGAAAAATTTCTAATTTATTAATTTTTACTTACAACTTTCGACTAAATTGTGTTTACGTAACTTAAAATTAAGTTAAAATGTAGTAATTTGCTTAACAACTTAATACGTTTAAAGCAACAATCAATTGTGGACTAAATTTTAAGTTGCAACTTGCTACTAAACTGTGCGTTTACATGTATTAGGTAAGTTACTTTTTTACTATTGAGGCACGCGCTTGACCACTATCTCACCTGATGGTAAGTGATGATGTGGTCGAAGATGGAGCACGCTTGCCTAGAAATAACCTATTCACTCTTGACTTAAAGACTCCCAGGTTGTAGCTATTCAGGAAACACAGACTCCGGCAGGGAATTCCACTCCTTTGCTGTACGCACTATGAATGTGTACTTAAAATTAACTTAAAAATTTAGTACGTTTCCAAGCGCATTTAAGTAGTTAGCTATTTAAGTTCTTTAGTTCACTCAAGATGGAAGATCAACAACGCAAGGAAGTCGTAAATTCTGTCCTTAGATTTAATATTAGTAAGCTTTTGGACAAAGTTAAAGATGAAATATTAATTAGGGAGGTAACAAAAGTAGTGGTAGGTACCAAAAATTGATTTAATGAAAAAGAGGTACCCTAAGGGATTCGAAGATCCACTTTCCATCCTTCTAAAAAACAACACTTTCCATACACATACATTTTTACAGTTGGTATACAAAATCAAGATAATGTACTATGGGTACCTAACTTTTATATACACTTTGTACAGTACCTACTTAGTCCGACTTAATGCCTGTTGCATTCACTACCAGTCTCAACTTTTGGGTTAAAAAGACTACACTGTGGTAGGGACCCGAATATGGATCCTCATAGTGTACCGTGCGTGGTCCGTCTCGTTATCGGCTGGTTTTATTTATTTATTTATAAATACTGGTATTCAGCTAAATCCGGCTTATAGGACTACGGACCACGGTAGCACACTTAAAACTTAAATAGTACCTATCTTCTATACATATAATAAAATCGTAGACCAACCGTGTCTGTAGGTACATTGAATACTTTTACATAAAAATTACATAGAAAAGTTAGGAAAAAGATACAAAACACAAATATGCTATTTTTGAAATTTGTGTGTGTTTGTCTGTGCGTTTGAGCATCACGCATAAACCCCACATTAGGTTCCAAATCTCATCATCTGCCTAGCCTTTTCCCAACTATATGTATTGGGGTCGGCTTCCAGTCAAACCGGATTCAGCTGAATACAAGTGCTTTACGTGGAGCGGCTGCCTACCAGACCTCCACAACCCATGAAATGGGTAACACGGTATTTCTTGGCAAGACTGGAGTCAGAATAACTGGCTTCTGACTATCCGTAACGACTGCCAAAGTTCTACAAATGACAGCCGGGACCAACAGCTTAACGTGCTTTCCGAGGCACGGAAGAAAATCGGTATGTTAAGATGGTCACCCATCCACAGACCAACCTTGGCAAGCGTTGCTTAACCTTGAAGATTGACCTGTGCGGCTGTTATTCTTTAGCCACGAGCTCCTCACAGATTAGGTTCCAAATCTAGGTACTTAAAAATATCAAGTGATAACACGAGTAGGTAACATTTAGCGTTTATTTCATCAAAATCGACCCACAAAATCAAAAGATATTGAATTTTTAAGTTTAGTATGAGACTTCCTAATGTATTCCGTTCCTCATGTATTCTGATTAGAGCGCCATCTATTGAAAAAGATGAAATGCACGAACGCATGTATAAAATACCAAAACAAATTGATAAGTTACTCGTATGTGTGAAACTTTTAATACGTGGCAAAATAAAATTGAACATTTTTAAACCTTATCGGTATTTATCATAACAACCGATCCACAAATCAAAATATTTTTAATTTTTAAGTTTAGAATTAAACTTCCTAATGTATTGTGATTAGACCATCGATTGAGAAAAATAAAATGCATGATAGCATGAATATTATCCCAAAAAAACATTGTTGAGTTATTTGTGAAACTTTTATGCGTGGCAAAATAAAAGTGAACATTTTAAAACCTTATTTTTGTCATACGGGCTTCTTATTTTACGTTTTACGATGCTAAACATTTTGCCAGATTAGATCGACCCTCACACGATTTGCAAACACATTCGAGTTCGTTAGGTGTTAAGGTTCGGTCTCTAAAAGGTCTTGAAAACCTTCGTTAGGGTTTAAATTACCAAAATCGCTAAAATCTCTAGCCGGACTGGTGGTATGACCCGCAGAAAGTGGTCACAATGTTTAAAATTTACATTTGCATACTGTTTGGCTGAAATGGCCATGTCTGAAGCGTCATCCGTGGATTCAGGTATCAACAGATAGGACTTGGATGGTTTAGAAGCCTTGCATTTTAGTTAAAAAAAATGTAATTTGTATGCTCTGATAATAAATACTCTGAGTTGTCTCTAATTGGATTCGTTAATTGTCCGTTTATCGTACTCTTGAATTGGTTTGGTTCTTGCGAAATTCTAGACGATTCGAAATGCGGATCAGGTCTGTAGGGTTCAGTACCAAAAGTGTTGACGGGACTCTACTGCTAAGCCTACGTATGCGATTGATTCCGTTAAGAGCGAATCAACGAACGGTTCGATTTGTGAAATAAGGCTAAGAATAATAGGGTCCCGTACCAAAGGTGGTCACGGTGACCCCATTACTAAGCTTCCGCGATCGATTCTGAAATCTGATTCGTGCGAAGTATGAGACGGTTCGACTTGCGGAAGTACTAGGCGAATTATAGGGTCCCGTACCAAAGGTGCTAACGGGACCCTATTACTAAGCCTTCGCGTACGATTTTGATTCGTGCGAACGATTTTTAGGGTTCCGTACAGAGGTTGCTAACGGAACGTTGTTTATTAATAAGCCACCGCTGTCCGTCTTCCTTCAGTATATACGTTTAATTTCTGTTTCGATAATTTAAAAATGCCTTCTAGAAAAAGTTAGAATCTTTCACAATATAGCAAAAAGGCTAAATATATGAGACTAAGTAGGTCTTAAGGAATAGCAGAAGATCGAGAAGCCAGACTTGCTGCAGCTAGAGAAGGGCAGGCCAGAACTCGCCACACTCGATAATTGTCAGCGCGAGGCTCGGCTAAGTACACAACGTTCTCGCATGGTAATTTCTCGATCTTTCGAAAGTAGCCATGAACGCACAGGGCGTTTGTTGGTAGATAGAAGGCGCCATGTAATGGCGCGAGAGTCGAAGACTTTCACAGACCGAGACGCTCGCTTGAGCTCTCAAAGATCTCGAACAGTGGCTTCTCGATCTTTGGAAACTGAGGAAGAACGTGAAATTGAATTGAATTGGAGTGTGCGAAATTTCATCCAGATTCGTTCAGCCGTATTTTCGTAATTGAGTAAGAAACATCCAACCAGCCAAACTTTCGCATTTATTAGTAAACAAAAATTAGAAGTAAGATAATAGGCTGGCATCGATCTAAGCGCACGCGAACGACGTCGCGGGCACAGCTAGTACCAAATAAAAGTGGTTTATAGATATTCGACTGATTGAGTCACTTCGACGCACACTTATGGTAATAAAAGTCTCTTAGATCCTTACAGAAATGCCTATATTAACGAATAATAGAAAAAAAAAAAATATAGTTTCAAAATAGTATAAAACAATGACGGTGCCTCTGTTTGCTTCTCAGTTTATCTACATATTTCTTCAAATTATCTAAATTTGACACTAATAGAAAGAGCGATAAAAGAGGAAGGTGTGAAGGTGTTCCTTTGCACCCGTGCGAAGGCGGGGCGGGTCGCTAGTAAACAATAAACATATTTTTCACTGACTTCAGAGTTGTCTCTTAGCTCGATAGATGGCTGTGAGATCGAAATAGATCGCGCTATGGTTTCGTTACAGTGGAATACATACAATGTTCGGGGTGTGAGATGCAAGTCCGGTTCAGTAGTTGACAACCCTCTAGGGTTGAAACTGCGAGTGGCCATCGACAAAAAAAAAAAAGTAGGCTTTTAATAGAACTCGGATGTCTTAGACACCTCCAAGAAAAAGGAAATTGACGTGATCGGGTCCTTTGGTTCAACCTGAGGGCCTAGCAAGAATATTTTTGACGAAACGTAACGAAAATTTTACTACTACAATAGGTATTTATAATTTGATTGCAATTATTAGTTTTAATCCGTAAATATTCAGACCGTACCTTGACCACGATTTCATTAAATTGTTAATTGTTCTGCCCCCAAACTAAAGAAACTGATTTCGATAGGTAGGTATCGATACTTTAGGTGATAAACCAAGTCTTGATATATATTTAGTCCTGTCATTTATGGAAGGTATTGTACCAACTTGGAAAAGTTTTGAAAAATCCGCCTGAATAGTGATGTGATTTTGTGCAGAGATAAAACAAATCAAATCCTATTCAATCAGAGTGTTTGTTCCTAAAAAGGTTTTAACTTACAATAACTACAAGTAACAAAAATAAAAGACAATCTTCACAAAACTGTTTACTTTGCCGCTGTCACCTCTTTCTAAACCTTTGGGAGAACAGATATGATGTTATGATACGTTATCGTTACTGTTATTCGTTATTCCACTGGTTATTTGTTTCTTTGGTTCCTCTTTTTCTATAACAGACGTGTATACGGCTATGAATTTTGGAGAAGCTGTTGCGTTTTTTTCTGTACTATCTGGTGTTTCAGTTAAGCGTTTTTCTTTCAGCGTTTCGGGAAGAACATCGTACATTAATTGCCATTCTTTTTTCAGTTGCAGCCGTTCCAACGCGTGGCCACTGGAATTATAAAAAAAATCTTAATATCTACGAAATAACTAATTTATCTACACCATTTTCCCGCTTGCAAGAGAAGCTCAACATCTCATCATGTTCTAAATTGAATGAAACACAACAAGACAAGACAGAAACAAGACAGGACAGAACGACTTCGTTTCGTTGATGATCGTCCATTTTGAATGAATGATGAATGTGTGTGTTATGATGAATTCTTGGGTCAATAGGGTTTCATGAAATTCATCGTACTCCAACAGTGTGCAACGTATTTTGTGACAAATGAACTCTTTAACGAAACTGAATCACAGCTGTCCTGACTTCTAGAGAAAGGGTTGCCATAGGGAGTTTGGGTAATGATCCTATGTCTGGTGCTTTGCAAGGACCTATGATTTTGATTATCCTGCATTAGCTTCTCCAAATATTGTGCCTTTTGCTGTCAACCGTTCTCCATCATCGAAATTTTTGCAGTTGAAAGATAATTATTTAGGTCATAGGCCTGCCCAAAGCGTATGCAACATCGAATGGTCTTGTTCTTCACGTAGCCAGTGAATTCAAGCTATTTTATCATCGAACGTACATCCACAGCTGGACTTGGGGGAGACAAATATCCCGAAAAGTTCACTACATCACCCGTTTTTTGGCGCCTCCTCCCTTCACCTTCAACAAAACATTGGACGATCAACAATTCTTACATCGTTAATGTCTTTAGTGTTAATTTCTTACTTACTAAATAAACTTACACAGCATCGTCGGTAACATCGAACCGTAGAACTGGGAAGCCACCGTCGCGACCTCTTTGTATCGCATTTTTGACCAACAAGTGAACAATCTCGGAGCTTTTTGAGCAGTCTTGAGGTACAATCAAAATGACCTGAGAGAGAAAATGTTATAAGTAATGCAGTTTCGTTCAAGTTGGGGATGTTATTGAGTTTTCCTTTCTGGGATTGCTCTGTACCAATACGATAGTTACGAATAGTAATAATACAGTCGTTACGAATAGTCAGAAGCCAGTAAATCTGACTCCAGTCTTGCCATGAAGTACCGTGTTACCCATTTAATGGGTTGTGGAGGTCTGATAGGCAGCCGCTCCTCGTAAAATACTGGTATTCATCTAAATCCAGCTTGACTGGAAGCCGACCCCAATATAGTGTATATGTACCCCCGTAGTACGCGGTACGCACAAAACCAGCGCTTGATCTTATGTTATGGCGAAGACTTTTAACTATAATTTTATAAAAATATCGAAGAAAGTCAAAGTCAAAACGTTTAAAACGAACAAAAATATTATAAATGATTTTCTGGTTTCCGGTTAGTTAACACAAATTATTAAATACTTACTAATTTTTTTTTTACTATTAATAAGCACGCGCTTGACCACCATCTCACCTGATGGTAAGCGATGATGTGGTCGAAGATGGAGCACGCTTGCCTAGAAATAACCTATTCACTCTTGACTTAAAGACTCCCAGGTTGTAGCTATAGGGAAACACAGACTCCGGGAGGGAATTCCACTCCTTAGCTGTACGCATTATGAATGTGTTCCCAAAACGTTTTGTGCGTGTGGGTGGGATGTCCACCATGTACCAGTGGCGCATCGCCGTTCGTCTTGTGGTCCGATGATGGAACGGGCTTGGCGGAATTAAATTATGCACAATTGTCGCACATTCCCCAAAATGCAACCGGTAGAAAACAGACAAGCCAGCAACTCGTCGTCGATTCTCAAGACTTTGGAGCTTCGTCGCGACGAGCCTCTCATTGCCAAAGATCCTCTTGGCTCGTTTCTCAATTGACTCAAGGGCATCGAGCTGGTATCTGGCAGATCCGTCCCAAAGATGAGAGCAGTATTCCATACACGATCGAACTTGCGCTTGATAGAGTTTGAGCAGCTGTTCCGGCGTGAAGTACCGTCTCACTTTTGCTAGGATCCCCAACTTTCCTTGCAGCCACTTGAGCTTTTGCCTATACGAATGGGCCAAAATTGAGAGTAGATGTTAATGTAACCCCAAGAAGTTCAAGTTGGTCGGTTATCGGCACTGTTGCACCTCGGAAAGATGGAGCTGGGTGGAATTGGCCTCTTTTGGCGGAAAATAGACACGCTTGGGTCTTAGCAGTGTAGCGGCATCAAGGCCGCCACAAGAAAAACCTACGGAGCAAATCTACATCGCAACAAAAAGAACCGCGACGCCATCTATCCGACTAGCAGCGAACTAAAACGTTGAATTCCTGCATCGCGCAAGCAGAGTTTACCGTGCGATTTGAACATATACATCAGCCCGAATATCAACTATAGGGCAGTAGCCCGCCAGGCACAACAGCCGCCTGGTTGGAGGATCCTCCTTTTCAAAATGAGGTATGCGGGACTTTACTCTCTGTTCCGCATATCTCCAAACTGGTGACCCTCGACATTGAACGTCAGCGCAGCCTTCGTGCAACTACTTCAGCGTGACGTCATCATCACTTCTCCTCATCATGACCTCAAGCTCTCGAGCAGCGAGTCATACAGCCAGCCAGTACCCACGGCTTCTACGGATATCCTGACCACCAGCATGCAGCAGCCGCGCATTCCTGTTCAGCATCCTCAGCCTCTATCTTCACCCCGACTCACTGGGGCATCGCATACAGTTCCGACTCACTGTGAACTCTGCGACTACCGGTTCCGACTCACTGGAGCCAACAGCAGCACCACTCCGACTCACTGGAGCCTGTAGCATCATCCCGACTCACTGGGATCTCATCACCCCGACTCACTGGGGCACCGCATATAGTTTCGACTCACCGAGAACTCTGCGACTTCCGGTTCCGACTCACTGGAATCAATCTTCAACTGGCTTGGCAAGCATCTCAAGATACATGGACGACTCATCCACTATCGACCTCCGGTCTCCGGAGGGGAGTGATGTAGCGGCATCAAGGCCGCCACAAGAAAAACCTACGGAGCAAATCTACATCGCAACAAAAAAGAACCGCGACGCCATCTATCCGACTAGCAGCGAACTACAACGTTGAATTCCTGCATCGTGCAAGCAGAGTTTACCGTGCGATTTGAACATATACATCAGCCCGAATATCAACTATCGGGCAGTAGCCCGCCAGGCACAACAGCCGCCTGGTTGGAGGATCCTCCTTTTCAAATGAGGTATGCGGGACTTTACTCTCTGTACCGCATACCTCTAAAGCAGCATTAAACTTGACCAGATTGGCATCACCCCATTCAGAGACAGCCTGTAAGGACACATTCAAGCGCTCAACCATAGCCTCCCGGAAAGACCGGATCTGCGACCCACCAGCTCGTGCGTCGGACACGTATCTCTCAGCAACAGTGCTGTCGTCTGCATACCCAAAGGTACCGGGTTTAAGCAGATCATTAATATGCAGCAAGAAGAGTGTTGCCGAAAGCACCGACCCCTGAGGAACCCCAGCATTAATATCCAGCAGTCCAGACGAGCAGCCATCTATGACCACTCGGATAGACCGATCCCTCAGGAAATCTGCGATCCAATCACACAAACCGGCGGGCAGACCGAAGGAAGGAAGCTTACTAATAAGGCTATCATGCCAGACCCTGTCGAAGGCCTTCGAGATGTCAAGGGAGACCGCCAGTGCCTCCCCGTGCTTCTCTATGGCTTCACTCCAGATGTGAATGGCATCGCTAGAAGATCCCCAGTTGACCGATTTCGGCGGAACCCGTATTGTCGGTCACTAAGGATATCATTCGCTTCTAGGTACGCCAGGAGCTTATGATTCAGCACGCACTACCCCATCGCCATGGAGGAATGTACAAATAAAGATTCGAATTTGTTCTTTGTAGGTGCAATTTCTTATATGTATCACAGATAATATAATATTAGCGTACAGATGCCTCACCCCATACAAAGAAACGCGACCGCCGTAATAAAATAATTCGCACGAATTATTTCTTTGGATCCCCCCCCGCCCGCTAGATGGTGTTAGAAGTGAACACTTCCAAGCGTCATTTCCTCGATTCCAACTAGGAGATGGCATTAAAAGCGCACTGTGTTGTTTATCGCTTGTCCACTTGACCTTGAAGCTGACGTCGTTGTTTCGAGAGTAATGTAGAGATTTCAACAAATATTTAAAGGAACTCGAATATTTACTCAAAATAGTGGAATCGTCGTTTATAATCGACAAGTTACTTTTATTATTCAAACCAAATAGATTGGATAGAATAAGATAAAACTCAGTAAATACATAGATACTCGTACTTATAAATTTTAGTTAAGTTCAATTTCGTTATTAAAGTACCTACATACCCATAAAACCCGTCAAGTGCGAGTCGGACTCTCACACGAAGGGTTCCGAACCATAACTAGAAACAAAACAAGTTTCCTGGATGGAAATACACATTCTGTGAAAGTTTACAATAGGTATTTGTTGATAAAGCGGCAATAGAAATTTTTAATTCGACAAAGAGTTACTTTTAACTCGCTGACAGACAGACAGACGAACGGACGGACAGCGGAGGCTTAGAACAGGGTTCCGTTGTGTACCTTTGGGTACGGAACGCTGAAAATCTATTATAACAATAACATTATCATAATTATTAATGTCGAGAACGAGGTTTGTTAACTATAAATATGAATATTTCTATACCTTAATCTATCACTGTTACTGTATGTATGTAATCGGGGTTGGAGTTTCTATATTTGGTTTGCCGTATTGTTCGTTCAGCCTAGATGAACATGTAACACTTTTCGCATCAACAGTCGTATTGCATTGAGCAAGCGGGACGCACTTATACATCGAACGTATACGAGCGAATGAGACGCCATTATATGCGCCATCTTGGTCCACGCGCATGCGCATTTCAATGTTTTTTTGCCAAATTGACATCCTGCGCAATGAATTGCGACGTACTTCGGAGAGAAAACCTTGCGTGACGGGAACTGTATGTAGTATTTAATTTCAATAAATAAATAGAATAGGAAACTTTCTAACAGCGCCATCTAGTGCCACATAATGTACAGATATTAAATGATTCGTTCCAATAATCTTCCAAAGAACATGGGTCTGAACGTACCCAGTTTGTAGCAAGTTGAAATTGGTACCATTCGAAAGGTCTTTGAAAACGTAGATATTTATTAGTTTTTGATCATCGAGTACACGGTGTCTTTTTGTTCACTCTTTATTAAGTTATTTATTGTTTTAGTTACTTGAGGATTTGGTTTTTCTTTTAGATGGCCCTGAATCAACTTCAGGTTATGTGTCATCATTGTTGTGTAGAGCAGCTGGAAGACGACAGCAAGCTAGGTTCGAACAAGAACAAAACCAGGAACTTGCAAACCCAGAGCACCCAACGTCTGTTCCAACTTATAGAAGGGTTGCAAATACGGCGCGTCACTGTTTATTTCATGGGTGCATCAATCAAGAACTTCACAGAGTGTCCAGGTTTATAAAAGTATTCATGTTGGTTAATCATAGCGTGTACGTTCCTGAACATGCACGCGTTTGTACACATCACATCAACACAGAAGATTGGAGCTCCCTGTATGATAATGGAGAAGCAATATTCACACCAGACCATCTCAAAGATATGATTGATACGTTACGAGATGCATATAAACATAAGACTAATATAGATTTTGACAATGTAAACAACATTTTACCAGAGGATCTATATTACCTAACTGGCTTAACACACCAACAATTCGAAATCCTTTTGAATGAAACACCGTCTCTTTTAAATCAATGTAGAAGACCAAAAACTGCACTAGGAATATATTTATTAAAACGGTCTGGTGAACCAAATACACGTATAGCCTCCCAAATAGGTGTATCTCGTAAAACGATCGGTATTTTGTAAGCCATTTGGGTTTCAATCATATAAGTCGGGATGAAATTATAGCTCACAGCCTTGCAGTACCATCATCAATATATTCCAACCCTATAAACCCAGTGGCTATAGCTATTTGTGATGGTTCGTATATATACGTACAGAAAAGTAAAAACTTTTTATTTCAAAAAAAGTCTTACAGCTTACACAAGTATAAAAACTTATTAAAACCCTTTGTGATTTCTTGCCCAGTTGGCTATATTATAGATATATGTGGACCATACGCTGCAACAAAGACTGATGCCCAAATCATGACTGATATTATGAATGATCAAACGTCCCCAGTGCATATAACGTTACAAACAGATGACGTTTTTATATTAGATCGAGGTTTTAGAGACTCTATACCAGATGTAGAAAGTGCTGGCTATGTTGCCCAAGTAAAGATAGGCATGCCACACAGCTTACAGATATTCAAGCCAATAAATCTCGAGAAATCACCATAGTGCGTTGGGTCATTGAAGTAATAAACGGATGGTTCAAAAGGGACTACAAAATATTTAGGCATACAGTTATCAATAAAATACTCCCTCACTTATTTGAAGACTTCCGTATTGCGGGAGCCCTTATAAATGCATTTAGGCAGCGTCTGACAGATAATGAGCATGCCCACGCTTTTATCAATATAATAGCGCAAAGAAGAAGTGAACCCAACAGACTGGGCAATTATGTAGTCGCAGAACATATGAACAGACAGCGGGCGGTGTTCACAACAATGACGGCTACGTCAATACCATTTCCACAATTGACAGAAGAAGACGTCATTCTACTCAGTTTGGGCACATACCATTTAAAGCTCGCTAGATCATATGTTGCCGAGCATTTGCGAGGTGGAGATGGTATATATAATATTGAGGTATCTTCGAGCCGTAGCCCTAGTATGTCGCAGCATGGGCTAGTAACCGAAAACTGCTCGTTAATTAGAGGCCACATATTATCGAGGCACGTGTCGAATAAAATATATTACACATATATTTTAATCAAGGTTAATGTCCAGGGCAGAGAAGCCATCGAAGCGTATTATTGCTCCTGCATGACGGGTATGAGAACTCTAGGTGCTTATGCCCATACTATTAGCATAATATGGTACTTAGGTACTCGTAGGTGTTGGCAGGCACCTAGATAACTTCGTAGGTCCGGCAAGTGCCTGGGATGATATAATCATTGAAAGTAACAATACAATTTAATAAAACTGTGCTATTTAAGATTGATAGTTCTTATTTAATATTTTTTCTGTACCAAAAACCAACGATAGGAAGCTATATCGCTCTCTAAAGACAGAAAAAATGACTGGTTACCTATTTATTTAGTCCAAAAAGCAGAAAAAGTGCGATTATTGGCAATTAAAAATGTTACAAAGAAGTTATCATAACTTCAGTCTTTCATTCATTCATTCATTCGTTCACTTATTTTCGAGTTACTCAATTAGGCCTCTTCTAAATTACACCTAGTCTAAAATGCTACAAAGTGGGTACGGGTTCCATATAAAATTACCCATTGTTCTTTAAGTAAGAAGCCCATTATTACATAATTTAGTGCTTAAGGGTGGTTATTAAATAAGAACATACCTACTATTCTTAAGACCATAAAAAAGAAAATGTTACACTAACTTCAATAAAAATCGATACATGTCACGAATCTATTATTATTTATTAAAATTAAATTTTCTTTCTTCGTGTTGGGACCCCATTGGCATCACTTTTTGCAACACTAGATACATAAATTATGTAAAGCTGCTTTTACAGTTGGTGGTCCAAGTCCAAGAGGACTACGAAATCTTTTACGAATTGTAGCATAGACGGACTTAAAACTGTCGACCAGGCACGCTACGCCATAATTATGGGTTTTCGCTTCTATTGTGCTCCCTTCATGCTCAGCTTGCTAAGCGTAGACACGTCTTAAAAAAGCAAAAAAAGTTTCAAAGTACCTGCAAAATATTGTGCACGTGGTACTTATCGTGCAAAGCAGGCGCGCGCAGGCAATGCGCCGTGAACTGCATCAGTCTCCGGGAGCGGGTGCAGCGGACACAGCGCGCCCACTTCTCCAGCATAGACGCGTCCCAGGGACACACCGACAGACCGAGTGCCAGCCCTCGGATGCGGGACCAGCCTCGTCGCGACTCCTGTTGTTCTGCTAGCATTGAGTGACCTGGGTAAGTAGTTGGATATACTAATGATTAAGGAACCATTTAAGGTGATAACTACATTATTACCTGCCCATAAATCTTTTATTGCAATAAAACAAAATATCAATTAGCAGCCACTTCAATTAAAGCCTGTACTTATATTAAAAAGCCACTTTCTAGTGTAAGATTTTTGTGTAGTAGGTACGAGTACGTCAATTTCATCTTGTGTATTGGCATGATATGATGTTCTGCAAACACGTCGTCAAGTGCTAGCCTGGTTTAAACTTCGGAACAATGAACGACAACAGTAGGTCGGGTTTTCTAACTTACGGGCTACCAATGCACATTGCAGTATCATAATCACCACGAATCCTATTAGCAAAATGGTGGTGAAAATTATAAATGTCATAAGGGAAATTGTATGTTGGATTTACAATTTCTAGATAAAGCGCCGGCAGTTGGAAACCCGATATCTTCAAGGAGTTTCCATACCTTGTGCCAATGCCCTAGCTACATAGTCGCAAAGCACGAGGTGCGATGCACAAGGGGGCGCGACGAGGGCGGGCCAGGCCGCCCTGGCATGTTCGCGCACGAAGCGGATCACTCGCGGTACGTCAGACGGACGCGCGCGCCGCACGCGCACGCGCTCCTCATTCTCGGTTCCCTGTAATTACAAAGAACTCATTAATAGACCTGCCTCCGTGGTCGAGTGGTTTTATGCGTTTGCCTTGTGATCGTAAGTTCAATTTCCACGGGAAGCATATTTTGCTATGTTGGTTCTAGTTTAGCTAAGACATTGCAGGGTTGAATCACCTGATTCTAAACTTTGACACTAACCCTAGTGTCAACTAGTGTGTAACGCCACACACCCGTGTGGGGTCGTTAGACCTTACTGCCCACATGATACGAAGAAGAATTAATAGACCAAGTAACAGGACTCGATAATAGGAGCACGGTCGACTCACGAGTCGAAGTTTAAGGTCTACCAGTGGTTTCCGAAGTCGCATCGTAGATAGGTGGATCCTTGCGCCTCGGAAAACATATTTTGTAGATATTAGGCAGTCGTTACGGGTAGCCTGAATGTCTGGACTTACCAAGATGAGATAAGATAAGATAAGATCATTTATTTGTTAGGGAATCTTAATAACCGGTAAGTGGGTTGTGAAGTTCAGATTGCCAGTAAGTAAGTTATTAAAAAATTAAGCAGCATTGGTTTGCTTATTATGGTCAGACTGGAAGTCGACCTCCAACCTAGTTAGGAAATCCTAGGCCGAGGATTAAATACATAAGCGAAAATATTAAGTAGTAGGCTGGTCTACAAATGGTGAGTAAACAAATCGTCTTTTTTTGCGTATTTAGTTTCTACACACCAGGCTTCTAATTTCGCTAAAAGTCCACACCAAAATCTGTGTAATGTGTAGGTATTCGAATAAAGCATTTGGATCACCGTACGTTGTTCGAAGTCCTTTTCTGATGCAGACTAACATTATTATTTGGGCCACTCACTCGCGCACAAAATCCTCCTCTCTATTAGGTTCTTGATACGTCTACGTTAACTATTCGTCAAACAATCGTGCTGTCCTCTGAGTTTGCAATTAGCTAACGTTGGAATGTTCCACCCGCCTCGGCTTCACACCAGGTGTATGCCTACCGTACACACAAATCTGTCTCTTTTAACGCTCTTTCTACTACTGAAAGCCGTATTATAACTGTTGCGTTTTAAAACAAGTAACCAGAGAAACAAACTGAGGCAGACAGCGACAGTACTTAATGAAGAGGGAGCAGCCTCTAACGCAGAATAGGATGAATTAGAGTATCACTATGACCTGTGAGTTCACTACGACGCGCTTGGAGATCACGTCGGGTTTGTCGGAGTAGCTCCTCCTGGGATGCCCACCGAGGCAGCTGAGAGCAACTTGAGGTGTCCTTACGGTCTGTCGCACCGTAAGTAATTTGAGCAAACTAGACAATGCCGACATAGTAGGACATCCGAGAATGATCACTTTAGTTCCATGTAATTCCTGAAATCTATTTATGTCTGCTTTGCATGTTTAGGTTTTGTTATTTTCACTTATAATTTAATAAAAATAACCAAAAATAAAATGTGGCGGCATAGTGATGGCGGTTGTGACAGCCTGTCGCTTCATGTCACGGTTTCTGAATTTGAAAAGGTTTTCTGGTGGCCAGGTTGGGGCGAAATAGTTTTTAATACTTTTGTCTTTTGTCCCTTTAACTCTAAAAGTGTAATTTTATTTATTTACCTTATTTGAAGTAGATTCAGTTTCATTTATTTTCATAGATTTTTACAGCTGCTATAATAATTACTTAACTATATACACTAATTAACACGAAATTAAGTACAAACACGTAGCAAAACAAATAATCCACATAAAAGTGTTGTGTTACACCCACTGAAAGCTGTTTTTAGTAATCGTTAAAAATTATCACATTATTTTATTGTAGATATCTTTTAAAAAATCAGTAAGATTAAAAACATAAAACTCTAGGATGTCTATTTCAGGAATTTATAAAATTGTCACATTTACCATTAATCATCTGTCACAATTCGAGAAATCAGTCATTTCTTTCTGTCTCCCAAAATCATGTAGTATTTACTTCCACAAAATAAATTTTTAAAATAAAATGCAAAAATATATGAAAATCATGAAATAAGTACAGAAAAGGGCAATCAAAATGCAATGTTTAAACACAATCAGGGCAAGTGCTTTGAGGTTGTATGGTGCAGGCGGCATTCAGCCTCACATCAATGTTCTTTGTTTCAGACTTGGTAGCTACGATCGAAAGTCTACCTTCCGTTATAAACCATTGGACAAGAAATCAGTGAGTATCATTAGCTAGAAGAAGTTTCCTGTCATGTACCCATCACAACCTTGTTGTTACCTAGTCGTTCAGTTTCCTACATTTTAAGGGTTATCTTTCGAACGCGGTGATTTGAGAAATTGTAATGATTTTCCACAAAAGGGAAATAATATCCAGTTGGAATGAAATTTTATTTTACTTTATGTGGGAAAACAAACAATCGTACATTGTACTTATATTAAAATCTAGATACACAGTATTCTATATATAACTGTACAATCCACTACGTTTTATGTTACTACTACGTTTCCACATGTTACTACGTTATATTTGATACAGTTTTGGGAAAAGTAGAAAAAAAGGCTACAATTTTTCGCTATCTTAAAATCTAATAGTTAATACATCCCGAAATAATAGGTACATAATTATTACAAATTTTGAGCAAGGCGTTTAATAATTTGTGTTTTAAATTTATGTTTAGGCAAAGCAAAAATATCTGTATCATTAAAATTATTATTGTAAACCTGAACCAATCTCTAGAGAGCCGCTCTCTCTCCTGCATTTGTACCACAGGGAGTTGTAGCAAACAATGGGTAAGAGCGCGCCTCTCGTCTCATCACCTTTCTACGTACAATATAGCATATTTTGTTTATCAGCTCTGAGCAATCAAACTTATTATGTAGGTACAAGTCCATGGAGCATTATTCCTTAGAGCAACAACTTCGTCGAGCGTCTAGAGCGTAATGTTCCTAATCAAAGCGTTTTTTTGTGCTGCATTGTACTGAGGAACTTACACTGAACTCTCTCTATTTCAGTCTCATATTTAATATAATAGGGATCCTAGATCATACAAGCATATTCAACTTGTGGGCGATCTAAAGAATTAAATAATATATGTGGTCGTTTAAAATCTGACGTAGTTCTCATTTCAAAATTATACAGTTGAAATGCTTTAGAAATAATTTTATCTATGTGTAGATTTAAGTGAAGTTTGTGATCACGAAGAAAGAAAGAAAGTCACAAATATCTTTAACTAGAGTCTTATTACATAGTGAACAATCGTAGGTTATTATATTTTTTGGAAAGTTGATGTATTTACACTTTGGATTACTTAGCTTTAATTTATTTTCAAAATGAAAAGAAATGTGGACTGTTAGTTTGTTTTGTTGATTAACATAATATTTCTAGTGTTTCGACATGCGCAACGTGAATATCATCCGAGGCAGTGACTGCCACGCAAAGATGATCACTTGGTTCCTGAACAATCAGTACTGGCCCCGCGAGCCCAGCGTCATTGGCTTATGGTTGGCTCTCGACAGCCCATACTTGGAATTTCTCACCGCGAAATATTCTCATTCTGGTTAGTAAACACGATTACACGACCAAGCCAACATCTAAGTCATATCTGCAAGAAAGGGTTAGTTTATCAAGTTAATCCACCCATGCTCGGGACATGCACGGACCGTGCTCCGTCAGGATCTCAGAAAAATGCCCGGGTCATGACGCGGACGTATATATGGACGCGGACGTAGGTATATATGGACGCGGACGTATATATGGGCGCCAAACCATTATTTGGTATGGTTGACTTGTTTTAAAAATTATCTCGTATTTAATTTGACTTCCATGTTGAATTGGATTTATATTAGCTTTTCCGTCTTGTTTAAACAATATTGTAACGTCCTGTTTGGTTTCTATAAGTATTTAACTTGATAACATATTTTTTATTTATTTTAAATATTGTAATATCCTGTTGAATTTATATAGATTTAATTTGACAACTTCCTTTCTAATTCTTTAAAGAAATATTGTAATTTTCTGTTGGATTTTAATAAGGCTTTAATTTGATAGGCAGCTTTTTTATCCAGTTTTATTTATATAAAAATTTACTTGACAATTTCCGTTCTACTTATTTGTTTTTAATGTTTATCCGTTCCGTTGGTTCCGCTTTGGGTACGGAACAAAAAAAAGGATGCACCAGAAGATGAACCTGATTCGGAAAATGGGGGTGTTGTGGTGCACTTCGGGAAAGCTTATCGTCGGCAGTGGTCTGCGATCGGTTGGGATGACACACCTTTTTTGACGACTCTTTCGTAGTTTTTGATCTTGCTAGAAATATCAAGCGAACTAAGGTAATTTTGCGTGTCCCAGGACATTTGTCACCTTAAAAATACAAAGCGTAATCCGATATCGTCATCATTTTCGCATCTCAGGAGAGCGTCTCCTGGCTGTGGAGTACCTAGCTCGCACCCGCGAGCTCAAGATGATTGGTCTCTCTGTGGCCAACAGGGTGTACCCCTGGATGATCGGCGAGCTGGAGCAATGGGGTCACATCACAGAGAGCAAGCCTGAACAGCACCGGATGTACTTCTGCGCCCACTGTCTCAATAGCTCCAATTTGTTTAAGAAGTATAATGTTGATTATATTTACGATGTGAGTATTTGTGCAGTTAAGTATTTTTTTTTTATTCTTTTCGTCAACACCGTTTCCTTCGTTTTTTAAATCTCTCTTTACCTTGAAATTGCCTCCTGTTACGATCCAGTACATCATAAGTCAAAATATCTACGGGAGCGGCTCTCAGATGATAATTATAACTAAATTACGAATTAGAAAAGGCGCGACGAGATCACCGCTCCTTTTCAGAATAGTTGAATTAGACTGGTGACCGAGTGGCGTCCGCGGACTTGTAGAAAGTGTCTTTCGTCTGGCGGCGAGATGGTGAGGTTGCTACCATTGCGGGTAGATCATGGATAAGACTGGCACAAGGAAAAAACGGCCTATACTCAGCATTGGGTAAAGTCAGGCTGTATACAATGATGATGTTGAATGTCATTAGGGATTGGACAATGAAGCTAGCTTTACAAATATCTTGCCATCACAGATTGAAGTTCTCGGCACATCAGCAGAAGTGACAGGGCAAGGTGTGGGCACACTCCTGCTGAAAAAGGCAATAGATAGCGCACACGAAATGCGCCATCCCCTCGTGCAAGTGGTGGCAGTCAGTAGCTACGCGTGAGTTTATCAATTTTAAACCCAGTTTTATATTTTAAATTCATTTAATCACGCAAAGATGTTCGTACATTCTATGATAATCCGCAGTTTTGAAACAGTAATGTAACGGCCGCATTTGGACGTCTGTAGACGTCGTGCTTTAAAAATCTCCGTGTGAATTTCGTTGAAGTGAGTCATCCCCCCCAACTTGGGGGAGGCCTATGTCCAGCAGTGGACGTCTTTTGGCTGATATGATGATGATGATGAGTCAATCCACTCCATCAACATAGGATGACAGTTCACTTGAAACTCACTTCTCCCAATTCTTCACGGTGAGAGGTGTTCAGAATGGACCAATAGTTTAAGCTGGGCTCGCATTTTATTGAAACTTCGTAACATTCATATTATGATAATATTGGGTCTTCTCAAGATGTTACCACAGCTCCACGCAACTTACTATACCTACTATAAAATTGTATCTATTTTCAGTGCAAAAGTTTGTGAAAAATGTGGAATGAAACGTGTTTGGAGCATGGATTACAGAGACTTTGTTGACAAATGTGGTCAAAGCGTGTTCTACCCACGAAGTCCTCATAACACTGTCGCCATTTACATCAAATACTTTGAACCCCGTAAAGGTGGAGAGTATCCATGCAAGCCACCTTTCTAACTTCAATCAGATGGTTCTTGCAAACACTGTTTCAGTAGGTATTGAAAATGGTCATAAATTAAAACAAGCTACAAATATATGTTTCTTTTAATAAAAACATTACATATTAAAATATAAAAGTTACAAAAACGCTAACAGTAATAAATATTACGATAACTGCTCTTAACTAGTAATAGTTGAACTTAGCAACTACCTACATGTTGTGTTTAATTTTGGTATAGTTATGTTCTACGTCTAATGCGGTTACATTTAACCTAAAAATTAACATGATTTTTACAAATTCACTCATAGAGGAGTTATAGGGGTAAAAAATGATTATGTCACATTGACGTCGTGAGTTCGGATATTACCCAGTTGTTTAAAAGTACACTCCAATACCTATTATCATGAACATAGGTATAATCGGTAGTAGCTAAAATGTAATAGGCGATGAAATAAAACTTATATCTACACAACAAGAAACCTTTGTTGTTAACAACATAAATGGGTGCAGCTGTCACAAGCGAAAAACAACTCGGAATACGATAGATAATTATATCATTAACACACCATCAACAGAAGAAGGAATATTTTTTTGTATAATAATGTTGGAACATCGCCTAATGAAAAGTCTGAAAATTACATACCTAATATGAAAGATATTCCATTGCAATCACAAAAAGACAAACGCAAGTTTATCATATTCAGGATGGTTTTCTCAAGATGGTTCGTGAATAAAAAGTCAACCTGTATCTTAAATTACAAACGCATCTCTCTAAATTTGTACAGTAGTAGATTTAATTAAAAAAATCAAATTGATCAAGGTCTCTAGAACGACGAACCGATAAAGTGACTTGTTGAAATAGTTTGCCAAATTAATGAGCTCACAAGAATTGAGGGCTGACTTACAAAAAGTCTTGCACTATTCAAGGGACATGTTCGATTCGACACGCTGAGTTACGCAAGTCAATGTTTGTGTTACGGTTAATGTTTTGTTTCCAAGTGACTTTTAAAGTTATCTAACTTAGAAAGGCGATTGGAATTTGATGGGAAATAAAGATTTTTGAAAATTTTATTTACCTAGTGGAGAAATTAAAGAATGATAGTACTGAGGAAGAGAACAAATATCACGGAAAAATATAAATAGTATGAAATAAAAGCAAATATTAAAAGGATAGTAAGTAATTAGTAACTAAGAAAATAATAAAATAGTTTGGTATGAAATTGCAGAAAACAAAAAAGCTAAACACATAATTTATTGCTAACGAAAGTCACGTCTAAGATATTATGGCGAAGATTTCTATAGAAATTAGGAAAGAATCAATTTTATAGAACGAAAGCTTTGATCGATAGCGTAATAGAAGAAATTATACACACTTCATCAAAACACTTTCCATTCACTGTTGTGCAAAGCCCTTGGCATTTTTAGGAGTGAAGTGTATAAACATTTGACTAATAGAATGTTCTAGAAGTTATTGGTTTGTACAAAAAACGAACATTGACTGCAGTTTGTAACAACGCTGGTTTCGGGTCAGTTCGAATTGCCGTTTTATTACGACTATTATGCGATTGTTAAGAAGCCATGGAAATAATTAGCTGCAAGATTACACCATCGGGTCAAATAACCAACTGAATAATAATGATTACGATAGATTTCATTCTGATAGTGAATTAGTCGTTTAGTACAAATAATGCTGAGAGTTGTAACTTATGACTGCCGAACAATTCCCTCATAGGTTAAATTTAGCAGAAATGTTTTAAACTTCACTACAAATAACAAAATTGGCTGTCTTATATCAGGACATATTCAAAGAACGTCCTACATAAAACTAGATATAGTTTAGTCCAGAGAAATAAAAACCAAGACCACAAATAACGTTTAGATCGAACCTTAAATCTCTACACCAAACTAAAAACCCAACATCTCTAAATGGCATATAACGCAACAGAATCCTAGAAGAGACTGACTCTTAAGACCTAAAACGTACGACCTAGTTTTTCTTGTAGCTCCATTGAGATCCGCCCTCTTTGCCTCCTTTCCTACCGTGGTCTGCGTGGTTTTCATGGTGATGTTCATGACCGTGCTTCCCGTGGTAGCCTTTGTGGTCGGCGTCGACATGGCCCTTGTTACTGGAAAAATAGAAGATAATATTTGAATACTAGAAACAACTAACTCGAGCTGGGCTCGCGTGATAGACCACGGATGGCCCACTAACCCTCACAGAGAAGAGATCTATGTCCCAACAGATAATATTATACGCAGACTATGTGTATTAAGTATGGAAATAAACTATGACAGTGTACTTATTAATAATTCTACTGATATAAGGTGATGGAACTTATGTCTGTAGAATTATTAATAAGTACACTGTCATAGTTTATGTAAATAGTTACAAATCGTAAATTACAAAAGAAAATTAATGAGAATAATACAATTGACAATCATGGACATGGTTTTCGGTGCAAGTCAATCTTCTTGCCTGTAGTCTTTGTATTGTATTGTTAGACCGTCATTCATTTTAAACTGCAACAAATCGTTACTATTAACTAGTTGAAGAACAATCTCAGCTGATTGAATGATAAGGAAAACACCTATACGATGAAACGGTTATACAGCATCCTGTAGTGGGATCTAAAAATATATTTCAGCTGTGTACTTCCTTAAATTTTGATGCCAAGTAAGATCGTCCTTGACCATTATTTTGCAGCGGATTTTAAAAGGAAGTCAAGCTCGCGATATCGTTAAAATTGTCTGGAATTGAGATAAACGCTTTGACTTTGATTGAAGCGTGATCTAATGTGAGCACGTCTAATCTGATTGACATTGATTGGTTTTCGTATCTTACGGTTTTTATTAGGTCTCTTCATATGACCTTAAAAACCGAGGCCATCTAAAGAAATTCGACATTTCCAAGTCCAACATTTAATTTCTCTTGTCTAAGTTCGACCTTTAAATCTTTCACTCTGGTTATTTTCATCTTACCTGCCTCAGCTTTCTCCTTTTTTTTCGTCGGCTTTGCTCATTCTTATTTAAAATTTATTGGTGAAATACTTTTTAAACTTACGTGTATCCCTTCTTTCCTTTTTCAACGAAGTCGTGTCCTGCGTTGACGTGATGTGCCTTCTTCTTCCCGCTCTCATTGCTGGCGTGTTTGGCATTGAACTTGCCGTAGCGATGGTGTTCGCCGCTCTTGTGGAAGTCATCATAGAACTTGTGTTCTTTGTGGAATTCATCCTTGTGGTACTTGTTGTGGTAGCCTGGAATACGGGAAGATAGGTTTGAAGTATTTTGGTATAAGTTTTTGAAACTGGGATGACTGGAGATGATTACCTAGTTAATCTCTGGAAACACTTATTTGATTCTTTCGTGCGTGATGTGGCACTGGAGCAATGTTACCAATATTTTTTTTTTATATTAAAAGACAAATTTTAAGCAAGCTATTCTGTATTACTACAAATGTAACTATTGTGCTTGTTATAGGTATACAGTTAGAAGGTTTGTTTGTGGTAATTGCTACTGTAAAGTACAGTGTCACCAAGATATACTCTTGGTAGAAATACTTAGCTTATTCAAGTAATAAATTGCAACAATACGTCAATCGATATAATGTTTGCTTATTGAGGACAACAGGTAAGATTACGACAAACTGTAACAAGAGTAAGGCTACAACAATGAATAGCTTCTATGAAAGGATTACATTAAGAGTCGTGACGCTCCACATTTTAGACACATTTTTTGTCATACTAACTTGCTCACAATATTTTCGAAATGACTGTGAAGGCAAATTAAATAGGATTTTAGTCACGTATACTTGCAACGAATTTCAGACGTTGTTCCAAATCTTTTCATTATAACAGTGATCAAGATTATTAAGCGTAAACTTGCGAGTGATTCTTTGTGAACGAATCAATGGAAAATCGTAGTATTGCGGTTGAGGTCAATACAAATTGAATTCGAATAACAAATGACTTTACGTAACTTGGCTTTCACTTGCCGCAAATTGTTACATTTTCTATTGTAGCAGGTGTAGTAAGTTTGGTTTCTGCTTATGCCCAAATAACTGTTTCGTTCTATTCTAAATTGATTTGTGTAATCGGTAATATAACTTTACATAATATATGTTTGTCTTTTTATCTAACATTTTTGTCTCATTCAGTATTTATATTATTTTCTTAATAGGTTGGAAAGGTTGTGAAAATGTAAATTATGTTGCTCTTTCATACGAAGTTATACAAATTGACAAGCATTAGTATAACAGATGAGCATAGACAATTGATCATCAGAATGTTGTTAAGCTTCGCAATATTTTATTGCATTGCTATTTCCAATTGTTAGATGGTAGTCTCTTTCAAAATCAAATAAATCATAGCCATTAGATCATCCATTCATAGATAAATTTATTTAGGTTGATTGTTTAACATTTAGAGAGATATCTTTGACTAAAATCAATAATTAAACTACACGTGATATCCACGAGCCTGATCCAGTCAAGTAGAAACCCGGTTCTTCTCAGTGAGAGATGGCCCGATTCTCAGCAGTGGCAACATTACAAAGTAATTTAATACTTTAGGGAAGATGTTCAAGTGAAACTTACCCTTCGTCTTATGTCCTTTCTTGTGTCCCTTCTTCTCATCAAACTTAGCACCTCTATGTCCGAAGGCCTCTTCCTCATGGCTGCCCTTGTGTCCAGCGTGGTCGTGGTGTTTCTTCTTCTTCCCTGCAGCTTCCTCGTACTCCTTCCTATGGCGCTCGTCAGTTTTGAAGCCCTTGCCTCCCTTGTCTATGTGGTGATCGTGGTGGTAGCCCTTGGAAGTCTGCAATGGGTGAAGTGGACTAAGTGTATACAAACATACTCTGATTTATAATTCGAAACAATTTCCATGCATCGCCACATTCGCCACCAACATTTTGAAGTTGATGTTTTTGTTTTAAAAAGGCCCTAGTTGATGTATGGGTTTCAACGGTATTTGAACTTTGTTTTGCATGTTGTTCCAAAATATGAAAATATGTGTATATCTGCGCATCGCATCGACAATGTGCTTAATTTACAAAGCAATCGACTGCGGGGTCAATATGCTTCACATTTTTTTAAATGATTATTATTCTCCCCAATGAATATTGGGCAATAAATATTCCAACCATGTGTGTTCTATAGTATTTAAAGTTGTAATAAGTGAAAAACTGAAAATTTTATTTCTTTCAAAGTTCAAGGCTGAACATTATTCCAACAGCAATAACTGTGTTACTTAGTATTTTATTAGCTAATTGTCTCTAGGTAATTTAACTGCTTCCACTAGACTTATACCTACAAATACACTTTTATTTTATATATTTCGAATTTTAATTTAATTACAGGTAAATCAAACCAAACCAAATAGTAGATAGGATTAGTCCTATCTACTATTTGCAAATGTGAATTGTTTGTTTGTCACGCTTTGACACCTCAATCGCTGTACCTATTTTGCTGATTTTTGGTAAAAAGATAGATTGGAGCCTGGAGACGGTTATGGGCTTTTTTGCGGAAATCTATAAATAAAAGCGAGCGAAGCCACGGGCAAAAAATAGTGACAAATAAATAATATCCTTATTGTTTTTATAGCCTTAGCCAGTCCTAGGTACAATACCACTGGGTAGGTAAAGTGCAATATCAGTTACACACAATATTCAATATGCACTTGTGGTTGGAAATTCTCGAGTTTAACATTTAAAGGTCATCAACCTAATGATTCAATTAGTTTTGTTTTTTTATCATACCAAGGTACTACATAGTATTTCATCAATGAATAAAATTTCCAATCCTTTTATTATTGGCTTTAAGAAGGATATCCATTTTCCCTATCAGAAAACGGCGTGGAGACGTTTTAAAAATGTTGCGTCCCAAAAAATTAATGAATCTATTAGCATCATCGCCCACAGCCTGATTTTGTCCACTGCTGGGCATACGTTTCTCTTTTGTATTGCTAATCCCTACCTTCTTAAACCCACTTTATCCAGGTCTTTGACTTTGATATTTCTTTCTTTTCGCAGATCCTTTTTACCGAAAAACCAAAATTTGTCATTCCTCTTTGTGCAAATAGTCAAACCTGGTCAAACCATTCAACACAAAAAAGTCAATTATTACGATTACTCGAATCACAATGAATTTTTTTGTCGTGTTTTCGCCTCTAGACCAACAATTTAAATTTTCTTAGCAATTCATGAATTGCTATGACTAGCAAGTATTAAAGTTTTCTTCCATGTTATTCACGACTAAGAATAAAATTGGTATATCTACGAGGTTTCCGGTTTGCAGTCTTAATAATTTTGTCATAATTATCATACCATCTTGATGTTGACACTTCCATGTTGCTCAAGTGTCACGCGTAGTGATTTACTCAGTTGATACCGTCGGCTGATATCAAACATGGTTAATATAGACATAATTGTACTAATAACAACATCTGAAAACCTTTTAATAACACTATAATAAAAATTATAGGTACTATCAGAGAAATATTGACCTAGCCAATTTTAAAACAAAATCCTTTGCAATCTACTTCTTATGTCAATTGTTGATATTGTCAAAATAACTTTATCTATGCAAGCAATAATTACACTTAAGGTGGCCAGGTCAATATTTCCTTGATAGTACATTCGTTTAGTTATGTAGTTGGAGAGATAATGTGTTTTTACAGAAACTTAGGCACTTGTCTCACCGCCGGCGAGGAAGCGAGTAGCGATCTATTTGCTCGCTGAGAAAGGTACAAAAGATATAGATTTCGTGAGAGTAAAAGAGACACATAGTTTCGTAGTCGATAGCTGGCTGCTCATGCTGCCAGTGAGTGCCTCGTATCTCTAGTTCAGCCGTATTCTACCGTTTTTCTCTCAGGGCCACATTGGGCTTCTACCATTGTCATGATGGGCGGCAATAATCTACTGTCAAATAAAATTAAACATTTAATAGGATCTACATGAATGGGACTTTTGGATTTGCGACATAAGAACTGTTTTCATATCGCACAGGCCAACTTTTTCATGTTGATAGCGGGTGGGCTATATTCTCAGCACATCTTCAAGGACAGTCAAATCAGTGTAGCATAAATACACATTACCTAATTTACTGAATAAATTTAGCATCAATAATGTGCTATGGCACCGGGCCGCAGGTTGAGTATAGCTGGTCTAGTTGACCGCAGCGACAAGAGATATCAAAGGTTGTACTCACTCAGCGACACTCGCTTGAAGAGGCCCGCTTGGTGGTCAGAACTCACCAAACAGCTGTAATTTCTACCTATAGTGCGGGCCGGAGCGAGTATTATGAGGCAAAGCCCGTTGCATAAATGCATTCGCTGAAAGCCGAATATCAAGACTATCGAAATTTTTCACTGGCTACTCTCCGCTCGCCAACTCGTTTAGAGTTTGAAGCTTTACTCGCTGATCGCCGGCGGTGAGACAAGTGCTCGAGACAGAGTACCTATCTGAGAAAAATTGCCTGAACTTTCCAAAAACAATGACATAATGCCATCCATTATGAAACATGAATGCAGAAAAGATCACAAATGTAGGTTAATAATTATCATAAGATAGCAGATGAGCAGCTAAATACTTCCTACCAGTCCGCTAAGTTCAAATCATTGTTAAATACTAGTTGTAAAATATTTGCTAAGCCCTTCACTATTGTGTAGCGATCATTCATACCTGCTTCTCAGATAAGGCAAAACATTACAAACAAATACGCACAGGTTTTGCCCCTTTGCCTGCTGAATCTAATAATACTCAGTTTATTTTCTTACCTTCCCGCCATGCTCTGCGCTATGCCCTCCATGATTCACATGACCTCCTCCCTGAGAATGTCCGTGAGCATGCTTCGTATGATGTCCAGTCGACGCACCGTACAAGTCTCCTGAAGCCAACTGCTTCGGAGCCTGGATCAGCGGCTCAGCTGCTACAGGCACTGGGATGGGGTTCTCCACAGGAATAGGGTTCGAAGCCAAAGGAACAGCTACCGGCGGACTGGCTATGAACTGAACTGGTTTCACAACAGGTTCCACTGGACCAAGCTTCGCCGCTTCAGCAATGTTAGCACTGTTCACATCAGGTTTCAAGTACCGAGGGGCCGGGGCGTACACTTTGTGGTAGTGGTTCGCGCTCGCCGCAAGCATCTCCTCATAAGGAGGAGATTCCATTTCCCCGTCATCAGTGAACTCGTGGACTTCGTACTGGTGAAGCTGTCGAGGCACCCGCACGTAATCAGCCGCTCTTCGTTGTCTTGGCTCACAGCACCGCTTGACACGAACATGCTCCTCAAGGGGTCCAGCATCATGCACGTCGCGCCTACTCCTGGACTGCTCATAATCATCATAAGAGTCGTCTACATCTTCCTCCTCCACCCAGGGCTCCTCCACGACTTCAGCTGCAGCGATCGCTAGCAACAGCAGGATGACCACTGGCCGCATCTCGTACTTTAAGTGATCTAAAACTGTTCTATTTTTTTGTTTTATACTTCCGAACCTTTCACCGTTGACTAACAAAGGATCTTGCTAAATGCAGTTGCGCTGATATCAGCGTTTTTATATGAGCTGGTGGGTAAATGTTTGTGGTGAGGCGGCCGGCGGTCGCGCGCGCGGTACGGTCTGCACTGAAGGCAGACGGGGCTCAGCACCTCCTAGAAAGCGTATAACGACACGGAGCAAATTAGTTTTCCCGGTGCATTATTTTCGCGATTTTCGACCGCAGTGAAAACAGCGGCCGTGAATTGAATTAATCTTTTTCTTACGGACGGCCGTGAGGTCCGGTTGCGTCAGCAATTACGAGGGGAACCGAACGATTTGTATGCGTGAACTTTGACAGAAGATGTAACTTGTTGTGTACGCAGGTAGTTGATCGAAAAAAAAATTACGATTTACCCGATATTTTTCTGCAAACGGTGGATATTCTGTTTAAAACCAATGATAGTGTTAAATAATAGTGATAAAAGAAGAATAGAATAGAAACGTTTATTTACCAAAAAACATTACCTACAGTGTTTTTATATCGAAAAGATCCTTATGTTAGACGTTCTACTCAGATGTGCGTTTTATTTTATTTTAACTGTTCCTAGAAACTGCGGCTGGTCAATTCAATAAAGAGTGACCGGTAATCGTATCGATTACACGAACAATCAGTTCTAAGATAGCAAAAACTACGTTGGTCATTTAACTTTTAATATTAAGATTTGCAGCTATTCATCTTTACACATTCATGTAAGTTTCAATTTTATTAGGATGCTTATTTTGCGAACGGACATAAACAAATAAACAGCGAAGATGCGTCTTCGCATGTTAGCGTGAATCACAGAGATATTGTTGACGGAACAACAGTGGGTCTTATCTTATCATAATTAATTTGTCTACGCTAAGACGTCAATGGCAGTAAATACGAATCTACTTGGAGCTAAGGAACTTTATTTAAATTGTGTTGCAAGATTAGTAAATAATCAGGATGAGATCTACAAACCCTCTTAATGATCGCAAAGTTTTCCATATGTTTTTAAGATGTCGAGCTTGTGGCTAAATAATAAACAGTTATCTGCCTAGATTACACGACAACCTGTATGAATTATTACGGGTAATCTGGGCAAAGTATTATCCTACAAATTCTGCTATTCCTATCCTATCCTACTTCTTACTCATTTTTAACACCCGACCAAAAAAGACTACTATTTCACGTCAGAACGCCTGAATGGATCTTCATGAAATTTGACACAGAGGTAAATTATAGTCTGGAACAACACATAGGATACGTCATTCACGCGGGTGGAGCTACTGGTGACAGATAGTTTTTTGTTCTATAAGTCGGTCCTTCGGATAAATGAGGGGCAATGATCAATTTTCATCTGTTTTTGATTTCTATTTGTCCCCCAAACGGGCTATCGAAATCAAAATTTATTTGGGTCACAGAAGTTCATAATGTAACGAAACATTAACAAAATCGGTCCAGTCGATCCGGAAATAACTGGCTGTGACAAACAGCCAGCCTGGCAGACATACGAGTGATTCTTTTCAAGGGTTCAATTTACTACATGACTGACATCTATAGGTACTGACGTTCAGAATCCTGTTTAGAAATGGATATAAAATAAATTAGATAAGCTAGTCGTCACAGGTGGTGACACGGTAGGTATCCAAGAGCCCTACTGGGACGTGCCAATACCATCATGATGCCGTTGTGAAAAAAGTATGGTGTTATACATCTTGTAATAACTCCGTCTCCAGCTTACACTCACAGTGGGATATTACGGTTTTAAGACGACAAAGTAGGGCAAACGTACCACTGTGTTACCCAGTTAATTGGTTGTGGAGGTCTGGTAGGCAGGTCAAATACTGATATTCAGCTGAATCCGGTTTGACTGGGAGCCAACACCAATGTAGTTGGGAAAAGGATAGGCAGATGATGAGAAGGGCAAACGTACCTATAAGAACTTACCGTTAGCCAGTTCTTATAGGTTAACTAAATTGCTCATTTCGATACTTCAGTCGCAAAAACTAACAGTACTATCAACTATGACCTCAACATACTAAGCTGAGATTTGATTCAGCTTCGGGTTCCGTAACTCAGCCTCTCCTTGACCAAGATGGCAGCTGCTGCAATGAGTTTTTATTCACAACGATTAATGCTACCTACTTTTGATTGGCACGTATTTTTTGATACAGCTAAATTGAATCCAGGTCACACCATGCATGTCGTGATTTCGTGAATTGAACTGCTATCAGTATTGGCAAGTTATTTACTTATACTGCATCGATGTGTTTTACATTCTAGCAGGAATGCCCTTTTTATTGTTAGCTATTGCTGTTATTTGTCTGTTTCAATATGGAACATACGATATTTCCATTTTTGCTTTGATTTTAAAGAACTCCATCTAGAATAGACCACCACATAAATAAAAAATGAAATAAGTTTAATTGATTGCCAAAATTGCGTTTTTAAACCGACAGTTTAAAGGTTCGCGCCATTTTAAACGGACGATGACGTCACTCGTGTCTATCACTGGTCAAGAACTGTCCTAACTCAAAGACATAAGGTTGCCTTTTCGTTGGCATAACAGCAGATACATCACTAAACGCTGATTGTTGTTTTTAAATACGTTCCGTTTCACGTTACTTTAATTCATTATTTTTAATAAAAATCGATAATAAAAACTTTGTATAAGTACTTTTTATACTGTTATACTTTTTTATCATTTTACTGACAACATTCTCATAAATTCTGTATTTGCATCTTCCCTATTATTGACATAATCTTAATATATATAAATCTCGTGTCACAATGTTTGTCCTCAATGGACTCCTAAACCACTTAACCGATTATAATAAAATTCGCACACCATGTGCAGTTCGATCCAACTTGAGAGATAGGATAGTTTAAATCTCAAATTATAGTAGGTAGGGTAGGTAGGGTAGGTAGGGTAGGTAGGGTAGGTAGGGTAGGTAGGGTAGGTAGGGTAGGTAGGGTAGGTAGGGTAGGTAGGGTAGGTAGGGTAGGTAGGGTAGGTAGGGTAGGTAGGGTAGGTAGGGTAGGTAGGGTAGGTAGGGTAGGTAGGGTAGGTAGGGTAGGTAGGGTAGGTAGGGTAGGTAGGGTAGGTAGGGTAGGTAGGGTAGGTAGGGTAGGTAGGGTAGGTAGGGTAGGTAGGGTAGGTAGGGTAGGTAGGGTAGGTAGGGTAGGTAGGGTAGGTAGGGTAGGTAGGGTAGGTAGGGTAGGTAGGGTAGGTAGGGTAGGTAGGGTAGGTAGGGTAGGTAGGGTAGGTAGGGTAGGTAGGGTAGGTAGGGTAGGTAGGGTAGGTAGGGTAGGTAGGGTAGGTAGGGTAGGTAGGGTAGGTAGGGTAGGTAGGGTAGGTAGGGTAGGTAGGGTAGGTAGGGTAGGTAGGGTAGGTAGGGTAGGTAGGGTAGGTAGGGTAGGTAGGGTAGGTAGGGTAGTAGCCAGTTGACGGGAGCGAAGCCGCGTGGGTCAGCTAGTTATATTATATATTTCTATAAGGACAGGACAGACCGCACCTTTTACGTCACGGATTGGCCCGTAATTGACGTGACTAGACCCCGAAGCGAACTCGGCTAACTTCGGGAGCCGTCGTAATATGCGCGAAACATTTAAGAATGTTGTGTTCCTTGTATAGTGAACGCGTATTTTATGGAATCCGTGATTTCTTGAGTTAACCCTATTACGCTTAGATATTGAGAATGGCATCATATAATAATATCATGTACTAGCTTTTACCTGCGATTTCGTACGCGCTTATCCTGTTTTTCCCGTTCGATTTCGGGAAATCCTCTTTGTACTCCCCTTTTTTTTTGTTGTTTTTTTTTTAAACTGCTTGTCGTAGAAAGCTGATAATTTGCATGTAGGTCCCTTAGGAAGTGTCTTTGTACTCCTCTAAACTTTCCAAGGAACCTACATGCAAAATTTCAGCTTTTTAAGACCAGTAGTTTCGGCTGTGCGTTGTCTGTCAGTCACTCAGTCACCAGTAACGAAAGAATTTTATATATTAAGATCATAATATCCGGTATTGAAATTTTCATCTTAATACTTATGTTGGAGTCGGGATTCTGTAAGTATTTATTTATAACTGATAGCTACTACCTTACAGAATAGACACACTCCGTCTCGCACGATCGCCCGCAACAGTTAAGTAAATAGGATGAGTAGGTTTACATCCAAGATGTTAAACATTGAAAATTTGTCAGTAAATGTAACTCGTGATCGTTGAGTGCAATGGACTAGGAAATATCGGTTACATAGGTTACGATTACAATCTATACTAATATATAAAGCTGAAGAGTTTGTTTGTTTGTTTGTTTACTTGAACGCGCTAATCTCATAAACTACTGGTCCGATTTGAAAAATTCTTTCATTGTTAGATAGCCCATTTATCGAAAAAGGCTATAGGCTATATATCATCACGCTAAGACGAATAGAAGCGGAGCAGTAATGAAAATTGTGATGCAGACGAAGTTGCGCGGGTCAACTAGTGAGAAATATGTCAGATCAGATCAGAATTTACCCAAGGTGTTTATATAAATCTGTTTCCAAAAAATATTATAGGTATGTGTGTGGACGGGTCCGTGCCTCGGAAAGTACGTTAAAACGATGGTCCTGGCTGTCATTTGTACAAGGCAGTCGTTGCGGATTGTACAGCCAGAAACTCTGACACCAGGCTTCCCAAGAAGTACTGTGTTACCCAGTTAATGGGTTGTGGAGGTCTGGTAGGCAGCCGCTCCATGTAATGTAAAATACTAGTATTCAGCTGAATCTGGTTTGACTGGAATCCGACTCCAATATAATTGGGAAAAAGCGTATGAAATGATGATTAACTCGAAGCTAAAATAATAAAAACAGCCGCACGGATCGATCTTCACAGTTACGTAACGCTTTCCAAGGTCGGTCTGTGGATAGGTTGACCATTATACCATACCAAGATTCTTCTAGCCCTCAGAAAATGTATGAAATGATCGTAATTGGGCATAATTTTTAAAAAGTTGTAAAATCAAAAAAAAATATGATCAAGTAGTGAAGAGATTTGTTTCGGCCAGTAATTTTTAAGGCGATGTGAATATTTATTTCTCTAAATCTAGTACTACGATTAAAGAACTATGTAGTTTTTCTACATAGAAAAACTTGCCTTGTTCATTCGTCTAAACTACGCACGAATAACGATGCCGTAACTTAAGAAACTTTTTATTTTATATTTCGAAAACTAATTATCTTTCTAACGCTTCTGGTTTATTTAATTGCAAGCGTATTCGACCTGCCAATAAATTATTATTTCTGCAGCATTTTAAATACTACAAAGTATGTAGGCTACTTACCTTTTTTGCTAAACGTAAACCAATCAACTCCGGTGTGATGATGTTGTAAAATAGTAATAGGACCAGAAATCTCACTAGCGAAAATAAAACAATCATTTTCTCATCAAACCTCGAGAATCTTGCTGACTATGAGGAATCCTGGTGATATTGAACATTCTTCTTTGGACAGATATGCGTTAATGCAACTGTATTTATTTCAGTTGTCTGACCTGTACATCTGTTACTTGGAGATTACAAAGCCTAAAGGTTCATGGATTATAAAAAGATGCTCATGACTTGCTTTTTATTATGTACATATCTAGGTACGATTTGTTAGCAATATGAACTTTATTGCATCTCGAAATACGCTTAGGTGGGCTTCTCTTCAGCAAGTTTGAATCATCTTGATAAAAGATAGACTGACTGAAGATGGATTGTCGTCAAATACATTTTTCTTTCTTCGTTTCTTTCGTTCTAAAGGTAGGAAGGTAGGTATAGCTAGTTATTAGGTATAGTCTAATCGAAGGCTGAATGTTATTGCTAGCGTAACTAACTTTCAAATCATATTAAAAGACAAACACAACAAAAGCAGTACGTAATAAAGACATTCCAAACTATTTTACATAAAAAAAATAAGGCAAGTGTTACATCAGTCATCATAATTACTGCACATTGCGCAAAACGATCTTGTCCGGAATCCAAATTCATTTTCAATTCAATTTTATATTATCAATTCATTGTCAAATTGACCAATCGATATTTTGTTGGCAAACAATGGAAGTAGGTAGGTAATTATCAGTAGTAGATAGATTTTGAGTTTCTCTGATCAGGGCTAGTGTGGAAATCGGATCGGAAGTAGTAATTATTTTATTGATGGCGACGGAACAAAATCATCAAGTTTAATGGATTTCAGTTTTTTGTTGTGCGGTTTTTGCGTTCCGCGCTAAGTCATTACTGTTATGAAACGTCTAAATGAGCGTTAAATATGCTTAATCGGATTTAAGAAAAAGCAGATACTATTAAGTATTTATTTTACCAACTACCTAATCCACTGAAAATGTTTAATGTATATCTATACTTAATATTTAAAGCTGAAGAGTTGGTTTGTTGGTTTGCTTGAATGCGCTAATCTCAGGAACTACTGGTCTAGAGATTAGAAACTATTTGAAGAATTTATTTATTACTAGAATTTTACTATTTGAAAAATTCTTTTCGGAAAGCTATATATCATCACGCTAAGACTAATAGGAGCGGAGCAGACGAAGTTGCGAGAGTCAACTAGTGAGTATAATATTCACGAATACCAACTATATTGGGGTTGGCTTCCAGGCAAACCAGATTCAGCGAAATACTAGTACCAGTATTTTACGAGGAGTTGTTGCCTACCAGACCTCCACAACCTAAAGCCTGTTCAGATCCACGCGATATTCGTTACCTAGAGCGGTAGCGATAAATGTCGCTCGGTTCGGCGCGGTATCTGCCAGGTATTTTGTTTGGAGTTCCACAGCTTTGGTTTGAACAGTAGGGAATGAATATCGCGTAGGTCTGAAAATGCCTTACTTGGGTTACACGGTAGTTGTAGACTGTTGTCAGATTACTGGTTTCTGACAATCCGTAACGACTGCCAAAGATCTACAAATGACAGCCGGGACCAACGGCTTAACGTGCTTTCCGAGACACGGAGGGAACTCGGTATGTTAAGATGGTCATCCACAGAATAACCTTGGCAAGCGTTGTTTAACCTTGAAGATTGATACGTGCGGCTGTTATTCTTTAGCCACGAGAAAATTTGTAGGAAAAATGGTGTTTTTGTCAGTTTGCGAATGCGGAAGATCACTTCTCTGTTCTTGTAAAAACATATTGTGGTTTGAAGGAAACACAAATTCGATTATTTTGTCGATAATTTTATTTCACCGTGTTAGTAAACAAATCGATACATCTAAAGCAACAGAGTGCGATATTTATGTTAATCGTAATACCGTCCAACTTACTACTAACTCTAGATATTATTTACAGTAATTTTACACTTAGATATAGTCTTAGTTTACATATTTGCAAAAAAAAAAACAATTCGCATTTTTATTTGTGGTATGATTACAAAACAGTTTATGATTTTCGTTGAAAAATATTTCTTTCAAATATCAATTAATTTATGACAATTAATACACGTGTCTTATCTTATATTCATTTGTTGTTTAAACAAATAAATAAAAATATAATTAAAACATAGACTTTCTTTTATATCTTAAGCTATTAAATATGGCACAAATATTATCGACTAGTTATTACATAGTTAATAACCTTCAAAAGTCTTTTATTTTTCGTTAAAAATAGTGTGTACAGTAAATGATGTATATTTTTGTGTTACTTAAAAGTTTACGTATTAAAAAACAGAATCTATAAACCAAAACTGATATTAGAACGGCAGTGCTGTTCTATAAGTTTACAGAATGCATAACTCGGAAATACAAAAAAAAATATATAAATGTTATAAAACAATTTAAGTAACACAAAAAGCCCATCTCCAATAAAAATCTAACTTACAAAACTAAGATCAGTAAGTCTTTATCAAATGGTCTGACACAAAGGGCGTGAACTCAGGATCTTTAATTTTCTTTTTCTTGTGTAACGGACAACTTTTTTGCCTTTGACCTGTTTCTGACTTATTATGCGTCAATTTAAAATGGCTAGATAACGACAAACTTTTTTTTCTATGTTCTGTTTTTTGGCAATTATTTTTATTTACAATTTTGCCCGCGCCGTTCGCGGTCGGACCACTGTGCAGTGTGTTTTGTCCTAATATTCTAGAGTCTACATGGTCTTGTTTTAATTGGTTCGTGTAGTCTGCTGACACTTCTAGTTGGCTGTGATGCAAACACGTTGAGGTGATCTGAAATTATAACGACGAGTATTGTGAATTAAATAAAAAAAAAAGTAGTAATGAAAGGACTTTATTGCGGTTTCGGTAACAGCTTTATTGTAGCTATTGGAGTAATTTGTGTTAGAAAAACAATAAGTAGTAAGAACAAGGAGAATTTATTACGACACAAGAGATAGGTATCTACGAGTAACTACGATTTTTAGTGTGAAAAGGGTCGCTGAAAAAATTGATTGTAACGACCAATCTTTACAAATTGAACAAAGAGGAACCAAAAAAAAGTAAAGAGTATGATGGAGTCCCTAATTCTATTTCTCGGCCCTATGAGTAGACTCTCTTTCGGTTCGTTGCCCACAACACGTTAGGGGCCCACAATATGTTAGGGATTGAGTAGGTAAATACTCACAGGTGTCGGCTGAAGCCTCGGCCTCGCGTACAGCGCGGCGCGCTCCGCCAGCTCGCTGCGCAGGCGCCACGCTCGCGCCGCTAGGAGGCGCCGGCTCGCAGGCTGGCCGTCACCGCGGACGCCGTGCCATCTGCAATGAAAAATAAACTATTAAGGCGAATCTGCTTGGAAAAATACTCTTTGTTAAAGTACAAAGTGCAAGCTCCCCCTTTGAGGAAGGCCTATGTCCAGCAGTGGACGTCTTTCAGCTGATATGACAATGGAAGTACAAGGACGTGCAAATCTGCAAGATAAAAAAAAAATATCATTACCATTGTGGATAATACTAGGGGAAGCCTAAGTAACAGAGAACTGGTTGTAAAATGGTTGTAATGGGATCTGATGCGGACAATGAAAAAACTGGTAATGAAGAGATTATGAATTTGTATAACTATTCGAAAATGTTTCGAATACAAAAAAAAAATGATGGAAGAATTGTTGAAAAGATGTACCTAATGGTAGAAACGAGCTGACTGAAATGAAGACTAAAATTGTAAAGAACAAGACGTGTTGCAGCAGGGAAATTAATGTGTTGATCCCTCCCGTGTTTTGGTGTTTCTATGATAGATAGTACGAGTATATGCACTGGGTACAAGACGCACAGGTCCGGTCAATTTGGCGACTCTAAGGGGAGGCTTATGCCGTAAAAGAATAATACCATCCTATCACTTCCCGTGGGTGTCATAAGAGACGACAAAGGGACTTGCCAGAAAATAGGCAGCAGCATTCTTTGTAAAACTCAACACCATACACTGCGATCGCCAACCCGCCTGCCAATCGTGGCGATTATGGTAAACCCCCCATCATGGGGGAGGCATATGTCCAGCAGTGGTAGACTTTCAGCTGCTATGATGATGATGAGGGGAGGCTTATGGCCAGCAGTAGATGTCTTTCGGCTGAAATGATGATGATGATGATGGTGAGCATTACCTGACGAGCAGCTGCAGTAGCCTGCTGTACTGCCCCGCGGTGCGCAGCGCCAGGCAGGCAGCCCGCAGTGACACCACCTCGCCCCTCGCACTGCCGTGCTCGCTGCTGAATGACAGCCGCATGGCTCGCGTGTAGTACTCTAAGGCTAGTGGTAGAAGACCTGGAATAAAAAAACAGGGCTGCGTTAGTAAATATTGAACAGTTCTGTGATAACTATCGTTTCGTAAATATTGCTACTGGTCAATATGATTTAAAAAACTCGTCAATGCACTTAGAATGCAAAGCAAGGACGAGCTGCAAATTCTAATTGGTTCTCGCCCTAATACCCCACTGCCTCTTACAGAGAGAGAAGTGTACTGTATATCACCCACGACACTCCACTGGAAACGTTGTAAGTGGTTATGTTTGGTTGATTGCCCTTTTCTGGCATAAAGTAGTGAATATACATCACTGAGCCTACTACCTGATAGAACAAACAAGATAACGGAAGATGAATGCAACTGCCCTTCTGCTTTCTGATCATCATGCGTAAGTATAATTCCAAGATTAGCCAAGATTTGCTGTCATTTTACTGTCAAAAGTTTAAACCACTTTAGACAAGGCACTAGACCACTATGATTTTTTTTTAAATATCGATAGCTCTAGATAGAAAATATTGATATAGCATAGTTTGTAAAAAAAAACTATTGTGAGTTCCTGTTGAGTTTAACAGAATGATGATGTTACATCGAACTTCAATGTCGTATTAAGAAAGAAAGGTTTTAGACTCACCTCTGTCCTTAAACCAGTTGCCGTAAAGTAAGTAATGTTCCCAATTCCTCGGTTCCAGTTCCAGCAGTTTGTCTAGAACTCCTCTCTTCTCGTCTTCAGGTTTGAGCAGCAATAGTTCAAGGTATGCTTGGACAAATCTTGGCTCTAAAGATATGCAGCGTTCCAGCATCTTCAACGATTCTGGTATTCGATTCTTCTTTCTGGAAAACGATAAAAACAAATTATCAGATCGAGGTTATTTTAAGCTATTCTTGTAATCCTTTTCGCTTCTTAGCGAAATATTGGTGACGTCAAAAATAATACAAATTGCTTATATTGAATTACTTGAATAACTTTGGAAACCATTGACGTAACTGAACATAAAAGTTGATACTACAAGAAGTCTACACAGCTATGACACAAGGGTGTGTGGGGTTGGTAAGTCCTTACTGTACACGAGAAGCTGAAAAGAAGCTGTTGAAAAATCATAAAATGAAAAAAGTCCAATACTTTTGCTCCTTTGATCAGGAAAACTAACACATTTTTAGCGAAGCCGTGACGTAAGTACGTCATTCTTCCTAAGGCTTCACACAAACGTGCCACCCAACTCAGCCTTAGTTTTTGGCATGCCACTTTAATGTTTTTTTTATAAACGGTGCAAGTTTCAAGTCTGTGCTAGTACATTTTATTCTCTCTTTCTATGGATACATGTCTATAAGTCTAACAAATAACTAACCTGTACAATTTAGCAAGATTATAATGAGCATTGACATGGTCCCTGTTGTACTTGAGGGCTTGTAAGAAGTGGTGCTCAGCTCTTCCAGATGCCAGCACCAATGTACCAAGGTTGTTGTGAGCACTCGCGTAGCTCGGCCACAGTCTGTAATAATACAAAATAATGTAAATTAGATACGCGTAACATGCATTTATTAGCTGATACAGTAAAATAATGATAGTTTACCAGTATCGATACATGACGATGATCGATATTGACGTGTAAAAGCGTCACTTGTAACCTATTCGCTAAATAAATCTCATTTATCATTTAATTGGCCAGTGGCACATTATGTAGAAAAAATTAAAGCCGTATTAAAAAAAAAATATGGGCACTGAATTGATAGCAGGAATGAGTGGAGGATCTAAAATTGGTGTCAGACAAGTGTGACTAGCTTCATATAAAATTTTCTGCCACAGCAATATCCGATTAAAATACGGGTTCGACACCTGACAAGCGGAAACAGGCTGTAAAGAGAATGCCCTGTGGCATGGAAATGTATCGAGAAATCAGCAGTGAGCTATTACTTCGACTGAATTATATCAGGAGCCAATCAATACTTACTTCAAGGCCTCCTTGTAGTGTTTGATAGCATTCTCTTGTTGCTCAATGTCTTTGAGGAAGTTCGCGAAATTGTAGTGCAACTTAGCGTTGTGCGGCAACACAGACAGGTCCGCTCTGAAAATAAAACAAACCACAACTTTAATTAAATGTCTGCAATTTATACATCAAAGTTACACCGACGCCACCGTCGCCGCTGCAAATAAAACTTGGCAAAATGGGGGTTCTTTCACTGATCCGCTTGAAACTAAATGAGAGCGGACCCCCCGTCCAAAAGATGGCCCACTTGTTGGAATGTCCCAAGTGCCCTTACACCTGCACCATTGAGGACCTGATGTACGCCACTGATGCCATTGTGAACGTGGCCCCTAGTTGGTGGCATACAATATTTAAAGGTCACCATCGACTAGAAAAGAAGAAGTAACACGAAACATGTCTTTACTATATTTATGGGTACTGCGCCGTAAATTAGCTAGAATTCATGTTTTAAGAACATCAACTACTTAATCTTTGCAAAACACATACTAGGAAGTGGCAAATGTAATACTTTAAACTGTAATATTGCTGGCTCTTGGGTTTTATTGAATAAACGACTTTTGACTTTGCTTTATGACTCCTTGCTTCCTGTGTTACGAGACCAGACTATTTACTTTTAGGATTGAACATCGATAATAACTTAACTTACGGATTAAAGAACAAATATCCAAATAATAATAACACCCATAATAAAGACAGTTATCCTCAACCAAGTCTTTCTTTATCTTCAATCTAAGTACTGACCTAAGCAGCGTCTCCCGGGTCCTCCAGTCCCTATTCCTGAGGTGTGTCCTGGCGACTCCACCAGCCACCAGGACGGCAACTCCAAGAACTAACAGTCTGTTACCATTGCTGCGACGCCACATCATCTGGACGCCGTATACGGTGATAATTACCGAGCCAACACTGAAATTAAAGAGAAAAAAACCTTTAGAGTATTTGTCGAGGTCGGCTTAGAAAGACATGGCGATACCACCTAACGTCTACTGCATGAAATGGTTCAATGTGGCTCGGAACAGTAGGTATAAGTTAAAAAAAGTATTTGTACTAAAAATAAAACGTAAAAGTATTTATAGGTACTACAAATAAAACGTATAAACCTACTAAAAAACTTTCTCCGTAGTTTTTGGTCTTTTAATGGAGTAATTTCAAATTATGGAACTATGAATTTTTTCTCATAATATATCTGGCCCGACCTTTCGAAAACCATCGACTCTCAATATTTTTTATTAATAACAGTCCTCCTAACCTGACCGATTTTGGCTAAAATCAACAGAGCCATCGATGCGGGAGTTATTACGCTGCACAAACCTGTTAACATCATCATCATATCAGCCTGCAGACGTCCACTGCTGTAGGCGGCCTCCCCGCGCGCGTCGCCACAACGCCCGCTCCTGCGCGTGAGCATCCATCGGCTACCCGCGGCCTGAGCCAGCTCTGAGGTCCACTGCGGTGGGAGGCCGCGCCAACGTTGCGCGCACCGGTTTGCGGTCGCCACTCCACACTGCTTCCTTATTTTTAACTACTCCGTTGGTCTTGACTACAAGCGCAACTGCTGAGCTGCCTGGGTTCAATTCCCAGGTGAGAAAAAAAGTGTTTTTGTCATGCAATAATTACCTGGGTATATACAGCACTCTCTCAGCTACCACAAAGCCTACAGTGACGAGCAGGTTGGAAGCTGGCAGGTACGGTATCACCAGCAGCATAAGTCCAACCATTGCAGGCGTGTGGCGTTGAAGCTGGGAACAATAAATCTGATAATTAGCGTCTAACAATATCAATTGTATAGAAATTCGTGTAGGGTAAGCAACGTTGTTTACATACACAGTCATAATCTTGTGATCTAACAAAGCATTAAAAAAATCGTAATCATATCAGCCGAAAAACGAACACTGGTGGACATAGGCCTCCCCCAAGCGTGCCACAGCGACCAGTCCTGCGCGTCACGTATCCATCGGCTAACCGCACAAAAAAATACGTACCTCTAAATCCATCAAACACCGATACGACAGCGCCAACAGTGCTATGAAGGCGGCACAAGTGAGCAGGTTCCTGGGATCCCAACCACTGGTGATGAGCGGCACCGAACCCATCTGCCAGTCGTGGCTCAGCGTCCACGGACATAACAGCAGCCACCAGTTGAAGGCGGCTAGGTAACAGAATGTCATTAATCTGGAAACATACAAAACAGACAATAAAATAAGGTGCAACTACCATCACAAGAAGAAGTGATTTAGGATGAGGCGTATAATTGATATAAAGAGACATGCATACATCGATTTATAGACGGTGGTGGTCTTATAGGTTGCATAATGTACGAACTTATAAGTCCACCACCGTCTCCTTCATCGGTTGCACTTTACGGGGCGTTGTGTTCCACGCATTCCTCAAAGATATGTCAGTGTAGTAGACGGGCCGTTTCGGCCAGGGTTGCGGTAAGAGTCACCGCAGCCCTGGAACGCAAAGGGTATTGAGAGGAACATAGATGGATTTTAGTAAGAGTCTGACATTCCCTTCCGCTCTAGAGCGGAAGGAGTCATTTGATGATTTCCTATCCTTAAAAAAAAAACTTCAACTATGAATAGGAACCTTGCACCTGTCAATGAGAGTTTGGACCCAAACAAAGTAACTGTTCCTAATTATGTGTTGCGATTGTTGTCGATGACAGAATTTTCTGTTTGTGATGGCAATTCCTTATCTTACCTGACACTAAACGATGGGTGAAAAGCAGGTGGGTTGTCCTGTGGGGAGAAAGCAGGCAGGGAGCCCTGTAGTAATGCCAGCCTGGCTCCAGCTAGCAAGACCAGTGCAGCTAGTGCTCTGAGAACTCGTCCGTAGGAACTTTCGCTTCGCCATCGCCATTTCAATGAAGGTGGGAATCTGAAATACATGGAAAAAATCGCTTTAGATATTAAACAAAAAAATAATGTGATTGCAGCTTCAAGTAATGAAGGCCAACATGATTCTCGTCTTGGAAACCCACTGGGAATAGAAGAAGGGGTAAGCGTAAATTTACTTGAATCAGTAGGAATTGTGAGAGTGTAGCCGGTTGTAGTCCAACATTACCCTCCATCCTCCTTGGATGGGAGGTATCCAATAGACAAACAAAAAGGTACTGCCTGGTGAAGGACCATGCCAAACAGTGTACAGCTTTCAGCTGATAATGATAGTTGCCTTCGAATATCACAATTAAATACCTTGATCTTGTACTTATACTAATTAATCAGACAAGAACTATTCCGATTCTTAACAACGTGATAATGAATGACATGCATTTAAGGGTACCTGTTAGAAGTCCAGCAGCGGTACAGATCGAAGGTAACGTTGAACAAGAGTGCGGTGAGGCCGGTCTCCTTGGCGAGCATGCTGAGTGCAGCCAGTGCCACGCTGGACCACACGCGATGGCGGCCTGAGGAGCTGAAATGAGAGAGGGGATGGCGTTTAGTGGTGGGCTTTCAAATATTTTGTTTAACATTATAGCCTGTTTTAATGATCTGTTATTATTATTATTTTATTTGTTTATGGGTTTGCTCTTGACTCTAGTCTATGTCAGAGATGACAAAATAGTACAATACTCCATGCAGGATAGGACTTCTGCTTTGTAAAGGGTTAAAAGCTGTCCAGGCCTAAAGTATCGCTTCACTCTATTTAGCCCATGCTTTGCCCATGCCCAGCTTTTTGGCCGTAGTTTGAGCTTTGTACTCGATGGTGGCGCCGATGTTGAGACTGGATGTCAACTCTATGCCTAGGAGCTCGAGCTGATTAGTCAAAGTAACAGATGCACCCCGAAAAGTAGGACTTTGGTCAAAACGACTCCTTTTTGCGGTAAAAGACACGCCTGTGTTTTGGTGGCGTTAAAAGAGACCAGATTGTCATCACCTCACTGGGAGACAAAGCTTAAGGTCAAATTTGTCCGCTTTATCATGGCTTCTCTAAAGAAACGAACTTCAACCCCACTGGTTGTTGCGCTGGACAAGTATCTCTTTGAAACCGTACTGTCATCTGCGTACCCAACAAGACCAGAACAAGTTTTGTCTCACACAAGGAATTTATGCTGTATTGTGGGTGCGTTTACGAACATATTGGGGTTGCCTGCTTGTGGTCTTTTATAGATTGTACTTCATTGAGTGTGCCCAAGAACTCCACGACCTCATCTCACCGGCCCCCTTCTACCGTAGGCCATCCAGACGCACTGCAACTTACCATCCCTACCTTGTTGCTATTCCACCAATTCGCACTATGCGCACAGCAAAGGAGAGGAACTCTCTGCCTGCGTCTGTAGTTCCGAACCCTTTCAATCCTTATCTCTTCAAAGTTAGAGTGAACAGGCTCCCTCTGGGTAAGTTCGCTCAGTCGTAGACTTTGTCTCTGTCATCTATGACCTAGACTAGAGTTAAGAGCGAACCCAACACAAATAAAAAAAAAACATATAATCTCACATACACACACAGAAAAATTATCTGTAGGCCATACAAATATTTGTTCGGTGGGGAGAACCCGCAACACGCAGCGCAGCAGCCGATTGTTCAACTACTGCGCCATACGTGCTGCCATGTTTGCTGATTGAGAAGATGTTTTTGGAGGAAAATAATTTTGATCCTTTCCATGATTATATTTTGTTGTCTTTGATGTAATGAAAGCTGGTGCTGGTGCGTGATTCATTGTTTATTGTAAAGAGCTTATTTTTTGCTTATATAGGTGTTGCTGGGCCATTTTGTGTACACATTATTCGAATACTGACTTTTGTGTAAGCTGTTTCAGGCCCAGTTTCTCGAAGGATTATCACGACATTATTATGACAAATAGTCCAACGCACGTTGCTGAGATTGCGCTAAATTTGTGGCGGCCCGATATTGTACGATATGTACGATATTCAGAAACCGGGGCTAAACTGACGTACTCAAGTATTTGCCCCTACATTTCAGAAATTAACCCCAATCCTTCTTCATAATCTGATACATGAAGATGACGTCTCCAATGTAATCTCCATCCCTTATTGATTACATTCCCGTATTTACGGCAGGGGCGCCACTCTCGTTAGCTATCTCCCCGTTAATCATTTATCGACAGCGATCCGATTCCGAATCGAAGGTATTTCATATTTCACAATCTGATTCTCGACGAATCTCATTTATTTCAATTTTATATTTTGTATCTTTGGAATTGAACATGGCTCGAATTTCAATTTTTTCCGACCTTAGTAATTAAATATTCATGTCGTTCGAATGAGAAAATATATAAATGGATATTTGCTTTACAGTCAAAGCGCAAAACCAGAATATTAAAGAAAGTAAATGGTTTTTGTGGGCCTGTGTAAGTACTACCCACGTGCTATGGACTACTCGTGTATCCTTACGTAGGCGTATCTTGAAGGCTAATGGTTCCTAAAGGCGAAAGAGAGACATCTTTTTATCCAATCCTACCCATTAGCGGGATAAACTGTTGGCAGTGTCCTTCTGCTAACAGCTTGGGTGTTATTGGGTATACTGAGACTGGATCACATAAGTATCTAGCGAACTAGATGCCAATTTTTAACCAACTTCTTCAAAAAGGAGGACGTTCTATGTTCGGCAGTATGTATTTTTTTTATGTGTGTTCACCGATTTCTCCGCCAATTGTGGACCTATTTAAAAATTATTTCTTTATTCGAAAGCCTATACTCCTGGGGTGGTCCCATTGTCACCAAGTCAGAATCTGATCCCATGAAAATCGAGGGAAACCCTCAAATTTTATAAGCACACACCATGTTTTTCATGACATTTCTAACGCAATTCAGATATTTGTGCCTGGTAATCATCATTTCATATTGCTGAGCTGATGATGGAAGGTATAAGTCAGGGGATCCCATGAAAATGTTTGTTCAGCGATATTTTCACCAATGGTTAACCGATTTGGATGATCCTTTTTTTGTTTGGAAGTATATTTTCCCGGACTGTTCCCATTTTAATTTGGTGAAGATTTGACGAAGAACTTTGGAGGTAGCCAACGGAACTCTTCAATAAACAATAGCAAAGGGATCGGGACTTCTAAAATCAAATATCTGTTGATTGTTTACACTGGTTCATAACATAACATAACGCCGGTACGCTGTGTAACAAAATAACATTTCGGAAGTCGGTGTCAAAAAACCAAAAAATACCAAAAACACCGACTTCCGAAATTAAAGCTATTTTATACTTTGTAGTGTTTTGTTTTTGGAAGTCGATTTAATTTGTTTGTAAAAAAGCTTTATTGTATAGTCAAATTAATTTCAGTTGAGGAATAATAAAAAAAACTGTTCAAGTACAAGTCGGACTCGCACACGAAGGGTTCCGTACCGTAAACCTTAATTTTTAATATTTTTTATTGTAGCGGCAACACAAATACACAATTTGTGAAAATTTCAACTGTCTCACTATTACGGTTTTCGAAATACAGCCCGCTGACAGACAAGCGGACGGACAGAGGGACGGACGTATAGACGGATAGCGGAGGCTTAGTAATAGGTTTCCGTTGGTTAACTACGTAAGGAACCCTAAAAACTACGGTGTGGCAGATTTCGTCTCCAGAAGCTGTTAAACAGTTATAATAATTAGTCTTCAGATTATTTGACTACTGAATTATAATCAGCCCGTGTTTGAGTAAAAACTAGATCTATTCTAGTGGCTGTTATAAACATTCAGCCTTTTTCAACTTCCTGTCTATTTCAGGCAGGGTACCATCTTCATCATCACCTCACTCTTTATAACTCGAAGTTCACAGAAGACGTAAACTCGTAATTATGTCAAACTTACGACCAAATCTCCAATCCTGGCGAAATTGAGGAGAAAAATGAAGAGGCTAACAAGCTTGATCAGGTATGTAACTTCTTTTAAAATATTATGTGTTTCTTCTTCTTAGGCAGTAAGGTCTAGAGATTTCGCTGTTTTCCTATCGATATCATTTTCAAAAGGCAAACTTTTTTTTCATCTTTTCAAGTCGATGGTGACCTTTAAATAATTTCTACCCAGTCGGTGGCCATGTTTATAGCAGCATCAGTGGCATTCATCAGGTCTTCAATGGATCAGCTGTAAGGGCACTAGGGGCACTCCAAACAAGTAGGCCATGTTTTGGACAGAGGCACCTCACTCACCACTCACATCCTAATATATAAAACTCGCCTGACTCACTAATTGATTGACTGATAGACAACACACAGCTGAAATTTCTGGTCGTAGAGAGCTGAAATTTAGCATGTAGGTTCCTTGGAGAGTATAGGGGAGCACCAAGAGAGGATTTGCCGAAATTTCTACGGGGGCAGGAAAAAACAGGATAAGCGCGTACGTAGTCGCGGGCAAAACCTTAGTTTGGTATAAGGAGTAGTAGAGGCTTACTTACCCATGATACAGCAAAACAGAAGAGAGGAAGAAGAGGCACGCCAGGACATCAGCTCTGCCCACAACTCCTGCCACCTGAAACAAAGAAAATGCGTCTTTAAAATCTTTATCACAGCCTTGAAGACATTTATCTGAGACCCCAATATAGTTTAGAAAAAGGCTCCTTTTAACTACATTGGGGTCGGTTTTCAGTTAACTGGATTCAGCTGAATACCAGTATTTTACCTGGAGTGGCCTACAGTGGTCAGATTTGATGTGCTGGCTTCTGACAATCTCCATCGACTGCCAAAGACCTACTAATGACAGCCGAAACCCACGGCTTATCATGTTTTCCGAGGCACGGAGGAAAATTGGTGTGTTAAGATGGTCATCCATCCACAGACCAGCCTCGGCAAGCGCTGCTTAACCTTAAAGATCGACCCTTCCTTCTCTTAAAGGACCTTGAAGGAAAACCCGATTAAAATTACAATGGTTTTGGTACATTTAACTATGTACACAACACTGGGAATTTTCCCATTTCCTTCCTAGCAAAAAACCTTATCTCGCTCTCTAAATATCTGAAGATCTAATCTTTGTCACATTAGGTCTGTATCGAGTAATTAAGGGGCTTCTAACTTCATTAGGAGTCCATTTATTCGTTTTAAACGAGAGTGCTTCCCCTTAAGTGTCCATTACGTGTATAATCGAAATGGTGCACGTCTTAAGTGCGTGGTCTAAGTGAAAAGAAAACAGCGAGTTATTTAATTGGTCCAAGTTAAGAGCAATGAGCTACGGAATTGCATATTTTAATTCCGCCAAGCACGTTCCAACATTGGACCAAAAGACAAACGGCGATGCGCCACCGGTACATGGTGGACATCCCACCCACACGCACAGAACGTGTTTGGAGAACACATTCGTAGTGCGTACAGCTAAGGAGTGGAATTCTTTGTCAGAGTCTGTTTCCGGATAGCTACAGCCTCGGAGTCAGATAGCGGTCAAACGCATGCCTATCAATAGTAAAAAAGGGCTTGTGTTTAAACACCGCCCAAAAAAGTACCTATTTTACTACCAAAAAAGTTCTAAACAGTTACCAAAACAGATAAATGGTCACCAAATAATATTCGAGAAGTAGCGCTCGCCGGCCGCTGCCGCGGCACCGCTCGCTTCGCTCGCTCGGCTCGCGCGCGGTTGGTCACAATTCTAACCTAACCTAACCTATTTTATCCAGTTTGTAACCCCAAGCCTACATTTTATGGCAATCACAGTTGAGTTGGATAGAATTTGGTGACCATTAATCCATTTTGGTGCCCAGGCTTAGAGTCTTAAAAATATTATTTTTGGTGACCGTCTAAATTATACCCGTAAAAAAGAGCCATTTATTTTTCTATAGGTATAATGTACGCATGTAAGTTACAAGTAGATAACAACCAACTACCTACTTTTAAATTTTCATTCGACGAAATAATGCGAAGCAATACAAAGAAAGTAACAACAACATTTAAAAATATATTATAGTTACAGTAATTTACTACAGATTACTATTGAAAACTTTAATTATTCTGTGAAGTTTAGTAATCTTGGAGTTTATTCTTCAAATAAGAAACCAGTATTTCTTGTATATAAATGAGCAAGCAAACTACAGTTACTAAACAAATAATACTTTTTAAGACTTTAATGACTGTCTATTAAACTGGTTGGCAAAGTAATTTTGTAGTTTTGAATAAATTATTTTCATTAGAATTTCGTTGCTGATGTTCTGTTCATTTTCGCCTCTGAGGAATTCAATGAATTTTTACGAAAACATGAGGCTCTAAAGTTTTCAACCATTATTAATAAATTACCTCTTATCTTAAAGATTATTATTTAAATATGCAAAGATGGTTAGCATCGTCTATTTAATTACTAATTCGTAAGTCTTTGGGTATTACCTCAAGATAAAGTGTCAACATTATTTCAAGAAATACTTTTATGGGATTCATCACGTGACATCAAGTTCATACATTTTGCAACTGAATTCAAAATGTTGACAATCGTTACCGCTTACTTTGAATGGACAAGAAACCCTTCGATAGAATCTACCTCCACGCCATAACCTCATCACTTACACCACACACCGTAACAATATAAAAGGGCAATTTTTAAAGTAGAAAGTGCGCACCAGATTGGCCTTCGCTTTAATATTTAATTAATTGACAATTAGACCCTTATCAATGAGAATTGTTATTGGAAAAGTTACGGCTTACGGCTCTGCTGTGGTCCGATGGTTATGTACCCATTATAAGGCCGTTGTCCCGATTTAGGGGGCGTCTGGGCCCAACCGAAAATTAGGTAAAAAGTTGGTGTCTTTGAAATTGTTTGCTTTGAGTTTGTGTTTAGTAATGGATAGCATGGAGAATGAAACTTTAACACTAGGGCCAACCGGCAACCCATTATAATGTAAGTACCTAGTTACATACTTATAGAGAGTCTCTCTCAATCTAGTAGCATTATACCTTTTTTGTTTCTTTTCTTGTTTATAACGTATAAGCTCCAAAACTACTGGACCGCTTTTAACCATTTCAACTATAGAAAGCTAAATTATCAGGAAGTAACATACATTTTCGAAAAAAAATAGAGGTCTCTACGAAAATAGCAATTCTAAACCGAAGTCGCGGGCGAAGTGCTAGTAAATTATTATAAACTGGCGGACGTCACGCGGCTTCACCCGCGTAGTTCCCGCCCCATGGGAGTACGGGGATAAAATATAGCCTATATTACATCATGTATCCATTGCTGAAAGAATTTTCAAATCTTTCTTAAATCGGTCTAGCAGTTTTTAATTTTTTTCGTCATAGCACTTCGCCCGCGAGTTCGTTCGCGCAGGTTTTGTCGGTACTCCACGAATTTTATCTTCCATCTAACCTCATATTGGGTACATTTAAATTACTTATTAATAAACATAGGGCAGTTCGTTCACTCGCGATATTTTTCTTAGTTAGAATATTTTTAAAATCGTCGTAACTTTTAAACGAAAGGTCCGATTTGGATAATTGAAAGTGTAATTTACATGCACATAACTAAACATAATTATTAATAAATAGATAAGAATTAACATTATGATACTAAAATCACCACTATTCCATTTCACCCGGGTTTTGATTGAACAATTTGAACAAAAAGCGGTCATTGTGACTTAACCATAATAGTTAGATACATACTCTCGCAGTTTTTTTTTGTAAATATTTTTGTCCTCTGTAAAACTGTACTACATCACTTTGCTCTATTGTCAATAATTTCCACAGCGTACGCGATATGAGGATCGTTTTTGGTATTTTTTTCACACCTTGGGTTACATTATCGAAGATTTCATACGGATTCCTAACTTTTTGAAAATATTCTATAGCCCATATTCATCAAGGATAATGTAGGATTCTAATGGTGAAAAAAATTTTCAAATCGGTTCTATAGTTTCGGAGCCTATTCAATTCAAACAAACAAACAATCATACAAACAAAAAAATCTTTCCTCTTTATCTTTTCTCTTTATAATATTAGTACAGATATAGATCAGTATGTACTCGTAATGTGTTTGTGTAGTTGATAATGTAGAGGATAAAATGGCAAAAGCGCACTGGTACTCGTAGCTTCCAAGTGTAGATAACTAGCTCACGGTTAATATAAGGTGAAATATGGTGGTCTCTATCGCCTTTTCAGTTCATTAGTTTTTATAAATGTTACAAATAATGGGTTTGCCTTGGAAAGAAGAAGTGCTAAGTCCAGTTTTTAATGAAGTTAGTCGTAGAACAGCAGTGCGGTTTCGTAAACGTCCCACTGTGTAGGTAAGCTTAGGTGAAGTGAATATGAAGTGAGCTGTCAAACCATGGAATGACAGTTCACTTCATGCTCTCCGGTGAGACGCTGACAAAAAAGACCAGCAGCCAATGCATTTCACAACTTTCTTGGATAAATCCTTTACAGCTAGTCTATTCTGTAAGTAACCATATCGATGTCGAGCTTCACCTGAGTGACAAACCTTACAAAGAGAGCTTTATTGCACACAATATTAAGGTCTTATGATTGACGTAGTTTGATACTCACCTCGAAATCTGCTGTCGAGACACGAAAATGTTGTTACAGAATAGGGGTACTGTACAGGCTGCTCGTCTGTGGAATGCATTGCCAGTACCTGTTAGACGCGCTCAGTCATTGCCTGCGTTCAAAAGACTTGTACCTAACACCAATGAAAGCCCATTTTATGTCCGGACAAATTCTTTCCATCCAAGGCTGTCTGGAAGAGATCGCGGAATGCGTTATAGTTTAAAGTTTCCTTTTGTTTTACTTTTGGTGTATTTACAATAAAGCGTATAATAAACAAAAAATACTAAATATTGCTTCCAAAGACAATATTTCTATCATGTCCTTTTTTATTTTGCTCATGACTCTTGTCTGGGTCAGAAAAGACAGAGATAAAGTCTACGATGGAGCGAGCTTACCCATAAGGAGCCTGTTCACTCTGACTTTGAAGAGATTAGGGTTGTAAGCGTTTGGAAACACAGACGCAGGCAGAAAGACTTCTTTCCGAGTCTTTAAAAAGAAATGCAGCTCCATAAAACAAACAAAACATAAACGCCATATACTTTACACAAAACCTTATTTATAAATAATTAGATTGGTACTCGCACCACCCCACAACCCATTATCATTAAAATTGCAGAAAAACAAAATAAACAGAATGTTGACGCTTAAATTAATTCATTCGGCCGACTGTACTAATTAATTCAGCAGCCAACTGTACCGAGGCGACACCAATTATTTTCGCACCGACGACTCTCACAGATATTTGTACATAATTAATTAATATCCACCCCTTTTGTTCGGGTAGTCTATCTGTTTTACTACAAAAGGAGTGTAAAATGTATAGATTTTTTTTTATGTGATAAAATATTATAGTCTTAAGTTTTCCACTATGAATAGATCACTTCTCGTGTTACGGACTATGAATTGTGGTTTCTTTGGAGAGTTTTCGACCACAATAGGATCGTTGGTCCTGTGAGTCGGGAAAGTCCAATAATATCAAAAGGTGGTTGGTATAAAAATAATACTTTCAGTAGATACCTGTACATTAAGAGTAGGAACATTACGCAGTTTATTCTATAAACATCCCATCGTAAAAATTTAGATAGAAATCAACTTAAAAAGAGCTGTCATACTTTTTTATGGATTGATAATCATCAAATGACTCCTCCCACTCTGGGTGGAGAGCGGGAGTTTCATACTCTTACTGATTTAAACCCATCTGTGATCCTCCTAATGCCCTTGCGTTTCGAAGGCGTGGTGACTCTTTCGAATAAATTCCACAACGAGCTGCCACATACTAGTCGTATAAGAATGACAGTTCCGTTTAGGCTCAGGTCATACCGGAAAAGCAGCGACCGGCAGCGGCGTGGCGAGCACTTTCAGTAACAAATAATAAACTTGTATCGCTTGAAAAGGTCGCGAGACCACAGCTACGCGAGCTGCTTGCTTTTGAAGCGATTCTGGTCTTTTAATTACCTATGTAGATAAAGATTAAAATTACTTCACTCTAAAAGTGTTCGCCGCGCCACTGCCGTCGGCCACAGCTTTCCTGGTGTGAATTGAGCCTAAAGCGGATTTCAGCAAAACTTGACGGTGAGATTTTTACAGAACAGGCAGGTAGATAGGCCGCAAATTAGCAAACAGTAACTTGAAGTTCATACTGATATTACTGTGTCTTCAGAAACGAAAGCAGTATATACTAATCTATTGACCACTGTGTAAACTGAAGCATTAATCTATATACGAGTATACTAATATATAAAGCTGAAGAGTTTTTTTGTTTGCTTGGGCGCGCTAGTCTCCGAAACTACTGGTCAGATTTGAAAAATTATTTCAGTGTCAGATAGCCCATTTATTGAGAAAGGCTATATATCATTACACTAAGACCAAAAGGAGCGGAGCAGTAATAAAAATTGTGACGCAGATGAAGTTGCGCGGGTCAACTAGTAAATTATAAGTTGTATTTATTTATTTATTTATTTGAAGTCTATAAAGAAAAACTGCTCATATATAACAGATACTAACAACAGTTAAGAAGCGGTTTTATTAACTAAACCTACGTCTGTAACTAAGGGAGACTTATAACTTGTAGTTAACAATAAGTAACAACTTGGATAGAACTAAGACTTGTACAACCAAGCAATAGAAAGCGCCTGACTGATTTAACTTAGCAATGACGATGTCCCTCTGAAGTAGAAGCTTGCAAAAATAATGGTAAAATATTTTGATTAAAACAATAAATTTGCTAAAGTGTAAATTGTACTTACCTACCTAATTAATTTCCTTCAATCATAAATATAAACCAATTAATGTAATTATATTAGTCAGGCATAATTAATTTCAACTAAGTAGTCGAAGTGGCTTTTAATCGTCCATCAATAGTTGATGGATTTCAACTATTATTTAGACAAATATGTATATACGTCGTTTATGTGCGTGTGTTTTATGCCTCAGATTTTCTGCCTTCTGATTATCCGTAATGACCGCCAAAGATGAAATAAAATGACAGCCGGGACCAACGGCTTAACGTACTTTCCAAGGCACGGAGGAGTCTTGGTATATTCAGATTGTCACCCATCCACATACAAACCTCAACAAGCCTTGCTTAACCTTGAAATCGACCCGTGCGTCTAATATTATTTACAATCGTAATAATACCAAAAGATTAACACTCCTTGATGAAACTGCTAAGTAAGTAAATACGTATTTTTCTTTACTGTACCCACAAGAAACCCATGGTCCCATACATCCATCTCATCCGCAAAACGAAATGAACAGAAAGAACAAAAAAAGCTTGAAATAAATAGCATAGAGGAACTTTTCGAATTAAAAGGCTCTCTCCTCGGCGTGCAATCAAAGATGTAATAGGAAAAGTTAGCAAGATTATTGCCTTCCAATATCTTATGTTATGTGGTAACTTTAGTACCTTTTGTTTGTGGATCTACAGGTAGGATGACGTCATGATCTATTTTCTTAATGTCCCTCAGCAAACTTCGTATTTCGTCAGTCGAAGGGCAACTGATAGAAATCCGTCGTCGGATTTCTATCGATTTTCCCTTTGGACTTGGCCGGACGCTTATGCTCTCAACTTGGAAATATGTAGAGTTGTTAACACTCTTTTAAATTTATGTAATTTACTAGTCGACCCGCGCAACTTTGTCTGCATCACAATTTTCGTTACTGCTCCGCCCCTATTGGTCTTAACGTGATAATATATAGCCTATAACCTTCCTCAATAAATGGGCTATCTAACACTGAAATTTTTTTTCAAATCGGACCAGGAGTTCCTGAGACTAGCGCGTTCAAGCAAACAAACAAACAAACTCTTCAGCTTTATAAATTAGTACTAGTTGACCCGCGCAACTTCGTCTGCGTCACAATTTTCATTACTGCTCCGCTCCTATTGGGCGTGATGATATATAGCCTATAGCCTTCCTCAATAAATAGGCTATCTAACACTGAAATATTTTTTAAAATCGGACCAGTAGTTCCTGAGATTAGCCCGATCAAGCAAACAAACTCTTACGCGCTTTATCTATTACTAATACATAAAGCTGAAGAGTTTGTTTATTTGTTTGTTTGTTACTTGTGATTAGCTAAACTCTATTTGCTCTTAACTCTAGTCTAGGTCAGAGGTAACAGAGACAAAGTCGATGACTGAGTGAGCTTACCCAGAAGGAACCTCAAATCTCAAATCTCAAATCGTTTATTGCAATCCATAATGTCAAAATACAGGTGGTAAGAATAAATACATAGAAGCAATTATGGACCCTGTCGGGCACAGCAAAACTTTGAATAATTAGGAGAGAGGAAGACCGCTTTAAATAATTTATAAAAGTTTATTATTTCCTGTCCAACTTGTATGCAATTAAGTACATTATTTGAATAGGATGTGATTTATTTATTGTTATTATTAATAGAGTACTATATCGTTTATTTATTTATTTATTATTATTAATCGGATAGTATTTTATTCATTTATTACCAATAGGATAGGATGTCATTTATATATTATTATTAATTGGATATGATGTCATTTTTTATTATTATGATTTGAATATTATTATTTTCATTTATTTATTTATTATTATTGATAGAATAGCATGTCATGTATTTATTATTATTAGGTTTGCATTTATCCTGTTATTATTAAAACTTATCCGTAAGGAATTCTTCCAATGTGTAGTAGCTTTTTTCAATTAATAATTGTTTTAACTTATTTAAAAATATACTGGTTTTGTTTTCTTGCTTTATGTTTTCCGGTAGTTTATTGTATATTTTAATCGACATAGAATATGGACCAGTAGCATGTAACTTGAGGCGGGACGGAGGCAAATTTAACCTATTTTTATGGCGCAGCGAATAGTTTGTATGTATGTCTCCCCGTGTTCTGTAGGAATCTGGGTGATTGCGGACCAGTTTACATAACTCCAAGACATAAATACTAACCAATGTGAGTATCCTGTATTTTTTAAAATAAGGCTTACAGCTATCCGTCTGTTCTATATTACTGATTATACGTATCAGCTTTTTCTGTAGGGTAAATACGGAGGGCGCGTCTGTGCTATTTCCCCATAATATTATGCCATAGGTAATCCATGCGTGTGCATATGCGTAGTATGTAGCTAGCGCGGTTTGAAGGCTTGTAGTCTTTTTAATTTCGCGAAGGGCATATGCAAATTTGCATAGTTTTGATTTTATTTTCTGGACGTGCGATTTCCAATTAACGTTTGTATCTATAGACAGGCCAAGAAGAGTAAATTCGTGAACAACTTCTATTGTGGTGCCGTTATAGGTGAAGTTAACATCTAATGGGGATTTTTGACGGGGATGGAAGGGCATTAATTTAGATTTAGAGAAATTTATCTCGAACCTGTTCACTGTATCTTTGAAGAGACTAGGGTTCAATGCATTCGGAAACACAGACGCAGGCAGAGAGTTACACTCCTATGCTTTGACGATTGCCGGAGACTGAAGTCCAGCAGTTTACGATTAAAATGAAGATAGCCAAATGCAAAAGACCGGTCAAGTGCGAGTCGGTCTCGCACACGAAGCATTCAGTATCATAAATCTTAATTTTTATTATTTGTTGATATAGAAATACACAAAATGTGAAAATTTCAGCTGTCTACCTATTACGGCTCTTGAGATACAGCCCGCTGATAGACAGACGGACAGACGAACGGACAGTGGAAGCTTAGGATTAGGGTTCCGTTGGCTAGCCTCTGGGTACGGAACCCTTTTTTTTTATTTGTCTTGGGACTCTTGGGTTTGCTCTTGACTCTAGTCAAGAAGAAAATAATAGTTTGTAGTGCTGTCCAAAACAAATCAATTTCTCTTAAATGTTATTATTTTCCTCACGTCAAAATCCCGTCACTTCCCAACCCATGTCCTATTAGTCAGTATCACATCTGGATCAAGTCATCGCCTGTCATTCCCTCAGGGACGGCACATCGCCAGCTAGGCACTGACGCGGAAATTTATCACTACAAGGGATTGAAACGGATGACGTCGTCAAATGTCCGTACGATGTCGCTCGAACGGACACGGGTATGTCCATGTTATTTTAGATAGATTTCTGACCTGAGATTATTATAGATTGGAGGACATTTGGTGATCCACTTTTAGATTGGTAGGTACATAACTATCTACCGATACCCGTAAATTTATTTGAGGCCTTGTAAAATTGTAAGCATGATTTTTATGAAAAGAACTGAATTTGAGATTAAATTTTTCAAAAGATGCGTCCGCATGATTGTTCCACGAGATCAAATTATCCCACGAAAACTTAATAAACCTATCGGGATAAGAGTAATACCCATTCTAGATTAGGCGCCAGATAATATTGCACTACAGTATCTCTTCGTAGGTACTCGAAAAATTAAGAATTTAATTATAGTTTAATGTCATTCTTAAGTTTTTAAAATTAAGAATGTCGTTAAATGTAGGTGAGTCAATGCCCGTTATTGTAAGTTTATTTGGCGCCTACCATATGTAAATTATTTTAGCCATGGCTTGAATGATTAACAAACATCGAAACTTAAATTATTAAGGGCTGATTTTTCAATAGTCAGATAACTTCTCCGAAGAATAAATATGACAGATTGACATAATTTTAATTAACCGACTTCGAAAAAGGCGACTCAATTCAGTAGTACTTTTATATGTTTTTTACCTCATAACTCCGTCATCTATGAACTGATTTGATAAAATCTTCTTTTACATAAAGAAATTGGTCCCATACAAATTACATCGAAATCGGTGTAGTAGTTTGGTTTTCAAATCAAAATAGCTGGAAAAAATATGTTGTTGTACGAGCTGGTGGGTCGCAGATCCGGTCTCTCCGGGAGGCAATGGTTGAGCGCTTGAACGTGTCCTTACAGGCTGTCTCTGAATGGGGCGATGCCAATCTGGTCAAGTTCAATGCTGCTAAGACCCAAGCGTGTCTTTTTTCCGCCAAAAGAAGCCAATTCCGCCCAGCTCCATCTTTCCGCGGTGAAACCGTGCCGATAACCGACCATCTTGAGCTTCTTGGGGTTACATTAACATCTACTCTCAATTTTGGCCTTTACATAGAGGCAAAAGCTCAAGTGGCTGCAAAGAAGTTGGGGATTCTGGCTAAGGTGAGACGGTACTTCACGCCGGAACAGCTGCTCAAACTCTATCAAGCGCAAGTTCGATCGTGTATGGAATACTGCTCTCATTTTTGGGACGGATCTGCCAGATACCAGCTTGATGCCCTTGAGTCAATTGAGAAACGAGCCAAGAGGATCGGCAATGAGAGGCTCGTCGCGTCGAAGCTCCAAAGTCTTGAACATCGACGACGAGTTGCTAGCCTGTCGGTTTTTTACCGGTTGCATTTTGGGGAATGTGCGACGGAATTGCATAGTATAATTCCGCCAAGCCCATTCCATCATCGGACCACAAGACGAACGGCGATGCGCCACCGGTACATGGTGGACATCCCACCCATACGCACAAAACGTTTTGGGAACACATTCATAGTGCGTACAGCTAAGGAGTGGAATTCCCTGCCGGAGTCTGTGTTTCCTGATAGCTACAACCTCGGAGTCTTTAAATCAAGAGTGAATAGGTTATTTCTAGGCAAGCGTGCTCCATCTTCGACCACATCCTCGCTTACCATCAGGTGAGATAGTGCTCAAACGCGTGTCTATCAATAGTAAAAAAAAAAAAAAATTTCTCCAAGTAAACGAAATTGCTTATTTTGCTTTCCTGTGACTTTCCAGTGGTAGTAACGAATCACGAAAAATGATAAAGTACTAAAACGCGTAAAAAATTTAGGATTGATTTAATAAAAAAAAAAAAATTTTTGATTCAAATCTGTCAAAGTGCCATTTTCACCCTGCATATTTAAAAATCTTTAGTGGAGACTAGCTTATCCAGAATATTCCATCGTAAGTTACTTAGATACAATAGTTGACAATAACACCTGAGTTAATTGACAGAAGAGTAGTTTAAAACTAAAACAGACAGTTCCAATGAAAATTATATTTTTGGCCACAAAATCGAAAGCCTCTTTAGGTCTGAAAACTTTCAGGCCCGAAGGACCAAAAACAAATTTAATATAACTTTCCATCTTATGGAACAATAAATAAGAAATTTTCACATAGTATAAATTTTCTGCCGAAAAACACAGCAGTAACTTAAACTTAGCGAAGTCTTGTCAAATAAATTGTGTTAATAAATTAATTTATAACCGATCTGAGGGTAGATCGTTAATCAAAGGAGTGGGGTTTATCGAGCCTCCCCCGTTTTCATCAAGAATTTGACTCACGATGCGGAAACTGTAAATGTAGCAGATATTATTATTCACTAGCTTCTGCCAGCAGCTTGGCCCACATGATTCTCGAAATTATCTCAAAGGAACAGTCTCGGCAGTTCCATTCTCAAAAATGATCTCAAAGGAACGGTCTCGGCAGTTCCATTCTCAAAAATTATCTCAAAGGAATAGTCTCGGCAGTTCCATTCTCAAAAATTATCTCAAAGGAATAGTCTCGGCAGTTCCATTCTCAAAAATTATCTCAAAGGAACAGTCTCGGCAGTTCCATTCTCAAAATTATCTCAAAGGAACAGTCTCGGCAGTTCCATTCTCAAAATTATCTCAAAGGAACAGTCTCGGCAGTTCCATTCTCAAAAATTATCTCAAAGGAACAGTCTCGGCAGTTCCATTCTCAAAAATTATCTCAAAGGAACAGTCTCGGCAGTTCCATTCTCAAAAATTATCTCAAAGGAACAGTCTCGGCAGTTCCATTCTCAAAAATTATCTCAAAGGAACAGTCTCGGCAGTTCCATTCTCAAAAATTATCTCAAAGGAACAGTCTCGGCAGTTCCATTCTCAAAAATTATCTCAAAGGAACAGTCTCGGCAGTTCCATTCTCAAAAATTATCTCAAAGGAACAGTCTCGGCAGTTCCATTCTCAAAAATTATCTCAAAGGAACAGTCTCGGCAGTTCCATTCTCAAAAATTATCTCAAAGGAACAGTCTCGGCAGTTCCATTCTCAAAAATTATCTCAAAGGAACAGTCTCGGCAGTTCCATTCTCAAAAATTATCTCAAAGGAACAGTCTCGGCAGTTCCATTCTCAAAAATTATCTCAAAGGAACAGTCTCGGCAGTTCCATTCTCAAAAATTATCTCAAAGGAACAGTCTCGGCAGTTCCATTCTCAAAAATTATCTCAAAGGAACAGTCTCGGCAGTTCCATTCTCAAAAATTATCTCAAAGGAACAGTCTCGGCAGTTCCATTCTCAAAAATTATCTCAAAGGAACAGTCTCGGCAGTTCCATTCTCAAAAATTATCTCAAAGGAACAGTCTCGGCAGTTCCATTCTCAAAAATTATCTCAAAGGAACAGTCTCGGCAGTTCCATTCTCAAAAATTACCTCAAAGGAAAGGTCTCGGCAGTTCCGGAATTAAAAGTATACTGCGTTCTATTCCAGGACGTAAACTAGGCATACAAATATACTATAACAATAGAAACATAAATAACCTCTTTATTTCAGGCTCCTGTGGCCCATAGATATATTCCCTTATAGAATAAAATAATATATTACTTGCTGACTTGGGAAAATGTGCTATATCTACTATAGTTTACTTAGTCTGTTATGAAATAGAACATAAATATAATATAGTTTACATAGTATATTATGGAATAGGACATAAATCTAATATAGTGTACATAGTATATTATGGAATAGGACATAAATCTAATATAGTGTACATAGTCTACTATGGAATAGGACATATCTACTATAGTTTACTTAGTCTATTATGAAATAGGACATAAATATAATATAGTTTACATAGTATATTATGGAATAGGACATATCTACTATAGTTTACTTAGTCTATTATGAAATAGGACATAAATATAATATAGTTTACATAGTCTATTATGGAATAGGAAATAAATCAAATATAGTTTAAACATAGTCTGTTATGGAATAGGACATTGTCTACTGTAGTCTACATAGTCTATTATCGAATAGGACATATTCTACTTGTGCCTAGTTCCATCCAAATTCGTTCAGCCGTTAAGACGAGGAAACAGACAGACAGAGTTACAGAGCCTTTGTGTGCGGCTTCGCTTGCGTTCGACGTTATTTTTGCTTAGCAAAAGTAACCTATAATCGTCTGCAGGATCCCATCTATCTCTAAACCAATATTCATCGAAATCGGTTTAGTGGTTTAGGTGTGAAAGCGTCAAACAAACAAACTTACTTTCGAACTTATAATATTCGTTATAGGATATAGTATGGAAGTTTCGATGTGTGTGCATGCATTCTAATGTAATCTATTGTGTTAAGAGGGATGTGTTGGGTTTATTAAAATAGTTTCGAGTTTATTATTAGACGAGTTCATTTGAAGGTAGCTGAAGAATGTATTTTCGTGCGTGCGGTTAAGAATGTTTTGAATTGTATCGCGAAGGTATTTTGGTATTTCCAGGGAAAGCTTATTATTAATGTTAAACTTTATGCGAAACAGTACAGAAGCGGACCAAAAGCTTTGTCACGGTTAGAATTATAATCTCAGTAGAGTATTTCAAAATATTTAGAACTTTATACACGTAATGCAAACCCAATTGTGTATTTTAACTTTAGGAGAGATACGACTTTGATAAGTACCATCTTTTCTAGTAATTTACTCTAATGTATGTGCGGAATTATGTAACGAGTACTAGGCACATGATGGGTGTTTATAACAAATAAACCATGTCAGAGACCCTTGAGGCGGTTTAGGAACTCTAACACTAGGGTGTGTGGGGTCACTAGACCTTACTGCCCACACGATAAGAAGAAATTATAATATCTGCTGATGAGCTGCTTCAATATCTCCTAGCTCGCACTAGCAGACTTGTGTGGAAAATGGAGAAGGAATCCTTTACCAGCCGTGGGAAATAACGGGCTAATTTAGATTTCGATATTCCCTTAACACGGTTCGATTTCGTCGCAGGCTAAGCCGCGGGCAAAAGTTAGTCAATATATATAAAACTGTTCCGTTACTGAGTAACTGACAGCCAAAACTACTGGTCGTTTTCTTCTCTTAGGTTCCTGTGTCCCCTAGATGGGGCAGAGGGCGTCCACAGTGCGCCGCCATCCCGAACAGCCTTGAGCTTCGCGCTTTATTTCGCTCTAGGTCTTTTCTAATTGCCTCGCTTCAGCAATGATCGTCCGGCGCCAGGTCTGCCTGGGGCGACCACGTTTACGCTTTCCTTGGAGATTCCAGTCTAGGGCTTGCCTCGGTATGTATTCAGGATTCCTTCGGAATGTGTGGCCAATCCAGTTCCATTTGCGGCATTTGATCTGCTGTTCGATCGGAGTCCCACCGCAGCGTTCCCACAGATATTTGTTGGAGATTTTCTCGGGCCAGTATCGTCGTCGTTCTTCGTCGTATCCTCGGAGTTAACTGGCCCGAGAAAACTACTGGTCGTAAAAAGCTGAAATTTGGCAAGTAGGTACCTTAAGAACACTAACAGAGGATTCCCCGACATTCCTATAGGAACGGAAAAGAAGGGATAATTATGTGCATAAGAAGTCTAGTCTTCAATAAAATATCAGGCAGCAAAATTAGAAGCCTAACCCACATACGGCACGTAAACTATTTACCTCTGTGCTCTTATTTCATTGGTTTTTATACGAGCCGGTGCAGGGCGTCGTAAAACTTGATGGCTTCTATCTCCTTACATCGTTCTTATTACATAGAGATCGATCGATACCAGTTTATTGTTCCGAGAGGAAATTTTGACGGTTTTGTAAGTGTTTTTGATCGAATGATGGTAAAGCGGGTTTTTGTTATACGTTTTTGGTGTTGAAAGTTTTGTATAATAGAGGGGACAAGTGTCGTACTGAAACATGTCGAAGTGATCTCGAAGTAAGCTGTCTCTTCATCTCCATTACACGGATTGACAGCTCACTTCGTGTTCACTTTACCCAAGCCTTCACTTCAACATGTTTACAGAATCACACTTTGCAAATCGCATTGGTATTTTCTATGGAAAGTGACTCCTTCTCTGGGCGGAGCGGAGGTACCTATGTATTGTATCTGCGCTTGCTAAATAAAACGTCTAGTGTTTGATCATTTAAATACTTTTCAGAGCCAATAGGCATTTTGATAATTTAAGATCTTTCTGGAAAAGAAGACCACATGTACTAACTACCAATTTAAGCTATCTACCTTAGCCTACTTTTTACCTACCTTTGTCATCATCATCATCTGCCTAGCCTTTTCCCAACTATATTGGGGTCGGCTTCCAGTCTAACCGGATTCAGCTGAATACCAGTGTTTTACGCGGAACGGCTGCCTACCAGACCTCCACAACCCATTAACTGGGTAAGACGGTACTTCTTGGTAAGACTGGAGTCAGATTAACTGGCTTCTGACTATCCGTAACGACTGCCAAAGATCTACAAATGACAGCTGGGACCAACGTCTTAACGTGCTTTCCGAGGCACGGAGGAAACCTGGTATGTTAAGATGGTCACCCATTCACAGACCAACCTTGGCAAGCGTTGCTTAACCTTGAAAATTGACCCGTGCGGATATTAATATCTAGGCACGTGCTCCTCCTTACCTACCTTTGTAAACCTAAAAAAAACTTACTTAAAAACCACAAAAATATTTCTCCTTTAATATTACTGAAGAATAAATTGAAAGAGTTTTTCGATTTCACTCCAATGATTTTGAAGCCTTCGGCAACAGTAATTACATTTTTAGGGTTCCAAACCCAAAAAGGAACCAAGGACCCGGACAGCGGAAGCTTAGTAATAGGGTTCCGTATTAGCCTCCGCTATCCGTCCTTCCATCTGTCTGTTAGCGGGTTGTATCTCAAGAACCGTAATAGGTAAACAGTTTAAATTTTCACAATGTGTGCCGCTATTACAACGAATTAATACAAGAACCGTGTTTTTTCGGTTTATGGTATGGAACCCTTTGTGTGAGAGTCCGACTCGTACTTGGCCGGTTTTTTTGAGCCAACCCAATTACTTGACAAGCCTCCAACATGCCTTTCTTGGGAATAGCTGAAAGTTTCAGGAAGCGCGTGTCAATCTGTCTGTCACAGTTTATATACTTTTGATTAGTTTGACTCTGGGGTCCTGGTTCGTCTTCGCGAAGTTTCTGCTTTAGTTAAATTTAATAGAGTGTGCCGTAGTGCGGTCGATGATAAGTAGGTCAAGTTTTTTAAGGAAGATTGATTGTAGATCAATATTTTTTGTTAGATGGCAAGGTTCTTTGAGATAAGAGATAAGATAAGATAAGATAAGTCTTTATTTGCTTTAAACATGGTATAAAGTTGTTACAGTCAGGTATTAATCTTAGGTCCACATGTTTAGCTATACAGAATATGTATCAATTGCATGCAAAATATTATAATATAAATATTATTTGTTCTTATAACAACCAAATTCACGTTACAGGGTTAGGAAATGTCTAAAGTAAAAGGAGCAAAATTATCTATATCTAAACTATCTAAATGTAAAGCTGAAGAGCTTGTTTGTTTTTTTTTTGCTTGAACGCGCTAATCTCAGGAACTTCAAAAATTATTTCAGAGTTAGATAGCCCATTTATTGAGGAAGGCTATAGGCAATATCATCACGCTAAAACCAATAGAAGCAGAGCAGACGAACTTGCGCGGGTCAACTAGTACTGTTATAAATGAGAAAGTTTGGATGTCTGAATGTTTGTTACTCAATCACGTCAGGATGGCTGCACGGATCTTGGGGAAATTTGGCACAGATTTAGATTATTGTATAAATCTTAAATAACACATAGGATACTTTTTATACCGGGAGTAGGTACATTCCCTCGAGAAAATTTTCGAGATTCACGCATACATTAGATTTACACATCATTTGTCATTTCCTACCGACTATGAAATTACTTACCTATGAATGTTTTCCCAGCAATACTAACCGAATTAAAAAAACCCGGAGAACACTTGCTTTGGTAAAAAACAAACCTATAACTTTTTCATTATAAATTATAAACCTACATTCAAATATAACGCTAATCAACAGAATAACATTATAAATCGTCCATTCTTACTTTCCCCTTCAGCCCCAAATTCCTAGATTTTGAAAATTCTACGAGATACTTACGTATTTATTTACCTGCTTCAGTACTCGTAAATATTTAAAGCAAGTGTTTTTTACTTGTTCTTCATTAGCAATTTTATATTGACTCGCTTCGTTCGATACAAAGGTTGTAGTCAGATGCCCAATAGTTGATATTCGAGCGTGCGTTTGAACATATACACGCACGGTACTCTGATTGCGCGATGCAGAATTTTGTCGTAGTAGTTTGCTGCTAGTTGGATAGATGGCGTTGTGGTTCTTTTTGTTGCGATGTTGACTGGCTCCGTTGGTTTTTCTTTTACACCAACAGATTGCCATCGTCAGGTATATTTGCCTGACTTATGCTGAGCTAGACTCCCATTTGGTGCAACCTTGAAGTGCATACTGACCTAGGCCTAGACCCATATCTTCTTCTTAACATGTCAATGACAAATACAGACTTATTAGAAGTTATGTTTGGCTAACGCATTGAAGATACATTGCTTTAAAAATACTACACCGAGTAATTACCCATAGCCTATGTACTTGAGATGCAACGTTGGAAGGCCTCCCACAAGGTGGACCGATGTCCTGGTGAAGGTCGCGGGTAGCCGATGGATGCGAGACGCGCAGGACCGGGCGTTGTGGCGACGCGCGCGGGGTGGCCTATGTCAAGCAGTGGACGTCTTTCGGCTGATATGATGATGATGATGTACTTGAGAATATCAAGTTATCCGATAAGCAGAAATAAAACAAACACACCCAAAATAAAATCAGAAAACTATAGTTCCGAGATTTAAACCAGCTAAAGTTACCAAATCTGATCCTAGCGGACAACGATGCTTCGTGTTGGGCGAATTTCAAATTCAATAAGTCAGACGGTAACAATAACTATTCGTTCTACGTTAATTATACCGTCCATCCGTAGCTAGTCCCGGCTACAATGAACTGGGTAATCTTGTTTAGTACAATTTTGCCGGCGCACAACTTTGCCTGATGCAAATCTGGTGGTGTCTGCGAGTTAGGAGCAGTTTGCCAACTTGTTTAACTTAGAGATTGATGGGTGAACAGTTTTGTATCGGCTGATTGGCGTTATAGAAATATGTTGAAGAGATTATTCATAGGTGGGAATGTCATAAGTTTAGTATGTTTGGAAAATGCAACGGGTAATCTCTATTCTATTCTAAATGTTATATAATTACAATGTCTGCTATTCTGGCAATTTTAAAAGTAAATTGGAAAGGCACTGGTTTTTCTATGTTTTACTTCGTTCAAATCACTTTCATCAGGGAAAAACTATGCTCCTAATCTAAATGTTGTTACAATTAGTATTAATTGTAACATCATTTAGATTATATATCTGGCTCAGTATTGAGCCAGATATATAATTTTTAACTGTGAAAACAGTTAACTAAATGAAAAATCTATAGAATCAATATTAAAACCATGGCTAACAACAATGAAAATGAAGCCAAAAAAACTGAACCCACACTATTAGTAAACAGATATAAAATCTTGTCGAATTCAATAGACAACACTGTCACAAACAAACTCTAAAAGTTATCCATGCTTTTGAAAATAAATCAATGTTATTTTTGACTCACACACGACATAAAAGGAAAATTCACATCCGAAAATATTAGTACTCTCGCTGTCAGTTCACATTTGACGCCTCACGCCCCGCCGCGCTTCGGCGCACGGTGTCAATACGATTTTGCACTACCTCTTAACTATTTTATACGCTGTGGCAACAACGCTGATTTTCCCAACTTTATCTCCAGTGTCGGCCCCACAGAATAATCTGAGGGCTAAACGAGCTATTTTTGCATTTAAACTCGAGCTTTTTAGTATTAAGTAGAGATGTGGTTTAACGGGTCATTTTGCGTTTAAGTACATGTGTTAAATCTCGTTTTATGAGCTTTGAAGTGTTGAATACAGTCACTAAAGTCCTCAAGGCAAATGTTTTGCTTTAAAATGGTGAGTTGAAACTTAACTACACCAGATTTAAGAAAATAAATGTCTTGTGTCAGGGCTTTCTAGTACCTAGGTCTTCTTATCTATACTAATATTATAAAGAGGTTTTGTGATGTTGTGAGTTTGTGATTTTGTAGGGGTGTAATCTCTGGATCTATTAAACTGATTTTGAAAATTAAATAGAAAGCTACGTTATTTGTGAGTGACATAGGTTGTATAATATTAACCCGAAAAATACCGCCCAACGAAGTGGGCACGGGTCAGCTAGTGTATTATATTGTTTGTTTATAGGTATCTGTAGTTGCCTGAGTTTTCTTTTCTAAAAATAAATCTGAGTTCAAAAATATCTATAAAGATTTGAAAGCTTGTTGGTTTATTTTTGACGAACCTGCGATAAAATCAAGACACACATTTAACTGCTATCCTGAAGAGTGGCCAAAAATAATAGAACACTGAGCTTTCATAAAATAAATATTACCACTAGACCAATAAAAAACAGCAAACACAGCACAATCTCATCTCCGCTTACGTTCCCAATAATCTATCTACACAAAACACTAAAGTCCTTTACGATTCTCGGAGGCCGCAGCGACATAAAGTTTTGATAGGCAGCCATTATGAAATATGGCCGATGACCTTGCTCCGCCAATCCGGATAATGGCGCACAATAATAATATTACTCTCAAGTCAGTGATTAAATACACAAGTTTAGAAGTAATTTGTTCGAGAGCTTTCACGGAAGCCTTTATGGTCACCGTGGATGATGAGTTTGAAATCAGGATGGATTGTAAAGTTTAGAGGGGTTATGAAGATGGAAATAGAAGATGGGAACAAAATAACGTTGTTAGGCCGACTGTCCACTGGAGCGGAGAGGAGAAGAGCGGAGAAATATTAACCAATGGAATTGCATAAAATCTCCGCTCTGCGTCAGACACTAAGATTTGATACAATTCCTTTGGTTAAATTACTCCGTTTCTCCGCTCCAGTGGACAGTCGGCCTAACAACCCTAGATATTTTAGTCAATTTGAATAAGTGAAGTTTTAAGTGTCACACTGTGTTTTTTAATAGCTAAATTTATACCGTGACTTCACTTCAGTGCTTATCTTAACTTAATGTTTTACATTATATTAAGAAAATAAAATATAATCCAATTAATGCTTCCAGAGATTATAAAATAATTGAAACCACTTTATAATATTAGTTTGGATGATCTACGAGCAGACCTGCGCAACTTCATCTGCGTTACATATTGCAACATTTTTCATTGATGCTCCGCTCCTATGCGTGAAGTTATATAGCCTTCTTCGATAAATTGGCTTTTCGAACACTAAGTAAAATATTTTTTCAATTCGAATCAGTACTTCCTCAAATTAGCGCTCAAACAAACAAATTCAACAATCAAACCACTTTCCCTTCATTCAACTCCCACAAAATCTTGTACACAAAAAATTCCCAGCATCCAAACAAAAAATTAATTTCACTCATCGTGGTTTCAACGACCCTCCGCCATCTTATCATCCTGTGCCAACAAACAAGCTCTCCACTTCACTTCACAATCACACTACCATCTCTACAGTACTGACCACAGAAAAGGAATCACAAAACTCTGGAACAGCACTTGTTGCCTCGATTCAGCTGCTTCAAGAGTTATTTCACTATGTTTTTCATAGGGATTGCCTTGTTTATTACTTTCAAGTTGTTTTAAAGCATCCTGAGTAGTCCTTTGAGTTACCGGTGCTTTTGTTCGAGTATTTACTAGTATACGTTTTACTTTCAAGTAGGTACTGTTATATTTCGTTGTGAGTTTTTAATGGTAGTGCCGTTTGTAAATGGTTATGTAATTATTTGTGCTGAGTTTTTGGCTTTATTTGTGGTGATAAGTGGTTGTGGATTGTTGGTCAGATTACTGGTGACCATGTGAATTAATAACTGATGTTTGGAGGTATGCGAAACTGAGTAAAGTCCCACAAACCTCTATTGAAAAGGGAGGATCCTCCAACCAGGTGGTTGTTGTGTCTAGTGTGTGCAACTGCCCGATAGTTGATATTTGGGCTGGTGTATATGTTCAAATCGCATGGTAAACTCTGCTTGCGCGATGCAAGATTTTAAAGTAGTAGTTTGCTGCTAGTTCGATAAATGGTGTTGCGGTTCTTTTTGTTGCGATGTTGATTTGCTCCTTTGGTTTTTCTTGTGGTGGCATTGATGCCGCTTTAGATACCTACATACATAAACTCTCGCTATAATTCTATGCGAATTGGCAGAAACTAAAGGATGCCACCTGCTTCGATCCTTACATGCTATTTTTCTTTTGTTCACGTTCACGCATCAGTCTGGTCATCATAACTGTTTCTTACAACTTAATCTTTAATCAGTACGAATTTTTGTTACCTCCTTCACTTGATGGTAAGCGACGATGTGGTCAACGATAAAACACGTCTAGAAATAATCTACTCACATTTTTTTTTTATCTGTTAGAAGTTGATAATCTTACCGTAGTTAGTTCTACGATTATCATTCTTGCGCTACATGATTTATTTTTAGGATTTCAAAAAACCGGCCAAATAGAGCCGGACTCGCACACGAAAAGTTCCGTACCATAAACTTTAACTTTTATTATTTGTTGTTATAGCGGCAATAGAAATACACAATCAGTGAAATTTCAGTTGTCTACCTATTACGGTTCTTGACATACAGCCCGCTGACAGACAGACCGACGGACGGACGGACAGCGGAGGCATAATAATAGGGTTCCGTCTTTTACCCTTTGGGTACGGAACCCTAAAAAACTACCCAAAATTCAACTTCCAAAATACTGCCATAGCCACCTATCAAAACGGCCTAATCTCCTCCGAACTACAATGATCACAACTAAACAGCAATAGTGCAAGTTCGCTCGTTAAGGGTAAACCCAGGCCAAGTTAAATTGCCAGGGGCCGAAGTCTGAGGACGGAGCCATTGATTGTAACCTGTTACAATTCGCAGCCAAGGTGCTCCAGCATTTGATGAAACTTCCTGATTGGCTCTAAAATAAAGTGGGTTTAAGAGGTATTAAATAAACTCTGTAGCTTAGTTTTTAGTATCGAGCAAATTAGTTTTTGAAGGAGCTCGTTTCTAAATATTATATAAACAGCTATGCGAAAACTTTAAGGTTAGATAAGCTTCACTTGCCGAGATCGTCCGTCCACGGATAGGTGGCCATCCATTATATACCAAGTTACTTCTGCCTTGGAAAACACGTTAATGGCATGGCTGTCAATTGAACATCTTTGGCAGTCTACTTACTTTCATCAATCTTTTACGTACGACTTAGAGACTCTGGCAGGAAATTCCACTTCTTCGCTGTTTGCACAATGAATGTGTTCCCATGACGTTTGCGTATGGGTAGGATGTCCACCATGTACCGATGGCGCATCGAATCGGAAATGATGGAACGGGCTTTGCGGAATTAAACTATACCATTCCCTCGCACGTTCCCCAAAATTCAACCAGTAAAAAACCGACAGTTTGGCCTCAAACTTCAGTTTTAACGATGGTTTTCTTACTATGGTTAACTTCGAAGTTCAAATTTTATTAAGGAAACTCGAGTGTTTAATCAAACTTCATTTATTGGCCTCTTGAACAAAGTGGACTTAAGAAACAAACTTGGCTTAACTCAATCCAGAAAGCCGCAGTTCACCTTTGTTTAGTTTTAGTTAAATGATTTTATGGCAGCAAATCTTAGTAACCTGTTTTTAAAGTTCCGCTCCCAAAAAGTAACCAACGGAACCCTATTACTAAGCATCTGCTGTCCGTCCGTCTTTCTCGTCGTCAGCGGGTTGTATCTCGAGTAGCGATATAGGTAGACTGTCAAAATTTACAGTGTGTATTTTTATTGCCGCCAGAATAATATATAATAAAAAAAATCGGGGGCTCCCGTACAAAAAACATTTCGTGTACCTAATAGTACCTACAAATCACACTTGGCCGGTTTAAGGAACATTTTATGGTCAATCATCGTTAACTCACTACTTAAAAACTTTAATATTTAGTGTTTCCTTCATCGTCATTATTCTGCCCCGTCCTATCATTTATCACGATCCATCAATCTATCCATTTTTATGGTTAATTTGAAAACCAGTAAAATAATACAAATAACTATAAAAAAATCCTGTCAAAATTCATCTCGGCCACATTACTATCGCTATAGCAATGTGGTTATGATGATGTTTGAAAACAGAATAGTATGTGAGTGTCGCTACACTCACATATCACTCTGCCATCCAACGTATTTACTTCTACAAATAGACCTGTTGTGACCGAGGGCCTTTCAAACAGTTTGCTCAGACGGCCAGACATCCGATACCACATTTCCTACGACACTGCCACAGAATATACATATAGTTACAGAAGATTCGCTACATGCAATGTGAAAAATGCACACAGTCATAGATATGCGTTTACATATAGCAACTGCAAGCACACTTGCAATTGGCACCGTGCGTTTCCACCTGACAATAAGATAGATTCACAATTGTCTCCCATCGTTATAATGAGTGAACTTTGCCTTAAGTTTAAAAAAAAATAAGATCCGAAAAAAGATTCTTCGGAAAACAATTGTATTTTCTCCTTCAGTTTAAAAGATATAATTGAATGTAAACATAACGTTATGCAGTAATGGAATGAACACTTGTGACGTCTGTTAAGTTGTGTTTGACGGCTAACCTTGTAGTTTAGATGATCTTCTGTCTTCTTCTTAAGGTAAAGTAAACACAGATCAAACGTGGTCATTTTGTCCCTGTCATGTTTTGTTTTGTCATGCATGAAGATGCTAGCTGGAGCTATCCCAGCTGACAGACTGGATGCTGATGGTAGAGGACTTAGTGTTGTGGCGCAGCTTAGGAGAGGCCTGCGATCAGCAATGAACTGTGATAAGCTGAGTCCGTATGAGAGTCCGCTTGTTTTGACTCGTTGTGTGGAGCTAGACTTCTGTATCTGTCTTCTCTTTGACTTGGCTCCCGATCACCGCCAGTTTGAGTATCTAATCTTAAGAGCTGTGTTGAACTTACTCTGATGTAGGCGCTTCAAATGTAGTTTGGATGGAACTCTGGGGTCATTTGAACGGCCTTGTGACTACAATTTGATTGATTGCATCTTTTGAAATTTCTCATTGGGATTGAAGTTGTTATTGTGCTATATTAAGGCTACTGTGGTGCGGCACTTTGCGACAAATTTGAAGGCGCTCTTAAACGGCTACTTTTCGATTCGTCACATTCCCGTTTCGACAGAATATTACTCCCCGGTTTAATTAGTACATAATATTATGAATTTTTTTCAAATATTTTTAATGAGATCCTATTTATTTTTTTTTTGTATGGTTATCCAATTGCAAGTACTCATTGTCCATCTAACCAACGCGTTCTCATCTACACAAAATCCTGAGACAATGTGCCGCCTCTTTATTTTAACTGACAAAAGAGGACAAGGCTCGGTAGGAAGAGCACGTCTTCGCAGTATGATATTATCTGTGCACGGATGAACGCTGCTTATTCATCCGATATAATTACTCATTTCTTACAGAAACCATGACAGGGGGCTCTTTTGTCAGCAGATATAAAAATAAGGCTCTTTCTATTTAATTCCTGCAAAGAAAACCAGCTTTTATTGACCACACATTAAGAAAGAAAGTTGTTCGTTGGCCAGTTTACTTGCAAACAACTCGATCCTCATCGAAGTAATTAACGCTTTGAGTACAGTCTATCGACAGTTTTAAAGAGCCATCAGGCGGCACACTAGTCGAGGCGACTTCATTAAATTAACGCCCGCGGGTACCCGCGCTTAATGAGCCCCATAATACTGATAGTCCAACTTGGCGAACTAACTGAGAGGTAATCACACTTTATGCCTCGCGATACCATCGAAGAACTCCCTAACACCTATAAAACCGTGGACCAAGTTTAACACAAAAATATCTCGGAATTAACAAGTCTTTATATTTAAAGAAGGATGTTCCGGACTTTTTACGACCTGGTAATTCAAGAGAAATTGTGTAACGGCTGCTTGTCTCAATTTAAAAGTTTTAAGAGAATTTGTTGGTAGGAGACGCCTCTACTTTGTCCCTCGAGTAGTCTTACGCGAAAATAAATACTTTATAAATGTAGTGAAGAGTGCTTCTATAAGTAATAAAAGCTAAATTGAAAACGGTACTTTAGGAAAAGATGAGTCGAGGAACTAACCATAATATTTTAATACTCTTATAACAAGTACTGTCAACTAAATAATCTCCGAGCCTGCTCGAAGCGCCTATACCAATATCATTACCTCCTAAACACATAAACACGCCTACTTTGACATTAATTAGGTACAAAACATTACGACTCACAACAAGGTAATTCACCTTCATCACTCTACCTAATAAAACTTTAAGCGTCCATTGCCTGCCTGCCCCGCATCACTCTGAAGAGCCTGTCCGTCACCCTTCAGTGGAACACAACATAATTAACAGTTAATTTCACACGCTAATTATCCCTGGACTTTTATTCTGGACATGTGGACGTACCCTCGTCTTGTTGAGGCTTGTTTAAGCAGAGATAAGTAGCCTACAGAAGTATGTAATAATTTTAATTAGTTAATGCCTTAGAAGTTTGAGTCACAGAATAGATGGGTACCAGAAGCTTCAAAAAGCGAGCGGAAACAGTCGCAGACACATCAAGATACGTAAGTACGGTGACCTCAAACAAATGCCGATAGCCAGTGCACCTGCACTCGCTGTAGGTACGTGAAGCTTATCTATGTGTGCGTGCGAGTTCGTAAATACAACGATCTCAAACGTCAGCCTGTCGCGAGTGCGCTTGCACTTGCTGTCCGTGAAGCGTGTCTATGCGTGCATATGTTTTCAATCGTTGTATGGAGCCGACCTTCTGGTTCTATATATTCTGTGTTCTTCAGTTGTCTGTAGAACGTAGATGTGTTTGAGTTTGTTGCGTAAGTTTAATTGGAGCTGTTTGTCGTTGAGTGAGGGTGGGCGGGGATTTAGGTGATTATGTCAAGATTTGCTATATTAGGACATAAAAGTATGGTTTAAAATTGAAAATGCTCTCGGACATAAGACTTAATTTAAAACATTAAAACAAGAAAACCATAACTTAAAAAAATATATTTTGAAACGATTTTTTTTTAGCAGTTGAAGTAATAAACTACATAATTATATCTGGAACACATTTTTATTTATTACACCGTTCTTGTCAAAAAGAGATGCAAATCAATAAACGCTTATGCTCAGGAGTGGTTAACTGTGGGTAGTGAGCCCACGCCTAGCAATACCACTCTTGGAAGCAAGAACCAACAGTGGCGACCTCCTCAAAAGCACCGAAGCAATGAAGCGCAACGAGCCTCGGAGAAACGAGTATGGGAGGAGGACTGGGTAGTCAATAGCTATCAAAAACGTAAAAGACGATGATACAAATGTTGGCTAACAACAGAACCCAATCAGTGACGCAGCACAAAATGGCCACCACTATTTTACTCCTAGATAAAGCCAGTGACTCAATTTCGGAAATTACCATCCCATCATTAATCCTTCAAAATTGAATCGCTTAAACGACATGAATAGGGTTTTAGGCCCTCCATTGTTTAGTGCGTTGATGCACTGGGCTCTGTCGAGGGCCTTTTGTGAGACCTGATATTGTCATAGTGGCTCGAGATACGCCGCGGCGGCGGCTACCGTCCTTTTGTGTTGGCTTATAATGAAAGTCTGTCTATGGTCTATACTCTATGGGGAGTATCGATTTCTACTTTCTTTCTGCTTTAGTTGTGTTGAATTTTAGTTAAGGTTTATAATTTGTACGCATGTCTGCGCCGACCTCAAGTAATATGGGATAAGGTCAGGAAGATGATGATGATAATGATCAAGAAAAATAATCGTTGTTTTCTTTGGTCGTTATGAAAATGCATAGACAGGTACATAAATAAAGAAAAAAAGATTAAAGGTAAAGATTTTGTAATTTTTAAGTTTTAATTTTGTAATTTTATATTTATTAATGTTTTGTTTTCATTTAATTGTAATATTGGGACTTAGTGCCCTAATAAACAAATTTATTATTATAAATGACATTTAAAAAAAGTGAGTCTAAATCTTTAAAAAATACCTAATTTGAATTAATCATTATTTTCTCTCAATGAAAACAAACTATCGAGGGCTTTAGTAGGGATTATCTCCAATCATTAGTAATTAAATTTGGAATGATAAAATGTCAATAAAATGCAAATAAGTGTTTTATATTCACACGTAATCTGCATTAAAAAGCCTCATCCAATTAATTATTATCACGTTAATTGTGAAATTAAAGACCAAATGACATGTATTAATAATTATTAACTGATTAATTATATTTTCCCATTTTATATTGAAAAAAATAGGTAAATGAATATGACATACTTTAATAATTTCAAACACACAAATATAGATATTTATTAATTTAAACTTTAATTTGTTTAGTACAGTAGTGTTAAAAAGGCGGACTTGATATAACAAGGCATACTCTACCAGTCAGCTTATTAATTTATTTTTTGGTCCATACCATAACGGCATTTCCCGTTATACATAATTATGACACCAAATACCGTTATTGTATATGTAATAGCATCGCTACAATAAATAGGGTTTACGTATCAGATTTTCCTCATCAAGGAAAAAAATATTTACAATATTAACGGCCTCCTAGATATTACAAAATCCAATTTACAATAACCTTTCAACAAAACAGTAATAAAGATAACTCGCAGCATCCCATGATATAGTGCTTCTGTTCATCCCAAACGCTGACACTACACAATTTATGTTCCAATTAAAATTTAAACACGATATTATCCGGCAAATTCAAAAAGCAACGAGCCGCTCACGAATCAATTAATAAATGAAACGCCTTCATAAATCAGGCGGGTTATATGACGTGCTTTTTAACGCGAAATATGTCGTATTTAATGATGTACTTTTGACACAAGGAAGCTTTCAATGAGGTGTTGAATTCAGGACAATGCAATTAATGGTAATGATAAGTTTGGGGTAGCATCGGAAATATGTACAATTTTCCATATTTATAACATTTGTTATAGGGGTACTTATATAACATTATTATGTACCTACCTAGATGTATTATTAAAACACTTACTGCCCGGGCTTGGTTGATTCATAATCAAATATTGGCTTAAAGGACCAGATATATTAATTTAATATTGTTCCTTTTCAACAAAAAATAAGCTAGTCTAAGTTGTCGTTTTCAATACTTTATGTGGTTACTTTTCATAAATAAACAGAAGGCAAGTGATATCACACAGTCAGTAATAATTTGAGCCATAAGTATCAATAACATTATTATTATAATGGTGGTAATAACATAAAAAATAACTCGCTGACTCGGATCGGTATGAATGTTAGCCGTAACTATTATAATAACAATAAAGCTTCAACTGCTACGAAAACAGATTACTTTATGAATAACATAAATAAACTAGCTAAAGTTTACTACGAACACTCAGAAATGTGTGTGTGTATGTATGTATGGTATAGGCTTAGGAAAGTTCAACAGTCTTGAAAAGTTCTTTTTTTAAATTTACTTTTTTATCAGTATCAATAAAATTAGAGTGCGCTAGCTAACAGTAAGAAGTGATAAATAATAAAAATAGCTCGCTCCATCGTAGACTTTGTCTCTGTCTTCTCTGACATAGACTAGAGTCAAGAGCAAACCCATCATTAATAACAAAGAAAAAACTTGTCAAATAAATTCAAGTTCTTAAAACGTAACAGACAGATGTGTTGCTGGGAAGTTTAAGAAAGAAGAAGAAGTAGCCACTTCTTCTCCTACTAGGAAGTGGTGACGGGCTGGCATTTTGGATGACTATCTTTTGTAAAACTTGACGTTGAAAATGTGCTGGCTCTCAGCCTAATTTTAATAAACGACTTTTGAATTATAAAGCTCGCTGACTTACAGACTGACGGACGGACAGTCAGTGGGCGTTTAGTTATAGGGTTCCGTTGGTTACCCTGCTGATACGGAACCTTGAAAATGAGTTCCCTCGACTAGTCAGTGCATGCTTTTATAAGTAAGGTGAACACCCGGTCTATTCTGTCTACATAAATTTCACCCTGAAACATGAAATGCATGAAGTGAGCTATCATTCTATCTTGTATGTATGCCTTCAAAGCTAACTTCATGATCATTTTTCATCACTGGTCTTAGCGCGAGATTTGTAACATTCATGATCTCGTTAGTGTAAACGTCAATTTGTATTGACTGAATAAGCGCCGTCTGGTGACAATAACTGAAAATCCTTTTTTAAGGTTCCAAACATCCGTAAAAAACGGAACCCTTACCTATAGGATCACTCAGGTGTCTGTCCGTCTGTCACAGCCAGTTTTCTCCGGATATACTGGACCGATTCTGTTGAAATTTGGTATACATGGTTACGTAAATAAATAAATTTTGAGTATGGGGGTCAAACTAGAAAAAAAAAAAAACAAACTGTATCGTGTGACATATCAAATGAAAGGCCTTACTATGCGGGTTTTAATTATATTTTTTTCATAATTTAAAATAAATTTTGTAGTTATTCAAGAAATTAGACCAAAAATGACCTCCCCCTTATCTCCAAAACTACTACTAAAAAAAATGCAAATTATATTTAGTTCTATTCTTAAAAATTACAGATAAAACTAAAAGTCTGTAGTGTTAAAATTAAATTGGTTCGGAACCCTTTGCACGCGAGTCCGACTCGCACTTGGCCAGTTTTTTTCATACATTTTGACATAAACGAACGTTTACGTCAAAGCGATTAAGTACGTTTACAAACTCGCACGAATGCCTGAGCTGTAGTGGTATTCTGTAACTGTAACAACATTTTCGTGTCTCGACTGCGGAATCCGAGGTGAGTATAAACATGAGACCTTTATTTTGTGTGTTATAAAGTTCACTTTGTGAGCTATCTCATTCAGGTGAAGCTCGATATCGAAATGGTTACTTACAGAATAGACTAGCAGAACTTAGACGGTGAGGTGCTCACAGAATCCCACTGCAGATCATGAACAAAAGTTAGACGAGCGGGTTTAAAAAGGCCAGTTTAGTAGAATCATTATTTTAATCATACCACAATCTGTCAAATTTCACTTTCATCTTTAACACATTAGGATCAAGGTTGATTGGGAACATTTGACAGTTTGATGTGCTGGCTGATTTTACTAAAGGGACCTTTTAAGACGCGCTGCTTTTATTTCAACGTCTCCACGACTCCAGCTAATCAATTTCTACCGCTAGTAACAGCAGGCACCATAACCCCTATCGCAGAACACAGTTTAAATTGAAGCCTTTTGTGTGATGGCCAACATTCCCTTTTAAATGAATCCCCATCGATTCACAACGATACAAAGGACAGCAATTTCGAGCCATCGAAACGGTTTTCCAATCGTAACTAAAAAAGAGAAATATATGGCACCAGTTTTCAATCTAACCCTTTGAATTCTGAATAGTTTTCAATGTAGCGAGTTTAGAGGGTCGAATGTACGAGGCGTCTTGGATTCACGCAACAGCGAGGTTTTGTATCAATGTCGGGATAAAGGCGGGGAATGTACTGTGACGTGGTTTCTGATACGATGCATATATTTGGGAGAATTTCAGGATATTTGTGTGATGTCACAGGAAGCAATGCTGGTTTGTATTAAATTGGTGTCTATTACTAATACATAAAGCTGAAGAGTTTGTTTGTTTGTTTGCTTGAACGCGCTAATCTTAGGAACTATTGGTCCGATTTGAAAAAAATCTTTCAGTGTTAGATAGCCCATTTATCGAGGAACGCTATATGCTAAATATATCTTATCACGCTGAGACCATAAAGAGTCCGCTGCTTATGGCAGACGAAGTTGCGCGGGTCAACTCGTTAATAATAAATACCTCAAGAAAATGGCTCGTAGTTTACACGAATATAAATGGCTGCCAGCGATGTTTTTTCTTTTCCTTCTTACATAGCCAAAGATGACATTCTTTTTTATAAAAAAAATATTTCATTATAACGAACTAGTTGACCCGCCCAACTTCGTCTGCGTCACAATTTTCATTACTGCTGTGATATATAGCCTATAGCCTTCCTCGATAAATGGGCTATCTAACATTGAAATATTTTTTCAAATCAGACCAGTAGTTTCTGAGATTAGCGCGTCCAAGCAAACAAACTCTTCAGCTTTATATATTAGTATAGATTGATATTAAAATAAATCCTTATACTTAATATTATAAATGTGAAAGTCACTCTGTCTGTCTGTCTGTTTGTCCGTCTATTTGTATGTCTGTCTGTAGGGAATTTACTTCAAAAATTTGATACACAGATAGTCTAGAGTCTGGTGAAGGACATTGGCTATTTTTTATCTGGTGAGTATATTCCCTAGGGACCACGCGGGCTAAGTCGCTGGCAGAAGCTAGTATAATACAGGGTAATTTAAAAAATACCCGAAACCTCTTCATCTTGACTTCGTATCATGACGCTGAACAACATTTGTTCTACGACTTTTCAAAATTTGAAACATTTTTATTCCATACAAAAAAATATAAACATAGTCTAAATTTTGCATATTCTTTATGAGGCGGCCCACGAAAGGCCGCCGCCAGGTTGGCGGCGAGTGACTGAGTGCGCGCGCGCGCGTAGTATACGCGAAATAAACAGACTTCAAATAAATTAAAACAAATTGTTTTTGGCTACATTGATTGGTTGAGGTCAAAGTCGTAGAACAAATGTTGTTCAGGGTCATGATACAAAGTCAGGATTGAGAGGTTTTGGGTATTTTTTCAATTTCCCTGTATAATTGTTGATTGATAATGATAACCTTGTGGAACCTTGTGAACCTTGTGGTGGTTTTAATCTCAAGGTTACAATCGATTTCACTCCAGAAGCGAATCGAAACTTCACATATAGTGTTTGTATTTATTATCGGTAGTACCTATGTGCCTGGGTCTATATACTCAAGCCTCTGGCTTTCGGAACAAACAGAACTTTGCCTAAACCAACGCATAGTCGCTGTGATCTAGTATTTGCATAAAACCACATGCGGTGGTATATTGATGACGAGCTATATTTTCTGTTACTGTGATGGGTTTTAAGTAGGTATGCCATATTCTTATTAACCGACTGCCAAGGATGGGTTGTTTTTCGCGCGTATCTTGTATGTATGTTTGTTTGTAAATTTATTTATCACCTCGTACCTTCCAAACGGGTTGTCGTTAGATTCATTTAAAAAACCCTAGTGTTCTTTGATAGGCGTTTAAATAAAAAAAAAACAACATGGCGGATTTTGGGTGCTAAATTGTAAGTTGTTAATATATTTCTTTCAACAAAACTTATCGACTAAGATATCAAAATGAAGGAAATTAAATTGAGGTTACAAAAATATACAAAAGCCATATGTTTAAATTCAATTAGGAAACAGTTTTCGTTCGTTCATAAAAGTGTCCCGGTTGACATTTTTTTCAGTTGGGTTTTTTGATTTTTCTAATTTGAGACTTGTTTTTATACTTGGCAGAGTAAATTCGTTACTTATGCCACAGGAACATACTCTCGGGGTAGAATGGTATCCAATGTCCTTATCCAGAAAGGCAATGTTACTTTTGCATTAATTTATGATCAATTTTGAGAGTGATTCTGATGAAGTCTGAGGTGACATTTCATGCAAATGAACTCGATACATGTTAAATCAAACGATAGATTACTGAAGCTATTGGCATCAGCCAAATACAACAATTAGTAGCACATCTTCCTAGTGTTTTATTTAAGGCGAATAAACTCCTGAACAAACTCCTCAGCAACACTCTTCCAGTACTTAGTAATAATAACTTCAAAACCAATCAACTCTACAAGCAAGACGATTATGTTAATACCCGAAGCCTCTTGTGTTTTTAGGCACCCCTCAGAACTTAGAGGCCATTATAATTTCAACCTTCATTTTTCATCCATTACCTCTAAGCGTCCATCAGAAAAACATAAGCCGGCGCCAATATTGATGCTCACAGCCCATCTATAAAATATACGAGAAATTCAACTCTTAAATTGAGATTCTTGAAAAAAAAAAACAAAAAACTGATGAATATTCATGGGAACATGGCGACGAAAATGCGGAACCTATTATTGGATCAGAGAGGATCGTGCCTCCCGCGAGAAGAGGAGGCTATACTTTTTAAAATTTCTCGCGTAAAAGAGGGAACAGATTTAAGAGGAGGGCATGAATATAAAGGTGACAAGGACGGAGGAATTTAGTTCCATAAGTAAGTGCTGGGACTAGTTTGAGAGCTGGGTGTGTCGAATTTCTAGGCTGTGGAGCTTGTGGGTAAAACTTAAGGCTTGTATATATGCCAATGACCTTGTGCATACAAACGGGGCTAACTACACCTCTTCACGCCACTCCGCTACCCATGTTTTTATTTTTTTATAGTAAAACAAAGACATATTTTTTTAAAATAACAAATCCAAGTTATTTTCGTTTGTATTGCACAGCAGTAGATATTATTTTTTTAGTATTTTGTTAAAAAATGAAGTAGTAAAATGGTTTCATCTCAACGATACATAAATTGTGGCTAAACCAAGTTACGTGCAATATCATTCAGATTACTACCTATTTTTTCAGATGTAATTTCTCAGTAAATGCCGACGAGAAACTGCTTCATCTGCACGCAATTTTTAAGCTTCTTCGAGAGATGAAAGAAGAACATGTTAAATAGCCATACGAGTCTCTGAAGGTACACAACCTACCTGATTCTATTTACTCAGTGTTTATGATTTAGTATTACGCACATGTCCTATTTTTTCCCATTCCCGTAGCAATTTCGGAAAATCATAGTCATCTCCTAGTGCTACCCTACACTCCCCAAGGAACCTATACGTAAAATTTCAGCTTTCTATGAGCAACAATTTTGGCTATGCTTTGTCTGTCAGTCACTCAGATAATCAATACCGTAAGACTTTTAGGTACATTGATTTGTAGAAGCACGTATTGTCTTACTGCAGGATAAATTCCGTTCCTCTTTCCACCTTAATCTACCCTGGGTGATAAGACTCCAATCCTTTAGGTTTCAGAAGAAGTCCAGCTCGTCCTGCCATGATCATCATGATGTACCACGTCGCCGATTCCTGATATTTGCGACCCAATCTGTGGCTACTTTGCCCAGTTCTTTAAAATAACCGGCCAAGTTCGAGTCGGGCTCGCGCATTTGTTGTTATAACGGCAATAAAAAAATTTAACAAATGATACCTATCGTTGTAAAAAGTTTCATATCCAACCACTTTACGAAAGGTGAAAAATATTCGATCTTGTGTTTCTTTTCAAAATTGCAAACGGTAGATCTGGTGTTACCGAGTTGTTACACAAAATCGAGCTGCGAGTACCGTCTGTGTTCTTACGTAGACCTCAATTATTGCACACCCCCGTGTTGGCCACATCGTACAGACGGAACTCGTTCATGGTGAGAGCGTGTCGTGTGTACAACACAACCTGCCGGGAAGCTGATATCGACATTTTCTATAAGTACTAGAGTTGTTAAATTAAAAAACAATATCTGATATCTTTTTCAAGAGCAAATAGTCTATTTTTTGTTTTATGTTATACCTATATGTGTTGTCTACTATGTATTTCACTATATTATTTATATATTGCATGTGAAAGCTTGTAATTGGCCTTATTTTATTCAAATGTTTATTAGTGTTATGTTTAGCTGTAAGTTTTCCAAAAATTAATAAAATAAAATAAAATAAAAATACACAATTCGTGAAAATTTCAACTGTCTACCTATTACGGTTCTTGAGATACAGTCCGCTGACAGACAGACAGACGGACGGACAACGGAGGTTTAATAATAGGGTTCCGTTGGTTAACATTTGGGTACGGAACCCTAAAAAAGCGAGGGGGAAAATTCATGGGGCATGAATAATTTCGCCATCTCATCATCATCTGCTTAGCCTTTTTCCCAACTATATTGGGGTCGGCTTCCAGTCATACCAGATTTAGCTGAATACCAATATTTTACGCGGAGCGGGTGCTTACCAGACCTCCACAACCCAGTAACTGGGTAACATGATACTTCATGGCAAGACTGGAGTCAGATTTTCTGGCTTCTGACTATCCGTAACGACTGCCATAGATCTACAAATGACAGCCGGGACCAACGGTTTAACGTGCTTTCCGAGGCACGGAGGAAAATTCACTATGTTAAGATGGTCACCCATCCACAGACCAAGCTCGGCAAGCGTTGCTTAACCTTGAAGATCGACCCGTGCGGCTTTTATTATCTAGCCACGAGCTCCTCATTTTTAATTCTAATTTCGCCATCTATGAACTTAAATTATTTTCGTAGTTATAATTTCACTAAACGCATTAAAGATAATTTGTTAACTTTTGAAGGTTACAAAAAACATCACAATTATGCTTTAACAAATGATGTTTCAGTCGTACTATGTAAAAAAATTTATATAAATTATATTTTATTATAACTAACACTAATTGTATTTCATGAGCGGCTGTCGTGTTATCAGTCTTTGGGGACCAACTAAAGACACTAGTCGGATCAAAGCCCTGGCCGATATCACAGTTTATATAGTCTTAGTTGGCTTAACATATTATGCCAACCAATATTTTGCAGACCATAGGTATATTATAACAATAATAAATTATGTACAAGCGTATGTAAAACAGCGATAGTGAAATATTGGCACATCACGTAATTTCGGGAAGTCAATAACTTTCTGAAATTACATTATGTACCAGAATATAAGGAAAATACTCGAATATTAATAATTATAAACCATCGATAAATGCCAGCGAAGGAGGCAGGTATCTTAACCTTATTCCGGCAGCCATTAAAATCATCGTTAATACAACGACCGGCCAAAGGGTAAGTGCGGGCTAATTGCACCATTCTCATTTACCGACAAATGAAATTTGAATGCAATAAAAGTTAACTGGCCGTTGTGTAGCAATAACCGGAAAATTAGCAAAGTAACAAATAGAGGGCGCTGGTAGCCACTGTTATTAGAAAAAGTCTTTAAAAGCCATTGCAATTTGTTTTTTTATTGTGAATTTTAACATGTTTTTGGGGCGGTTTTAGTAATAAATTGCTATGATTACAATTACTATTGTTAAAAGAAACCCTGTTTTAAAGTTTATAGCTTCCACAGAATACGTTTTTCAAGTATCATGAATTTTAACAACACCTTAGAGGGAAATATTTATGTATATTTTGCCTTGCACTGGTAAACTATTTATGCAGTCTGATATTTATTAATATTTTTCATCTAAATCAGTCACTAAAAGTAAACAACAAATTAAAATAATTGCCCGACTCTTTAATATTAAATAACAATGGTTGGCTTTTATTATTCTCGTACAACAATTTCATTTAATAAATTCTCTGTGCGACTCACATATTATTTAGAACTTGTTATTAAACAGACCTAACGAGGTTTGCTTTTATTATGGACCTGCTTTAATATCGTGTGTTTCGTTCACAATTTGTTTGTCATTCATATTTCGTATGAAAACGTGCCGTACAATTGTTTTAGCCACCTAATCACCGTCTCTCTTCAATTGTGTTAGTATGTTTGCTCCCAATTTTAGTTTGCAAGCTTATGTTTGGGTTGCTTAATTGGTAGCTCGACAATTTTGTTTAGTTTATTTATTCATGATTAAGTTACGTTTTGGATTGGTTAGTTCGTAATTTGAGGTTTTGCTTTGTGGGGTAAAATAAGTTGAAGCGACTGTTGTGGAGGTCTGTTTGAGGTTTCATAAAGGCGCCTAAATGGAAGCCTACAAAAACTAAAACACCAAATTATTAATTTTAATAGTTTTATAATCAAAAGACACACATATCAAGTCATTCGTAAAGAGCTCAATTGCACAAAAATAGAATAGAATACTGTTTATTACGTACACCATATAGCTCTACATTGGGTGGCCTTAGAGCTAAAAGTGAAAGAGTTTATTCGTTTAGTAAGGTTTTCCATAATTACCCGATTCATTACAAAAGTAATCATGAAATATAGAGATCAATATTTTAGCCTCTAATCTTAATCTATCACTCACTTCAATCTATGTAGTTAATTTCATACTTCAAGGCACTTGATCTCTGACATTTGCTAATTAGTGTTAGTTACGCCGCCAGAGGTCGCTACTGCGGCAATATCGATATGTTTTAGATTAATACGATTAATTGGATGCGGTACACGATGATGTTAATCATGTTCTTCCGGGATATTTGGGTGTGTATTATGCTTCGTATATTGTCTTATTAGATGTAAGTAGGTACTTATTAGGGCTGAAGGAAACTCAGTTTATTATTTTCTCTTTTTTACAGTTAGTACTTTTTTCGTTTATTTCCCCATTGCTGAGCAAAAGCCTCCTCAATACCCAAAAGCAATAAGAAATTATCGTACAAGATTAAAATATGAACATATGCGACTTTTCCTGATAAAATCAAATTAAAAACCGTAGATCAAAAAACTTTCCCATTGCGTGAAATGGAAAATTTTCTCTTCGCAATTTCACATGAAAAGCTCCCATAATGACAAGCAATTGCACGACCCAATTCAATTTGCAAGGGACCTGATTTCCCAAAATCGTTTCAAGAAATTGAAAAAGCGAACTGTCCGAAATCTTTTATTACGTTTTTTGTACTAAGAACGGCACACAATTAGTTGTCCCATTCGCCCGACCTCCTCGACAAATGAAAAAAAAAAGCAGACCTACCATAAGTTTGTGTCAGAATATGGTAGCTAGCTATATCTTCTTATATCTTCATTTAATAAAATGCCTAACATCAAGGATCTCGTGGGTGAATAATAACAGCGGCTCGGGTCGAATTTCAAAGTTAGGCAGAACTTGCCGAGGTCAGCCCAAGGATGGATGACCATAACAGTCCGAGAGATCCTCGTGCCCCGAAAACACCTTAAGCCGTCAATTTTGGCTGTTATTTGTAGACCTTTGACAGTAGTCTCGGGTAGTCAGAAACCAGGATAATCTAAGGCAGACATGCTAAGGGGTACAGCGTTACCCAGTTACTGGATTGAGAAGGTCAGATCAGTCGCTCCAAGTAAAATAATGATGTTTTCAGCTGCATTCGGTTAGACTGGAAGCCGACCCCAATATAGCTGGTACAAAGCTGGGTAAAGGCTGAAGTGCCTGCCAGAAAGTTGGGGATCCTAGCAAAGGTGCGACGGTATTTCACGCCGAAATAGTTGCTCAAACTCTATCAAGCGCAAGTTCTACCGTTACTCTTATCTTTAGGACGGATCTGCCAGATACCAGCTTGATGCCCTAGAGTTAATTGAGAAACGAGCCAAAAGGATCATCTGCAATGATAGGCTCGTCGAGTCAAAGCTCCAAAGTCTTGAGCATCGCCGCCGAGTGCTGGCCTGTCGGTTTTTTATCGGTTGTATTTTGGGAAGTGTGCGACGGAGTTGCATAATTTAATTCCGCCAAGCCCGTTCCATCATCGGACCACAAAACGTACGGCGATGCGCCCCCGGTAAAAGAAAAGAAAGAAAAAGCGTTTATTGGACATCCCACCCACACGCACAAAACGTTTTTGGGAACACATTCATAGTGCGTACAGGCAGCTCGTGGCTAAATAATAACAGCCGCACGGGTCGGCCGCCGCTCCACATAAAAAACACTGGTATTCAGCTGAATCCGGTTTGACTAGAAGCCGACCCCAATGTAGTAGGGAAAAGGCTAGACTAGATGATGATGATTCATAGTGCGTACAGCTAAGGAGTGGAATTCCGATCACCATCGCTTACCATCAGGTGAGATAGTGGTCAAACGTACGCATGTTTTTTTTTTCAATAGTAAAAAAAGACATTAAAAAGATAGATTAATTCGAAGTTGTGTTGCCGATAGTCTGTCGAAGGCAAAACCTGAGACGAGTTAACAGTGATGCTTTTAGCTCTCAACAGAACATTAAAACTGCTTCTAGGAGTGGCGATACTTTATGCACGTCTGGCGCACCCTGGACGCGGTACAGCCTTGGTGCCACCTGCTGACTGGTTATTTCTATTACTGGTTGTTTTTATTTGGCATGTACGAGTATGCTATAATATGTGAATAGTTGGTTGTGTGTGCGTAATGTTTACAGGCCTGTTCCGTTTGATTCACCCGTGTAAAGGGAGTATGTCATAATTGTTGATTTTGACAAGTTTGGTAAACTACTAACATAATAGCGTCATTATGAGTTTCCAATGGTCAACCACTGACACTCCAGTGACACTCCACTGAACGAAATGGCATAAGATGGTAATCTCGTACATAATGACAAATGAACAACAGATGTATGCGGTAATCTGCTAAAATTTTGACAGTTACATCGATCAGTGACCTACTATCAGAATGTAATTGTGCAGTCATTGCTTTTCCAGACATTGCGCCCTGATCCTTTGCCAAATAAATAAATACACTACTGTACTGTCGGGGTTATAATTTTTTTGTTCTAATTTCGTCTATGCTACAAGTTTATCCGAACCCGCCATTGAGGCTCGATTGATAACAGAATTCTACGGATTAAAACAAACAAATTTTCACATTTATAATATCAGACGAACTAAAAGCTTATAAAATATGAAACACTTTATTTGTAGAATTCATTCTACAGAGACTCTGAAATCACTTTAGTCTGGCTACAGAATTCTTTATCAACCTATTTAGCAGAAACACTACTAGCTAATTTTTATTCAAAATGGCTGTCTTTTTTCCGAGCCGAGAGAGTCTCATAAATCATAATTAAGCACTAAGTTTTGAGAGCCGTTCTCGACGACGCTGAGTCTAAAACTAGGACATTAATAATATTTGTTTTATGTTTATGCAATGATTCTTGATTAGTGTTTGTTTCGTTTCAAAAATTATCTCATGAAATCCGAATTTATTTCTGAGTGCTGTTTATTTTTGGGGAATAATGTTCCATTTTAAGCCTTTTGGTACAGATCTCTGAAAATCTGACACCAGTCTTGCCAAGGAGTACCGTGTTACCCGGTTAATGGGTTGTGGAGGTCTGGTAGGCAGCCGCTCCACGAAAAATACTGGTATTCAGCTGAATCCGGTTTGACTGGAAGCGATGATGGTACTAATCTATAGCATTAATGTTTAAATTTACTGTCTCATAAATATACTTAGCTTATTAATTCTATCAAAACTTCTAAGTATCATGTCTTTATCACTTTTAAAGAAAGAAAGAAAGAAAAAATGTTTATTTGGGACTCGCACACAACAGACAGATGTAAATTAAATAAAATTAACAGAATTAAGTAGTCTAACTACTTTTAAACGATGTTGTGAGTGTGCTAAGTATACAATTATTGTACACCACATTCGTAAGTATGTCAATAGCTTAAAAAGTTATAATCCACACATTCGAAATAAATAACGGCAGTGCAGTGGCAAAAATTAATGTTTTTGCTTGAATACGAAATAGCTTTGTTGACATAATAAAGAATAAATAGTTTTCTATTCTATAATCTATACCATTTTATCTCACTATCGCTTTACCGAAGCTCCACCCTTGTAGGTCGTACAACCCAATCACATGTCGAACAATCTCGTATATCAGAACGTGAAGACACGTCGCACCCTGCTCAGTGATCCTAGTGATAGGAGTGACGTCTATTCACGGATAGTCTTTAATTTGACAATATTTATGCGAGGCTCAGAGGGTGGTAAATAACTACCAGATTTTTAGATGTTCAATGTGTTTTTGGGATTTTGCTAACTTACCTGTTAAAACTTTTAAACTATTTACTTAGTTCAAATAATAGACTTTCAATTGGTAAAGGTTGATTGGAAGAAAATTTTATATGCATTCTCTTCCATTTCACTATGTGTTCTTAGTTCAATATTTCTCTATAGAATATGAATTAAAAATCTGCTAAGCAGTACCTACTTAAACTAAGCATAAAATTAGATTTTTATGTATAAGCCTAACAGTGTTTGTTCTTCGAATTTAGTATTGGTTTTTACCACAAACTTTATTTCGTAACTACATGTAGATGAGAACATAAATTCCAGGTATTGGATCTGAAATTTCATTAAGTAACAACATTTTCTTGCGTTCTCAGAATAATTACTTAAGTACAAGAATTTACAGACAGTAAAAAGTTTTTATCAGAAGAAAAACCACTCATCATATAATTAATTAATTACGAGGCATTTCTGTGTCAACTCAGAGAAGTCTTTCAAAAATACACAGAATTTAGTCGACCATTATAACCTCTGCCGTAAAACCGTGCTAAGACGTCCAGGAAGTAATTGCGAAAATTGGGCATGCATTGTCACATGTCAATCAGGAACATAGACAAGCAATTAAAAAAACTGTTTGAAAGACATGTGACAATCAAGGCAGTTCAAAGAGGAATTGTGTGGTATGTACTAAGAATGCAAGCGGACTCACATATTATCTAAATCGGTGTCGCCGAGCTCGCAAAATTGAAGTTAGTAGAGGTGGCGATGGGAAAAAAAATCCCAAATAAAGAATACAAATACAATATTATTTATTTTAAATATACAAGTTACAGGCACTTTTAATTGTCAAAGTCTGTCAGTCAAATAGATAAAGCCAATGATATATAAAACTATAGATACGTTGCCCGCACTCTAAAATGACAACATGAAATGAAGCCAATTGGCCACATCGCGCTTAGTTACGCACCAACCTGTCGCGCGACACTACGTTTGTTTTTAATTTATATTGTGTGTGTAAACCTGTGCAAAATATAAAAAAACATGCCGTCGTGTGTTTTCAGACGATGTACAAATTATACTCCAAAAGTTAAAGACAATAAATATTAATAATAATAATATAATAATAATAATTAGATTAAATACAATGTATATTTATCTCCCTCTAGCAACAGGCATCCCGCCGTACGTTGTCATATTTTCTTTCCCTCTCTTCATGCGTATAAGTAGATATCTAGTATTTTTGCAGTTTTTAAGCGCCGTGATGTTGGTTTATGACGTGTCTATATATAATACGTCATTGGATAAAGCTAGTTCTGCAGCACTTACGTCAAGAGCAGCAAGATATAATATTCTATCAAAGAAGTTTTAACACCTTTTGGAAATTTCTTAGTAGGTTCTACCAGACTAAAGTCGCTTTTACTAAATCTGGTGGCAGCAATTATGTGAAAAAAACATGAAACTTAGAGTATATTATCACCACCATTTTTATCCTGTCCTGCTAATATTATAAATGTGAAAGTTTTTGAGGACCGAAAAATTAATGTTTGTTACTCTTTCACGGTTCTGGTTTAAATTTGAATCATAAAACTTTTTAATTCTTAAATCTTTTTAATTCTTCATACTTTTTACTTTTAATCTGTTGAAGTACTGATATAAATCTTTGTTCGAGCCAATTTTCTATAGTAGTCTTCTAAAGCTGCTGGTGGAAATTACGATTCCTTGCGGACGTTCTGTATTTGAAAAGAGGGTTCCATTACAAACCTAGCATGCACCAGTAGACCCAAACAAATTGCGTCAACAATAGACACCGCATAGAACAGGCAGCAACCTCTATATTCAAACGAATGCCGATGCTACTGAACTGAATACTGAAAGCTTTTGTTTACTCGCATACCGACAGCGATGTTTGCTGTAAAAAGGGAGCTCTCTGAGTCGCTATTGAATTTGTGATTAGTATTGTCTTAATGAAGCTCCATTTTGGATCTTTCAATCCAATCATTATTAGTTTTTTTTTTGTACAGGTAGTGCTTCAAAAGTTCTGCCTTATCTTCGCGTGAATAATTCTGTCTGCCTTTTCACATCTATGTACTTATATTGTGATCAGATTCCAGTTACCGTCCGCTCCTCAACATCAGGGTTTGCTTTACATGAAACCACTGCAAACCTGACCTTCTCAACCCAATTACTGGGTAACACGATACTTCTTGGCAAGACAATTTTTTCTACCTTTGAATATTTCTGCCTAGGAAAATGCCTAGCAATTAATTTGTCTAGCCTTTCCCCGGCTGATAATCTGACCAACTGCAGGAACTCGTAAGTATAATCAGGACATAAGATGACGGACGCATTACACAATGGTTAACCTTGAAAATGGACCAAAGCAGTGCAGCGGTTATTATTTAGCGACGAGCTGCTCACAACGTGGATCACATTATTACTACCTATCCTATAAAGAACGTGCAGGAACTATAGATGGCAGCACAGAAGTGTCATTGTCAAGTATATTTTACCTATAAGTTTCGAAATAGCAACTCTAGATGGCTCAGTCTACTTCGTGCACGTTCCCCTAAACGGAGCGTGCATGAACTATAGGCGGCAGCACAGAAGTGTCAATGTCAAGAATTCGTAACCTTAAAGTTTCGAATATGCCAGACTAGATGGCACAGTCAACGCTGTACACGTTCCTTCTAATCTATCCATTGTGCATTCCTAAAAACAAACAAGCGCGGATGTCAGCAACGAAAATTTGTGGACATGCCGATACCGTATCAGTGCCGTGTCCGGTGCTCGTCCGATTTATGAGCGTGTTGCCACCGGCCCGGCACGGCGGCTAGATACGAGTAACACGATACGTGACACGCTAAACACTTTGTAATGAACTGTTAAGTGACATTCCTTGTTATTTTAGTGCTATGTTGGTATCGTATGTTGCACGCAAGTGTTTATTATTTTGAAATATTTTGAGGATATCTCCAAAACTCGGCAAACTCCTGCTCCAAGCAGGAGTTTGCCGAGTTTTGGAGATATCATCGTTTTCTACTTATCCCTAAGATCAGCATTGCGGTTCTGTAGACATCTCACTGTGAGACGTCGACAAATAGACTGTCAGCTGTTCGTCTCTAGTCTGTCACTTGTCAAACTATCACTCACTGCATTTTCTTTCACGGGGGCTAAAAAGCCCACTTTAGGAGAATCATAATATTAATCACGCAACAATCTGTCGAATTTCATTTTCATCTTTATCACTAACGAATTAGGGTTCAAGGTTGATTGGGAAAATTTGACAGTGACGGGTAGCGTGATGTGCTTTCTGATTCTGCTAAAATGGCTTTTTTAGACCCGCAGGTCATTCGTTTCGCAAAGCGTCCGTCTTTCATTAATTTACTCGGTTTTACATTTAGTTTTATTCGAGGTATGCGGAACAGAGAGTAAAGCCCTGCATACCTCAATTGAAAAGGAGAATCCTCCAAACAGCTGGCTGTTGTACCTGGCGGGCTACTGCCTGATAGTTAATATTCGGGCTGATGTACATGTTCAAATCGCACGGTAAACTCTGCTTGCGCGATGGATTTCGACGGAGTAGCTGCTAGTTGGATAGATGGCGTCGCAGTTCTTTTTGTTGCGATGTAGATTTGCGCCGTTGGTTTTTCTTGGGGCGGCATTGATACCGCTACACGTTAGATAGTTATGATTATTACCACATATTTTTTTTAACATCTTCATACTACCTTGATTTTATCTGAAAAAAAACTGTTTAAATAGTACTAAGGTTATATATATTCATATATACTATTTTCTAATTTTGTCACCACACATAATATGTTATATAATTACGTCATAGATCCAAGAATTCCTACTATGTTAACTACGGCTGTTCCTTTTAGAGTGTTCCTTAATACCAGCTTAAAATACCCACTGTTGGCTGTAAGGCTTCCCAGTCTAATTAGCAGAGAGATAATTAGGAACGTGAGGAGGATTCAAAGCTGCTCTTCTCAAGGTGTTAACATATTATATTTTGTATGAGTATCAGTGCTTCTTATGTAATACTAGCTTCTGCTAGCGGTTTCGCCCGTGTGGTTCCTAGGGAACATACTTCCGGGATAAAAAGTAGCCTATGTCCTTTCTCAGGCTCTAGAATATCTTTGTACCAAATATAATTTAAATCAGTTCAGTAGTTTAGGCGTGCTGCGTAACACACAGACAGACAGTTACTTTCGCATTTATAATTTCTAATATATAAAAATCTCGTGTCTAGATTTTTTTTTTTGCTAAACAGCATTTGCCGGGTCAGCTAGTAATAGATATATAATACTAGTTGACCCGCGCAACTTAGTCTGCTCTGCTCCTATTGGTCTTAGCGTGATGATATATATTATAGCCTATAGCCCTTCTCGATAAATGGGCTATCTAACACTGAATTTTTTTTTCTAATCGGACCAGTAGTTTCCTGAGATTAGCGCGTTTAAGCAAACAAACAAACAAACTCTTCAGCTTTATCTACACTAATATTATAAAGAGGAAAGATTTGTTTGTTTGTTTGTTTGAATTGAATAGGCTCCGAAACTGCTGGACCGATTTGAAAAATTCTTTCACCATTAGAATCCTACATTATCCCTGATGAACATGGGCTATAGAATATTTTCAAAAAGTAACGAATCCGTATGAAAACTTCGATAATGTAACCCAAGGTGTGAAAAAAATACGAAAAACGATCCTTATTTCGCGTAAGCTGTGGAAATTATTGACAATAGAGCAAAGTGACGTACCACAGTTTTATAGAGGACATAAATATCTACAAAAATATCTACAAGGGTATGTATCTAACTATTATGGTTAAGCCACAATGACCGCTTTTTGTTCAAATTGTTCAATCAAAACCCGGGTGAAATGGAATAGTGGTGATTTTAGTACCATGATGTTAATCCTTATCTATTTAAATTGGTTAATAATTAAGTTTGGTTATGTGCATGTAAATTACACTTTCAATCTTCCAAATCAGACCTTTCATTTAAAAGTTACGACGATTTAAAAAATACTCTAACTAAGAAAAATCTTGCGAGAGTACGAACTGCCCTAGGTTTATTAAAAAGTAATTTACATGTACCACCCTATATGAGGTTCGATGGGAGATAAAATTCGTGGAGTACCAACAAAACCTGCGCGAACGAAGTCGCGGGCGAAGTGCTAGTATATTAGTATCTACACTAATATATAAAGTACATATAAGTATAGATTATGGAAATTGTTGAAATTCATTATAGTTATAGGTAATTTTACGACAAAAAGGTATAGAAGGCTAGCTATTGCCCGCTGTCAGAATTCTTACATGAGGATCACGTAAAAAATGTTTCAGGTTCTGTATCTATCTCTGTACTAAAATTCATCAACACCGGTTCGGCAATTTAGGCGTTTAACCGCAATAATAAACTTGTTTTCGCTAGAATATTAGTTGGGATTTAAAAATATCCCCCTTTATTTTATTTTATTTATTCAGGAATAATAAACAACTACAACATTTTATATAATACGCAAGATTGACAAAACTTTAAGTGGTAATGTTGCAGTCCACTGCATTATCAGCAAATAAAACCACTAGACGACCATTACAAAATTAATAAATATTTCAAACTAAATAAATAAGTTACTAAATATTACAGTTTAGTTTGTAGCTATAGCTACAAAATCAAATCGATCAAAAACAATTTAATTCACTTAAATCTTGCAGTAAATAAATAATAATAATCAGATTACGATTGAGGTAAAAATTTTATAACATTAAATTTAAATTAATTTTTCGAGCATGTAAAAATATCAATGCTCATAAAATTTTAATTGTAGGATTCCAACATTCTATGAATAGGGCAGCGTAAGCCAGAGTTCGTACGACAAGAATTAAGGGCAAATAAAGTAGGTACGTTCACGAACCTGACGCACATGAACTGTTCGGGGGACAGAGTAACACAGCTTGCTCGTTAGATCAATGGCATCAATATTATTGTGAACAATGTCATAAAGTACATTGGCCTACAGGTATTTGCGACGGTTCTGCAAGCTGATAAGCTTGTACCTATCAAGAAGTTGGGAATATGACAGATAAGTCTTAGTCCCATAACATCTGTAGTACCTACATAGCACGGAGGTACTTGCGCTGGACCCTTTCTATTCCAACTACGTTCTTTTGATAAAAATGTTCCAATTAGCCTTAGTTACTTTTTAAAGTATTTAGTAAAAAAACAACGAAAAATACCGCGTTTTAAGTTTTTTAGCCAGCTACGGCACTTTTAATCTAAATAAATAAATATTAAATCGATTAATAAATGACTTGTCACGAACGACCGCATTTTTATGAATATTATATAAATGGAAATTCTCCAACCAACCCTCCTTGTATTTCCCCCATTCTTAAATATTCCGCGCTCAAAAACCTCTTCAAAGGCACCTGGGAAATGAAAGACGTAAAATTTCAAAAAACCTTCAACTGAATAGTATATTATCTTAGAATCAATGTAAATTTATACATAAATACGTATTATATAGATAAGGATGGTCTGTGACCCCCAAACTAGACATTTGCCTGTGTCTTGGGGGTCAGGAATATGGAACACTAGGATAACAAAAAATTGTGGGTAATTAATTAATTTAAAAAACCGAATTGTTTCGATTTCTTAAATAATCTTTCGAAAATATAATGGTTCCATTGCATTAAACCACCAAATCTAATCTAACCAGCATCCAGATTTGTTTTTTTTGGGTTCCGTACCCAACCAACGGAACCCTATTACTAAGCCTCCACTGTCCGTCCGTCCGTTCATCCGTCTGTCTGTCAGCGGGCTGTATTTCAAGAACCGAAACAGGTTGAAATTTTCACAGATTCTGTATTTCTATTGCCGCTATAACAAAACTCGCACTTGGCCAGTTTTTTGTATATAGAGGGGCTTTTACGCATATCGTATGTCAGTCCCATCGTATCCTAAACATTATTATACTTTCACAGGATGTCGGCCATGAAGTTGTACAAACCCTCCGCATCGTCGCCATTTGGTTGGGATAGAATTGTGTGGAACATGCCCATATCAGTTCTGTCTAAATTCAGGGACCTTACTAAATTATTTCTACAGGACTTGTATTGAATACATTCCATCAGTAAATGTCCTCGACGACACCAGCTTCTAGTTGGACTGGAAACGGTTTCCAATATAGCTGGAGAATGGCTAAGCCCTTAAAAATTATTTATCTCTTATAATTACAAATGTTTTAGTAGTTTTCTTCTTCTTTTCGAGTTGATGGTTAACTCCTTATATTATTTGGGCCCAGTTGGTGGCTACTTCAATTGCAGCGTCGGTGGCATTCAATAAATCCCCCAAAGTAAGGGTGGTTTTAGTAGTAAAAACATTGAAGAATGTGCAGATCTCGTTTTCTGCCTGCGTCTGTTTATCTGAATGCTTGCAACCCTCATCTCTTTAAAGTCAGAGTGAACAGGCTTTTTCTACGTAAGTTTGGGCCATCGTAGATTTTGTCACTGTCATCACTAACCTAAACTAGAGTCAAGAGCCACCTCAAATAAAAAAAGTAACTCCTAACAATTTTGCGACTTTATCATAATCTTCGCAGATATAATGTATGTCATATTGAGGGAAGGAATCCCCTATATTAAAAGTTATTAAACTTACATATATTCTATCACAAACAAACGCCTGAAACATACACAAGATTCAGAAGGATCAGCCCTGCGAATCAAAAGACCTCAGTCATCTAACGTAACTTACAAAGCAACCTCCCCAAACTCGCTACTTCCCCACTCATGACAGATTGGCGTCTCATAACGCCACAGAGTTAAGTACTGCTAGAATTGGCACACTTAAATCGCGTTCGGTGCTTTGTAGTGTCACTCAACTGCCTCCTATTGTTATTATTAAGTTATGGTGTTGTCGATTTAAGTAAGGGTGGGATTGGTGGGAACAGGCTTACCTCGATATTGTTCCTAGCGAAAATAGTGAATAATCAACTGAAAACTCAAATAGAAGGATGAAGAAGGTTCTGTTTTCGAAATGTTTAGTTTTAAAATTTGTCAATCTTTAAAAAAATAATCTTGTTGTTTTCAGCAACTAGCCACACTACTTTTATGCATAGATAAGTTATATGAAATGTGCACGTTTTGACGCGCACTTTTGAATAAAAAAGCGACCTTTCCAAACTCGGCTACTTCCCTACTCATGACAGATTGGCGTCTCATAACGCCACAGAGTTACGTACTGCTAGAACTGACACACTATGTGGCGTTCGGTGAGATATATTAGCTTTGTAGTGTCACTCAACTGCCTTATCTAGTTATTATTGTTGTTAGTGTTGTTGATTTATTTTGGGTGGCAACAGGCTTTGCTGGATGTTGTTACTAGGAAAAATAGTTAAAACTCAGGTACTAAATGAGAGGTAGCGAAAGCAGCGATGAAGTAATTTTTGTATTTTTTTACTGTGATGTGCCAATAACATAATTATTTTTATAGCGAAAAAGGGATAATAATAAGCGTTTTGTATAGCCGCGCCTCTCTCACACACCGCACCTAATCATTATGGTTGTAAGTCATCATAGTGTGGCCAATGAACTATGTAATTGTTCAACCCTTTTAGTAACTGAGAATCTCAAAAACATACTTTAATAATATTTGTATGTATAAGTTACGTAAGCAATGTAAATAGTGTACTGGTAACTGATACTAGGCGTGACCTAAATACTTGGCCCTGAAAGTTGTAAATCTGACAAAAATAAATTTAAGGTATCACCTTGAAAACGGACATAAGTTAAGCACAAGCAAACTTCTTAAATGCAGTGTTGACCATCAGAAATCTTTTAAATCTGGAGGTCGATATTTCTTTTAGTTATACTCGTAAATAAAAGCGTCTCAGAATCTAGTCTTAATATTTAACTTAAACTAATATCTTAACTAGTATCTCCCATCAAATGTAACTTCACCAAATAATTGACCACACTTTCGTACAAAGTCGTACAATCCCAGAGTTTTAGTCGACACGTTAGACTGCGAAATATCCTGTGAGAAATTCAACAATTTCGCAGTTTCCTATTGCAAGCTAAAACTGCGAAGTTTTGCGCCACTTGCCTAGATTGTTCGCTACTAAGTTTCGAAAGTTGCTAACGTACATAGTCTTAGAGTTATGTAAAAGACTGGCTTCTCTATCTCGGCTTGGATAAATACAAGCAGTTCGTTAATGTGAGACACTGTTTATTATAAGCTACAACCGCTAGCGACCCAAACCGGCTACTGGTTAGCACACATGAAAATTTATATAATATATTAAGCTATAGCTTTTGCCCCTTTTGCAAAGAAGAGCTCGTGGCTAGATAATTACAGCCGCACGGGTCGATCTTCAAGGTTAAGCAACACTTGCCAAGGTTGGTCAGTGGATGGGTGACCATATTCACATACCGAGTTTCCTCAAAGCTCAAAGCACGTTAAGCCGTTTGTCCCAGCTGTCATTTGTAGATCTTTGGCTGTCGTTACGGATAGTCAGAAGCCAGTTAATCTGACTCCAGTCTTGCCATGAAGTACCGTGTTACCCAGTTAATGGGTTGTGGAGGTCTGGTAGGCAGCCACTCCGTGTAAAATACTGGTATTCAGCTAAATCCGGTTTGACTGGAAGCCGACCCCAACATAGGTGGGAAAAGGCTAGGCAGATGACTAGCTTTTGCCCACGATTTACACACATAGCCCATTTTCTCCGTTACCGTAAGAATTTCGGGAAACTCTCTTAGTGGTCCCCTACACTCCCCAAGAAAGCTACATGCTACCTTTCAGCTTTCTACGACCATCGGCTGTGCGTTGTCTGTCAGTTATTCACTCACTCACTCAGTAACGGAATAATTTTATATGTTAGGATATAAATCTATCTCGTTTATCCTTTTTTTTTATCCACATCAAAAAAGAAGAAGCAGAAATTTATGTAGTATAAAGTTTGTATGTGTAATCGGTTCTCAATTATTTATCCGACAGTAGACTATTCTAGGAAATCGTCAAACAAGTTCCTCATAAACCAACATTGACACTCAATATTTGAGGAAACAGTCGAGAGCCAAACCTTGAATTATAACTTTAAACGTACGAAGTCTCGCTGCCCATGTTTCAACAACTTATCACACTACCCTACATCACATCACAATGATACATGACTACAACAGACCGTCAAACGGCGACCCCAACATTTGACGCCAGGGTCGCCGGGTTCAATTTTTTTTTTTTAAATTGAGTTTTGCAGCAGTTTTAGCTTTTGGCATAACGTTATTTGAAATAAGGCTCTATCTTTTCTCATCTATACTAGAAAGGTTTAGGTTTCACACATCAACATTGTTTATCTGACAAATTCACATAAAAAGGTAAAAATTACACGAACCAGTTTTTCGGATACGGTACTGTAGCAGTATACCTAAAATCGTGTAAATAAGTCCCCATGTACAACACTGATGTTTAACCTCATCAACCGACAACTTATCTCACTACCCTACATCACATCATAATGATACATGACTACAACAGACCGTCAAACGGCGACCCCAACATTTGACGCCAGGGTCGCCGGGTTTAATTGGCCTAAAGTGAATTTAACTGATAAAATCTACGAGATGCGAGGAACAGCCTGATTTATCGCCGAAGGTTGGAGATTGAGTAGATGTGTTTCGTTTACGATTTACGATATCGACGGAGACGTGTGACTAACGAGCGGAGCTACTCAAGATATATTATTTTATTGGGAAAAAGGAAATATTTTGGTCCTTGTAGAAGATATCTGAGTGTGTTCTGAAAGAAATAGTTTTTCTTTTTAGGATTCCGTACCCAAAGGGTATTCAACGGAACCTTATTACTAAGCGTCCGTTGTCCGTCCGTACAAATAATAAAATGCCAAGTGCGAGTCGGACTCGTGCATTAAGGCTTCCGTACAATTACTTTTTCATTTTTTGCTGTTATAGCGGCAACAGAAATATACACTGTGAAAAATTCAACTGTCTACCTACGAGTATTCGCTCGGTGTAGCAACCAAGTAAAAGTCACACTTTTTAAGGCATATTGCCAGTGCTTCTACACAGATAATCTTTGGGTCACCTATACCAAAAGATCGCTGGATGACCTACGCGTGCAGTATAATAACATTTTTAGAATGCTGTTGGGACTGCCACGATGGTGCAGCGCTTCTGATATGTTTGCGCAAAATGAATCGACTTTCCGATTATTAAAAGTTTTGTGAGAAGGACATTCAACATTAGTTTAGGGATGTCCTTTTCACAATACTATTTATTCTATTCTGTCTTGTTGTCTGTTTGATTTAGCTACTAACGATAGTAATAAGTTATAATATTGTTTACTAACACGCTGGGCCATTGTTGTCCGAAAATAAAGAATTATTATTTTTAATGTTTTTTACTTTCTCGGGTCCCTCTTCCTAGAGACCCGGTCCTTTGGTAGGCGTACGAGGGGCCGAAGCCAACTCGTAGAGGCCTCTTTAGACATTTCAAATGGAATGGGACACCAACCGACGATTATCCCTGTATGCACTGTGAAAGTATACCCAAGGACAATCCCCGGTTGGAGCAGGACTATTGCAGAATATGAAAACAAAAGATGAAACGCTATGGGTTTGGCTGGTTTAGTGGACTAATAATCGTTTACTATGGAAGAACTATTGGCCTCTGCCTGACCATTGACCATTAAAACGGCTTTAAAATGGCAGGGGGTGACTTGCACACTCAATATGGGCCCCCGAAAAGGGTCGCTAGCACAAAGTAACGTAGCGCCAAGAGGGCAACATATCCTGAGGTGCTAGAGGAGTGGAGAGGTATACCACGGCTATCAGGACAATCCCGGAAGTACGGTCAAGATCCCTACCAGCACCTTACTGGATTATACATCCTTCTCCCGAGCACGTTTGCTCTTGCGAATCTCCACTCAGACCGGCCGATTAATGCAAGAAAGAGGTGGGAGCTCTATTCCTCGTCAGTTTTCACCCCGGCCAGCCAATAAAGGCAAGCCGGAAATGAGGAACAAGAATTCTCCCTGGAGATCAGGTCCGTGGGGTCGCCAGTGCCCAACAGTTCGCCACAAAACTGCCTTGCGGATGAATTATTATTATTATTATACCCCGCTGACAGATAGACAGACGGACAGCGTAGGCTTAGCAATAGGGTTCCGTTTGTTTACCCTAAAAATGACTTATGCCCGTTTACTTAAGTATTTATCGTTCGTTTATCTGTCCGTTAAACAATAATAAAACAATGCTGTTATGGCAAATAACGTAAACAGAGAGATTAACGGCTGATAAATACCTCAGAACTGCATAAGTACAGGAATGACGAAAGAATAAAAAACTAACAAAAATACAGGTATGTGTGTCTTCGTACATAAAACTCGCAACGAAACTTTCTAAGCCAAACGAAACTACAATGAAATCACTTCAAAACCACTTCGATAAATCTGGACACACGAAGAAACTTCTATTGAATCGAAGTAAAAGCGGATCCATAATAAAACATTACAAATTGGCTTACAGCAGGCGGCTAAGTGCTTCCTTAAAATATTTATTTGTGCTTCGCTTTTAGCGTCGACGACCACTCCACTGCGGAAATACATTTGAAGTGAAAACGCGGGCTGCTTCTTGGACGTCGCGCGTCGCAACTCGTAGTTTGAGGGTAGTTCTGATATTTTCTTATTTGTGAGGTTAAAGTGAGAATTAAATTTAATGGTGGTCCTTATTTGCGTATCGAATAATAAATATCTAACTCATATTCATCATCATCTGCCTAGCCTTTTCCCAACTATATTGGGGTCGGCTTCCAGTCAAGCCGGATTTAGCTGAATACCAGTATTTTACGAGGAGCGGCTGCCTACCAGACCTCCACAACCAATTAACTGGGTAACACGGTACTTCATGGCAACACTGGAGTCAGATTTACTGGCTTCTGACTATCCGTAACAACTGCCAATAATCTACAAATGACAGCCGGGACCAACGGCTTAGCGTGCTTTCCGAGGCACGGAGGAGACTCGGTATGTTAAGATGGTCACCCATCCACAGACCAACCTTGGCAAGCATTGCTTAACCTTGAAGATCGACCCGTGCGGCTGTTATTATCTAGCCACGAGCTCATCAATAAATATCTAACTCATATCTTATTAATTCTAACTCACGTCTTAAAATATCTGGTTCCAACAAAACAGTACAAAATAAAAAATACAAGTCACTTATACACGCATTTATAATAGTAAGTTAGTAGGACTATAGATCATTTTCTATAGGTTAAAAATTTTAAATACTGTATGCTTCGAGGTTCACTGCACGTACATTACCTATCGCTGAGGCTCTCTAAAGGCCTATTCAAGGCTCTAGGTAGTGAATACCGCATAGGTTTGATCATACTTTAAGGGTGCTTGTCCATATGCGTGGAGCGAGACAGCGGAGTGGAGAAACGGATAAATATTAACCAATCAGTGACTCACGTAGTGCTTTATAATTTCTTCGTTTCTCCGCTCCGCTGCCTCACTCCGCTGTAACGGACAGGCACCCTAAATACGCTCCCGCTTTCATAGCCCTACTATAAGGGTCACACACCTCTTACACAAGCAAAGGTACTCTGAGGGTACCTGTCCATTTCAGCGAAGCGGAAAACGGAGAAATATTAACCTATGGAATTGCAATTTGTGCAATTCCATTAGTTAGGCAGCCAGTCTGAAAGATAGCTGCTCACAAAAACAAAACTGAAGCATTGCACACTCATCCAAGCATGATATAAATCAAGTTGGTACCTATAATAAAAATTAAACTATGACAACACAGAGCCTGGGTGACATCGTTAAAACTTACAGCTTCTTGTTCAATAGCTAGTTTAACTCATGGCCAGGTTCTTGCAAAATGTTCAGGTGGCTAGTGAAATAGCGAATTTAGTGTACTAAATAGTGATTAGTGCAATCACCTGGTTGTAACGATTTATCCTGATTAAAAACCAAGTGAATATAAACGTTAAGAGGACATAAAAAGACTGCCCAAGTGCAAGTCGGACTCACGTGCAAAGGGTTCCGAACCAATTTCTTTTTTTTTAACATGTTATTTTAACACTACAGACTTCTTGGGTTTTTCTGTTATCTTAAAATATCACAATCTGCATTTTATTCGAAATTTTAGCCATAGTAGTTTCGGAGATAAGGGAGGAATTGCCATTTTTGGTCTTATTTCTTGAATAACTTCAAAACCTTTTTTTTAATTATAAATAATTTTAAAACAATATAATTATAATCCTTTATTGAAGCCCTGTCATTTGATATGTCACACGATACAGTTTGATAAACTGTTTTTTTATTTTTTTAGTTTGACCCCTAAAAGTGACCCTCGTATTGATTATTATTTACGTAACGCGTCCACATTTGGGTTACAGAAGTCCGCATATGTACCAAATTTCAAAAGAATTGTCCAGTAGATCTGGATAAAATTGGGTGTGCCAAGGGACCGAGAGACAGACAGACCTACCCGAATAATCCTTTAAGGGTTCCGTTTCTTACGGATGTTCGGATCCCTAAAAAAATAAATTTAAAAACAATCATACCCAAAAACAATAATGTCTTTACTTTACATTATAAAGCTGAAGAGTTTGTTTAAACGCGCTAATCTCAGGAACGACTGGTTCGAATTCAAAAAATCTTTTACTAATTGATAGCCCATTTATAGAGGAAGGCTGTACGTTACATAACATCACGCTATGCCCAATAAGAGCGGAGCATTCATAAAAAATGTCTCGCTGACGAAGTAGCGCGGGTCAGTTAGTTTTCAATAAAATTCCTACTTATGTATGACAGTAACGTATTCCTATAATGATCTCAATCATTAAGGGATTCCCTCAAAGCATACGTCATTCGCAAAAACCACAGACACTTGAACAGGAAAATACAGAAACGCTCCGTTCCCTTGTTACTTTCCTAACGACCTTGACCTTGGCACAGTAATTATGCGCAAAAAAAGAAATTATTAAAGAGTTTCCAAGAGGAAGTGACCATTAATTTTGTCAGCTTTAATTTAGAGACTTATTATTAATTACTTTACTGCTAACATTCATTTTCGTGTTTCTTTTTTTCCGTTTTTGTGAAGTTCTTTCTGTAATTGGGTATGGGTTAAAAAGAGTAGGATAGGACTTGATTAATTTGTATTAGGTAGTGCGTATACATTTGTTCCAAATAGCGAGCAATGTCTTGCAAAGTAAAGTACCGGTAAACATAAAATTGTATAGTATCTTTGATATATTTTTAATTGGCCAAAATATTATGGTTGTACTTCCGATGCAGGCGTACTATTTCGATAGTACTAACAAATTTTGTCAGTTGTTACTAGAGTGTCATATAAAAGAGGGGAAGTCTATTGCAATCGCCCGAGCAAACTCTATTAAAACTACAATCCTACAAATTTTCAAACAACATTCGTAATTGCATTTCAGTCGCAATCTGTTAACAATGTATGAAAAAATCTTTTTTTACGACGTTACTTAAAAATAAGTACAATTGGCGCTCAGGCTGCTACTGATATATTCTAAATTGAAAATGACAAGAACATTAAGCTCGACCTAAAATCGAATCTAGGATCTCAGGCTCATCACCCATGGTGACGGCCGATGCCGTATGGTGTCGTAAAAGAATAATACCATCCCATCACTTCCCTTGGGTGTCGTAAGAGGTGACTAAGGGACTCGCCAGAGAATGGGCAACAGCGTTCTCTGCAAAACACAGCACCATACACTACGATCGCCAACCCGCTTGCCAAGGGTGGCGATTATGGCAAACCCCCTCATCTTGGGGGAGGCCTATGTCCAGTAGTGGACGTCTTTCCGCTGAAATGATGATGATGGTAAACATAGCTTAAGCATTACTGTAGACCTGTATCAGCATTTACGTAAACAATGGCTAAATAAGAAGAACACCTAAAAACACATCAAGAAGTCTCATCCAAAAGGTGTAACAACAAATTCAAGTCTTAAAGATCGTATCAAAACCATTTTACCGACAGAGCTACTCGTAAGACATTCGAACGGGAATAGTCTTAAAGTAAACGGAGAACACGGAGAGTCCTAATATCGCGACGTACACTGACAATATGACGCGACAGTTTGTTTTCTACTTACATTTTATTACCAACGTCTGTTTAGAAATATCTGAGGGCTTAGCGCTAATACTTTGACGTATAGTAACGTTAACGTAAATAAATAAAGTATTTTAGTTTAATTTTATGCGACACTAGTTGACCCACGCAACTTCGTTTGCGTCACAATTTCCATTACTGCTCCACTCCTATTAGTATAGCGTGATGATATATAGCCTATAGCCTTCCTCGATAAATGGGCTATCTAACACTGAAAACATTTTTCAAATTGGACCAGTAATTCCTGAGATTAGCGCGTTCAAGTAAACAAACAAACAAACTCTTCAGCTTTATATATTAAGTATAGATAGATACACAATTTGTATCATTCAAAAATATGAATCATATACGTAGTAAAATGTTACGTTACATTACCAGACGTCAAAAATATTCGTGCTAAGCCCTTTGTTTAGACCTTTTAAGTCCCTCAAACTGTTGTCTAATGCGGTTGCTTGCGTTTAATTTTATTCAATCATAAATTAGATGCCAGCTTTGTCGACTTGTTATTTTGGTATTTTGATAAAAGTCAATACGCACAAAACGATTTGGGAATACCTTCATTGTGCGTGGCTCAATGAGGAGGTAGTGCGTTCAATGAGTGGGAATTCCCCGACGAGTAACTACAACATGGGGGGTTATCTATCTGGAAAAAGACTCCGAGGTCTTTATGTCAAGAATGAATAGATTACCCCTAGGTAAGCGTGCTCCAACTACATCATCTCTGCCAATCAAATGAGATCATAGCCAAAATCGAGCCTGTAAAAAAACCCTAAATTTTTGTATTGGCTTACCGTGAATTAGCTAGTTTCATAAACCTTAATTTTTATATTTGTTGTTATACCGGCAATAGAAATACACAATCTGTAAAAAAATTAACTGTCTACCTATAACGGTACTTGAGATACAGCCCGCTGACAGACAGATGGACGGACGGATGGTCAGCGGAGGCTTAGTAGGGTTCCGTTGGTTACCCTTTGGGTATGGAACCCTAAAAAACCGTGGGAGATCGACTCACACACGCAGAGTTCCTAATATGGTGACATACACTGACAATACGACACTGTCGTTATTTTCTACTAACATTTTGTTACCGACGAATGTTTAGAACTATCTATTTGTTCAGCTCTCAGAAGAATAACAATATTTGTGTTTGCACAACAACTGTCGGTCAATGACTTCTGTTGTTTGGACTTGTAAGTGGGGATGCTTAAAGATGTGCATGGGGTTGGTTTAATTTTTCTGGAGCTACCTCTGTCCAGTCATGCCTCCGGCTTTCTAGACATCGGCAGTCCTATAAAGAAAAACACTGCTTGTTTAACGAATACCTGTTTACTGTAAGATATTCTTGACTAAGAAATTTTACGGACGGAAAGACGAAATAAAAATTCAGGAAGATTAATCATTTTCCGTACTTACGACTGCTTCTGCATACGACTAATCATGTAAGGAGCAAATTAATTTCTTGACTTTTCCAATTTCCCTCACTTTTCTGTGCGGTAGTGTTAAGCTTATAATAATACGCCGCATTCACATAAAAATACTCAAACTACGCTTCAATACTGCTTATGTAATAATACATATATACGAATACTAAAATAATGCTATAAAAATACAAAGTTATCAGTAGGTAAATAAAAAGACATTCATGATGACACACGTTCTTCATGAACTAGCGAGTGTCAATATGATGTATGCGTATAGGCTTCACGTTTATGGCGTAATAAAATAACTCCCAAGTGCCACCGCCTCCGAACAAATAAGCAGTAAAAACATTCAGTTATAATATTCCCTTATGTAGTAGTAAATAATAACTGTATGCTTCAGCCTATAAAGTTTTCCGAATAAGCCTCCGGTACATTTTCTGGAAATTAAGAACATCTACGCATACGCTCGTTTTTACACGGAGAATGTTTTTGGCAGTAAATACAACTGATCTAGACAGGGCTTGGCAATTTTGGTAGTCTAGATAAAATATGGATTAGCATGCTATATGGAAAAACACAATATTTTTGCCTATGTATAACATAGGCTAGACTATCATTAACAATAGTTAGCCGTTACTAATGGCAAGTGGGATTGGCTCCCAGAAAAACCTACACCAATGTAGACTATCTACCCACGTAGATTTTCGTAATTATTGGACTTTTATGAATGAAATATAAAAAGTATTCACAGTAAAATCCTCCGATCTGAAACACTTGGAATTTCACAAAATATTCTGCCGGAGAATCGATACGTTTCGAGCAATTTCGATAAGCACAGATAAACAGAATACATTTGCTACGCAAGCTATTTTCGGTAACGCATGCTCCCGAAAATGAAACGTCGACCTTACACATCAAGTGGTTTTTACACACGGCCGTTTTTTTCACAGCGCCGTTTTTTTCTATCAGATTGGAGTGTTCGGAAATTGCGGATATGTTACAGACAGTTCGCACGATATTTACTTGTTAGTACTGGAAAAATATTTTCTTTCATTTTTTCTGATATCGAAAGAATTGTGACACAGGTTGAACGTGTTTTTGTGTCATTTTTAGAATCTTGTGTGAGGCGATATGCAGCATTTTAATGGCCGTATAATTGTTTTTTTTTTCACAACAAGAGCGTTTTAGACGTCGATTTCGATTGAGTGGAATTGAAGGCAATGAATGGATGAATGGTCTAGGATGGAACGAGCATGCCCAGAAGATTCTTGTTTAAGAAGCTGGTAGATTTTAGGTGGTACGGAAAACAGTCGTTTATGTGGACGGCAGAGTCATCAGAATTCAAGGTATATATAAATTATGTGTTTAGTAATGTGAGAAACACGACGATTTCCTCGCAGATAGGTGCCCATCCAATTATATTTTAAGCGTTATGAACACGTTTCGTGTTTCGGAGACTCGAAACACATGTCGTAATTTAGAGTGGGAATGGGACTCCGGAGTAAAAAGCTTTAGGCGTACTAACCCTTAATTACTTTTGCGTTGTTTAGGTACGCTTTCGACGTATTTTTTGTGTGTAAATGAAAATGATATCAACTGCTGGCATCATATAGAAAACTCCAGTACTTTGTTCCGGGTACAAAAACAAGTTCAACTTTAAAACGTGGAAAAAAATATTCAGAGGCTATGGTGTCTTTAAACCATTATAATTCTAGTTTAGGAGCGAGACGCCACTGTACAAAACAATGCTATAGCTTCGTATCCGTCACAACGTAATTATAATGACATTGAAAGAAGAAAAGAAAGAAAGAAAACTTTTTTATTTGAGATAGCTTTGCTTTTGACTCTAGTTTAGGTCAGAGATATTAGAGACAAAGTCGACGATGGAGCGAGCTTATCCAGAAGAAGTCTGTACATTCTTATTTTGACGAGATTAGGGTTTTATGCGTTCGGAAACACCGACGAAGGCAGAAAGTTTCATTTCTTTGCTAAACGCATTATAAAAAGACGTTCGGAAACGCTTAGTGCAAATTGGAAACTAGTTTGAGTTAGCATTAACATTTATTTATTCCAAATCATGTTCACAATAATAATTCCAACTGTTATCCAAATAATCACAACACGTAAGTACAAACACAATATTTTACAACAACAAATAAACAAAACGAAACAGCATTTCATTTCCGAAAAGGCAACGTTTCCGAAACATTGTGTAAATGTGTATCTCTATCTCAAGAAAAACGTGGACGATAATTACCAGTTATCTGGTAAAATATTTCCATGTTAATTTAGCGTTACCGCGCGGTATGGCTTCAATTTTCCGCCGATTTATTTGAGAACAAAGCAGCCCCCAGCGACGGAACGTTATCGGCCGTTATTTATCGGTCCTGGGCCGAGCTAAACTCGTTAACACGGTTTACCTGTCCCTCTATAATTCAACCGTTTTTACTTAACGAGCGGTTTGTTGGCCGCGAATTAATGTTTTAACTCAGTGGCTTTTAAACTTGTTTAAATCATCCCCCTCTTTCTTATCTAGCTTGTTGGAAAATGTGAGGGTTAGTTTTTGGTTATTGAATTTTATTTATTTTTGGATTACCTATTTTCCTAAATCTGATTAATTTAAAATTTATTTAAATATTTAGTTGGGGTGGCAAATCATGGAAAATGGGGTCCATGGAGAATGGGGCGTTAAATATACACTGGTTCTTAAAATTTAATTTTTCTGTCGTATCAAACTCAAAAGTATGAGGTACAGTTATATCAGATCATCATCATCATATCAGCCGAAAGATGTCCACTGCTGGACATAGGCCTCCCCCAAGCGTCGCCACAACGACCTGTCCTGCGCGTCCCGCATCAATCGGCTACTTGCGACCTTCACCAGGTCATCGGTCCATCTTGTGGGAGACCTACCAACGTTGCGTCTTATGGTACGCGGTCTCCACTTCAGTTACATAGTTTTTTTTTTATTATTCCATCGTTCATCATTTCGAATTTAATTCGTGAAAAATTTCTGACAAAAACGTACGGCCCGAGTTTCTAACATTGAGAGCCATTGTAAAAACGGCTGTAATGTAAAAATAAACAAATGAACCGTTTAGATGAGGACGGGAATTTAAATGGGTGTAAAGCTTTGTTCATGTGCAAAATGAACGAGTTAAAATAAGCAATGGTCCTTTCGGAATAAATTGTACATGATAAACTTTTACATGTGTTTTGTCAGACTATTATTAAAAAAAAACGTATTGCTGTGTTTTGTGTATACTCGGTTAAAATAAGGCTTTTTTATCCTCGGTTATAAGGACTAATTTTCTAAGGTTGATGGTGGTGGACTTTGTAGGTGCCGAATGTTATTTTTGCAGCTTCAGTCTTCGTTTCAAAACTTGAGTAACAGATTTTAAGGCGAAAAACAGTCAGACTGAAGTGGTTTGTTTCGCAAAGACCAACTAGATGCTTACGAAGAAGTGGAGTAATGATTTGATCATCTTTGCGGGTAAACTTGGCCAAAGAGCGCCCAAGACACTAAGATTGGAAAGACAAATGGGAGGCCTTTATGCAGCATTAGAATACAATTTGTATATTACAAAATAAAATACATTTTTCAACAGTAGTTTTCAAAACCTGTGTTGAAGAATTATTTTCTATTGTGACTATTATTCCACACAACTATCACACAACGCCATCTAGTCCCAAGCTAAGCAGAGCTTGTGTTATGGGTACTAGACAACTGATAAACATACTTATATACCTATTTCTAAATACATACATATTATAGATAAACTACACCCAGACACAGAACAAATGATCGTGCTCATCACACAAACATTTGTCCTGGGTGGGAATCGAACCCACAACCTCTGGCATAGCAGTCAGGGTCACTAACCACTAGACCAACAGGCAAGTCAAATTATGCTGCTATTAACACTAATAAAATAACAAATCTGAAAACGTCATATTAAACGTAAAAGTTTGGCAAGTTTAGAATTAAGTGACACCTCTGTATTATTTTTCATTAAATAAATATAAAAAAAAAAACATAAATAAATACTAGCTACAAATAACACTAATAAAATTAATTTTGTGAGGTTATTCCTACAAGAAAAATGTTTATTTATTTATTTAAAGTTCATGTACAATAGTGGTACATAGGTGGACTTACCTACTATGTATGTATCATTTTATCTATCCAAGCAAACTGTTATGAATCCCTTAAATAATTATAATCCCTTAATCGCTCCCATCCACACATTGAAAAGGATTAACATCTCAGTTGGCAAATTAATATATTCAAAGGAGTATGAATATCTAATTGGATATATTCTCCGTTCCAAAGAAAGCTTGTTCTAAACGGGTTTAAAACTGTCAAATGATTTAAACAGGGATGTAATGTAAGACAGTTAAATCTGCTGACAATAAAAGCTATGAAACGGTTAAGTTAACTACGACTTGATAACTTTACTCCCCCGTCAATAATTACTGAACGTGTAGAGGGTGGGCTACCGTCGAGTGTGTTGGGAGGAGGGGGGTACAGTTTCAAGGAAATGTGGAACAATCCTGATTTTCAATTGCCCCATTCCTTAGCTGCGTTCCTACTAAACTGACTTTAGTATAATATACAGGGCGTCCCACGGCTATGCCACATGGAGGAAAAGTGCCTTGAATATTGTAGATGGAACATTTTACTGAAAGAAGACATTATTTTTAATTTTAAAAACAATTTAAACTGCATTCATAGATTTTTAAATAATTACATGGTTGAACCGTAAGCGGTTTCGATTCCCAAGACCCAACCCGCTACACGAGAAAAAAAAACCCTGTAGCTTTATCATACCGATCGAATGGCTTCATCATAAGGATTATTTTTTGATAAATAACATAGTGTAAGAAATAAAAGGAAGACCATGAATTTTAACATTTGATGTAAAATTTTGTTAAGAAAAATGAAAAGCTGACATTGCCGTAAGGACATATAACTGACATTATCATAAGTAGGGCAAGTGACCCGGTTGTGGCCACCGACCCCTTTGTGGCCATTTAGAACTTCAAATCGTTATAACTAAGGCAAAGACAAATATATTACTCTATGGTTTACGGGAATAAAAATATCTAATATTGGCAACACTGATAGCGTTGACAGTTTGATGTGTCAAACTTCACTTCAATCCAACAAGTCATTATTTTTTGACGAGCGTCAATTGTTTTATTTCTTAGCAAAAAGGCTAAGGCGAGCGGGTGAGTAATCAATCATTATTTTTTAATTCCTTCTTATTTTTTTTTAATGTTTATGTTAATCCTTCATAAAGAATAGCTACACTGTCTAAGTGGTACCAATGATATTTTATCGCTATTTGTTTATTAAGTGAGGTTATGAGGTGGCCACTAATGGAACCAAAATGAATGAATTTTCCCATCTTTAGCCACATGACTGACCAAAAGTGGTGCACGTAGAACCCCACTTTTGGCCATTTAGTTTTTATCGTGATTTTTCAACTTAATTACTTAGCTATTTTGATATAAGTAATCTATTCATTTTCAGAGTTACGATTATAATGCGTCCATCGAAACCAAATACTAAAAAAATCGGTGTCGTGAAAAGAAAATTGTTCCAGTACTCACCGCATAAAATAACATTAGCGTTGAACGCAATAAAGAATGGAATGCCCGTTGCCACTAGAGATTAGAGATTTCAACATACCTCGAACGATTTTCGAATAAACTTTTTATTACTTTGAATTATCTGCTTTTTATTTTTGATGAATTTTGATGGCCAGAACTGGCACACGACTGTGGCAGAAATGGGGTAAATCTGGCCAAAAATGGCACAAATTCCCATTTTTTTTTTCTTTTCTACTGGATTATTTTTCCATTGAATTATTATGAAAAAAAATGTATCCTTAGGCTAAATTTATATATATTTAATCACTTTTTACAAGAAATATGTCCGTGATAACAAAAACTGTAAAATGATATAGCCTCAAAGTCTAAAAAATTCTTAAAATGGCCAAAACCGGGTCACCTGGCCTACCTATTACGAGTAAATGTACCCACTTGAGAAGTACGCATCATTTCCCTATTATAATTTAAGTGCATGATAAAATGATAAAAATATACGTAATTAGTAGGTACCTGGTTGTATGTAACAAATCGAGCCGTATCCTGAGCCGAAAGACGCGCAAATTATTTTGTACATCGCAATGCGGCTGGCTGATTATAAAGAAATTATTCAAAAATGTATTCCATCTTCAAATTTTTATTCTTTTGTTTCTGTGATTTCCGTTGTAGGACATAATCAAAAGAGTGCGACATTGTATTCAACAGTATGGAACTCATTTTGAGCATTTGATGAATTGATTAATTTTGTATTAATAATGTTAATTTTGTTCATGGTATTCCTTTTATTTCTGACACTATGTTACGCCATTTGATCGTTATAATAAAGCTACAGGGTAATTACGAGTATTTAAAAACTCTATGAATGAAGTTTAAATTGTTTTTAAAATTATAATAATGTCTTCTTCAATATTCAAGGTACTTTCCCTCCATGTGACATAGCCGTGGGACGCCCTATATTTATAGTGTGTTGCTTTAAAATTACTTATTTATGGAGAATTTTTGTAACCCGTCTGGCCTCGCAAAATTAAAAAACAATAGTCTACGCCCCACACATGGAGCGGCCGGGCCTGACGGGTACGTGTTATATAGTGTATCTCATATTACATCCATTTAATCTTTTGAATAATATATAAAACTGATTGACGAAATATCAACACATAGCCGCAACTCGATACAACTGAAAATAAACTACTGGGATTGGTTGGTACATGAAATTTTGCACCAGGCTTTCTTTTACGATGTTGGTGAGTCGTAGGGGGGAGCGAGGCAGCGGAGCGGAGAAACGGAGAAATAGAATCGCACAAAATGTCAGTGACTGACGTGGTGCGGAGATTTTATGCAATTCCATAGGTTAAATTTTCTCAGTTTCTCCGCTCCGCTACCTCGTTCCGCTGAAATGGACAGGCACCCTTATGGGGGAGAAAACGGAAAAAATCGTTTGTGCTAAATTTGCGCAGACGAGGCTGCGGGAGAAGTGCTAGCGAGCTACAGACAACACAACTGATGAAAAATATTTTATTTAGGAAAACAAACAATCGTACATTATATTAATACATCGAGATGGTTGAATTTATAGATAAATGTAAAATCCATGACGTTTCCACATCTTATCTATCTTATATCTATTATAGGATACAATGCAGATACATGCAATTAATAAATGTATGTATACTTAACTAAAAAATAAATAAAAAATAATCCTCCAAATACATGATTAACTAATTAATATTTATTACTTAAACTATTTACTCTGACTCAGAAATCAGAAGGCATTTAATAATTTGTTTCTTAAACAAAAAAAATTAGGTTAAATATGTCTATATGATTAAAATGGTTATTGTATATAGTGACTAAATATAGACAGTTTTTTTTAACTAAAATAGAAAGCAAGGGGTAATAACCTCACTACATTTTTAAGAACCCCATCAACTAATTCACAAATACAAATTACACCCCATCCAACACGTACCGTTTTCCTTAAAATACACCTTTCCTACAGGTAATTACGTACACATATGAAAGTAACGTTCAAACCTTAAAATATTCACGTCGCGTTCCTGTGCGAGAACTTTCGCTCGGAGAATTTTAAATATTTACTGATCGCTCCGCTCTTTGCGCTTTTGCTGAATAATCACATACGATGGAGGAATTTCTTCGTGATTACTTTGGTACAGTAACGTTTGCTGGTGATTACGTTGTATTATTTAGAGGACATTGTTGATTGTGTCCTACAACCACAAGTCCTAAAGTTAGGACTTTTGTTGAACATTTTGAACGCGTGAAACTAAAGAGTTTGGCAGGGATGGAGGTCTTTGATGATGAAGCTTGGACTCATTTGAGGATTAATGGATTTTGGCTTAGGCTGAGTTCATGGACTATAATGGCACCGGGTTACGGCAATTTTATTTGTGGTTGGTAAAGTTTTATGCTTCTCAAAATATTATTGAACTCTTTTGGGTGCGATCATCTGGCCTACTAGTGTACGTAATAAAATTTAACCTTCAATTCAAATCGCAGTGTCTTCGCAGCGACAATCAATGTTAAAAAAAAAATATAAACATCAAAATTTATAACCTTTTTGAAGTCGGTTAAAGACTGGTATAAATGTGCTTTTAGCAGTTTGTAAATGCGATACGAATGTGATAGTTTCTTAAAAATGTCCTATTGGAAAGCATTCTTGTTTTCCCTCAGGGTGGAAATACAAGACCATTTCTTGGGTAGTGTCGTTATTACAAATGTTAATAGAATATTTCCACTATCATTGTAATTATTGACATACTGTTTGCAGAAAACGTATTGTTTTCCTTCGACCCACGGGTATGCTCTGTGATATTTATGTAGAATCTATATACTAATACGAGTATATAAAGCTGAAGAGTTTGCTTGTTTGTATACTTGAACGCGCTAATCTCAGGAACTTCTGGTCCGATTTGAAAAATTATTTCAGTGTTAGGTAGCCCATTTATCGGAAAAGGCTATAGGCTATATTTCATCACGCTAAGACCAATAGGAGCAGAGCAGTAACGAAAATTGTGACGCAGACGAAGTTGCGCGGTTCAACGAGTACATAATAATTGCTGTTGAACAATGAGCCTTTTATAAATACAAGTTACTACCTCATCATATTCCCAAACAAAATTATCAGAAAACCGTTTACTAATCCGTAAATGAAGAATAATATATAAACTAGTGAAACCAAAAAACTTTTTAACAAAAAATAAAACCGACTTCTAAAACAAAACACTACAAAGTAAAAAATAACTTTAATTTCGGAAGTCGGTGTTTTTGGTTATTTCGTTTAAGAACACCTTTTTTATTTTTCACTTTTTAGTGGTACGCAGGTACCACTAAAAAAGTGAAACCACAAGCACAGCGTGCCGGCGTGATGTTATGTTATGAACTGGTGTAAACAATCAACAGACATGCGATTACAGAAATCCTGATCCATTTGCTATCATTTATTGAAGAGTTTCGTTGCCTACCTCCGAAGTTCTTCATCAGATCTTAATCAAATTTAAATGGGACCAGCCCGAAAAAATACTCTTCCAAACAAAAAAGAATCATCCAAATCGGCTAACAATTGGCGAAAATATCGCTGAACAAACATTTTTCACGGGATCACATCATTAGATCCTGACTTATACCTTCCATCATCAGCTTAGCAACATGAGATGATGATTACCAGGCACAAATATCTGAATTGCGTTAGAAAGTTTATGAAAAACAGTATAAAATTTGAGGGTTTCCCTCGATTTACATGGGATCCCATAATCAAATTCTAACTTGGTGACAATGGGACCACCCCAGGAGTACAGGGTTTTGAATAAAAAAATATTTTTTTAAATCGGTCCACAATTGGCGGAGAAATCGGTGAACAGAAATAAAAAAAAAACATACATACAGCCGAATATAGAACCTCCTCCTATTTGAAGAAGTCGGTTAAAAATTCAACTTTAGCTCCATTATTTTCAGATTCTTTTAAAGTGTAACTAGCGATTTAAAAAAAACAGTAGTTCCATGGAACTGCCATAGGTACTAGTGGCAACGGAGGAAAATTGCCTCCTAGAAATTTCCGGGTCAGGAGGTAAAGAGAGGATTTTTATGTTTGAATACATTTCGCGTGAGCTGAGAGGGCGCAAAGGTTGCCACGCTTCGAGCGACGCGATGGATCTGCGATCACGCGATAACGTCGCACCGTCATGTCCAAGCATTCGTCGAATTTGGGAAGAAAGATGTTCGCTGCGATCTTTTTGATGTAAAAGGTACCTTAGTACCATGCTGCATTTTGTGACGTCACGTATTTTATTTGAGAATGTTTAATGCGCTTCAAAGACTTGATCAGTACAAAGATGATACGTTTTCACCTGGAATTACTGTTCGGCTAAAGGTAGGAAGACTTTTATTGAGTGAATAATAGAGAACTGGACAATGTGGCTACAAATTTGAAGAACAAAGTTACAATGAACACTAAATAAACATTTATTTATTTACTTTAACTTTATGTAAAATACTGTTACATGGGCGGACTTAATGCAATAAGGCATTCTCTTCTAGTCAATCTTTGATTTAAAAAGACTGCACTGTGTGTATTTACGATGTGACTATGCCGCTGATGGCCTGCAACTGTGACTCCAGACTATATGCACCATGCTAGCCAACAAACACGTTCTGCTGAACATGAATATCTTTAACCTTCCATTGACAATAGCACTACGAAAATAAATTATTAACAGTGTGAAAGGAAAAATTCTTGGGTTTTATTTTTTAAAACGCATCCTTTAGTCGGGTTGCAGACTTGTTAAAAAGATTTACCGCGGCTTTGGAACGCAAAAGGCATTATTAGGAGCACGGGTGGGTTTTAGTCGTTCAGTGTGACACTCCCTATCACCCCGCCTAGAGCAAGAGGAGTCATTTGATGATTTCCCATCCTTAAAAAATACGTTTCTTTATATATTCTTGTTTGGTGAAATTCAAAAGTCTTATCAAACACTTTCGTCTCGCGAAAATCTCCAGTTTCCTCTTCAAAAACACTAATCCATATCCTCTGACAAACAATCCTCCATTCATCACAACCCCCCCTGCCCCCCCCCCCATCTGCCTTCAAAAGCACACACATTCGCTAATTAAAACCCAATTACCAGTAGAAAAACATGGCGCTTTATAACAGACAACAGTTTGCTAAGCGCACAAAGCAAAGAGACTCCTTTATCATGTAAAGCTTGCGAGCGAATTTAATTCGCCAATTTCCAGCTCCAATATCTTATGAACACAGATAGTTTCGACGAAAAGAATGAAGTAGCGGGAAAATCTTTCTGAAAAGTCCAGGATATTATGCTGGTCAAATGAGATAGAAATCAGATTTTGTTTGAGTTAAGTTCAAAATTATCAAATAAGCAGAATTCACATGACTCGACCACGTTGGCCGCTCACACTGGGCTTCATCAGAAAGCTTAAAGTTACCTAAAAGAGTCACACCTTATTTCTACTAAGGTTACCGACATAACCGAAAGGTCGCCAAACTGAAGTGGCAGTGGGCAGGGCACCTTGCTCGCAGAACAGATGGTCGATGGGGCCGAAATGCTCTGGAGTAGCGAGCGCGTACTGGAAGACACAGCGTTGACCTGGTGAGGGTTGCGGGTAGCTGATGGATGCGAGACGCACAGGACTACACTTGGGGGACACTTGTTGTGGCACTTTGGGGAGACCTATGTCCAGCAGTGGACGTTTTTCGGCTTATATGATGAAGTTTATTTAAGGTTTTAGAAAATAATAGATTATTTTAGAGAGATTTTATTTTCACATACCATATGGTGTTAAAAAAAATAATTAATTGACATCAGTCTTGCCGGTACTTCTTGAAGTACCGTGTACCGACAGTTGCTGGGTTATTAGGCTTGGCTGAATCAGGTTTGATTGGAAGCTGACCCAAATATAATTGGGAAAAGGCTATGCGAATGATGTTGTTTTTAAAGAATTGCCAACTAAAAACTCTTTTAGCACTTTTAAACATAAACTTCCGCTTTGTCGACATGCTTTAAACCAGTCAAACTAAAGCAAATTCTTTCCCAAAACTCAGGCAGAAATGATGCGAAAATTCCCAAACATTTGAAACGTTACCGCGGCACCGTGCACCACCACATTAAGCGTTTACATTGCATCTCATTGTTTTCTATATTTTCGTACAATTTCAACAGCTGTGCTCGTAAAGATGCAGCTCCGCGGTTTGTGGCGTACGAATGAAAATTATTTCGCCTGGCAACTGCGCCGCCTGCTGCCTAATTTGAAGACAGCCATAGCATCTGCCTCTCACTGTAATGGGCTGCATGTGTTGGTATCAGCTTGAAATGTGAGGCTCTTTGGATCCCACTTGACTTTGCATTGTCTATTTTAGTTTTAGAATTCATGGTCCTTGTTCCATTTGGCCTTTCAAGTCGGGTGTTTAACGGTAACCAATACATGTGCAGACTAAGTAACGTAATTCAGTTGAAGTTTATTCATAAAAGGGTCAATAAATAATCAGTTTCATTACAGTCGGATCCGGCTTACAGGATAGTTCATTACTGAAAAGGTCTACAATTTCATTAAATATTACCAACTTTTCGGAAGTACTCGTAACAACAAAATAAATAATTAAAACGAATAAATCACAACAAACAGATAAACAGATAATTTAATTGCCAGACTCTATAAATAAGATTATTTATTACAATTGAATACTTAACGCCACTTTAATTACGTATCAATCGGAAACAATTACCGGCGATGCAAAACCGTTACATTTTTAATCACTACTCGCGATTGGTCTGTTTTATTCGGGAGCCAATCGGAAGCGTTCGTCGTCCGCTATTTTAATTATGTTTTGTTTGAATTCGGAATGGATTGCAAGCGTTAATCAAGGTCGGGATTTTATTAATGAGTATACTTTGGTGGCGAAGATTAATTATGTAAATTGGTTGACATATTCGGATGGCTGCGGCGGCGGCCGTGTCGACGGATGCCGGAAATGGTTTCTGAATTATTAATTCCGTTATTAATTACAGGAGTAGAGTTAATAATTTATTTTTGTTGTTTGAGCCTCTCGAAAGTGGTGTTTGTTGGACGGATAAAAAGTTAATTTTGATAACGCGATGTTTGGATTTATTCTACTTGGATATTGATGAAGTTTTTCAAGCGTGTAATGTTGTTTTGGTCCTACCCGAAGGCTTATAAAATCGAACGTGCTAATCCTAAAAGAGAATTTTCTGCTTCGTTAAGCCAAATTCCTGGTATCCATTAAAATAGATTAGACAACAAGAAATAATAAAACCGGCGAAGTGCGAGTCGTACTCGCACACAATGGGTTTCGTACCATAAACCTCAACTTTTATTATTTGTTGTTATAGTGGCAATAGAAATACACAATAACCAAATACCCAAGAACCATAATAGTATGGTTCTTGAAATACAGCCCTCTGACAGACAGACGGACGGACGGACGGACGGACGGACAAATGGACGGACAGCGGAGGCTTAGTAATAGGGTTCCGTTGGTTATCCTTTGGGTACTGAAGCCTAAAAATAACTTTTATACAACGTGTATAACAGAATAAACGCAATACCTCTTAAGGGGTAAATGTATCAATATATCAACTCATCATTATGAACAACTTTGACTTAACCCCGACATCGTAAAAAAAATGAATGGAGCAGTCGATTTTAATTGCGATTTCAGTATTTTCCCATTGTGAATATTGTTCATAATGATGATTACAATGAGTCCTTAAGAGGTAATGCGCCCACCAAAGTTGCTATAGGTACCAACATTTTACAGGAACTTCAACTAGTAACCGCAGACAATGTGTAATTGTGTACCCTATGCTTTGATTATATAATGTACCCTAAGTTACTCATTAAACTTGAGTCAATGTGTAATGTGCTAGGTTTCATTAGTTCGCACAAAAGTGTAACTAGGTCTGTTCGATGAATCTATATAGGTACTAATATATAAAGCTGAAGAGTTTGTTTGTTTGCTTGAACGCGCTAATCTCCGGAACTACTGGTCCGATTTGAAAAATTATTTCATTGTCAGATACCTAGCCCATTTATCGAAGAAGGCTATTACTATTATTTATTTATTTCAGACAAACCCGCTAAAACCAATAGGAGCGGAGCAGACGAAGGGGCGCGGGTCAACTAGTAATTTATATGGGAGCCAATTTAATAATACCTATTCTCGCCTTGGACTGTAATTACGTATGTAAAGCGGTTCCTGGCTAGTCTTTGGTTGTGGTAACAATGCAATTTAATAAAGAAATTACGTGGCCGTTACGCGAGAGTTAAGTACTTACTGAAGGATTTTTTTGTAAATTGAAGGTATTTTTTGTTAAATACCAAATGTTTGGGACATAACTGGGTACACAATTATGGCTTTTATTATTTATTTTAATCTACCTATATGTACAATATTACAACATGGGCAGATGGATGATGATGGGTGATGGATGATATCGCTGAATAATATGTAGATACTCGCTTTCAGTAAGTACTAACTTTTACCCGCGGCTTTGCTTCCATGGAGTATCTCACAGGTGCCAAGTTTTTTTTGGGATGATTAGGGGTAAAGCTTTTGGTCCCGGCTGCTACTTTGACAATCATTTCGGGTAGTCGGAAGCCAAAAATGTGACACCAGTTTTGCCACGGAGCATCGTGTTACCCAGATTCTGTGGCCGTGGTAGTCGCGTAGACAGTTGCAACATGTAAAATGCTGGCACTCAGCTGCATCAGGTTAAAGCATGCCACATGGGAAACGGTTATTCATTCAGTTTGATTGGATATCAGTCATCATCATCATGCTGGACATAGGGCTCCCCCAAAGGGTTGCCATAATCGCTACGCTTGGCAGGCGAGTTACAATCGCAGTGTATGGTGTTGCGTTTTACAGAGAACGCTGCTGCCCATTCTCTGGCGAGTCCCTTAGTCGCCTCTTACAACACCCACGGAAAGTGATGGGTGGTGTTATTCTTTTACGGCACCCTACGGCACCGACCGACACCATACGGCATAAAGCATGCCAACCTCAAAATATTTGGGAACAAATTATTCATTCAGTTTGATTAAACATCAGTACTTTTAGAGATTATTAAATCCATCATCTGCCTGCCCTTTCCTAACTATATTGGGGTCGGCTTCCAGTCAAACCGGATTTAGCTGAATACCAGTATTTTACGAGGAGCGGCTGCCTACCAGACCTCCACAACCCAGTAACTGGGTAACACGGTACTTCATGGCAAGACTGGAGTCAGATTACCTGGCTTCTGACTATCCATAACGACTGCCAAAGATCTACAAATGACAGCCGGGACCAACGGCTTAACGTGCTCTCCGAGGCATGGAGGAAACTCGGTATGTTGTGATGGTCACCCATCCACCGACCAACCTTGGCAAGCGTTGCTTAACCTTGATGATTGAGCCGTGCGGCTGTTATTATCTAGCAAAGAGCTTCTTACTACATAAACAATGAATATAGATACCTCTTTTTAATAAGTTAACGATGCATACACGTTGCCATTTTTGTAGTCATTTGAATTATTGAAAAAATATATTATTCATTATCATGATGCATGACGTAGTTTGAAACACCCAGGGGCGAGCGGAGTCGAGCCTGTGTTCCAAGGACGGCGCGGAATGGAACGGCGGCATTGTTTTGATACGTAAACGTCATTACCAGGGTGTTTTATAATTCTAATAGATTATATTTTATTTTGATTGTACTATTATCTTAATGAATAATTAAAAGAAAATATCGCGCCTAAAGGTAGTTTATATCGGGTACATAAGGTGGTATAGTTTGCCGTATGGTGTCGGCCGGTGCTGTAAGGTCCCGTAAAAGAATAATACCATCTCATCACTTCCCGTGGGTGTCGTAAGAGGCGACTAAGGGACTCGCCAGAAAATGGGCAGCAGCGTTCTCTGCAAAACTCAACACCATACACTGCGATCGCTAACCTGGTGCCATGTACAACTTAGTTTAGATCAAACTTTAACTAAAACCACCTAATTTCCGCCAGCAAATCCTTTCCGAAGCCCTAGTGTAAAACAATATTAAGTCAAGCAAGCAAAAGTTTGGTGTTTAGTCTTCAACGTTGCGCGAACTTCGAAGATGTTATAATATAATGCCTAATCTTACATGTGAGATAGGTAAGTGGATAGCGATAATCGTGATTGAGACTATCACGTTATACCTCAAAATTATGCTTCCATATTGGTTAATAGAATCTAGAAAGGAGATGTTTCAAAATGGGCCATGTCTATGTACATTACCTCATAAAAAAGAGAAAAATCCGTAGAATTAGGGAAAAATACATTTAATTCATTTAAATGTTTACTGTGGTGGTAATTAATTGATGTTTATAAACTACTTTTATCGATTTTCAACATGGCGTCGCACCGATTTAGTTCCAGATCATAGAAAAATAACTGTCAGCTGTCATAACAATGTCACTTCAGTCACTTTCGTCTCGTTGCCGGTAAATAAATATGTCAGAAATAAATGTCAAACGTCATTAATCAATCAAAATGACAGCTTACCGCCATGACGGGTTTATGTTGCGTGTTGCAATTTCAAGTGTAATTTATTTTGTTTTACCAGCAAACAAAGCCATTTTAAGGAAATTGGACAGTTGAGATCTGTTTTAAATATATTTCTCTATTTTTAAGTATAGTGTACAAGGACATGGCCCAGGGTCCATACATTTTGGAACATCTCCTTATAATATTGTTAAGTATTTTTGAATGATTTATCATCCTAATCCATAAAAGTCTTCCGTTACTGAGAGATTGAGTTAATGACCGCTGACAATGCATTATAATTTGCATAATGTATAATTATTATAGCTTTAATAAAGCTGAAATTTGGCATATAGGTTCCAGGGCAGTGTAAGGGAGCATTAATAGAGGATTTCTTGAAATTCCTACGGGAACGAAAAAAAACGGGATATGCGCGTACAAAGTTGCGGGAAAAAACTAGTCAATATTTAAACTCTCCCGTTATTGAGTGATTGAGTTCTCAGTTCGAAATTTTCAGTTTCGGTTGCGCGTTGTCGATCAGTCATGACCGACAACGCGCAACCGAAACCGAAGGCTTTAATTTGGCGTGTAGGTTCTTTGGGGTGTGTAGGGCAGCACTAAGAGAGGATTTCCCGAAATTCCTATATGCGTATACGAAGTCGCGGGGAGCAAAAACTAGCAAATATTTATAAAAATCTTCCGTTACTGAGTGATAGAGTGTCTGACAGACAATGCACAGCCGTGCCGTGCCAACTACTGGTCGTGATCATAATCTGCCTAGCTTTTTACCAATTATATTGGGGTCGGCTTCCAGTCAAGCCGGATTCCGCTAAATACCAGTATTTTACGTGGAGCGGCTACCTGCTAGATCTCCACAACCTATTAACGGGGTAACATGGTACTTTATGCAAGACTGGAGTCAGATTTACTGACTACCGAAACTACTGGTCGTATAAAGCTGAAATTTGGTATACATTCAGTCAAAAAAGTATCGGGAATGGATGATTTGTCTGTTAACCATTTTGGCGCGGAGTTTGAGTTGCATCTGTTATTTATATTAAATACAGTGCTGGTTTTAGTAATATCATATATAGTGTGTATTGCGAATTTCATAATGGACAAAAATATCGAACAGAGAGTTTGTCTTAAATTTTGCATCGCCAATGGAAATCCGTGTTTGGAGTCACTGAAAATGTTACAGAAGGCTTACGGTGAATCGACTTTATCAAAAACTCGTGCTTATGAGTGGTTCGAAGCGTTCAAAAGCGGTCGAGATGTGATGGAAGATTTGCCTCGCTCTGGTAGGCCGTCAACGTCTGCAACTGAAGTTAACATCGCAAAAGTGAAGGAAATAGTGACTGAAAATCCCCATTCAACTCTGAGAGAGATAGCCGCCGAACTTTCTGTATCTCACGAGTCGATCCGTACCGTTTTAACTAATCATTTGGGTATGAAACATGTTGCTGCTCGGCTAGTCCCTTGATTATTGTCCCTAGATTGAATTTTCTCCAAAAATTCAATCGCATGAAAGTCGCTGAGGACATGCTAGAACGAGTCAGTTCGGACCCAACATTCATGAAACGCATTGTTACTGGTGACGAGACGTGGGTTTACGAGTTTGACATGCAAACTAGTCAACAAGCTTCGGAGTGGCGCCTTCCAACTGAACCGAAACCGAAAAAACCACGCCAAAGTCGATCAAAAGTCAAAGTCATGTTGACTGTTTTCTTTGACTATCGCGGTGTTGTGCACTCTGAATTCTTACCGGAAGGTCTAACGGTAAATAAAGAATATTATTTGAGCGTTATGCGGAGTTTAAGAGATCAAATTCGACGAAAAAGGCCAGATTTGTGGAAAGAAAATTCTTGGATTTTGCACCACGACAATGCGCCTTCGCACAAGGTTATCATTCTGAACGAATTTTTAACCAAACACTCAACAAATACCATCCAGCAACCACCATATTCACCAGATATGGCTCCTGCTGACTTTTTTCTTTTTCCTAAACTCAAATTACCACTTCGTGGCACCCGTTTTCAATCGATAGAAGACATAAAGGAGAATTCGCGGCGAGAACTGAACTCAATTCCGGAAGCAGCGTTTAAAAAATGTTTTGATGAATGGATTATTCGTTGGCGCAAGTGTATCGTTTCTAAAGGAGCATACTTTGAAGGTGATAAAATAAATTTGGATGAATAACAGACATTTTGTGTATTATTGATCTTTTTCCGGTACTTTCTTGACAGAGCTTACTATACGATATTACGACTACATCCCAAAAAAGCTTTTTTGGGATGTTTAAAGGAGGATTTCCCAAAATTCGGAAGCGGGAAAAGAATATGCGCTTACGAAATCGCGGGCAAAAGCTATTATATAAAAGTGCTCAAGAACTGAGTGGCTAATAAAACCAGCGGATCCTAATTCTTGGTCTTAGACTCCAATTAAGAAACTTTACCGAAAAAAAAGCCCATTCGTTACAATTAATAAAGACAACTCGAGCTCGCATTAGTCTAGCCTTGCGACCTTCACTAAAATAAATATTTTTCATCAAGAACACTTGAACATAAATCTATTTTAAATACGCTAAGTATTTGATCCCTCAACCTTTCTGAGACTAATATTCCAGGAGCCAATTTCAATTTAAAAACTGAAGATCCAGATAGTAACCATCGGGGTGCGCTTTGCACAGATGGGTAGTAACTTGTACTATAAAATACTTCAATATTGCGGCCGCGAGAGCTATAAATCTTTGAAGATCTAATCTTGAGACTGACGATATCTGATTACGTCAGAAAACGGCGCCGGTTACTGCTGTCTTTATTCAGTTTATTCTAGACTTTAACAGCGAGGTCTAGATAATGATATCAGCCTGAAATTTTCCCAATTTTGAAACGGCAAAAGCAAAAGGCCCTTTTCATTTATTTATTTAAATACTATGGAAGACTTACAGCTAAAACATAAAGATCGAGTTAAGTGAATTAGACTGTTAGCCAATTACTGCTCTACTAAAATACAGGGAAAATCTAAACTAGTAAATTCTACGGTAAGTAAGTTACTAATCTATGGATATACAGAACAAATTACTGCGTTAGTAATATCTACCGATACTACAGCATAGCTACAATGGTCACACTGCGTTACAACCAGCATGATGTTCAAATGAACTCCATGAAAAAGTTTTGGCTTAAGCACTTCTTGGCTGAGGACTCACTAGTTAGGAATCGACCTATATTATTATGCGAAGATATGAGCATTGATGTCAAAGGTGGTGCCTCACTGATTGTTGACAATTCAAGTCAAGTTTTCCACGATTCTGACGTAATCGGAATTCCGCATAATTACTAAATTGCTCAGTGAGATCACGTAATAAACTCCTCTATATCTTATTCCGAGTTTTCGCGGAACCCCTCGCAATTTCTTGTCAATATAGAATACGCGCTCACGGTGACATAATCATACATATATCTAAATATATACTGTATAAATATAACTTCGCTCATTAAGACGAGGGGAGGCTGACGCACAAATGACTTTCAAACCTGTTTGCAATCATCGCAATAACACAGAATTTAATATTTGCCATGTTCTCTGCCGTTGACTTACAAAATTAATTTTCCTTTTAGAATAGTAAAGTGCAAAACTTATTCGGAATATTCCTCTTCCAAAAATATTTTCTGAATAGTCGTAGTCTCAATGGCGATATTATTTACGAGCTCTGTAATTCCTTCAAGGTTGGAATAAATCAGACATTTTCCCAGTTCTTATTCGATAAAAACTTTCATACATTTCTAGTGTTCCGTGCGGACGCTGGAAATCCGGTACATTTGAATCAATTGGGTTTCTTTCTAGCTCGGGATTTATATCTTACTTTGTGGTCTGAAGGATGAATTGATACGAATTAAGAGTTCAATCGTTTCTTCGGTCTATTGACACAGCAGTTGTGGGTTCATGGACTTTCGGGGATAGGAAAATTTTGCATACATACGTAGGTACAAAAAATAAGGCGTCGCGTTATAATTAAGCTCGATTTAGGTTAGTGATTTTTCTTTATATGAATATACCTTTTCCCTGCAATGAGACAGTTGCAGGCCGGTTATATAATTTTTTTTTTTTAGTACCACAAAGTAAACGGTGTAAAACCCTCATATTAGGTATATAGGGTTACTGGTAATTAGTGACCGATATTTTACCTAAATACCCAACCGTTTTCTTGATACTACAGTAAGTCAAAGAATGGTATATTTGTAACATCCCCGATTTATTAGCTTTTATTTCTAGCGAAGGCATTTCTTAGTACGGAACACTTTTATCACAATTTCGGCGACCCGTCCAGTTCAGTAATTGTGTTATTGGAACTTCGCCGAATGATCCTGGAATATAAATTGTGGGAACTGGGTCGATACTCCGTGTTTTTTATGAAAAATGTCTGTAGCGTATTAACTAAACGCGTTTGACAAAAATGGTCTTTTGGCTCGCTGATACAAATTAATCCTTTGAGCCGCGGGGGTTTCTGAAAGGTTATGAGTACTATTTATCATAAAATATTGTTATGTAGATACTGTTAGAACATGGGTAAATAATAACAGCCGTACGGATCGATCTTGAAGGGTAAGCAACGCTTGCCAAGGTTGGTCTGTGGATGGGTGACCATCTTAACATAACGAGTTTCCTCCGTGCCTCGGAAAACACGTTAAGCCGTTAGTCCCGGCTGTCATTTGTAGATCTTTAGCAGTCGTTACGGATTGTCAGAAGCCAGTAAATCTGACTCCAGTCTTGCGAAGATGTACCGTGTTACCTAGTTAATGGGTTGTGGAGGTCTGGCAGGCAGCCGCTCTACGTAAAACACTGGTATTCAGCTAAATCCGGTTTGACTGGAAGCCGAGCCCAAAATAGTTGGGAAAAGGCTAGGCAGATGATGATGAGATACTGTTAGAACATATTCCATTCAGGACTGATTTTGTAATCTCTAGATTATTTTATTTGAGGAATAAAAATAAAATCGTTAGATCTTTTAGTTAAATTCTTGGCAAAGTAATGTATTGATCTTAAAAATGTGTACTTACGGCTTATTTAAACATCGCTCAAAAAATATTTAACCGTAGTACCTATTGTTCTAGAGACTGTAAATTGTGTAACCATTATTTTTATGTGTTCACGAAAGCCGTAAAAACTCTCTGGTGAAAGGGGCCTCCTCATATATCACGAGTGAAATATGTTGAGGTGCCACACTGGAAATACCTTCCTGAGTACAGCTACAGTAGCATCCCTCTTGCTTTATTTTCTAGGGGTTTCCAATTCGTAGACTGGACAATTATAGCGCTATTTATAAAAAAAAAAACTTTGTTACCATACGCTTAGTAGAAAAACTAATTAGTACATTCTTTGTCAAGTTTTCTTTAGACATTTTGAAAGAAGATTATGATTGGTTTATTTTTTGTGAAATGACCTGTTTACCATTTAAACTAATATTATTATTGTTTGTTTATCTGTTTGTTATAATCTTTGGAAGCAATCAATACTTCGAGAGATTATCACAAAATTACAACAACAACAAAACAAGGATACGAAAACGCTGAAAGATTTTGAAAATTATTATAATGAAAGAAAGCTTTGCCACCTCTAAAAACCACTGTTTTTTTTTCTCAAATTAAAGCACGAGCTATGCGGCGGGAAAGCTAGTATTATAGTAGCTTTCCCGCCGCATAGATGTGTTAAGTATTTACATTAAATACAATTCATTTCATTTCAAATTAGATTTACAAGTCTCATAACACACAAAGTACAGTAATGACAGTTGTCATTATAACTGACAGAACAACCCCCATTGAAATATAATGAACTAACAATCCGCGTTCATTGTTGAAAAAATATTTTCCAATGTTTGAAGAAGGCACTTTGCTTGTAATTTCGCGAAGACTAAGTTACGAGAGTGCTAGTGGTTGAAATAAGCTTCGAAGCAGCGGACGCAGAACAAGCTGAGAACTTGGCTTGATTCCAATTAATTTTTGTTAAAACAATTGTTCGTATCTGGATTTGGAAACACTACAAGATCGAGATATTGTTTTAAGTGGTTTTAAAAGATAGTTTATTGGATAAGTTGTTTATTGGGCAAGTTTGGTAAAAAGTTTCTTGGAAATGTAAGAACATCAAGGATTTTATAAGAGGATAGACTAAAGAGGAATAACACTTAATCCCAGCACATGTACCTAGAAGCACAATCAGGTAAGGTAAAGTTAATCGCAATAAATATCTGAAGCCCAATTGCACAACGAGATATTTTTAAATTCAAGTTGGTTTTAACTCGGGATCATTAGGCATGTTTGGAATATTTGTCATTATTTTGACCTCCAGAAATAGAAGATAAGCGTAGCTCAGGTTTGGTAAACCAACAAATAATCATGAGTATGCTAAAATTAATGAATAAATGTATCTATATGATCACGGTCACAGCAATTTCATTGTACCATATTCTTAATTGTTCTCTCTTTCTTTGTGATTGATGCTGTTGAGTAGTGTTTGTGTAATATTATTTATTTTTATTTAAATTCTGTTAAAAAGTAAATTTATCTTGAGCATTTCTTTTTTTCTCAACCTGTTTTCTCACATCTGGGCAAAAAGCAACGCCTTCCGTCCTTCCAAACGGCTCCGAATCGTCATGTCGTGTCATATTTTCTAATCCACCTTCACTCCTTTGGCAAACCTTGAGTTTGAACTTTTTAGACTAGGCTTAAGCTTAAAAAGTACAGTTTAAAATCTGTCCACTTGATTTGCTTTCTATTCAGCAGGTAAAGTTTTACTTTATATTCTTTTTTAAACGATAGCCCAACAGTTTGTCACTACTAATGCACAATCGTAATCCAACCCCTTAGCCGTCGCGACTTCAAACACTTAACAAACCTCATGTTGATACCTTGAATTTCATTCAACCATTCAACCCTTAGCAAGCTTACCAACATTTTTCAAAATCAAACCTTAACATGATCCGTTTAGAGTTGCTACTCCAAAGGCAACTTTTTGAGAAATAGCTGTTGTATTTACATTTCAATTACTTGATGTTTTTCTAGTTAAACGATGGGTTAGTGGGGTAATAAATGGATAGTTTATCGTGACAGTGAGATGTTTATCTTGTTTTTGAGGCTATTATGAGTAGTTCAGAAATAGCCTCTACTAGCTATTACTTACCCTAGACTTCGCGCGTGATGATCTAGATTTTTGCATACTAGTCTATAGGGTTAAACGCACTTTACGTAATTTTTTCGCAGCGATTTTTTATCGTGGTGCGCGCTAGACCTAACCGCTTGCACGGTCCATCTATTTCCTTGAACGGGAAATCTTCAAATGACTCCTTCATTTGAAGATTTCACACCAAAAACAGGGTTCATCTCTTTCAGTACAAGATTTTATCAAAATCGGTTCAGCGGTTTAGGTGTTTTCACACCTCACGTCACAAACAAACGAACGCAATTTTGCATCAACATATTACTTAGGGTTAGGGTTACTATAATTAAATTAATAATGTCTATTTCTTTATGTAATACTCCAAGAGACATTTTGGAAGTAATTACAGTGAGCTCTATAAAATATACTTTAACAGTACAGTGAGGAACCATTATAATTTGTCTCCTTGCCTAAACTTTTATTTATAGTTAAAGTCTAGCGGTTGAAGTCTTGAACACTTGAACTTCGACGCGACACCGAGTTCCTAGCCTGTTCATTTTGTACCAGTTGAATTTTGGGGAATGTGCGACAGAATTGCGGAATAATTTAATTCCGCCAAGCCCGTTCCATCATCGGACCACAAGACGAACGGCGATGTGCCACCGGTACAAGGTGGACATCCCACCCATACGCACAAAACGTTTTAGTAACACATTCATTGTGCGTACAGCTAAGGAGTGGAATTCCCTGCCGGAGTCTGTATTTCCAGATAGCTACAACTTGGGGAGTTTTTAAGTCAAGAGTGAATAGGTTACTTCTAAGCAGGAGTGCTCCATCTTCGACCGTATCACCGCATACCATCAGGTGAGATAGTGGTTAAACGCGTACTTATAAATAGTAAAAAAACCATACTATAATTTTACGATACCAGTCTATCAATACTCCTAATTAAAGACATGAATACCTATTGTTACTTCTTATTCTTTTATTTGTAGAAGCCTATACTCCATAAAAGATAGTCAACAAGTTCAGTTCATATTCATATTCCTAGTTACACATGACCGTATTGTCCGGTCCGGTTGCCTGAGCCGGACGGGAACGGATGCAAATCGTTTACGACTCAGTTCAGTCGGTGTCGTTTGTACGAGCCCCGTCAACGGGGAGCTGGATTCTAGATATCGAGAATGGTATTGATGTAAAGAGAAAATGATAAAAAAGAAAAGTATAGTTGGTGTGTTTAAAGAAACGGTTTGCAGTGCCTTACAGAGTTCAGGTGCTTAAAGTTACTAACATCTATGTTTTTAATTATTTAGTCCATCTGTAGATGTTATAGATTTTCGAAACACATTGAAAACGTATTTTATTTTTCTTTCCGAATCGATAAAAGAAAGAAAGAAAAAACGTTAATTCCACCATAAATGACGCACAAAAAATTCAAGATGAAAAAAAATAACAATAAACTAAAATTGACAAAGATCAAATGCATCAAAATTCACGATTGGGAGCCAGTGACACAGTATAAATATATACCAGTATAATGACTCGGCCCTCTCCTTGAAATAATAACCTACAGCCGCGCGGTACGGAAATACACCATAGGGCTGCCCGCCTCCAGTATTTTAATTTCATCTACTTGCCTACTTGACTTTCTTTCTATTTGTGATTGTAAATATAACACTGTTATTAAAAAATAATGAAAAACCAAAGAAATAAATTGTTAACGCCGAAGTTTACCGAACTCCAATTCTTACAAACTTCACCTACCTACTCAAACAAAATGCAAGAAACAGCTGAAATTTAATTATATGTAATGTCTTTTTCATCTTAGCTTATTCTTTCATCTCCATTACCTACAGCATGGAGCAACTCGAAATAACAATAGTTTGGTCACCTATCCGATGCAAACAATACCTGGTATCAACCATCGCATCGCGTGTGCGCTACCTATAGCAATCAAAACCTTTAAGTAAAATTTTGTAGTAGATGCTACAAAATTTTACTTAAAAAGTAAATTACTAGATAAGTACCTACAGTTAATTACTCATATAATCATTTCATAGTGATAGCTAAGTACAGAATGAGTCGATGGCCTTTTTTTTTTTTTTTAAGGATGGGAAATCGTCAAATGACTCCTCCTGCTTTGGGTGAAGCAGGAGGGAGTGTCAGACTCTTACTGACTAAAACCCATCCATGTTCCTACTAGTGCCCTTTGCGTTCCAGGGTACGGTGCCTCCTTCGAACGAAGTCCGAAACCTCAGCAGGCACTGGCCCTAGCGGGCCCCGTCTTTTGTGCTGACAGCTCTTTGAGGCGCGCGTGGAACACAGCGCGCCATCGACCCGGGCCTGGTTCTGATCAGACGGCAAGCCACCCAAAGCTCGCCGTCCGCAGGCCCGCGCCTACGGTGGCCGAGAATCGCCCTGCGACTCGCGACGTCCGGGGCGTCTTCTTCTGTTGCGGCGGCTGGGGCTTGAGGTTTCCCTCTCTCTCACACGTTCGGCTTCCTCCTTTGCTAGCGTTACTGCTTCGGAGAAGGAGGTGACCGCTTCCCATGTCTCCTCGCTGACGTGACGTGAGAGATCGCCGCCGCCGATCGCCTCGACGAGGACACGGCGGTGCTCCGCCCAAGCAGGGCAGACCTCCATGAGTCGATGGCCTAACCTATGAAACAACCTACATTTTTTTTATGCGAGCATAATATTTCGCTCGTGTGTCACTTTGTTTCACTTATTTATTTATGAATCCATGTATGTATTTTAATCGGTGGAAAAAGCGAACCTACAAATAAAAAAAATACTATCAATAAAAGAAACAAATTAAGTATGTAAGTACCAGGTAAATCTCTGATCATGAAATGGTAATCAAATGATATTTGAGTGCGTTATTGATAAAACCAAGCAACCAAAAACATTACAGTTTATTCTATAATTTTTCTTTTTCATTTTAAGTAAGTACTTGTACTTATTTCAAAACAAATACTCACAAATCACCCGCTTACTGCTTAGAAAACAATCCCACCGTTCGTTCGTCAGTGCAGCGCATTCGCGACTGCTTGCAGTTGGAGAGCAGATTCAACTCGAGGGCGTAGGTATGAGTTCCGACCGTTTGTATGAAGATACAATACTGTAGATATTATGATCGTGCCAGTGACGTCACTTGTTACAAAAAGGTTACTTTTACGTAAAAAAAACTTGTCAAATATTTTTTTTATCTAACTGACACAATTTTTTCAGGAAAATATCGTCTTTTAGGAATGCATAACATGAATAGACTGCTTCTAAAAGTACGAACGATTGTCTTGTAGGATTTCAGTGTTGGTCCCATAATAAAAACTTGTTCATAATACAAAGAGAACAATGATCCCTTTTCAGGTATTCCTAGTGTTTATTTATTTTATTTAGTAGTACCAATACATATTTACAAAAAAAGTTGCATAAATTGTACATTGCTCTGTTCTGTGCAAATATGTCAGTTACATGTGTACAGAACTTTTACATTTTAACATTAAATTAGACACAAAATTAACATTTTTATTGGTCATCATATCACATATAAAAACATATTATTTTATAAAAAAAAACAAAAGTAATTTCATTTGTTTCAATTTCATTTTAACAAATATAATGTATTGCAATTTTGCTTGGATTCAAATGGAATTAATTACATAATTATTAAACATATTGACAGTATTTAATAAAAATAGTCAATATTTCATCAATTCTGCATCGTACATGCAATAACTCCACTTGTGTTTTCTGGGAAACGTTTTGTAAGTGCGTTTACCTATCATATCCATATTTTACCATTTATATCTAATCCCCAAATAAACAAGGGATAAACCTGTACTCACAATTGTTACGATGAATTTTGTGTTGGGAAATCCAATTGTTTCCCAGAATAGGGAATCGATTGAAGCACCCAAACAGTGTTTTTACGAGGTTTTATGTAACTGGCCTTGTTTAGGTAGATCAACATTGATAAGTCCGCTAGTCATATCCTAATCTATAAAATCTTCCGTTACCTACTGAGTGAGTGAGTGAGTGACTAACAGACAACGAAACCGAAACTACTGTTCGTAGAATGCTGAAATTTGATATGTAGCTTCCGTTACACTCCGTAACGGAAAAAAAACCTTCAAGAACGAATAGAGGATTTCTTGAAATTCCTACGCGAACGGTATAAGACGGGATATGCGCGTACGAACTCGCGGGCGAAAGCTAGTAAAAATATAGTGCGAACTCAAAGTCAAATAATTTATTTTAACACGTCCATGAATATGGTTCACATATTGCAACGGAATTTTAAATCAGATATCCACAACCGATTGAGCTAAAATTTTGCAAACACGTTTGGCTTAGATGACAATACGCGGTTAGTGCATTTTAAATCCATTACCCATGGCAAATTATTACACTTCTCTATGAACAACTTAAGACTTCCTAGACTAGAGTCAAAAGCAAACCCGTCTCTAGAAAGAAAATAAAATAAAAATATTATGTTTGGGTGGGTTACAGCTATTAATACAGAGGTAATAGTAAGCTAATTCACAACAAGCCATTTACAAACCTCCACAGTTAACAATAGAGTAGGTATTGATATGCAGTTGGAAAATTAATTAACTATGACTACTACTGAGTTTAACATAAAATGAAGTACCTGCATAGGTAGAAATGTGCAACCACTATTAGAAAATATACCAACTACAAACTACAAAGAAAGAAATGATCTAGGCTCATTTTCAAATTGCCTTACAATCTCATAAGACCTAGCTTCTGCCGTTTTATTAGGTCCCGTGTAGGCCAGAGCTGGGCAAAGGTATCCCTTCCGATGGTCACGATTTCGAGCCTCCTCCTTCCAATTTAAAAAAAGACATCCAGGTTGAACCGCTATCTGCTTCGCGGTCTGCCTAGGTGATTGACCGTGTATCGTTATTTGTAACTAGCTGCTAACTTGCGCAACTTCGTCTGCGTCAGATTTTTCATGAATGCTCAACTCCTATTGGTTGTAGCGCTATGTTTTATAACCTACAGCCTAATTCAATAAATGGGCTATCCAATACTAAATAATTTTTCAATTAAAAACAGAAGTTCCCGAGATTAGCGTGTCCAACCAAGCAAACAAACTCGTCAGCTTTATGCTATTAGTATAGATAAACATAGCAACAAAAAACTGTCCAAAATATAAAAGACAAAGATGATCTTAAACCCAAAAAGAATCGAAGAAAAATATCCCACCTTTTTACTTCGGCACTCAATAACTAAAATGTCCTATAACTTTGTAACTACACGGAACATACCTTAAATACCTCTGTACGATCCAATATGGCGGTTTTATTGGTCGTTCTGTCCCGATAGAAATCTATAAATGTGTTTTATTGTCTTGCGAGCTGACACGGTGTATTGCACGGGTATTTGTTGTAATATTCCTGTTTAAAAACACCTTTGTGCGAATGATTATGTTTTAGTAAAAATATGATGGTTGTTTTTGGAGAAAACGCTATTTAAATAATTGTCATTCTAACATAAAGTCGATCAATGAACTAAATAAGTCATGTTGATTTAAGACCTGTATGTTACCAGTTGAAAATTGACTTGATGGTCCCGTTAAGTTCAAGGATGTCGAGATTTTTGACGTCCGTTACGAATGGTCCAAAGCCTTAGGCTGACTTTCCACTGGAGCGGATAGGAGAGGAGCGTAGCGGAGCTCAGGGATTTGCGAACTAGTTTAAATTAAAATTCATGCAAAATCATGAAGCGGAGCGAGGAACACCGGAGTGTGAAATCGCCCGCTCAAATTACTCGTCAAATCTAACTCCGCACAGTGCGCAACGCCAATCCGCACTACCTTGCTCCTCTCCGCTGCCTAGCTCCGCGTCAATGGACATGCAGCCATATCCGACTGCCAGCCTTGCCAAGAGATATCGTGTTACTCAGATACTGGGTGAAGGCAATACTGGTATTCAGCTGTAAAACTCGTATCCAACCCTTACATAGTTGTGATGAAGCCAGGCAAATTTTTTTATCAGAAAAGCTCTAGAATTAAAGAATACTTAAGCGGTAGTTAAACAAAGCTCTAGCTCTATTTGCATGATAGAACCAACATTCGCCGTACAAGTCAAATTTCACCTACACAATTCATTCCTGATCACCAACAAACACATAATCACTTATTTTATTTCCAGCCATAATTTCATGTCATCCGTATACTCAAACTGTCAGCTTATGTCAATAGGACGGGTGTAACCAATCGATAGGATGTGTGGAGTCACAGAATAGATGGACACAGAAGACTAACTGCAAACAAGCGAAAATTCACGCACAGATATCCACAGGGTTCGCGTATGACAGTACCGTCACCCAGAATAAGATCACGAATGATTTTTCCACTATGCGAAGCGTAAAGAAGTGTCAGACTCTTACTGACTAAAACCCATCCTTGTTCCTTTTTTGTTGTTTTTTTTTACTATTGATAAGCACGCGCATGACCACCATTTCACCTGATGGTAAGTGATGATGTGGTCGAAGATGGAGCACGCTTATCTAAAAGTAACCTATTCACTCTTGATTTAAAGACTCCCAGGTTGTAGCTATCAGGAAACACAGACTCCAGCAGGGAATTGCTAGTGCTATTTGCGTTCCAGGGCCGCGGTAACTCTTTCGATTAAATTCCGCAACCCGAATAATAACAGCCGGATATAATACGGGTCCATCTTCAATGTTAAGTACTACTTGCCGAGGTATGTCCGTCATACCGGAACCTCTCCGTACCACGGAAAGCATGTTACGACGATAGTCCCAGCTGTCATTTGTAGATTTTTGGCAATCATTACGGATGGCAGAAACCTTATAAGTGTCTGAACCTATCATGCCGAGAGCTACAATAGTGTTGCTCGGTTACTGGGTTGAGAAAGTGTGATAAGTTTTCTCTCATTTAAAAAACTGACATTCAGCTGAATCCGGTTAAGCTGGGAGCAGGCCCCGACATAGTGGAGAACACTCTTGGTTGATGATGATTAGATCACCTTTAATCCGTATTTTCACTTGTTGAATCAGAATCAGAAGTAATTTATTCAAATCAAGCTGGATGCCTGCAGCAGCAGCTGGCATCCAGCATTCATCTTTTATGCTGGTTCTACATAAAGACAATCCCCTAAAACGCCCGCCCGTCACCACTTTCTATTGTTTTGACTGGGAAGAAGAAGTGGCCCAACAAACTCGCCAGCAACACAACTATTAATAAAGCTGGCTTTCTGCTCGTATCTATTCCATGTCAATAGGTAGGGCGGACTGACGTCCAACCGGTCATTATAACCCGTCCCTCTATTGTGGGCAAAAGAGGATTATTTTTAGACGGCGGGAATGTTTGAGTAAATGTTTTCCTTCCTTTGAGGGAAACGTAGGTATTTATTGAGTGTTTGGGACTGAAAATATTTGAAACGTTTTCTGAGATATTTTGGAACGGTCAAGTAAGGAATTTTCAATAGTTTTAGATCACTATGTTTGTCGGATCTCAGTTATTTTAAGGAATTATTTTCTAAAATAATTTTATTTTAGAAAATAATTCCTTAGTGGACTAGATCAAATTAGGTCGACACTCGGATTTAAAGCCTAATGAGTTTTACTCCGATCGTAACTATTTACGCACCTAAATAAGGTGATTGTTAATTATTTTGATAAGAGTTATAAGACTATTGAAAAGCAGCTCATAACTAGGTATAAAATCTTGTTTATTAATCCTACAATTTTATTATGTACCTTATCAGAAATAATCGTATTCAAGTACCAATCATAACTAAGTCTTTTTCAATTAGCACCAAGGACCAAAACGATTCCTAAATAATTAGCCAAAAACCAACTATCCAATTACTGTTTCCATCCACGAACGAAAAAAAAAATATAATGTAGTGAAAATATCTGCCATATAACATGCTCCCCACATCTTTATAACTTCCTTGGCTTTAAAGTGCCACCTCGCAAGACCCCACGCACATAGAATCACTCGTAAAAGCCGAAAAGCCGCGACAGTTCAACGTACTTGCGAACTGAACGTTAGGGACACTGAGCATTTGAGTACAGAAGCTTGAGGTGCCTGCGAATGTCTGTATTTATGTCATTAGGGATGTTCAGTGTTGAATCTTATGTATGTTTTGATCAAATCATTAAAGCTATGGTTACTGATAGCCCAAAACTAAAGTGGGAAGGGCACATCAGGTTCTGGAATAGCAAACGCGTAATGGGGGTCACAGCGTTGAAAGACCTTATATGAATCGCCGTTGGAATCTGTTAGATGCAAGATGCATAGGAACGAGTTGTGGCGATATTTGGAGGGAGGGGAGGCCTACGTCTTGCCTCGGCTTTGTATTGACAAAGAGTGTATAAAGAGTGGGCTGCTATTATTTAAGTAATCTAATAGTTGCTCTTAATAAAATCACTATATTCTGCGAACGGAAGAGTTATAAAAAACCACAAAAATATTATAATTATTTGTTTTTAAAGAATATTGCGTACATTGAGCAGGTTTTTTTTAAGGATGGGAAATCATCAAATGACTCCTCCTGCTTTGGGTGAAGCAGAAGAAGTGTCAGACTCTTACTGACTAAAACCCATCCGTGTTTCTCCTAGTGCCCTTTGCGTTCCAGGGTACGGTGCCTCTTTCGAACAAAGTCCGCAGCCCCAGCAGGCACTGGCCCTAGCGGGCCCCGACAATGAGCAGTCGCGATTCTATTTTGCTATCCATGCACGTTCAATTTTTCTGGTGTCACTACATGTGGGCCTTCTATACCATCTTATTCAATGGCCTTCAGTCAGAAAGTCACGTTTGCCAAGACTTTGCTGAGCGAATATTCACAGCACATCTCATAAATAAGGTATCACACTCAATAAATGTTATGGATGAGCAGAGTTCGTGCTATGTGGGTATTATAATAATATGCAAGTGGGTACTAGCAAATGTATACTGTATTTTTAAAAAGAATCACAAAAACTTACAACACGAAAGTGAAATAGTTTTTTCTCAAGTGTTCTTAGAAAAAAATTGAACAAACAATTGGAAATCTTGGGATCAAGACCACCGATTTCTTGTTTTATTTCTTGAACTACACAAAATAAACATTTTCATTCCATTTACGAAGAAAAAGAAAATCTTGATACAGCAGCCAACTAAAAAAATTAAAATTTATTTCAGTGATACTTCTACAGTTTTTTCAGAAATAAAACTCAATATTTATATTTCAAGGTAAGTAAAGCAACGTCAAATCAAAGAAAAATATGGTCGTACCAAGCGATGTATTTATTACTGTCGCAAAGCATAATATACATTGAATTATTCATACGCTTGTCGCTGAGTCGTCCCGTACTTCAAGAGTAATGGAAGACCGACATGTGAAAATATCGTACGCTATGTTGGGATTCAGTTATTCATAAGTCGGAGAGCAAGACTGATTTGTTTGTCCTTGGATTTTTAAGTAAGTTCAATGTCCTTTGGGTAAGCTTTTGAAATCTTGAGAAAGTAGATACATAATTTCTACGTGAATGATTTGGCTTAAAGCTACTTGTTTTTAAATATACATGGACTTACTAGCGACTGGACTAGCGTTTGTTGAGGCTTCGCTCACATGAAAGTTAAAAACTTATCATCATATTAGCCGAAAGACGTCCACTACTGGACATAGGCCTCTCCCAAGTGTCGCCACAACAGCCGGTCCTGTGCATCTTGCTTCCATCGGCTATCCGCGACAAACTTATGTTAGTTACACTGTACAAAGGCGCATTTAATTAATGCCTTAAGCATTTTCTCCAGTTGATTTTAGAATTATCAAACAAGAACATATCTAGAAAGTGAATGTCCTAATCTAGGCTATAGTCTACTGGCACCAGAACCGGTTTCACCCATCCCACTTTCCCGTTCCCGTTGGAATTTCGGGACGAATTATACATATAACCCTTCCTCTTGAATCACTCTATGTTTTAATGAAAACCGCATTAAAACTCTTGCGTAGTTTAAAAGATGTAAGCGTACAAATAAAAAAAGCAACTTGGTTTAATACTATGTAAAGATATCAAACCTTACAGAATTTCATATATATAATAGTAGGAGGATTTGCTCAAGGCTAGAAAAAGGCAAGAATATAAACAAAAATAAAGCCTTCTTTATTGCAGCTACGTTCTTGTAATACCTGTCCGACATTACAATAATAAAATATTCAGAAGAACTTGTAGTAAAACTACAAGTCTTCGTGAACATCAAATTATTTGTTTTACCCAAGGTTGCGTGCGCAGTTCTCACTAAATCGAATTGCGGAGAGACAAGATAGTGCTTTTAGACATTTTAAGGGTAATTCCACGGAGCAACTGGCAGTAAATAGTTTTCTTTGGAAGGACCATTAGAAGAAACTTGGTCTTACGTGAAAGGTTTGTGGCAGTTTACCTATTAGGCTTGTACTCGAAATTGGGTCTATTTTATTGGTTTTAAGTAAAGTAGGCCGCACGACAGTGATTACAAAACCAATATGAAGTGGCCAGCTAGTATAGTGAAACTCCGTTATGTAATTACTCAGATTGATGTACTGGCCGGCTTCTGCACCTTCTAAATAACGCACAAACGGAATATTCTTTTTATTTAAACTTTTTTCTCATGTCATAGGTTTAAATACTATATGAAAGAAGTAATGTTAATCAGTGTTTAAATAAATACTTGTTTTAATAAAGCTGTAAGTCATATAGAGCTTTCTAATAACATGTATGTGTGGCGAGATATCTCGGGTAAAACAACAGTAGATTGAATATAACAAAAGACAGAAATAAGAAACCGGATTAAAACCAAAACGCTCAAAACGTCATTAATGTTAGAACAACATAAATAAACGTAGGACCGGTTTTGCGGATATTAAGACCATTCCAGGAAAAACACCACACACAGTGAAACACGAACACGTTTTCAAGAAACGTGTCCATATATGGTTCAGTAAGTAACACGGTTCTCATGCTCACAGAATGTGCTGACAGGAGACGGTATTCAGAGGAAATGTCTGAAATTGATGCAGTTCCAGCAGAGCTCATTGTTATTCATAGCTTCTAACCAACTACCCTCGCATGCTCGCCGTATAAAACTAAATTTAATTAACTTGCCGAGTGTCTTGCACTTTACGCAGCGGACTGCAGTTAGTTTACTCTCTATTACTATAACCTTTTACGTGAATGGAAACAATTTTCCGCTGTCCTAATTTTTTAAGAACCTATGTTTTACGCCATGGCATGCATATTTGAAGCTCATTTAAGCATTGTGTTCGCGAGGTTCATTATGATTAGATATTAATGTCACCGGATTATTTCAACCGCTGCGCCGATAGTTAATAATATGTCGCGTGAAATTGTTAACTCATGCTTCTCAATAAAACACGCACATATTGCAAACTATTTGATTTGTCTGTGATTTATTCTATTTAAAACTATCTGTTCATGTATCGAGGTATTTTTTTTAACAATGGTAGATCCAAGCATTACGTACTGAATGTGACGCATGTCTTCCTAACTTTCATAAAATTATGTATTTTTTTTTTATATACGTCATGCTTGGCTTTCTCTTTTTTCTTCGACTAAGTTTTAGAAGTTGTCTTACTCGATATTAAATACTAAGACGTTTTTTATTTTATAATTTGATCATAAGTAAAATCTAGTACTCACCGCCTCAGTATGTACAGGATGCACAGCGAACAACAACGCAGCAAGTGCGGCGAACGGTCGCTGCAACCGAGCGATAACCGCACCGGTGCGAGCGACCAGCGCGCAACACGCAGCGTGCAACGCAACGTTGCACACGTGCCACCACCATGGCGAAAAGCCGCACAGTTTGTAGTTTAATCTGTAACAAGGAAATGGTAGGTAAATGAATAAAAATAGAAAGTAAGTATTTGGCACTACCTACTTAGTATAAACACGAGTTAATTATATCATCTCGTCAATTATCCACTAGAAATACAACGTGCAACAGAAGAAACGCCATAACTCTAAGAGGTCATTATAAACAACTTTTACCATAGACCAACCCCAAAATTGCGAAAAATATCAGCAATTCAGTACAATGTGTCGAGCTATGCAGTCGATATTTTTTCGCCATTTCAGTGTTGGTCCTGTAGTGAACATTGTTCATAATGGTGAATACAATGACCCCTTAAGAGATATTACATTTATTCTGTTGCTAATTGTATACCTAGGCATCAAGGAGCACTACATTATGCAGACTCGATGAGGTACCGAAAAATACTGATCGAGAACCACACTTTGCGAGGCCTGGCAAACGAACCCAGACCCACTTTCAGCTGTCATGCTAGATACAGCAACGCCACAGTCAGCAGTGTAACTAACAGCCAAACTGAAATATTTTGTCGTTGTCGGTCATTTGGTGTGTTAGATTCAGAATAAAAAGTAAAACAAACAAAACTCGTCAAAAGCTCACAAAATGTGAACACGGATGTCATATAACCCATTTCCATTTACAGTATTTTCATGGTTATGAACTATTCATAAAATGTTTTGATAAAATACAGCAGTATTTTTCATGTAAAGGGAATGGTAAAATGAAATCAATATTTCATAGCTGTATGAATTTGTTGGATGATATTAATAAAACTTTGACTAATTTTTTTTATACTTTTAATAGGGACACGTTTGATCACTATCTCACCTGATGGTAAACGATGATGTGGTCGAAAATGGAGCACACTTGCCTAGAAGTAACCTATTCACTCTTGACTTAAAGAATCCCAGGTTGAAGCTATCAGGAAACACAGACTCCGGCAGGGAAATCCACTCCTTAGCTATATGCACTATGAATGTGTTCCCAAAATGTTTCGTGCGTGTGGGAGGTGAAAGTCGCTCTGCATATGGTTGAGCGGTTAGGGTCGACTTTCAGTGTAACCACACGGAGCTGATTCATCATTCAGCCGAAAGACGTCCACTTCTGGACATAAGCCTCCCCCAAGACGGGGGGTTTGCCATAATCGTCACGCTTGGTTGGCAGGTGGATTGGCGATCGCAGTGTATGGTGTTGAGTTTTACAGAGAACGCTGCTGCCCATTCTCCGGCAAGTCCCCTAGTCGCCTCTTACGACACCCACGAAGTGATGGGATGATATTATTTTTTTACGGCACCCTACGGCACCGGCCGCACCGACCGACAATACGGAGCTGATTTTTACAAGTATTTATACCAGGTGCTACAGTATAAACCCAAAAGGCAGGGATGACTATTTTTTTTGGTGCTTGTGCCATTTTCATAAAAAAAAAGTAGCTATAAGATGCCACCAAAAAAATCTTGACTTGTTGATTCAATGGAAAAAAAACAACAGATGCTATTAATTTAACTCTTTTTTTAACTATAAATTTATAAAGCAATCTTGATGTTATCAGCTTTGTGTTTCTTTAAGTAAAAGTAAATGTTCAGTATGATTTCTGTTATATTATCAACAACAGAACTTTTACTTTCATCAAGATGCTAATTAATCTTTTAAATGCGTGCCCAAATTATTTTGCTACGTGCCACCACTGGCACGCGTGCCATAGGTTCGCCATCCCTGTCTTAAGGAATCCTTATACAGTGACGAGAACTAATTTGCATCATATTATTTAGTGGTTAGTGTTACAGAAATCCGCAACATTTCTCGCATACAAACAGTTTCCAAAATTCACAAAACAAATCCAAAACTATAACTGTAAGACAAAATATGCACTGTATAAAGCCGGAACACACAGGCTGCACAAAGTTACGTCGCGACTACGACGCAGGGCTCGTGCACAATGGGGCTAATTGTTTCCTCGTGTCCTGCCTTCAGGCTGAGTCGAGTCTTACATGCTTGTGTACTGAAACTTGACATCTTTGACCAAACACTTAAGAATGTAGGGATTTTTATTACAAAAGAAGGGGACTTTTAAAATATTTAAATTACCTTATAAGTCCATTTTTTTAAGGCAATAAGGCTATTCTGTCAATGTCTAAAATAATTTTAAAAATATAATCATTCAACAAAAGCAAGCCAATTATCAAATAAAAAAAACTCTTAATTTTAAAAGAACAGTTCCTTATTTGATTATTTTATTTTGGGAAACAAACAAATACATTCACACCATGATATAGAAAAAGGTTTTACAGATTACTAAATGTCAAATAACACGTAACCTATCTCTACCAAAATTCATTAAAATAGCTTAGCAAATCAGGCGTGAGTGAGTGGCTTAGCAATGGACCATTTTATCACCTACTCGTATCAACATTTAAAATGACACCATAAACTTGACATAAAAGCAGCCTCCTGTTCCTTGTTGCAGTCGTGGTTGGTTCCAAACCGCAGCATATTCGGCAAATATAATCTGTGAGATACTTGCTCTGTAATACCCAGAACAGGCAATATACGTAAAGTTATGGACACAAGCATGACAGCCAGGCGAGCACACAAAAGCTAATTGTTTCCTCATGTTGTGCCTCCGGCAGTGTAGCCATGTCCTTACTAGTTGACCGTGTTCACAAATTCGGGATATTATGGCGTGGTTAGATAATACGGAAGAACACGCACTGTGGTTGTACCGGATTGTAACGGGTCAGAAATTCCTAGTATTTAGTATTTTGATGTACTTTTCCATAAACAACAAGATTTTCATTCTATTAACATTATCTCGTCTGTAGTCCCTAGTTAGATAAACCGACAATATTGATATTTAATTTTATTCAGATCTAAGGACCATATCTTTTTAGAACTTCCACATTTTGTCAGTAAATGTTTTATGTCCCATGGAAAGGTGACGTAAATCCAACAGTAAACAGAAACGTTGGTTGCAACCAACGAGAAACCAATGTGATGTGTTTGTTTGTATCCGAAATATAATTTTAAAACAAATAGCACTGCTGGGACACAGGCCTCCTCTCGGTGAGAGGGAAAACAAAAGAAAACATTATTATTTTGTTAGTATTTAACGATGACAAAGGTTTTTCTACTTACTGAATGAGTAGGAAAATATAAAAAAAATGCTAAATTTATATCTACATAAGCATTGTTTTATGGATATCCTTTAAGAATGAAACCTGTATAATAAATTAAAAAATACCTAAATTGGATAAAAAGTTTTTTCGCAGGTAAAACTAAACCGAAATTTTAGAATTTTATCTGGAATATCGTACTGGGTACACATAAGTCAGAAAAGTCATTATAGTAAAGTGGGTAGATAATTGTTTAAGTAAGGTTTAGCCCTCAAGCGATTTTTTAGTCTGTATCCGAACTAAAACTGCAAGCGAAGCATCCATGTTTTCGCATTAATTTCGGGTTTTGCTGCAAAATGAATCCCCTTGAGCATAGGAGGTGAATCTACTGAAAACTATTTATGTACAGTCAACAAAGCTACTTGGAATAAAGGCAAAAATATTAATATTTCCACTGCACTGCCAATATTTATATCTAATGTGTGCATCATAACTTTTTAAGTTTATGTAATACTAACGACTGTGGTGTACTCATAAATTGTCTACTCAGCACAACATTGTTTATTAAAAGTAGTTGCAAATTAGCTGCCCGGTGCCTGGGTCACTGAGACCCTTGTAGATGATTTAGATATAGATAGAGAGTGCAGGGCTTTGTCTGTTAGAACTAATATGTTGGCTCGTAGGTTCGCGCGCTGTACTACGGAGGTAAAGGCTACGTTGTTTAGGGCATTTTGCCAATCGTTTTACACGTGTAGCTTATGGGTCAAGCATACGAAAAAAGCGTACGACACCCTGCGTGTTCTTTACAACAATGCTTTCAGGGCGCTGATGAAACTGCCTCGCTACTGTAGCGCTTCGGGTATGTTTGCAGACGCAAATATTGATGGTTTTTCGGCGATTATTCGCAAAAGAGTTGTCTTCCTAATGAGCCGCATACGAGGCAGTTCCAACAGCTAACTTCAGCTGTTCGCATGGAGGATGGATCTGGATCTGGATTGCCCAATAATGCGGTACTGGACAAGGCTGCATGTTGAGCACTCCGGATCCAGACCTAAATATAGACTGAGATGACAAGAGTGTGTGTACACACACACACTCTTGACATCTCAGTATAATCTTTTTGCTTTGTAATAATCGAAATGTATAATGTTAATTGACTCATAATTAATGATTTTTGTGTTATATAATGTTTTTAACTGTATTCATTTAAATTTATTCTTGCTTGTAAAAATGGACTTGTTCTGAATTAAAATGATTTATTATTATTGTTATCACACCACATTCGACGACACCGTTGGCGCAGTGGTTGACCGATCGGCTGCTATGATGCGTGGCGCGGGTTCAATTCTCGCACGGAATAAATATTTGTATGGCCTACAGATAGTTGTTCCCTGTCTGGCTGTTTGAATGTTTGTGAACGCAGCCACGATACAGGAGAAATTCCTAGTGGGGCAACGTTTTTATAAAAGAAACTAGTTGACCCGCGCCTGCTCCGCTCCTTTTGGTCTTAGCAAGATGTTATATAACCTATAGCCTTCCTGGATAAATGAGCTATCTAATACAGAAAGATTTTTGCAAAGCGGAGCAGTAGTTCCTAAGATTAGCGCGTTCAAGCAAACAAACAAACTCTTCAGCTTTATGATGTTATTTGATATTAATATAAATTATATTGGTTCTCAATAAATAGGTAGCAGCTTTCTGCATGTCAGCCAAAAGTGGCTCTAATAGGTATGGCAGTCGTTTGATGCAGCGTATCTTAGTACCCTTGGGCAATCCAATGTTCAATATAGTACACAGTTCAGCTTCAGCCAAAAGATTGAATAAGAGATTTTTTTTTATATAAAAAACGATACACACCCTCAAGAAATAATAATTGTGGTCATAAATAACATGAACTTTGAACAGTTTACTAACAAACATAAAAAGGCGATAGGTATATTCAGACGAAAAAAAAAACCTCAGTCAGTACATCGTCTTAACAAGACCTCGTTTAATGCGTTTAGTCATGTGAATAGGTATTCTCCGCAAACGTTTGAGGTTATACCGAGGACGTTAAAGAGAGCTTCTATATAGCCTTTATATAGCTCTTATGGCCTTGTAGGGCTTATGTGTAGACAGTGTCGTAAAGCGAGATGGTTTGACAAGCAATTTGAGGAACTGCCGGATTTTGTCAGTGCGAGTTTTTAGGTGAGAGACGGTCTGAAAAGGTTTTACGGGTTCGCGCTCTGAAAAAAATAATGATGAGATATTTCGTGAAGTTAGTTGGATTTGAGTGGGTGCTCTTACTGACGTATGAAGATTTTTGACATCGGAAAACGAATTCTGGAACTGAAACGGAGCTGGGTAGAACACCCCTGGCAAGACGCGGTGATGATAGACGGAGTATGGCAGTGACCGAGTGGCATCCGAGGACTGGAAGAAGAAGTTTGGGTCGGCTAGCGGACAGCTAGACATTGTTGCCATCGCGGGTAGAACCTGGATGAGGCTGGCATAGGCATGTGGGGATGGACACAAGAAAAGAGAGGCCTATTATGCTTAGCAGTGGGTGAAGTCCAGCTGTGGATGATGATGATGATGATTGGTGTTCTTACTTATGTATTACGTAATCGTAGAAGAAACACTTTTATTGTTGTTTGATGTCAAAATGTAGACAGTTTGGCTAACTGATATTATGTTTCTCAGCAAGGCTATACTTAGAAAATAAGTTGTTAATATTTTAAGTGATCAGAACCACAATAATAAAGTCATATTTACTTTATTTTTTAAATATTTATATTCGTTCTTTCTAACAACTAGTAGATCTGTGTAGTAATATGTGGATAATGCATTTGTCACCTCTAGTATCAATTTTTAACCTATAATGTTTACTTAATGTTACATTGCTGTTTGTTGTCCCTAAAATATATAAATAAATATTCTCACAGTACTAACGATAACACCAGTCAAATCTTTTTTGGACGATTGCCGCCATGTTTTTTGGACGACGGAGGGCCATAGGATATTAAACACTGCGTTTTATTTTAAAAAGACGTTTAAACGGCGTGATTTGGTATGGCATGTGGGATGCCATTAAGCGTCAATTTCAGTTGAGGCCCAATGGCAAACACGTGTGCCCACGACAACCCACAGGTTAATTTTAAACCGATATCTACATCATCATACGGCTTGAAGGACCAAAAATATCAATGCTGCAAGGCCTAACTATAAAACCAATACAAACATAACTCCCAACAATAATTGCCGTTCTTTTGTACTAAGCTGCATACTTAGCGGCATAATAGAGGAGGCATTACCGACCTGTCACTAACTGCATACAATTGGTTATTGCGGTGACACTAATGGATTATTGTTCTCTCTCTAGTGTACTCTAGGCACTACAGTAAACCGCTAAGCTGTGTTTACAACAGACTGGGTAGATTTGAATTGAGGTCACAGAAGATTTTATGCAGATTTTTTTGATGGGTTTGCTCTAGTCTAGATCAGAGATGACAGAGACAAAGTTAACGATGGAGCGAGCTTACCCAGAAGGAGCCTGAATAGGTAATGAAAGGCAATAAATTATTTCTTCATCATCATCATATCAGCCGAAAGACGTCCACTGCTGGACATAAGCGTCCTCCGGTCCTTTGCTTCACGCATCCATCGGCTACCCGCGACCCTCAACAGGTCATAAGTTCACCTTGTGAGAGGCCTTCTAACTTCCATTAATTGTTTAGTGGTTCCTTGGTCTTCGCCCAAGGGATAGTTGAAAATTATCCCAAGAGAAATTGCTCTTGGGATATAAAGAACCTTGTCTTAATCCATGGTATGATCTTCTTGTGTGCCAAGTTTAATTCAAATTTATTCAGCTGTTCAGTGATGCAGTGGTAACAAACATATATTTATATATTTATACTAATATATAAAGCTGAAGAGTTTGTTTGTTTACTTGAACGCGCTAATCTCAGGAACTACTGGTCCGATTTGAAAAATTAATTCAGTGTTAGATAGCTCATTTATCGAGGAAGGCTATAGGCTATATATATATCATCACGCTTAGACCAATAGGAGCGGAGCAGTAATGAAAATTGTGACGCAGACGGAGTTGCGCGGGTCAACTAGTACAGAGATATTTTTGGCAGTTATAAAGTTTAAATCAAAATTATCTACATACTACTTAATTTATTTTCTGAGCAATATCTGAACTTATGTAGAGAAGAGCTCGTGGCTACACTATACCAGCCGCACTGGTCGATCTTCAAGGTTAAGCAACGCTTACCGAGGTCGGTCTGTGGATGTCGACATTTTTCCGTTCCTCTGAAATCATGATAAGTTGTTGATCCCGGCTGTCACTGGAAGATCTTTGGCAGCCATCAGGGATTGTCAGAAGCCAGATATTTGACATCAGTCTTTATAGAAGTTAATGGGTTCTGGTAACCAACCGCTCCACGTAAAATACTGATTAAAATACTCAGCTGAATCCGGTTTGACTGGGAGCGGACCCCAATATATTTGGGAAAAGACTAGGCGGGTGATGATGACTGATTATCTGGCTGCTGATGAATTGCTTTAAAATTTAATCTTACAAAAACATCAGGAACACTTCTTAAATAGATATTGAATAATTTTAAAACTCAAAAGGCAGATTTTCTACCTCTACGTTCAAGCTGCAGACAGTTCAATCCAATCGCGCAAAGTTTAATTCGGATTACTTTTAGAAGATTTCTCCGCTGCAACCAGGATTAGGTCTAGCCAATAAAACTAAGACTACGACATCGTTGGAGATATCGAATTCAATCACAATTACATCCAGTCTTTAGAAGTGATTAAATAATCAAATATTTTGAATAAGAGTCTTTACAAAATGTTCGTTAACTAACTTTGATCTTTAAGTACCTAATACTCGTAAAAGTGAGCATTGAATATTTTTTTTACTATTAATAGGCACGCGCTTGACCACCATATCACCTGATGGTAAGCGATGATGTGGTCGAAGATGGAGCACGCTTGCCTAGAAGTAACCTATTCACTCTTGACTTAAAAACTCCCAGGTTGTAGCTAAAACTAAAAACAAAATGCTTATTCCTCACTAGCTCTGTATGGAGAAAGGGTTATCATGCAAAACTATGAATGCTAGGTGTACTGTTACTGCGGTAATAGTGTAGTTTAACTATAGATTTGGAGTATTTTTTACAGTTATTTTGTCTATTATCAATTTTCTGTTTCATATGATTTTTATACTACGTGTGGGAAACTTGTTATTGGCTTATTTCAACTATTACTAACTGTATCTATTTAACTGTGGGTTTTCCTAAAATAAATAAGAAAGAACTTTGTACACTCTGATTTTCAATGGTCCAATATTTTTTCTCCATAGACCTCCGAAATCCTCACCACCTTTTCAACTTAAAATTATCTCAAAAATACAAATACTCTCACAGTGGTAATAACACCGTCAGGTCCAATACCAGTGCTTGGCCGCCTCGCTATCAGGGCTTAACGTAATATATGGCCTGGGCGAGCAAGACTCGGCGATGTAATAAGATGCCGCTGTAGCTCGTGTGGGGCAATTTTACTATTGTTTGAATGCCTATTTGACTTTGTGTCGTTCAAAGTGTTTGCTTGAAAAGGTTGTTTAGTTTTGGTCTTAGTTGAACGTCATTCTTGGATATTTGTTGAAAGGTTTACTAGGTATAAAGGTAAGTGGTAGAAACAATAAGACCTCGTGAGGAGCTCGTTGCTAAATAATAACAGCCGCACGGGTCGATCTTTAGGGTTAAGCATCGCTTGCCAAGGTTGGTCTGTGGATGGGTGACCATCTTACGAGTAATATACCGAGTTTCCTCCGTGCCTCGGAAAGCACGTTAAGCCGATGGTCCCGGCTGTCATTTGTAGATCTTTGACAGTCGTTACGGATTGTCAGAAGCCAGTAAAATCTGACTCCAGTCTTGCCAAGAAGTACCGTGTTACCCAGTCAATTGGTTGTGGAGGTCTGGTAGGCTGCCTACCAGACCTCCACAACGTAAAACACTGGTATTCAGCTGAATCCGGTTTGACTGGAAGCCGACCCCAATATAGTTGGGAAAAGGCTAGGCAGATGATGGTAGAAACAATAAGACCATTAAAAGCAAAGGTTTAATATTATTTGTACAGACGATGGCACATCAACCTACAAAAATCTGTCAAAATTCTTTAATAGATTTTCAACTTTATCACCTAATGATTAGATTCAAGGTTGATTGGGAAAATTTGACAGTTCCAGGTGCCTTGATGTGCTAGCGTCTGTACAAGAACAAAAAATATCATGGTTTTTTTTCATGTATGTACTGAAAGGGATATCATGCAAAGCCGCGAGCTACGTCATTAAAGTGAATGGCGTAAGTACTATATCGAAAAAATCGGGCAATTATCATTTTGGATTTTTATTTAACGTTATCAAAAGAACCTGCACAGTCTTTTCAATAATCTTTGAAATCATCATCAGTTTTTCAACTTAAGGTTAACGAGCTATAAAGGTACCTAATTGGCAAAATTAGTAAGTCGTTACCAATAAAAAAAAACTGGCCAAGTGCGAGTCGGACTCATTTTATTAACATGTTATTTTCTAGTTTGCCCCCAAAAGTGACTCTCATACTCAAAATTGAATTTTCAATTTTGAGTATGAGCGCGTCCGTGTTTGAGTCACAGAAGTCCATATATATACCAAATTTCAACAGAATCGGTCCTGAAGATCCGGAGAAAACTGGCTGTGACAGACAGACAGACACCCGAGTGATCCTATAAAGATTCTGTTTTTTAAGGATGTTCGGAACCCTAAAAACCGACCAGTGAAACTACAGTAATTTGGATAAAGCAATCTCTGTCAAGAAAGTACCGGGAAAAGATCAATAATACACAAAATGTCTGTTATTCATCCAAATTTATTTTATCACCTTCAAAGTATGCTCCTTTAGAAACGATACACTTGCGCCAACGAATAATCCATTCCTCAAAACATTTTTAAACGCTGCTTCCGGAATTGAGTTCAGTTCTCGCCGCGAATTCTCCTTTATGTCTTCTATCGATTGAAAACGGGTGCCACGAAGTGGTAATTTGAGTTTAGGAAAAAGAAAAAAGTCAGCAGGAGCCATATCTGGTGAATATGGTGGTTGCTGGATGGTATTTATTGAGTGTTTGGTTAAAAATTCGTTCACAATGATAGCCTTGTGCGAAGGCGCAGTGGTGCAAAATCCAAGAATTTTCTTTCCACAAATCTGGCCTTTTTCGTCGAATTTGCTCTCTTAAACGCCGCATAACGCTCAAATAATATTATTTATTTACCGTTAGACCTTCCGGTAAGAATTCAGAGTGCACAACACCGCGATAGTCAAAGAAAACAGTCAACATGACTTTGACTTTTGATCGACTTTGGCGTGGTTTTTTCGGTTTCGGTTCAGTTGGAAGGCGCCACTCCGAAGCTTGTTGACTAGTTTGCATGTCAAACTCGTAAACCCACGTCTCGTCACCAGTAACAATGCGTTTCATGAATGTTGGGTCCGAACTGACTCGTTCTAGCATGTCCTCAGCGACTTTCATGCGATTGAGTTTTTGGAGAAAATTCAGATCTTTTGGGACTAGCCGAGCAGCAACATGTTTCATACCCAAATGATTAGTTAAAATGGTACGGATCGACTCGTCAGATACAGAAAGTTCGGCGGCTATCTCTCTCAGAGTTGAATGGGGATTTTCAGTCACTATTTCCTTCACTTTTGCGATGTTAACTTCAGTTGCAGACGTTGACGGCCTACCAAAGCGAGGCAAATCTTCCATCACATCTCGACCGCTTTTGAACGCTTTGAACAACTCATAAGCACGAGTTTTTATAAAGTTGATTCACAGCCCTCTGTAACATTTTCAGTGACTCCGAACACGAAATTCCATTGGCGATGCAAAATTTAAGACAAACTCTTTGTTCGATATTTTTGTCCATTATGAAATTCGCAATACACACTATATATGATATTACTAAAACCAGCACTGTATTTAATATAAATAACAGATGCAACTCAAACTCCGCGCCAAAATGGAAAACAGTTGTGCCAATCTAACAACTACAAAAAAACAAAAATTTTAATTTAGAACCATAAACAAATCATCCATTCCCGATACTTTTTTGACTGAATGTATATTGTCCAGCAAATGCGTAACAACCTATAATTCGATAGAAGTATCTCAGTATATACCACATCATGTTATTCAATTGTCTGTACAACAATATATAAGCACCGATAACATACTCATATTCCAAGCCTGATAAAAGGAATCCATATCGTGAATAACGAAGCTTCTTCAGAATAAAGCCTCGATAAATAAGAAATGGGAACAATCCCTCTCGAGGATACAAAACCGAATCCGAAAAACAGCTTTTGTAACTACTATCCTAAGAACATTATACGCAAAATTCTATAAAAGATGTTTTCCAGTGAGATATCAATTCCAGAAATGTTTTCCAGTGAGATATCAAAAGATTATCTTGCGGCGGGCTCGGGAGCAACTTTCATGTATATTTTCGGAGCGTTTAACTCGGCGTGTCTTGAGAGACCAGCTACAAACGCGTGCGGCGATGACAACGCTTTGTAGTCAATGCCTGAGGCATCTCATGCAACATCTCTTACATGTGAAGAAACACATTTTTTTGCATGTTCTTGTTCAAGCGGTTCTTTGGGATCCTTTTCAATAAACGGTGCTTTGTGATGTTTCGTGGTTCTCACGTAAAACGACTTTCCATCAAATCGTGTCGTCTTCTTGTTACTTCATTTGATGTATATTTCAATAGTTGCGTCCATTTCAGTCAATCTGTACGACGACAATACATACAAAGCATGTGACTACAATATTAATTACAATAATTATTGGTGACTAATCTAGTTTGGTCTAAATCGGCTGGATTGAGTGTGACTTAATCCGATCATGAAATGGATACCCAGCATAAACCTATAATTATTAAACAGTGACAAATATGGGCTCATAAAACATGCTATGCTATCAACACATTGGAACAAAAATCTTAAAATAACGCGTATTGTTAAAGAAATAAGCAGATGTAAGAGAAAGAAGAAATGATAATAATATAAAGAGTAAAAAAAACGGAAAAAGAAACATTTGTGTGACAACAATCAAGAATTCAGACCGCGTATCGGCAAACGTACTGTGGGACGCCCTGCGTACCATGACGTTGGACCGATGATTTGAAGAAGGTGTCTGGCAGCGGATGGATGCGGTCTGCACAAGACCTGATTGGCACTCTTTAGGGGAGGTGTACGTTTAGCAGTGGACGCCAATTGACTGATATGATATAAATAAGGAATTAAAATAAATAGTGACACTTAAAACAACAACAAAAAAAGCAATAGTGGGCGACACATGGCTGCGTCAGTAACTCCAGTCAAAGTACCTACAACTTTTTTCTGAACGTATTCCTGTCAGCAATGTAAAGCTTAATTTTCAAAAGATTCCGTTTAACGTCAGCTAAGACAAAATGTTCCGGTAAATGTACGAATATGTACAAGTCTTTGTTACTTGTGTGTCCGCAGCCGGGAGCGTTTTCTGCACTTTGACTTCACATGTCTGAAGAAACCGTTGGAGTTAAAAGCTTTGTTTTTGCGACTACTGAAATGAAATAATTCTTGTGATCGTTTTGATATTAAAGGAAAACAGTCTGCTGGACTTGTCGCTGTATGTTGTGTTGGCGAAAATGTTCCTTTGTTTGGACGTCTTTGGAGAGTTGTTGAAGTAGAAAACTTATTCTTTTAAGGAAATGATTCGAATTGACATTCGTGTGTACTGAAGTGTGAATGTAATAATGTGAGTGTCGGTGGGTGACATTTGACTTGACTTTTTGTTGAATTCGCAATTTGAATTATTTGTGTAGGTAAGTTGTTATACTAGTGCAAAATAAGTAAAAGTTAGTTAGCAGAGAATTCGTTAGTAAAACTTGTTACCTAAGTTGTTAATGCTGCTATGTTTATCTTCAAAGCTCAGAAGTAAAACCATAGTGCGTCTGTGTGTACAACTGCTGAAATCCACGAATAGCAAACACGGTTTGCAGCACTACCTACAGAAAATTAAGGTAAATACTAATTTGATATTGTTTGCTCTCCGAAGCCAAAGCTTGTTGTTGTACTAGTTGAATTGTAAACATTAATTAGCTGTTTCAGGTCGCTACACAGTAATTCTATGGACTTTAATTTAATTAATGATGATTATGAACAATTCGATTTGCTACCATTGTTTCAATGAGAAACAATATTGTCGAGTAAATTTTTACAGGCACTAAAACATCGATTAATTAAAAGATACTCAATTAAAATGTTAAGTAGAATCTGTTTTTGTAATTAATTCAATACCTACAGTCTTATTCGGAGCAAAAGCATTATTTTTTTTTTAGGATGGGAAATCATCAAATGACTCCTCCCACTCTGGGTACAGCAGGAGGGAGTGTCAGACTCTTAGTGACCAAAACCCATATTATTCTTCCTTGTGCCCTTTGCGTTCTAGAGTACGGTACCTCTTTCGAACAAAGTTCGCAGCCCTAGCAGGCACTGGCCCTAGTGGGCTCCATCTTCCGTGCTGACTTCTCTGTTAGGCGCGTTGGGATCGCAGCGCGCCGGCGATCCGGGCCTGGTTCTGATCAGACGGCGAGCCACCCAATGCTCGCCAAGCAAAAAAATTTCTACTTCTGACATTAAGGCACACATAGATTTTCTCAAAAACATTATTGAAAGCTAATTTCAAGATGAAAACCACTTTTTCAGCTGTTTCGAAACATGCACACAAAGACAGTAAACCTAAATTGTACTAATAACGATGAATATAATTTTCAGATATCAATATACGACCATAAAACAGCATAAGAAGAAAAGCTATAAAGTTGTAAGCACAATATAAATCGAGATTACAAGCTTAATAAACTGGCGCATGTTTAGGAAACCGACACATGTCGGGACATGCCGACATCCGACAGACTTGCGGGCGGAGCGACAGCACTTTGGGCTTGTCACTTATTTTTGTTATTTTATAAACGTTTTGGGAAGTTACACGCAATTACTCTGCTTTAAAGAGTTTTTTTATTTAGGGAAAACAAACAATTGTACGAAGTATGTAAACAGTAAATATTACAATAAATTAAAATAAGGCTTATGTTGACGTTTCCACAGTTTACTAAGCTTAAAGGCAAGAGTTTTTTCAGGGTTCCGTGTCCGAAGGGAAACAAACAAAACCTGTTCTAAACCTCTGTTGTCCGTCCATCCGTCTGTCCGGCCGTCTATTTGTTAGCGGGCTATCAAGAACTCTAAGAGGTAGACATTTGAAATTTTCAAAGTGTGCGTATTACAACAAATAATAAAAATTAAAGGGGCTCCTATATAACAAACGTGTTTTTTTTCGGTTTTTGGTACGGAACCCTTCGTGTGACAGTCTTACTCGCACTTGGCTGGTTTTTATGTTTCATTTTCTGGAGTAAGTGTAAGTACATAATTTGTTGATTGGTGTTTTCATTTTTGTTGAAGAAAACACGAAACGATTTACGACTAATTAACAGATGTTATTCTAAGCATCAACCAACTAACTATATGTTAATCGTTAAACGTTTCTCGAATAGCTAAATATTAACTTTGTACTTAGTGCAACACGTCTGTTCAAATACTGAAATGCAAATCTGCACTCTACCCTCCATTCTCACAAAATTCACGCTTAAGTCTTATTCACATCTGATAAAACTTCCTCACAAAGTTCGTCTCGTGTTTCTATTCGCCCGCGCAGAATATTCTAACTTTTCTTTACAGGCAATTAATACGGACAATCTTGCATCCATTCATTATGCAATTTCCTAGAATCCTTGGTAGCAGCCCACTATCTCCACATTAAGCTGAGCAGGATTTATCTGGAGAACGGTGAGACCATTCTTTACTATTACCAACTAGAAACGGTTGGGTTTTACGTGGGGCACGAGTTATTGAGTTTTGCGGTCGGAAGCCAGAATTCTACGGAAATGTTTTGATAAAACCTGGTGTTAGTTGGCTACTGAATATTATAAAGGTGACAATAGTGAAAATGTAAAAAAAAAAATTCTTTCCTTTTGGCCAGTTCGTGTCCACAAACTAAAAAATCCTTATTACTATTAAAATAGTGTTAATGTATGATCGATGAATCACTACCATTTAAACCGTTGTTGCAGAATGTACTATATTTTTTTTCTTTATGTAAACAGCATTTAAGCTGAACACTAGCGCTTAGCAATCCATTAGTGAACCTAAGCATAATGCTAACGCTTGAACCTTTTGCTTCCGGTATTATAGTTTCACGTATGTACCAATACTGCTAGCTGTAATACGGGATACAATAAGCGTTATTCTATTCTATTTTAAAACACGTGCAGTTACACACCAGTTGACAATTATTGTTGAGATGAATAAATCCTTGCAGGGTATGATCAACGAGTAGAAGTAACGCGGCATAACATGGTGTCTGATAAATACAAGGAATCAAAATTTATTCATCCACAAAGAAGTCGATATACTGATTAGCTGGCAATTAATCAATTCCAATATAAAATAGCGCTTAATATTCTTGAACATAATAAAAAAAGTTAAAAGAACAATTGAACAAAAGCTTCCTAAATCCACTGGTACCACAGTCGGCCGCGTCGGCCTTGTACCGAAAATAAAAAAAAAACTTAAAAGAACTACTACATTTTCCAGACCATGAACCGTTCGCGAAACTACCTCAAAAAATCCGGAACTTAGCAACATTCGATCGGAGTCACGTACTGGAACTCATTTGACTTCATTGTTATTAGACAAGTAGGCAGTCAGCAATAAGGCGCCCTAAGCCAGATATAAGGGCGCGGTTAATTTTCAAGTAAATTACTAAACGACTTTAATACGCCGAATAATACAGTTAAATGTGGAGTTTTGTCTAAATTAGCAGTCAAATCTTGCCGCTCCGCACATACAAATGAACTAGGTACGTTCTTATTGCCTCGATATTGCATTTAGGGAAGGGATTTCGACTTTAAATGCAAATGTAATGTAAATAGCGGAGATGGGTTTGGCCGGAAAAAAGAGGCTGCAGTAGGCAATGTAATATAGACGAAGATTTTAGTAGACGTTTCATATCATCATCATCATTTGAGCCGAAAGTCTTCCACTGGAGGACATTGGCCGCTCCCGAGAGTCGTCTCCTCGTCCGATCTTGTTCGTCCCGTATCCTTCATATTCCTGCGGCTTACACCAGGTCTTTGGTTTACCTTGTGGGAGGCCAACGCTGTCTGCCGATACGCAGTCACAACCTTCCGGCTGTATGTTCTACGAGCAATGTCCTCTGGCCACCCGCACTTATGTTTGGCGATTCTTCGGGCTTTGTCGCTAACCTTGGTTTTCCAGCGGATATCTTTATACGATCACATAAGTATCATCACTATTATAGTATCATCGTTTACAAAACTTTCTTCAGAGTTTCAGCGTAGTAAGTAAGTCACTCCAATTTATTTCCCAAGTACTTTAAGAACCACTTAAACACTGGAAGCCTTCCAACATTTGAAAACAAGTCGGCAGTTGTTAGTGGCTCATGTACCGTCCACATAGACGATGGTATTGATCGGTTGCTTCATGCAAAACATAAAAATCGACGGCAGAGAACACGATGCATAATGTAGTAGACAATGGTAGGTTATATAAGTACTACTTACAGGTTTTCTTTCCTTTTAATTCATGAAATTACAGGGGCTTTGATTGTAAGTGAAATAATAAAAATAGATAAGTTGTTTATGAATTAATTTAAGTTATTGAGAAATGTAGATCTTTCGTTACTGAGTAAATGACTAACAGACAACGCACAGCCAAAATTGCTGGTCGTAGAAAGTTGAAATTTGAAGGAGGAGGAGCTCGTGGCTAGATAATAACAGCCGCACGGGTCAATCTTCAAGGTTAAGCAACGCTAGCCAAGGTTGGTCTGTGGATGGGTGACCATCTTAACATAGCGAGTTTCCTCCGTGCCTCGGAAAGCTCGTTAAGCCGTTGGTCCCGGCGGTCATTTGTAGATATTTGGCAGTCGTTACGAATAGTCAGAAGCCAGTTAATCTGACTCCAGTCTTGCCATGAAGTACCGGATTACCCAGTTAAAAGGGTTGTGGAGGTCTGGTAGGCAGCCGCTCCACGTAAAATACTGGTATTAAGCTAAAATCGGTTTGACTGGAAGCCGACCCCAATATACATAGTTGGGAAAAGGCTAGGCAGATGAGAAAGTTGAAATTTGACTTGTAGATTCCTTGGAGAGTATAGGAGAGCGCCATGGCAAGATTTTCCAAAATTCCTACGGGGCGCGTATATGCGCGTATTAAGTCTCAGGTACAAACTAGTTCTGTTAAATATTTAGACTTAGAAGGAGTATTAATAATATCAGAAAGTTGTATAATCTCCCGGCTAGTCTCGCGGGTGGAGTGAGCAAGGATCTAAGTTACGACGAATCTTTGTTGTTACTTTAAAACTTCTTCATTATATCATAGCGATCCCGAAGGAAAACCAGGGCAATATAATTTCGAAGTAGGTGAACGCTTCTGCCCAGGCCCCGGATATAATCCCTTAGTCACCTTTTGCCACTCCGATGGGAAATGGCGGGGCGGCCTGTTTTAAACTAGATGGAAATAAATATTTATTTATCCCTGTCATATTTTGTTTTCATGTACAAAGTTGGTGACATATGATTTACTGTTAACTACCCAAAGGGTATCCAACGGAACCCTATTACTAAGCCTCCGCTATCCGTCCGTCCGTCCGTCTGTCTGTCAGAGGGGTGTATCTCAAGAACCGTAATAGTAGACATTTGAAATTTTCAGATTGTGAATTTCTATAGCCGCTATAACAAAAAATAATAAAAATTAAGGTTTATGGTACGGAACTCTTCGTGTGCAATTCCGACTCGCACTTTGCCAGTTTTTTATTATAATGTTTTGATAAACTGTTTCCGAGTATATACAAGTGCTTCTCGAATTGCCTTTATAATTTTAGAACTTATCATAAAATATTCTTCCAAAAATTAGCATGAAAGGAGTCACAAGCAACGTTTTCCCGAAAAAAATATAAAAATACATTTTCCCTGTATACAATATTAATGCACACCTATCACGGAACAGGAAGGAACCTCCATAATCTGATTCCCAACATCTCGCGACATCCCATGATTGGCGCAAGGACAGAGTATGTTACGCAGTGTATACTCAGTTGGCGCGCGAACGCTACAAATTTTCATACCAAAGAAAACTCAGACGTAAAATGTATTTTTAGTGGAAACACGAACGAGAATTCTGGCAATAAAATTTTATTCGCCATCGCCCCGGGTGTTGGCATATTCTGAACGGTGTACGTGGAGCGACGGCGACGGCGTTAATCTAAAGTAGGCCCTAACATTGGAATGTAAATGAATTTAGGTATTTTGTTGAGAAAAAGAACGATCGCTTTTGTCTGGATAGATGGGATTCAGATGGACGTTGATCTAGAATTGGAACCTTGACTTACGATTGTGTTTCGATTCTAAATGGATGTTCAGAGTTAATTGATTGTTTCAGTTTATTTTCCAGCGTCTCGTTTTAAAAGCTATTGTTTCGAAAATGTATTTCATTGACAACGCCAACATTGTACAAGTTAAGTTCTTTATAGTAAGCGTTTTCATCGTCGGAAATGTTTTCATTGTAAAATAACAGTCCATATAATTTCTTTTATTGTTCCAACTATTGCGAATTCACTTCTTTTAGAGAAGAATGCTACAAAAATTTATTTTCATAATTTAGTACTTTTACTCTTGTCTGTTATTCTATATTTCAAGAGTTTATATAGTTTGACTCCATTGTTTAGTTTCACTTATTAATTCCCTCAATTGCTTATTGTTTATACCTAATGGAATATTATCTTAAACCACAAACATCCCATAATTTAGATTTTCAACCACTACAGAAGCTTGTGGAATACGTCCCCGGGGATTAACATACAACAACAGTGTCGCAGCCCGGGATATTCGTGACACGATCAGATTTGTTCCCCGTATCGCTGTTTTGAAATACATTTATGGAGCCTTACGGGGGAATGGCAGTACAAAACTGACAGGTGAATGGATAAGGTGCACTAAAATTAAAGTTAAAAACTATGCTTTTGTTTTCATTTATACGGCTTTCTGTGTATTTGATTATAAGTATGTATCAAAAAGCGATCCAAATTGTGGTGATCATCATCGGTCCTGTGTGTCTTGCATCCATCGGCTACCCGCAATCCTTACCAGGTAATCGGTCCACCTTGTGGGAGGCCTTCCAACGCTGCGTCTTTCGGTACGCGGTCGCCACTTCAGAACTTTTCGGCCCCTTTTCGGGACTGCGATGATGTATACAGAATATTGTTAAATATAGAAATAGAAGTTTAAGTATGACCTAAATTTGATTGTTATGTTAAGGTTAATCTGTTTTTTCAACATTTTTCGTTTTATACATTTCTGTAACATTTTACAGAGCTGTGCAACACTTTGGTTGTAAATCAATCAAGTAAAATACATTTTGTATGTGAATTCAATGTATCTGTAGGTATATCAATGAAATAACAATTATTTACTAACATATTCCGAACACTAACTAATTAATTAAACATATCAAAAGGGAAATGGTATAATTTTAACATCAGTATATTCCGCTCCAACGTTATAGGCAAAACCCACAACGGAAAACAAGTTTCCAACTCAGTCGAACCATTTTCTAGCCCACCGGAGGCTATTGGAAGCTGAAGTTAATTTAAACGTGATGTATTTTCAGCCACATTTAGAATTACACCTGAATAGGATCTAACGATAGACTTGTATTTTAGTGTTGAAATTATCGTGTATTTTGAGTATGAAACTATGGGTACATTTAAAGCTTCCAGGAAAAATATTGGTCTAACAAAGTTGGATCAAAATATTAGAGGGGATTTCATTTAATAAGTACTGTTCTTATGTTATTTAGTTGTAATACGTTTATTTATTAAGCCATGCACAGTAGTGCAGTACATGGACAGACTTAATGCATCAAGAATTTATCTATCAGTCAACCTTTTGATTATGAAGACCAGCTTTTTTATTATAAAGACCAACTTTGGGATTATAAACACTACCTTTGGATTATAAAGACCAACTTTGGGATTATAAACACCTACCTTTGGATTATAAAGACCAGCCTTTGGAAAAGTAATATCTCATTTACAAGGATCACAATGCTTATAGCTTCGCATAATACTTCAGTAGAAAACCCATTTACCATGTCGAACACCGACTACACAAGACAAGTACCAATTAAATTCCTTCCCAATTCCCTAATCCACAGTTTTCAATGAAACACCCAATAAAGCTGAGCACCGACATAATTTCCTCACACATTACACAAATGAAAGGCTCAACTTTATAGCATCATATGCATAATAAGGTAACCGTTAAACCTCCTCACAGCGGGACCACAAACTATGCGCCGAAGGGATTTTGGACGAAATCTTTCACAAACCCATAATATTCCGCAGGGACTATTAAAGAGGCCGTATGGTGGTGCATGGATAAACAATGTTTGGAATTGTTTTCGCTGGACCCTCGAATAGTTCGGGGTTGTAGAGGGTTGGGATAACTAGTGTGTCTTGTCCGGGCTTTGAGGAACTTTGAGTGATGAGTTCCTGCATGAATTTGTGTTGTGTTTCTACAGTATGTGGGATATGAACGAGTAGGCGGTGATAGGCCGGGGTTACATGCGTGTTATTGTTGTCCATTCTTGTGTTATCTGTGGTAGTGTTAATGTAGGTGTAGGGATATATAAAAATTTATATACAGTTCTTGGAAGTTGAAGTCGGAATCTTCCTCAGTCGCCAAATGTATAGTAAGTAATGCCCATGTAATTGGAGCCCTAGACTATATAGGTGTAATATGGGAATACTAAAGGAATGTCTCTTCCAAAGCCTAAGATGAATAGAAGCGTTATATTTCATTATTATTTTGTTACCTAACTTTTTCTTGTGTTAGCAACACCAGTTCTAGGGAGTCCTTGTTACTGGGGAATTTGTTGCGCACTAGTAAGTGGTAACGGGCGTTTTGGGGGACTGTATTTATGTAGAACTTTAACGTTCAAAAAGTGCTGGCATCCTGCCTAATTTGACTGACGATTCTGAAGAAAATCATACCTTAGATCTTTCACATAATCTTATCTCTATCAGTTTCATTCCGCACAGTCTACAAAATAAAATAAAAGAAAAAGAAATATACAGGAAACTTATTAAAAGGTTCGTCGAAAAGGCTCAATGGGAAGTAATATTGTGTTCCGTAATTTCACGAATCAACATTTCTAATGTAAGGACGAGCGGCATTGTCAGCGTATATTGAGGAAAATATCTTGACAAACCTTTATTTTTTCTTCGCAAAGAATATCATAATAATAATCATAGTTATAATGGAGGATCAGTATAAAGTTCTGGGGTTTTGGCGTTATTAATTTGGAGTAAAAAATGTTGATGTAAAATGTTTCTTTTTAGGGTAACCATCAGAACCCTTCCGTCTGTCTGTCTGTCAGCGGGCTATATCTCAAAAACCGTAATCGGCAGACAGTTGAAATTTTCAAAGAGTATTTTATTCCTATTACCGCAATATAACGTCAAATAATACGAATTAAAGAGAGTTCCCACGACAAGAAATGTGTTTTTTCGGTTTATGCTGCGGAAGACTTCATGTGAGAGTTCGACTCGCACTTAGCCCGTCTTTTTTTGGTTCATCTTGGTTCTGATGATATTGTTTTATCTATACTTTTTATATGTAGGTTTCAAACCTTCCTAGTAAAAGTGTCTCTTTGTTTCATTAGCTAATTTAATCCCCTAATTTAAAGATATGATATTACTAACTGTGATTTTTTCTTACACGTCATTAATATATTTTTAACAGTCAGATAACTGACAATAAACTTGACTATACATAGGTAAAGATTAGCATATGATCTTCATACTCAACATCGACAAAAATCGTTGCTCAAATATTTATTCTATTTACTGGATTCTCACAAATCCGGACTCATAATACACAACAAAACGCCGTCTTACTTTAATTTCAGAATAAACATAGTCGTCTAAAATCCGCACTCACTTAAATTTTAATACCCTCCAGTACACCACCACTTTGGAAGCAGTATATTATTACCATAAAACAAACTACCCTACATTCCGGCGACTTAAAGGATTACAGTCGAAAATCCACGAAACTAGAGAAAATAATGCGTAAATTAATAAATAAACAAGTTTACTCGTGTCAGGGGTTCCTGCCCGTATAATTGCTGGGAAAATAATCTTTCCGCTGGTATTGGGCTAAATGACCATTGCTAGAAACCGCCGTTAATTTTCATGAGAGCCCCGGTAGCAAGATGTCTGTGTTGATTAAATTAGACCCTCGCATTCAACGGGCATATGGCCTCACTATTTGTTACCAAGTTGTAGTTGCTAAATTAAATTCGTTGGATCATAATTTGTGTTGTAAATCTAAAAGTTTCGACATTTAGTTGTATTTGTAGGTTCGTTATGAAGGTGTGTTTATTAAAAAGTATGAATAAAGTTAGATTATAATAGTGATAAGATGAGGACTTCGTGGCTAAATAATATCAGCCACGCGGGTCGATCTTCAAGGTTAAGGTGGATGCTCCAGGGTAGCCCGCGAAATTCAAATATTTTTATGTTTTTTGAAATTGTTTTCGAAAGAATGAATATTTTATTTATAATCATTCTTTCGAACTACATGAACTGAGAGGGCTATATTGATGATTAAAATGGTTATAATTCTTTAGATAAATACGCGTTACGGTCGCGGATCGCATTTAGTCACATACAGCTTCACACTGACCGGCAAATTGCAAAAAACATAAAAATATTTGAATTTCGCGGGCTACCATGGAGCATTCACCTTAAGTATCGCTTACCTAGGTTGGTCTGTAGATAGGTAACCATATTAGCATACCGAGTTTCATCCGTGCCTCAGAAATCACGCTAAGAGCAGTCCGCAGTCATTTGTAGATCATCAACAATCGCTACGGATTTTCAGAAGCTTGTAATTCTGACACTAGTTTTGCTAAGAAGTACCGTGTTACACAGTTAATGGCTTGTGGAGGTCTGGTAGTCAGCCGCCCCACGTAAAATACTGGTATTCAGCTGAATCCGGTTTAACTGGAAGCCGAACACAATATAGTTGGGAAAAGGCTAGGCAGATGATGATGATAATAATGATAAGATATGATTTAGTAAGTAATTTTGTATTTTTTCCCCAGCAACGTAGATACAATGTCTTCACAAAAAGGAAATAACAGCGAAACAAACCAGTATAATGGAGTATTTATTCCACTAACAAGTAAATAAATAGGTATTTTTCGTTGAACACGAGCTTTTTTCTTGCCTCTACATGCTGGTTCTACATTGAAAAAGAAAATACAGCGTTATAAGTAGGAAATGTTAATCCTTTTCCGAAGGCTTTGCCTACGCCTACTCCCTATCGGGTACACCTCTAGTGAATACAGATACAAAAAATGAACAGAAACGGAGAGATATTAAATATTTTCTTTAGTGCTCGATGTAATCTACCAACAGGGAAGAACGTTGCTCTAGCAAGAAATAAGAAACCTTTTACTAGTACGTCTGAAACATTAATAACATCAGAGAAAAAAAAACTGTCTCTAAATTAAATGAAAGCTCGACACAGTTTCTGGGTGGCATGGCAGCTGAAGCAAATAGAGTAAAAGATAGAATCTTTATAAAAGTTCATCAGGACATTCTGCAATTACCTACCTCGCCTTTCAGCCAGCAGGAAGGCAATGGGCGAGGAACTCATCTAACTTTCAACTGCTCTCACAATCCTCTTTGGTAGAACTTAAATTAATTTCTGAGATACAAAAATAGTTCCGGTAATATTCAATTCAAGTGTTGTGAATAAATTGCTGAATGAACTTTGATGTTTGAGAGCTGAAGATATTTTTGGTTTGATTGGGCTGGAAACACTCTTAATTATAACTCACAATATTTATTAAAAATCTCGAATCATTTACGGATAATTATTCCATAGGCATATAACTCTTACTGGAACCATGAATATGGCCGTTCGACAGTTTTTGTATGGGGGTTCAAAGGGCCACTTCAGGACAATCATATTAAAATCATAATATTATACATGCAAAAAATTGTGAAATTATATTTTCATCTTTATCGTCAAGCAATTAGGTTCAAGGTTGATTGGGAAAATTTCACAGTGACGGGTAGCTTGATTTGCTTGTTGATTCTGCTAATGTGGCCTTTATAGACCCGCATATAAATCTATTCGATCTATATAATTATTCTGTCGACATATTCCTCTCAATAAAAGTTATATATTGATAAATCAGCACTTATTAATGAAGATACCACAGGTATGACTAAAATTACAATGCATTGATGTTGCATTTCGAGTAAAAACCAAAAATGAATACAAAAAAAACTAAGTTATATCTTTTCAATATACAAACCTGAAGGAATCTTTAGAACCATCAGCTGTTTTCCTTTAAAGCATAACTGCGGGTCTAAAAAGGCCACTTTAGAGAGAGAAAGAGAGATGTTAAAAAAAAAACGTTTTACTTCAGACATTCTTGGTCCATGATATTGTAAGTAGAAAGACTTAAAAACTATATTATTACATTTAAAAATTAACTTAAATTATTTTAGGAAAATCATAATATTAATCACACAACAATCTGTCAAATTTCATTTTCATCTTTATCGCTAACGCATAAGGTTCAAGGTTTATTGAGAGAAAACTTTCTGATTCTGCTAAAGTGGCATATTTAGACCCGCTGTTCTAAAAAGAACAACTTCAGTGATACTAAAAGCCTTAACTTATCATTCAAACTACTCAATTTGTAGCCGCATAACAGTCATAAATCAAATTAATTTTAAAACGTGTTTTAAAATTTAAATATCTGTTTTGGGAGCCACAGTACAATTGAAACAGTGAAATAACTTTGCACTTCTGCGACGAGGAAAACTTTTAAAAGACAATCAAGACTTGAATGGAACTATCTGAGTCCTTCCTCGAATTTTATGAGTGTCTTTATGTAGTCTTAGGTTTTGGATTGCGTTTATATATTAAGCTGAAATGATTGCAGTTTTAGTCAATCTATCGGATAGAGTGTTATTTCATTCATACGCACAAACCTTTTTGGGAACACATTCATTGTGCGGAGGGGAATTCCCTCCGGAGTCTGTTTCCACATAACCTGGAGTCTTTAAGGCATGAGTAAATAGTAGACTTTTAGGAAAGCGTGCTCCATCTTCGACCACATCATCGCTTTTCAGCAGGTGACATTGCGGTCAAACGTAAGCTTATCAACAAAAATAAAGACCACCAATAAAGACCACTCTTGATCAAAATAACTGAAAATCTAAGTCTAAGAGTAGTCTTTGCCCTGTTGTGGGACGGTAGTATGTAGCACTAATATAAGTTTGAATAATTATCACGAATACATAAGTATAGAGTAGAAGACAATGTGAATATCTCTTTATTGGACTGAGGTCAGTAGGAAAGTATTCATTCTATTTAAAAAAGAATAGCAAGTGTGTACCTGAAAAGCTAAGTATATAATGTGATAAATAAATCTTTAAAAGCCCAAATTTTTTGCGGATTACCTCCTGTAATTTTCCCATGTAATTGGTTAGAACAGTAAGCGGATTTCAAGTTCTGGATAATCTTTATAATGTCTTTAGACATAGAGGTGTGGTGAGGCAAAGGCAAGGCTTCATGTGCCAATACGGATTTGTGTCGAACCTAATGTGATTGCGAACTTCCACGATTTCGAGAGTTACAGAAAATAATATTGATATAAGTAGGTATGGGTACTGAAGTGAGAAATTGAATTTTAAATCTTTTCAGAAAATTTTATGGATGAAAGGATATTATGCTTATGCTAACGTACTTTCATAATTCGCAGAAATATGGTTTTTGTAGAGACACCCCAATGAAAGTATTAATAGAAATTATTTGAAGGATGTTATTTTAAAGTTACTTTTCATCTTTATATTAATGCTCGGTTTTTGAGGTGCTCTAACTGTCCTCCGCCCTAGGGCGGGCGGAGGGGTCTGTCAGACTCTTACTGACTAAAACCACTCCGGTGCTCCATCTCTCACCAACCAGAGATCGCGAGAACTAATGCGACTTCCGTAATCCCCGGCTGGTGCCGGCCCGTCTCTGCGGGCCACCTCGGGTCAGCGGGGGGAGTGAGGTGTTTGACGGGGAGTCAAACACGTCAAAGAGGGGCGCACGGGAACACCACGCGCCACCTCGGGTCCGAATGAATGGAGGGCGACGGACATCCCCAAGTCCGCTGCCCCTGGACCCAGATAGGGGGGCCGGAAGAGGGCAGCGTGTGCCCTCCTCCGACGCCCGGGCCTGTTCCAACCAATGACATTATGACAAAATAGCAAGACCGGCAAAAAACTCAGAAACCAGGCAGTACCTAGTCAGTCATTTTTTTTATAAACGTTCGCAAAAAATATTATATAATAAAGTTAATGTTACAGGACAAATAATAGACGGTGCAAGGGACACTTAGAACTGAAACTATAAATACATACAAACAAAGCAAGTTAATGTAAAGCTAGTAAAACAAGAACTGGATAAAATGACCTCACAAAGAGTCCTCTTAAAATGTTGGATATTGTATTTTTATGCGAAAGTAAGTAAGCAAGAGAAGCAGGTGTCCTGTAGGCGACACCTGCCCGCACCGGTTGAATATCAAACGGGCCGTGTCCGGAACGCGTCCGGGCGCGCGCGGCCGTCCGGACCGGACAAAAACGAACGCAAATGAACTCAGCACGCGTAACGAGCAATCTGCAAAGTTGAACTACTTCATCGTCATTATTTTATGAGGATCGCGAATTGTGGCTCGTGCTTTTGTTGAGTGATACTGAGTGCGTCTATTAAATCAGCTTTAGAAGTAGAGAAATCAAATTGTATCGGAGTCCTTATTAATATTAAGGGGGATTTTAACGTATCGTCGTATCAGACATATAAAATTGGAAGTGTTTGAAATACAGCTACAGGCCTTTACGGCTCAATATAGTAGATAATACATTAATTTGTTAGTGCACCAATTATCGAGCCCTTAGACTGAACATGCAAAAAAAAAATGTATCCAGACAATGTATCTTTTAAAATGTACTTTGGTCTTCGTTATGTGCGAGGATCTTCGCAAAGAAATGGTTGCAAAAGCCACATGTGAGCTCACGAACGACAGTTACATTGGAGCTGAAGCAACCGCCTTGGCCAAAATCGGTCATATCACGTCATCATAATCTAACTTACATTCTTCATGTTACTCTACCAGTGTTCAAATTCATATCCTCAATAACTAATACGCTTACAGATACACTACACTCCCATGTTGTTCACGATCTATTATCGAAATCATACGTCCAAGGGTAAATAATAATATTATCATAACAGAGATAGTCGCTTCCGCTGTCTGTCTGTCCCTATATACACTTAGATCTTTAAGATTACGCAACGGATTTTTATGCGGTTTTTTTAATAAATAGAGTGGTTCTCGAGGAAGGTTTTTAGTATGCAATTTGCACCCGTGCGAAGCCAGGGCGGGTTGTTCGGGAATACCACATGGAAGCGTCTTAGGCCCATGTGATATGAAATACTTTTACTATAAAGTTTGCAATTTCTGTTTAAATACCCGCCTGTCCGGCAGTGCTCTGCGTATGACACCTGTGCTGTGCAGGCTACAGTGAATAGCAAACGAACCAAGACCCACCGCCCCGTTCGGCTGTGACGGTATCGTCACGTTACTTAATGGTATGTGGTGACAACGGACCGGGGCTAAAAGATTTTGTACTGGAAAATGATGGTGTAAACTATATAAGTGACATTAGCGCTGCTGTTGGATCGAATGATGTCATAATGGTCAATTACGAAGGGGGAGAAAGTATACTGTAATACTGTATGTACAAGTGTCATTAAAGACATGACGTCTTTAATGACACTTGTAAGATTAGACTAATTATGATTGATAAGAATCATTAAAATCGGCCGACGTGCTTAGTATCTAGAGCACCACAAAGGAACAAACATACATACATAAGCTGATAAACACATGTTATGTTATGTTTTCCGTTTTATTGTATGTATTGGATGTATTGTATGTTTTGTTTTTGTGTCATGTCACTTTGCAGTAGTGTGTAAATGATCTGGCGTGTTTTTGTCAATGTTGTGTTTGCCCGTAATTGGCATATATATTGGAATATTACCATGAGACTCAATGTATTTATGTCCTGTGGGTATATATATGTGCTGTGGGTGAACCTTATATAAATAAATAAATAAATAACCACATTACCCTCCTCTGCGTCGAGCACACTATAATCACAACAGAAGATATACACAAAAATATTAAAAGAAGAAACATTTCATATTTGCTTGTTAATATTAAAGCTTTGTTGTCTACTTGAATAATGATAGCTCAATAAGATCTTTTCACTCCGTCTCGAAACAAAACGAATAGGTAATAAAGACTTGTCAGACGCAAAACTCAGGAGATATTACGATGTCAGGTTAAAAAGAAAGCACTCACATAAAACATTTTTCTCGTTCATCACAAAACCTGACCTTACGTACACATCACATTGTGCCAGAAACATTCCCTTACGAGAACAATAACACTTTGAATTATTCATACTCCCAGGTACCTCCGCTTCCTTGTTTTGTTTTCCGAACAAATTATTTATCATACTTCAGGGTACGGAAGAGGAAAGGCTTCGGGGTAAGCGTTACCCCGGGTTCTGTGTCAGGGTCAATTTTTATGAACGATTCGGGTTAAAGGGGACCTTTTTCAAGTTGAGTTCGATTGAGGGCTTTGTGATTTTCGTTTTGATTGGAGTAAATAAGTGGGTGTATTGAATTGTGTGTTTTGTTTTGTTTTGATCTGGTTAGCAACAGAAAACAAAATAAAGGTTTTTAGTGAGTGTCATAATTATTAATTTGAACAAATGATTGTTCTGTATGTGTATTGCATTTACCACGGGTGTCATAGTAGACGGATAAATCATTGTTTAGAAATCTATCAATCAATCAAGTTATTTATTTTCTTGAATGCAGGTATACAACCATTTGAAAACCTGCACTCTAGCAAATAAAAAAAAAACCTCATGGTCGTAAAGTATAAAAGTTGAGCAAAACATTCTGCCCAAAATTTGACATGAAAAATTTAAATGGATGGAACAATAATTACAATTATAAGATAAAAATTAACAGTTCAATGCAGTTAAAATCAATTCAATCAAAATATAATTAAAATGGGAAAATAAAATTCAAATATCGATGTACAATTCAAATGAAAGTTCAGTTCTAATCTTAAAATACATACCATTAAAATGTCAAAATACAATTAATATGTCAAAATGTAATGAACATGTCAAAATGTAACTAGAATTTATTCATAATGTTTATATAAGACTTATCGACGTCTACGTTTCTTTGTTTTACATTACACCAGTAGAGACATAACAGAAGTTTTGGTTTTTTTTTTCACTTGACATTTTGGTCTATAACGACTTCTTTCTTTAACGTTGTCTTAATAATTATATCTGCCACTTTACCACTGTGTGTTTCGGTATTTCAAGCGGATTGTGATTTCTTATTGTTTTGCATCTATACTAATATTATAAACAGATAATGTTTGTGAGTTTGTGAGTTTTTGAGGTTGTAGGGGGTAATCTCTGGATCTGCTGGACCGACTATGAAATTTTTTTTGTCATAATAATGCCACGTTAATTGTGAGTGTTATAGGTTATATATTAACTCGAAAAATAGCACCTAATGAAGTGGGCGCGGGTCAGCTAAATAAACATTTTAAAACACAAAATCGTTAGTCTGACAACCGACGTAAGGTTCAGTATAACATTATAAAACATCAAAATTCTTCATAATTTTCTATAAAATATTTTTACAAACGTAATCTGTCTAAAATTATTAAAGTAGTTTTACTAAAAGAGAATTTTAAAGTCTAAATGAAAGTGCTGAGAGCTTCCGTGAATGTTCAAACGGGTAACTCGACGTGCTTTTCCAAAGTATTTTTATAAAATGGGTCTTGACGTGAAATGTGCTACGTATGATGCGAATATCTGTGAATAATTCTTCACTGAATATGGGTCGGGAAGCTGGAACCAAGGATTTACAAATTACACGGTATCACACGTGGCTTTCAACCTCTCATATGGAGCTATTTTATTATATTAATACAGAAAATACACACGTTGAGAATGTAGTGTATTTTCTGCTGATGACCTTTCAACATAAACGAATGGCTAAAAAGATTATAAGCTGAAATATTATGGGGTTCATCATGAAATAGTATTATTTATTTAATTGTAAAAGGTAATCTTTAAAAGTGCTGACTTAAATAAGAACATTATATCATTGAAAGAAAGCTAGTTTTTCTGAATATTACAGGCTAAAATAAAATGTTCAAAGTTCGTGAAGATACGGCAAAAACTAGTAAACAACAAAAAGAACTAACTAAATAATGCTAAAGTGACAAGCAAATACCTCAATAAATTACCTGATGGAACAAAATCTACATAAGTAACACTACAGCCTCCCCTATGCAAAAAGCATACAAAATTCTGCTATCATAATAACAGGAAAGTGAGGACAAAATAAAGCTCTCAAGATAAAAGCTATACGCGGTACATAACACATAACTCAAGCTATTTTTCAACTAACTCTCCATAATCAGGATGGAGCATAGACCTAGAGGAATGGATTGAGTGTTTTCTATCTAAGTGGGAAGTGAAGAAAGGAAGAGAGTGAGACAAAGCAATCATGCGGGCAGTAGCCGTTATTTTCTAAGATTATGATTGGGTAACATCTCAAGCTTAAGGAGTCATTTGCATCAGAATTAGCTACACTAGACTATTATTATTTGTTAGAAATATTGAAAAACGTATTGAAAATTAAGATTTTTTTGTTTTTATTTCAGTAAACCTTTCCATGCATCAAAAATAATTGGTCAAGATTAAATGATAAATGATATTTATTTTGCAAATAGGTTACAAGTAACTCTTTTACACGACATTTTTTTTTTTTTATATATTACTCTAGATGAGGCCGGTATTTCCTAGCTGACTACCCTGAGAAGAAACACCGAAACAAACTCAGAGGTCATAAGCCCTTTTAAAGGCCATACAATCGCCGATAACATATGAAAACCATGTAGGTTAACGTCTGAGGTGGCCTTTTGAGGAAAGTACCTCGCAGGTTTGAGTGGCCTGTTCAGACAGTGCAAGCATTTGTCAGTTATCGTGCAGCTCAAACTCAGAATTTCGTTGAACTCAGGAGCTCAACGAACCGACGAACACCAAAGTAAGGACATTTGGGTAGGCCGCATAGTACACTCAAACTGCCAGACTGTCATGAAATCTATCCTTAAAAATAAGGACCTACATAGTCCAAACACTTACAATACATCATTTTGAAGAACCAATAGATTAGTGTCTGACATGGTCTTTAGAAGAAAGAACCACACAGATTTGAGTGAAACCTGTCCAGTCAGTGCAAGCGTTTGCCAGTAGTCGTGTAGCTCAACTCAGATCCACATATGAGCTCAAAAACTCAACGAACAATACCAAAGAAAGGACATTTGTGTAGGCCGTACAAAGCACTCAAACTGCCAGTAGCCTGTATTCTATACTAAATTCTTTATTGCATTCCACAATGTAGGCTATGTCTGTCATATTTTTGAGTTCTTCATTATGGATTTGGAATAATATTAATTAGCTAACGTGCATTTTCTTCTTAAATAAATATAAACGCAAATGTTTCACCTCAAACGGTCGTGGAAATCTGTTTTGAAGTCCAGTGCAAGATGCAGAACTAGCTAACTTACAGGGCAAGTTAAATAAAAGCTTATAAAATTAAAAATACATAGGTAATAATAAAATTATGAAGACCGCACATTTAATGTTTTCTTATTATACAGACCGCTCAATTCTGTGTGACGGTAATGTTCAGTCCATTCTCTGCGTGTACAGGACGGGGCAACGTTGCCCGTCCTAAATAATGATTCGGTCCAGTCGGCCATTAATCCTTTCTGTTGAAATTTTCATGCTCTATTTGAAGGGTTGGAATGGTTTGGACCCTTTATTATAACAAGTGTTTTTGAGACCTCTTACGTTACGTACGGCTATTTTGCCATATGGTTTTGTGTTGAGTCATTTTCGTTTATCAAGGAAAGTGGATTATCATAATGTTTTAGGCTGAATTGCTTTGGTTACCGAATCTTTGTTAACAACATGGAATTGTGTGGAATTCCCTGCCGTAGTCTGTGTTTCCTGATAGCTACAACCTGGGAGTCTTTAAGTCAAGAGTGAATAGGTTACTTCTAGGCAAGCGTGCTCCATTTTCGACCACATCATCATTTACCATCAGGTGAGATAGTGGTTAAGCACGTGCCTATCAATAGTAAAAAAAAACATGTAGTCTATGGTAGGGGCCAGATAAACATGCAATAAAGTAAACTGACCTTTCCCTAATATTCCTTCGTAAAGACCCGAACAATAAATTATGAACCGATTTTCATTACTAGCGAATTTACAGGATCACGATAGAAGTCGATTCAAAACAGTTTTATATCTTTAATTCTGTTTTTGATATTAAGAAAGTCAATAAGTTTAAATGGGTCAATGGCTGTTATTGCACATTTATCGAGCGCCTACCATATTACATACCGTCATAACTTTTTTCCATGGACGTAGACAGAAACTTACGTAACTTTATTACAGAACGCTGCCTGTATACTCCTATTTGATTCACGTATTTTTATGCAGCGGCTTTTTTAGAGCCCCAGGCTCTAAAAAAGCCATTTTAGCAGAATCAGAAAGCACATCACGCTACCCGTCACTGTCATATTTTCCCAATCAACCTTGAACCTAACGTGTTAGTGACATAGATGAAAATTAAATTTTATAGATTGCTGTGTGGTTAATATAATGATTCTAATCTGATTGTGCTAAAGTGGCCTATTTAGACCCGCTGCAGTGCTATTCTGAAAACGTTTACAGTGAAAGTTAGGTCTGTGAAGTGAGCTGTCAATCCGTTTAATCGTCTTGGAATTACAGTTAACTACACTCTCACAGTATTCCACCAGTCTTTACAGTGAGATGTACAATATACCCGCCGATCATAGTGATCATACACACTGGCTAGTTGTGACTTGTGAGTACTGCGTACCTGACCTTTCTGAAGAACTTCACCAATAAGGTCAGTGTACATAATATATTATATCCTTTAACGGCGTCTCTTACCGTTGTTTCGACTCACATCTGCCATTTAAATCAATACTCATCTTTTTACTTTTCAGGCACGATTTTAAATAATACTTTGTAACCAAGTTGAATTTTACTTTAATTCCGCAAACTCAGGTATCTACTTTGAGCCCGGGGCTCTCAAAGCAAGAGCAGCTGCGCGATAAACACATACTTTAGCGTGTAATCCGGAGGCAATCACGCGGCACTCGCCAAAAGTCACGTTCCGGTTCGAGTGGCTCGAAATAAGCGCTCTTCACAATATTGATTGGACTGGAATTGACGTTCCCGTGTTAACTTTACCATTACCAAACTCTGAAGTCTTTACTTCAATTTTTTAGAGGGTTCGGCAGGTTATGCACTCATTCACCTGCTTAATCCTCCTGCACTACTACTGTGCTATGGTCGGGGTGAGTCAGGTGCATCGACCGGGAGACGATAGTAGCTTACATTTTAAGAAATTGGTCACAAAGTGGTTGGCGTTAGTTGAGATTTAAATCACGCGCACGAAGATTCTTTAAATTTCCAATGAAAAAGGATCTCCTAATTAGTAGACTTTATTTTTAGCCAAAATCGATACCATTAATAATCTGGTACTCAGTTTATTTTATTTCGTGCTAACGTTAATTTATTTAAACTGTATGTACAGTACTGGTTTAGCGGACTTAATGCAACAAGACATTCTCTACCAGTAAGCCTTTGGGTTAATAACTTTGGTAGGTATACCACAACCAAAAAAACATGAAAACCGGCCAAGTGCGAGTCAGACTTACGCACGAAAGGTTCCGTACGTAATTTTTATCATTTGTTTTTATAGCGGAAATAGAAATACACACTCTATGAAAATATCAACTATCTACCTGTTACGGTTCTTGAGATATAGCCCGCTGACGGACAGACAGTGGACGATTAGTAATAGGATTTCGTTGGTTATCTTTCAGGTCCGGAGCCCTAAATAAAAGAAAAACGTTTGGGAAAGATACTGAAAAAACACATAACTAATTACATTTGCGCTGTTTCATTACCTACAGTTTTCACTTTGCCACTTTCAGAACTATGTCATTAGAACTTAAAATAGACTACGGAACTAACTGCAGAGACAGACACAGGTAAGCACAGTGACACGAACTACTCGTAACTACGAATTAGTTCGGTATTCGCGGCGCGCGCTACATTATACAGCAGTTTAGACTCAGAACGGTGAAGCGGGCTATTGCTGACGTCAACGTACGGATTTAGTTGTGATGTGAAACCATGCTAAGATAAAATCACGACAGTATTCACCTAAGGACGTGTAGTACAACTACCATTAGATTAGTATCTTGAAGGCGTAAAAGGTGATGAAGCTTTTGCAATGATGGTTTTCAGAAAAAGAGGTTGAAGTACAGCGCTTTTCTTTGACGTGAACATGATTATGACATCAATAACAGCTAATGTCGAAAAACATTACTGTTCCGCCTGGATTAACTTTCAAAAAAAAAATTAAGATCGATATTCTAGATTGCAACAAAAGAATGAAATACTAGACTAGACAGCTTTGCGAATTTAAACTAGATCCTTCTTGATGTATCAAAAGATAAACTGCTACGAAACTCTAAAGGAAACTAAGCACGTCGACACACTTTACCGCATAACTGAACACTGCGGCCTTTTCATCCAGAAATACAATTCCTGACGTCTCGCAGCAGTGGGAGCGTCCCTGTTCTCAGTCGGACCCACACCTCGCTAACATATTCAGGTAAACCAGACAAATGTCTAGAAACAAGGGGCGTTCTAGTTATTCGCAGCGCGCCGTTCCACTTAAATTATGCAACGTTTTAGACTCGCAGCCGTGTGGGTTTCTCAGACATTTATTTACATCCTAAAGTCAACTTCTCGTTCGGATCCTGAGAGCCCTTGGGAAGAATTAACGGCTTTGATTTCCGAGAGATTAATTATTCGTTTGCTGCTGCAGTCAGTGTTTAGTTGGTGCCTGCTACTTTTCAAATATTGCACACGTAGTGTTTATTTTAAAGTTAGTTGAATCAGTCTGCTATTCGACTACCAGTATTTAGGTCACGCACACGAATTCAGCGGCGCGGTTTTGATGCGACCAGCGCTGTAGCGGCGTGTTTAGATGCAGAGATGTATAATGTAACTTGCCGCGTCGCCCGCCGCGCCGCTGAGTTCGTTCCCGCGGCCTTATAAATGTTAAATTGATGAACAAACAAGCAAATATAGATCATGAAGTTTTTCGATAGTGTTGATCAGTTACAGCATTTTTATTTCTAACTTGAATTTTTGTTTATTTCAAGTAGAGGCGACTAATGACATTATTCTGAGATTTGTATCGGTCGTTTATCTGTCTGACAGCGCTGCTTGACATAACGCCATTGCTGGTTGGTTAGTCGTTAACGGACAGATAAACGGCCGATAAAGTACCTCAAAAACTGGGCACTAGAAGCCTACTACAAGTTCTGGTTCGAGGTGGCACAGGAAAAGAAACCTGGGAAGATTTTAAGGGGCTTTTACCAATGAATTTAAAATAATTGCATTTTAACACTGTTCAAAAACTTAAAAATAAATATAACCGACTTCCAAACAAAACACTGCAAAGTATAAAATAACCTTAATTACGAAACTCGGTACATTTTATATATTTTTTTTATTTGATCACTTTTAATTAAGATCGTCATCGTGTACTTAGAAATTGAAATTTAAGTAAAAATGGTCATAAAAAAATAAAAAGTACTGCATCAAACTGAATTAATTTTTTACGAGACTAAATGGCAATACACCGGGATGGTTGGCGCTCATTGGAGGAGGCTTACGTTCAGCAGTGGGCGGGAATTAGCTGAATGTTGAAATGGCAAGTATACCGCATCGAACTAAAAAAGAATCACAGAAATGGGATCAGAAACCACGGAGTTATCGGTGTACCACCTCCTTTTTTGTAAGTTGGTTAAAAAACTGTATGAACATCAAAACTGAACCAAAATGATTGAACCATGTACCCGCCAAACTTTACCCGCAAAATTTTATTTTCCCCAACAATGACAGAGCCGAATAAAAACATACCCTTATAGACATGCACATATTAATTAAAAAAACACGCTCGCAAACCGCCACGTCACATGACTGACGCGAACGACCGCAGGACTCCGAGCGAAGGGGTTTGATTAATTCATTTAATTAAAACCTTATGGGATCGAGGTGTTCACGTGGGTTCGATGTATTTAGAAAAATGGGCGCCCGCAATATTATGGTAAGAGGTAATTAATTAGGAGCAGGTGATGTAATTGATATTATACGTCATAAATACATAAAATTGAAGTCTGTCTATAATGTCTAATAGCTTTTTAATGTTTACACGAAACTAAAAAGCATTTTTTTAGTCTGTAGCTCATTCCGGTTACTCGCCAAAACGGAAGGATCAATTTTAACAAATCTTTTACTAGAATACCTAATGAAAAAAACGCGAACATGTTCTGACATAAAAAAGAAAAACTCTGAAATTTTGAACACACGCAGCTACTGATACAGATAGCTAGGCGCTAGTACAGATAGCTTTTTTAAATACATGTAGTTATGTTTGTTTGTTGGTGTTCATTTATACGTCAGGCATCAAATAAAATTTGAAGCTATAGACTATAGAGTATCATAACATCACACCTGTGTTTTCCGAAGTATTAGCCAGAGGTATCTAATGCCTTTAAACGAGCAATTCTTGTATATATGTATATACCTATATATGATCTGAATTTCGGAAACAGCTTCGATGATTTTCATGAAATTTAGTATGCACGGGGTTTCGGGAGCGATCAATCGATCTAGCTAGGTTTCATTTTTAGAAAATGTCGTAAAAAAACAAACGAAGCAAAACATTTATGTGAGTAAATTTTGCCGGATATGTTGGAGAAGTATCATTTGTTGGTACTAAAATATTTACGTCTAGGTCAAACGGGATTACTGAAGTTACTGCCGATATTTGAAAGAACAAGACTTTCATTTTAGTCAAGAAAAAGTGGGTATCTATTGCTATTTGAGCTCGGCAAAGAACGGTATTTGTCTAAAGAAGACTGAGAGAGAAATTTAGGTGACATTTTAGGCAAGCACTGAAAACCAGTGGGTCTCATTTCATGGCGCTGCATCATGCTGAGTCGAAAGCCTTCCTTCCATGTCCTTTCTTTACAATCGTATTAAGTATTTTTTTTTTATTTTAGTTTTTATTTGTCTGTACTTACTTTAAGTACTACCAATACTATAGTTTAGAATATTGATAACTATATGCATGTCAGTTCTTTACCAGCCGAGCCGTGGCACTTATTTCGTACATTTTAGATCATTCATTTTTCCGTAGACGTGTTACAGATCTTTTTATTTTATTTTTAACAAAATCTACAGTTACTTTACAGTATAAAGGAAGTAAGTACATCACCTAATAATTCAAAATGCAGAAGGCAAAGGTTACCAAACAAACCCTCATTCATTAAATAAACAGAACTTCGTGTTGACCTTGGAACGGTATCGGACAGAATAAATAAGTCCAAGGTTGAAGTTTGCGAGTTCAGGACTTATTTTGCGAAAGCCGACGCCGTTTTGTGAAACTTTGCTGCAGTGTAAGACTTATTGTGCTGTTTTGGTAAATATCAAATATTTGAGAGAGAGGAAGTTTTTAAAGTTGACTTTGGTGGTAGGCTTCCTTTATTTTGGTTCAGTAGATCCTGAATAAATTGGTCAGGATGAATCTTTTTTTTTTTTGAATGACGGGAAATCATCAAATGACTCCTCCCGCTCTGGGTCAAGCAGGAGTGCTAGAATCTTACTGACTAAAAACCCGTCTGTGCTCCTCCTAGAGCCCTTTGTGTTTCAGAGCCGTGGTGACTCTTTTGAACAAATTCTGCAACCCTGAATAGGATGAATTCTAAGACTTTATTTTATGCTCGTTAAATTATGAAACTTTATAGGTAGTTTAAATAAACCTCACAAGTGCATTTCACCTGATTATAAAATCAATTATGACTCGTTTATACAGAGTCATCACAATCATAATATAAGGTAAGTGACACAAAGCGCGTTTAATGATTGTATAACAGTACAAAGTTCTTAACTTAAATCACCACAGGTGTTAGTTGAATAACTACCAACTTGTTGAAATGGCTCATGATATCATGAAATATATTCCTACTTGTATTGAAACCCACCTCGCAATCTCGAACACAGCAATCAACAGAGATGTAGAAAGATATGATAGTCAAAAGGGCATAGTATAGGGCATAGTACCACATCAGAACCATACCACTCCACCACCAAAATCACCACTCCACCACACCACCACCATTCCAGAACTTTTCGCCAATTGTGCGACCGCGTACCGAAAGACGCAGCTGACATGGTGAGCGTCGCGGGCAGTCGATGGATGCGAGACGCACAGGACCGGTTGTTGTGGTGACACTTGGGGCTGGCCTATGTCCAGCAGTGGACGTCTTTCTGCTGATATGATGGTGAAGATGAAGAAAGTAATATTATTTTCCTTACACATAAAAGCAAACAAGAACCAAACTCTCTAACCATCGATCGAGTGTCCATCTACCACTACAATCCTTGTCACAATCACGCCATCGCCCAGGGAGGCAGGGTAAAAAGGACCTCGTAATGACTCATCGATAGGCGGTGAAGCGGACTGTAATACTCTCGATAAAGATGATTGTTTAACGCTCACAATAGCACAAGTTATGGATACTCACAATGGATTACAGCTTTATTGGAGCCCCCGTTCGGGTGTTTGGGGATATATTTTGAACGTTATCAGTAAGGTTTAGTGGAATACTAAATTAAACTTCTATCTTGAACAGTTGTAAAGGGATATTTATGGAACTTTGATGAACATATTATTACGATGTGCTATGCTCACCCTTGTCGTATTTCACATCTGCATTGTTAAAATCTATATTTGGAACATTGATATCTTTATACTCAACTTTAAATATGCAATATTCTGTGCTTAAGATCAACCTAAGTTGATGTAGTGACCTACCTTACCACATATTTTTTTATGTGTGTATAAAAGATTTATTCATTTTGGTATTGATCTGATAGGGTGTAGAACTCACGAATGAAATACCCGAAAATTGTTATTAATTTGTCTGACATATAAGCGTATACGTTACTTCTTGTTCTTTATGTTACTAGAATCCGATAAAATTGTTCGAGAATATTGACATAAAATTACTTGCATGGCATCACTGAATGCCAGAATGTATTTTCACACTGAATTTATTATTGTAACGTACCACATTTTATGCGAATAAATTATTATGATTTAATTACTACTGCATCACGTTAAAATTCCACATTTTGCTACAATATACATAAGTCTCCATGAACTTCACATGAAACCTGCAATAAAAGTTATATATTTCGGAAATCAAGCGTTCATATTCGAGTAACATAAATCAAAAGCTGTTTTAAACGAATGTTGTTCAATAATGTATGAAGGGCTGCTCAAACACTCCGTGATTTCCGATTCCAAATATATTTTTATTATTGACAGGCTTGAAATGAATTACATACTTATATTTGCTGTTAAAATTTGTTTGGCTGTTTCGCTTTAATAACTACATAGTTGTGCAGCCTTAACTGTAGTGCCCAAACATTTTTAGGGTTCCGTAGTCCTGACGAGGAACCCTTATAGTTTCGCCATGTCAATCTTTCTGTTTGTCCGTCTGTCCGAGGTTTTGCTAAGAGAATGTTAGTACCTACTAGACAGTTGTAATTTTGTAGGGATATGTATATCAATTACGCCGACAAAGTTGTAAAATAAAATTTTGAAAAAATATATTTTAAGGTTGCTCCCCTGATGTGAAGTGGGGATGAATTTTATTTCCGTTGTCTACCCCATCGTGTGGGGTATCGTTGAATAGGTCTTTTAAAATGACTTAGGGGTTGCTAATACATACTATTTTCGATTTAATGCTCCGTTTACGAAATATTAATCTTTATAATGCAAATTTTTGTTCCAGTGGAGTGCACCCCTTCTCTAAAAGCTAAACTGCTGGCTTGAAAAATCTGGGAAAATTCATGATTAGCAGTTAAGATAACTTCATAAGTTCACAAAGCAGTAATAGTCGTTGAACTCAGTATAAAGAACAACAGAATCGTTATATATTGTGGTAACGGGCTTTTACGGTACCCTACACTGCGCGTGGCCCAACACGCGCTTGTCCGGTTTTTTTTATACCATAGCTTTCATATAATAAGCTTTTTTTTATTGCCTGTAATGCACACCCTTTTAAAGTAAGAGCCTTTGCACACAGCGTTTTTTTAACTCGACAACGAAACGCCGATGAAGCGCGCTATCGTTCGTCTGACGCAGACACTACTTCTCTGTACTGCTTTTCATACCTGCAGCGCTGTGAACATGCGTTCGTAAAACACGCATTGTCGGCGCGTTAAGAATACACAGTCGTAGTCAATCTCTAACATTCCTCCATCACGTCAGTAAATTCTTCCTAAGTTTGCTTTATAAATTCTTCACTTAAATGAAATGTCACACGCCACCTCCAACATTTCCCTACCGTGAACATTCCCCATCTTGCTGCAACGCCAAACAATTTCTAATAATGACATGTCAGTACAATGACATGTGTCACCACGTGTCATTTGTCACGTGTTTGAGCGACGGCACGCGGGATTTGAGCGAGTGAGTTGTGAGCAATCAAGGAGTGAACGACAGAAATACCAGTTCTTGAAACGTGGGGCAATAACTTACAGATGGATGATACAGTTTGTGGTCCTGCAATAACAACTCTTAGATGGCTTAACAAAAGAGTAGATTAAAATGAAGACAATGGTAAGTATATGTGAGATCAAATATAAAGTTTTTTTGACAGATTGCGACAAGGATGTTGATGCGTGTGATGCTTTCTCAAAAATAAGTAGAATTGGCCCTCAAAATTGAATAGCTGCATAAACAATATAAGAGGAGACGTTCCAAGGAAAATGCTAACACGATACCAAGGATTGCGTACCCGCAAAAGGTATTCTTGTGAACAACCTATATCCACTTGGAAGTCCCTGGGTCCTAAGGTCCCAATGTATACACACTGAGTAAAAGATCCATGTCCATGCAGCCGAGATCTATGTGCTGCCACCAACAATACCGTGGAAGTAATAGTGTTTTGGGCCAACCAAACTTTAAAAGCTGTCGTGACCGCATGCGAAGAAGAAAAAGTGAACAAGGGATATTTGGAAAACTTTGGATTTAGGAAATCACAGTAGATAGAAGGACAACAAAAAATAACCTGGCATGGTTTGATGTTTAAGGACCGACCATATATTCAATCTCTTACAATAAATAAGATCCGGACATACTTATTATTTTTTTACCGTGGGGAATACCCACCGAGAATACAACGTATGTGATTCTTCTTTATTAGAATTTACTTTTGCACACGGACATCTAAGGTCACTTTATTATTTGTAAAGTGTAAATATTGTATTTCAAAGTGCCACATGATGGTCGATTTGAAATAAATGAATCGACTTTGGCTGTGTTACTACTGTGTAATTACTAATTCCCAAATATTCCCAGTCAGATTGCCACCCAGTGGCAACTGAGAACTTTATTCCCGGGCGTCTGGGAATATTCGCTATTTCCCTAAACTCTTCTGTTCCATTGTGCAAAGTAGAACTTCTGAATGTTTCAGCGTTACTTTGATATCGAGTGAGTTGTGGTACAATCGCGCGCGTCTTCAGCTGGTCGCGTGATAGATGAGCGTTGTCAGCGTTATGTTCTACTTTATTCCCCGATTTAACTACTTTTACGACTTCTTTAGCGTCCCATTTAACTTCCTTAGCTTTTCGGATGGTGATGGCTTTATTTGCGTAAATTACGGCTTTTATTATTATGTGTTTATGGAAGAATACGGTTTTTAGGTTTATTTATAGAAATATATATGTTTTATTTCCAAATCTAATATTAGTTTGTTTTAGTGATAAGGAGTATCCTAACTCATTATAACATGTGAAAGTGTTTGTCATGTGAATCGCTGAACCAGTTTTGTTAAATTTTGGTAGGTCCAGTTTTTTTTACGGCATACGTTTGACCACTATCTCACCTGGGGGTCTAAAAAGATGAGAATAAAATTTGTAATATTGTTGCGTGATTAATATAATGATTCTAGCCCCCTGGATGATAAACAAGGATGCGGTCGCACTCTTGACTTAAAAACTCCCAGGTTGTAGCTATCAGGAAACACAGACTCCGGCAGGGAATTCCACTCCTTAGCTGTACGCACTATGAATGTGTTCCCAAAACGTCTGCTGCGTGTGGTTGGGATGTCCATCATGTATCGGTGGCGCATCGCCGTTCGTCTTGTGATCTGATGATGGAACGGGCTTGGCGGAATTAAATTTGATTTAATTTTTTCACCCTATGTAATGTTTTCTTCATCTATCTTTTCTGTAACTTATGTGGTGTACATAATAAAGAGTTTTATATTATGTTCTATTCTAATTCGGTCGCACACTCCCCAAAATGCAACCGATAGCAAACCGACAGGCCAGCATCGATGCTCAAGACTTTGAAGCTTCGACTCGATGAGCCTATCATTACCGATGATCCCCTTGGCTCGTTTCTCAATTGACTCAAGAGCATCAAGCTGGTATCTGGCAGGTCCATCCCAAAGATGAGAGATATAGTTTGGACTTCGGTCACTGTTACAGAACTTTCGTGAAAATCTATGTTAACGAAAACGAAGCCAGAACGGCCTAATCATCAACAGGTATAAAGGTTAACAGGTCATTTTATTTCACTGTTTCTCAACTTCTCAGAAAATATCATGATGGAGCTAAAAATACCGTTGTAAGAGTTCCAAGAATTAAACTGGTATTAAATAGCCTCTTGTTTCTGAGAAAACATTTGAATTGAAATTAAAGTACCGCGAATTCGGAATACAACGGAACGGGGTCAAAAGTAAGGACGACTAGTTCGTTATAAGTTTTGATCTTATCTGACATTTGTTTGATTATCCTGAATGTTAATATGAATTGAAAATTTCAATTTCATGAAATCCTGAAGGGTGTGTTGGTTGGATTAGTGTACTGTGTCCCACTAGGACCCCAGGCCAGTGGGGTAGAGCAGACTAATCCATCCTACGCACGATTTATACCGAGGCGAGTTTATAAAAAAAAAACGATTAATCACAATGATTGGTCGTTTTTTTTATATTTATATCCGATGTTAAGTATCTTTATATCCAATGTTACTTATATATTTAAGTAGTTTTTTTATATTTATATATTATTAGTATGTATAAAGTTTGCTTGATGATTTAGCACGAAAATTTGAGCAAAACATACTAAGATAATTGAGTGTATTCCGCCCCTCTGACATCAGTTAGTAGGGTAGAATACCTTCCCAAATTGTGGCCAGTTTACTCTACCTTACTTATCAATGACTCTACCCCAATACTAAGGCGTCCAGTGCGAAAGAGTAGACTAATCCTATAGAACGCCAATATTTATGCTTGCCTTGATAACAATACTCTAAATGGCATAGCGGCAAAACAACAAAATATTGATAAAACAAAAAAAAGAAACACAAATAAAAAACAAAAGTAAGGAAAGAACAGCTTAGAAATAGATCGTCGTAAGGAGTAACCAGCCGATCATTATTCATGCGAGATAATCGTGGATAAAGCCTTCTTTCTTCATCTCTGTATGTATTTTTCACCGTTCTTTACTATCAAATGCGTATCAGGTGGTTTAAGAACTTAAATACGTTCGAAGTGCTTTAAAAATTATGTGATAGAATTTAATTTTCTGAGGAAACAGTTTCATTCAAAATAATGTTAACATTGTAATAGACATTATGTACCAAGCCTCACCTAGAACAGTAACCGATTTATTATCTTCTTAGTATCGTTAAACTTTAATTATTTTAACACTAAGTCAAAATATACCTCTGCAAATGCTTCATTAGATGGATTGATGAAGCATTTTCCACTTTTTTTTTCAACACTACAGAAAAAGACACCAAAGAGCTAAAACAATGGAACTGCAACACTATTTTCTCTGTGTTATTATTATCGTTCGAATAAAATATTAATAACTAAAATATTAATAATAAACTATTCCCTAGAAAATATAGTCGTAAAACAGTTTCTTTCAGTTTGCATTATCACCCACTCCTGTCCGGGACCTGTTTCTTCACAGTTTTCTCTCTCCAATCAACTTTCGTATGTCGGTACCTAAATAATGTATAACTAATTCACCTTCGCTCTCACCCTTAACCAAACAAATTACAATATTAAAAATGTTGCGGCGTGTTTGCTCTGCGAACCCCGGATCGGCGGCTGACTTAAATTATTCACTGGCGGATATTGCAGCGCAGTAATAAGCCCGTATCACGCGAATCGTTTCCTTATTACATTTCCTAGCTAATAGTTCGCAATAGACTTCAATTTGTATCGTAACTGCGAGGGATTCGTCAAGTCTTTGAAAAAACATTTGCACGGCTCCATGCAGGCATTTTCAGGTGCATCTTTAGCTTTATAATATTTAGACATACTATTCAACTTTTCTAGAGTAACCGTTAATTTAGTGCATTCCTTGAAATGGGTTGCATTTTGACTCCGAGAATTGGGGTCCAAATTAGATTGTTTTCAGTTTATCAGTCCGTAAAAAGCAAGGCGTGTCTCGAAAAATGCATATTACTAAGTGCCATCATTTCCCTTGGAAATCCGACTGTCACTTGAAAATCTTTGGCAGTAGTTACGGGTAGTCAGAATCCCGAAATTCTGACAATGAGTCTTGCGAAGGGGTATTATGTGAGCATTTAGTGGTTTCTGTACTTATACAAGTTACAACGTTAGTAAATGAAGGCTAGGAAGATGATAACTGAATAGTCTACAGTTTAGTTATTGTTTTTGCATAACGTGAAGAGGTCAACAAACTCATTTTTGCATTTATTAATTAGTTAGTATTTGTCGACGGGGATCGTTTCCGCTCTAGAATACAGGGATACAGAATTCGATCTGCATTTCTTGTTGCTTGGAATGAAGAAGTAACAACGTGGAATGAAATAGTGAAGTTTGAAATGATTTTATTTCTTACGATTTTTGCCGCTTCAATTTAGTTTAAAAATATTATTGAACAATTCTGTTGTGTCCAATTTATTGTGAAAGCTCGTTTGGATTTAGTTTCATGACGTATTGCCCGATAAATGTGCTTGAAAATCACGTCAATAGTGTTGAAATGGAATGGTGAATTTTTCGATTGAACTCGGTGTTGAAAGTGAGGTAAAATGTGAATGCATTTAACAACCACTGATTTTAAACTTTACATACGTCGACTCTAATTTCCATGAATTTTAAACAAGCCACTGAATTCATTTGCTCGCGGCCTATAGACCATTCAACATAATGATAATAACTTACCCGAGGAGATTAAAACAGAGAGACAATAGACACAACACAAACACTTTAGACCCCTTCAATCCGAGTTTAAAGCCCGAAAAATGGACCTCTCCAAACATAATTAGCGAAACGCAATTAAAAATGTAAGAACTGAAGCGTTCCTAATCTGTGTTTTATTTAATTTTCTGATTACAAAGGCAGTACTTTTCTGAAAATAATGCAAACGCTGTGTTTTTTTTACTCAGATAATCTGATAATGTCGGCAAACCTCCAGAGAGGACTCTTTGTCTCTTACTTTGAAGAGTTCAATTAGAGGGCAGAACGCGAAACCGAGGAACGCAAAAATACTAACGAAATTATGCCATTATATCTAAGTTATTTACTTCTAATGGAAGGCAATTGTCCATAATCCTCTCCAACTTGAGTTGAAGGATATTCTGAAAATATTTTACTCAATGTTTGAGAATATTTAGCTCATTTTCGTGCTCACAGGCATTACGCTGACAATACAACATAATCGCAGCGTTCTCGCATGCGATGAATTCTTGCAAAGATACAGTGCAGTGCTTGCGAACACGCCTGCATCGCGCCACGAAATGAATTGACAAAAGAGTTAAAAGTTTAAAACTCGTGAGGTACTGAGTCGATTTGGAATCCCGTCTCTTCTCTACGTTTTGATTTATTACAAAGCGAAATATGACTGTGAAAATTGTATACTGTTAAGGGGGTCATATACTTTCAAGTAATTTGATCAAACAGGATGGGTCAAACATTTTAATCAAATTGGCATGAACGTCTGTGGGAAAAAATGATAGAAAATAAGTCGTCATAGTTTAAACTAGCCTGTTTGTACACACACATTTATACATTACATTTAAACCTGAAAACTTGTGATTTAAACTCATTTTATATAAATGTCTAAACCAATTCAACTACCATCTTAGTCTTTGCTTGGTCCACAAACATCCCATTACCATCAACTATCAAAAGAATGACGTCAATTAACTATACAGCTGGCAAAGTGACAAAGTTTAACGTTCCTCTCAAATAGTTGAGAATGTCTCTCTTATCATTAGCAAGTTTGATAGCAGCCATAAATCTGCCCCGCGGTCGCTCGCAATATAACTTAATTACTTTCATCCGTCTCAGAGCGGAATTTCCCATATAGATGCCTGAAGTTATTTTTGTGTAGTCCTTAGGTCCTGGTAAAACAACAAAACTAAAATACACTAACACCAAGCCCAAGTTCATAACATTCTAAACGACTAAACTCTTGCAAACTCAGTCACTCGACAAACTATGAAAACTTAACACGCTTGGAATAACTTAATTGTGTTTCCTGAGATAAACCATCAGAAAATAAACCTTGCTATAATAAAATTCAAAATGCTGTTCCTAAAACAGATTCATTTCTTTGAAGATTCCTTAAAAGCTCTAATCAATTTTTATTTTCCTCATGGTATTAAGCTTATGATGTACGATATTTTAAAATACTGGGCAACATTAACACGGTCGTCCATTAAGTCACTTTACGCCAAGACTCAGGCGCTAATGAGTATCCATTATGCTTTCTTTCATCCATGAAAAGGAGCATGACATGACTTTCACATCTAATTTGGGATCATTTTATGAAATTATACAAGGATGTCACATCAGTTCCGTACTGATTTGCAAGTGACAGGTAAATAGAATTTATCAACTGGCTTTTATCTTCCTCGTTTCAATTTAGCGGCGAAATAAGGAAATTAAGTTTCTTCAATGCCTCAAAATGGTGGGATAATGAATAAAGACGAAAATGTAATCTTCAAAGCTGGTCATGATGTATTTTGGCTTGTAAATTTTGATTTTAGCGACAATAAAATCTAAATTTTTTGGCAAAAGTTGTACAAAATCATCAGCATTTGAAGCAAGTGTGAACAAAATTCATAGAAATTGGAACCCAAAACTCGATTTCACTCGATAGCTCACCTCCTCATAACATTCATCATACTTAAACAAACCATCATCATTCATCTCAAAAATATACATCAACCAAATCCCATAGTGATACCCTTGAACAAGAAACCTTAATAAATACTCATTCAATTCACGAAATTATATTTTTCTCTCAGAAATCCAAAGTGGGATCGTCATCAATCATTCCGGTCCCCTTTTAATTTACACCGGAGTATTTTTCAGCTACTCATCTCTGTGTCGTTTATCACATTTGCCGGCCTCTGTTTCCGCCACCTATTGTCTTTAGACTCAGCACTGTGACCTGGTTTTGCTGTGTCGTGTACGTTTCCCAAGTTTGCGAGAGACAGAACAAGTTTTTAGGTTTATGGAGGATTTGAGGCTGAACGGTGCTTAAAGCTTGAATAGCTGCGGGTTTTGCGTATTCAGATTTGTGATTGGCTTAAGAGTTTTGAATTTAATAAGATTTAATGTTCAGAACCATGAGGTGTTTTTAGACCTATATAAAAGAAAACAACAGTCCTTGGCATTTTAGTTTTCTAATTTATGAATAAAAACCCTGTAAACATGCACAATAAAATTCTGAGGTCGCCATGCTAAAGACCTGGTTTCTTTAGTATGTTCTGATATCCTTACTAATTTAAATAGTCCCCATCTTCTAGTAAACACAAATCTACTTGCCCCACATCCCACCTCTTGACTTATATTTTAAAACCAACATCCCACATCCTTCACCAAAAATGAATACCAAACGTCCCTAATTCAGGTACCTCCCAACCAAGAGCAAAGTCGTTATATTCGTCATTACATTACGCAACCGTCGTAAATTCCTTTGTGTCTAATGTGGGCACCGCAAAACTTCTTTGAGCCTGTAATGGTGAGAAAGGTGAGAGCGTCTTGTATACATAACGTTAATGCGCAATTTTGAAGCGGATCCCTGCGAGGAACGTTTCAGAATATCATACGGTACAGGACCAAGTATGCTCCCTTGGGGTACGCCTTGTTGACAATTGTAGGTATACTTAAGACTTGATTGAGTTTTGATGGAGTAATTGCTAAGCTCGTTGCGAATAGCCCATTAGATGGTCTAATGCGAGCAGATAAGGTCCTAAAGAGGCTGTTACTTTTTATTTTATTTCCTGATAGACTTTAAAATTATATTAATGTTGTAAATTGCCGATAAGGTATTACGCATTGATGCTGTCTACTAATGCCTCTCAATAAGATTAAAATATGTTTATAATATATGTATAGTATACGTACGCAAAAGGTAAAGGATAATATTATAACCCTCTCATCTTGATGAAATCGAATAAAAAGATCACTCAAAACCCACAATACATGAATATACTAACCCTTGAAAATTGAGAGATAGACGAATCGATTTTGCTCCATTAAAGGCACAATGCGGAAACCTTCACAATAATAAGTGTAACACAACAAATCTACATATCACACGTTCCATTACCCTCTCATCCTGCACGAACAGTGATATATCTACCAACTCCTTGACATGTAAGAACCACCTTTACATGAAAGACACAAAGTTCAAAATTGAACGTGACAAGATTTGATGTGTTAAATTATTTTTGTGTTACATATGCCTTTTTCGTGTGATAGCGAAAAGGCCTGTCGGAACACAGTGTGGCGAACGAGTTCATATTGATATTCGATACAGCTCAAGTGATTCTTTTACTTTATGGGTTCGGTGTTGACTGATATTTTTGTATGGGATAAGTGGAAATCCAGGCCGTATCAATGCTATTCATTCCATACATCACAACCTTCGTAGATCAACAATATTATTTGAAGAGACAATTTCGTACTTGGCTAGATTCAGTTTGCAAATCCAAAGAGCTGAATCCAAAAAGATAAAGGAAAAGGTCAAAGCTCTACCCTAGAATTGTTTATCAATCTTATCTATACTTCTATACTAATATATAAAGCTGAAGACTTTGTTTGTTTACTTGAACGCGCTAATCTCAGGAACTTCTGGTCCGATTTGAAAAATTCTTTCAGTGTTAGATTGCCCATTTATTGAGGAAGGCTATAGGCTATATATCATCTAAGACCAATAGGAGCGGAGCAGTAATGAAAATTGGAACGCAGACGAAGTTGCGCGGATCAACTAGTAGGCAATAATTGTATTGTTGATATAATATTCAGTAGTATTTGCTTAAACTTCGTGAACATTTTTGCTTGCTTTTTTAACGCTTATAATTTTAGGGACAACTCTGCAGGTCATGTCTCTTCATGAATAGGTAACGTTTACTTGAAAGTTTCTTTTCATAATTATTCTGTACCAGTTTCGTTGAAGACTGTTCAATCAATATCTTTAATTACGACAGTTAGTAGGCACGTTTATCGAAAATCGATGGCACTTAGATATTCCGGTACGACCGGATTTAAAGCCTCAGTATAGTATGAACCAATTTATTTGTTGGGAGGCTTTATCCGTAAACGTTTTATTGTTTACATTTTAACATTGGAGATAACTAAGAATGTACAATTTTCTGTTAGTTTTTATATTAATAATTATTTTAGTTAGTAGAGTTACTTCTACGTTGAGGATTACAGGTGTCTTCATGCGCGTGATTCCTTTAATCTAAAAACTTAACTTTCTCCTTTTCTCCGATCACTATTCTTAAGTCACAAATTGGGCTTTATACAAAGTGACATTGACGTTAAAAATAATACATACACAATTTGGGATTTTTGCATGTTCATCCTGTAATGATTTTTTACTTGTTGATAGATTGCCCTGTTGTCTAGGCCCTGTAATAGTTCAAAATAGCTAAACAACAAAATAGCAAAAAAACATTACCAAACAAACAAAAAAAAAGTATTTGAAGCGTTTCAAATTCGCGTGCCTATCCTTCATTACCTTCCGGTATAAATGGTATTCGCAAGCTCGCCCGCTCTTCGTACCGTTGGAAGTATGACGCCGCTTTTAAGGCGAGACGTGATTTATTTAAGATTCCACTGTTCTGTTACACAGCCGTTTTATTTGGACTTTTGTGCCAGTAATGTTAGTCAGTTGGCGTTGTACGGAACTGGCTGTAATTTGACGTGTTTCGTATTCTAGGTATTGGTTTTATTTATTTTATTTATTTATTTGACACAGCACATATGTTACATTTTAACAGATATGAAGGATACAGGTTTATTATTACACCGTCATAAAAAAGGACGTATCGACACAAAACTAAGTTTAGTGTTTCCTACCTTATGTTATTTTCATAATGTCAGAAATCTGTTACTTCGTTTTGTGTCGATACGTCATTTTCTATTCCCGCTCATCCCAAGGGAACATTCACTCGTGATAAAAAGTATACACTGTCGAATTTCAGAAGGTGCTTCGAAATCCGTATAGCCATTTAGAAGTGAAGAGGTAACAAATGACATGTAGACAGACAAATATACTTTCTGAATTATAATATTTATAGTATGAAAGTATAGATTAGTTTAAATATTTTGGAAAGACATGTGTAGTAACGTGAATTAATTATATCTTTTCTGGACAAAACTTCATCTCTCAGCCATCAAATCAATGCAGAAAATCCATTATAACTACGCTTGCTTGGCATATAGATGAGGATAATATACTTTGGGACGAATATCCCTAGAATATCTAGCGTCATTCGGTAGCAGTAAAATAGGTTGCTTGATATAGTTAGTCGTTTGATTGTTATATCTATGTTGACCCTATCTCTGACTCAGAGAAGTTGCAATCGCAGTTCTGAATTTCCACAAGGACGTTCAACAACGAACAAGGGGTCTAAAAAGCTACTTTAGCAGAATCATAATATTAATCACGCAACAAATTTCATTTTCATTTTTATTGCTAACGAATTAGGTTCAAGGTTGATTGGAAAAAATTGATAGTGACGGGTAGCGTGCGATTTGCTTTCTGATTTTGCTAAAGTGGCCTTCTTAGACCTGTAGTTTGTGTCAGTGCAATACATTTTAGACTTTTCTGACATACAAATTGCTGACACCGAGTCACTTGACAATGCCTTCTGGATCTTAAAACATAATATATCTGAACACTAGCCACTAAAAGTACTTCAGGCATGTAATCTTCTAAAACCAGCCTAAAGACAATCCACACCCAAACTATCTCCGACCTTTATGTATATATAGTCACATAAAGTAGCCGATCCCAATACCATTATTTTGCGAGCTTTCGAACCGTTTCCCATCTAAGAGAAAAGAAGTAGGTACGAGTACATAGGCGAAACGTAGATACATTGGGTGCCGACTCAATAAGATAAATTACTTTGTTATCTAGTTATTTACGGATCTTATTTTCTAGTTTAGCTCCTGGCTATTGAACATGTAGAAATAGTTAAAGAGATTGTTTTTGTTTTGTTTGAAGGAATGAACTGTAAAAATCTAATACCTTGGATTTTCTAATACTTCTAATAAAACTTTAAATCTTGTGATACTTTTACTCATCACCTTAGCCTTTTCCCAACTATAATATTGAAGTCGGCTTCCAGCCAAACCGAATTTAGCTGAATATCAGTATTTTACGTGAAGCGGCTGCCTACCTGACCTCCACAAACCATTAACTGGATTGATACGGTACTTCATGACGTGCTTTCCGAGGCACGGAGGTCCCCATCCACAGACCAACCTTGGCTGCTTGGGTGCTTAACCGTGAAGAAAGATTAAAATGTAGCCACTAGCTCCTAATACTGATACTATGACGTCTTACATGTATCATGATTCCGATGTGAAAAAAAGCGTTATACAATATCAATATCTCTTTTTCACAACGGTATAATTATGATATTTGAACGTTATCATAGGGCGTGCGTTTGCAAATTGAGATTATTATCAGAGACTAACGTCAATCTAAAATTGTAAACTCAGTGGGCTAATTACAATCCAATATATAAAATTCTTCCATTACTGAGTGACTGACAAACACGCACAGCTGAAACTACTGGTCGTAGAATGCTGAAATTTGGCATGTAGGTTTCTTGGGAACGCGAACGGAATTTCAGAAAAAAAAACGGGATATTCGTGTACGAAATCGCCGGCAAAAGCTAGTATACATTCATGATAATTTCACACTTAGGAACCTTCAACGCTTTTGAACCGATAACTAACTATCTTTAGCTTTCTGAGTGACTGACTCTTTGCCAATTTAGGAGTGCCTATAAATGGTTTAATTCAAATTTAGGACTGAGTTGAGTTAATTATACAATGATCGAATTAAGAAGTGGAATTCAACAGCACTACTTGTTAGTAAGTACCGTTTATTCTTCAACTAAAATCCCTATGAAAATGATATCAAAGTAAATATTATAATCATTTGACCCAAACGCATCTTTTCCGTACAATACTTGACAACAGAATGCCGTCCTTATCATGAGGGTCGCCTCGCCTTTGTATATACAGCGATCGCTTTGCCTCTAGAAAAATGTGGGTAACATGGAAATTCCTCTGATAAAGATATTTTGGTCTGTGGGGCTAAAATACCGTTTGGTTTTGCCGTTTTTCTTAGGGCATTCTTCAATATGAATAGATATTGACAAACGTGATTTTATTTAGCTATTCCGAGGTCTTTAACCTCCAATTTCTTGAATCAATTTGAAGTTAAGTATTTGTCGAACTATACTTTAGCTTGTAATCCTGTCAGAAAACGGGGTTAAACTAGAGTTCGCCACTTACATAACTTCAAATATTTAGTTAAATTACTGGTCCTTAATCAAGTATGTTTAGGTTACTTCTAGGCAAGTGTTCTTTTTGTCATTATGTGAGGAAATTAGAGGTGTTACTGATAGGTTTTGACTGCAGTGCGAATACTCCTTAAAAAAAAAGAATTAAATAACAAAATTTATTTAGTACATAGCACTAAAAAGACAGACCATACTACGATTTATTAAGCTATAATAATTATTGTTTCAGATCATAAAATATACATAGCTATATATATAAGGTATAACTATTCATACACTAAATATTTTAAGATAATCATCTAACGGTTATAACGAAGCCATTTCAAAGGATTTTTTTTTTATCTAAGTATATTTTATAAAAAAAATATAATTTAAAATCACTTGACCCACAAAATAAAAACTGACTCCTTATTTTTTCAACATCCATTACGCCCGCGCATGACGGGCATCGCCCGTCGCCGTGTCGTCGGCGCGGTGCGTCTCGTTCATAGAATAGGGAGTAAAGGTTTTATGCAAGATGTCTCAAGAAAATGTAAATTTCGTAAAAACAAAAACACTTACATAAAATTTTTTTTTTCGTTGAAATGGCTTCGTTATAACTGTTAGATGATTGTCTTAAAATATTTCGTGTATGAATAGTTACACCTATATATACCACCATTATGTACAAAGCAATGTAACCTTTTCGTACTTTGACAGTATTTTTTTTGGAATTTTATTTTTATACGAGAATTGCCTTGCAGTTAAGAAAGACATTGGTTAAACAGAAGCCAATTAGTAATAAATGTTTATATCACTTAGTTACTTCAAAATTAATCCCAAGGAAAACAAGCAATAATAAATTATTTATATTAGCCAACACGGTTTTCCTTATAAACCAAAAATAGCTTGTCTATTAATTTTCCTAAAATAATTTTAATGTAACGTTAAACAGTGATTAACTAGAACAATAATTAATATCCGTTGGCAAAAACTGAGGCTTCACTCGCATTCGTGAACGATGCTATGATGAATGACCGACATGTCATAACAGAGGGAACTGGGAACGAAACGCCATTTTTGTTGAGGCTGATTTGATGTAAATTAATGTTCTTTTTTAGGACGTTTCCAAACGCTTCTAATAAAAACTGCTTCTAAGGCCACTCTGCCGTGATCTTTCTGATAGGAATCTTGCATTTTTCCAGAAGAAGATACTAGCCAATAGAATATTTTTTTTATAACAAAATATTTTTTCTTCATCAGATTGGTTGAAAGCACACCAGAAAGAAAATCAAGATCACCATCAAAAGAATACCTCCAAACGCTACTAAACGACCGCTACGAAATGCCATGCCTACGAGCGCTACGAGATACGCTACGGCGTAGCACCCGGCTACGTGCTACGCGTCTAACCAACCCTTTCGCTGCTCCGCTCGTAAATCTTCTCTTACTTACGTATATGCGCCGCACCTGACCTTTTTTGAGGACATTTCCATTGACCATATTTTGTATGCTCTTCTGGAGTCTACTTTTCTGAAATGCCTTCACTCGGTGTTAATCATAGAAGTCATAAAATATTATTGCTTGAACTGTTGTATTCCATTATTTTAAAGACGTTTACCCAGCTTTTTGACTCATAATAAATTTATATAATTTATATTGTACACAAGCGGTTCTAAAATAAAACTGAAATTACTATTTGCATTAGTTCCTTATTACTTACTACTTGATCGAATCAACCTCGTTCAAACAAATATTATTTTAACAACTGGTCTCATAAGAGCCCACTCGATAAATAAATTCATATTCTATTCAACCAAACAATCGTACAAAATCAATAACCAACTTTGTTTTTACATTCACCTCCAAACCCAGAATACCTAATACGCTTTTGTTCAAAATGTATTGCAAATTCGCAATATACGAGACATTTAAAGGCAGATATTTCACAAAGTCAGCCGTCCGATCCTTTATTACACACTAAAGCGCTTAATCCCGCAATCAATATTGAATTTCGAGTATCGCTCGGTGACAAATTAGGCGTGAAACGGCTAAATAGAGTGCGCTGCCAACTATTATGTAGGCTTAGTTACTGTTGAATAGGTAAATATAGTATGTTTAAATATAATGTAGGTGTTCTTCTCTGGAGAATAACACACCATGAGAATAACTCATCAACATCATAAAAGCTGAAAGACGTCCACTTGCTGGACATAGGCTTACCCCAAGCGTCGCCATAACGACCGGTCTTGCGCGTCTCGTGACCTTCACCAGGTCATCGGTCCAACTTGTGGGAGGCCTACCAACGTTGGGTCTTCCGGTACGCGGTCGCCACTCCAGAACTTTTCAGCCCGATCGACCGTTCTGCGAGCAATGTGCCCTACCCGCTGCCACTTAAGTTTTGCGATCCTTTGAATAACTTATCTTATGAGTAAAATAAATAAAATAATCCTTCCCACCGAATTTCGGTCACTGTGGCCAATCCCAACTAAGACAAACTGCGCAAGAGATATTTTTATTAGTGTACTAAACTTCTGCTATTGGCTTCGACCGCGTGATCCATAGGGAAAATAATCCCGGGATATTTAGAAGCCCATGTGCTATTCCAGACTATAATCTACCTTTGCGCTAAATTTCAAGAAGATCCTTCCAAGCGTCCTGACGTGAAAGAGTAACAAACATCCATCCTCACAAACTTTCGCATTTAAAACATTGCGTAGGAATAGGATAAATACATTTTCAATTATTCTTTTTTCATTGTTGCTGATAGACTTGACACACATGACGCCCACGTAACTTGTTTTATTTATATTATTTACTTAATAGAGTGTCATAAAATAATTGATTATTTAGCACATTTTTTTTATTTGTGGTGGGTTTGCTCTTGACTCTAGCCTGGGTCAGATAAATACATTTTCAAAATTGCACTATGCCGTTTAATTACAAGTAAGATACGATATATCTTTCCGTTTTTCATTGGATAAAACTTGTTGCTAGTCCACTGATTATTAAGAGCCGTGGTGGCTAGATATTTAATTCAACATTTGTACCTGATAACATTATTATTAGCACAAGGTCAACTTGCGCCAAAAATAAGTAGCGAAGAAGGCAGATGTAATTAGTCTCAACCATCACTTAAAGAGGCTCTCGTTAGGTAGCCGGGTCAAATTCTTGATCTAAAAACGTGCTAAAAGGACTTCTGAGATACTCGTATTTCGAAGAGATTTGTTCTTTTGATCCTTAGTAATTTAAGCTACTAGCGGTGCTATTATTTTATACAGAACCCTAACTGCTTATTAGATTGTTAAAAAAAAATCTTGAAAAGACTTGCTTCCTTGTTTGTGAACACTAGTGGCGGGCATGGGCATTGGATGGATTGGATGGTTTTTTCTACAAAAAAATACCGATAGCATCCGTGGCTACTTGAGGAGCTCGTGGTTAAATAATAACAGCCGCACGGGTCGATCTTTAAGGTTAAGCAACGCTTGCCAAGGTTGGTCTGTGGATGGGTGACCATCTTAACATAAGAGTTTCCTCCGTGCCTCGGATAGCACGTTAAGCCGTTGGTCCCGGCTGTCATTTGTACATCTTTGGCAGTCGTTACGGGTTGTCAGAAGCCAGTAAAATCTGACTCCAGTCTTGCCAAGAAGTACCGTGTTACCCAGTTAATGGGTTGTGGAGGTCTGGTAGGCAGCCGCTCCACGTAATACACTGGTATTCAGCTGAATCCGGTTTGACTGGAAGCCGACCCCAATATATAGTTGGGAAAAGGCTAGGTAGATGAGCATCCGTGGCTACTTGATGATAAATCTTACCCACTATGTATCAAACTGGTGATAAAGACGAAGGGAACACCTCTGTCTAACTTCTGAACAGAAAACAACCAATTGTAAAAAAATAAATAAGTAAAATATAAAAATGATGTTCCAAAATCAATAGTGTACAACAAACCGTAGCCTAGCGTGCAACCGAGTAACCGCGGGCGGTTGTCACGGACGGGTTACTCGACGGGTTAACCGGCGGGCGGGTTACCTCGCTATAACTTGCGCAAGTAACCGACTCGAGCCCTGATGACACCGCAACGATTTTGTTCGCGCACTAAATAAGCGATTAATTTGCGTGTAACTCTTGTAGGAGGGAAAATCAAAATGTAGGGAATTGAATTAAAATGCGAAAATATCCGAGTTAAATGATGCTTTGACTTTTCGATTTTTTGAATAACACTTAGAAATTGTGAGCCGTTCCTTCAAAGTCATAATAAATTACAACTATCAATTAAAATCTTTAATTGAACTTTCTGAGTAGTGTTGAAATATTCAGAATTAAACATTTTGACAAACAACGCAATAACAGTAGTGGTAACTGGGCACATTAAATCATTCATGTCAAAATATCGATTAACTAAACACATGTATAAATACATAATTATATTATCAAGATACAAGGGTATTGTAGGGTAAAAGAAAGAAAGAAATAAAAGCTAGCACTCACCGAAAAGACAGGGTCGTCAGCGGCCGATACGACTTGTGACTATTATGATCCGACATCGGCGTCCCCCAGAAATCGTTCCTGAACACTTGTAGCACATGGTTCGCCCCATTCACGTCACTGTTCGACACGATCGCGGGGATGTCGTCATGCACGAACTCGCCACTCAGGCTGTTCGCGTACGTCAGCGCCCCCACTGATGCCACCAGTGTGTACACCGCCCACTCACTCTCGCACAATGTCCGCCACGACTTCGAGTTTGACACTTCTTCGCGGACCGGCGGTAACGGGCGACGACGCATTTTCACACACACTGTTTTCACTCCTTTGTCGGTTTTAGATTTTTGGTTTGCATTCTGAAAGCCTTTTAGTGTTATTTTCAGTTATCGTTTGATAGCAAACATTCTTTTAAACTTTAGAAGAGAGATATTTGAAACAGAAATTGCTTAAACTAATATTTGAATTCGGTTGATATTTCTAACAATGTAGAGATACCGAACTGAATAGCAAAAAGATAACACTTACTGAAACTCTGTGGAATACATTAACCCACTTTACTAACAAAACGTAATAAAACTCAAACAAACAAAGTCTCAACCGACAGAAAACCTCATCGATTCAATATATCGCTGGAAACTTCATGCATACTCAATTGGCAAACAATCTCAGTTCGATGCACAAAAGGTTGTTACGGACCGTTGTCGTTTGGAGCAAAAGTGTGCCCTGTCTGTTTGTACGTTCAGTTATCCGTAGCCCGAGTGATGGATCACCGACGCCGCATAAATCAGCATCGTGGGTCAGCTCCGACCGCTGATGTCATATTCATGAGTGCTCGGGATAGCTGGGTAAACGATAGTCCGCAAGAACGATGAGCCACTGTCCTTTTTTCCTTTCGTTTTTTTAATTCTTGGCTCACTTTGGGATGAATGCGTTCGTTTTTTATTTTATTTTAAATGCTCGTGATTTATGTGGCTGTGGCTGCAACCTGGAACAAAGGATAGATGTTATTTTTATTGCAGAGATTGCTCTTAGAAATAATGAGTAACATAAAGGGTAGGTACTTGTTTTTTTATGGAGTGAGTGGCAATAGTTTTATTTTTATATATTCTTTTTGGTTTATAGAAATATCCAGGTAACATAATAATGTTTTTATGTCGCATATATATTTTTTTATTAATGTCAACTTAGCAAAATAACTACAATTTTAATATTAATTTAATCATCCCTTAACAGCTTCAATTCCCGTAGGAAGAATAAGGCCACTCCTTTCGCAAACAAGGACCACCTTGTAACCTCAGGTCCGACACGCCTAAGCCGGGACATCGCTCAAAATTCTATTAACTACCCCAAAATCCCCATGGGCCCGAATATTCACCAAAACTTACAACGACTTAGTTTGAGAAAACAAACTGAACTAACGCGTCATAACTTGGCTAAGAATGTTGGCGTATGTACCGGTTCTCATCTAAATTGCTAATGTCTTCCTTAATTCAGTTCTGGGGCACGAATTAAAAGCTCTATGAGTTAATCACATTATCTGTCTGTTTGTGTTCCGTCTTTATCTGGTCGGTGATTGTTCTGGATAAGTTTGTGTTAGTAGCCTGTTTCTTTATTACGGAGTGTGGGTTTTGTTGATTGAGTTAATACGAATATATGAAAAAAAGTAGATTATACTCAAGTATAATAATAAGTTGTAAGAACTCATTGATATAAAAAATTAACAGCTATCGCAATTAATATAACTGTAGGAAAAAAACTGCAGTCATCAAATGAGTAGCACAGTTTTCTTTGTTCGAAAATTTGGGCTAAGCAGAGGCCTAGCCCTTCCTCAACTATAACGTACTTTCCGAAGCACGGAAGAGTCTGAGGTATGTAAACCCATCTACAGACTGACCACGGCAAGCGTTACTTAACCTTTAAAGATCGACCCGTGCGGCTATTATTGTCAAGCCACAAGCTCAAGCTCACGAACAAAGAAAACTGCGCTAGTAGAGAGATATGGAAGAACAACCCTATATATTCGTAAATTGGGTTTAATCCCAAAGAATGTCGATGACTACAAACCAAGTGCTTTTAACTAAACCAGCACCAAATTAAATACCATCAAGAGTAGGCACTGGACAGCAACTCTTACTAATATGTTATTACAACTAAGCACAAATATGTCAAACATTTGCACAAACAAGTGTGGACAACCAGCGAACATGGGTCATTAATCACGCCACAATTAGGGGCGCACCCCGTCGAACACGTTGGACAAATATTGGATTATCTATGATTGATTGGCCCCAAGTTTTGTGGCCACCCAACTAATAGAAGAACAAATCGATATGAATTGGAGTTTGGGCGGACTGTCATAGATTAATGACGTGACATGTGGGTTGGAGGGATGGGGTTGTACGACAAGTATTGCTGTTTACATTGGTAGATAAATCGAGGTAAATAGGGTTATATTGTAACCTATTCATGTTTAAAAATCGAGTTTAACTATAAAAGGTACAAACATTTTTTTCAAGTACTTAAATTATATTTTAGATACTTAGTTAACTAAATACAGTTAAGATTAAAATAAAAAAACTCTTTACTAAGCATTACGTGTCCAATACAACAACACCTTCAGGATGCTGATGCGGCTGCCTCGCTATTGTAGTGCGTCCGGAATATTTGCAGAGGCACGAACGGACGGCTTTTATGCCGTAATTCGAAAGAAAGTGGCCTCCTTACAGCAGCGCGTGTGAGGCAGCAGCAACGGTATCCTGCAGATGGTTGAATCTCGTGCGGATTGCCCTATCCAGTACAAATGGATGCTCATTTTGATGGGTATTGACTAACATAGTACTTAAGATTTACTAACACAATAGTAATTAACCGATAATAATTGATAATTGTAATTTTAATAAGTATTTTAATTTAATTTATTTCTCTATTTTTTAATTTGTAATTTTATGGATTGATTTTGATCTGAAATAAACTAATTAATGATTGCCGTCAAATCGAAACGAAAAAAAACTAACAGTATTACGACGTTATATGGCAACGCTTATCTTCTACAAGGATCTAAGGTAACCAGCCTTTGGGTCACGCAGTGTCAACAGACGTCAATAAAGTTTTTTAAATAGTGCTAGAGCTCTCTAACCCCACGTTCGGAGAGTTTGAAAAGGTGGAACTTAAATATAAAAACACAAATATAATACAAAGAACAAAAGACAAAAACCCGAAAAATATTTTTATCAAAAAGTAGGGAACTCATCATAAATTATCTAAGAAGCAAAATACATTTAACTTCACATTATGTTTAACAAGAGACGCTAAATAGCCTCGTCCCATATTTCACGTGCGCAAAACCTCGACTTAGTGAACCAAAAAACTTAAAGAATATTAATAGCTGATGGCGAAATTTTTACCCCGTCCAAGCTCTGAGCGCACAAAAACCCTCGCACATATTTTGCTCAAAAAGTTAGTTAATTTATTATTCCGGGAAAGTTTGCCTTGTATCTGTTCAGTATTACACTCGCAAATTGTTTTTAAAATATCGCATATCAAGATAACGTCCAAGTTTTTGGTATTTTCCTTCACGGAAAAAAAAGTTTTGTCCCCTAAGACTTTGATTTGAAATATGTCGACGACGCTACATTCATCACGCTCACTAGACGTCCTTTGCTCAATTTGTGTTACTACAGAGTTTTTTCCTTTGTTCTATCAATTGAAGATATCATTATTGAGTTAATTAATTAATTACACCCATCTAGACTATATGTAGCGTCAAAAGAGTGCCAGATGAGCGTTGCCAAGAATCAAGATGAATGGCGTGCGACTGAAGAAAACTATGTCAGTAGACTGCTGGATGTAAAGCTAATGAAGATGGTATACTAAAATTATTCACTAAGCCACACAAAATAAAATAAATGAAAAAATAATGTTGATTTGCGACTCCCGCATCACAGAAAATGAAACTGACCATATCATCAAATATAATTATAGAGCTAATCAACCCACACAATTATTATTTTTCCAAATGAGTAGAGATTGTAAGCCCATTCAACTTAGCAACAAAGCCTTACAGAAGATTCTTTACATTTTTCGCAAACAATTTATTCCGCAAAATCCCGTTACGTAAAAGATGAATTTTCATCTTAAGTACCTATTTCAAGTAAAATTGTTTGTACCATTCATTTGATGAAGTAAATTAAACCACGACACAATAAAGAATTAAGATCCGATGAGAATTCGCCAATAAATATTTACGTAAAGTATACTACTATTGGTAACTCGATACGAAATGATATTTTTGAATAAAACTAACTGTCCAAAACTGTAATCAAAAATCACTAAAATGACCATGTTGCGAAATTTGATCGAAAGAGCCACCGCAGCCCTAGAACGCAAAGGGTATTATGAGAAACACGGATGTGTTTTAGTCAGTAAGAGTCTGACACTCTCTTCCACTTCACTCAGAGCAAAAGAAGTCATTTAATGATTTCCCATCCTTAAATAAAAGAAATAAGATTACCAATAAACAGTACCTGAATGACAGAACTCTTTATTATAACGTTTTCTAAAATGAAACCTAGGTAGATCGAAACCCTCTGCATACTAAATTTCATGAAATTTGCTGAAGCCGTTTCCGAGATTCTGTTCTACTCGTATACTATTCTATATATGTATATACATACATATATACAAGAATTTCTCGTTTAAAGATATTAGATAGAAACACAATGCTACGCCTATATCCCATGGTGGTACTAAAGAACGCAACCTGTACTATTACTTACTACTTCTTTTGTACCGTTCATAGGAAAATTTAGTCATAAACGCATTGTGGTTGTAAGTACCATGCATCTAACTTTACTGAAAAGCATTACCAAAGTCTGTGCTAAAACATCATAAAACCAAATCAATCAAATCGAAAAACTTGTCTCACTCACTCTCGATTATAGTACTGTATATCAGCTTGACACACACTAAAGTATATCTACAACTAGGTAAATTATATACGTTCTAAATTATACATCATCAACACACATATTTAATGCGCCACCTGATGGAATACCACTCAGCGATGTGAGTGAAACACTTGTAGGATGTCACTTCTAATGAACTACAAACAAACTAAGTACAATTAAGGTACCATATGCCCTTCATAAGACCTAGAGCAGTTACAACCATATGATTGCTTTCCTCATCGCATAGGCTAGTCGTATATAATTATCTATTTTTTCCTCCCTCTTATACCTAAGGATTGAGCAGAGAATCACTCTTGGGAATGTTCCATCGTCTAAAAAAATGTTGCGCATGTACTGCATAAAGCTGCAAAGAAATTTGGACCTTCGGATAAATAGCTGTCTATTAGAATGAATAGCATATAATTTTCTACATTAGCTTATAGAAAGATAGCTAAACAAAGGCCTCTCGAAGCGACGCGAAATCGACAGTAGACTCCCACATCACTCACAAGGTTCTAATGCCGCGACCCTATTTAAAATTCTTCCGTAACTGACAGACCATGCATAGCTAAAACTACCGTAGGGGACACTAGGAGAGGATTTCCCAAAACATCTACGGGAACGGGTAAAAACGAGATATGCGCGCTCCTAATAAATATAAAACTCTAGTGTTATATAAAAACTCTAGTAGTATTTATAAGATATATAAGTGCCCAATAATCGAGCTTAACTTTCATTACAATGTTAACAAAACTCATCACAAAATCACTCAGTTGTATCGAGTTGTTCCCCGATTACCGGCTGTGTACAGTAGTAGCCCAAAACCGCAAGAGGCGAGTTAATCTTCCGGCGGGTGGTTCGTAATTCGATTAAAGTTGCCAACTCTTGGCCGACTCTTAATTATGTTTTCGGTGAATTCTCTCGCGGGGCCACGTCACACGAACCTTTGTTGCCTATCGAATTTGTTTGAGTAATGTCGCGGTAATAGATTTGTTCAGCTCTGTGTTTATTTTGTTTTAAGGTTTCGAGGGGCTTCATCTACGTTTTGGTGATTTTCCTTTTGATTTAAGTGTTGTATTTAATTTTAATGTTTAGCCGGTTTTCGAGGATTTTCCTGGAAAAAGATTTCACGGTTTTTGTTCCGAGGTTTGGAGTGTATCTGCAAATTTCAAGCTTCGTTTGAAAAAAATTTTAGGTACTCAGATAAATTATGAGACTTTTTTCTATTATTTGCTAAGAGCACAGTGGAAAAGGTTTTAAAGGATTACCATTGCAGAACGAAAAAAACGTGAATAAAAAATCACCTTAATGGTGGTGTTTTCTATGCACAAACTTATAATGAGTCCATTCCTGAACTCCAAGGTCTTCGCCGAAAATCCCAAAACTCAAACAGCCTCATCCCTTTATTTATTCACAATGCAGGCCATTGTCGACGGCGAGCCTGTTACAGCCACAGTTACTATTAACTAAAGGAGTCTTAGCTTCGTAATCTCGAATGGAATTCGCGAGACTACATTAGCATTTCAAATCAACCTCTCGCCGTCTTTTAGAAGCCTATCTTTTCAACCTTACGGATTGTGTTACTGTGGAATTTACTTAACTACCCAACTTGTGTATTCCTTGAAGCTAGCCTGCTAAGAGGCGACTCGTGTACGCTTTTTAGAATGTGGATTATAAAAGTTAATGAAACGTCTCGAGGTGGTAAATTCCGCATACTTATCGTCTGTTTATCTAATCATGTTTACAAATCCACGTTAAAGTATTGTAGGGTACCTTGCTATTGCACCAATTCGTACTAAGCGTTTCCAAACGTCTTTTCTAATGCGCACTGCAAAGGAGTGAAATTCTCTGCCTGCGTCTGTGTTTCCAAAAACTTACAACCCTAATCTCTTCAAAGTTAGAGTGAACAGGCTCCTTCTGGGTAAGCTCGCTCCATCGTAGACTTTGTCTCTGTCATCTCTGACCTAGACTAGAGTCAAGAGCAAACCCATCTCAGATAAAAAATAATCCTCTGGTGCTCAAGTCCTCAGAGCAATAGAAACTAGGGATAAAGAGCGTCTTTCAAGTTTATTCCAAAGCTTCAACGGTCCAATGATTAGGGATCTCCACTTGAGAGCCGCCACTCGTTCCGAAGGCGAGAATTGTAAAAACATTTTTTCAGGATCTCCTAATCTACTTCTTTGTAATTTATTTTCTTATGGAAGTAAAATATATTAGCATGATTTATCTTTACTTGAACATAACTATGAAAAGCGGTATAAGGATTCTGGTATCATAGAAACAAGAGGATAAGGCCGGCACCGGCCTTCGTAAAGATAAAAGGGTAGATGCCATCTAATGACCTCATGTCTTCATTACTCTCCTAGCTTATCTGTTCAATCCAAACGATCTGTCGTCAGCTATAAATGGCGTTGATAACGCGGGCTCCTTTCAAATCCAGCTCTTATTCATCACTCCGTTCTCTCACGTTATAAATAATTTAAAACAAAGACTGGCGACATTGATCTTTGTTTACGGCAAAGATCCTGATCTTAATGCGAATAAATTACTTGTTACAAGGATTTGTTTGAACCCCCTTCCTGCTGCCCCCTGTTACGGTAACTGGGACGCTGATCAATCAAGTGTTCAACTTAATAAGTTTATTAACGCCGAAAATTTTGGACGAGATTTTCTAATGTAATCAAATTAATTTGTTTTCAGTGAAAAATGTGAGTAAGCCTGTAGATGGAATCTGTTGATTGATTTTTGTAACTAATTTACAGTTATTTGATTTGCTCGAGTATGTTCATATTGTTTCTAATAAATTATTTCTTGAGTTTTGCGCCAATTTATTCTGTATCGCTGGTTGTCACGTACTGAAACAAATATGACAGGTTCAAATTAATATTCCTATCTGTGACTGAAGGTTAGAAAGTTAGTACATTTTCTTCTTTAGAGACGATTGTAATCAGAAAACGGTGTCAACGTCAAAATGTTCTGAGTTTCTGACGGAGAGAAACAAGACAGGTTATTTGCGTAACGACAAAACCACTCTTATATTCTCACAGTTGATTCGAAATAATCATATTACTTGATATCTCCTTGAATTCCCAGGACAAGGTATGAATGTAGCTCATCTAAAATTAAAATCATTTTCAGGAAAAACGTTACAAGAATATGTTCGTTTTTCTAAAAATATTATTATTTATTATTGTGATAATACTATCCAGATTTCGTTAAATTTTGCTTTCAAGGCATATATCAGTATTCCTGCCAAAATCATGTACGATCTCACCAACTTTCAGTAAAAGCCTGTCAACAACGAAATAACAATACTCCATGTTATAATGTTCAAATTCTTTGACGCGAATAAGTTCACTTTTATCATCAGCGTCACTTTCAAACACAATCATATCGTTCAGAGGATAGGGTGCTATTTCCTTTGTTATTGAGGGTGTCGAAGGGTGTAAGCAAATATCTCAGCAAGCGTGATTGATTATGGGCCGAGTTGCTTCGACACTTGTAATTTCCGAACTATTACATGTGGCATTATTGTGTTTGTTAGTTTTGTCAGCATTAGCAATGTGATCAAAGTTTTGTTCGCTTATTGGAAGGGTTATGTGGTTAGAGACTTTGATTTGATTGCTTAGAAGGAATTCGGGGCTTCTAATATCAAGTTAATACCAAAACTCAATAAGATAATGCAACTACTCTTAGATAGGCCATGGTGGAGCGAATTAATTCTACCTTAAATCTCGTTTCTCAGTGGGGCGACGACAATTTGGTCAGATTCAATGCTCTGAAAATACAGGCGTGTGTCTTCACTGCTAAAAGGAGTCCATTTCAGCTATCTCCTACATTCCGAGGTACGCCTGTACCTGTTACCGACCGCCTGGAGCTTTTGGGCATGGAGTTGACGTCCAATCTCAACTTCGGCTCAACCATCGAGTCAAAAGCACAGACTGCAGACAAGAAGTTGAGCATCCTAAATAGAGTTCCTTTCACGTATTTTCGATCAGGGTCACGTGTCCTGACGCGAGCTTAACATTTTTACCCACCCCAAAAAGTGAACAATGCCGCTAAAGAAGTTTTTACTAAAAAAAAAAACTAATATAACGAAGAGGTTTAATTGTTTACATGTACTAGTGCATATATCATCATCATATCAGCCAAAATACGTCCACTGCTGGACATAGGCCTCCCCCGATTGTCACCGCCACAAACGTGTCGCATCTATCGGCTACCCGCGACACTCATCAGGTCACCGGCCCACTAGCCCGGTCACTAGGGGTCGATAGACCTTACTGCCCACACGATAAGTAGTAGTACCAGCCCAGCTTGTGGCCCAACGCTGCGTCTTCTGGTACGCGGTCGCTAGCGCGACTCCAAAACTTTTCGGCCCCATCGGCCAACCAACCGAGTGCAAATGTTTATAAGTATCTCGGGAAATACACCTTCATTACAAAATAAATCATTCAAAACGTAAATATAGCGTACACCTTTTGTCGTAGACCATCGTCAATTTTTTTTTTATACAAATAAAATGACTAAAGCTGAGCAATATTATAAGAGGGTTCACTTCCGTAGTAGGCGCGGGCCTGCGGACGGCGAGCATTGGGTGGCTCACCGTCTGATCAGAACCAGGCCCGGGTCGGCGGCGCGCTGTGTTCCACGCGCACCTCAAAGACATGTCAGCACAGAAAACGGGGCCTGCTAGGGCAAGAGCCTGCTGGGGCTGCGGAATCTGTTCGAAAGAGATACCGTAGCCCTGGAACGCAAAGGGCACTAGGAGGAACATGGACGGGTTTCAGTCAGTAAGTGTCTGACACTCCCTCCTGCTTCACCCAGAACGGGAGGAGTCATTTGATGATTTCCCATCCTTAAAAAAATTAAAGAAGGTTCACATTTCTACAGATTTATACGAGTATCAACAAAAAAACATCAACTAATAATTATCTTGGGGACAATAAACAATAGTTGCAGCGGAAGTCAGCAAGACATAAATCATAAAGGACTTTCCTTGTACTTTAAACGTTGCGTCCCAATGAAAGTGCCGTTATCTTTCGCAGGCTTTGATACATTTTTCTTTAAACGAGGTCAAAGGGAATCGTGTTTATTTGATCAATAATAGGACTGAAACTTTCACAAGCAACTTTTTATTTTAACTTTTTGAAAGCATCATTAATTTTTGAAGAACTTGTTACTAAATAATAACAGCCACACGGGTCGTTCTTCTAGGTTAAGCAACGCTTGCCAAGGTTGGTCTGTGGATGGGAGACTATTTTAATACACCGAGTTTCCTCCGTGCCTCGGAAAGCACTTTAAGCCGTTGGTCCCGACTGTCATTTGTAGATCTTTGGCAGTCCTTACGGATAGTCAGAAGTTAGTAAATCTGACTCCAGTCTTGCCATGAAGTACCGTGTTACCCAGTTAATGGGTTGTGGAGGTCTAGTAGGCAGCCGCTCTACGTAAAATACTGGTATTCAGCTGAATCCGGTTTGAATGGAATCCGACCCCAATGTAGTTGGAAAAAGGCTAGGCAGATGATGATTAATTTTATTTTGAAAGCAGAAAATATAAAATTTGATAAACAACGATGATCTTTGGACTCAGTACGCAACCTTGAGGGACTCCAAAAGTAAAACTCGTTATACAGTATAATCACAATAAGATATTCGCTATCCTTGTAGATCACTTTGATAATGTTGAAAATGAACGTTAACAATTCAATAGAGTTTTCGTTTATCCGAGTGAACCGATTAAAATTGTAAATGAGCTTCTTAGCAGCTTTTGTTTGAATAAACAATACGATGTAGCTGTTATTTCGAATGTTATTTTCCTTTAATTGTGGCGTTAGATTAAAAGCTTTAAATGTAGATTAAGGTAGTCGTAGTAAGTTATTATTATTATCTCGAATATTTGATGAAACATTATTTTTAGCAAGGTTATGATACTGTTGTGTATACATACTCGTATTAACCATTTTCAAAATGGTACAGGTTTGAATTTTTGATTTTTTTCTTCAAACGCAAATAATTCGTCTATTGATGCTTTCATCTATCTTGCTCTTCCCAGCATTCTTGCAATATAAATTTATCATCTACCTGCCTTGTCGTGATAACGTATCAAAATTCGCAAAACTAACATGCAAACCCGAAAAATAAAAGCCACCTATCTTTTCCCGTTCACTTCACAAATCATAAATGAACATCACATTTGAAGGCAGCTATTCTCTAGATCTGAGATCGCGATAGCCGAACTTACAAACAAAACAATAGAAGTTGGTACACCCAGTACTCTTATATTGACGTTCGGTGGCCGCATAAAATGCAACGTTCGTAGCTCGCTTAGTTTTGCAATTCAAACTTCGTCTCATATCGGTTTATGGACGAATGGTTTGGTTACTGGGCCGTGAAGGGTGTATGAGCGAGGCGGGCAGCGGTTTTGTGTAGTATTACATGGGGAACATAGATTTTTTGGGGAATTATTTACTACAGAGGACCGGATAATTGAAATTTTATTCCGTTTAAGATGGCTTCTTTATGAATCAATTCACTCTCGTGATAATCTAACTTACTATAATAAATGCGAAAGTTTGGATGGAAGGATGTTTGTTACTCAATCACGCCAGAACAGCGGAAGTAAAGTTTGGTACAGAAATAGATTATAGTCTAGAATAGCACGTAGACTACGTTTATCCAGGCCGCTTTCCGCCTGCGTCATTATATGTCAAAAAGTTTATTGTTCAAATCGCTATTGCTTCCTATTAAACCTGGTGGATCTGAGTAAGTTGTTTTGTCAAAATCAAAGACTACTATGAAAAAACTGCAAATGAAACAATAATGTAGTGACAATCGCTGCCGCTCCTACACCATGCTACCTAACGTATGACTTTCTGATACAGTGGGCACGGAACGTGAATATTTGTGTAACCGCGGTGTAAAACACGACCGCTGACCGACTACTGTTGTTCGAGTTATTTTTCATAGCTCAGCCGAGTGTGGCAGATAATGTAGGTTGGATCGCTTTCAAAGCGAGCATCAATTTATTGTTTGTTGGGACAAGTTAGCGTGGAACTGTTGGATGGTACTAGGGACAATGGACTTTCCAACCATTTTCAGCCATGGAGTTGTGTGCATCAGTGTTTGTTTAAATTCTCCCTATTGTATTATCGTTTCTAGAACTACATGGGTCATGGGTGGGTGGTACTTCTTATGATTTTTACGAGTTCAAATAAAACTTTTGCTTAGAAATTTCACCACATATTTTGTGGTTTCACTTCTGATAACACATTTTCTTATAGCTACTTAACGAAGGCTACTATTTCAATATGTTTGTCCTCTTTCAAGACAACGTCACCTATTAACAATCCACAATAATTTCCCAAAATTACAGCATAAAAAAGAAATCCAAGAAAAAACAACTCATCTAAAGTGATTACTAGAAGAAACTCTTCAAAGTTGAAGTCTAAAAGTGACTTCGTAAGACGGAAAAGAACGAAGCCGAGCTAAACACTACATTCGTCAAAGCGGTGCCCGCGGCTGACCTAATTTTCTACGTGACTTTACTTCGTTACCGCCAACACGGAGCATCGGCGTCTCGGGAGCAGCGTGATTGTGATATACATACCTACTACGCAAACCAGGCTAGGACGTGTTTTATTGGAAGTGAGGAAAGAATAACATATTGCAGAGTTGGTGAATGGAGTTAACATTTTTGTTATATATCAGAAATAACGCATAACCTGTGGGGTTATTGAAATCGACTTTTACTAAGGGAGCAACCCTGATATCGTGAAAAAGAAGAGCTAGTCAGTACATTTTGTTGAGTTACGTAGTCTAATTTTTTTAAATGATATGTTTCAGATCTAGCCCAAGACTAATCTAAACTAAATAGTTAAAAATATTCGTTTACAAAAAAACTGCACTTCAACACAAGGAAGACGTCGTAGGCAGAAACAATAGTATTAAACCACGAATTTATTTAGCACATCAATAAAAAAGAGAAGAAGGAAACTTAATGGATGAAGATTTTGCTGCAACCGACATTTAACTTCATAATGCCATCCCAGAACATTAGAATATAATTTTCTAGTATTCCATAATTGCGTTTTCACTCAAATCTGCGTGTATTACACTGAATTGTATTGTATTGTACTTACACTGAACTAATATGTTGTTTGTGGAAGCGACGAGCTTGTATGAAATGCTTTGTTGCAAACTAATTCTTGAAATTAAGTGGCATATGCAACGTCAGCAGTTATTTTAAGGAAACATCTAACAGTAATACGACTTTAGAGTGCAATTTGCAATTCTCTAAAGCCAATTAGCAGTTCAAAGGGAAAATTCTCGTAATTTAGAAGAAACGTTCGCATTTGCGTAGCAGTCGCAAGCTGTAAGTGGTAGTTATAGATGTTTTTTTAGGGTTTCAAACATCCGTAAAAAACGAAACACTTATAGGATCACTCGGGGATCAGTCTGTATGTCTGTCTGTCCGTCTGTCACAGCCAGCTTTCTCCGGATCTACTAGACCGATTTTGTTAAAATCTGGTACACATATTGCCCAGAAGTTCAACAATTTCAGTATTTCTGTGACCCAAACACGGACGTTTTATAAAAATAAATATATTTTTAGTATGAGGGTTACTTTTGGGGGACAAATAAGAAAATAAAAAAAAAAAGATTTTTTAACTGTATTTTGTGACCTATCAAATGAAAGGGTTTACTAAGAGAGCTTTACTGATATTTTTTTCATATAAAAAAAAACAGTTTTGAAGTTATTCAATAAATTAGACCAAGCTTTTTTAGGCAGAGCCGAAAATTTTGAAAAAATTGCAGAAATTAGTTCTATACCTAAAGATTACTGGAATTAAATTGGTTCGTACGCGAGTCCGACTCGCACTTGGCCAGATTTTTTATAGATTATACGACTGAGATCCGAATGATCCATTAAAAGTACGAGAATTGACCTGAATACCCAGAGACTTTCAATTTTTTACCCAACTGCGAAAGAAGGTGGGTTATGTTTTTCTTTGGCACGTCCTAGAGCCTAAACGGTTTGTGACATTTTTATGTGAGCGGTGTCAATAGATTTGTCTTAGTCGTGAGAGTGACACTGAGTACATCGAAATAAAATAAAAAACAAAATGGCCGATTTTTGCAGCATATTACGCCTTCAAAAAATTTTTACTTTTCAAAACCTATCGAGTGTGGTATCATGATAAAGGGCTCGATCAGACGATTCCAAAAATGTAACTCACTAAAATGTAGGAAAAAAAAAAGTTGACTTTATAAAAAAACCCGACCGCTGAAAACGACTAAAAAGTTCGAAACAAGTCGCTTTTCAAGCAGTCTGATGCAGTTCAGTCACTGATCTGATGCCACCAACTGCATCAGACTGCCTGAAAAGCCACTTGGTTCGACTTTTTAGTCGTTTTTTAACCATATTGGCATCAGCTTACACTATTTTCGGGTGCAGCTGAAACCAGTATATGGCATGGAGACTACAATCCATATTTAGTTTCTGCAAACCAGTTTGGTACTAGGTTATGTGATGCCCCTTGGTTTTTAGAAGTACGGATTTCTGCATGTAATGGATGGACCATCTACGGATCAACGTGCGTAGACCTTGAAGGTGGCACAAGTGACTGTTATTATTTAGGCACGAGGCACTCATTGTGCAAAGCACATGAATATCATGAAATATTAACTTGGATGCCATTCAGGTCTGACCCAGTCCCAGTTTTGGAACAAAACCCAGCTAACCTTTTGAACGATAAATGTTTCATTTGTTTTGCAAAACGGTCTCATTCTTTTGCCTGGCCAACTGTTTTATTATGTGTTGTTGCTATACGTTTTAGTACAAACATTCTAGACCAAAGAAACGCCCAGAGAATTCCTTCATCGGGATAAATTAATTTTTAATTATAAAATTGATTTATCCCCAAGAATAAAATGAGCATTTTTCTAATAAAAATGTATTTTTAGATAATGATTATTCAAAATATATCCGACGTGTCTTCATCAGAAGGCTTAAGATCCCTCAATGGGCAATGGACAGGGCAATGCTTGGAGTTTCCTTGCGTGATCGAATAAAGAATGACGATATCTGCAAGAGAACCAAGGTTACCGACATAGCTCAAAGGATCGTCAAAATAAAGTGGCAGTAGACAGGGCACATTGCTCGCAATACAGGTGGTCAAAGAGACTTAAAAGTTCTGGAGTGGTGATCGCGTACCGGAAGACGCAACGTTGGTGCGGCCTTTCACTAGGTGGACTGATGACCTGGTGACTGGCGCGTGTAGCCGATGGATACGAGACGCGCAGGATCGGTCGTTGTGGCGACGCTTGGGAGAGGCCTATGTCCAGCAGTGGACGTCTTTCGGCTGATATGATGATGGTGATGAGACAACAGAATCAACGCAACACCTTGAAGGGTTCATTATTCTGTTACATGTACACGTGATGAGTACATGTAGCAGAATAAACACCATTCCTGAAAAAAGGTTATTATACCCATCATTATAAACCACTTTTAGTACAAGACCAACACCGAAATTGTGCAGCTATTCATACATTTTGTCGATTAATGCGCACATAAATATATGGGCAGGCAGGCACATAAATATCAGGCATTGCGTTTATTATGTTACAAATTGTAGAAGCGGGCAATAATATCGCGAGAGACGAAGTAGAAATAGTACATGAAGAAGTTGCCTAAGAAACTTAGTCGTAATATCTCAAGTAACATTACTAAGAAATAAACCAGCTAAGTGCAAATTAGACTCGCACACGATTTTATTATTTGTTAGTATATCGGCAATAGAAATACACGATCTGTGAAAATTTCAACAGTCTACCTATTACGGTTCTTGAGATACAGCCCCCTGAGACAAACAGATGGACAGACGAATGAACGGACAACGGAGAGCGGAAGCTTAGTAATAGAGTTCCGTTGGTTACACTTTGGTTACGGAATCCTAAAAACCAAATACCCCGCCTCTATCAAACCACGCACCACGTCCCTAAATACGCAAAGACATCCAACAGATTGTATTATCATAGAGTCTGTAATAAGACAAATTAGTTTTGTAGAGACGGATCGCGGCGCCGTCCCCCGGGATAATGCAATAAGAGCCGTTACTCTGCTGCTAATTGATCGAGCTCTCTGCGACTCTACAGCTCTATCGATCTCTACATGTATTTAGAGGTAGAGCTAATGGAGAGTGTAATGGTGAGGGTGTGGGAACAATTGGTTAACCTTAATATTTTTGAAATATGCACACATTTAAGTATTAAGTAACAGCACGGTGATTGGAGTTAATTAAACTTCTAAAAGTTGAGATATTAATTAAATTAAGCCTTAACTAGTTTGATGGATCGTAAAATAATGATCATACTTTCATAAGACCAACAATAAAAAAAATATATCTCATTCCTAGAAAATTAAAAACTTTTCTCTCATTCTTCTTTTGTTCATGATTCTAATAACAATTCACTTTCAAGTTCAATCAACGAAATGGAAACCAGATCAGAGTAATGCTCTCTTCCAAGTCCCTATTGCCCTGGTAGCCATGGTAGGAAATCTGCCTTTATAATATTCTCGTTATTAGAAGAATATCCGACCAAAGCTGGCTGTTAAAATTAATATTATCGAAAGGCGAACGATACTCGGAATATAAATCTGTATTCATGCCTTTTATGTGGAAATTCTCATAAAATATTATCAAATGATTTCAGTTAAATAAACTCCGCGACGAACTAGGAAAATGTTGGAGAAAAGGAACTGTGGAAAATTATGTTGCTGGTTCTGTTTGAAATCAAATGTGACATTTGGCTTAAATCTGGTAATTCAAACTGAGATTTCACACTATTTAGAAACAAAAGGCAAGAAAAAAGTGAAACGAGAAACAAGACTGATTAAAAAAACTTTGAACAAGCCAGAAATAAATAGCCCGTCTCACGCACGTGACGACGACAAAGGGGAACCACGAAAGCATGAACAATCCGTAGTCTTCATCTAACTTGGCGACTTCATCGTCCACATCAAAAGCACAAAGAATCACTTAATTTCCCGCTCCGTGAACTGGTCTTATCGCTGATTTTCCGCCAAACTCGACCTCAACCTCGGTCCCGGACATCGGGATTGGGGGGATTCGGGAATCACTCTCGCGGGATTCACACCCCGTTTGAGACGGGAAGTATCGGCTAATACTCAGCGGTGGGCGGTCGTTAGTAGACTGTAATAAAATTTAACTCTCCACCAATCTGCGGATTCGAGCATCTTAGGAGCTGATACAATGATGGTGATTTGGAGTATATTGTGATGGTATCGCTTACGATTCAACTTAACGGTGTAAATAGCGCTCCGAGCGGAGATGCGATGAGTTTTATGTTACTCGCAGTATTATTTTTCCTTTAAAACGCCAATGGTGCAGAAATAGCGCTTTGAAACGAAATATGTTTGTTAGCGTTCAATTACAATAAACGGACTCAAATATTTCACGGAATCACCACAAAACCTCCAAACACAAACAGGTAATTGAAGCCATACATGATATCAGGCTGAAATTCATTTATTAAATATTCAAAAACATGTCCGAATTAATAGCCAAAATACTCGTCTTTGCAAATAGTTTTGGGACTAGATTAATCCATCAAGCTATCAATACAACTAAAACTACAGACGCAAGTGATCAAGCAGGACCATCATTTAGGAGCTGGGGCCCATTTAACTAGATTACAGCACCAAGAACCTGTTTCACCGACCGAAGGATCGAGAAACTTGGACAATTAAATCCATCTATTTATAATCGACGTGCCCCGAGAACCTCTGCTAGGATTATCAATAAAGGAACATTTAACCATCGTGGAAGTTACAACTTGTCCAATTTTGGTCACTTTATTGGAGCGCCGAGTGTTACGTATACTTTGCGGTCTTATTCTGGGTTGCGGTGTTTTCTTTGGTGTGGAAATCTTTCAAAGAAAAATACTGCAGTGTTCAAAGTCTTGTTTGAAAATATTACTATTTTGTATAATTCAAGCAGTCATAAGAGTTGTTTACCGTAAAGCGAAGAATTGTTAGTAACAATATTTTAGCTAGAGACTTGGTTTGCTTTTCAAAATTTTCTATTAAATAATTGTATTTATGACCACTAAACAAAACGTTTCTCAAAATTTTTTTTCTTAAATCAAAGAAATTCTCCCCCGATCCTGATCCCTATAATTCAGAAAACCGCCTGCCAATATCATAGGAGCTCGGCCTCTATCCCAGAATACCCCTGCATGTCCGAAAGCTCGTTACAGGCGCCCTTTATTGGCCACATTTGGTCGCCATTTGACAAATTGATTCGCTCGTGTTCTCCACTCGTACAATTATGGGATCCGATCGGCCCACCGATAGACATGGCCGGTATTACTGTTTTTGCAACGATGTGTAATTGGTGTTGTTATTGATTAGTACACTGAAACCTCATTTACAATATTTTGGGCATCTAATAGCTGCTGCATAAGAAGTTAGAGAAAGAAAATCTACAATGTTCAACGGGAAATGAGTTGTTTAGCATATTGTTAACGCTAATGCATTAGAAGGAACATGGTTGGGTCTTAGTCAGTAAGAGTCTGACACTCCCTGCCACTTTGCCCAGAGCGGAAGGAGTCAGTCAAATGGAAAAATAGTCGTACAAAATGGTAAATTCACATAGTGTGTAAATTTGCTAAACAATGGAATTCTCTGTTTGAAGCTGGAAAAATAAACATAAATTAGTGAATAAAACATGAATAATTTTGCGGCTTACAATAAGAAGCTAAAATATAACTATCATCATCAGCCTATGGTAGTCCACTGCTGGATATAGGCTTCTCCTAGTGCGCCATTCAACTCGATTTCCGGCAACTCTCGTCCAGCTGCTACCAGCCACCCTGCGAAGATCGTCGCTCCACCTAGCCTGAGGGCGTCCTACCATACGTTTGTCATATTAAACATAAACAAATATAACCATACCGACTATGAAACAACAAGCAAGAGCTCTTGAACAGCGCCAAACTTATCAGCTCCAAGTTTTTAAGGAGCAGATCATAATGAAGTAGCCTGCAGCGATGTCCCACATTCAAGGACCCTTCACTGTTTCGCAAAAATTAGTACTATTGACACTTGACCCCCTTGACCCCCTTGTACAACATCCCCGAGAGCTCTCAACATGTTGTGGGGTCGTATGAAAATCTGTTGTATAAAGAGTCTTCACAAAGTTTTCATGTCCACTCCGCTACTTCGTTTTTCATGTCCACTCCGCTACTTCGTTTTTACAATGTTTTCAACTGGTTTTGTAACTTTGTTTAAGGCTGAATACGGTTTATTTTTATTACTATTGATCGGCGTTTGTTTTATAACAATATCAACTGATAGAAAGTGATGATATATAACTTGTCACATTTACGGTAAACTTACGAATCTGCAGTTTTAGTGAATTTGATATTTAGATGAAAAACTTTATCTAAAGCAATGATATTTTGATCTAATGTGTATCTAAAACGCAGAATGGAAAAAACATCTACTACTATCAGATATAAACATAGTAAATTTTCCACGGTGTGCATGGTAGGCGTCAGAAAAATGTGCAATAACGGTCATGCCACTTATATACATATATTGACTTTTCTAATATAAAAAAAAAAACAGAAATAAAGACAAAGCTGTCCTGAATCGACATCTATCATGATCCTTAACGTTTTCTAGTAATGAAAAGCAGTTTATTAATTATTGTTCAGGAATCTACGAAGGGATATTAAGGAGAGGCATTGAACTTTATTGCAAGTTTATTTGGCAACTACCATATTACCATCAGTTACAGTTTTTGTTCGTAAGTTTGCCGAGGATGTAACGAATTATGGTCGACGATTTTGTTGAGCTGTTTTGGATGGAGTGAAGTTTTTGGCATCTTTATTAATCTTGTAAAGGTAATTAATTAAATCAGCGACTGAAATTATAGTCAAAGAACCACGCTGAAATAAGAAAATATTACTAGCTTAGATTCCGAAAATAAAGTTTCATTTTCTCAGTTATTGTCTCTAATTTAATGAAACTGTAATTTTATAAACACTAAAAGAAATATTGTTTTAATACTAGTACCTCTAATGTTTTGGTGTTACATTTTTTGATATTTGAGATTTGTTAGCAGACACTTATTTTCAATTCGTTGAAAACAATATTAATCTAGGTACAAAATTGAAATTGAAAGGGATTTATAACAAAGAAAAATAAAGTGGATTCGACTTTTTTAATTTAAAAACGATTACAGAGATACTCAAGTTAACTTTATTACGTTGAATCTTGAATTACATTGCTTTAGCAATTATTTATACACTTTATCAAAATATCAAAAGCATAGATTTATTTTTGTAATAGGTACTTGACAAGATTAAAAAACTTTTTGTTTTACTATTGATGGGCACGCGTTTGACCACTATCTCACCTGATGGTAAGCGACCCGCGATGACGTGGTCGAAGATGGAGCACGCTTGCCTAGAAGTAACCTATTCACTCTTGACTTAAAGACTGCAATATTATAGCTATCAGAAAACAGACTCCGGCAGGAAATTCCACGATTAAATAAAGACAGATACGATTTTGCAAGTTGATAAAAATAAACAAATTCTCTAAATTGGGTTTATTCTAAACTCAACAATAGTGTAGATTTTTATCCTCATTTTAAACTATTAAGATAAGGAATTTAAAAGTTAACACCTATCATTAGGTACCTTAACAGTTAAAAATGAAATCGTTACTTTTGTCTGGCTGTATGTGCGCTTATTTCTTCTTAGGGCCATTTTTACCAATTCAAACTAATTGCGATCTTGAACGCAGTTCAGATGTACTGATAATGATAATAATGTACTGATACATCTGAACTGCGTTCAAGCTTTCGGTGTCAATATTTCACAGAAAATAACGAGACTGACAGCTCGTAAACGTGGTTTGTATGCTGATCGCGATCAGTTTGGTTGGTGAAATTGGCTGCAGGAGTGAAGCCGGGTGAAAAAGTGTAGTTTTGAAACAAAACCAAGCACATCAGACTCTCACCCTGATCCACACCCCAACCGACTACATCGTAAAAACGAAACGCTAGCTACATTTCAATACATTTTTGTATGAAATTTTATAAGGTCATCAAAAAGCAGTGTGCGTAGCTCAGTGCCCCGCGCCGAGAGTGCAGACAATAAAACTGTAGCACCGGCTTAGGGCGCCTCCACATATGACGGTGTCGGAGCGACTTTATGACGTGTAATCGTATAGAAAGTGTCTGCCAGTTAGAAGTGTGGAGTTACTTTACATTTTTATGGAGTGACTGAATGTTATTGTGAGGTTCTCGCTAAAAGTGTGGATACGATAGACAGTCATTTACCTCACTCTGTGGGGTAAACAATCGTGATTTTAGGTACAGATGATAAGATTTGGGTAATACGTAGTACAGTACAGACTGTGATTATTATTATTGTTTTGCTTGAAACATTGTAATTTTTATGAATAACTAAGTTTTACCTTTGACATTTATATTTTTTTATATACAACTTGACATTATTATTTTTATATACAGTTTGACATTTTTCTTTTTTTATATACAATTTGTAATTTTTTCTTTTTATCGTATACAATTTGACATAATTAATGGCTAAAGTATTATAATTATTTTTATTATGAATGGGGACTATGTGGATTATTTTTTATTTTGAGTAATTTTAATATTTGTCTTGCAGTTTAAATGCTTTGTTCGGCCTACACGAATGTCCTTTCTTTGGTATTGTTCGTGTCGAGTTGTTGAGCTCCTAAGTGGATCTGAATTGAGCTACACGACTACTGACAAATGCTTGCACTGACTGGACCGGTTTCACTCAAATCTGTGTGTTTCTTTCTTCTAAAGACCATTTCAGACACTAATTTGCATGGTTCTTAAAAAATGATGTATTGTAAGTGTGAGGACTATGTAGGCCCTTATGTTTTAAGGAAAATTTTCATGACAGTCTGGCAGTTTGAGTATACTATGCGGCCTACCCAAATGTCCTTACTTTGGTATTGTTCGTCGGCTCGTTGAACTCCTCAAAGTTCTGAGTTGAGCTGCACGATAACTGACAAATGCTTGCACTGTCTGAACAGGCCCACTCAAACCTGCGTGGTGCTTTCCTCAAAAGGCCACCTCAGACGTTAACCTACATGGCTTTCATATATTATTGGCAATTGTATGGACTTCAAAAGAGACTATGACCTCTGACTTTGTTTCGGTGTTTCTTCTCAGGGTAGTCAGCTAGGAAATGCCGGCCTCATCTAGAGTAATATGTCAAAAAAATGACGTGTGAAAGAGTTACTTCTAACCTATTTGCAAAATAAATATAATTTATCATCATTTTAACATTTATGTGACTAACATTATCTAACCCACTTGACTATTATTCTTTTGGCTCCTGAGTACAGGATCACTTAGTTTAGGAGAAAGAGGTTACATTAGGTAAACCCTGACCCCTGACCCGTATGAACTTTAGTTAACCAAGCTATGTATCCTACTCTTAAGTCTCAAAGATTTTTGTATCTATAAAGATTTTTATTATTTTTATTCGCTCATAGTCAAGTGGGTTAGATAATGTTGGTCACAGACCGTACCTACATTGCTCAATTGAAATTTTCTAAAGAAATAATCTAAGATTATATTTTATATATAATCTTAGAATAAAAAGTTTCCTATGTCCTCCTCAAATGGCCAATCTATCTCAATACCATAATTCGTCAGAATTGGTTTAACGGCTTACGCGTGATGACATAACAAACAAATACTTTCGTATTTGAAATATTAGTTTAGTGACTGTCCATAAATAGCAGCAATTCTTGCCCTTAAAATTCTCGTCTTCTTAACAATTTATGACCTCTTACATTTATTTTACCACCGAAATTATTTTCAAAAGAAACCCACACATAACGTTGCATAACCTCAGATCCTCAAAGAAAAATTCCAGCTCCCACGCTTTCTAAAACCCGTTATAGTACACATCACGAGGTATTACGGCATTTGGTCGAAAGTTTAACCCGAAAATGCCCATGCCTGCACTAAAATCCTGTCACATTTACCGGTCGCAAATTCCGCTAAAATAACCTGGTGCGGGTACAAAATACCGGCCGGCTAGGGTTGTGGCGGCCGGTATTTGACTTATGTCCGCCATTTTGAACAGGACGGAGGCCTAAGGATTTCGATCTTGCTACCTAATTAGATGTTTGTGTTTGTTTTCCTTTGCGTTGTTGGTCAAGAGGGTTTCGTGAGTGAAATATTCGCGGAATATTTTTTTCAGACATGACATTTGTTTTAGCGGTAAACAAGTTATTTGTTAGTCCGTCTGGAATTAATCGTATTGTAAGCAAACTAAATTACTAAAAATGATTGCACTACAAAATAGTGTTCTTAGCAGCTTTATATTTTTGTGTATGTTGTTTTGTTTTGTTTTTATATTGTTATGTGTTGTTAGTTTGTTTTAAAGTGTGTGCGTTGTAATATGAGCGTTAGTCTGAAATAAATGCTAATAAATGAAATGTGCGTAGGTTAAAGTTAGGTTTCAGGTTGGCTTGAATATTTATAAAGAATGACTTTCGTGTTTCCAAAACATACCGGCCATATGCGAGTCGGACTCGCACACGAAGAGTTCCGTACCATAATTAAAACCGAAAAAAAACTCGTTTCTTGTATCGGAGCCACCTTTAATTTTTAATTATATTATTATTTGTTGTTATAGCGGAAATAGAAATACGAAATCTGTGAAAATTTCAGCTAACAGACAGAAGGACGGATAGCAGAGGCTTAGTAATATGATTCCGTTGGATACCCTTTGGGTACGGAATCCTAAAAATGCAAAAATCCCAGTAAATGTCATTGGAGCGCAAACAAATTTTGAAGTCTCGGGTCTTCACTTAATTTATTTATTTATTTATTTAATTAAGGTTCACCAACAGTTGTTACAGATATTACACAGATAGGAACATATAAGTAATTGTGTCTTAAATCTAACTGCACAACCAATTACAGGCAAACACCACATGCAAAATGCTCTTTGTAATTATAAAATTACTTACAAAGACTTTATGTACAATACTTAGATTACTAAATTAAATACTAATACTAATTACATTTGACAAATGTGGATATTGAGTCTGCGTGGACGTCAACCAGGTCGCTGCGTTCGTTTATAAGTTTGCACATGCGGGGTATAGGCGAATTAGCACCAAACACTGTACGGCGAAGAGGTGGAGCTAAGGGTGTTATAGGTTTGCGAGGTGGTCTACGGGGTACTCTGAAATTGAACTTACATACCAATTGTGGGCAGTCAATGGTGTTATTAAGTAATTTATATGCGAATTTCAAATCCAAGAGCTCCCTCCGAGCTTCCAGGGTACTCATTTTATAGCACCCTAGTTTATCAAGGTAGGAGAGATATTTAAATTGCCTTCCATTTGAGTACCCTAGGTATCGGACAAACCTTTTTTGGATTCGTTCTATCCGTAGCGAGTGGGTTGCGTAGTGAGGCCTCCATATCACACTGCAGTATTCCAGGATGCTTCTTATAAGGCTATTGTAAAGAATTAATTTAGTATGTGGGCGTTGAAATACCTTTCCATTTTTAATGCCTACATAAATAGCATATTACTAACATATTGGTATTACAATAACAAATCCTTACAGTTATATGTATTCTAGTTAGGTACTACATACCGCAACAGACGTTTTTCTAACAAAATTAGCATAAAACCCTCCCTAATGTTGGTACTTATAATGTTTTCTATTTTTACTAGCAGTAACGCGGGCTGCATTACTAATTTTCTCATTAGTCGCATGTACGGAGCTTCAGGTAACAAATGTGAGCACTAATGACACGTAAATTATAATTATATTCTGACTTGAAAGAAAGAATTTTAAGGTACGTCTGGAAAATATCGTTGTACTGTAGACGCAGCAGACTGATGGGATCAGTATCTAATAACGAAACAACAAATCAAAATCTGGACTTTGTCTTTTATGTCTACGGTGTCAACTTCTGCTTGTGCTATAGTTACATATTTTTTTACTATTGCTAGGCACGCGTTTGACCACTACCTCACCTGTTGGTAAGCGATGATGTGGTCGAAGATGTAGCACGCCTGCCTAGAAGTAACTTCTTCACTCTTGACTTAAAGACTCCCAGGTTGTAGCTATCAGGAAACACAGACTCCGGCAGGGAATTCCACTCCTTACGCACTATGAATGTGTTCCCAAAACGTTATTAATTATGTGTTTAGAATTATATTTTTTCGCTTACCTACTAATATAATTTGACTCTGTGATTTGAAATACAACATCTGCATCCCAATTGCGTACCTAACTCATTAAATTGTCTATTTTTGTACACTTGAAAGCTACGTCAAATCAATTACTTCGTTTGTTTAAAAAATACGGTGCACACATTCACTTTCTTTTTTTGGTATTACACCATTTAGGCTGCTGTTGTAAGATTGACAATCTGTTTTTCTTATATTGTAAAATTTTAGCACTATGTATAACAACCACATATTTCACAAAGACTGTATGAAATCCCTAAAGATACCGTTAAACCGGTTACAACAGCTCTAACCATACATATTTATCAAAAAATATTAACATGTTTACTATCAAACAACAATACAAAATACTCGGCGCATATAAAAAAAACGCTAAGCTTGCCCCGGTAACCCTAGCACGCAATTTAACCCGTTCACCGACCATTGAAATGCGGGTATTACTGCGCATAACGACAACCTCTGAAATTGTAGCACTAATAGTGTTAAGTGCATGTCGTCAATTGTTGTTGTTCGGCGACCAGCGATGACTTCATTTTAGGATGTTGGCAACGGTTGGGTTGGCAAAATGTTTGCCATCCATGCGTGATGAAGTGACCTTTCGTAGCTGGATTTCCTGGAAGTCAGTCAGTTTGAAATAGGTTTTATTTGTTCAGTTGTAAGCCTTCATACGAACTGTTTGTGTTCTGTTAGATTTTTATTTTTTCTACAAGTCTTGTCTACTGATTGGAATTTCTTCCAAAACGCATATTTTCTTCATAAAAGGTTCTGTAGTGCAAAAGATGCTTCAAACCCAACGGTTCAGGTGAAATTATGTTTTAGACCCTACCAATAAACTATTTAATTAAGTTAAAAGGTACGTTAGTTGTTTATTTTTTTTTGTCTTCAAAAAATTACCCCATTTTCAAAATTTATTTACTTACGTTTCACGCTCGAGCCACAAAAGTTCATATTATACTCAACAAATTGAGCGTGACAGACGGACATACAGACACGAGTGATCCTATAGGACAGAGGATTCCGTTTTTGGGTTCCGTAGCCAAATGGCGAAAAACGGAACCCTTATGGATTCGTCATGTCTGTCTGTCTGTCCGTCCGTATGTCACAGCCACTTTTCTCCGAAACTATAAGAACTATACTGTTGAAAATTGGGAAGTAGATGTATTCTGTGAACCGTATTAAGATTTTCACACGAAAAGAGAAAAAAAACAGTACATTTTTGAGATTCCTCATACCTAGAACTGAAACTCAAAATATTTTTCATCAAACCTATGTGTGGGGTATCTATGGATAGTTCTTCAAAAACGATATTAAGGTTACTAACAAACCTTTTTTTTCTAAATTGAATAGTTTGCGCGAGAGACACTTCCAAAGTGGTAAAATCTGTCCCCCACTGTAACTTCTAAAATAAGAGAATGATGAAACTAAAAAAAATATATGATGTACATTTCCATGCGAAATTCCACCGAAAATTAGTTTGAACGAGATCTAGTAAGCAGTTTTTTTTAATACGTCATAAATCGGAAACCGCAATTTACCTTTCATTCAATCAATTTAAATATAAAAAATAAGGTTTATGGTACGGAACCCTTCGTGTGCGAGTCTGACTTGCAATTGGCCGGTTTTTTCGTTATTCGTACGTATGTCACCCTAAAACATGTACTCGTATTTACTACGGTCCAAAATATTTCTCTTAGTAAGAAGATTCTTTACCAAAAAGTATTGTTGTAGTAGGTAAAAAAAGTTTCTTTTATTTACACTGTTACGCAACAAGAGCTATAACTCCAAGTCTGGGCAGAGATGGATTGACTCTTTAAATCACGCTGGATGCTGAGGAGATTACATTCTAAATTATTTGCATCAAGGGAGCACTAAGGTATCTGGCTTAGCCTGAGGAGATACTGGTACGAGTATAATAAGAATCACTCTGGCTTGTACATCTTGTGGTAGCTACTTAGCAAGCCCAACTGCTGACGAATGGAGATGACAGTACGGGACACAACATTTCAGGTTAACTACAATATATCTACTTTTGTACCTAATGGTATAATATATCATTTACATTTGTTTTATCATAAGTTCTCTGCTGTCCCAATAAAGAGTAATTTTGGTAAGATTTTCGGAAGACCATTAAACCTGATACTGCGTAAGACAGTGGGACTTCTGGTAATTTAAAACCGGCCAACTGCGAATCGGACTCGCATACGCCTTCCTGTGCGAGTCCGAAATAGCGGCGGCTTAGTTATTTATTTATTTAACACTTTACGCACACAGATGTACAGAGGCGGATTTAGTGCCTGAGGCATTTTCTACCAGTTAACCTTTGGGTGATGCAGAGAATAATACTAGTAGGTGCAAATTGTGAAAAAGAAAAACAGATACGCGATCCTTGCCCGCTTGCTTGGCCGTTGGTAACCTTTTGGGTACGGAACCCTAAAAAGCACAAGATAAGTATATCTTGTGCTTTTTAGGATTTTTACTTACGACTTACTAGTCTAAATCCCAATATAATCCTAATTTCAACTAATATAGTAATAGTGAAAGTGAGTTTGCAAAATTTTCACGCCTAAATTGCTGAACGGATCTTGCTGAATTTTGGAGCATTTAAAGATAGATATAGGAGACGAATATAGGCTACTATAAGGCATTGTTCAGACCAAACGTATTGATGGCCGCTGACTGTGAGCGCGCGTTACGCAGTTTATCGCTTTTCCAAATTTATGTTTAATTTCTCGTTCACACCGAACCGACATACGCTATTACGTAGTGCGTTGTCGCGGACTACTGGACAGTGAGCATGCTCACAGTCGACGGCGGACAATACGTTTGGTTTGAACACAAAAAGCTTTTAAACAGTACAATATTTCCATCCTCATTATTTTTTCTAATTAAAAAGTCCATTAACCGTTACCCAAGAAGGAATTTGGTCGGTACACCTATTACTCCTTGAGACGAAGTTTCTCTATACGAACTAGGTACAGCTTAGACGCTCAGGACATTACGGACTAAATTACTGTAGTATTAGCAACGTGCAAGTCAGACCACATATGTAAGTACTGGTCGAAAACTGATTAGTTTTGTCTAACGAAACAAAGGTCTTGCTGTGAACTTCAAAGTAACACCAACAAATAAAACAAATACGAAATTGAAATTTTGATTAATTTTGATACGGAGAAAGATGGAACCCTAGAGATTGTTATAAAACCAGCGCTGGGTGTCTGACACCCAGCAAAAGCTGAGATAGCTGCTCAGCGCAATTATGTACCTACTATGATTTCTGTTCACTTTGTCTATGTTGCTGTAAGATTTTGTCGATGCTTAACAATTGTTTTCTATTCTATTCCATTGCATTCGATTCTACTTTTTTGCGAAAATAAATGGCGCATGGAAAGCTGCGTCTAAAAGCTAGTTAAGTAATTAATAATTATTTTAGCTTGCAGTCTGAACCAATTGTTAAATGAGTTATTTGAACAGTCGTTACGTGATTCTCAAGTGATTGTGGTATAGTAATTAGTACCACAAAAGTATAAATTACATCAGCCACATAAACGTTTTTAGTTACCTATTGGCATAACAGCTCAACAAGATCTGATCTTAATCCATGTAACACATTATGCATACCAAATCAATTTCACACACTCCACTTCACGCAATCCCTGAACAAACACTTAAGTCAACACAATTTTTCCTCCCCTTCCCCCACTCTTTACCCCTCAGTTGCCCGAAATGAACAGCAGAACTAAAGTGAGGTGAATTAATCTGAAAGGGAGGCTGGATCCCGCCGTTACCAGAGATTGACAAATAATGCGGGCATACGTTCCCGTTTACCGACACCACTGTTTTTGCAGGGTTGGTAAGACGGAATTTATGCGAAATGTGCGCCAAGGGATTTGATACTTAATTTGGGGGAAGGGAAGGACTAATTTTGCAGGTAAAATGTGGCTGGTTTTATGTCGAGACTTGGCGGGGAGGTGATATGATTACTTCGTTATGTTATAACCTTGAAATATTTTATGTCGTGGAATTTTATGTACAAATAGTTGATTAAGAGCCTGATTCACCATCACTAGATAAGCTTTATAATTATATAGTTATCATACTTCACAGAAAATTTAGTGCCAAACCTTTCATTCTCTTTTACGTATTTACACGATGTAAAACAACCAGGTCTAATTCGATAAAATGTCACTGCAAACACTTCGGAGAACTCAGAGTGAAGTGAATAATCATTTATTGATGTTACGGATTTATAGCTCACTAGCTTCTGCCAGCGGCTACGCCCGCGTGGTCTCTAGGGAACATGCTCTCGAGATAAAAAGTAGCCTATATCCTTTCTCAGGCTCCAGACTATCTGTGTACCAAATTTCATTTAAATTGGTTTTGGCGTGAAAGCGCGACAGACAGACAGACAGAGTTACTTTCGCATTTAAGTAAGTAGGATAACGCAAGTAAGGATTAGCTTTTGAATTTCTTTCCCCGTTTCCCTTTCTTGCCCGTTCCCGTAGGAATTTCGAGAAATCCTCTCTTTGTGCTCCCATACATACCAAAATTCAGCTACGACCAGTAGTTTCGGCTACGCATTGTCTGTCGGTCACTCAGTCACTCATCAGCATTGGAAGAATTATATATATTAGGATTTCACCTTATTAGTTTTCATGGTAAGATGTATTCAGAATAGCACTATTGGTGACAATCAAACATGACAAAAATGTTGAGAAAAAGTATTTCAGTCCTGAATTCCCTATATCTCCAAGCAGATTATATAATCAGTATATTTATACTGTAGTATCATTTTGAGACCATTTCACCCTTATAACTAAGGTAACCTTGAAGTTTTTAACAAAATCAGTCGACTCATGTGTTATCTCTCGTAATGCACTGGTGACAACAATACTTTTAGGTACAAAAACGCAACTTATAAAAATTATTAGACGACTTGAAAACAACACATTTTGTTTGTCTCAAAACAAAACCTTGCCTATTTTTGCCAACCCTCGCAGTCCGGTCCTCGTTACTAATGTCCAAACAAATAGAATTCATGCTCCACGAAATGGATACGGGACGAAACAGATAAATTTACAATTGATTACATTTCGCAATTAGACAAACTAGCTCCCGGCAATACTGAAACAATGCTGAAACAATTGTGATGATGGCAAACTATTGATTTGTGCTCCAGCCCTAATTGCTTGATGAATTGTTTGTTGCTGATTCTCGAAAATTTATTGCTTTATTGGAATAACATTGTGTATCTCGAATTCCAATTCCGAAGGATTTACGATAAGAATTTTATTCATGTCTATGTTAAATATTATTATTAGTTTTCTATTTTAAAAGGTAATTTAAGGTAGATAAGTTTCGCAAAATATGAAGAGTTACAGGTTTAACGCGTAAACGCGTAACGCGTTTAACGCGCCACAACGACCGGTCCTGTGCGCCGCGCATACATCGGCTACCCGCGACCTTCACCAGGTCATCAGCCCACCTTGTGGGAGACCTTTCAACGTTGCGTCTTCCAGTGAGCGGTCGCATTCCAGAACTTTTTATCTTATTGACCATCAGCGGGTCTAAAAAGGCCACTTTAGCAGGATCAGAAAGAAAATCACGTTGCCCGATACTGTCAAATTTTCCCAATAAATCTTGAACCTGATTCGTAAGCGATAAAGATCAAAATGATACAGACAGATTGTTGCGTGATTAATATTATGATTCTAATTATCATTCTCGTAAAGTGACCTTTTTAGCTCCCCTGTTCTGCGAGCAATGTGCCCTGTCCACTGCGACTTTAGTTTGGCGATCCTTCGGGCTATGTCGGTTACCTAATCAAGGTTGGCTCTTGCGGATATCATCATTGCGAAAGCTAAAGATAGCTTTAGTACCAACTAAAGAGGACTTTACTACCTTAAGGATGGGAAATCATCAAATGACTACTCCCACTCAGGGCAGAGCAGAAGGGAGTGTCAGACTCTTACTGACTAAATGCCATCCGTGTTCCTCCTAGTACCCTTTGCGCTCCAGGGCTGCGGTGACGCTTTGAAACATATTCCGCAACCCTACAGGGATTTACTATCTATGTGGAATAACTTATTATTAAACAAGTTTGTTAAAAAAAAACTATGCCACAAATGAAATAAGAACACGTTTTAAATGCTTTCAGAGAACGAATTAAACGTAGTAATACTCAGGGTGTTTCAAACGTGCACTGAGCGTTATAAAATGATCCGCAGAGTAAGTAGACGCAGAAGTATCGCATTAGAAATGAAAATTGTGCTGATACTATGTGGCCTTTCTCTATAGATGTCTATAGTGCACCATCATTTCGCCAGTTATACTCTTTATTACCGGGGACTTATACCCCCGGTAATAAAGAGCAATAAGTCATTAATCGGGTACGAATGCCGAATAAGGTATGGATGGTATCTATTAAGGATTTCCAGAAAAAAAATACATTTTTGACGACATTCTTAGTAGCACTGCCGACTACTACACTGACGAGACAGTAAGTTCAATTAAAGCTTAGTTAATAGACTTCAGATCCGGATAGTAGTAATTTTATATTTAAAAACATTGCATGTATACATCTAAGATCGTTTAGAAGTTTTTGCGGGTACATGCATCCTTAGAATGTCCTCACAATCTTTCACATTTATATTATTTGAAATCATAGAATAAGTAATTTTTTTTCGAAATAAACGTAATCGAAGTCGCGGTCACAGCTAGTAAGTAAATAAATATAATTAGGATACGATGAAAATTATACTTCGTCAAACACACATTTTTTTTTTTTAACGGGGGCAATCCTTATGGATGTCCTCCACCCTGGGGCGGGCGGAGGGGTCTGTCAGACTCTTACTGACTAAAACCCCGGTGTTCCATCTCTCACCAACGCCGGGGATCGCGAGAACTTAATTGGCTTTTCGCGAACCCCGACTGGTGCCGGCCCACTTCGTCATCCGCCCAGCCTTTACCCAACGATTTTGGGGTTGGCTTCCAGTCAAACGGAATTCAGCTGAATACCATTGTTTTACTTGGAGCGGCTGCCTACCAGACTTCTTGGCAAGACTGGACTCAGATTTACTTACTGGCTTCTGACAATCAAAATTATACTTACTTGCTAGCTGCTTTATGTTAAAGCCACCACAACAATTTACAAAGTATCTCAACTTCGCTTATAATTTCGAATTTTCGAGTCTAACTTCTAGAACACATTTGCAAGAAGTTAAACTTCTGCAATTTATTATTTGATAAACAAACTCGGAGAAATAGGTTACTGCAGTGCTCGTTACCAGTGCAGGCACGGTTTTTGCAGTATTGCCATTTTAACCCAATATTATAGAGAGTATGGCGTACGCGTACGTATGCGTTTATAGTTTTAAATGTATCTTGAAATTACTTGGCCATGTCTGGGTAAGTCGGTCAAATGTTAATGTAATGTGGGATATTAAAGAAGAGATGGAAATATTTTTTTTAATTACTGCCCTTTAGCTTAGTGGAATGAGAGTTGGAATTATTGTTGCATACAGATTTTTTATTGTAATGAACAAACAAATTGGTTTAGTTTATTATTTGGCTTAATATAAATATTCCTCAATATCCAATGGAAAATCAGTTTTATTGGATCAGTGCAATTTTTCATGTCTGTATTTTCCAATGTATGCGAGTCATAGGCGCTGGTGGATCTCAACACCACCAAACAGCTATCTGTAATATGGCGAAATTAGATGTGTGACCTCAGCCCTTTTGGTTATATTATACGAGTAGTTGACTCGCGCCAATTCATCTGCTCCAATCCTATTGGTCTTATCGTGATCCTAGATAAATGGACTATCTAACATTGAAAAAAAAAATCTAATCAGACCAGTAGTTCCTGGGATTAGTGCGTTCTAGCAAACAAAAAACCAAACTCTTCAGCTTTATAATTAGTATGAGGAGTATAAGATCTAAGCAATTCTGGCAGGGCTCATGATATTGAGCCGGGTCGAAGGAAAACGTACTTTAGGCAGAACACTGGCAAGATGGGCTGACGCAATAAAGAAGGCTGTTGGAGGCAGCATACACAGAGCGGTCCATACTGCATAAGATTATATGACTAGGAAACACGTCGTATGTGGTCGCGATCATCACCAGTGAGTGAATGAATTTTTGTGATAAGTACAAATAGACAAAAGTCAAAAAGTAATTTATTCAAATCAAGTTTAATACCAGAACGACAGCGTTTACAAAAAGACAGTTCCCCAAAAACGCCGAACCCGTCACCACTTCCTAGTATTTTAGCTTTTATTAAGATTATGCCATGCTATCTAAAGTAACAGTAAAAATAAAATATTCCCCAGTCCCCTATCTTCTGACCCCTTTCATACTTATTCTCACCATAATCTGCGTAACACGATCGTAATTTAAACCCACAGCCTGGCTAAATAACCGCAGTACAATAATGGTGTTCTCATTATTATGGTCATATTACCATGCCACACAATAGCTTGACAGGCTTAATTTTGTAGGCTGTATTTACCGCGCCTTTTCTTGGGCTTAATAACTTGGTTCCCCGGAGTATGACTGATGTCTTTTTTTTTTTTTTTTTAGGATGGGAAATCATCAAATGACTTCTCCCGCTTTGGGTACAGCAGGAGGGAGTGTCAGACTCTTACTGACTAAAACCCATCCGTGTTTCTCCTAGTGCCCTTTGCGTTCCAGGGTACGGTGCCTCTTTCGAACGAAGTCCGCAGCCCCAGCAGGCACTGGCCCTAGTGGGCCCCGTCTTCCGTGCTGACACGTCCTTGAGGCGCGTTGGGATCGCAGCGCGCCGCCGAGCCGGGCCTGGTTCTGATCAGACGGCGAGCCACCCAATGCTCGCCGTCCGCAGACCCACGCCTACGGTGGCCGAGAATCGTCCTGCGACTCCCGACGCCCGGGGCGTCTTCTTCTGTTTCGGCGGCTGGGGCGTGAGGTTTCCCTCTCTCTCACGCGTTCGGCTTCCTCCTTTGTTAGCATTACTGCTTCGCAGAAGGAGGTGACCGCTTCATGACTGATGTCTGGAGTAGTGAAAAATGTGACTGTAAAATAAGTTTGCTTTCAAATAAATGTACTTTGCCAGCACTAAGAAGATAGTTTACTGTTCTAGAAAACGATGGCGGTGAGACAGGATAAACTTAGACAGGTTCCGTTGCCAGTTTTGATTCGCCACTACCACCGAAGGCTTAGATAGTAGTGGTTAATACGATTTATTGTATTCTCATTAAACATATTGTCAGTTTCATATATTTTTTATCTCAAATATTATTTTTTTTCAGAACCCAACTTAAAAAAAAATAATTTGTCAAAAAAACCTGACCGCTACAAACGACTAAAAAGTTCGAAACAAGCCGCTTTTCAAGCAGTCTGATGCAGTTGCTTGCATCAGATCAGTGATTGAACTGCATCATATTTCTTGAAAAGCGCCATGTTTCGAACTTTTTAGTAATTTTTAGCGGTCGGGTTTTTTTGACAAAGTATTTTTTTTATTTCCTTCATTTTAGTGAGTTACATTTTTGGAATCGTCTCCTCGAGCCCTTTATCTTTATACCCCACTGGATAGGTTTTGAAAATAAACAAAAATTTGAAGGCACAATACAAAACAAGACAACAAAATCGGCCATTTTTTTATTTTTTTTATTTTGATGTACCCAGTGTCACTCTCACGACTAAGACGAATCTATTGACATCGTTCACATAAAAATACGACAAGCCGTTTAGGCTCTAGGGCGTGCCAATGAAATATACATACACAACATACACTCGAAAAACCTAACCCTCCTTCTTTCGCAGTCGGGTAAAAATGATTAAAATGCTTTAATCATCTCAGCCGATCACAGTCCACAGCTGGACATAGACTAAACCAGGCTGATGACCTTATGGGGGCCGCGGGTAGCCGATGGATGCAAGACGCACAGGACCAATTGTTGTGGCGATACTTGGAGGAGGCCTATGTCAGCAGGAGGTCAGCAGTACCCTTTTTTTGGCTGATATGATGATGATTCACGCGGACAAAGCCACCTGGCAGAAGCTGTTGATGAAAGCCTATATCCATTTTTCAGTCGCAGAATTTTAATCGTTTTCCAAGGCTAGGCAATTTCGTAGTTACTCGTTTATTTTCTTCTTAAGGAATTGAAGCCGTGAAGTTTTAATTCACGTTCTTTTTCTTAGAAGAGTTCTTAGCAGTCTACTTTAATTACCTTTCGGTCATTCACTCCAGCACTTTATTCTTTCATGTTTTCTTAAGATCTTATTACCTCCTACCTATCTAATTACTCAGTTTATTTTGTTTCTCAGTTGCTTTGAAATTTAATACTTTCAAGATAATTGAAGCTTTGGAAACAAGAAATAGATCAAAGAGAATAAGATTATGAGATAAATCATTGGAAGTTTGTTAAAGTAACTGTTTTGTTTTCGTTATTATTAGTTTGTTACTGCTTTTGAAACGTTTATCTGTAGATTTTTTGTTGTAAGATAATATTATTTAGGAATTACCTTAGTTAGTAACTAGCTAGGTACTTTTATTTATAACTTATCTTAAAATATGAAGGTAACTCTACTTTAAGAAATATTTTTAAACATCATGAGCAACTCCGGAGAAGATTTTGACATACTGGGATAACAGTAAACTAATTATTGTAGAAGTAACTAGTAGTTTTCTCTGGAAAGCGTTTCATATTTTAATAATTAAGTACAGTTCTGTATCTGTCTCATTTTAGGACTATACTACTTTTTTATAATCGAGAACAACCCCCCACCCTACCCACCTACGACTATTCTCTGCATTACCCAAAGGTTGACTGGTAGAGAATGCCTATGGCATTAAGTCCGCCTCTGTACATTTTTGTGCTGAAAGTGTTTAAATAAATAAATAAACAAAAATATCAAAATATAAAATTCTTCCATAACTGAGTGACGGACAGACAACGCATATCCAAAACTAAAAGTAGTAGAAAGCAGAAACTGGGCATGTAGCTTCTCTGCACTCCGTAAGAGAGCACTTAGAGAGAATTTCCCGAAATTCTGACAGAAGGTTTAGAACGGGATATGCGCAGTGTGTACGCAGTTGCGGACATATGCTAGTTTATTAACGGACTTCTTTAAAAAGGAGAAGGTTCTATGTTCGGCTGTATGATGTTTTTTTTTTTATGTTTGTCCACCGATTTCTCCGCCAATTCTCGACCGATTTCAAAATTTCTTTTTTAATTCCAAAGCCTATACTCCTGAGGTGGTCCCATTGTCACCAAGTTAGAATCTCATGATGGGATCCCATGAAAATCGAGGGAAACCTTCAAATTTTATAAGCACATAGGTACACTGTTTTTCATAAACTTTCTAACGCAATTCAGACATTTGTTCCTGGTAATCATCATCTCATGTTGCTGAGCTAATGATGGAAGGTATAAGTCAGGATCTGATGATGATATCCCATGAAAAATGTTTATTCAGCGATATTTTCGCCAATTGTGAACTGATTTGGGTGATTCTTTTTTGTTTAGAAGAATATTTTCTCGGACTGTTCCTATTTAAATTTGGTGAAGATCTGATGAAGAACTTCGGAAATAGGCAACAGAACTCTTTAATAAATTATAGCAAAAGGACCGGGATTTCTGAAATCGCACGGCTGTTGATTGTTTACACCAATTCATAACATAACATCACGCCGGCACACTGTGTTTGTGTGTGTTGTGTAAAAAAACTTTTTAACAAAAACAATAAAACCGACTTCCAAAAACAACTTTAATTTCGGAAGTCGGTGTTTTTGGTTTTTTCCGTTTTTGAACACCGACTTCCGAAATTAAAGTTATTTTTTACTTTGTAGTGTTTTGTTTTTGGAAGTTGGTTTTATTTTTTTGTTAAAAGTTTTTTTATATAATCTTTATATACCTCTACAGTGAGTTTAAATTAATAAAAATATGTAAAAGAAACGGAACCGAATTCCAAAAAGGAAGCTAAAAATTAATATTTAAAGGAAACTTTCATATTGATTGAAAAGTTTTTTACAGTATGAGCATTCTGAAAAACAAGTTGATTTCCGCTTTGAACGAAAATAAATCATAAAGAAGAACATCAATGAATACAAATTGAAGTCTGAAAAACAGATCGCAACGAGAAACGTATTAAAAGTACTGATACACTGGGTTTTATTTGTCTGTAGTAATATTTTTTTGCGAAAAACTGTGTGTTATTTTCTTAAAAATATAAAAAAAAATATTGTAAATCGTTTAGATTGCTTTTATTATATTTCACGTCAACAAAACACATGCTTTATCAAATCATACAAACTGTCAGTGAATTACACGAACTCAAAAAGTTGACAGCTCGTGACAATTTATTCTGCCAATGGCTATGACATCCAAGATTTGTGTTCAACTCTGACTGTGCGGCTGTGATTATATAAGACCCAAAGCAGTAACGGTAAACGTTCAAAAAAGGTTTTAAATTATACATAACTCAGTTTCAAACCGTTCATAGAATGTGGAACAGAACGTTTGGAAAAGTTACTGAAACATCGTTTTAATTTATCACTGATCTATTAAAAAAGTTTATTTCCATAAAATATATATTTGAAGGGTTTTATTGCCTTCTGAATGAAACACTGCGATGGCTTCACGTACAATAGGTACTAAGTTATTTCAGCAATCATTTCTACCAAAATATGTCCACCCCTGGGCTTGGGCCTCCTCTAAACGTAGGTAAATAAAAAAACAAAGGTTTTTTTTTAAACTAGGTTGAAAATCAGTACTTCAATTCATATGAGGACAGGACAGTCCCCTAAAATGGCCACCATAACTTCCTAGTGTTTTAAGCGGGAAGAAGTGGTGTAGAAACACATCTGTCTCGACATGCACATTATTGAGAGTAACAATGAGATTCATTTATTGCTAGTAAAAATAAATAAACTTATACAACAATGATATATCAATCACAATAACAATTTCATCAACACACGCCAAAATATTCATTGCTTCAGCATTCCAACTGAGATACTGGAGCAACGATTTACAAGACAGCAGTCCAGCCTGTCGGCAATCATGCCCAGGATGCTGTTGAAACTGGCTCATACTTTTACGCATTAATACATAAAAGCAATCAACACGCATTTCCGTATAGAAGCAAGGCAGCCCATCAACAACCTGAAAGCATTATTATACTGCTCGCAAAGGACACTGTACGATCTTTGCGTAAAATGTACCCACAGGCTACCGGGACCTTTAACAAGTTGAACTTCCAGTCAGTCAGAAAGAAATAAAGTAAATTAGTTTCCTTTTCAACAGAAGTGTATTTATGCTCGAATTAATAAAAATAACAACGCTAAATAAAATACTACACTTTGAGAAAAATTACTTATGAACTGTCAAAAACAAAATCTTTTGTGAAGTCGGCTGCCTAAAGAAGTCGGCTATTTTTAGGACGTACAAGCCTGGGGAAACTTGAACCTAGAAATCTGGTAAAACATTTCATCTTGTTTAAAGATCTGTGATTACATCCATAGTCGTAGTAATGTACTTGTACGGTGAATGTTTTTAATTGGCTCAAAAAGTACTAAACAGATTATTTTCAAATTTTGCACCAAGAATCCGAGTCTTATCAGAGCATATAATTATATACAGGATGATTGGTATTTGATTATATTCCTTCAAAATAAATGTTCTAGAGCTAATTTGCAATGATGTGGGGTCCAAATTGGGATGTTTTCTAGTAATCGTAGATTTTTTTTTGAATATTCTGCCTCACCAAGAACGGCAGACAATTTTATAAATACTTAAACTTCGTATAAGTTTCTAGTCGGCATGATTTTTGCGACCTCTTCAACAAACAACGTCATTACATTGACCTCCTTACACAAAACCTCATTTAATTATAGACCTAAATCTTCCTCATGAATCGCTCGGTCCATTGGAAAACCGTATGAAAATCCGTAACGCAGTTTTTGAGTTTATCGCGTACCGACCGACTGACAACAGCTGCGACTGGGAGCAGCCAACTTCTCAGAATCATTAGACGATTCGGGTATTTTCTAAGAATCCTAAGACGATATATTATCACAAAATGTAACTCGTCTCGGTAAATAGACCAGGTGAAGTAAGCACAAACTCCTTAGAAGCACAAGAAGCTAAGCACACAATCTGTTTCAGTTTCTGAGAAAGCTGTAACTTTAACCACATTATGTGATGTGTACTGCGTAACATCCAGGTTTGTATTCCTTGAAGAATAAGTTATAGGTATGTACCTGTAGTACACTGACATCTCGCCAGATATATCTCAGTCCTATTTAAACTTCGAGCTGAGAGAGCAACTCGTGTCTAAATAATATGAGCCGCACGGGTCAATTTGAAGGTTAAGCAACGCTTTCCGAGAATTGTTTGTGGATGTGTTACTATCTTAACATACTGAGTTTCCCCCATGCCTCGGAAAGCACGTTAAGCCGTTGATCCCGGCTATCATAAGTTGATCTTAGTTGTTATGGATTGCCAAATCCTCCGCTGTCCGTCCGTCCGTCTGTCCATCCGTCCGTCCGTTCATCTGTCAGCGGGCTGTATCTCAAGAACCGTTTTAGGTAGACAGTTGAAATTTTCACAGAATGTGTATTTCTATTGTCGCATATTTATTCGAAATACACACATTATAAGAATACACGTTATAACAAGAAATAATTAAATGAAAGTAATTTAAAAATAAAAGCGGTCTCCTATACAACAAACGAATTTTTTTATTTATGGTACGGCACCCTTCATGTGACAGTCCGACTCACACTTGGCTGGTTTTTTGTTTTGATTGTTGATTGACGATGATATACCCAACAACGGAGGTTGCTTGCCAAGAAGTTGGTTACCTATTCACTCTTCAGTTAAAGACGGACAGGTTGTAGGTATTAGGAACATAGATTCTGGGAAGGAATTCCAATCCTTGGTTGTACACACAAAGGAAGCATTCCCAAAACGTTTTGAGTGTGACGATGCAACACCTTATGTGTTGCTTCACCGTATGTCATGTGTGGCCTGGCCTGTACAATTTCTGTCTCAGTAAACTGAATTATTTGTACCGCTGCAGCATGTTTTGATGTTTTCAGAAAACACGGACATACGAGTTGAAATAAGACTTTAATATCTAAACAGCAGTACCCTGGGTAGCCAGCGTAATGTCGTGTTATGACGCACGCAAATGCCTCGTACGTACCTACTACGCCTCATACGCCTCGTACGCCGCGTACGCCTCGCCGAACAACCGGGGATTAACTGTTTATTTACAAGCCCCATGTCATGGGAAGGAATAAACGTATGGGGTTTATTATTCATAAAGGGAATGTTAGATCGGTTACGCGGGCTTTTAAATTTTGATGCGTGTTTTTAGAATTTATACTGGAGGAGGTTCTTATGGAATATCTTTGTTTTGCTCAGGAGTTGGTTGCGCCGCGTCTTTTTCCAACCTAAAACATTTTTAATTTTGTGGAACTGTCTTTTGTTTTAGATTGTAGGATCGCTGACACAGTGATTCTGTATTCGCAATCACGTGTACCGCGAACCCTCAGTTCGCCCAGTACCATCGCGACCTATAGACGCGCATATTAATACCAACTAAGTACTTCCATGAAATATGTTATGAGTGAATAAACATCAATTAAATAAATCTTCCGCATCTGATTTCTCTCCGTATACACACCTCAACAAATACACGCATCATACAAAAAGATATTCAATAAGTAATCCTTTATACTGATTTGAAAAAAAAAAACTTTTGCAAAAATATAATATTTGAATTCGTATTCTTTTTGCAGGTTTTTAGTATAGCATCTGTTTGTAGTATATTTTAAAATTGAAAGCAGGTTTTCGTTTCGAGAAACAAAATGATAAGATTGATACTTTTTGCAAAGTTATTATATAAGTTTTCAAACTTTATTGTATCAACGTTAAATATTTCCTGTGACATAGGTGTCACAAGAAATGTAGGCATTATAGACGTAATAATTCTGCCCTTAATTTTTAATTGATGCCCAGTAATAGTTTTGTTTAGTTGAATGAATTAACTAAAGGTCACGAGAGTTGAAACAAACGTAAGCCACTCGAAAGTAAACACCAATTCATAGGGACTTAATTCAATTACGTTTGTCGGATCCCCAATCAAGCATTTGATTGTTACAACTTAGTTCGACACCAGTGTTATTTCTAGTTGTTATTGTAACATAAATAAACATTAATCCAATCAAACTGATTTTGAAATTATTGCGAAACAGTTTATTTAACCAATTTCCTGCCATTATTTAATTCTTCGATCACGTCATCCCTTTCCATCAGGTAAGCTAGAGGTCTAACGTTTGTCTGTCTATACTTCTATACTTATATTATAAAGAAGAAAGATTTGTATTTTTGTATAAAACTTAAAAACTCCTGGGCCGATTTGAAAAAATATTTCAGCAATGGACAGCTACGTTATCAGCGAGTATATATTTTATCACCGTACTTTTACGGAAACGGGAACTACGTGGGCGAAACCGCGTGACGTCGGCTAGTTTAAAAAAAAGTTATCTAAATATTCTGCTTCTACATTTATAACATAGAATTCTAAAAATATTCCTGTCCGATCGCTCTAGCGGTTGCGTGAGTGACGGCTAAACAAGGATCCCTGGATTAGATCTCCAGCTAGCTAAGTTGTTGGACCTTTAGCATTAGATATTTTTTATTAGTGGCCCGAAGTCTGGATTTTTGCCCTTTTGGTTTCAATAGGCTCGTCCACTATAACATGGTGGACATCCCACTCATACGTACAATACGTTTTAGAAATATTTTCAATGTGCGTGCAGCTAAAGACTAATTCCTTAAAAATAAAAATCTTGATAATTTATTAGCCAATCTTATAGGCCGATATTATAGGTTCTGTGTTTCCCGAGGGCTACAATCCATGGGTCTTAAAGTAAAGAGTACAGGACCGGTTGTTGTGGCAACGCTTGGGGGAGGCCTATGATTCCACCAAGTGCACAAGCCGAAAGAATCAGCCGAAAGACGTCCACTGCTGGACATAGGTCTTTCGGATGATTTGATGATGACCATGATGAAAGGAAAGCGTCAAAAGTTTTATTTAATTTTTTATTTGTAATGGGTTTGCTCTTGACTCTAGTCTATGTCAGAGATGACAGTTACGTCTAGGTTAGCGTGCTCCATCGTCAACCACTTTATCGCTTACCATCTGGTGAAGTAGCGGTCAAACACTAACCTATAAATACAAAAAAAAACTGGCCAAGTGCGAATCGGACTCGCGTGCAAATGGATCCGAACGAATTTCTTTTTTTTTAATGTTATTTTAGTACTTTATAATTTTTATAGATTTTCCTGTAATCTATAGGTAAAGATTTTTTTTTTATTTGTGATGAGTTTACTCTTGACTCTAGTCTATGTCAGAGGTGACAGAGACAAAGTCTACGATGGAGCGAGCTTACACAGAAGGAGCCTGTTCACTCTAACTTTGAAGAGATTAGGGTTGTAAGCGTTTGAAAACACAGTCACAGGCAGAGAGTTGCTGTGCGCATTATAAAAGATGTTTGGAAACGCATAGTGCGAATTGGTGGAATAGCAACAAGGTAGCGATGGTAAGATGCAGTGCTTCTGGATGTCCGCTGGTAAAAGGGGGCCGGTGGGATGAGGTCGTGGAGTTCTTGGGCACACTCACCGAAGTACAATCTGTAGAAGACCGACAAGCAAGCAACCTTACGGCAATGAGCCAAGCTATGTAGCTTAGCATCCACCAGTTTTACGTCGCCGATGAGCCTCTTAGCTCTGCGTTCCACCAAGTCAAGCGCGGCAAGCTGATATTTAGCTGAGCCATCCCAAAGGTGGTTACAATACTCCATGTAGGAACGGACTTGGGCTTTGTAAAGGGTTAAAAGCTGTCCAGGCGTGAAGTATCGCTTCACCCTATTTAGGATGCCCAGCTTTTTGGCCGCAGTTTGGGCTTTGTACTCGATTGTCAAAGTGGATCGAAAGATCTATTATACTTTTTTTTTTCAAAAATATGGTAATTTTTCGTCTAATTTCTTGAATAACTTAAAAACCATACATTTTAAAATTATGAAAAAATTTAATTAAAGCCCTCACAGTAAGCTTCTTTCATTTGATATGTCACACGATATAGGAAATTTTTTGTTTTTGAAATTTTCTAGTTTGTCCCCAAAAATAACCACCATACTAAAATTTTTGTAATTTATGTAACGCTTCCGTATTTAGGTCATAGAAGTCCATATGTGTACCAAATTTCAGCAGAATCGGTCCAGTAGATCCGGATTCCGTTTTTTGTTCGGAACCCTTTTTTTTTTTTTTTTTTTTAAGGATGGGAAATCATCAAATGACTCCTCCCGCTCTGGGTGAAGCAAGAGGGAGTGTCAGACTCTTACTGACTAAAACCCATCCGTGTTCCTCCTGGTGCCCTTTGTGTTCCAAGGCTACGGCACCTCTTTCGAACAGATTCCGCAGCCCCAGCAGGCACCTGCCCTAGCGGGCCTCGTCTTCCACGCTGACATCTCTTTGAGGCGCGCTGGGATCGCAGCGCGCCGCCGACCCGGGCCTAGTTCTGATCAGACGGCGAGCCACCCACTGCTCGCCGTCCGCAGGCCCGCGCCTACGGCGGCCGGGAATCGTCCTGCGACTCCCGACGCCTGGGGCGTCTTCTTCTGTTGCGGCGACTGGGACGTGAGGTTTCCCTCTCTCTCACACGTTCGGCCTCCTCCTTTGCTAGCATTACTGCTTCGCAGAAGGAGGTGATCGCTTCCCATGCCTCCTCGCTCCGGACCAAAGATTGAACCAAGAACGGTCGCGAGAGGTCGCCGCCGCTTGTTCGGAACCCTAAAAAACAGTTCTATTACATAGCTGCCAAATTGTGAGTGTACGATACCCTCTGCTCTCCCCTCCAGGGAGAACAAGCGTGATGTTATTTTCCGTATAACACTGCTACCAACTGTTCTCGCCTTCACCCGCGTTAGATTGAGAATAGGCCTCCCGAGGGAGGCGGCTTCGATTTCTGAATAAAAAGTATCTTGCGCTCGGTTCAGGTTGTTTCCTTCAATTGCAATGATTGAGTTCGAAGCTAACGTACTTAGCATACTCTTTTCTTGCAAGGAAAGGGATTTTTTTTAATAATAAATGTTCAAACACAGTGAATCTTCCTAGCCTTTTCCGAATTATTTCTGGGCATTCAGTCTAACCGGATGTAGCTCAGTACCAGTACTTTACATACAGTGATTGCCTCTCTGAATATCACAACCAAGTTAGGTACTGGGATACACGAAACCCCTTCGCAAGACTGGGCTTCTAACGACTATCAAAATTCTACAGTTGGCCGACGAAACCTATGGTTTAAATTGCTTTCCGAGGCAAAAAAGATATACGTACAAAAAAGTTAGTAAAATACATAATTATTATTTTAAAAGTTTCAATTAGGAACCTGAGAATAAAAAAAAGTTACTCTTCTTCAAAGTTTGCCTTCAGTGCACCTGCTATTACTGGCCTCTTGATAAAATGAATTAAGAATCCTTAGAATAAGATTAACGTCTTTTATTTCCTCATAAACACATCTTCTCTCACAAGTGAATACACAATAAACGAACATCAAATAAATCAAAGAAAAACAAGAAACTTAGTACAATCAATTAAATAAACACAATTGCCGCAATTAATTTCCACGGAGCCAACATAATGGGAAATATTCTCCAGAGCGTCTCTTTGGCCCATAACTCAAGGGGGATCAATGAGTTATTAACTGAATAATGGCTGCTCCCTAAAACCGGGTAACCGGGTATAACAGGGCCGAACAAGGCCAGAGATAAAGAAACCTATTGAAAAGGGCAGGTACGTAATAGCTTTAGGCAACGTTATGGGTGATAGAGGCATAGGGGCAGGTCAAACGGGATCCGCTTAGATTAAAATTATTTGGGGAATTTTAAGGATAAAGATTTACTAGGTATTTTGGGACTAGTAAGGTTTACTGAAGGTTAGCGATCAAGTAATGTAGGCACTGTAGGGAAAATACAACGCAACGATATTTTAGAGAACCTTAAACCACCTACGTATTACATTTCCAGATGAATAAGGTATAAAAAATGCGCACGGCAGGTCTTGATGACCGTGCGCATTTTTTTGATAGTTTTGGATCGACCGAGTCAAAACAACACAAAAAAAAACCATTGACCGAGTCAAAACTACACAAAAAAACACCGGTCAAGAGAGAGTCGGACTCGCGCACCGAGGGTTCAGTACCATCAAGCCCTATATTTGTCAGATAATTTTAATACTGCGGTGTATATTACAGTTTTAGATCAGCGCCATTTCTGGAACTAATGTAATTTATGTTGATTTCTGAAAAAGTGTGCTGTTTAGAGATATCGTATTATTTTTCCTGCCACGCTTTAAATTTTTGCTGCTGCAAAAAAATAGAAACCTCTTTATATTTTTTTTTTATCTGCAAAATAGTTGAGCAAACGTCATCTAAAACTATTCCAAATTTCAAGTTGATAGCATTAGTAGTTATTGAGATATCTAGTTATAACTGACGAACAGACTTAGACACACCATAAGGGTTTCTTTTTTACCATGTTGGTACGAGATTGTAAAAACATAAAAAAAAAGGCGAACAACATCACAAAACCAATCTCGGCAATACACGAATGCTTCGTTGATAAAAAAAAATATTTACATGAACTTTCGACCAGTAAATAAAAGAACAGCGCACTCGTAATAAAACCATATACACCACATTGCGCTCCAAAACAAACACCAATCACTTGCGTGAATCAAAATAGCTGCAGAGGTGATATAGCCATGTTTACCACCACTGTGAGCCATAATTATCGCTTAGTAAAGACCCTGGCACAGCCAGACGACGACGTAGCAAAAGAACTGTGAAGAATAGGATAGACCTCTGGTTAGCCCATTGGGAAAACCACGGATTGACGTTCGGTTTATCTACTATGCGTATAGGCTACCTGCCTATAGATAGGTTTTTTTTTAACTAGATATAGTTTTGCTCGCGACTCTATTCGAAGTCAGAGGTGACATAGACAAAGTCGACGATAGAGTGAGATTGCACAGAAGAAGCCTGTTGACTCTAATTTTGAAGAGATATTAGAGTTGAATGCGCTCGGAAACACAGACGCAAGTAGAGAGTTCCAATCCTTTACTGAGCGCAGATATAGGTAGGTACACCAACATATCGCCAAGTTACTACGATAAACTCCCATGCTATAGTGGGTCAATTCCAGAGTCTGGCCTACTACTAACAAAATTGTAGGTGCCTAATGTACAACCCAACTCGGAAGATAAATGATGACAAAATGAAGGCAGAGGAAAATAAAAAACTTTTTTACAAAAAATACAACCGACTTCCAAAAACAAAACACTACAAGGTACAAAATTACTTCGGAAGAAAGAAAAAAACTTTAATTTCGGAAGTCAGTGTCAAAAAACGAAAAAATAACCAACAACACCGACTTCAGAAATTAAAGTTTTTGTAAAAAAGTTTTTTATTTTTTACTTGTTAGTGATACCTGCGTACCCATTAACAGCGTACCGGCGCAATGTTATGTTAAGAACTGGTGAAACACTAAAAAAACATGCGATTTCAGCAATCCCGATCCCTTTGCTATCATTTATTGAAGATTGCCTACCTCCGAAGTTCTTCGTCAGATCTTCACCAAATTGAAACGGGACCAGTCCAGGAAAATATTCTTTCAAACAAAAAAAGAATCATCCAAATCGGCTGACAATTGGCTAAAGTATCGCTGAACAAACATTTTTCATGGGATCTCATCATCAGATCCTAATTTATACCTTTCATCATCGGCTCAGCAACATAAGATGATGATTACCAGGCACAAATATTTGAATTGCGTAAGAAAATTTTATGAAAAACATTGTATGCGCCTATAAAATTTGAGGGTTGCCCTCGATTTCCGTGGGATCCCATCATCAGATTCTGACATGGTGACAATGGAACCAATCGAGAAGTATACCCTTTCAAATGAAACAAAAAAAAATCAAATCGGTTCATATATGACGGAGTTGTTACCTCATAACAAACATAAAAAAAAAAAAATACAACCAAATTGATAACCTCCTCCTTTTTTTGAAGTCGGTCAAAAAAGGAAACATCACTATCCCCGGTTGCTGGAAGAAAAAATTAACCCGAATAATTTGCCACATGTAATTATTAACAGGTCAGTATACGTTTCCAGAAACTAAGTGTAAGACTAGCTTCTTCGAACAGATCGCCAGCGTATAGAAGGAAAATATGCCAGAGGAACATACTCCGGGTATAAAAATTATCTTATGTCTTAATGCAGACCTGTAAGCCAAGTCTCATCTGCAATCGATCAGCTGTTAAGAGGTCAAAAAGCAACCGACAGACTGAGTTAGTTAAGTTACTTTTAAATAATAAAACTGTGATAAAAAAACTTGTGGTCCCCAGTATCATCAAAGAAACACGCAGTACCAAATAATTACGTAGTAAAACCCAGCAATGCAATACTTCCTAACTAAAACCATAAATAAAACTTTAAAACATACATTGCGAAAAAGCAACGCACTAATTATAAATTCTCAGTACATATCACATTTATCACGGAGTATAGAGCTGGGATACGATGAACTAACAATAGTCTAGAATTGGCAGAATACAATGTTCCAATGGGCAGGAACCAATTCTATACGTATTGCAACTACGAGCGTGTTACTGGTGCGCTTCATGGCTGCGAATAAGAACCACGGGGAATTCAGGATGCGTGTAGTGAATAATTATGCGAGTGTTGCTTTAAGTTGCTGCTTTAATTAGTTTCATGCTGTCTGCATTCTTATGGGAGCTTATGGTTTTTTTATGTGAAGTGTTATGATACAACGTATTCGACGCTATTGGTCCAAAAAGGTTTTACTTATAATTTTGATTGAGTTATTGACCCGAAAGATGTTGTCCTGTCCAAACTCATTTCGTATCTATAAAAATCCCATTGGAAAAAGTGCTTTTAGAATCTTCAGGCTAATTTTTCATTTTATTCTACCCACTCACACGTTCTTGTTACTATTTATAGGCTTGTCTTTGGCCAGAATCTGGCCTGATGGAAAGATGTGGTGCATGGTCGACAATGTGCTCCAATGGAAAGAAAGAAAGAAAAGACGTTTATTTCACTCTAGGCAAGCGTGACCTCCGGGTTGTAGCTGAACGCAAAATGAAACTATTCCCAAAACTGTAAGAATAATAAAAGTGACAGCTAAATCAGTCCAGCCGTTCAAGTAATACAATTTTTCTACAATGACATACCATAAAATAAACACTATCGAGTTCTACAAGTAAACCCCAGCATGTGTACAAAATATATGCATGAAAATATAACTTTATACTGACTATGTACTCTATAAATATGGAAAGGCCGGTTAGCTCCAAAAACCGAACCAAAAATATAAAGGGAGGACAACCGCTATAAAAATATCAAAGGACTCATGCATAGATTATTCTGTTCATCGATAGAGGAGACTTTTTATAGCACAATTTTTGCATGAGAACCAGGTAGCTATTTAATTTATATGCTGATTTTGCCAAAAATAATCGACGACCTGCTTGCTATGAGTGAAAAAGAATTAAAATGGTAATAACGTATGCACAAAGAGGGGAAATGAACTTTTCAAGATTAAAGCACAAATTTTATGACTTCAAAATTCATTACCTCAGTTGGTGATGTTTACGTATCTAATATTCAGTGTTTTTTTCCAGACCTCATGGATATTAGTGACACAAAAGCACAGGCACGTGTTTGTCCACTATCTTACCTGTAGTGCTATTCTGTAACAATATTTTCGTGCTTCGACAGCGGAATCCGAGGTGAGTATAAATATAAAATCTTTATGTTGTGTGCAATAAAGTTCACTTTGTGAGCTTTGTCACTTGGGTGAAGCTCGATATCGAAATGGTTGCTTACAGAATAGACTAGCTGGTGGTAAGCGATGATGTGGTCGAAGATGGAGCACGCTTGTCTAGAAGTAGCCTATTCACTCATGACTGAAATACTCCCAGGATAAGTCCTGCAGATGAATATCAAGGTTTACTTCCTTTTTTTTCCGTCATCAAATCGGTTATTTTAAATTGCCGAGTCACGAGTCAAATCGATTGACGACTCGTCTTGGAATCGCATTACGAGGGGCATTTGTCGACCCCCGATTTATTTGCTGACGTCACTTAATCTAAAGGATCAAATGAATATTCCTGAAATTTTAAATGTTCAAAAATTATAAAATATTACAGGCTTTTGACCCACAAATGCATAATTCATAAACAACTTGTTACTATGCAAGTTCTCGAAGTCAATTTAACTTAACCTCATACTGGACCATCGGTTTCGCTGTAAATGATATTAGTACCTACATAGTGTACCTAACCATATTCCAATTAATTTGATACTCCTATACTAATTTAAACCCGAACCCATGTTTATTTCTGGCGCTCCGAACTTGCTGCCAAAACCGAATCAAAACTAACGGGTTTCAGAGAATTTTGAAACTTAAACACTGTGAACTAAACTAACTAAAACAATGGCAGAAACGTTACCCAAAATAAATAAAAACACCTGTCAACTGTTGAAAACAAAACAAAGCCACGCACAATGTAAACCGATGATCGTTCGAAAAGTTCGGCAAACTATTCCCAATTTGAGTCACCTCGTTGGAATAGTGAGAGCCAAAAAACTTCGTACGTCATCGTTTAGTGGCCGCTCAGGGAGCGCGGTTCACGCGTCATTTGACTCGCTCCCCCCTATTTTAGGGGGAAACTTTTGCTTTTCATCGTTTTTGCGGCTCAATATTGTGTTTTACGAACGCTTGACTAAATTTCTGAGGATCACCCTGGAACGATTTGATTTGGAGATGGATTGAATGGTATTCTTGAAAGCCCTTCTTTGGGAAGGGATACAAAGGTCGTTATTGTTAGAGCCATGGCGGAACTTGAAGGGTTTTGCCCCACGAGTGGCTTATCCAATGTCATGCACAATAGATTGAAATATGTGGAAATTGTACAAAGAAATGATATTTTGGTTAGGCGACTTAAAGTTTAAACTTTGGAAACATTAATATGAAATTGGAATCCTTTCCTCGGTCTTGTTCCTTCCTATTTGCCCTCTTTTTAGTTTCGGTACAAACAATAACGACGTAAAACGATAGACTTTGATAAAGCTAGCGTTGCGAAATAATGGATGAAAGATAATGTACCAGAAAGGAAGAAAATCCAACGACCGACCAACTCGGTTTATTTTTTTAGATTTATTTGTCAAAATAAAAAAGTAATTGATATCATTATTTATAACATTCAAATCAAGAGAAACTACCCGTGTATTGATTGCGGGTACTACTTACTTTCGACAAAACTATCATTCGTGTCGTTATTATTTTGCTATGTAAACCTAATTATATATGCATGCTGTTGACTCCTATAATCAAAGGAGCACACGTAAATGATCCACTTGCATCACTGTGACTTATGTTATCTGTGTATCCTTTGTTGGAGATAAACAAAAAATATTTTATATTTTTTATGTGTGTTTATGTTTTCGAGTGTCAAGTGTGCTAACATCTTTCATCATGCTGAGCTGAGGCCATTATGGCATTAATAGTTTTGATTATTTCTGTTGCTTCATTTTAAGGTGTTCTGTTTTTATAATGCGAATAAACACACTTTTCTTTTTTCTTCCTTCTTATCCAAATAAATAAATAACCATCTCAAACGCCACGACCAAAACAAAATCCTTCATCAATATTCCCCACCACCTATCTAACATAATCAACACGAGGATTATCTCCATCCATAGAGTCACCTTCTTCCCTGTTCATTATTAATCGGATCTTATCAGTAGTAATGCTGAGCTGAGGCCCTTGTCGCATTAATAGTGATGATTATTTATGTTGCTTCATTTTAAGGTGTTCTGTTTTTATAATGCGAATAAACACACTTTTTTTTTTCTTCCTTCTTATCCAAATAAATAAATAAATAACCATCTCAAACGCCACAACTAAAACAAAATCCTTCATCAACATTCCTTACCATCTATCTAACATAATCAACACGAGGATTATCTCCATCCATAGAGTCACCTTCTGCCCTGTTCATTATTAATCGGATCTGATCAGTAGTAACGCATTGGGCAAACATATCGAGTGCCCCATTAGCCTCCGTATCTCAAACAATGGAATCTGAGGGTCGCTCTCCGGCTGTCCGGACCAATATTGTATGATGAGGATTAATAAATAGGATTCGGTTTTGTTGGGATAAGTGCGTTTCTGTTTTCTTATCTGGGGGTTTGTTTCTGTTGCTTGTTGTTATGTGGATTTACTTGTGTAGCTTGATTTCTTTTTTTAAGTTATTTGGTGTTTGCAAGTGTCACGCTGGAGGTAGGATTAGTGAGTGTGATTTGTTGCGGAACGTATGTACTTGCTGATCGTGCTGTCGCTAGAACTAGCTTCATCTGTTTGCCTAAGAACTCAGCAGTTCAGAAGTGCCTATAATCACTAGGCATGACATAGGCATGTAGGTTCTTTGAGTAGTGTAGAGGAACACTATGGATTTCCCGAAAATTTAACCAAACCGGGGAAGAACGGGATATTTGCACTAAAACCTCTTTATTTGATTTTTTGGGGAAAATTTCACATTTCTAAAGATTTATTAGAAAAATGAAGGTTTAAATAATTTTAAAATTTGCAAAACAGCTTGAATAGTATAGAATAGAATATAACACTCTTTATTATGTTCACCATATAAGTTACAGAAAAGACGAAGTAAAATAATAAATAAATAACTTTAACAAGCAAACAAAATTCTAACTAAACAAGCTCTTAAAAACAAACACAATACAAATACTGAACATAAAGACTACGATTTTTTCACTAACTTAGACTATTTTACTATTAAAGTGAAATCAAGCGTAAAATCGACAGCAAAGGATTTCGCTAAGCTTGAAGAACACTTACTTAAAGATCCTCTGATAATTCACTTTGAGATTAAAACAAGGAACTAAAGGGAATAAGTGAATTCCCTCCTCTTCTCTTCTCTGCTATTGATAGGAACTTTTCGTGTATTTAACTTTGTTAACTGCATCCCTTTGTATTCAGTGGTAACTTAACCGTCCGTAAAACATGGCACTTTTCTTTTGGCTTCAAACTTTAAAGTTGTGTTAACTTCTGTGTCAGTGGCTCCGGTTTCTTGACGTTAGTGAGTAAACCAGCCGTTTATCATTGCGAGTTTTCAGTTACTGAGCTTGATAAGAAATAGCGCTGGATCTTTTCTATTCAATGGCTTACTAGTTCTTTTATATTTTTGGTTAATATGAGGAAAGTGAGTTCTTGTGGAATAATTGCTTCTATAAAATCTCTCTATTGCACTGAGGTTTGCTGTAAGAGAATCAAATTATGGGTTAAGCTCGCTTTTGTATCAAAGTTGTCTGATGATTATGTTTGTATTTTTTGTGTGAAAAAAAAATTATAATAACAATTTATAAAACTCATGCATTGAAAACTTGTCTCGTAACTTAGGAACAATGTATAAATACCAATATTATTAAGGTAATCACTAATGCGGGTCATACACGTTCAAGTTATTTGAACAAACAGGCTAGTTCAAACTGTTTGAGCAAATCGAAAATTATCCCGTACGCGTTAACTTAAATTGACATCTGAACCGCAAGATTTTGAATTACTTTTTGAGGTCATAATAAAAACTAAACAATTTGATTTCGTTGCAAACAATACCAAACGTGTTAGAATCACTGTTACAGTCTGTCAGTCTTTTTTTTTATAGCACCTCGAACCAGCTTTCACAATGATACCGTTACGTTTATATTATTTTCATCGAATTTAAATTGAAACATAAATCGGGCTAGGTGCCGCGTACGGGTACATTATTTTGTATTTCTTCTTGCCGTTTGGCGACTCATTTTTGATCAAATTTTCCCGCAGACATTCATACCAATTTGATAAAACTGTTTGAACCAGCCTGTTTGATCATATTACTTGAACGGGTATGGCCCTCATAGCATTGAGTCAACAACCTAGTCAACCATGTCAGACACCCTTGAGGCGGTTTAGAAACGCTGACACTAGTGTGTGTGGGGTTGTTAGACCTTACTGCCCACACGATAAGAAGATGAACAATCTATTTGACGAGAAGGTCCAAAAATGATGTACAATTCTTAAGTTTTTTAGGCCCGAGGTTGGGTCACAACAGCTAGAGCTAGGCAAAACAAAATCTAATTTGCAGACACCGTTTTCTGTCCCTAGGGCCGTCACGCCGACAAGCAACCCATCATTTATTCAGGCCCACTTCTACTACATATAAATCTTACGTGCATTCACTTATGGTGCTTGAAAATATCTTTATTAAGTTTTTGAGGATATGTGTGTTTTAAAAAATTTAATTATTTCTGTAAATATGATTTACAATATTCCTTTCGGGTCGCTAAGCATATCCCTCAGGAATCGTTATTTTCTCGTTGTTCGTTATAACTAAATATATTCTATCAGTGAAAGATTTTTTGTATTGGTAAGCTTGCATTTAACCACAATTTTTACTGATGTAAAGTAATGATGTGGTCGACGATGGCACGCTTGCCTAGAAGTAAGCTTTTCACTCTTGACTTATAGACTCACAGGTTAAAGATTGTTGTTACCGTAACGTTCCTTACAGAGACTTTTTAGCCTTTCCTTATTTAAAACATAATTTAAACAAACAATTGTACATCAATCCAAATAAATAAAATTGTTCCATTACTGAGTGACTGACAAACAAAGCACAGTCGTAACTACTGGTCTTAGAAAGATGAAATTTGTCATATAGGCTCCTTTGGGGAGTGTAGGGGAGCAGTAATGCTACGGCTACACTACGCTATGACCATAATTATTGCCATATTACGGTAGTGTGGCCGTAGGATAAGAGATTTTTTCCCGAAATTCTTATGGAAACGAGAAAAAACGGGATATGCGCGTACAAAGTCGTGGGCAATAGCTAGTCATTATGTAATACTAGCACTTCGCCCGCTGCAATTTTCTTAAGAATCCCCATTTTTTTTTCTAGTAATAAATATAACCTACGCAAGTCAGGGATTATTTTTCTTTTGTTGAAAGAATGTTTAAAATTGGTCGAGGAGTTTTTGAGTTAAATCGTAACAAACAAAAAATCAAATCTTTCCTCTTTATAATACTAGTTTAAAATAAAAGATCACGTTACAAAAATATAATTTGTTCACAATTACTCGAACTATACAAGGATTCAAGAATGAAATCTAACCTGCTATAACTAAGAATTCACTGCGCTACGTCTATTGTGTAGGTAGATTTACTAAATTGGCCGTAGGCTAAAATAAACCTATTATCGATTCGGTATCAAAACTGTTAGTGACAGCTTCATTACATACTAGACTACAGCATTAGTAAAATGGATTTAATTATATCTTCAGCTTGAATAACAATAACTTCGTAATGTACATTTTTATTTATAGTTCTAGCTTTTTGTAAGTCCATAATTTTAGGTTTTTTACTCTGTTTTTAAAAACACAAGTGACTCAGTCAATCTGTCTTTTCTCAACTATATTGGGGTCAGCTTCCAGTCCAACCAAATGCGCCTTATCTTGCAGAGACCGACTGCTTGTCGGACCTTCTAATTCCCTTGGCAAGACTCGTGTAACATTTTCTGACTTCTGACTATCCGTAATCATAGATCATCAAATGACAGCTGGGACCATCAGCTTAACTTACTTTCCGTGGCACGAACGAGTATCGTTATGTGGATGTTCAACCATCCTCGGACCAACCACGGCAAGTGCTGTTTAACCTCGAAGATCGACCCTAGCGACTGGCTGGCTAAATACCATGAGATCCTCAAAATAAAACGTGACTGTCCATAAATAAATACAGATCACCGAGCGACCATTACATAAACGTACTTACATACGACACTCCCGGACACGGCTCATAGAACCAATGCGAGAGAATCAATCCATTTGGCTAGAACCCCCATAAAGTATAAACCTCTGTAACAAAACACATGATTCACCCAGTGTATGTGTGTGTGTGTGTGTGTGTGTGTGTGTGGATGGACGGGGGTTTATTGTGGTTAAGATTGATTATTGCTAACATATTCCTCTGCCAATAGAACGTCTTGTGGTTCGTCAATACGAATAATGCTCTCTCATCTTTAGATTTGTGTTTCCGTAACTACGAACATGACAGAGGAAAACACCGAAACTAGTTTTAAGACACTTGTCTCGCACTTGTGTTTTTTAGGGTTCCGTACCCAACGGGTAACCAACGGAACCCTATACCAAGCCTTCGCTGTCCGTCCGTCCGTCTGTCTATCAGCGGGCTGTATCTCAAGAACCGTAATAGGTAGACAGTCGAAATTTTTACAAATTGTGTATTTCTCTTGCCGCTATAACAATAAAAATTAGGGTTTATTGTACAGAAACCTTCATTTGCGATTTTGACTCGCATTTGGCCGGGTTGGGACTAGCTGATTGGGACTAGCCCGAATCACTATTTTAACCACTTCAACTCATAGAAGGCAGACCTCAACAGCGGCACCAATCACTAAATAGTTGCAATGACGGTGACACTCAATGAAATGAATCAGAGAAGGACAGCGGTGGAGTTTGGAATAATTTCAACTTGCTTGCAAATCAAGATCCAGACTAATGGAGGCAGACTTAATTACCAAAACTAACAAACACACTGCAATTAATCCCAAAGCTGTAATCGTGACTCCAAAACTGCAAACACTTTTCAATTACCCAACTTTACTTCGAAGCCAAACCAAAACACCGTCAGGCAGAGCACTTGTGACGTCAAAACATTTAAAACTACCCACAAACAGCCAGAATTTAAGACACTGGATCAGAAGCTGAAGCAACATGTTGAAAAGAGCTCCGAGTTTTAGTGGCAGTGACAAAGTTACAGCTTTTACTACATTTTAACGTATCTCCGTGGCCAGGGTAATGGCTAGAGCGCCATTATGTGGGTAGATTCAATTTAGGTATAAGTTATTTTGCGAATTGTGAGTTTTAAGTGGACTTTGTGTGGAGTGAATAGTTTTGAGGTTTGAAGAGGCTATGAAGTAAGTTTGAATCCGGATGTGTTTCATTGCGTTTCAACATCTGTTGAGACGGAAATGTTGTCTGTATCGTCCGTATAATTTGAATGATGATTCGTTTTTGACCCTAATTTATATATTTTTGTACGTTATTGATTGAGTGACTGACAGAAAATGCACAGCCGAAACTACTGGTGGTAGAAAGCTGAAATTTGGCAGGTCCCTTGGGAGTATAGGGGAGCTCTAAGAGAGGATTTTCCGAAATTCATACGGTAATGAGAAAAATCGGGATATGTGCATACGAAGTCACGGGCTAAAGCTAGTGCTATCTAAATTGAATTCCTGTTAGTAAGCCATAATAAAAAAAAAAACACGATCTTTCCTAACAAACTATATTTAGGAACTAAATTCTAAATTGTAAACGAGAGAAACTACTCACTTAAGTAGATGTCTACACGTAGAGAGCAACCGAGACACGTAAGTTGATTTACCCAAAGAGAACTAGGTAAAGTAAATTAGGTTATCCTTGGAAGCTAAAGCTCAAAGATAAATACTCTACATCTCATCGTAATATACTTGAAAGGCACTTACAAAGAAGTTTCTCAAGTATTCTAGTCGCTTCTCTTGAAAACTAGCATGTGTGGAAAATAACTATATTTCTTGAAGGAATCTTTGAAGAGCTTTCAAACCGCTAAGCGTCTTTCTGTTACCTTCATACTGGATGCGAGTGGTGCCTCGTTTAGTACTGATAGATAGTAAGAAAGAAAATACAATTACATTTCTGATTTTCTTAACTGCGACTTCTTCTTTATCTTCTTCCACCTGGTATTAGTCCTGGCCATTGCCAGGGTCCGCTTTCCGACTGCAACTATCTACATAATAACTTAAATGTAAACTGAACTTGTATCGCTTATTTTCATCTTGCGAAAATTTTTCCACTATTAAATAAAAATAAAATAAAAAAGACCTTTAATTCCTACTAACTAACTACTTTTACATTATTTTAAGTAACTCAACTAATTTATGCACAAAATTTGTTCTCATTTGCTTATTACTTATTTAAATTAATTTAGTACCATTAAAATAGTTTGCTTGCCATCCAATAATATTTAAAGAAATTCTTTAGATACTTGTAGAAAACGCTTTTTTAGAAAAGCTATTACAATAATGTTAACGTGTAGTAAGTGCTTTTAAATAAAAAAGGATTTTTCTCAAATTACATCTACATTTCGTTATTGAGTGAAGTAAAAAAAGAAGCGGCAGGCGTTGCCAAAATTATTATCTTGTAATCTCTGGCTACGCAATCGTACCTCGTCAGATAACATAAAAAGAGCCTGTTCAGCACTGATCCCAATTCATAGATAGACCCACCATTTCACAGTAGCTACTATGTAAATCATGCATCCATAACTGTATCAAATTGACAGTCACATCCAAGTTACGACCCAAAACACATAACCTACATCAACAAAAACGCTTCCCCATAAAAAAAACCACAAAAGAATTTTACTCCAGTGCTACGAGCAAGTGGAATAGCCCATCTAAACGCTCCACATACTCGTAGCAACAATAAACTCGACACTTTGTTCGTGCGAGCTGGCCCGCATACCTCTTACAAACTTCGTTCGCAAAATCTACATGCCAGTACATTGCAGAGGGTAATCAAGGATCCTTCAAGCCCTTGTGTAACTTGTAAATAAATGTTAAATGTGTTTCACTCTATTTATTTTCGTTTGCGAACGGCTGTATTACGGAAACGGAAATCTGATATTTTATTTAAGGGAAATGACGAGGGAAATGGAGGCGGAAAAGTGAATTTTATTTAAGTAGCCAAATCTGTAATTTGTTTTGTTATGTTTGCATGGGTTTAAATATCATGATGTCCTATTAAATGCTTGTTGATACTCGTATTGAGAAAGCAATTTTTCAGAAACACTGATTTTCCAAAATGTTTGACCACGTCCTATTGCGGAATTCGTTCGAAAGAGTCACCTGAAACGCAAAGGGCATTAGGAGGAACACGGATCGGTTTTAGTCAGTAAGAGTCTAACACTCCCTTCTGCTTCGCCCAGAGCGGAAGTTGTAGACACATTTTTGTTGAATGATGGGAGTCATTTGATGATTTCCAATCCTTAAAAAAATTGTGTCCACGAATGCCACTTTCCCAAGAGTCCCTGTTTCGGCTCAAACCCCCAGGTTAGTTACTGTATAGAAAACAAGCACAAATGGTATAAAAACGACGTATAACAAAAAATACAGACCGACGACACCAACAAATCTACCACCAAGTCACACCAAACTTAATCATAAACCGCTTCCCAGCAAACAATAGGTAATTAAAACAAAATTAATAAGCCGAACAGACGCGAGCGCAGCGCGTCATCCTGTCACTTCGGAATTTCATTACGTCACGTTCCCAGGAATTAATCCCAGTAATAAACTGCCAGATCTACTATGATTTATACGCGATTTCTATTGTTATTAAATTCGGGGTATGATTGCGATTGTTATGCTAAGATGCTAAGCTGTAGGATCGTTTTAAGACTATAGATTTTGGTTGTCTGTAGAGGGGTTTAATTGGTATGGGAATAATATTCTTCTGATGTGTAGGTACCTAGTGAAATCGTATTCAAAAGCCATAGCTACCATAGGGCCAATTCTGTTAATTTTTAAACAACATTCGCATCTTATTAGCAATGTATTTAAAAAGCCTCCTTTTTCATAAATTTTTGACAGATTGCGTACATCTCATTGATGTTAATGTGAACGTTGTTTGAAAATTAGCAGAATTGGCACTCTGATATCAAAGTCTCAAGATGAAGTGCCATTTTATCGTCAGTGACGACAGTCGATAAGTCAAATATAAATAAAAAGGTGACTTTTCGGTACCACTAGTCAATACCACAAACATTTTGATATCTTTGACAACAATATTGTCGCTAAAAGATGATCATTTCTCAGAGCCACTGGACTTACTACGATAAAATCATCAACATAATCCTGTGACCAAGCGTTTCAATAGTTGTTTTCTACACTGTATGAGAAAAGGCGTTATTTTTTTAATGAGACAACAGAACCCATCATCATTATCACTTCACCCGAATGACGTCCACTGCTGGGTCGCTACACCGACCGATTCTGTGCGTCTTACATCTAGTGAACTCCCGCGGCTTCCACCAAGTCATCAGTCCTTCCCATTTAAGGCCATTTCACCAAACTTAAATGGTTGTAGGTAAGAAATGTGATTGCTTAACCGATAGTCGATGGAGTCGGTTCTGGAGTGGTGAATTCGTAAAGGAAGACCAAGTGAGGCAGCCTCCTTTTTATTAGGGTTCCGTACCCGAAGGGTAACCAACGGAGCCCTATTACTAAGCCTCTACTGTCCGTCCGTCCGTCCGTCCGTCCGCCTGTCTGTCAGCGGGCTGTATCTCAAGAACCGTAATAGGCGGAGTGCTGAAATTTTCACAGATTGTGTATTTCTAATGCCGCTATAACAAGAAATAATAAAAATTAAGGATAATGGTACGGAACCCTTCGTGTGCGAGTCCAACTCGTACTTGCCCGATTTTTCACCTACTCAATGCTTATGGAACTGTATCACAATTTTTTCGGCACTCTTACCTTATACAGATATACGATTATTGATTGTTTTTTCGTCCAATCACATTGTCTGCTTTTCTAACACTAATCCAACCTACCTTCATAAAAACAAAGGTTCGCTGGACACTAGATGTCAATTACATCAGTATTAATTGTCGACGATTATGTCAGCATTGGCTAGCTCAGCTGTCGGCGCAAACGACTTACATTATCACTGACAGATGCTGATTAAAACGTTTAGTAATTGACTCGCGGAATGATCATGATAATGATTTTCGTGACACTAATGATGAATTGCTTCTATAGCAATATCCGCTACATCTGAATTTCTGACACGGGGAAAAATGCGGTCTCCCGACTCTTTGCAAGTTTAAAATAACGGCGTCATTAGATGGCGTCGCCACAGACGCGGGGTATTGACGCAACGCCGTCTCACGGCGTCGCAACAGTAGACCGGATATGACGCTTTTGAATTTCGAATAGTGGTTTGATTGAATAAGTTTACCTTATAGGATTCCTACCTGTCTCCTCTGTATTATCTGTTCCTTCCGTACTTAATTTTGTATGGTAAAAGGAATTCGGCTACCATATTCTTTTCGAATTAGAATGTTATCTAATTAATTTAAATATTTTAATCTTGTCTAATCAAATTATTTTTTTTTCTTTTAAATACCTGTCCACTGAGCTAAATTTTATAAACAAATCCAAAATAAAACTCGAACACTTTCGAATAGGTATAAGTGTACCCAAATAAATAAATATAGTATATACTCACCAACATCACCAAAACATGGTGAGAATGAGCGAAGACCAAACCATGCACCGCGCTTTAAAACCAGATCACGAAAACCAAGCACTCTTCCACATCACCCATTCGCTTAGCCACCCTTCCGACTACAACGTTACAATCCATTAAGACATTCCAATTGACTCCCAAACCCAATATACACTTAAACTAAACGGTCCCCCAAACAGTCCGGTATCAGTGTCCGAATCGATACCGATACCGAGTGGGGCAGTAATTAACGCGAGCTGTGTGGTCGCGGACAGAGTGTAATCACGACGCGAGCGATAACTGTCAGACTGACGAGTTTGAGGACAGGCTTCTGTAGTGTTGGGGGAATATGATGAGGAGAGGGTTTAAAATGGATACAATAGATGTTATGTTTCCAATCCAGAGTAGCAACGGAACCCTGTGACTTAGCGTCCATCATCTGTCTGTCGACGGGCTGTAATATCGTGAGCTGTTGTAGCCAGAAAGTTGAAATTTTCACAAAGTGCATTGCCACTACAAATATTAGGTTCAAGATTGATTGGGAAAATTTGACTGTAACGGGTAGCGTGATGTGCTTTCTGATTCTGCTGAAGTGGTTTTTTTAGACCCGCAGAGTAAGGCTTAGGATCAACCTATAAAGGAACTGTAAATACCAAATCAATTGACAGTAGGTACACAGTTCACTCATCACACAAACTAAAATTAATCCCAAATCTACATTTCCTGGAACCCAAAACTCAGCTGATCACAATTCCAACCGGCGCAATAACACTAGAATGCGACACATCCAAGCAAATCAAGATCACCGGTGAACCTGTAATGAACGCCGCCATTTCGGTCGCTCCACACGAATTTAATCACAACTACAAGCAATAACTGTCACCGTGATATATGGTAGCTGGATGTGACAGCTTATGGAGAACAGCTGATGTTACTTACTGAGTTACTCGTAAGTGAAGGGAACCGTGAGTTGATTCCGTTTAGGTTTTTTTTTTTGTTCAGAGTAAGGATGCCTGTCCATTACAGCGGAGCGGAGAAACGGAGAAATTTTAACCATGGAATTTAACAAAATCTCCGCACCATGTGAGTCACTGACATTTTGACTGACATGATTGGTTAAAATTTCTCTGTTCCTCCGCTCCACTGCCTCGCTCCGCGTAAAATGGACCTAAGTGTAAATAAAAGTTATTCATTTTGACAAAAAAGTGGGATGGATAATGCGTGCAAATGCATAGATATTTGTCCAGTACTGGTCTGTTATTATCATACAATTTTTCTGTGACTTTCATATTACTTTAAGCTGTAATAATAAGGAAGTAAGAATAAACTGTAGAAAAATAAACTGTAGGTACTCTGGAAAAAATGATCAGATGGAAAGGGAAAAGCAACGCTTAAGGGTGCCTGTACATTTCAGTGGAGCGAAGCGGTGGAGCGGAACCACGAAGAAATATTAAACAATGGAATTGCACAAAATGTCAGTGACTCACGTGGTGTGGAGATTTTGTTAAATTCCATGGTTAAAATTTCTCCGTTTCTCCGTTCTGCTGTCTCGCTCCGCTGAAATGGACAGGCACCCTTAATCTCACATAGCTAACGGTTGATACCCACTGAAGAGTAATTTTGGATATTTATCATCAAAATTCCAAGTGTCCAGGCAATTCTTACATCCTTAAAATATAAGACATCAAAAAGTCCTAAGAATCTGGAACCTAACCACGTGAGTTCTTTTGATTAATGAGTCCCGTCAAGATTAACTCACGTCTCTCTACCTTGTGGTTGTATGACAGGATTACAATCGCTACTACAGTAATTACTGTCGCGGTCGGCGACAAGCGAGTCGCTGCACTGATTAATTGCTTGTCGTGTATTAAGTAGTATTTTCAAGTGCCAAGGTTATTGTAGATTCTGCAATAAGGCATATGGGTATAAAAAAACCTTCAATACAAACTTTTGAGAGTACACAGTTCATTCATTACACAAACTAAAATTAACTCTAAACCTATATTTCCTGCAATCCAAAGTTGAGCTGATCACAGTTTATTTCAACTAGCTTAATAACACTAGACTAGTCCAATAGTAAGTGAGTACTGATGAGTACCTTACTGGGGATTAATTATGGTATGATTGGCATATCAAAATTACCCAGGAAATTATCACAACATCAAGACATAAAGGAACTCAAAAACAACTACAAATCTGAAACCTAATCACGTGAGTTGCTTTGATTAATGAGTCCCGTCATCGCGTCTCTCTACCTTGTGGTTGTACGACAGGATTACAATCACTACTACAGTAATAACTGTCGCGGTCGGCGACAAGCTAGTCGCTGCACTGATTAATTGCTTGTCGTGTATTAAGTAGCTTTGTCACGTGCCGCGTGTATCGTTCTGCCTAGAATTCTTCTTGTTGACTTTCTCGTAGTTTTTTTTAAGGTTCAAATTAAACGAAATTAACCAACTTTGAGGGAATAACTAAATTAAATAGAAAAGAAAAGATGAAACATGGACTACGAAAAAGTAACAACTTTGTATTTATCTTTGGAGACTTGTTATTAGCAATCTAATAATTATTATTGTCATTATAATGTTACCATCCCGCATGACGAGAACCTCGTGAAGGCTGAGAAAGGGAAGCAAATCAAGTATCTCGACTTAGCACACGAGGTTGTCGATATGTGGAATGTAGACTCAGTTGTCATTGTCCCGATAGTCGTCACGGCTAATGGCTTGATGGCCAAAAGCTTCGATGACCACCTGTGTCTGTTCTTCTTTCTAACATTCCGTCCTAGTGACGTGACTTTCCGACTAAGTTTTATCTACTCGACAAGGTCTTATAATGTTTACTGGTGAATGAAAGTCGCTCACTACGCAGCTTTTAATATAAAAACATTTCTTTGACAGGAAAGGACATCATCTTTATACTTATTTAATGTTTTTCGTCGTATATTTCGGTTTTCATCGAACTTTCTAACGAAAAAAGATCTGCATTAAAATATAGGTATATAAATTTTGACGTTCTATATTTACCATGAAAACTATGGTGAAATAAATTGATAATCCATCAACAACTCACTTTAGTTTCAGTCCACCTAACATTTTTCAAGTTTAAAGAATTGAATAGGGATCCTGAACATTATTTTTAACCATCGCTGTTGCTTTTTTTTAAAACGCAACTCAATAAAAAATTTGCAATTCTACCAATCAATACTCCTTCCATCTCTACAAGAAAGGCCATTCCCCCTCAGCCTGACAAAATACAAACCAGAGTGTCAATACTCTTAAAATAAATCGAAAAGTTTTCCGCGTCAAAGCCGACATGAGCGGAAAGCATAGACGGAACTTTTCACCGAGCCAGGTAACTAAATTAAAACTTCACGGTTAACATTTAGTAGAAACAGAGGCGGCGCAAGGCATGGGCGATGTGGGCCACCATCTACGGCCTCGCGGTCCGAAGGGCCTCACAGCTTTGTCTTTTTTCAACTCGAAAAAATCGTAGCTAAACCAACTTATCCGTGTCTATTTTGAAACCTTTTTGAGCTCGTTTCGCTTGTTCTTGCTATTTGAATTCTTTTTATTGTTAAGATTTACTTCAGTAAGTTTTGTCAACATATTAGCCGCGACAGGATAGGCACTATGATTTACTCGTACAAGCTCACTACGCTCGCTCTTGCATCATAGCTTCTTCTCATATTTACTATTTTTGCACAAAAAGTCAAAATCAATTGAGTTTGCCGTATCTCACCCTCAATCGTAGAATCCAACCTCTGAAAACCTAAAAAAAAACACTATTCTTAGGTAGGACAAAAAAGGCCCCGCAAATGCCATCTTGCCCACATCAAATTTTAGTCTTGCCCCGCCACTGGTAGAAATACAGAAGTTTCATAAAATGCTCAGCTCCTAAGTACCTTATTTACTGAGCATAAAAATAAGCATACTTTACTACTCTTTGAGTGAATCGTAAGTTGAAAGTTAATTGGCGTTTCAGTCAAAGTAAAAGAATTACCTCGAAGACGTTTCAGAAGGCTTTTTAGGAGATACGAGTGGATTTTTTCAGTCTAGACGAATTTGTAGGGTCTCTGGTAGTGGGAGACCTTAATTTAAGTTACTTTTTTTACCTGACGACGGTTGAAAGTCATGAATCATGATGTCGGGACAATTTTTAGGCTTGTCATTGGATCTTGAAAACGACCCTGCAACGATCTTAACATACTCTTTTTGCTTTGTTAGATTCTTACATAATCAATACATGACCCTAAAATAAACATGTATCTCTTCATTTAGGGCTAATTTATATAAGCTTTATATGAACATTTTTGTGAACGAGTATCATCATCATTTCAGTCAATTTCCGTCCACTGCTGAACGTAAGCCTATTTTTTTTTCCGTGCGAAGAAAATGCCTAACGCATTCCACATCATCCGGGGAGATGACGTGGTTATGTGGGACTTGCACCCACTAAAAACTTTGACTGTGCACCTACTTTCGCCTTGATGGGTGGGTCGCGAGGACTGCTACGCATGATATTCGCGACTCATCCAGCGTGGCCTACTTCTGGGGGGAGCCCAGAAGTAGGCCCGTTCCGGCTTCTTCTTCTTTCAGCGATGTCCGGGTGCACTGGGACATCACCACGACTCGAGGGACCTTACAGCGTGTACGATAGAGTCCCTGATCTATCGTCTGCAGGCCCCTCCCCCAAAGAGCGCCAACCATCCCGGTCCTGACCTCCGTCCTGAGTTCTTTAAATCATCGATCCATCGTGCCGCAGGGCGTCCCACACTACGTTTGCCCATACGCGGTCTCTACTCTAACACATGTCTGCTCCATCGACCGTCTGTCCGTCTGCAGACATGGCCGGTCCACTTCCACTTCAGCATGCTGATTTTATGCGCAATATCGGCGACTTTAGTTCTCTGGCGAATGACTTCGTTGCGAATTCTATCCACCAGAGAAACCTCGAGCGTTGCTGTCTCCATTGCACGCTGAGCAACTTTGAATTTGTGGACGAGGCCTATGGTGAGTGTCCAAGTTTCGGCTCCGTACGTCATCATTACGTAATCGAAAGTCATAAGCGAACGAGTATGAATGTAGGGATTGTTACAGATGGCGTTCTGCGCTCACCGTGGCTTAAAAGCGTGAATAAAATTATATGTGTAGGTATATTATAGGTAAGCTACTGCTATCTATATACCTGCTATGGTTTCAATATAGCATTACCGTACAGGCAGCTGCCTTACCTTAATCACGGTATTCCAATTATCGTAATAATAGGAAGCGAGCCCATCTCAATTAATATTGGTATATTATAATTACTACTTCAGGATATCCCACATTATGGAGTCCGTGGAAACACGACCCGATCTCAAATCTCGACATATCCACACTCGAAAACAAAACACGATTCCACTTAAAACCAACCTCAATATACCTAGCATACGCCACCTAAATCCCCGTCTCTAAACCGAACCACAGAGCACCGATACAATAAGAAGAAGTGGTCAGCTGTAAAAACTCCCGAGTCCATTTAATTGAGTATGCAAAGCGGCTAGCGGATTCAGCCCCTTTGAAGTGCCCTCCCTTTATCTGTCGTCAGTCTACCGTGCAGCGTATGCTATGTGTGTCATTGTTTTTATACGCATTAGGAATAATAGATGCATTAAGAGGGAATATTATCGAACAGGTTATTTAGAGTGGTTAGAATTTCTAGACAAGTGGAAAATGAAAATAAATACAGCTTCATTTGAACTATTTCTAATTTGAACACACGGACAACTATATAATTTTACCAAATTAAATAATTTTATTATTCTTTTTAAGCACACCTAAGTAGTATTTTTTTTAATTCAAAAACCAGCCAAGCTTAAATGGAACTAGACCGGACGCGTCTGCCGCATGTCGAACGATTCTTGGGCTAAAGTAACCACTATGTGGGTCGCAGAATAAGTCCGACGGCATCGCGAAAGACCCTGGCGAGGTTGGCGGGACGAGCTTGACGCCTATCAACAGGATTGGTCTTCACTTGCCCAGAGCCGGGAAAAACGGAAGGAAGCCTTTGCCCTGCAGTGGGACGGAATAGGCTAACAATAAAAATCTGACTTTACAATCATCATCATCCACATCCTGACTTCATCCATTGCTGAGCATAGGCCTCTCTCTTTTTTTTTTGTGCCAATTCCTACGCTCCTTTTTTTTTTTTTTGCGCTGGGAAAAAATGCATTACGCATACCCTCCCGTCGGGGGAACTGGAGGGGTATGTGGGACTCCCCGGGCCGACCCAGTATACCCACAAAAATAACCCAGCGGCATTCCCGAATCGTCCGAGTGGAAGAGGACTGGGAGATCGGCGCAGCCTTGGCGTCCAGTCCTCCTCCGACGACAACCCGCCTAAAACGGCGGGCCCCTCCTCCTCCCTACGCTCCTGTGCCAGCCTCAACCAGGTTCTTCCGGCGATGGAAACAATGTCATCTGTCCATCTCGCCGCCGGCCGACCAACACTTCTTCCAGTCCTTAGATGCCACTCGATCTTTGCCTTACTCCACCTATCATCACCGCATTTTTTTTTTGTTTTCGGGGGAAACCTTCAAAAGGCGCCTGGACTTTTGGGGTAAAGACCAGGGAGTGTGGGATTTTTACCTCACTAAAACCACCCCGGTGATCACCATCAGCACATAAAAGGGGCCCCGTTACAAGGGGCCCCTCTTAAAAAACCAATCCGGAACCCCCTCTGTGCAACGCCTATTAGGGCACATCCCTGGGGAGAGCGTCGAGGCGGTTTCCTCCCTGACGCCTCCTCCTAGCAGGATCAGTCCTCTCACGATCCCGCTCGTTGGCCTCCTTCTGGACCATCACGGCCTCACAGAAAGCAGCCATATCACTCCAGATCACCACCGCACCTTGCCAAAAAAGATTTTACAATAATGAGTCGCAATATGACGTAGGATCGTAATACAAATTGCGGCTCTAGAAATTCTAAATAATTTTATTTCACAATGTCATTGTGTATTTTTTTCCCTTTATTTCCCTCACATTTGCGGTTTATTTCCTTCAATCTATTATTAACTAGCTGTCTCATATCACAAAAGTAATTTAGCCATAAATTGAAACAATCCGAGATACATGTGGAGCAAGACGACAAAATTATTAGGGTCCCTAATAGTTGGGCCTTAAAAGAATATAGCTGGTTTTACTGCGCAACTCGTAAAGTGTGAGAAAAATAGTGGATAGGCTGGACAGCTGCTCATCCCTATTTTATGCACCATTGCAGTCTTTATGTTTCAATACAAAATTGAGAAGGCAGAAGGTTCAGTCTTGTAAAAGACATTAAAAGATCAAGGAAAATGAAGCTGACTGACCGGCCTAAAAAGTCCATAGATGCATGACATGAAATGGCATGCATGCCAGTTGTTACTTTTCTATGAGATTGTAGTCTTAAAAATATTATAGTAAATAGTAATAATATTTATTTGTCATACAGATGTGCCTTTCGTATTTTGATTGTGCAAACGTGAAAAGTCATTGTAGATTTTCCTATTCATAATTCATGTGAAACCAGGTATGTCTGAAATAAATATATAATAAATATATAAATAAATAAGGTATGTCTGATACCATCAAACTATCGATTGAGATTCGTTGCGTGAGAGAAAGTTTAACATAATTATCAAGCTTCTGCCTAATACTTCGTAATACAGAAGTTGCGAAGTGTGGACCTTCTGTGTCTCCTCTTGTTGCATCCCCGACTGACGGTGCAAGTGTAACATATGGCACCATTTGGGGTTAAGAACCAAGTTAAACTTGCGAAAAAATAAAGTCGTCAGCTCGAAGAACACAAAAATACGGAGAATTTCAGTCTGGTTTATGTGCTATATACTGTTTTATTTCCCTCTAGATTCTCGTCTAGCTGAGTTTAAATGAAAATACGTCTACAAGAAATAATATATGCTATCTTCCATCTCATTATTTTCAGATAACAACAGAATTATTCTCACATTAAAATATCTAGAAATAATCGTTGGCAGAACATCAGTAACTTCATACATATTTCATTAGACCTTTTTGTCGAGCAAAAATAAAGGGATATATAATTATCTTGAATAAAAAATAAGAATTATTTTCATTACTCCCAACCGCAATGTTTTTTTTTACAACTGCGTCACCCCTGCTAATTACAGCCGCCTTAATGAAGATGTAAGGCTACTTTTACAGTTGCGACTATGCGACAAATTCTAAGACTTACAGGTGCAAGTTTTCAATCCAAAAAAAAAAGTATGTGATGACGGAATTACATGAATAGCGCTGAATTTTAACACTAGAGTTTTTGGAAATGTTCAGGGCATCTAAAAATAATTGTATTTGTCATTTTATCTAAAGTAGCTTCAACTTTTCATCTTAGTTTAGTCTGGTAACTTTGATATTGGTTTGCTTGAATTGTATTATCTGAAACCTATACCATATTGAATTGTGAAAAAGTTCCTGCTAGCTTACTATTATGCCGTTTCATTGCCATCTGTCGTTAGAAATGAATAGTGATATTCGTTCTGTAGTAGTAACTCCATCTCTCTATAACGACAAAACCGCCCACGACTTTTAATCTTAGCGACCAAGAACGACAAAGTCGCCACAGTACAGCCAGCCTACGCAATATTTCAGCGCAGACTCAGTGAGACACTCCGTTATAATATTTAAGCATCGAAGTCGTAATTAAACAAGCAAAGTAAAGGCTTTATGGCTGGCTCTGTAATTATTTATGTTGTGCAAATAATAGGCCAGTAAAGTTTGTGCTAGTACGAGTTAGGAGCAAGTCTTTTGTCAAACGCCCGATGAACTGTAAAGATTGTGTTTCATTATTAGTCAGGGCAATTCGGTCTGTAGTTTCAAAGTTCTTTGTAAGTTTAGTTTAGATCAAGTAACTTGAAGTTTGAACGTAACTACCAAATTTACCTTTGAAATAATTGTTTTGCAATATGAGTGTCGGAACGTTGGCCTACCTGTTAGAAAATTGTTCGAATTTATCAACTAGCTTTGCCATTACAAGTCAAGATCGTTGGTAAAAACTTCCATAACTGACTTAATCCAAGCCATGTACCATCGATACGCGATAGATTAGCAAACCTAACCTTAGACTACTACAGAAATTGCGACACAAGTGTCAGACATATAATATTTGTGTAGTATTCACATTTGTGTCTGTGCATAAAACTCGTTGATGCGATACTTATTTTTGTTACAATTAAAGATATCCGTGACACTCGATGTATAGATTGAGTGTATGGTCGTATAGTGTCGTAGTCTAGGTTCGAGAGTAGTAATATTAGGAGAAGTTTATTCCCTAATCGGGAACGTACATATACAAGTACGCGATAGTGACATCATCCAAGTAAGCCAAAAGGCTCGTTAAAAACAACTACTGTGCTAACTGAATTTTTATTTTTCGGGACCTAATAGCAAGTATAGCGCATAGAACTAAAAAAGAAACCTCAAAGTAATCGATGCACATACTCAAAAAGGAAGCAATAAATGAATTTAACAAAAAATTACAAACCGAATTAAGAATCTCCACCTTTTTCGTGAAGTCGGTAAGTCGGTTAAAAATCTAAGTCATCAAGCAGGTCGATACTTAAGAAAATTATTTTTCATTGAAGCATTTTTTTTCACAATAAATTATAATCAGCTGAATAATTTTTAATATAGGACGATAACACAAGAGAAACGTGTAATGGAAGATTACTGAAATAATTATTATATTATCAGCTTGTTATCGTCAATGTTTCAGGAACGCCCTTTACGGTAATTGGTAGATTTCTCGGAAGAAGTCCCGGTTAGAATCTGTATATTATACTTAGTTAATTGTATGCTTATTTTGTTAACAAACTTTTGAGTAAAGTTTAACGAAAAGAAAAACGCGTGGGCTTGTCTTCTACGTTCCTTACTGAGTTATAAATACTTAATTAGGTAGAGGTACCTAAATATTGATATAATCTTGTCTGTGATTTTGAGTTAAAGTTGTTGTGTGTTTGTCGTGTTATTTGCTCGAATAGACAATTTAAACCCCCACTAGTCATGAAAGGAAGTAAGGAAGGCAAAGTAGCCCAGAGCAGGTGCAAAAAGCTATCCAAGTGCGAGCCGGACTCACGTGTAAAGGGTTCCAAACGCACCATTTTCTTAACAACGCTTTATAATCACTTGTTACGGACACAAGAGAAGGGATGCTCAATTTTCACTTTTTACTTTTAAATTATTGAAATAATTCTCATTTATTTTAAAATAATATAAATCGTTCTCAATAAATAATAAAAAAAATCGTTAATTAATAAATAATCGTTCGTAAATATCGTTCTTCTCCAGAGATTTCGTTTCTGGGTCGTCATTGGGTCTAAGCTATTTATAGCGAGGTCTTTCTTAATAACTGACATCTATGTTAGTCAAGGTCTTAGGTCGATATTTAAATAAAATTCACCTAATCCACCAAAAAAGATCAATTCAAATAAAGGGGTACGAACTTTTTTATATGGGATCTGGCACAGCGACGCATGACGTAACATGCATGTACCGATAGAGGACATTCAAAACATCAAACAATGTTAACTACATAGTGCCCTAAACTGTCACGTTGCCAAGATATTTTAAGGTAAAGTCACCATTTGAGAACAATGAAAATCATTAAAAATGAACTTGTCACGTGTTTATATGCATTCAGTAAATTGTATTCTAATAATATATGTAGGCTTGATTTAAACATTTATATTATGAATTAAACACTATTATTTTGGAAAACATCGTGAGGAAATTTTATCCTCCAAAAATTCGAAGATATGTGACATCTACCAAACCGCACTGGGTCCGCGTGGTGGATTATGGCCCACTCCCGCTCGAAAGAAAGAAGGCCTGTGTCCCAGCAGTGGAAACAATATCGGCTGATTATTATGTATTATTTTGCGGAGTTCTCAATAAAGTGGTTTTCACGTGTTTTTATTTTAACTTTCTTCCACAAAATTATTAAATCAAGCTGGGAACTATTATTTGAATTTAATCTACTGCATATAATCACATAATTAATTAATATTTAATGATAGTCATGATGTCACATGGTGACTTTACCTCGAAATATATCTCAGCAACGTGACACTTTAGGCCACCATGTTCCTAACATTTTTTGTTTTTTGGAAGAGTTGACTACAATAATTATATGCATATTAAATCGTGCGCTGCAACTTTTAAAAACCCGATGGTTCTATGCCCTTAAAGTATAATGTACAAAAATAGTCTACTATTTTTTTTTTTAAATATTGATTCAAAAGCCATTGATATTTGTACATAATACATATACACATAGTACACAATATATATTCCTATGTAGTCATAGGAATATATTTATGTACTATGTAAATAGGTGATAATTAAGTATCCTATTCCAAAACTCAGTACATAAAATAATTATGTGATTCTGCGTAATTCTCTAACGTAACTAAATAATTATGTGTTCCAGGAATGAAATACTAGCTATTCGTACTAAATATTTTACACTACCTAATTAGTAGATTTTTTTTTAGTTTCCAGACGAATGTACTAGAGTAGGAATTAGCACTTACGAACGTAAGAAGTTAATGCGGAGACAACACTTAAAAGTCAGCATAATAAATCTTTTTAGTCTTCAAATAATAAATATTTTCTACAGCACAACTTTGCCGACTGTTGGACCTCTAGACCTCTCTTTTCTCGTGGTAGTCCCCATTGTCCAGTCTTTGGCAACGATCGCAACGATGTCACCTGCCTATATTGTCCACACACGATCGACACTTCTCCCAATCCATCCGTCAGCATCGCGCCTTGATCAAGTGAGTATCAACATGAAGGAAATTAAATGGAGGTTACAATAATTTGTGTTTAAATTCAATTAGAAAACAATTTTCGTTCATAAAAGTGTCCCGGTTGACTTTTTTCCAGTTTTTAGGTTTTTGATTTTCCTAATTTGCGTCTTGTTTAGGTACGTGGAAGAATTTTTTGGATGCTCGATGAGTGTTTCCCCTCCTCTTTTTATCCCGCGCTTTATTAAATTGTATATGCTATGTAATTGTATTCGTCTGTTTTTATCTGAAAATAAACTAAGTTTCATATAAATATTAATGTTACACACTCCAAATCCTTTGAGAGTAGTTTCTTATTCTCGTTGAATAATAATCTTCTGGCATTTGACAAATTGTCTGCCTGTCTAAGTCAAGGTCTTGAAGAAACTCGTGAAAAGAAACAAATAAGATTGAAATGAAATGTATCTCACATTACCTCAGGCTCGTGTTTTCTCTCTTGAAAGGTAGAAGAAAATAAATCCACATTTTATTAGTTAGATTTTACTATAACTTCAATCTGGGATGCTGTTTAGAATATCTTGATCTTCATAAAAAAACCTTATCCTACTGCCCGCGAACCTCGATGCTGCTACCACACACCCCACTATAACAACCGCAGGTTTGGTCCAAACATCAAGAATGGCTAAAGAGTTGAATTCCCTGCCAGAGTCTTTAAATCAAGAGTGAATAGGTAAACGTGCGTGCGTGTAGGCAAGCGTGCTCCATCTTGACCACATCCTCGCTTACCATCTGGTGAGATGGTGGTCAAACGCGACCCTATCAATAGTAAAAAAAAAAGAATCTGTGTTTCCTGATAGCTACAACCTGGGAGTCTTTAAGTCAAGAGTGAATAGGTTACTTCTAGGCAAGCGTGCTGCATCTTGACCACATCCTCGCTTACCATCAGGTGAGATAGTGGTCAAACGCGAGCCTATCAATAGTAAACAAAAAAAGAATCTGTGTTTCCTGATAGCTACAACCTGGGAGTCTTTAAGTCAAGAGTGAATAGGTTACTTCTAGGCAAGCGTGCTACATCTTCGACCACATCATCGCTTACCATCAGGATCAGGTGTGATAGTAGTTAAAAATGTGCCAATCAATTGTAAAAAGAGCTGGCGACACGGTACATCAAAGAGTGGATGGCGAGACGACGAGGACTCCTTTTCGGACGGATGATGGATGACGGACGGATGATTGGGCTCAGGTTACCCAAAACAGACAAAACTGGCAAGAAAGAAGGCAGGCCCTACAGTGGAATACTACGGGCTGGCGTTTAGAAATAGAACCTTAAATCCTTAATCTTCTTTTCAAGTGCCAGTCAGATTCTCATACGTAGAGTCCCTTAACATAACGGAACCCTACTACTAAGCCTCCGTTGGTTACCCTTTGGGTACGGAACCCTAAAAGTGCATAATTAAAAGCTACCGGTGTATTATTAAACGTTTGAGGTATTATTAAAACAGCACCATAAAATAGTATGAAGCAATCGATAGCCAGCTAGTCTATTCTGTAAGTAACCATTTCGATATCGAGCTTCACCTGAGTGAGATAGCTCACAAAGTAAACTTTATTACACACAACATAAAGGTGTTACGTTTATACTCATCTCGGATTCCGCTGTCGAGACACGAAAATGTTGTTACAGAATAGCACTACAGTTCAAATTCTGAACTGTAGTGCTATTCTGCTTACAATTTTGATTGTTTTGAAATTCATTTCTCTACAGCCATTTTAACTAATAAGCTTAATTGAGATGTAAAACCCACAGATAAATCGATAGTTCAGGCTCAACTACGTTACATGGAGAATGAATTTTATTGCTATAGTCAGGATAGTCTTCAAGTTTGTAGGCTAGTGCATAAACACCCACTTTATTTATTACCCGTCGTACCTGATTTTCATGAATATTCAAACTGAATTCGATTTTTGAAAAATTGGTACCTATAAGTACCTGGAATCGAACCGAATGATTTTGAAAAAAAAACACCCTTTTTACTACACCATCTAAAAGTGTCGCTAATAAGGATCAAATTTTGGGAAGAAATAACACATGGCAATCTTAAGATTTTTTTTTTTTTTAATTTACTTTACATCAAATCTTTACATATAGAAGGAATAAAACTATCCATTTAACTTACGCGAAGAATAAAGAAACAATCTATGCTTTAACAAAAATTACCATGAACGTCCCAACAATCCATCTTTAAAACCAATCCCATAAACTAACGACACCTACGGGAACGGATGGGATAGAACAATCCTATCTCTCCATCAACCGAAAACCACAGAATCACGCGATTCGATTCACCCGTAACTGAAACGTGCGCGTTCCCGTCCCGACTCCCGGCGGTAACGCGCGTTAATCGAGTCCGTATCGTTGACCGAGTACCGCCCTGACCCATGGAAAGGCCAAGACTTTTTGTTCGTGACATTTTGCGAACTAATCATTATGTTTCTGTTGATATTAAAACATTTTTAGGTTATATTTTTGTTTTTGATAGGCTATTTTCTCTAGGGACTTGACGTTAGTGCTAGGAACATTTTCTATAGTAGGTACTATAAGGTTTCGCATTACTATTGAATACAACGTGAAGACTTTGTAGGTGTGGTCTCGTATATAAGAAACGCAACAGTCTCTGTAGTTTCTGCCTATTCTTATGTGATAAACTCATGAATTTATGTGAGTGTGTCTAAAATCTTCCTAAACATAGGCTTTGTACAATAACTAAATCATAACGGCTTGGAAAAATTACTCGTGAATGACCAGCTCGTGGCTAGATAATAACAGCCGCATGGGTCGATCATCAATGTTAAGCAACGCTTGCCAAGGTTTGTCTGTAGATGGGTGACCATCTTAACATACCAAGTTCCCTCCGTGCCCCGGAAAGCACGTTAAGCCGTTGGTCCCGGCTGTCATTAGTAGATATTTGGCAGTCGTTACGGATAATCAGAAGCCAGTAAATATGACTCCAGTCTTGCCATGAAGTACCGTGTTACCCAGTTAATGTGTTGTGGAGGTCTGGTAGGCAGACGCTCGTCCTAAAATACTGGTATTCAGCTAAATCCGGCTTGTCTGGAAGCCGACCCCAATATAGTTGGGAAAAAGGCTAGGCAGATGATGAACGGCTTGGAAAAATAACTAATTAAGCTTTACATGAGAAGGAATGTTAAGGCATTCAATTTCTGTGTACAATAATACATCCCTAGTATTACAGCAGTTTTACAATGGACTATAAACAATGAACAGTGCTTTTCCTTTCAGAAATACTTCAGCAGTACCTAAGCCCTGGAAAATGACGTCTAACAAAGCAATGAGCAATCAATTCGTCTTATGACTGCAATTCTTTCAGGACTTCAATAAAGTAACGTTCATTTTATAAATTGTAGAATTCTTATAGAAATAATAAGAGTTATTGAGACTATTCAATGAAGACCATTCGATTTTTTTATAAATAGATGGAGTTGTATTATGCGGCAAATATAATATAAAGTTTTTTTTTTGCCGTATGGTATCGACCGGTGCCTTATGGTGCCGTAAAATAATAATACCATCCCATCACTTCCCGTGGGTATCGTAAGAGGCGACTAAGGGACTCACCAGAGAATGGGCAGCAGCGTTCTCTGTAAAGCGCAACACCACACAATACGATCGCCAACCCGCCTGCCAAGTGTGGCGATTATGGTAAACTACTCCCTTTGGGGGAAGCTTATGTCCAGCAGTGGACGACTTTCGGCTGTTATGATGATAAAGATATTTTCTTAATTTTTACTTACATTACGATCTAAATATCCTACTTGTATCGAAGGTTGACCAAAGCAGAAAGGCTCAATAAAATAGTTATAAATATTTGCGATTCATCATCTGCCTAGCCTTTTCCCTACTATATTGGCGTCGGCTCCCAATCAAACTGGATTCTGCTGAATTCCAGTAATTTACGTGGAGCGGCTGCCTACCAGACCCATTGTAATATTTTCGATTACATTAACTATTTTATTTTACATTAATCTTTTTCTTTTGTACCTATAAATTCAGACAGCGCCATATTATTTTAAACCTAAATGGGAATTATACCTAAATAGATAACGATTTCGTTTTTACAGAATAAGAATGTAAATGGTCAACTAACTGAAAAAAAATAGAACTGGAACTCTCTGCCTGCGTCTGTGTTTCCAAAAGCTTACAACACTAATCTCTTCAAAGTTAGAGTGAACAGGCTCCTTCTGGGTAGGCTCGCTCCATCGTAGACTTTGTCTATGTCTCTCTGACATAGACTAGAGTCAAGAGCAAACCCATTACAAATAAAAAAAGAAGATGTTTTAACTGTATGAGTCACATTGTGGGCATCACTAGTAGAAACAAACACACAATTTCTTTTTAGTAAAGCTTAACACATCAATAACCGCAAATTATATTGTTCTAGAGACACAAAGAATTTTAACAGCACGAAATAACCGTAACATAAAAACAAAACCAAAACTAATTCCCGCAATAGCCCACAGTCGAACAACAAACAGTACATCCAGAACAAAACTCAACTAAAAGCATTACAAACAAATCACCTGTTTATTGGTTCGAAAAGATTCCATGCAAATGTACACACGGCAAAGTTTCCGAATAAACTGGGGTCCCTAAGTCCCCCATAAGACCCCGGCGATAGATACGCAAATATTGTAATCGGATTGTGCATGTCATCTGAACATGTTGGGGCTTGGGGGAGTCACTCGAGATTGATGGCCTCGTAAACGATGGGAAACTTGTAAGGATGTTTTAATTTTGAGTTTGGAGGCCGCGGGGTCTATCGATATTATACTTGGAATTGGTTCTTTTAGAATAAAGGGTGCTGTTTTATGTGAGGGGTCAAGTGGATTCAGTGGGTTGTCAGATTGTGCGTACCAATGATGAATTTATGTATTGTTTTGTTTAATCTGTTGGAGATAAAGCTTTATTTTTTAATACATAATTACACACAACTGATCTTGGATACCTATCAGATTTCTATATACATTATTTTCTAGGTTAGGGCTCAGGTTTTTATCTGAGAAATAAAAATGGTAGTTTGACAGATTTTATTAGAAATACTCGTACTTGGCCAGCGACTTCGTTCGCGCGGGTTTAAGTTTAAACATTTTCGTAGGGATCTTTATTTTATTCGAAATAATAATACCTATGTTACCCAGGAATAATGTAGCATTCTAATAGTTAGTGTAGATGTCAAGCAGTCATATTTTATTTTCTAGCTAAAAATAATCTGAGAATTGAAAAATTTGCCCTAAATCACATTTAACATTGTAATGCTATTAGTATTCCAGAAATTAGGAGCAAATCAACACGTCATATAAATCAGTTACAGGTCAGGTCAGGTTACTTCTAGGCAAGCGTGCTCCATCTTCGACCACATCATCGCTTACCATAAGGTGAGATGGTGGTCAAGCGCGTGCCCCTAATTTCAAATCCATGTAACTCGCCACTCAGCACCCCCTCCCCACGTACAAATTAAATGTTAAGCAATTCCTAAATTATTTAACGGGAGCAGTCATTCAGAGTAATGTCCGGTTGTTATTGTTTGACTGGCACTCTCGTTGTTCGCAAGGCCGCTTCAAGTGTGCCTTTGAGATTGTACAAAATTGTATAGGCCTTGTATTTTTGAGAGGAATAATTCAAAGCGAGCCTAGAGGAGGAGGGGCGTAATTCACAACCATTTCGTAAATGAATCTTCACAAACTTCGGATGAGTTTATAAAGGGATACGCAATATTATTGTTTTTTTTTTCTCTCTCCTGATCCTATTTCCTTTTCGGCGATCTGTTGGGCTTGCAAATTGTAAATTTCGTTTAATGCTTGTTGGGGTAGTAAGTTTAGGACGCGGTGTTTCTGGCTGTAATGGAGGGGAATACCTCGTAAAGAGGAGGCTTTAAATAATGATCGCGCGAGCATAAAATAATGTTAGGGGGTTTGGGATGAAATTTTGTTAGCTATGAAAATACATGGTGCGCGTATTAGGCAACAAAGACTTTCCTTTCAAGTTCTTGTTTTACTTTCAATGTTTGCTAAAAATCCAGACTTTTTGTTTTTTTTTTTGTTCCGTTTTCACGTCGAAATCGCTGAAACGATTGTTATAAAGATAGTTGGGTTTATGGGATATTTTTTTTTTTCGTACCTACAACCATCATCATCATCATCAGTCTCACTCATCATCGAAATTCTTCCGTTATTGAAGCATTGACAGACAACGCACAACCGAAACTACTGCTCGTAGAAAGCTGGGGAAAGTTTGGGGAGTACTAAAAGGGAATTTCCCGAAGTTCATACGGGGACGGGAAAAAAAAAACGAAATATGCGCGTACGAAGCCGCGAGCAAAAGCTAGTTAATTCATATTACCTTGGTTGCTTGATTCCTAATAGCCATCTGCTTCAATTACCCACATTAGTCTTCCTCTTCCGTAATTTCCCTAAGTACCAAAATAACTTTAAATAAAACCGTAGGCAGAACCTCCTTCAACTAAGACCCTCGTCTCTTGTCTTGGATCCCTTAGTTAAACAACGTCCTTAGTAAAACTCCCCGCTGGGTCTAGACCGAACAGGGCACCATTGTTGGCTGAAATTATTTAGGTCTGAATTAAAGTAGCCTTTGTACCAAGTCCTGGTATTATGAGCTTTACAGTAATTATGTATAATGATGCTCTACAGGGTGTTCCAGTCGTGCGTGGTCATATTTAAGGGTGGTGTTCTATATCTGCTATAATAATTAATACATGTAACTAGCTTTAGCCCGCGACTTCGTACGCGCATATCCCGTTTTTTCCCGTTCCTATAGGAATTTTAATATTTAACTACGAACAGTACTTTTAGCTGTGCGTTGACTGTCAGTCACTCAATCAGTCAGTAACGGAAGAATTTTATATTTTGATTGATGATTAGGAAGACGTAACAAAAAAAAAAAAAAGTATTGACGGTTTTCATAAAAAACACGACTGCAGAAGACGATCAAAAAGTTAAGAAAAAATCACTTCTTAAGCTGTCTGATACAGTTACTGGTGTTTATTTTAGTTTTATCACAAATTCAATGCCACCGGCTGCACCAGACGGCTGTGAAAAGTTTTTGCAACATTTTTGTAATTATCGAGGCCGGGTTTAAAAACAAAGTAAAATGAAAACATTTTGACAGGATTAATTAAATTAAATATGACAACGCATTTATGGGTACACCCTGTATGGTCGTGGCAAAGCTTCGGTCACTAGGTCACTTGCGGAGGAGTAAGGATTACTCATAACACTTACACTAATAATAAAACTGAATTTATTATTATTTTCTTTCCAAAGCTAGTTTCAAGGTTGCAAGAAAGGAGAGAGGGAACTTACTAATGTTATTAAAAAAGTTTGAGATATGAGAAAGTTATAGTAGGTACGTAAAAACCGGTTCATTTGATATGAAAGTTATGCGATTTTTCTTCATTTACTGAAAGGGAAATTACAAATCCTGTAAGTATTCATAACATTACAGGCACAGTTGAACACATGAATTATTTAGAAAACAAACTTTTTCATTGATTTTTATTAGACCTAAAATATTTATATTTTCTCAATAACAGTCTGGCTTTGACTATGGACTCCATAGAAGATACTCCAAAATTTAAACACAAAAGTTTCAGTTTTGAAACAAATGCTACATACTGTAGCGTTATAACGTTAGTAGCAGGAGCGTATTTGCTATAACAAAGCAGTGCAAGCCTGGTGACAGATGGTTAGCCTATCGCTAACCACAAAGCTCCACCACTCGACTCGTGAAAATCACACACATTTTGTACATTTATTTTATTCACTAAATGGATAAAAGGCATCTGTGTCCAAGTGTGCGAATTTAAAAAAGATAAACTCATTAATTTTAAAAATAAAACTAACAATGCAACGTCACAAATTGTTCAAAGAATTAAAGTAAGTAGTATTGGAAAAAGATAACAGTATAAGATAAAAGAAAATATATATAAATAATAGCCATGATTATTACAATTGGCAAGCAGAAAACCGTACTTCCAATAATAACAACATTGATTCTAATAATGACATAGCCATTATTTCCCTTACAAAGAAGAACAAGACCATATAACCTAAATTCTAAAAAGCCTGAACATGAAGATAAATTTCGTCTATCAAATAAAACTGAAGCTAGCCGTTCACGCAAACAATGTGACGATAAAGAAGAATAGAAACAGAATGGCAAACATATTGTTTACTTTTATACTTCTGGAGTTGCCAAGTTATTTATTTTAGCTACGGGAAACATTCGTGTTATGTAAGTAGTGCTTGTATGTGCCATGTTATTTTCGTGTTGTATGTTTTGTGTTTATTCAAAAGACTTTGAACAAGCAAAATAAAAATTCTTCAGTTGTTAAATCAGAACCTCGATCTACAAGTTTCATTATGATCACACTGCGCTCCCTTGGCGATCTCTCCTAACAAACAGTGGAAGTAACAATTTTTCCACCACGCTATGATACATTATTGTGTGTCTTATTCCAAGCAAACACAAATAGTTTTATTTTTGAACATAGGTACGTAGCCTAAGTACAGATGTTGTAAATATGCGCGATACAAGCTATTTAGTGAATGATTAAACAGAAGACTAAAGAAAGGAAGCCATTTAAAAGATATAACGCCTGACACTCACCTAAAAAAACTTAAAGACGAAACAGAAAAACATTATCTCAGAGAACTATGAATGAAAGCAAAAACTGCACGAAGTACTAACCACTCAGAAGTCTGTCTCTGTATTAATGAATAGAATCACCATACATAATAAGCAATAGGAACAAGAAACGGACATGCTTATGCTAATTTTAAGGTAACTTTTATTTTGTTGAGAACGGAAAAGGAATGTTAATTTTCTTCCGGTGGACTGTATTATCGCAATATGGCGAGTGAGATGTTGAAGATTTTAACTTAATGGACTGTAATGTTTTTTTTTTTTTGCAAGAACAAAAGCTTGTGGTTATGTTTTTTTTTTATTAAACTGATTGAAATCTGGTTCCTTTGCTTCTTTTTCTTCATGAGTTTAGTTATCTAGTCTTCTTTTTCAAACGAACGAACGTCGAAGCTTTGAGAATGAATGTTACAGTACTTCACTCCTCTTGTGGTTCGAGCATACCCACTAACATTAATAAAATACAAATGAAAAACATATCAGCAAACGTATCATTCCCAAATTCTCATACGATAACCACCCAACACATACGTGTCATCACCTATCCCATCTCCATGACATAGGTACATAACTATCCTGTCACTCTCCCCGCCATTACCTCTCCTGTCATTTGCCTCCCCTGTCATTTGCCACGCCGTTATCAGCGAACCACAACCGTATCTCGTAGTCACCAGGCCGTGAAGGAGGCGGTCGGCAAAAATTGAGTAATTCACAAGGTCCTGCCGTGTCTCGGAAGACCCCAAATAGGCTTTTAGGAAAAAGGGTGAGCGTTTAATGGCGTGTTAATTTGGGGACCCGAGTGAGTTTTGCTCTGATAAGTGTGTGACAGTGGGTTCATTAAGGCTGTGCTATACGCAGCTACGTACCTATAGGTCTATGATGAATCTCGTCGGTGACGGAGTTTGTAAGAAATGGCTTCCCTTCGTCTACAGTGAGAACAGTCTATACGTTACATAATGAACTCGCTTTAGAGTAGTGAAAGGTCTTGACAATTCGTGAAAACTTGGAATTAAATAGAATTGTTTAGTTCAGTTGTCTTTCTATTCTTAAAAACTGGATGACATAATATGACGCGCATTTAGGTTCGAGACAAGTAAAGAATACAGGATATCGATAACAGCTTAAGTGTGAAAGATAGCAAAAACTAATTGAAAAAAAGCTTTTAAAAATTTTCAATGGTATGAAACTTTCATTCAAGTCTTAACTTTGAAGAGATCAGAAAACAAACAGGATGTTTACAGAAGATTGATAATGAAGCAGTTAGAAATATCTTTGACAGAAGACTGATCCAGAGCTTTATATAATATCGCTTGCATTATGAACGTGACTTCATTTTCAAGTGGATATCGAATGCGCTAAAACTCTTTTGAATATAATAATTAAATAATTTCGTGCGTCATTTCACCAAAAGGTTATGAGTTGTACCCATAGCATGCACAATTTTCACCAGTTATGTTCATGTTCCAAGTACTAACCGGCGAGCCTACTGCGATGAAATTACGGCAAATATAAACTCCGAGATACTATGGAAAAGAAGAAGGAAACCCAATGATACTTTTCCGGATTCAGAGGTTGTAGTCATCGTTCATCATTTCAACCAATCATTTACTTTTAATCCTGCTTCCTATCCTACTTATAATATTATAAACGCGAAAGTTTGTGAGGACAAATGGATGAATGTATGTTTGTTACTCTTTCACTAAATAACGCCTTAAAGGATCTTTATGAAATTAAGCACAGAGGTAGATTATAGTCTGGAATAGCACATAGGCTACTTTTTGTCCCGGAAGTATGTTCTCTAGGGATCACGCGAGTGAAGCCGCTAGCAGAAGCTTGTAAAAAATAAATTAATACGTACTGCGATAGAAACAGCACTACTTTGATACTTTTCGTAATCGTAAAGTAGTTAATGCTATTACAAGAACCTTTGTGGTGATATCATATAAAAGTTTTCCTGTACTAAGCCACAACTGCTCAACTTTCAACGTTTTATTGCGATATGAAATCTAGTTAGATATTGTGGTGATATTATTAGCTCATTTTGACTTAGATGTTCAAATAAAGGTCTTGAATTAGTAATTTTCTTTCTATTTGGAAAACAGTAATGACAATTTCAATATTAATTATGCTGGTTTATGTGAAATAAGACAAATTGAATGTACTTTATTTTAAGAATGTACCTACGTACTTTCCGACATTTGTAGATTTTTTATTTTGTAGCTTGTAAGACATGATAGCAATATAAATATTTTATTAACGACCTTTGAGAACATATCGTCCACATTAAATATTATTACAAAGGCAACATCCTCCTTTGAATCATTTTTTGTGTAGCGAAGAGTGTATTATGTCAGACGTATTTTGTCAGAAAATATATTTCTTTTTATTTCCTTTAACACAGTTACGACATCATTTTTCACAAAAGAAAATGTACTTCCGAAGTTAGAAGTTGCAATGATATTGTGCTTGCTTTGAGAAAATCACTACTACTAACGGAAGTAAATTACAAGTAATCACCACAGGACCCAAAGAAGAACCTTAGGGAACTCCGTACAAATAATGCTACAATAATGAATATCAAATAAATCTGAAATGGTCAAATTTTAAATGTGCTTCGTTTGCAACGCAGGGGTGAAGTTGACGTTATAAAACATTATATCCCAGCGAAAAATATTTGGCATAGTCAATAAAATATAACTAATAACTTTATTGAAAGCTTTTCAAAAATCGCACCGTAAACGAACATTCTCATCATCTGCCTAGCCTTTTCCCAACTACATTGGGGTCGGCTTCCAGTAAAACCGGATTCAGCTGAATACCAGTGTTTTTACGTGGAGCGGCTGCCTACCAGACCTTCACAACCCATTAACTGGGTAACACGGTACATCTTGGCAAGACTGGAGTCAGCTGTACCGGCTTCTGACAACCCGTAACATTTGCCAAAGATCTACAAATGACCGCCGAGACCAACGGCTTAACGTGCTTTCCGAGCCACGGAGGAAACTCGGTATGTTAAGATGGTCACCTACCTACCTTGGCAAGCGTTGCTTTAGCTTCAAGATCGTCCCGTGCGACTGTTATTATTTAGCCACGAGCTCTCGAAGCGAACACTCTGTTTCGATAAAATTTATTTATACAACTAAAACAAATAGAAATATTATGCATGCTCACATTTCATCAATACGATTTAGCTGGATGAAAGCAAACATGAATCAAAATATTTATTCAGTAGCTAATACCTATACACGAATGGGGAAAGAATATTAATTCAGACTATCGCTATTGGTAATCCATTTGCAAATTTATTTACAACATATTATTATTTTTTTGATAAATGACTGGCGGATCTATATACTAATATATAAGCCGAAGAGTTTGTTTGTTTGTTTGTTTACTTGAACGCGCTAATTTCAGGAACTTCTGGTTCGATTTGAAAAATTCTTTTAGTGTTTATTGCGAAAGGCAGAAAAGAATTTGTGACGCAGATGAAGTTGCGTGATTCAACTAGTTTATTAATAAAAACTTTACTAATATATCAAGCTGAAAAGTTTGTTTGTTTGCTTGAACGCGCTAATCTCAAGAGCTACTGGTCTGATTTGAAAAATTATTTCAGTGTTAGATAGCCTGTTTATCGAGGAAGGCTATAGGCTATATATCATTACGCTTAGACCAATAGGAGCGGAGCAGACGAAGTAGCGCGGGTCATATTATTCATATAAACATTCCACACGGGAAGGTATTGATTCGGTTACATTACGAATATAGATGGGCATGCAAATAACTTGGAACAACTAATGGTTACTAAGGTCAACGGCAAGCTATTTTGGTTCGACATTCCAAGTAAGCTAGACTTGCAGCTTACTGGGAATGTCGAACCAAATTCCTTTATCGCACAGTGTCGATAAAGAAATTTTGTGTCTAGAGAATATTTAGAACATCATAACGCCAAGGATATGCACAGATGGTGAAACATTGTCCAGAAAATGACTTCATGTCATTCACGACCCTCAGTAACGAGAAATACGACGCGAGAAGGAGGATGTATAAATTAAAAGCTAACGATCCATTTTATAAACAGCAAATTTCGAAAGGATCTCGGCATTCCTCCTTGTAAAAGAGGAAAATTAGGATCAATTTTATTATCACGATACGATTATATTGTATTTACATCTCAAGACATGATTACGTGGTTTTTTACAACGTTTTAAGTATATTTTCCGTGAGCCCGCAGATAATTCTCACTATCTATCCCTTAGTTGCTTATAACGATACCTATGGGAAGGAAAGGGTTCGGCTATTCCAGCTGAAGGCCTAACCAAAACATAAATTCGAAACGAAACTCATGACAAGAACAAATTAGAATTAGAAAAGTTATGTCATCTCCATAATTTCCTGTTCCAAAGTTAAAAGAATGAATATTCAAATTAATTAATAATTATGTTTGTATTAAATAAAGACAATGTTGATGAAAACCATTCAAACTTGTAATTTAAATCATATAAAGAAGAACCGCCCGGAAATCAATGGAAACTATAAAATATTCAGTAACCAGTCAAATACTATAGGTTACCATATAAGGTACACAACATATTGAAGAAAATGTGATGGTTTCAGAATAATTAGGCCCTTTATCTTAACTAGAATTTATGTATTGGTATCATCATACAAATAAAGATATGGGAGCTTAGAAAAAAAATTCTATGAGAAAAGTACAAAAGCTGTATTGAACGGTTAACGAATACTCTCATTCAAAGAAGTCTTACAGTACTAATTAAAAGTTAACCCTTCAAGGATGACATACAGACATATAAACGTGATTTTATACATAAGTACGTAAGCTATAGAGCTTTTCTCTGTCATGGCTGTTTACATATAACAACTCGACGTTGGAAAAGGCAAAGGGTTTGAGATCGTATCAGTTAACACGCGTTTGTCTGTCAACCTTATACGTGACAGGCCTGATACGTACGAACGTGTTTGTTCAGACACATTTAACGTGTTAGCTGAAATGTAAGAAGAAATTGTTGCAAAAATATTTGATGTTAGTCTCCTAACTGACGTTATATTAGTTGAAGATAAAAGCTTAAAACTTAATGAAAATTTCGTAACGGTTACTTAAGAATTTACTAGCGTAATAAAATATTGTAAAAAGGAGAATGTAACGACGATCATGAATATAAATTTAAAAATCGTTACGCTTATTTAAGTAGCAATAAAACCGTAGTAACCGTAGAACGCCATAAAAATAATAATTTGATACGCGTTAACAACTCACCTTTTAATAAAATATTCTGAAAAAAAAAACTGAATTACCAAGTCCACTTTTTGTTCTAAAGTGACATTACCATACACAACACATGGGATCAAGTCAGAAAGTATTCGCACAACCGCATTCGAAATACGACGACCGGCGCGACGAAGGGACGCAAAACGTCCACCCCTGGTGACATCCAGCGGCGTACTGCAGAATAAATAGGGTTGGGAACGTATGTAACATCCCGCATCAGAGATAGCGCGCATGCGCGGGACAGACACCGAAACGGGATGTCAGCTGACGGGCGGTAACTAAGGTCACTGTGTCACTGTGGGACGGATTCTTTTTTGAAATAGCACTTAAGGATATAAAGAACCCTAGCCGTGGAGGTGAGCGGAAACATACCGACCGTGAAGATAAAATAGACGTATGGCCGAATAAAGTGTCGGGTATGATGGGTTTGTATTGAGTTCTTGTTGATAGGGACGTGCCCGTACAGGAAGTTTGATAACACTTTTAAAAGGTTTTTACTGTAAATACGGCAGCAAACAATAATTTTAATGGAAATGGGAACTGATGATCAGCATTTAAAGAGTCCTTAAACGGGTCCTGATTATGCGTTGTTGAATATATTCTTGTTGTTGTTGATGATGACGAGTTGCTAGCTTGTCGGTTTTCACCCGGTTACATTTTGGGGAATGTGCGACGGAATTGCATTATTTAATTCCACGAAGCCCGTTCCATCATCGGACTACAAGACGAACGATGGCGACGGCTATGCCCCGCCGGTACATGGTGGATATCCCACCCACACGCACAAAACGTTTTGGGAACACATTCATAGTGCGTACAGCTAAGGAGTGGAATTTCCTGCCGGAGTCTGTGTTTCCTGATAGCTACAATCTGGGAGTATCATTTAATCGCATACCATCAGGTAAGATACTGGTCAAACGCGTGCCTATCAATAGAAAAAAAAACTCAGATACCTACAATTTTAGTTTTCATGCTCCTGAGGTTTTAGAAAAATTGCCTTTCAATCAGCTGTAACTGTCTAAATGTCAAAACATAAGACATTGTCCACGTGACATTTCGAAAGCGTTTGTCAATCCCATACAATTTTGGGTTTTTGACTATTGCCTTCGCCATGCTGCCGCTGTCAGAATTTCACTTGTAGGCATAATTAAAACTAGCTTTTGCCCACAACGTCGTACGTGCATATCCCGTTTTTTCCCGTTACCGTAGAAATTTCGAGAAATTCTCTCTTAGTGCTCCCCTGCGGAGTATAGGGATGCTTCCGAAACTACTGGTCGCAGTAAAGCTGTAATGCTAAATTTCAGCTTTCTGTGACGAGTAGTTTCGGCTGTGCGTTGTCTGTGAGTCACTCAAACAGTCAGTAACGGAAGAAATTTATATATTATGATTAAATGCAGTTCGAAGGCACTTAATTCTAGATCCACTCCTGGCATTTTCAACAGTACGAACTTTTTTTTTTTACTATTAATAAGCACGCGCTTGACCACCATCTCACCTGATGGTAAGCGATGATGTGGTCGAAGATGGACCACGCTTGCCTAGAAGAAACCTATTCACTCTTGACTTAAAGACTCCCAGGTTGTAGCTATCGGGAAACACCGACTCCGGCAGGGAATTCCACTCCTTAGCTGTACGCATTCTGAATGTGTTCCCAAAACGTTTTGTGCGTGTGGGTGGGATGTCCACCATGTACCGGTGGCGCATCGACGATCGTCTTGTGGTCCGATGATGGAAAGGGCTTGGCGGAATTAAATTATGCAATTCCGTCACACATTCCCCAAAATGCAACCGGTAGAAAACCGACAAGCTAGCAACTCGTCGTCGATGCTCAAGACTTTGACTTTGAAGTTCACGATCGTGTAGAACTAGAAAGACCTTTCTTACTCCTTACTCTTAGAAGTGTTAAAAGTCACTATATTCTTTAGTGTAGAGAGTTCAGACCAAGCCAATGACTCAAGCATTCACCGAATTTTAACAATGGCGTAGATGAAAGGGCTGTACTTCTAATAAAGGATGCCTGCGAGGTAACAGACACTACAGTTCATTTCAAATATCAGTTAACCAACGTTAGAGCTACTTGATATTCGATATTAGAAGATGGAGTGGATGTGTCTATACTATTAGTTAGTGTGATGGACGATAGTAGCGTTATCAAATTACGGACAGCCCTGAGGCAATGGTGTAGGATAGAGGGGGTGGGCTTAGATCTCATAACTGTAAATAACTATATGTTAGTATCGTGTGGGCGTATCGTTTCTTGGTACATGGTATAGTTGCTTCTGAAAGATCTAAAGTTGTGAAGACAGAATTTATTGAAAGTTAAACTTAAAATTTATACAGACGTGCGGTTAGAACTTCCTCACTACATACGAGTTCGAATAATGCAAATATTTAGTTAAAGATTTTTGCGTGTTCGTAGTTTTTTCTTCGCCTTCGTTTCTAAATGTTATTGTCCTAATATTTCGCCACTTCTACGATATCTTCGGTGGCAGCACGAAGATGTTCGGTTTTTGTGTTGAAATTAAAAAACTTAATTGTCATCGATGTTCTAGTGTATTTTATACAAAGTCAACTTAAAATGCCAATGCATTCCACAATTTTTTTAGACAAATCTTTTACAGTTCAGGCCGCTCGTTTATGGAATGCTCTGCCTGTGTCAATTAAGCGCGCGCAATCACTGCCTGTTTTTAAAAGACTAGTTAAGGAACACTACTTGTCACTATGATATTTTAATTATTAGTATATCCTCTTCCTATATATTAAGTATGTCTGTATTTGTGTATATATTTTTGTGTATTGTATGATTTTTATAATGTTTCAGTTCATATTTATTAACTACGTATATTTCTCTGTTAAAATTGTTTACTATGTTTACACCAATTGCAGCCCCATGTCATGTCCAGGCTGTCTCTTTCCATTCCAGGTTGCCTGGAAGAGATCGCGGAACGCGATAAGGCCGCCGATTGTATGTTGTTTTAGTTTAAGATTTTCTTTGTTTTCTTTTTTTTTTTGGTGTACAATAAAGCATATATAAATAAAATAAAATAAATAAATAAATAAAGTCAAAGTCAAAACGTTTATTCCAATTAGGCCATTAAACGGCACTTTTGAATGTCATTCACATTTCAAATATATAAAAATTCTGAAGTGACTCTACTGTCCATTCGGAAAGGTAGATTCTTATGGAGAAGAATGGAAAAGAAACTCCATAGTTACTCTTTTCAAATAGTAAATCTTTTACAATATTTGATAAGTATACAATTTTTTTTTTTAATATGTGAGGGCCATGCACCTAGGGTATGCAGAGGTAGACTTATCAATTTTCTAAATAAGTAGGTACATGATACTCACACATGTACAAATATTGGAATCACTAATTAACAGTGTGTAAGTTAACAGAAAAATACAAACACAAAAAGAAACAGAACATCTATAAAGTTAATACATAAAGCAACCAGTTTGATTTTGTCCACAACATTGACTGTCCTATGGAGCAGGACCAGCATGCTTCTAGGCATTATTACCCTGAATGTAATCTTCTAATTTATAATATGCTTATTTACAAAGTGCAAACATGCATTTAATAAACAACTGATGGGCAAACAAATTAATTATATTAACGCACAATATTCATCAATATAATTATTCACAAAGCCCATCACTCAGTGATATAGATTCGTAGTTACCAGAATTCTAATCAGATATCATATTCCCAATTTAGTTAAAATTACAGCAATTCATCAATGTTTTTCGACAACTAAATCAATCAATAATCAATCAATGAGGCTATTTTAGAGGAGAAGGAGATTATGTTTTTGTTAATTTTAATTATGATTTGGAGATTTCACTCGCAGAATCACGATTCACAGTTTGTGACCATATCTATTATAAGGAACGATAGGCATCAGGATTCATGAAGATTTTTACTCGCAAAAAAAAAGATTATTTTGTCTTAATTTGAACGGAGACTTTAATTATTTGCAGTCACATTTTGAGGATTCCTACTACTCTGCAAAATTTCGAAGAAACTATACCTTTTTTAATTTTGGATGAGATAGTTATCATCAAGTGACTTCTTTCGCTCTGGTCGGAACGAAAAGGAGTATCAGAGACTTACTGACTAAAACCTACCCGTGTTCCTCCAAATGCCCTTTGCGTTCAAGGTCCGAGGTAACTCTTTCAAAGAAATCCTGCGACCCTGGCAGACACTGGCTCTAGCTGGCCTCGTCACTTATGCTGACATCTGTTTAAGGCGTGCGTGGAACACAACGCGCCGTGTCGACTCAGGCCTGGGTAGCTACTCTCTAAGCCCGAAGTCCGTAGTTTCGGACTTAGTTGCGGGCGTATTCTACTCCGTATCGCCTACAGACTTACGATTAGTCCCGAACCCGAACTAAGAATGAATGACAGCCCGATTTAACAGTAACTGTCAAGTCGTGTTTTCTTTAATTCTTAGTAGTTAGGCGATACGGAGCACAATATGCCCGCAACTAAGCCTGAAACTATGGACTTCGGGCTTAGAGAGTAGCCCCCTGGTTCTTATTAGCCACCCATCGCTCGCCATCCGCAGGTCCGCACCTTCATATGATAGCCAGGAATCGCCCTACGACTCCTAATGCCCGGGGCAAGAAACTATGCTATGCACAGAACTTCAGAAAGACAACAAAAGTTATCACAGCCAAGCACAAAAGGGCTACTAAGTACAAAACTAATAAAAGTATCTCGGACCTAAATTGGTACGCAAATAACATAGTTTCTAATTATCTTAAACAAGAGGTCCACGTTGTAACAGTGCGAATGTGTAAACATAAAGGGGTAAGAAGTCCCGATGGTACAATAAACTGGGCTCGGTTTACGATCGTCTCGCCGTGCTTAGCCATAATTAGAGTTGGGCCGCTATCCCGCTATGTATTCAATCACGGGATTTAGTGCAGCGAGTCCGGGATAGCGGTGCGGGACTTCTGGCTTAGTCTTTAAAGGGTTTGGGACGTGCTTTGGGAGTGAAAGACGTAGTAAGGTTCTGGAAAAATTATGCTGCTTTATTATAATCTCTGTAGCAAATGTAGTGATGATGTCAATGGACTATGTAGTTCTAATGCTAAGGTTCCTGTTAATATAGCATATTCAAATTATACTATATCATTATACTGAATCGTTATAATCGTTTACTAGACGTATAGTTAACGCTTTTCACTTGGGCGAAGTCACTGTGATAAACTAAATAGATGGACGTAAATATGACTTATGTCTAGTAAATGTTATTGATTTGTAAACTTCGAGTACTCATAATAATTAATTAACGTTACATATTAATTTCATAGGCAATGGAGAGGGCAATGGAGTTTTCTTGCGTGATCGAATCAGAAATCAAGATATCCGCAAGAGCACACTGCTCGCAGAACAGATGGTCGATGAGGCCAAAAAAATCTGGAGTGGCGACCATGAACCGGAAGACGTAGCGTTGGAAGGCCTCCCACAAGGTGGACGTCTTTCAGCTGATATGTTGAATGATGATGATGAGATAAATCAGTTATAAATTAAAAAAAATGCATCATTGGCGATGCAAAGCTATGTCTGGGTAAGCACGTTGTATTATAGGCATAGAAAAACTGAAAACTGTGCAACCAGTATCACATTATGTTCTGATTCCACTTGACCAGTGTATATTTATAACAAATAAGAAAAATATACTGTTGGTCAACAAATATGGTCATGATTTACTTTAAAATTAGATTATTTTTTTTCATAAACGAATATGTGCACATTCCAGATTAAACAAAAATTTACAAAACATAATAAAATTTTACCAAAAAAATGTTAACAATGAAAATTACGGAAGCAAACAATGTAAGCCAAAATATTACGGATACCATCCAATCTCGTTTGACGGTAAAAATAATAAGTATAAAGCGTGTTGTCCACTATAGAGCGTAACGAGCACTAAACGCCGCGCCAACGGCGTGCTAATGAAAACTCTCGCTAACGATATTAGAGGTCGCACCCCACTGCACGCGATGGGACTGGGAATAGGGAAGCAGGAATCAAAGGATACAACCCTCTTATTATGAACGTTTCTCTTTGAAATGAGTGTCTCAGCAAGCATAACTGTCAACTTTGAGAGATTAAAGGCCTGTGCACGCGGCGTTTTTAAACGCACCGACGACGCGTAGATGACGCGCGTTTTCGTTTAAAGCGCGTTTAAACAAACTTCAGAGGCAGACAGTACTACTTTTTGGTAATTCCACCTTCTATAACAAAATCTGTTATGAAAAAGAGATAATGCTAGTCGTCCGTCTTTTTCTGACACGGGAATCATGATGGAGATCACATCCTTTTAGAGGGTGGTCTTTTGAGTCCAAAAATAGCGTATTTAATATTTTTTTTACTTTATTTAAAAAAGGAACAACAAACAGCTACAATATAAAATAAAGAAAACAAAGTTACACAAAATATATCACAATATTGTAGCCCACAACGCTGTTCACGGATAAGCGGTAGGATACATAAGAAAAAAATCGCTAGGATGACAAATACGAAAAACTTAATTAAAATTACTTAACTGTCGTGCCATACAATGTAAAATAGATAATTTGAATAAATAGAGAGATGGAGAGCAAAAAATTTATGAAAGCTTTTTAAGTATAAGATCTTTGAACCTATTGATAGGACATGTAAAAATGTCTATTTGTTCAAAAATCCAATTATAGGGCTCAACCATTCTGCGAACAGGCGAACGCAACCCAGAATTGGACTTGCAAGAGCCCACCGAAAACAATCTGCCAGCGCGCACCTTTCGTCTATGGACTGTCCTAGGGACCGCATAGTATATCATAATATTGGACAAATCAATGCATTCAAATTTTTTTCTAACAATCTATATATATAAAAATCGATTGCTGTTCGTTAGTCTCGCTAAAACTCGAGAACGGCGGGGCCGATTTAAATAATTCTTTTTTTCTTAGTTTCGCCAGAATACAGGGAAGGTTTAAAACAAAAAAAAAAGGTTAAGTAGGTAGGGTAGCCAGTTGACGGGAGCGCAGCCACGCGGGTCAGCTAGTATTATATAAATTTACGGCTTCCAAGTACTGACGTCTATCTTCAAGTGTAGTAAGCTTATACTTTGTAAGTAAATTTTGGTATGACAAATAGTGACCATAACATCTATAGTGCATGGTACGCAAGAATTTGTATTTATATATATTTGTATTATATATATATATTTGTATAGTTTAAGAATTTAAGTTTGTATTTTAATAATAAAAAACTTATTCCCCCGATTTCACTTCGTGTCTTATTTTCCGGAATCAAAAGTTCGGCTCTCAGCGGTGGTGTAACTTTCAATTACTTAATAAAAAAAAAAACTTCATCATTTCAAATCAGTTTTTCCAGATATTACCTACTACGAAAATAACGAGAATATTGTTTAAAGTTTAAATGTCATTTATTTTTTGCGTTTTAGTTTAGTTGAAATGAGTCATTTTATTTTTATTTAATCATCACAGTTATTTTATTAAAAAAGCATTCACGCAATTAATGAAATTTTACTCAATACAGAACCCCAATTACGCAATACCTGAGCTTTTAACAACATTCATTGCAAAAATAATAATAATGTGAATTTTGAATCCAATAAACATTTCCCGGAAACCTTCCTGTTCAGAATCAACCATATAATTATCTGTTTCCGTTAAGCTTATTTTCTTTTCCAAGAAATCCTCTCCGATACGAGAAATTGAGGAATTCCCCCTCGAACAATGGTACCACACCCGAAGGCAGGAGAAACAGTAAAGGCGGTACTAGTTGACACTGGGCTTAATGAAAAATTTCATAACGGCCACCGCTGGACAGAGATTGTGCACAAACAAAACAAAGATGGCTGCCGAATATTCGGAATCCAATTTGAACCGTATGTTTCAGCAACGTGTTTGTTCGCTTATTTAGTGTGGTATTTAAAATTTGCTTTAGATTTAGGTGTTCTGGAAGTTTAATGACAAAAGCGGCGCGGATAAATTACTGAATTGTTTAGTAAGAACTCGTTTATTTGTTACGTACGTTCATCATAACAGCCGAAAGACGTCCACTGCTAGACATAGGCCTCCAGGCCATAGGCGGGTTGGCCATCGCAGAGTATGGTGTTGCGTTTTACAGAAAACGCTGCTGCCCATTCTCTGGTGAATCCCTTAGTCGCCTCTTACGACACCCACGGGAAGTGATGGGACGATATTATTCTTATACGGTACCGACCGAAACCATACGGCTTACGTATGTTATCAAACCTATATATGCCCAAAGAATTTGGCAGTTTTGTAGTATATACACATCACACTCTACCCGACCTGGTTATTGAACCCGATACGTCATGCTCATCCACAGCTCATGCCATCGCCAAACTGACGAGGGAGTCGACGATTTTCTTAAATAAGGATACAACGTTGCTTTACTAGTAAATATGAAAGAGACATAAAAATCTCTTTCGCACTTAGTGGTAAAGCAATCTTCTATCCCTCTCTACTCAGCTGTCAAATCGTACTTCATATACTTAATTTTCAAAGAAAATATACCTAAAGGCATGCCAACTTCTGACTTCAAAAAATAGCTGAATATTTTGGCTGTATCGTTCGGAAGCATCCAATTTAGTTCGTCCCGTAGTGTTTTAGATTATTTTGCCCATATTGCTCGGTATATAAAATTCTTTATTCGGCTCACGTGACTCCGGTGTTAGCTCCGGTAATTTCACGGAATGATATTAGGTTTCATGAGAACTACCGCGTTGCTGTGATAAAACTGATGAAAGTTGAATTTTCTTAAATAATTTTAGCGGAAGCAAACAAGTTAGATCACTTTTCTTAGTAAATTACAGTGATTATCGCTCAGAAATGTGGATTAAAAAAAAAAGACTGGTCATGTGCGAATTGGACACAAAGGGTTTCGTACCATAAACCGATTTTTTTTATGTTGCTTTAGCGGATATAGAAAAAATTCAACTGTCTACACAGGTAGGTAGGTTTACTGTTCTTGAGATACAGCCCGCTGGCAGACAGACAGACGGACGGACAGCGGAGGTTTAGTTATTGGATTCCCGGTTCCCGATTGGTACGGAACTCTAAAAAAAGATAACGCAGAAGTTACCCATTTGCCAAATGTGATCAAAATACGTTCATCCGTTAAGGCATGATAAATGACATTCAAATTAATAATGTCAGTAGGAGTAGATTTTTGTGGAATTTTTCAATAGAGTCGCCGTTCCGCGGTCCTGGAACGAAATTTTAATGAATAAAAATCTGACAGTCTCTTATTCATGAAAATTCTCTGCTCCGCCCAGAGCGGGAGAAGTCAATTGATGACTTCCCAATAGGATCAGAAAAAAGAACACACCGGCACCTTCTTATACAGAGTTGAAACGACAGAGGGGCATTAAATTAAACTACGTATACTATACGTGTTCAGTATTAATTCGATACGGTACAAAAACAAAAAGCGCCATAAATGAGAAAATATTTTTTTCAAACAAACTAAATAGCTTGCAAATCCGAATAAAACGCAACCACCCTTTGTAAAAAAAAATGACACTGACCTTAGATACCGCTAGGTAACAAAGCGGCAACGTCGCGCGCGCCTTGGAGCGCGGTGTGCCGGTGTGCGGTATCTCGTGTGCTCGGCGGGGGCCGGGCCGGGGTGGCGGCCGGCGACTTAGGCCTCCGCTCGCACTGGCTTTTATGTTAGGTAACGTTTCGAAGTACGCGCACAAAAACAAACACACTAAATTTTTAAATTTTCGATGTGTCCTCCTTTCACATTGATGCACAAATTATACCGACGGAGAATATTGTTATTTATTTTTCTAATTAGATCACTGTCCGTCGCTAAGCACTTTAATTTGTGAAATGCTAAAATAATCCTATTTTTTAACTCATCAATTGTATTTACCTCTGAGGCATACACTTCACCCTTAATGTAACCCCACAAAAAGAAATCCATGGGAGTTCTTTTTTTTTTTTTATTGTCGATGGCCACTCGCAGTTATCAACCCTAGAGGGTTGTCAACTACTGAACCGGACTTGCCTGTGTGGGCCTCTAGAATTTAAGGCCCCCAGCCGAGGCTACAAAATTTATATTTATTAGAACTCCGCTCGCTGAGGGCACCCCCTGTGGGGTACGGACCTCGGCTCAGCGGCGTCGTTTAGGGGGGGGGCAGCAAGAGACTGGCTGGGTCATGTCATTATTTAGGGAGATATTTGTCACTACTGGCTCAGCTTCGCGGGCTGGCTCGTTTGGCAAAAGACGGGGGAGAGCGTTACTGGGACGTCGCGACGGACCTCGGCGGCGAGGTCGGAATACGGATCGCGGTCTGTGTTTGTGTTTCTTGAGAGTGCTGGTTTCCCTACAGCTTTCTTGAAGGACGGTGATTGGGTCGTCAGGGTCGACGAGGGTATGCCGAGGACGGCGAATCTTACTAATCTTGGAGGGAGCATATCGGGTAGCCGATACGATTAAGGGATTCTGGTGCTTTTCTGCAGATTCGATGAAGTGCTTAGTAAGACGCTTCATGAATTGCTTGATGGTTGGGACTTTGAGGTCGACATGTAGTCGATCATTCCTAACGAACCACGGAGCGCCCGTGGCCTTTCGGAGAAAACGATTTTGGATGGTCTGCATCCTATGGATATGTCGATCCTTTGTGTGTGCGAAGACGGCACACGCATAGGTCATTATCGGACGTATGCACGTGGTATAGATGCGCAGTTTGCATTTAAGGGATAGCTTGCTGCGTGCATTCAGCATGGGATGAAGCCTACCGAGAGCGAAAGCGGCACGCGAACGTACCGCCTTTATGTGCTCGCCAAAGGTGAGGTTTTGGTCAAGGATCACTCCTAGATATTTGGCTTGCTTCTCCCAAGGGATCGGCTTGTCAAACATGGTGATCGGACTAAGGGGGGGTAGAGCTCTAGTACGCGGCTTGCGAAACAAGACCGCCTGACTCTTCTCCGGATTGACTTCAATCCTCCATCTCCGAAACCATTCGCCTAGGGCGTTGGCGGATCTTTGGAGGTTGAGGGTGATGGCCTTGGTGCTCGTGCCGGAGCAGTAGATGGCCGTGTCATCGGCAAATAATGCCAACTGCGTCTTGGGGTTTTTGGGGACATCGCTAGTGAATAGCGTGAATATTAGGGGGGAGAGCACACCGCCTTGCGGTACGCCGCAATGATGCGCCGCACGGATGGGACGGGGGCTAGAAAGCGCCCCTTTGATACGATAACGAAAGGTACGATTCGACAGATAGTCTCGTAAGATGAGCACGAGACGGTCTGGCACGCCAAGTTTATACAGCTTGTAAATCAAACCGTTGTGCCAAACTTTGTCGAAGGCTTTCGCAATATCGAAGAAAAGGGAACCAGACATCCGACCATGCTGGAAGTGGCCGCTGATGTGTTCAACGATGCGATGCACCTGTTGGACACATGAGTGATTAGCTCTGAAGCCAAACTGCTCGTCTGGAATGAGGCTCTTGCGCTCGACGAAATCCTTGAGACGCTTATAAATAAGTCTCTCGTAGATTTTGCCGAGCACATTGAGCAGACTGATGGGGCGATATGAGGTCGGGGAGGACTTGGGCTTTCCGGGTTTGGGAATACCAATAACGGTAGCCTCTTTCCACTCTTGGGGAAACATGTTGTTGGACAGAGCGCCGTTGAAAATGGCGGTCATCAACACGATCAGAGCTCTAGGGAAAAGTTGTAACACCTTGTTGGTGATACCATCGGACCCAGGTGCTTTCCTGGGTTTGAGTCGCTTAATGATATCTTCTACCTCGTCTGGTGTGACGGGGGGGAGGGGATCATCAGGGTCCTCGACAGGGGGGAGAGCAGTCCTACGTTCGACTTCAGCGTCCACCTCAGCGAGATGGGCCGGGTCGACCGGGATTGTGCTCGGGGAGCATTGAGACTCCAGACTGTCAGCCAGGCATTCGGCCTTCTCGTCGTCGTCGAACGCGACGGAATTATCGGGTCGAGTGAGGGGAGGCATAGTGGAGACCTCAGTGGCGCGTAATTTCCTCCCAAAATGCTAGGTGCTTTGGCTCGAGATCACCAAGAGTCTTATTCCAGCGCTCTTCACGCAGCTCTTTAACACGTTTACTTAGCTTACGCTGTAAGTAACGCATAAAAGCTTTGTTATTTGCGCAGGGCCAGGAGCTATAAGCTCGGACGGCCGCGTTCTTCTCAGTCACGAGGGCACGCACATCGTCCGGGAGCTTCCAGCGACGATCAATCGTCACTGGGACCTCCCTTGAACAAGTGTTCAGGACCGATTGTACGTGTTCCGTGAGTGAGCTGATCGCGGATCCCGTGTCGGCTGCAGACTCGATCTCGTTTGGAATCTTATTCAAATGATGTGACGTGGTGTCTTTCAGCATTTCGCTTACTTTCTTCCAGTCAGTGATCATTTGGGAAGGGGGGGGTTGGTTGGGATCCATAGGACCATATCTGGGAGCGAGCTCCAGAATTACTGGTCTATGGTCCGAGTTTAACTCGTGCAGAGTGAGGTCCGGAGATACTAATACTAAATAATAATAATCCCAAGTTACGTGTCCTATCACCATAAAAACAGTCAATCACAAAAAAAAAACACTAATACTAAATAATAATAATCCCAAGTTACGTGTCCTCTCACAATAACAAAATAAAATTACAATTGTTTGCGCGCGAATTCCACAAACCGTACGTTCCGAAAAACAAGCGTCGGCGCACTGAGGTACTTACCGATCGCAAAAAACAAGGATGCAACAAACTGACCTATCTCTATTTCTTTCGCTCGCTTTATGTTAGTCGCTTTCGTAGTGAAAGTGCAAGTGTGTGTGTATTGATTGCTTCCTTGTTTGCATTGCCAATTTTTAGTGAATGTCCTTCGACATGCGTCAGAGCGGCAACAACGCATCGTAGATTTATCGTTGCATGACCTATGCTTAGACGATAATCAGTTGTTAGAAAAGATACATCGTGTTCAAACCGTGCAAAAACTTTAAAAATCATTTGCGACTAAACTACTGCTCCTAATTAATTTATTTTTGGTACAGAGCTTGAAAATGGTACCTAGTATAGGCAGTTTAAAGGAAAGCCCCTCTGTCGTATCAACGTTGTATAGTGACAGCTCTTTGAGGCGCGCGTGAAACATAGCGCGCCGTCTACCCAGGCCCGGTTCTGATCGGACGGCGAGCCACCCAGTGCTCGCCGTCCCGGAATCACCCTGCGACTCCCGACCGCTTTCCATGCCTCCTCGGTTCTGACCCTGTATTCACATGGACACGGCGGTATCCTCCCGCTGAATTCGAAACAGGTATCTCCCGAAACTAACGAGTCCGGTGAGTAGTGCATAAAGCGGCTTTAACCACTCCTCAAAGAGGGGACTTTGTGGCGTGAGCATGGATTAACGTCCTGTCGGACTCTGAGAGTAGAGGAACACAATAAACAACTACTGGTCACACGATCGCGTTGTCTCTCTCGCACTTTTCTCTCTCCAGTGTCGGATAAGAAACGTTCAGTCCACTCCTCTATGCCCATGGTCCGTACCAACCCAAGGTGCGTCATTCAAAGGCAGGCAATCACTTAGCACCTCGTAAAACTTGCTTCATTTCGACCGGTTGAGTGACTAGTTGTTAGTTTGCTTACAATTACATAAGTTGAGCCGTTATCCTCAGTTGTCGCTTGCAAACTTACGAGTAACTTTGAAAGGGGTTGAAGGTTCAGCAAACAAACATGGTATAGATTCTGTATTACGAGTTATATCCGGAAAATCATCATACGGAAAATACTGTATAATATAGAGGCACTTAATTGTTATTGCTGAAAGTTCAAACTTCTGTTTTTCCATCTAACTTCGCAAAAATCGTGGCCTGGAAAATGAAGCCTGCTATTTGCTCCTATTCTCATACTTTTTTATTAGTTTGGAATTATTTTTATGCTCTGCAAATAGAAACAAATGACTTCAGAGACAAGAAAAAAGCTTTTGAACCATGAAACTAAAAAAAAACACAAAACGCAGACAATCCTAATTACTTATTCCAAACACTACTCCAGCCAGTCTACACAGAACACAAAAACTGTCGCCAAAAAAACAAAAGGGTGCATCCACACTGCACCGCTAAAGCAGCATCACAGTCGGGCACAAATTATACGAATTGGAAAAAGAACCAGTCGGAACTGGTTGATACCGGACAAAGGCGCCAGGCGAGGCTAATCGAACACGAATGGAATGGAAAATTTCTGCATGCCTTTGTTGTTCTTCCCTTGCTCCGTGAAACTCGTTTTCTTTCAGCGCATCGGACGCTGTTAGTGTATTTGGGCGATCTATTGGAAAAAACGTAAACAACCACTGAATTTATTAAGGATAGTCTTTTCTAGAGTTATCTCTTTTATTTATTTTTTCTATTTCTGTTCTCGTATTGCAGTGTCGGTTTTTCAGATCTATAATGTTACTCGCTATTTGTTTTGGAACAATTCTGTTTAAAACTGATTTGGGAAAAAGAGCAAAACGTGTGAAATGTATGCCTTGATTAAATTCTTGTTTTCTACAAAAGCGGACAGTACAGTAGTAGTTTGACTTGAATAAAAGTAATGGACAATTACCATTAATGTTACGGATTAGTCTCATAGACTGTGACTGTTTCCAGTAGAACTATCCGAAATTGCAATGTTATTTAATCCTTCAGAGATCATGAACGTAATTTTATGTATAAATATATGTTTATTTTATGGTCTATTTCATGAAATGGGCAATAAGATCCTCCTAGACAATTTTATTGTCTACGAACAAAAATACGTTTTGTAGCGGCCAGTCACGCAGCAATTTCTTTTCATGCAAAGTACTGAGGTACTTTGTTTTATTTTTCTTTAATCTTTGGTTATTTTAAGAGTTTTTTCCATAAAGAATATGTCCACCCCGGTGATTGAATAAAAGTTATTAAATCTAAGAATTAACCTACCCGCAACCTTATACCCATAACAATCTATATCTATAGGTACTTAATATATAAAGCTGAAGAGTTTGTTTGTTTGTTAACTTGAACGCGCTAATCTCAAGAACTACTAGTCCGATTGAAAAATTATTTCAGTGTTAGTTAGCCCATTTATCGAGGAAGGCTATATATATCATCCTGCTAAGACCAATAGGAGCGGAGCAGTAATGAAAATTGTGGCGCAGACGAAGTTGCGTGCGTCAACTAGTAATATGATAAAGTATTCTATACCCATTAACGGTGAGGCTAGAACGCTATTATAGAAGCCTACATTATATATAAAGCTATTGTCAAAAGCTTGACATCTTTGGACTCCAACACGAACACACTCCGACAGGATATTATAAGATGCACGTCTTGTATAACTCCACAAATGATGATGTGATCCTATTCCGTATAACATTTAATATCAGTACTCTAACGTCTACTGTGCAGCTGGTTTAATGCTAAGATTAATTATTTATCCCTCTATTTTCACACAAAAGACAGAAAACATTAAAGACACAGTATTTTCAAGTTACCAAAAAAAATACAAAAATTATAATTGAAATTATTTAAAAAAAAATATTTACTTTTCCATGGCCGTCAGTAGGCACCCATTTTTTTTTGTATGACTTTAGGGTTGTATTTCTAAGTGGTGTAGATTCTTCTTGTATTTCAGTGATATTGAACATTTGAATAAAAAATAAAAGATCTAAATAAGAATCATCTTTTCTTAATAAGCCTCTCATTAAATACTTCAAAAGGTCTTAAGAAAAAGACTCGAGCACACGTTCACACTGTACAAGTCAAAGCGTTTCACTCGCCACACACAAATCACACGTGCAGGCTGCAACTCTAACAAGCCGCCCTTACGTTACGCTGCAGTGAGAAGAGGCCCTTATGTGGCAAATCGTCACCTTACTGTTGTAGTCACTTAAGAGCTGAGTACAGAAGTTACAGCTCCTTTGCGCGTTAGATATTATTCAGGATGTTACGTACCGTTCGTTCTTAAGTGCGTATTATCTACTTTATTAAATCTCACAGAATTTTTGAGATAGATTTTCTACCCCTCAGCGCGTAATTAAGCGATTAGTGAGAGTTTAATTTCATTAAGCCATCGGCAGTTCTCATCGTTTATGCGCTGAGCAATCCGATTGGTCTACGCTAGCGCCGCGCTGCCGTATGCGTTTATTCGCGTCCGCGCAAAGAAAAAATACTTTCTAAAGACCAAAGGTCCTTCGGTGTGATTTGTGATATATAACTCCACTCAAGATACGAACAATAACAGTGATCAACGCCTACGGACATATAATAATAATAATTACTCGATCAAGGGCTTGATCCAGAAAGCAGTACTCTTGGACACGACGCGCATCGTTAGGAGGTTCCTCTCTCAGGAGCCCTGACCAACGGTAGTTTGGACCCTGTTCCCGATACCGGTATATGTATTTTTAATTATTTTTTTTGTATTTTTATAGAAATATTTAAAAATGTAAATAATGAATTTATTTACGAATAAATGAAATACTTCTTCTTCCACCTGGTGTTAATCCCGGCTATTGCCAGGGTCCGCCTTCCTACTTAGCTTCCTCCCCTTGGCCCGATCTTGAACATCCTTCTCAGTCAGGCCATTGGCTCTCATGTCGGATTTGACGACGTCCAGCCAGCGCTTGCGAGGGCGACCACGGGACCTAGCCCCAAGAACCGCCATATTCATGCATCTCCGACCAACGTACTCCATAGGGCGGCGCATGATGTGGCCATACCATCGCAGACGACACTCTTGCAGTTTTTCCCCCACGTCACGGACACCAAGACTACCTCGAATGTAAGAGTTGCGTATGTGATCAGATCGCGTTACGCCACTCATCCACCTCAGCATCATCATCTCCGTGACGCGAAGCTCCTGGGTGTGTCTGCTTAGTGCTGGCCAACACTCGCCCCCGTACAGTAGGACAGGCCGTATGATGCATTTATATATCTGCCCCTTGAGCTTCGGAGGCATTTTGCGGTCGCATACAACGCCCGTTATCTCGCGCCACTTCACCCAAGCCGCGCCTATACGTGCTTGGACATCATCGTCCACGATGCCAGACTCGTGCAGCACGGATCCAAGGTACCTGAATGTATCGGACTTTCTGATCAGGTCCGAACCTATTCGGATGGTGTTTGAATCCGTGCTGCCACAGGACATGTACTCAGTCTTCGCCACATTTAGTCTCAGACCACCGATTTCAAGCGTGTCCTTCCAAATGTTGACTTTGCGCTCAAGATGGGCTTTGTTCTGATTAACGAGGGCGATGTCATCGGCATACATCATTAGCCATGGAGGCTTATCTTGGATGTTTGCCGTAACTACATCGAGCACTACGTTAAACAAGAACGGGCTAAGAGCCGAGCCTTGGTGAACGCCAACAGATATTGGGAAGCCATTCGATTCGCCAACAGCGGTCTGGACAGAGGAGACGGAACCGCGGTACATGTCTCTGATAATGTCAATATAGGCCTCGGGAACGCCCTTGAAGCGCAGTGCCCACCAGATGGACTGCCGAGGTATACAGTCGAAGGCCTTCTGCAGGTCTAAAAAGGCCATACGCAAAGCTCTCCTTCTCTCTCTGTGTGCCTCAGCCAGATTCCGTAAGGCGAACACTGCGTCCAAGGCGCTGTTACCCGCCCGGAAGCCATATTGACACTCAGTGACAGTACACTCGCTACGGAGCCGTGTGTCAATGATGCGCTCGAAGAGTTTCATGGTGTGGCACATGATCTTGGTACCGCGGTAGCTACTACAATCCTGTACGCTACCTTTGCCTTTGTAAACAGGAATAATCAGTCTAAATCGCCACTGGTTCGGCATTTCCTTGGTGATCAGGATGCGGTTAAAAAGATCCGTCAGAAGGTCCACACCATGTGGGCCCATCGCCTTCTACACTTCAATTGGCACATTGTCAGGCCCAACCGCTTTCTGGTTCTTTATGTGGCGAAGAGCGATGCGAGTTTCGTCGGGGGAAATAGGGGAAATAAGTCCAAGGTTAGGAGGCGGTTCGGGAGGAAGGTTATGGGGATGCTGTTTGTTAGACAGCTCCGCGAAGTATGTACACCATCTCTCCTTAACAGAAGGGTCATCGTAGAGCAGCTTACCCTGGGCTAGCTTGGGTAGCTTTCTCCCGGGCACTCGCCAGCTTAAAAATAAGCTTTTGCCCCTCCGCAGTTTCCAGCTTGTCGTATAAGGGCGACAAAAATATGTTAATAAATGAAATAATAATAACTTTTATTTCGACCAACACAGGGTCATAGCACATGCATTACACATAATCAAATATGTGTCGTGAAGTTTTCGCAGGATTCAGGACTACTGGCCACGCCGTTGAGCCCACGGGGCGCTTGGCAATGAGTGGGAAGTCTGCTGTAAGTTTTATGCGAATTCTTACCCAAAACTCCTACATACAGGATATAAAAATAAACACATCTGTTTAGCAGTTCTCTGATGATTAGCAGCTGTAGCACGGATAGTAGTCGAGCAAGCATCCCTTGATTTTTTGGATCTTCAGGAAGTTTAACTGTATGTGCATTTTTCTCTCGTATTGAACTTTTTGAGACTACTCCCAAAAAGTTCGCAATGACAAATTCTGTACAGTAGTACATTCAGTCAAAAAAGTATCGGGAATGGATGATTTGTTTATGGTTCCAAATTCAAATTTTTGTTTTTTTATAGTTGTTAGATTGGCACAACTGTTTTCCATTTTGGCGCGGAGTTTGAGTTGCATCTGTTATTTATATTAAATACAGTGCTGGTTTTAGTAATATCATATATAGTGTGTATTGCGAATTTCATAATGGACAAAAATATCGAACAAAGAGTTTGTCTTAAATTTTGCATCGCCAATGGAATTTCGTGTTCGGAGTCACTGAAAATGTTACAGAAGGCTTACGGTGAATCGACTTTATCAAAAACTCGTGCTTATGAGTGGTTCAAAGCGTTCAAAAGCGGTCGAGATGTGATGGAAGATTTGCCTCGCTCTGGTAGGCCGTCAACGTCTGCAACTGAAGTTAACATCGCAAAAGTGAAGGAAATAGTGACTGAAAATCCCCATTCAACTCTGAGAGAGATAGCCGCCGAACTTTCTGTATTTCACGAGTCGATCTGTACCATTTTAACTAATCATTTGGGTATGAAACATGTTACTGCTCGGCTAGTCCCAAAAGATCTGAATTTTCTCCAAAAACTCAATCGCATGAAAGTCGCTGAGGACATGCTAGAACGAGTCAGTTCGGACCCAACATTCATGAAACGCATTGTTACTGGTGACGAGACGTGGGTTTACGAGTTTGACATGCAAACTAGTCAACAAGCTTCGGAGTGGCGCCTTCCAACTGAACCGAAACCGAAAAAACCACGCCAAAGGCGATCAAAAGTCAAAGTCATGTTGACTGTTTTCTTTGACTATCGCGGTGTTGTGCACTCTGAATTCTTACCGGAAGGTCTAACGGTAAATTAAGAATATTATTTGAGCGTTATGCGGCGTTTAAGAGAGCAAATTCGACGAAAAAGGCCAAATTTGTGGAAAGAAAATTCTTGGATTTTGCACCACGACAATGCGCCTTCGCACAAGGCTATCATTGTGAACGAATTTTTAACCAAACACTCAACAAATACCATCCAGCAACCACCATATTCACCAGATATGGCTCCTGCTGACTTTTTTCTTTTTCCTAAACTCAAATTACCACTTCGTGGTACCCGTTTTCAATCGATAGAAGACATAAAGGAGAATTCGCGGCGAGAACTGAACTCAATTCCGGAAGCAGCATTTAAAAAATGTTTTGATGAATGGATTATTCGTTGGCGCAAATGTATCGTTTCTAAAGGAGCATACTTTGAAGGTGATAAAATAAATTTGGATGAATAACAGACATTTTGTGTATTATTGATCTTTTCCCGGTACTTTCTTGACAGAGTAGTATAAAGAATGCGCTACTCTCAAATAACACATAGTTTACACAAACCTAGATTAATACATAGAGCCTCGCTTGGCTTGCGTGTTTGCGCGTGTTAAACGCATCTTAATGGAGGCCGCTGACAATAAGCAGAAACCTTTTGTATGGACTGAACCTTCTCTCTCGACGATTCTATGTGTTGGTCGCGGTTGGAAATAATGAGCCGTGCTCCCAACAGTTAATGGCTTAAGTGTCGCTCTGAAGGGCGCACAAACATGTATAGTTTTACAACGGCTGCGGCTGCAATTCTCACGCTCTTTTTTTAAGTCTTTAGCGGCACACATGATTTTCTGCTTATTATTTTAATTTGGAGCTATTTTGTTCTCAGACGTAAGATTTTGGTATAAAAGGTACCACAGTTGAATACGTATCGTACCGCTAAAGACTTCGTGAGTATATGAAGTACTTACTTCCACTTTATATAGTCACTTAGCTTCATCCCGCGACCTCGTCCGTGAACCGTCCATTCCACAATTTGTATAATGCTATCTTCACTATATTATCCCTTAGGAACCGCATTATCCAAAACTAGTTGACCCGCGCAACTTTTTCTGCTACACTCCCATTGCTCTTAGCGTAATGATATTCTGTTGATCGTAGTGTATGTTATAAAGCCTTCCTCGATAAATGGGCTGACCAGACGTTCCTAAGATTAACGCGTTCAAGCAAACAAACAAACAGACAAACTCTTCAGCCTTATATATTAGTATAGATAAAAGTAGCGATACTCAGCGATAATGTAGATTTCTAACAGTCAAAGAATTTCCGTAATCGAATCAAGACTTTGAGAGATTGATCTTTTACAAACAAACATCAATTTTACCACTCCATATAAGTTTTGATAACTACCCACACAAACAACTATCCAAAATATAGGTAGACCTTCCCATTATGTGCTTCAGCAAACAATGTTGTTAACAAACTAACTCGTCAGGAATGTTTGACGAAGTTTCAAACATGTCTAATTATGAAATTTGAGCTTCAATACATTTATTTTATAGATGTTTACCACACTCGTAGGTATATTTTCTATAAGAACCTCTATTTTCACCTGATTTATCTTTATGAATATGATCTGTTAAGGCTTTTCCTAATTATGTTGAGGTCGGTTTCCAGTCTAAAGATGCAACTGAATACCAGTATTTTATATGAAGCGACTGCCTCATCATCATCATATCAGCCGAAAGACGTCCACTGCTGGATATAGGCCTCCCGCAAGCGTCGCCACAACGACCGTTGATGGGGGTCTCGCATCCATCGGCAACGCGCGACCTTGGCCAGGTAATCGGTCCACCTTGTGGGAGGCCTTCCAACGTTGCGTCTTCCGGTACGCGGTCGCCATTCCAGAACTTTTCGACCCCATCGACCATCTGTTCTGCGAACAATGTGTCCTGCCCACTGCCATTTTTTTTTTCGAGCTATACCGACTGCGTATCTGAGGCGAAATTTTATTCTTTTTAAGCAACATTCGCATTTGCTTTTCACTTGCAATCTGTCAAAATATAGGCAGGTGTTTTTGATATGAGAGTGAGATATTTTCTTAAAAATAGGAGAATTGGCTTTTGACCTTCATAACATAAATGAGAGGGAAAATCAACAACAATAAACCAATTAACCTAATAGATGGAGTCACTGAGCGCCATTCACGGCCATGCTGGTCTGTCGATGGCACTTGAGGCTTCAACCTGGGCGGAACAAACGCCTTTGTCAGAGACACGTCGCGTCGTCCGCTTTACGTGGAAGCGTGAAAGTGATCGTCTTTGAGTTATCTAGGTCAATATGCCACTATATCCTTTGCTTGTGTAGGTTTAGATACAATAGAAGATAATTTACAGGAATCAGTTAAAGCCTAACATGATCGGTTTGTAATGTTCCCATTGCTGGGACTCAAGCGTCCTCTCTGTGTGAGGTTAATGGGCTTGCGTGAGATGTCAATTGTCTTTGTATTTTTAAATCTAGGACATGCCCGTTTTTCTCATAATTTTTTTTTGGCGATTTGCGTCTATCTTTGTCTCTATCTGTGTGCAAGTGATTTCTCGGAATTTGTCACAAGTCTTTTCATGACGGCGGGCGACGAGTGCGACGACAGATTAGTGAAACACACCTTCCATAATAAACCGCGAAATTTTAATGGTTGTTTGCCCGTAGCGAACTATTTATAAAAAAATATTGGTTGTCTGTAAAGTCGGTTTAAGGACGATAATGTTACGTAATGACATCATAATAAAACAATTGAGTTCTTAAGAAACAAGGCGAACGCTTAGGCCGATCGTGCCTTTTTATAACTTGCTCCGCGCTATCGCTCCCGGAACGTGACAGTTTTTCGTGCGTGCAGCCAGCGTTAATCGATTTATAAGACGTTATCACGTCAAAAAAACAAAACAAAAAAAAATTAAAGATGCGTGCGTACAGTTAATGCCGTATCTATCCCTACGCATGAAAGCTTATTTTACTCTGAACATTTATTAATCGCTATTCAATTATCGGCAGCATGTGCATTAATGAAAAAAATATAAGCAAAAAATAAAAGCAAAGTTTTGAGTAGTTACCTACCTATGTCGCTATTATTGTTACTCATGCTTTCGAGTTTATGAATATTTTTTAATTATTTTAAAACAGAAATTATTTATTATTTTATAAGTGTAACGTTATGTCTCGATAGTACTACTGATGGCTAATCATTCTGCCGGGGGCCATTCAAATTTCACAGTGTATAAGGGAGACGCGATTAAACTCTTAATATTAATATCCTTTAAACGATCTTTGCTTTGGTGTCTACCCTCTAAACCTGACAGTATTCCCCTTGCGGGAGTCTCTAAAAACGAACAGAACGTTATCGATGGCGTGGACCTATTTCCAGTGGGTAGATAATACTGGTCCCACCAAACAACATAACAACAAACTGTTAAGAGGTATTACCACACCCTATATTGTGTCTTTGATAGCTCGATGGATGGCCGTAGTTTCAGCGCACCTTTGTGGAACAAAACGCTTTTGTCAGTGGCGAGGAACGACGCCGACGTCCACGGTAAATGGAGCATGGGCTCTGAAAGTGAGTGGCTCCGACGATGCCATCTTTGTTCGTGAATCTATTTAGTTTTGTTTATGAATTTGGACCTCTATATTTGTATTTTTTTTTTGTGATTGCTGATTTTGCTATAAAACCAAAGTCAAAACGTTTATTTCAATTAGACTATTAAACGGCACTTTTGAACGTCATTGTTTACATTTTTTTTTTTTTGCTATTGATAGGCACGCGCTTGACCACCATCTCACCTGATGGTAAGCGATGATGTGGTCGAAGATGGAGCACGCTTGCCTAGAAGTAACCTATTCACTCTTGACTTAAAGACTCCCAGACATAATATAGTGATTCTACTGTCATTCGGAAGAGTAGATTCTTATGGAGAAGAACGGACAAGAAACTCTACAGTTACTCTTTTCAAATAAATGTTTTACAATATGCTGTGGTATACAAATATTTTTTAAATACATGTGAGGACCATGCACCTAGAGAATGCAGAGGTAGACTTATTAATTTATAAGTGCATGGTACTAACACATTGACAAAAATAGTAATTATACTATGAAGTTAGTTGGTTTAAATATAAGAGGTATTTTCTGAAAGCATTGATCTGATTGCGAAAATTCATCCACTGATAGAAAAATACACATTCCCTCAGTGAAATGTAGCCCACATTTCATCACGGATAATTGAAGACACTTACGGGATAGGCCACACGAGCGAATCGAGAGATAGTTTGAAAAAACAAGTATTTCAAATCGGTTTTATAAAATAACTAGTTGATCCGCGCAACTTCGTCTGCGTTACATTTCTCATTAATGCTCCGCTCCTAATGGCCGTAGAATGATATCATATAGCCTATTGCCTTTCTCGATAAATGGGCTATGCAACACTAAAATATTTCTTTAATTTAAACCAGACGTTTCTGAGATTAGCGCGTTCAATCAAATATACAAACAAAAAAGCTAGAGATAGTCTATTAGTGTATACTAGCTCTAGCGTCGTTAGGCGTGTAAGCATAAAAAACACTTGCATCTAAGGCTGCTCTCTCAAAAAATGCTTACAAATGAAGCAACTTCTACAGCGTGCAGATGAAGCAACTTTTCGATGGCAACAACAGAGAAATTACAACTAAAAAAAAATAGTTAGTAATCTACATGATATGATACGTATTTTCTTTAGCCAGAATTCATCTTTCGTTATCACATAATAAGAAAAAAAAAACACCAAATCACCTCCAAATCGCTGAGATCGTTTTACTCGTTATTTTCTTTTTTCAAAATTGTATAGTAATATATTTACTGCTTTGCAATACAAAGGAAAATGATTAGATTTTGTTACTTTTTAAAAGCATGTTTTATTTTTATAATAACAAATTAAAAATGCGGGTAGCGGAGTGGCTCGTCGAGGTGTGGTTAGCTCCACATAAAATATAAGTTTGGACTTTAAAATTTGTAGCCCCTGCCTTCTAATTTGTCTTCTACAATAACATCATCGAACTGTATAACAACCTAAATATTATTCCAGCAAACATACATCGTGATCAGTCTGGTGTGGAGTGGCGCAATTTACATAGAAATAGGTAGCAGATGCGAGTCCGATGGAGTTAGTGAAGTGCTCTCCACGCTCCACGCCACCCGGGCTGCAGCCACCGGCAGCTAACGTCTTCGCGAACTGGTGAAGTGTATGCAAGAGATTCAAATGGGTCAGGGATGGTGTGTGAATGTTATCATGTAACTACCTACATCCACTATCTCGTTCCCATGATAAATTTCCTCGCCTGCAATTGACTTATTTTTACAATCTAATTTGTAAATTAGTTGTCCAGCTATATTATATTAACAAGATGGATAGGGCATACCCCTTATGAATGTACGCCTTATTTAACGTGCTCCATCTTCGACCTCATCGTCGCTTACCATCAGGTGAGATAGTGGTCAAACGTATGCCTATTCACTGAGGGAAAAATAAAGAGACCTGCTGTCAAAATCTAGATTATCATTAAGAAGGCTTTAGGGTGCCTTTCCATTACAGCGGAGCGAGGTAGCGGAGCTGAGAAACGGATTAATTTAAACCAATAGAATTGCATAAAATCTCCGCACCACGTGACTCAATGCCCCCGCCTCGCTCCACTGTAAGGGACAGGCACTCTTATTCAGCGTTGCTAAATGGAAGAGCGACGGATAAAAAGTAAAATACAAATGAAATCACAGTCAAAAATTAAAATACCTCTAATGTATGAATATTATCACTATTAAACACAATAATACCTTAACCGGTTAGCACAAAATAAGAACCAGCAGGTCGCCAAAGTGAATTCTTGAAGAAACCCTTCCTAAGTTCAGCCCCACCGATGTATACCTCCATTACAATGTACATACAAAATGTAGCTATTGACCCAGTTAGCGCCAGGGCTGGCATGCACCGCATTACATGTAGCCCAGGTTAAGCACATTTTAATTAGCTGCCAGTGTTTTGGCGATTATAATTTTTAAATGTTGTATAATGTTACATTTACGTAAACGATGGAAATTTCACTGTTGTTTTGTAATAATAGTCTGCTTCTATGTGCAACCGTCATAATTATTTTTATAAGGAATAAGACCAGCAACATGCTCTTTGTTTATAAACAACACGGAATATTTTTTTCTTTTGCTGGCTCTTTAATCGTTCCAATCCCCGCATAAAGGATTGATTTCACTGCAACTGGACATTTGCTCTTTTCTATTTTTAACCGAATTCTTCAAAAAGGAGGAAGTTCTATTTTCGGCTGTTTATATTTTTTTATGTATGTTCACCGATTTCTCCGCCAATTCTGGACCGATTTTAAAAACTATTTTCTTTTTCGTAAGCCTATACTCCTGAGGTGGTCCCACTGTCACCAAGTTAGCTTCTGATGATAGGATCCCATGAAAAATGTTTGTTCAGCGATATTTTCGCCAATTGTTAACAGATTTGGATAATTATTTTTTTGTTTGGAAGAATATTTTCTCTGACTGGTCTCATTTTAATTTGGTGAAGACTAGATGAAGAACTTCGGAGGGAAATAACGGAACTCTTGAATAAATGATGAAAAATCGCATGTCTGTTGATTGTCTCATAAGGTAGAATAGAATAGAATAGAATAGAATAGAATAGAATAGAATAGAATAGAATAGAATAGAATAGAATAGAATAGAATAGAATAGAATAGAATAGAATAGAATAGAATAGAATAGAATAGAATAGAATAGAATAGAATAGAATAGAATAGAATAGAATAGAATAGAATAGAATAGAATAGAATAGAATAGAATAGAATAGAATAGAATAGAATAGAATAGAATAGAATAGAATAGAATAGAATAGAATAGAATAGAATAGAATAGAATAGAATAGAATAGGATAGGATAGGATAGGATAGAATAGAATAGAATAGAATAGAATAGAATAGAATAGAATAGAATAGAATAGAATAGAATAGAATAGAATAGAATAGAATAGAATAGAATAGAATAGAATAGAATAGAATAGAATAGAATAGAATAGAATAGAATAGAATAGAATAGAATAGAATAGAATAGAATAGAATAGAATAGAATAGAATAGAATAGAATAGAATAGAATAGAATAGAATAGAATAGAATAGAATAGAATAGAATAGAATAGAATAGAATAGAATAGAATAGAATAGAATAGAATAGAATAGAATAGAATAGAATAGAATAGAATAGAATAGAATAGAATAGAATAGAATAGAATAGAATAGAATAGAATAGAATAGAATAGAATAGAATAGAATAGAATAGAATAGAATAGAATAGAATAGAATAGAATAGAATAGAATAGAATAGAATAGAATAGAATACTCTTTATTATGTACACAAAACATTACATAGGGTGACACAATGGGCGGCCTTATCGCTAAAAGCGACTAAATAATGAAAAATAAAAACCTTTTTACCCAAAAAAATACAACCGACTTTTTTAAATATGTGTTATCTAGAAATATTATCGTTGGTAACCCTGCGCGCATCACAATTCCGCAGCCCTCGTGGCGAGATATCGAGAGGTTCGGCATCGAGTGATCGCCGACCGGCGGCCGCTCGAGTTCGATACTCCTGCTGCTGCAAATTGCTCCCAACTACTCGATACCTAAGTTTTCGCCGAGAACACACGAGTGGCCGAGACTATTGCTAGTTGGGAATTCGAATAGTGAAATAAGAATGAGGTCTTTATTATTTTTGTGAAGGGAATTTATGTATTTGTAGATAACATTACATATTATTAACTCTGTAAATTCATATTTGACCTTGTTGACAACTGTTAATTGATCAGATGCATATCATACACGGGTTATAAAAGTAATTACATGACAGCTTTGTTTTGAGTGTTCGATCACGTTAGGAAACTTCAAGCATTGCCCTCTCGATTGCCCTTTGAGTGACTTTAAGCCTTCTGATGAGGCCCATTGTGAGCGACTATGTTACGGATCTATAACCAGTGCGTGTTGGCATCACTGGTAAGACGCACTAGTCTTGAGACACTGAAGTTTTTGAGATACCACGTAACTTCTCGAATACCGCCCAGCCGAGTCGAGAGTCAGATTTGACGGTTGACCTCTTTCTCGAAGTTCGTAGAGTACTTAGTCATTGGACAATTTAAGAGCTTTTTTAGTCACAATAGATTTTCAAAAAACCAATCCCAAGTTGCAATAAAAGAATTTCTAATCATCGAGATTAATTAAAAACCTGATGACAATTTTATCCGTGAACCCTTCACTTCACAGTGTAAGCAGAAACTCAAAACCCGACAAAAGCTACGTCTAAGGGCCTTAACGACATCGCCTGATGAAACTAATTATACTCGTTAATTATCGGCTTTTGTTCCAATTGTTAGAAGACGGTCTATTTTTACTATTTTATCTTCGTACTCAGCTGTATTGACGAGTCCGATTCAATCTATAAAACAATGCGCTGATTGAAAAAATGCCAGGCGTTTTTTTTTCCGTTTTTTAGAAAAACATTGCGGAGTAAAACCTACCCACGATACAGGAGAAATTGTGGGAATTTCTCCTGTATCGTGAGTACGTTTACAAACATAAATACACATGCACAATCAGCCAAACAGCATCGTTTAATTCCAATAGTGTAAGAGAAGCGGATCGAGTTCAATAATTTCAAGCTGATTCTGGGGAGACGACAGAAATCTTCTTGGAATAATTATTCTATGATCTAATTTTATTATGAGTAGAAATTGTTTGTAGGAGGTAAACAATAGATGTGACGACTGTGACGTGCCAATGCCATAATGATTCGATATGAGACGGAGACGGAGATATACAGCCAATCGATCAAGATAGTCGATTCAGTAAACATGTGGAAGTGAAGGCTTGGGTGAAGTGATCACGAAGTGAGCTCGCAATCCATGTAATCAAGATGGAATGACAGGTCACTTTGTGATCACTTCACCCAAGCCTTCACTTTGACATGTTGTGTCCATCATGGCATCATCGGACCACAAGACGAACGGCGATGCGCCACCGGTACATGGTGGACATTCCACCCATATGCACAAAACGTTTTGGGAACACATTCATAATGCGTACAGCTAAGGAGTGGAATTTCCTGCCGGATTCTGTGTTTCCTGCATAGCTAAAACCTGGGAGTCTATAAATCAAGAGTGAATAGGTTATTTCTAAGCAAGCGTGCTCCATCTTCGACCACATCATCGCTTACCATCAGGTGAGATAGTGGTCAAACGCGTGCCTATCATTAGTAAAAAAAAAAAAAAGTTTACAGAATCGACTGGCTGTAAAGCTCGGCTGGATGAATACCACAATTCCTTTTTTACAGCGAAGTCATCAATCATGCTGTGACAAGTCAAGGACAAGGGGCTGAATGTACGATAACGTGAAAACTTTCACTTGTTGAAAGCTTGACTATCTCTAATAAGTAATTGTATAACATTTCCAAAAAAAATACTGGTACTTACATGCGTGGTAAGATAGGTGCGAGGCCGCGAAAAAATGCTAGCTGGCTACATAATCCGATTGTTGACTCCAATTCTCTTTGTGATTGTGTTAAAGGAAAATAACTCGAGCTACTGAGCCAACTCAACATTTCAATACATTACAATCAAGCTGGAAATAAGGCTAAAAATACGAAACTAACTTTTATGAACGTTTAGCGCACGCCCGACTTTTGTTCTTACTTAGTTCGCAAACTGTTGCCTTGGGTTCGCTGCACCAACATGGCGGAATTTTGTCGGAAATAATTGGAAAAGTAAAAGAGCATGGAAATGCTAGAGAAATGAGGTCTGAGTAACTTTAGACGTATGATAAGTGACAATCACTGTTGTCAATCCTTCCTCATCATCTGCCTAGCCTTTTCCCAATTATATTGGGGTCGGCTCCCCGTTAATCTGCATTCAGCTGAACACTAGTATCTGCCTATCAGACCTCTGAAACTCAGTAACTGGGTAACCTACCTTATCATCTGCCCAGCCTTTTCCCAACTATATTATTTCCAGCTGTCAATGTTTTGATCATACACTACAATATTTTGATAGAGACATACACAATCTTTTTAAGCTTAAAAGTATCGTTTTCCAACTACTTTTTGGGTTTGCTTTCATCATCTGCCTGGCCTTTGCCCAACTATCTTGTGGAGGTCTGGAAGGGTCGGCTTCCAGTCAAACAGGAATTACCTGAACACCAGTACTTTATGCGGAGCGGCTGCCTACCTGACCTCCACAACCCAGTAACTGGGTACTTCATGGCAAGACTGGAGTCAGATTAACTGGCTTCTGACTATCCGTAACGACTGCCAACGATCTACAAATGACAGCCGGGACCAACATCGGCTTAACGTGCTTTCCGAGACACGGAGGCAACTTGCTATGTTAAGATGGTCACCCATCTACAGACCACCCTAGGCAAGCATAGTTTAACCTTGAAGATCGACCCGTGCGGCTTTTATTATCTAGCCACGAGCTCCTCAACTGGGTAACCTACCTGTACCTGCTTAAATAGAATTTATATCCATTTTGAAGAATACTATAAAAAGTTACAAACACTACTTTATCGTATAGCATCTAAATATGATCAAATAAACACGCCATTTCACGAAAGATCGACGCGAAAAATTCTCCTATTATACACAACGAGTAAATTTAAAATGAATTCAAAATAGTCCGCGTTGTCACATTTAGCGGGAAATTAAATACTTTGAACGGCCGACCAACTGAACTTTTGATAGAAAAAGTTGGCCTGAGGGGCGAGAGTGATAAACACAATTAAGGTGCCTTCTCACTCGATCGGGCTGAAACTTTTTAAATTCCCTACACCTAACCTACAGGGGCGCCTTTATTAATCAGGAACTCAATTAAATATCTTTTTCACGCCAGTCTGAGTACATTTTTGTTTACTTAAAGGGGACGTCCGGCATGGAGCAGGATTTACATATTTTGATGAGGGGCTGTACAAGTAAGGCCGAATGAGTTGCTACGCTCGAAGGGAAATGAAAGAGGAAACTTTTGAAGGTCACCGAGAATTTTGTTTACCATTCGTAAATTAATGTATCAACATTGTTATGTTGTAGGTTTTAATTTGTGTGTCGAAATAACGGCATTTTACTAAACTTACTTCAAAATTAGTCACTATGAAAATAATGAATAAATACAATAAAATCTTTTGTTTTGACCATTGTGATGATTAAATAGTTAAAACAGATTATTTTTTTATTATTTCCACACTAACATTTTACCTGATACGATATGTTTGTTTTGTGTTGTAGTGATATGTTTTTTTGATTGTACCTTTTCTCATTTTGATAGTAACGTGGGACAAGTTGCAGATTAAATATATTATTTGTTTTTGATTTTCTGCAGGCTGTCCTAAAGGAGCCGTAAGCACATAGGGTCAGTAAATGGATTACTCTGATTTTGGTACATAATATATTTTGAACAAAGACAAACACTATGTTACGCTCAACATTGTCTTATAACCTTAAAATAGTAGAAGCAAAATGAATGTAGATATAAGTAACGGTCTTGTAACCCAAAAATTAAGGGAGAAAATATGAAGGTCCTACCCAACTTATCTCCATATTATAAGAGGAAAAGTATACGAGGTTTTCCCAACATTAGGATTATAACACCTTTCCTGGTAGCACCTGTTAAAAACAAGGGAACGCATGTGCTACAAAAACTGTTACGCCGATCCCAGCACCGTTGGAATTAATCACTGTTTTTTAACTGACTTTATAAAACAGTTGCCATAGAGAAGACGTGGATAAATCTTACGGTATATTTTTGTTTTGAAGAATTGAATGCAAAGCCAGTAACATCTGACTCCAGTCTTGCCAAGAAGTACCGTGTTACCCTGTTATTGGATTGTGGAGGTCTGGTAAGCAACCGCTCCACGTAAAATACTGGTGTTCAGCTAAATCCTGTTTGACTGGATGTCGCCCCCAGTATACTTGGGCAAAGGCCAGGTAGATGATGAATGCAAACGTAAAAAGTAGTTGGTAAACGATACTTTTAGGCTTAAAAAGATGGTGTATGTTTCTATCAAAATATTGTAGTCTATGATCAAAACATTGACAGCTGGAATGGAAAAACGTTCACAATATTATTATTATTGCTTACGCCCTAAGTCTAGAGCCTAAGAAATAATAATGTTCGAAAAGTCAACGCGGCTCCGGAACGCAAAGGGTATTAGGAGGAACACGGATGAATTTTAGTCAGTAAGAGTCTGACATTATTTTCTGCTCCGCCCAGAGCGGGAAGACTCATTTGATGATTCCCAATCCTTAGAAAAAGGCTCTAGACAAATGACAATAGCGCCACAATGGCAATAGAAAAAGTCAAAAATGGATGCGATTATTGCTCCACGTACGCAACGCATGCAACAACTATGACTTAATACGAAAATCTATGCAATAGAAACGCACTTATCGTATTCAATGCAATCACACGCCTTCCACGCCACGTTGACCTGCGATATCCAGATCGGCATGGGAAGGTGGAGGACAATTCGTAGGTTGTACTACGCGTATGACCAGTGTGTTTAAGGTGGATGCTCCAGGGTAGCCCGCGAAATTCAAATATTTTTTTGTAGCTCGACAGAATGAATATTTCAGAAATAATTATTCTGTCGAGCTACATGAACTTAGAGGGCTATATTGATGATTAAAATGGTTATAATTCTTTAGATAAATACGCGTTACGGTCGCAGATCGCATTTGGTCCACATACAGCTTCACCCTGACCGGCAAATTGCAAAAAACATAAAAATATTTGAATTTCGCGGGCTACCCTGGAGCATCCACCTTAAGCTCTATCGAAATGTCACGTGATCAACCCCTTACATTTTGTTATTTCGGCAAAAGAAAACGTCATCGCTGGTAGAATAACACTACGCATACGGTCTCTTGTCATGCAAACTCAAGATTTTTGCCGAAACCATGGGTCTATCACAATGGTATGCACGATTAGTAACTGATTCTAGGGAAAAGGCTAGGCTGATGAAAATCATCATCTGCATAGCCTTTTCCCAACTATATTGGAGTCGGCTTCCAGTCAAACCGGAACTAGCTAAGTTACTGATTCTATTTATTTCCCTAAAAATATTCAATCTGAGATTATGACTTTTCGACGTACCTACTTAACTTCTAAGATCTCCTCAAACTTGACCGTCTTCTGAATTACTGCATTCGATTTGTTTTCAATCTACCTAAATATGATCATGTCTCTCCGTATCGATTGCTTTTAAAGTGGTTGCCTATACGCGAGCGCAGAGAGCTAAGGGCTCTAACTACCTTGTTTTTATTTCTTGTCTCTCCCAACTCTCCCAGTTATCTAGCCCCTCACTTTCAATACATTTGCGCCAGCCACAATCTAAATCTACGATCATCAAACAACCGTCTCATTCAATGTCCCCACTCACCGTACTGACTTTATTCACTCTTCTTTCTTCGTTCAGTCTATTTCTCTTTGGAATGCGCTCCCCCAAGAGATCAGGATGGCCACCAACCGATTGGCCTTCAAAGTTAAAGTTCATGAACACATTCGTAAGAGGTTGGCAGTTGTATCATCACAGCGCTAATGTTTCCCGTTAACTTATTCTCCTTAATTGTTTTAGTATTTCGTTTGAATATTTATCTTGTTGATTTGTATATTTATTATATATTTATATTGTATGTATGGTTTATATTTGTATATTGTTCATTATTGTATTTGAATCGCTTTAAATTTTCTTTATTTCACCTACGACTATTCTCTGCATTACCCAAAGGTTGACTGGTAGAGAATGCCTATGGCATTAAGTCCGCCTCTGTACATTTTTGTGCTGAAAGTGTTTAAAATAAAAATAAATTTCCCAACTTCAAAATCCAATTCATTTATTTTATTTAGGAACACCAACGAAATATTTACAAAAAAAACTACATAAATAATTATACATTGCTCTGTTCTGTGCCAATATGTCACTCACTAAACTTTCATATTTTGACGTTAAATAAGACACAAATTAACATTATCATAGGTAATAAAATAATATTACATTTTTTTTTAATTATCACTGCATAGTATAAAACAAAGTCGCTTCCGCTGTCTGTCTGTAATTATGCTTAGATCTTTAAAACTACGCAACGGATTTTGATGTGGGTTTTTTAAATGGATAGAGTGGTTCTCGAGGAAGGTTTAAGTATATAATTTATACTCGTGCAAAACCGGGGTAGATCGCTAATTATTTATAAAAATTAAATTAAATAAGATGAAATGAAATTGATTGCAATAAAGATTGAAATTGAATTGGATTAAACAAAGGGAAGCATCAGCCTGCATGTCCAGTAAATTTGGCTTAAGGCACTCCATTTGATTCGATTTTCCAGTTAATGCGCTCCGGACACACTTAGATCAACGTTACAGCACAGGGCTGGCTGAAATTGGATTGGCCGGCTCATGTCATGAGTGATGAGCTTCTCTAATAGCGGCTCCGATGGAATGATTCGATTAGCGTCTTGTGTCGCCAGTGGGAGGGTTTTATTATGAGGAGGTTGTTATTTTTAAAAGGATTCGTTATTAAGATTCTGCCAGGGACTTCGTCCGCGTGAGAGTCTGAAATTTTCCTCTGGGAATATACTCTCGTTATAAAAATTATCCCGGAATAAGTCTTAATCCAGGTATGATTTTGGTCTACGTATGCTTAATGTGAAAACTTAGTTAAACGTTGTGGTGTGATTGATACTCAAACATCCGAACATGCAGATTGTCACCTTTTGAACAGTAGATGTTTGAGGGTTGACTGGGTGTCGCCGAGGTCGACCTAGAAAGAGGTGGCGAGACGATCTGGTCGCCTAATGCAAAGGCTGGTTCGACATGGCTTGGAAAAAAATACCCGAAAAGATTACCTTTGGCCTTTGCCCAGCAGTGGGAGAGGATGGGTTGAGTAAAAAGTCGGACTTTTACACTAAAGCCGCGGACACGAATTCAGCGGCGCGGCGGATGGCGCGGCAACTAACATTATACATCCAAGCCATCATATAAGGGTTCCGTACTACAGACCGAGAAAAACACGTTTCTTGTATAGGCGCCCCCTTTAATATTTAATTTAATTTAGTTTTTATTACTTGCTGCTATAGCAATAGAAGTACATACTCCGTGAAAAATTGAACTGTCTACCTAATAACGGTTCTTGAGATACAGCCCGCTGACAGACTGACTCTACCTTTTGCGAACGGACGACTAGAGTCACTATAAAATTTTATTTTCATTTGACGATCAAAAGTGCTTTTAATGGTCTAGTTGAAATAAACTAATTATTTCACTTTGACGGACGGAGGGACGGACAGCGGAGGCTTAGTACGGCCGGAGGCGTTGGTTAGCGGAGGCGTTGGTTGCCTTTGGGTACAGAACCCTAAAAAGTATAAGTACGATAAGATTTACAGTTTAATATAGTCGCAGTAGGTAACAGAAATGTGGTGTTAGGGACTATGTGGGTGTGATTTAATAGTCAAGTGGGCGTCGTTTGACGCACTAAAATTAGTTTTGTGTCTAACAATCTCATTTTGCAATCGAATTTCCTCCCACTTGTCGTTTACCTAATGAAGTAAAGTGGAATCTCAGAGAACTCAATTATTTCGTTAAAACAGACACAGAGCAACTTGAACTCGTAATACAGTAGTAATGGACTTATTCATTAGAAAATGGAAAAGTCTACCTCTGCATACTATAGGTGCATGGTCTTCACATATATTAACAAAAATTTTAAGTCTCTTTTGGAAAGAGTAACAATGGAGTTTATTGTCCGTTCTTCTCCATAAGAATCTACCCTTCCGAATGGACAGTAGAGTCACTATATTGTTTTAAATGTAAATGATGACGTTCAAAAGTTAATGGCCTAATTGAAATAAACTTTTTATTTTGACTTTACAATCTGTCAAAACCAGGTGTAGTCAGTACGATAGCCTTCTGATATTGACTGATTTGAAATAGATATGCCTTGTTGCCTTTCATTTTTTTTATGTCTGTCTCCACTATAATCAAAACTAAATTAACAGGTATAACTTGTTATTTATCAGCATTTATTTTTAAGGATTTTTCATAAAAAACTATCTTCCGTAAAATACTAACTAAGTGGAGAAAGTTGACTTCAAAAGAACTTACATCTAAAAAAATCATCATGGCACAATGTCAGACCTACAAATAAAATCGTTTGCCAAGAAAGGCACGTGCCTGCCTATGCAGCCGCACGGTTGATCTTCAAGGTTAAGCAACGCTTAACGGGTTGATCTTAACATAGCGAGTTTCCTCCGTGCCTCGGAAAGCACTTTAGCCGTTGGTCCTGGCTGTCATTTGTAGATCTTTGGCAGTCGTTACGGATAGTTAGAAGTCAGTAAATCTGACTCTAGTCTTGCCATGAAGTACCGTGTTACTACCCAGTTAATGGGTTGTGGAGGTCTGGTAGGCCGCCGCTCCTCGTAAAATACTGGTATTCAGCTAAATCCAGCTTGACTAGAAGCCGACCCCAATATAAAACTCAAGGAAAAGGCTCCTTGCAAACGTTGGTTACCCAGGTTTTATGTAAACAAATTTTTGGTGCCTTTGGTCGGTTACTTAATTTAATTTTTTGCAATCACAAGATATTTTTATAACATAGTACGCCTGTAATCCGAGAGCAAATCAGTGAAGCTCAATAGAAATAAAGAAAGTAGGTACTCCCACATTTTGTCATTTATATCTAAGTCCCATATGTATAACGTAAAATTGTACCTCAGCTACAATACTCGTTTCGCACATAATATTTATTTGAATTAGGTACTATACTCATATTTTTTTTATGATTTAAATTGTTTACGTCCCATATTATTAAACCAAAATACTATATAGGGTTGTAGTTTTACTCATTCAAAATTCTTTAACGGCAAAATATTCGTGCCAGGCCTTAGTGTGTGACAGAGCGAGGCTATCAACATTCAACGAATTTAGATTCCAAGTTGGTACTATTGGTAGTGAGATGAGAGATAGAGAGATATTAAACCCGAGAGTTGAACCCAGGACCTCAAGCTCATCTGTGCCAGCGCTTGCGGTCACTAGACTTAAGAGGTAGTTTGCTGAAAACCATTTAGGGTCTAAAAATAACAACAAGCCTGTTCATTTGATAATAATAATATGTCACAGAGCACTTTTTTTTTTATTTGTCCCACAAAGGTGAACCCGTACTATTCTTTAACGTGACTTTTAATTTGGTTCACGGAAGTTCTTATGTGTACCAAATCGGTCAAATTTAAGTAGCAAATGGGCTGTGACAGTTAGACAGACAAACAGACACACAAATGGTGCAATTCGGGTTCCGTTTTCTTATCCGTGCACCCAAAAACGGCACATTGTTATTCTAGAATGTTTTGTTTTAACACAAAAATGAAAGTAACAATTTATTAAGATCATTTCTGTCGAGTCATAATTTTCCAGCATCTTATTTTAACAGCGCAAACATTATTTCTAGAGAACTTTCTTTTGTTCTGCTAAACTAATTTATTATCTAGAGTCCTCCTTAATTATACCTCACTATTAAAATAAAGATAGCCTGTTACATTTAAGCAAAGTTTTTGTAAAAACTCCTAGCATTCTAATTGGATTTCTGCGAAGGCTAAAAAGATCGCTATTCAAGGAACAATCATAAACATGGGTACCATTTTCCGTAATGAGTATTAAATAATCTCAGTCTTGAAAATATTAGATAATAGCTTTCATCCGCTTTAAAGAAGCTAATAACAATGTCCTGGACTCTATAGTCACCATAATTAATTAAAATCGGTTCAGCCATTTTGGCGTGAAAGTGAAACAAAAAGAAATCCAAAGTCGGAGTGAAGTCGGTATTTATGGTTTTTTATCTTTGTTTTTTTTAATACCGACTTCCGAAATTAAGATTATTTTATATTTTGTAGTGTTTTATTTGGAAGTTCGTTATATTTTTATGAAAAAAAACTTTTTTATTATTTTCCACTTTTAAGTGGTTATACTTGGACGACGTCTTCGTCTACGCAGAAATTGTAATAAACAAAAATGCTTATAAAACAAAATCTCCTGAGCTAAACTGAATTAGATTTTTACAGGACCAAATAGCAAGTATGCCGCATCGAATTCAAAGAATCACGTTAATCAAATCAGAAACCTCGGAGTAATCGGTGTACATACATACAACAATACCCGCGAATTAAGAACCTCCTCCTTTTTTAACCGACTTCCAAACAAAGAAGGAGGAGGTTCTCAATTCGGTTAGAATTTTTTTGGAAGTCTTTAGATTAGACTTTTATAATTTTAGTAAGGATTGTGAGTTTTTGGTGTCTGCCGGGGTATCTTATTAATTCGAATTTAGGTTCGTAAATGAAAACAAAAAGTTTTCTCTTTCATATTATTTACTCTCTGGGTCGCTAACTGTTGTTCGTGGTTGAAACCAGGTAGAGATAGTAACGCATTTCAAAGTTTTACTTGCCTCCCTTTACCATGTTGCTAAATAGTTTCGTACAAAGACCGAAGAGAAATTTACTACAATATAATGTGAATGAATATTTAGTGATCCTTTTGCTCCATAAAAATTCATAAAAAGCACTCAAGTATTTTTGGAGAGTACTGAAGCCTCCATGTGAAGTCCGTTAGTACATCTTTCTGTCAGCGGTTTGTATCTAATGAAACGATGAAATTGTCATAGAGTAGAATTTATTTCGTTTGTAACTTTAAAAACCATCCCATACAAGAAAGTTTTCGATTTATGGTATGTACGAGTGTGAATACGAGTCCGACTCGCACCGGTTTCGGTTCTTCTCCTCGAGAGAAACAGAACAAAAGCTTCTGTAAAAAAACAGCCAACATATGACACTCGGTTGTTCTCAAACCCGGGATTAAAATGTATGGATCCGGAGGAATTTTTAATTTCATCCTGTAGCAGTTGCCCGGACACGGCCGGACGATCCGGACATGTCCGGGCATGGCGCCTGTCGGGTGTCTGCGTCGCCCCCTTATATTAGGAACAGTTGTATTATATCTGATTTGTTTGTATTGGATTTATGTTCAGTAAAGTCAATGAAAGATAGGAGGAAGAAAATAATGTATGGAGTTAAGATTTTAGTGGTCTAAAAACTAGGGATGCTACTATATGGAATTTGTTCAAAAGAGTCAGCTCTGCCTTGGAACGCAAAGGGCATTTGGAAGAACACGGGTAGGTTTTAGTGACAGTAAGGGTCTGTCCTTTCATTTGATGATTTCCCACTTTAAAAACAAAAATAGGGGCCTAAATTGGATTTCAAAACGTCGCGAAAATAATGTGAATACGGGATTATTCTCTATAGATTTCAGAATCTCGTTAAAGAACTTGTAAAAAACAGTTGAAAGTAAATACAGGCACCAAATTGATTCAAAACTGAAAGATTTCTCACAAGATATTTGTTCCAATCTAGTAATATAGCCCAGATTCATGATACTTGCATACGTACCTAAAACAAAAAACAAAAACAAAACAGGTCAACGAAAAATCTACCTTTTAGACACCAAAAATAGAACACTCTCGCGCAATTTAGCGTGGCACGGGCATGTCACGGGGTGACAGCCGTCATGCCTTAATCCCACGTCCGTCAGGCGGGTTAACGCTTTAGGCACTGGATAAAAGCTATGTCCATCTGCGGACGTTTTAAGTATTCACGATGTACGAAGATAGAAGAAACGTATGCGGGAATTTGACAGGTGAAAATGTCAATAAGGAAGATGCAAGTACAGAATTTATGAGAATTTTGTCAGTAAAATGATAAAAAAGTATAAAATAAAGGCCATTACAAAGTTTTTATTTTGGTTAATATTGACTTTTAACAAAAATAATGAATTAAAGTAACGTGAAACGGAACGTATTTAAAAACATCAATCAGCGTTTAGTGATGTATCTGCTGTTATGCCAACGAAAAGGCAACCTTATGTCTTTGAATTCAATTCAATTCAATTTATTTATTTCAGATAGATTACAATCATAATAATTACAATTATAAACATTTTCCATAGCAATTTAAATAAAATATCACGAGACACAAACACAACAAGGACATAGGACAAGGAATTAGGACAGTTCTTGACCAGTGATAGATACGAGGGACGTCATCGTCCGTTTTCGCGCGAACCTTTAAACTGTCGGTTTAAAAACGCAATTTTGACAATAAATGAAAGCTTTTTCATTTTTTATTTATGTGGTGGTCTAAACTAGATGGAGTTCTTTAAAATTAAAGCAAAAATGGAAAAATTGCATGTTCCCTATTCGCGGTGCCAATAGGTTTTATGAACTAAATAAGCATTTTCTTAGTTTAAATATGAATGAAATGATTTTCTCGTATTTTTTAATGAAACTTGGATACAGAAAATATTGAGAGTCTAGTGTTTAGTATCTTCGAAACCATGTATTTTGGAAACACTTGTTCTAGGACTTTTTGTATTACTTTAACATATAGAAAAAACAACAGAAACACATTGAATAATAATGTACCAAATCATATTAGCTGAAGGCTTCTAGTAACCTCAAAAGAATGTAATTCATTATTCGCATAACCTCAAAAAATAAAGCCTGCTTGCGAAGCCCAAAAAAATCGAGTTTCGAGATATCTTTGCTATTATAAAAGCTTATGTACTCGCGAATGTAATTGTATTTCGGCGAACAAAAGAAACCACTCGGAATTTAGAACAATGAGAATTTTTTAAATCATTACGTTCAGTAAAGTTCAAGGTTCACGCCGAGTCTTGTTAAAGGAAGAATTATCTAAATTGAATACAATGGGCTGGAAAAGGGTCAAGATGAAGAAGGTACTTCTTGAATTATGAAGTATTACCTACCTATATAAGCCGCGGCGGAAAGGTTTCCTGAGGGGCTACTCTCTAAGCCCGAAGTCAGTAGTTTCAGCCTTAGTTGTGCGCAGTTTTCTACTCCGTATCACCTTACCACTAAGAATGAATGAGAGCACGATTTGACAATTATTGTCATTCATTCTTAGTTCAGGTGCTAAGGCTACCTACGGACTTCTGGCTTAGAGAGTAACCCAACTGAACTGCCGGTCTATTCTGTAGGTCTGTTAAGACTTGCAGTGGTTCCCAAGGTCCCTAAGTGGCGCCTGCATCTTGGGGACCGGAGGTGACATTCAAAAAGATTTCTGCAAATTTTTGAAAAGCTAAATAAAAATCTTAAGTTAAAATAAATTAAGACTGGGATAAAATCATAATCAATGTTATACATTTTAATAGGCCGAAAGGTTTCAAAAGAATTGTCACTTCACCTAGGAAGAGGTTATATGTACCTAACTAAGTATATCTCCATCTACCTACCATCAATCAACACAGGTACTAAATTTGTCGTAAAACAATAGTAACGTAAATATAAACGAATCAAAACCATTTATTTTGTTAAAAATTATTTGATACGGTTTTGAAAATTATTTCACTAATGGCACGCTACCATATCACATAGCCCCAAAAACCGGCCAAGTGCGGATTGGACTCGCACACGAAGGGTTCCGTACCATAAACCTTAATTTTTATAATTTTTGTTATAGCGGCAATAGAAATACACAATCTGTGAAAATTTCAGCTCTCTACTGCTACTGGTTCTTGAGATACAGCCCGCTGACAGACAGACGGACGGACGGATAGCGGAGGTTTAGTAATAGGGTTCCGTTGGTTACCCTTCGGCTACGGAACCCTAAGAAAAGCAGCGTAACCAGAAATACACGGTACCTGTAAGATAGACCAAGAGAGTGAAGCCACGGAAAAAACATGAATCAGGAAAATCATTCATGCAATACGTACGGAAAAAAATACATAAAAAATCAGCTACGTTTTTATGAGGTGTCAAAAACAAATCAGGAGCTTTGTGTATTAATTGACAGGCTTCAGTGACGGGGATTAGCACAAATACAGGTAAAGCCTTCCTATTGGTCGACTTAAGCGCTGCCGGCGGCGTCAACATGGGCCGCCCAATAGGCACTTGTCTCACCGCCGGCGATCAGCGAGTAGCGAGTAAAGCTTCAAACTCGAAACGAGTTGGCGAGCAGCGAGTAGCGAGTGAAAAGTTTCCATAGTTTCGACGCTCGGCTCTCAGCGAGTGCTTTTGTGCGACGGGCTTTTACTCGCAGTACTCGCTCCGGCTTGCACTATAGGTAGAAATTACCGCTGTTTGGTGAGTTCTGACCACCAAGCCAACATCGCCGAGCAAGTGTCGCTGAGGGAGTATAATCTTTAATAGGTGTTGTCGCTGCGATCAACTAGATCAGGTAAGAGCCGCTCGCCGGCAGTGCGAACAGCCAGCTATCGACAATGAATGTATGTGTCTCTTTTACTCACACGAGATCTATATCTTTTGTCCCTTTCCTCAGCGAGCAAATAGTCGACAGCTACTCGCTTGCTCGCAGGCGGTGAGACAAGTGCCATAGGCTGATGTTTTTAAATGCTATCCAGAAAATGAAGGATTACCTTTTTACACGTGCCACAGAAATGGCGGACGCTGCCGTCGGAATGGGAATTTATATTTTTTCGTCGAATTACGAGTAGGTACACTTTTTATATTCGGATTGGCCTAGAATTTCTACTGAGTCATATTCTTTGTATTATTCAAACAGAACCATGTAAACATAGGCATTAAAATAGACTGCGGAATTTGTTTCAAAGTGTCACCGCGGCCCAGGAATGCTAAAGGTATTAGGAGTCAGTAAGAGTCTGACACTCCCTTCTGCTTCACCCAGAGCGGGAGGAGATATTTGATGATTTCCCATCCTTAAAAAAAGGCATAGGTCAACCTAAGCATCTATCTATCTATCTATCTTGCCAAGGTCGGTCCGTGGATAGGTGACCATATTTCATACCGAAATTTCTCCGTTCTTCGGAAAACACGTTCGGCTGTTGATTTCGGCTGTTATTTGTAGATATCTATGATTGTCATTAAAGGAAGTAAGAAACCAAGAAATCTAACACCAGTCTCGCCAAGGTGTTTCGTGTACCCAGTTACTGAAATGTGGAGGTCCGGTAGGCAGTATTTCCATGTAAATTACTGATACTCAGCTGCACCCAATGAGATGGGAAGCTGAACTCAAAATAGTGATGAGTTAAGCAAAAAAATATATGAACATATTCACTGCCGCGTCTGTCACCGGTGACCGACAAACAATACATTTTCTATTGTGTCATTTGTCTGGCAGACAATGCTTTAAAGAAAAACCACCGTATGGTATCGGCCGGTGCCGTATGGTGCCGTTAAAGAATCATACTATCCCATCATTTCCCGTGGGTGTCGTAAAAGGCGACTAAGGGACTCACCAGAGAATGGGCAGCAGCGTTCTCTGTAAAACCCAACACCATATACTGCGATCGCCAATCCGTCGGCCAAGAGTGGCGATTATGGCAAACTCTCTTTGGGGGAGGCCTTTGGAGGTATGCGGTACAGAGAGTATAGTCCCACAAACCGCAAACCCCCATTGAAAAGGAGGCTTCTCCGACCAGGCGGCTGTTGTGTCTGGCGGGCTACTGCCCGATAGTTGATATTAGGGCTGATGTATATGTTCAAATCGCACGGTAAACTCTGCTTGCGCGATGCAGGATTTCGACGAAGTAGTTCGCTACTAGTTGGATAGATGGCGTCGCGGTTCTTTTTTGTTGCGATGTAGATTTGCTCCGTTGGTTTTTCTTGTGGCGGTATTAATGTCGCTACATCACTGGCCCCTCCGGAGACCGGAGGTCGACAGTGGATGAGTCGTCCATACATCTTGTGATGCTTGCCAGGCCAGTTGAAGGTTGATTCCAGTGAGTCAGAACCGGAAGTCGCAGAGTTCTAGGTGAGTCGGAACTATATGCACTGCCCCAGTGAGTTGGGGTGATGAGATCCCAGTGAGTCGGGATGATGCTGCAAGCTCCAGTGAGTCAGAGTGGTGCTGCTGCTGGCTCCAGTGAGTCGGAACCGGTAGTCGCAAAGTTCACGGTGAGTCGGAACTGTATGCGTTACTTCGTTTAGTATAAGAATGAAATGTAAAAGGACATTAGTTTCGAAAGATCACGTCGGTGTCACCAGTCTGGAGATATGCGGTACAGAGAGTAAAGTCCCACACACCTCAATTGAAAAGGAGGCTCCTCCGACCAGGCGGCTGTTGTGTTTGGCAGGCTACTGCCCAATAGTTAATATTCGGGCTGATGTATATGTTCAAATCGCACGGTAAACTCTGCTTGCTCGATGCAGGATTTCGACGAAGTAGTTCGCTACTAGTTGGATAGATGGCGTCGCGGTTCTTTTTTGTTGCAATGTAGATTTGCTCCGTTGGTTTTTTAAACCAGCCGTGGACGTCTTTCGGCTGTTATGATGATGAAAGAAAAAATGGATGGATGGTTGATGATTGAAGAAAAATACTTGGCTTTAATTATCACGGTATAAGCAGACCAATTTAACGAGTAGAGAAACATGGTGATTCACACACTGGGAGCTCGACAATACGACTAGGGAAGTATCAGCCTGTGAGTTTTCTTTTTAGGGTTCCGTACCCAAGGAATAACCAACGGAACTCTATTACTAAGCCTCCGCTGCCCGACCGTCCGCCCGTTTGTCTGTTAGTGAATTTCAAGAACAGGAAGCGCGCCTTCAAATTGGTCACTAAAGCCGCGTGGCAGCACACAGCAGCGCGACTGTCGTGTTGCTTTGTTAACCCATACAAATAACAGTCGCTGCAACTGCGCGACACTTCACGTTTATTGATTGTATGGATTAACAAAGCAGCGCGACAGCCGCGCTGCTGCGGCAGACAGTTGAAATTTTCACCGATTGTGTATGTCCATTGCCGCTGTAATAAAAAATTATAAAAATTAAGGTTTACGGTACGGAACGCTTCGTGTGCGAGTCCGTCTCGCACTTGGCTGATTTTTTCACAGCACAAAGATCTCTTCTGGTAAAAAGAAATGAGCAGTGACACTTGCTCACTGTGTGTTGATAGAACTCAAGGCGAACAAACAAACAGAAATCTTGAAAACTCCCCTTAAACCAATTAATTACGTAAACATGACTCCTCAAAACGGAATTTTATTGTATATACAAACAAATGAAATCTTAAATATGCTCCCCCTCTAACAGAGAGGGGGAGCTGGCACAGTTTTTATCAACCATATCCCAATATTACGGACCAAGAATGACTGAAATAAAAAAGATAACCCTGAGAATGTATGTGAAAAGTTTCAAACAGTAGCCCTGTGGCCAAGCGCAGGACGAATAAAAAATATTTTTTGAAATAGTGTTGGAAAATATGCCGAAAATTCTTTGTTTTCGAGAAGGACCAAAAAGTGATCAGAGATTAAAAACCGTGCTAGCTCCCCCTCTGTTAGTATTTTTGTGAAACTGTAAATATTACGAGAAAAGCCCTTTTTTTTTAATATGTTGAATGTTCAAACAAGCTTTCTAGCAATTTAAATATTATAGACTGATTGAACGAACAATGCTTACGTGAAACGGATTCATATTACCAAGCTCGTTCAATTAAATTTACAATTCGGAATGAATAGAATTCCCAGCCGTATCGAGGTAAAACTGATATTCAAAAGCCGAGGTTCGACGGAAATCCAATATGCCAGGAATTACAGATATTTACCAAGTTGATTATTGAGAGCACTTTTAAAGATGTAGTTACTTTGTGGAACGGAAGTTACTGTATTAACTTTCTATGCGTCCTTATTTTGCTGAAGTAATGTTGTGTGGCAACGCGGTTTGGTTTCCCATAAACGTTTAGCGTTTTAAAAGTGTCTCTCAACTTAAATTTAAAATGCGAGTTTGTAAATTTTGACTTTGGTTTTTGACATTGACATTGCAGACTTGAATCACTTGATTGTCTGATAAAAACCGGCCAAGGGCGAGTGGGACTCGCACACGAAGGGTTCCGTACCATAAACCTTAATTATTATTATTTTTTGTTATAGCACCAATAGAAATACACAATTTGTGAAAATTTGGACTGTCTACCTATTACGGTTCTTGAGATACAGCCCTTTGACAGACCGACGGACGGACGGACGGGCAGCGGAGGCTTAGTAACAGAGTACCGTCAGTTACCTTTTGGGTACGGAACCCTAAAAAAGATGTTTCCGTGCTTCGGAAGACACGTAAAAGCCGGTGGTCCCGGCCGCCAAATGGCGGTCGTCAAATAAACCATGTCAGAGGCCCTTAAGGCGGCTTAGAAACTCTGACACTAGGGTTTGTGGGTTCGTTAGACCTTACTGCACACACGATAAGAAGAAGAACACCAAACCGATTTTGATGAATTTTGGCACAAAGTAGATTTTAGTACCCTGGAGACGGTTCTAAGCTACGTTCACGGGGGCAATGCCACGGGCAAACGCTTGTATACAAGACACTAATTTGATAACTATAAGTATTCAATATCGAGTGCTTTGCATTCCGCGAAAGAAATTTCTAAATGCTCTCGACTTATAGGTACTTAAATTTCATGCACTAAAAACTCCTGACAACCGTTTTCAACATGGTGTGAAATCAGGTGGCCATCTTCCACAATATTACTAGATTCAACCAAAAATGTGAGTGATTAAAGTGTCTCAACGATTAATTATGCGTATAATCTCATGTATATTGGAGCTTAGCGACGTCAGCGTAGCGTGTCGCTGCGACAGCTTACAGCGGATTACCGCCAGTTGAGATACAAGCAGTAAAACAGTACATTGTTAAAACGATTTTGGATAGCTTGACAGAATACTCTCAAAATATCAAAGCACTAAATTAAACTTGCTATACGTAACCGTGTATGCCGACATGGCACGTTTTACGAATGCGCGGTCACAGCGCTGTAGATTACCAATAAGCGCGGTCTGCGTCTGTCTCGTTTAAAGCGCGCTAGCGCGCGTTATCTGCACGTCGTCGGCGCGTTCAAAAACGCCGTGTGCAAAGGCCCTAAGGTCAATTCTAGAAATTAAAAAGTGTTAAATTGAAGTTGCAATATCATCTCGGTGATAATGAATGTCAGAAACCTTGATATCCGCAACAGAACTAAGCTTACCAACAGAGCCCGAAGGATCCCCAAACTGAAGTGACAATGTACAGGGCAGATTGCACGCAGAACAAATAAAAAAAAGAAAAAGCGTTTATTTGCGCCAAGCATGACGCATGCCAAAAAATAATAATAATATATAAATAAATTATAATAATAAAGAAGTTTAGACGGTCAATGGGGCCGAAGTTCTGGAGTCTCCCACAAGATGGACCGATGACCTGGTGAGGGTTGCGGGAATGAAATGACTTTCGCATTTATAATTATTTTGGATGGTATTGCAGCTGATATTTACATTAGCTATAAATGTTTGTTCGAATCATCAGACACGCAGATCGAAATGACGTCACAAATATTCTTGCCTCACATGAAGCTCTATTTGGTAACCTTTCAATTTGTAATTAACAAGGTAAACCAAACAACTACTCCAGAATCCTAGCATAGCAGCTAAATTAAATGTCTTAACCTACCACCAGTAATGAATGCGATTGATTAATTGCTAGATTGCCAGCAAGCCGGATGGCGTTGCCAATAATTATGGCATGCCGACTTCAAAGCCTGGCCTGATGGGTTGAACGTACAAACATCGATTTGTTCTACAAACAGTGTTCCAGTTTCGGTGATAAGGGTTGCATTTGGAGGTGGTAATGAGAGAAAATGAAATGAAAAAGGATCTTTGATGTTTGTTTTTGATGTGATCGGGAAGGAAAAGTCAATCTCAGTGCTGCAAGTAAGGAAAATGTAATCATCTCTACAGCTATGCCTAAAATTATCTCTTAACTTTGGTTTGCTTCTAAGGTAACTGAATTTTTATAATAATATCACTATTTTTACGGTGAGAATGCCAAATATCATCATCTGCCTAGCCTTTTCCCAACTATATTGGGGTCGGCTTCCAGTCAAACCGAATTCTGCTGAATACCAGTATTTTACATGGAGCGGCTGCCTACCAGACCTCCACAATACATTAACTGGGTAACACGGTACTTCATGGCAGGACTGGAGTCAGATTAACTGGCTTCTGACTATCCGTGACGACTGCCAAAGATCTACAAATGACAGCCGGGACCAACGGCTAACGTGCTTTCCGAGGCACGGAGGAAACTCGGTATGTAAGATGGTCACCCATCCACAGACCAACCTTGGCAAGCGTTGCTTAACCTTAAAGATCGTCCCGTGCGGCTGTTATTATCTAGCTACGAGCTTCTCTATCTATAGGCGCATACAATGTTTTTATTAGAAGCTTTATTTAACTTGCAATGTATGTATGTATGTAGGTACAATGTTTGTTCGGGAGGAATCTTGCTACTCAATATTGAAGCAGATATCTTCAACCGCTTGAGCTGCAATTTTGTACACACGTTAATTTGGATGACGATACACGATAAGCTACGTGACGTAATTCTAAATCCAATATGGCGGACCATCCCAGATGACAGAATAGTTATTTTTAATGCATTTCTACAATATGGGTATCAAATAAAAGGGCTTGTTGAGAGTATGAGATGCCAAATATATGGCCATGAGTTTTAAACTGTAGGCCGAAAGAAGACATGACGATTACTGATCACATGTTTTTTCATAAAAAAAAAAATGATCATTTTAGTAGCACATTAGGATAAAGTTAGAAAGGAATTATCTTTCAAAAACGCAAGTTAGTTCTTCTAGTCTAAACGACCTAAAAGGCCGTAATACACATACGTGTATAACTTGATGACACAATGGTTTGTGAAACAACGAAACTAGCAACTATTTTGTCTGTATCGAACACATGCCACGCTTCATATGGTAGGGGCGATGGTGGAAGATCAACCTTCACCCACATTACACACACACATCACAATATGGCACATCTGGTGATAACCAGATGAGCCATATTATATAAAAAAGTAAAGTTATGGATTTATGCCTTTTTCCATGCCTGACATATGCATGCCAAACGGGGAAAGGAGACCATTCACGTTTCATACAAAGTTGGGCACAAAATCAAAAGTACCGGAAAAAAATGTCTCCCCTACTAATATCGTACATTCTCATCACCTTATTTTAAGTAAATCTATGACGTCATAGCACTCGCAGCGACTCGCTATCGCAGAGGCCCGCAGAGCCATGTATTCGCGGAATAAAACAAGACCCGTTGATTGGCGCCGGCGAGCGAGCGCTCTCCGACATTATTGCTGACTACGCGTCAATGACTACAGATTCAATTGAGATCGTTTTCATTATATCAGAAGGTTGAGATATTATAGTTCTCACTCATTGGATCATCATCTGCCTAGCCTTTTCCCAACTATATTGGGGTCGGCTTCCAGTCAAACCGGATTCAGCTGAATACCTGTGTTTTACGTGGAGCGGCTGCCTATTTTACTCCACAACCCATTAACTGGGTAATACAGTACTTCATGGCAAGACTGGAGTCAGATTTACTGGCTTCTGACAATCCGTAACGACTGCCAAAGATCTAAAGTTCTGGTCTCATTAGATAACAGTGAAAATTTTTATGAATATGGTGTTTAGAGTTCTGTTCGTCCGAAAGAGAAAATTAAACCCATGTACGTTTGTCGTAGGTATTTTGCTCCAAAATTTATTAGATCGCTTTACGATCGGCGTCAGATAAACGTGCAATAAATTACATTGATTTTTCCCTAATATCCCTTCATAGATACTCGAACAATAAATTATTAACCGTTTTTCATTACTAGAAATGTAAAGAATCACGATAGAAGTTTATTTAGGACAGCTCTATGTCATTATTTCTGTTATTGATATTTAGAAAGTCTATGAAATGTATGTGGGTCAATGACCGTTAATGCACCCCGGTTATCTGACGTCTACCATAGTTGAAAGCATAGATATAATGAACAAGATTTTTATATTTCTATGAAAGAAAGTTGAAAGATATAAACTACGAAGAACACTCGGACGAGGAACGTCTTTTTTTTATTTTGAGGAAATGAGGAAGACAAATTATAAAATTTAAAAAAAACTATTGGGTTAGTGTAAATGCAAGTGTCTAATTTGTTTTTCTAAGTATTGTTACTTTCATGTAGATTGCGGAAAAAACCGTAGAAAGTCTATGGTTTCAAAGTAACTCACAAAGAAAAAATATTCGTTCGAACTATTTGTATGAGACTTAGACTTGGCGTTTCCTCACTAAGCTGGAATTAACGACTATGGTTGATTAGATAAATTAATGCAGAAGATTAAAATTAATTATCTAAATTCTTAACTGTAATTATATAGAGATAATCTTAAAGCCTAGCATTAAATTTAAATTCAAGATGAACAGCATTTTTAACCGACTTCCAAATATGGAGTAGTTTCTCAATTCGGTGAGTTTTTTTTTTAATGTATATACACCGATTACTCCGAGCTTTCTGATCCGATTTCTGTGATTCTTCTTTAGTTCGATGCGGTATTCTTGCCATTTGGTCTCGTTGATTCAATTTGGCTCAGTAGATATTATTTTATGTGCATTTTTGCTTGTTTCAATTTCTGCGTAAACGAAGCCGTCGTCCAAGTTTAAATTGAAAAATAAATTTTTTTTTACAAAAAAATATAACCGACTTCCAAACAAAACACTGAAAAGTATAAAATAACCTTAACTTCGAATGTCGGTGTTAAAAAAAAACAAAGAAACAAAACCAAAAATACTGACTTCCGAAATTAAGGTTATTTTATACTTTGTATTTATTTATTTTACGCTTTATTTTACATACATCAAAAGTAAAATAAAAGGAAACTTAAACGTAAAACACATACAATGGGCGGTCTTATCGCATTCCGTGATCTCTTCCAGACAACCTGGGATGGAAAGTATTTGTCCGGACATGAAATGGGGCTGTCATTGGTGTAAAAGAAAAAAACAAACTAAATTAAAACAAACAATAAATTTTAATATAATAGATACATACATATATACATAAAACGCAAATAGATACATAAATACTCAGTAAACAGACAGCAAAAATAAATGACGACTATCGATACTCACAGCGACAGGTAATGTTCCTTTACAAGTCTTTTGAACGCAGGCAATGACTGAGCGCGTCTAACTAGTACTGGCAATGCATTCCACAGACGAGCAGCCTGTACAGTAAAGGATTTATCCAAGAAAGTTGCGGAATGCATTGGCATTTTGAGTCGCAAGTTATCTGATGACCTCAGAAATTTAGTGTGGGAATCACAGAGAAACTGGAAACGATTTTTAAGGTAAGGAGGGGTAAAAGGGGAAAAAAGGATATTATATAAAAGGGAAAGAATATGAGCATTCCGGCGAAGGCGTTTTGGCAACCACTTGAGTTTCACACGAAATTCGGAAACATGGTCATATTTGCGTAAACCGAATATGAACCGGATACAGAAATTTTGGTCAAGATAGCTGGCATCAGCATAATCAAGGATTGGCAGAAGAAGAGATTGTGCAAGCGCAATCTTAGTGGCAGTAGGAAGAAAATTACGCAGTCTCCTCAACGTTGCAGCAGATGAAAATAACTTGCGGCTAACTTCCTGCAGTTGGGCAGTCCAAGAAAAGTTTCTGTCAATAGATATCCCCAAATTTTTAAACTTTTTCGGAGTCAGGAATAACTAATCTATCGAAGATAACTTGGGAAAGAGTGGTCCAGTTGACCCTTGAAACCATTCTGGAACTGCCCACTATGATAACCTGCGTCTTCAAAGGGTTGACTGTGAGTCCGTACCGCTTGCTCCATTGGCATATGCGAGCCAAATCACTGTTGATAGTGACGATGGCCTCAGAGAGATTTCCAAGAGGAGTTTGCGAGTAAATTTGTAAATCGTCTGCATAAAGACGTCGTAGTGTTTTGTTTGGAAGTCGGTTGTATTTATTAGGGTTCCGTACCCAAAGGGTAACCAATGGAACCATTTAACTAAGCCTCCGGTGACCGTTCATCCTTCCGTCTGTCTGTCTGCAGACTAAATCTTAAGAACCGTACTAGACAGACAATTGAAATTTCCATAGAGTGCCTTTTTTTTGGTTTTTTGTTAAAAAACAGAGAAACAAAACCAAAAACACCAACTTCCGAAATGAAGGTTATTTTATACTTTATAGTGTTTTGTTGGGAAGTCGGTTACATTTTTTTGTAAATAGTTTTATTTCTCTATATCGAAGAACAACCTTAATACATTTATTTCTTAGCATTTTATTCAAGAAAAGTCTCAACTAATATTAAACGTAAGAAAATAATTTTCAACATCTCAAAAGAAGCCGACATTCACTTAAGAACTCTATCAAAAACTCCACACTACGAACTTGTGCCATTGCTGGCAACTAATAATATCATCGTTACTGAGGCAAATCGAATCGCTGCAAACGAAACTTTTCGCTTAAACTCCTTGTACGGTGTACACTAGGTCCAATCTTATTTACATGCATTACGCATGCAGATTAGTTGCCAACTTGCACAAGTCAAAGAAAAACTTGCAGAGCTCCCCTAAAGTAATTTTAAAGTTGACTTCGGACCAATTTTCTAATGAAGTGCTGTGGAGTTTTGTTCCGATGTTTATGTGGGGGTGCATTTTATATTGGGCTGGCAATAGCAATACTACTTAATATTGAAGAAGGTAGGAATTGGATAAGTTTCAAGGAATTGATTGCGTTTCCTACTACATATGTACGTTCAAGTTGGAAATGTTACATTTGCGGTTACGAAGTTTTGTTCTCGGACTCTCGCACGAAAGGTCCCTTACCATAAACCGAAAAATACATGCTTCTTGTATGGGAGCCCCATTTAATTTTTAATTTAATTGGACTTTTATTATTTGTTGTTATAGAAAGAGAAAGACGCTCTCTGTGGAAATTTCAACTACCTACCTACCTACTACGGTTCTTGAGATACATCCCGCTGACGGACAGACGAGACGGAAGGACGGATGAACGGACACCGGAGACTTAGTAATATTATTCCTTTGGGTACCTTTAGGGTGCGGAACCCTAAAAACGTGCACAAAAGTCTTGAACATACAACATCAGCTTAACAACAACAGTTCAGTCAGCTCAACAGTTCGCTAACGATTTTTATGTTCAATTTAGTTTAGATTATATTTGCCATCAACTGGGCAGATATTCAAACCTGAGCTACTACTAAGAACTAAGTTCAATTGAACGCCCAAAACCCGATGAATTTAAAACAACAAGCAATGATAAATTTTCGGTGACTCAAATTGGTCATTTTACGACCCCTGGAGTTTGGGAACGCCTAACTGGTACTTAGAAAAAAACTCTAATAGCCTGTCAAAAACTTTTCTAAAGGATGAAAACTGAAAGAGCCTTCTACTTCGCTTTCATATTAGTTGAAGTAAATACCGGGCTATTTTTTGGGGCACTTAACTCCCCTATTTATGAAATACTGGTTGACCCGCGCAACTTCGTCTGCGTCACGAGTCTCATTACTGCTCCGCTCCTATCGGTCCTAGCGTGATGATATACAGTCTATAGCCTTCCTCGATAAATGGACTATCTAACACTGAAAGATTTTTTCAAATCAGACTAGTAGTTCCTGAGATTAGCGCGTTCAAGTAAACAAACTCTTCAGCTTTATGTATTAGTATGGAAGTATGGATGTACTCGTACCTCGTCGTATTTCATTTTTAAATTTGTATGAATTAAAACCTTTACTTGTTTCTATGTAATTTCACATATACTGTGTTAGATTTTTTTTTCCTTACTAATATTACAAATGCGAAAGTAACTTTGTCTGTCTGTCTGTCGCGCTTTCGTGCCAAAACCATTGAACCGATTTAAATAAAATTGGGTATACAAATAGTCTAGAATCTGAGAAAGGAGGTAGGCTATTTTTTATCACTAAGGTATGTTCCCTAGGGACGCGGGCGAAGCTGATGGCAGAAGCTAGTTTTTAATATTTTCTAGGAATATGTCGTGAGTTTTGAGATTGAATGTACTCATAATGGTAGATGAAGACCAAATTGATAAGTGGGCTGTGTAAAAGATTACACGACCAGAAAGCATGTAGCTATTGAAAAAACGGCAAATATACATACGTGCTTGGGAAAACGAATCCATATTTTGACAAATATTAAGTAATTAAGATTAGGGCAGAAATACAATTTTAAAGGAGCTCGTGGCTAGATAATTACAGCCGCACGGGCCGATCTTCAAGGTTAAGCAACGCTTGCCAAGGTTGGTCTTTGGATGGGTGACCTTCATCTTCATCTTAACATACCGAGTTCCTCCGTGTCTCGGAAAGCACGTTAAGCCGTTGGTCCCGGCTATCATTTGTAGATCTTTAGCAGTCGTTACGGATAGTCAAAAGCCAGTAAGTCTGGCTCCAGTCTTGCCATGAAGTAGCGTGTTACCCAGTTAATGAGTTGTGGAGGTCTGGTAGACAGCCACTCTACGTAAAATACAGGTATTCAACTAAATCCAGCTTGACTGGGAGCCGACCCCAATGTAGTTGGGAAAAGGCTAGGCAGAAAAACAAAAAATACAATGCACTACGCAAAAATACCATGCACTACGTTTCGCACTTTACGTCCTATTTCTCTTAGCCCTGAAAATCCAGATGAACTAATCCATATTCCCAACACAACTCTTCAGCAAACTTCATGAATACAGTGTAAGAATACTGGTACTGCGTCCGTGCCCACCCCGCTGCGTGAAAGCGACAGTGAAAGCCGAAGGCCGGTCACGGGCGCTGACGGACGTTTCCATTAGACCCTTTGTTCAGGCGACGTTTATTGTCCAAACCTATCGTATTTTATTGCGATAGATTGGGATTTTTTCTCCCGCCATGTTTTGTGGGTACAAGCAAGAATATAGCTGTTACGGCCTTGTCAAACTCGATTTGTATGGACTATGTTTTTTGGTTATTTTTTGAAGCTACATGTAGGTAGAACCACGAAGGTTATCCATTACATAAAGACCAGGCAGAGTACAGTTGAATGTTTGCCCTTTGTTTGGTATGCGATCTCCCTTTAAGTATTTAATAAGTAGCATAAAACATTTATTAATTCCGAACTTGCAGCATAAAACATTTATTAATTCCGAACTTATTGTTCACTAGATAATACGCCTATTAATTTAAAATAATTTATGTAGGTCAATAAAGTAATTGCTAAATGTAAAATACTGGTACTGAACTGCATTGGTTTAGACTGGAAGCCGACCCCTACAAAGTTGGAAAAACACTAGGCAGATGATGCCATACTTAAATCTTTTTCCACTCATAAACAACTCCATTAAACAAGCAATTTAAATCATAAGTGCGCAATCACAAAGAAGTCTAATGAATCGACTCGTAGCAGAATATTTTCTACGACAGCGTAGCTGATTGCATGGCGTAGCTGTGTCGTAGCCCGCTACGTCGTAGCAATGGCGTAGCAAGCACATGCTAATAAATTCATTCTGTTATGGATTCCAATAAGTTGAGCTATTTGATATATGAGACATCATAACAAGCAATTTATCAAGCATTTCTTGAGTAAATTAACTTGAAGCAATACGCCTTTAAATAAGGAGTGTTTTTTGTTACTATTGATAGGCACGCGTTTGACCACTATCTCACCTTTTGGTAAGCGATGATGTGGTTTGTCTAGAAGTAACCTCTCACTCACTCACTCACTTACTTTCTGTCACTCTTGACATAAAGACTCCCAGGTTGTAGCTTTCAGGTTAATATTTTACTTACATTAAATATTTACTGTTAAAATGAGTTGAAATTGTCGCCCTCTTGTATTGGCAACCTTTTCTATGGCTCTATTTTATCTACTATTACCTAGATAATGGAGTGGTTGTAATAAATATTAATTTGTCTCTTTTGTCGAATAAGTTATTTTTACAATAACCTCTTTATAGATAAATGTATAGCACAAACATTACCGCTCATGGAATGCATGTCAAGTGATACTAACTTCAGGTGTCTCCTCGTTGCTTCATAAAATGTGATAACAGGGGTTCGCAAAAATATACCATGATCAGTTCTTTGATAACTACTTGTTTGGATTAAATTGAATTTGCAAAGTTTTGTTAAAAACAAACAAAGTTAAAAAAAAAAACTTTAACACGAATACTGGATGAAAAAGAAAAACATACGAATGGTCTAAAACGTACGAAAAAAGAAATTATTTCCGACAGATATCAAGACAGGTACAAAAAAGTGTCAAGGTAAAGCCGCGGTGCTGGCCATGCCTGTAAACCTGCCAGGAATACTTAAAAATTACAATGTTAAAAAAAAACTTCAAGGAGATGATTTCGATTGAGTAGGTACGCTTCCCTAGAAGTAACCTATTCTATTTTACCTTATTCCACTCCGTAGCTGTACAATGAACGTATTTCCAAAACGTTTTGTTCGTATGGGTGGGATGTCCACTATGTATCAGTGACGCATCGCAGTACGTCTTGTAGTCCGTTGATGAAATGGGCGACGTCGTATTTAATTGTTTTCTTTCAGACAGATAGATAGAAAACTAGCTTTTGTCTATGACTTCATACGCGCATATCCCGTTTTTACCGGTTCCCGTAGAAATATCGGAAAATCCTCTCTTAGTGCTCCCCTCCTCAAGGAACCTGCATGCCAAATTTTAGCTTTCTACAACCATAGTTTCGGCTGTGAGTTGTCTGTCAGGCACTCAATCAGTCAGTAGGTAACTGAAGAATTTTATATGTATTGATTGTGCATCAAAAATAGTTACACAACACTTAGTAGTTTGGTTAAGAATATTCCAAATAATTTAATAGTATTTGCAGATGAGCGGTTACCGGCTTCTCCCCGAAGTAGTTAAGAATTGAAGTCCGTAACGCGCTGCGTATCATGCATGCAGTATGTCCTGCAACTATTATGCAATAAAGCTGTATCGACGCGCAGACGTTCTCCGCTCGCCGGGCGCCGCCCGCCGGGCAGCTAAACTGTTTTGAAGTTTGCGTTTAGTTCGTCTTATGAACTTAGAGAGTAAGTTATGGTAAGGAAAATTATAGAAAGTCTATGACAATAATAAAGAGGAATTTCATTTGATTTTCCGTAAAACCATATGTTATTTCTCTTTAGTTGACATAGTCTTATGATTTCTATCGGCCTAATCTGAAAATGAAATATTTGGGGCCTTGACTGGTCTAATTAAGTTTATTTGATTATTTTTTATTTTCAAGAGGATACCCAAAAAGTATATACTCATTCGAATTCAGAATTGTAGGTATTACCGCAATTTTTAACAACAAACTACGTGTTACTATAAACTATGTAAACTATTATGACAAAGTTAAATTTAATGCTACCATATTTTAATGAACCTTTTAATTACACACGGTCACTTAAAAAACAACTTAAAACACACAATGTGCAGATCTAAATCGGGGTTTATATTAAATTCTAGTATAGTTTTCAATTCCAAGAGTTTTGGACAAAACCATGAACCCTTTGGAACAACGATATAATTCCCAATTTAACAACGTTACCATACTCCAAACTCCAACAAAATCTCAGTAGAAACTCAACAATAACAATCAATATACGTAAAGTAAAAATGACAATATTATTTCAGAGCCATCCGGTTGCCGTCCGGGCGCCGTCCGGCATCCGGCCGAGGCGCAGTTAATCTCATGAATATTCACCTCACCGCTGATCCCGGTAAACCGGACCGCGCGCCGGTCTAGTATAGTTTTCAATTCCGAGAGTTTTGGACAAAACCATGAACCCTTTGGAACAACGATATATTTCCCAATTTTACAACGTTACCATACTCCAAACTCCAACAAAATCTCAGTAGAAACGCAACAATAACAATCAATATACGTAAAGTAAAAATGACAATATTATTTCAGAGCCATCCGGTTTCCGTCCGGGCGCCGTCCGGCATCCGGCCGAGGCGCGGTTAATCTCATGAATATTCACCTCACCGCTGATCCCGGTAAACCGGACCGCGCGCCGGATCGTGTATAATAGACCTTAAGCGATGCGACCGAGAGATCTTGATACTTGAATTTAAGGCTGTTATAATTTATTTGGCTGGTGGTCTGTGCTATGAACTAGGTATATGAAGATGCATGAGGTTTTAATAGGCAATTAAGGGCTCCTATTGATGTAAAGAAACAAAAGAAATCATTAACTTTCAAATGTAGGTACAATACTAAACTTTATAGTAAGCAGCTTCATTTAGAATGGAGCGAAAATATCGTAAGGTAGGTTACATACATGTAAGAGCGCATTTGTATAATGCAATAGCGTTCTCACATTATTTCATGCTAATAAAGTCTTAATCAGAACATTAAGTACGGTTTTCAACTGCATTTAATGGGAAATACAGTTCTATTAATGTATTTTAAGCGACTTTATAACAGTCACAAATCATAACCACAAGCATCAAGATCGCACAAGCGCACTATATTTAAATATAACCGCTCCGCTAATGTATACGTGCTATGATGATAATTGATACGCGGCAAATTTTCAGCTGCCGAATATAAGCACGACGTAATATAACGCTGAAATACTTGATGACATTGTTTCATTAGCTCCCGCGGTTCACCGAGGTCGGTTTATAAATAATTTTGCGTAAACTAGCTAGCTTAGGGATCATGGTATTAAGTAATTATTTTGTGGAGCTGAAAATTAATAGAGATTGGTTAAATAAATCAATGTAGTACAATAGACTGCGGTTTAATTTCCCGAAGGGATTGATAGATGGTTTATTACTGTAAGTAATCGTAGATGCTAGATAGCTAGCTAGGGATTACACTAACTACCATCAAGAATCCGTCGGTTTCTTACGTTAATTGAAGTTAAAGTACAAATATAATATAATTTTAATTATTCAGATGAGATGTTTCTTCAACGTTTGATATGCTGTTTTTTCCATAACATAAGCTGTAATTTCATGGCAAAAGATAATTATGAAAGATTATATATCTAAATTCTGTTAAGTTCTGTTTTTGATTTTCTGCTTCCTTGTTTTTAATGCGAATAAGTTACAAAATGATAAAATGTAACTAGCTGACCCGCGCAACTTCAACTGCGTCACATTTTTCAATAACCATCATCAACATATCAGCCGCAAGACCTCCACTGCTAGACATAGGCCCCCGTAAAACTAGTTTTATAAATCCTACTAATCTAACTACAATATTACAAATGCGAAAGTTTAAATGGATGCATGTTTGTTACTCAATCCCGCCAGAACGGCTGAACGGATCTCCATGAAATTTGGCACAGAGGTAGATTATAGTCTAGAATAACACATAGGCTATATATATTCCGGGAGTATATTCCCTAGGGATCACGCGTGCGAAGCTATTGGCAGAATCTAGTTCTTGAACAAAAATAATTGTAATATTTTTAATCAACTCTCCACCAAAACTCAGATTATCCACATTTCAGTTCCCCAGTCCACCGTGAAAATTAAACTGATCTTTGACTTTATAGCTCGGTCCTTAACTCCAGCCATTACAAAAGGCATTCTCTAATTCGGCATCAACACTGACTTTACGACTATGGCGCCAATTCCACAATGTTTACTACGGCTATTGACATCACTTCTCCTGATTCCATTAACTATTGCGAGACCTCTTTTTATTGCTATAGCTATTGCTGTTGCTATTGCTATTATACATAAGTAATTGAGGAGTGAGCTTCTTTGATTGTGTTTCAGAATGTACATTCGTGTGAAGTTATAATAATGTGTATTGTAGGTTCGTTTGAATTTATAGGATCGTAGGTATTGCTCTTGGCTACTTACAAACAATTGCACGGGTCAGTCTTGAAGGTTAAGCAACGCTTGCTGAGGTCGATCTGTGGATGGATGACTATCTTATCATACCGAGATCCCTCTGTGCCTGGGGAAAGACGTTAAGCCTTTGGTCTCAGCTGTCATTTGATGATCTTTGGCAGACGTTACGGATTATCAGAAGCCAGAAAATCGGACACCGGTATTGCCAAAAAGTATTCGTTGTAGTGTCATCAGTTTCGGAGATAAAGGAACAGTTATTACTTCACTATCACCATATCAGCTGTAAGGTGTCTACTGCTGGACCTACTGAGAACTTTTCAGCCCCATCGAAGATCTGTTCTGCGAGTAATGTGCCCTACCTACTGTTATTACTTAGTAGTTTTTAATTAAAGCTAGCCCAAGGAAGAATTTCCGTACGGTTAAAGTTTACAGCTTCTTTACAGAGTTAGAGTATTTAGCGATGGCATATCGTTTTAAAAGAACCAAAGGCTATTACTTAAAGATAATAGTTCCCTGCCTTTATTAAGTATCGCATATTAATTAACTTTCACTAACTATATATGATTATGTTCTATTTTATATTTTATTTATTTGCTGTACACCTACCACAGTGTGTTTCGTTTTAACCCAAAGGTTGACTGGTAGAGAATGCCTTGTTGCATTAAGTCCGCCTATGTAACACTATTGTACATGAAGTTTAAATAAATAAATAAACATATATACCTTGTCTTTAGAAGTTAATCTAAAAATTATAACTATAGATAAAACAAAATATACTTATCGAAATACTATATTGCTATCATCCGATAACGTGCCTAGAAGACTGGCAGCATTGCTACGTTGAATGGCAATTAAAAAGCAGCATTTAAAATGTTAGTTCACTGCACTTTACGTCTGCCTTACCACTGCAAGAAACATTTAAGTAGATACTTAATCAAGACACAAAAACAAAAAAAAACTTCATCTTTTCACCTCCCAACGCAAAGTAAAACCTCCTATTCACCACTCAGTAAACAAACCGAGACGTTTTCTTCACAAATCCTCTATTTCCATAATAAGTTTAATGCCCTATTCACGTAATATTAGCGTGAATAGGCGTCCATTGATTTAGCAATTAACGCGTCCATTTGGTATTCATAAAGGATTGCTTTTGAAAGAATATAAAGCTTTGAAAGCGCTTAATGAATCATCTCGATACTAATTGGGGCCTATTGCTGGGGGTGTTGTGATGAGGGTGTGGGCTGCTGACTTGCTTGTAACTTAAGGCAAAGTTGAGTATGTTTGGGAGTATTAAGAGCCTTTTTAAGAGAACTGAGTTTGTTTTCAGTTTTATTCATTTTACTATTATTATAAATGTGAAAGTGTGGATAGATGGATGGATGGATGTTTACTACTAAGTCACGCCAGAGCCGCTGAACGGATCTGATTGAAATTTTGTATGCTGATGGATTATAATCTGGTATAGCACATAGACTATACTTTTTTATTCCGGGAGTATGTTCCCTTGGGATAGTTTCTGACATTCACGCAGTCGAAGTCACTACTGCAAGTTGACTCCACAAGAGAGAAGGAGAATATAAAGCTCTGAAAGCTATTGAAGGCGGTTGTTGTGATGAGGGTGTGGGCTGCTGATTTATGAAGACATATTTGAAGTAGTTTGGGAGTACCTTACTTATTATATATCTTTCTTGCAACCTGTTATTGGTAGAGCAACGTAAAGTAGCATTAGTTTTTCTATATAATTGTGTGAGCAACTTCGGTTGGTTAAATGGGGTGTCAAATAAACTCAAGAAGACAAAAACAAAATGCGGAGGCGTGGTTGGTACACCTGTTTTCTGTCTTATAAACACCAACCAAACAAAAAAAAAATGAAAAGGAAAACTCTCAACGTTATCTGTTACATCCTGATCCACCGTTTACCAGATAAACCCTAAGTATTGCCTGAATAAAGAGCCCCTTCCCACTAATCTCTTTATCAGAAGGGGATGCGAGGCGAGTCTTTAGCTCAGCCGTTTAAACGGTGTTTTTCCTAAAGATAAGGGTGGTTTTTGGAATAAAGCATTGAATTGATAGGGCTATATAAGTGGATGATGGTGTTGATGTGTTAAAGTGTTTCAGTGTTTGATGGGGTAAATCAGTCAGGGATATCTTTTAAGATAACAAATCACGCTGGAAAAACTTTCCTGTACAGTTTTTTTTTTTAATTTTGGGTTCTCGTACAGTTAGGTTTGTAAGTCTGAATTAAAAAATGGAATACTTTTTAAGGGTTCCGTAACCAAAGGGTAACCAACGGCGCCCTATTTCTAAACCTCCGCCGTCCGTCCGTACGTCCGTCTGTCTTTCAGCAGGCTGTATGTAACCTGAAAATAAATAGATTATTTTTATAAAAAAAGCTTTCGAAATTGTACACTTCCAAAACACGAATGAAACACGTAACTTTTAAAATACTGCGTAATGATTAACTCAAAAGTAATAAAAGTTCCGCCATTTTGAAGCGTTGTTTTACGATTCTGCCCTCATTCCGTGCGTAAAGTCAGTGCGCTTATAAAAATAAATCGACAGGTCTTTGAAGCCCGCCAAGTGTATCGCTGTACCAGACTACGTGACGGGAATGCTGAGGAACCGGTCGCTTGTAAATTACCTTCCAAATGGAGTATAGGCTGGACCCGTGGTGGGGCTCGAGTAAAATACCTTCTTTTAATAAGGCTTAAAAAAATAACCAGAGTTCAATTTTAAAACAATCTTTTGCCTGCGACTTTGTACGAATTTCGGAAAATCCTTTCTTAGTTCTCCCTTACATTCCTCAACAAACCAACATACCAAATTTCAGCTTTCTATAAACAGTAGTTTTGGCTTTGCGTTGTAGCACTCAGTCACTCAGTCACTCAGTGACGAAATAATTTTATTGTTGTTACCTGACATATCATCAGTTGCGACCTTGTCCTTGAGCTAGTCTACTACCCCTGGCACGCATTTTCAATCGAGTGCAAGACCATCTGTACAAATAATGCTGGTTTTGTTATCGTTGTTGTAAGTGTACAATTGATAACAAAAAAAATGGCAACTGGAAAAATCTCTATTCATGACGTTCCCCGCAAAATAATTTGTTAGTAAAAACAAGCTTGCCCATGTGTACAACGCCTCTGAAAAAATAATTCAAAACAGCAAAAAATTCCGAAAATAACACACCCATGTCTAACATCCAATAATCTCGGAGACACGCGACATCTAAGCTCTATAACCTAATTCTAAAAGCAAACAGACACACACACACACGCACTCACATACACAAACACGCTACATATAAATAATGCACGTACACTAGAGAGGCACCACGACATCAGTCACACGTCGACCCGACTCAGGCCTTAAATATCCGCACGCACGCTCATATCCGCAAATATTCGGACATACCCGCGACACACAGACTTTGGAATTAGGTTGCGGTTACGCCTCCATTCCGTGATTCGTCCTTCATTACAGCCCTTTTGGAACTACGCTAGATATTTTGAGTATGCGGAAGGTACATGTCTGTGTAGTGGTGTTGTTAGTTGATTTAATGGGATCGTTTGTCTATATTAATAACTATAGTAGCACGGGTCGATCTTAAAAGTTAAACAACGCTGTTCGAGGATAGGTGATCAGAGCATACCAAGATTCCTCTGTACCTCGGAAAGCACGCTAAGCCATTGGTTCGAACTATCTTTAGTATATCATTGACGGTGTGCGGATAGTCAGAAGCCAGAAAATCTGACACCAGTCTTGCTGAGAGGGTATCAAGAGGCAGTCACTCCATGAAAAAATAAAAATAGTGGAATTCAGCTAGATTTGGTGGCTGGAAGCCAATCTCAACATAGTTGGAAAATAGCTAGGCATATTAAATTATATTTTGGATGGTTGTGATGGAGAAATTAAATAGAGGCTTTACTCCCCACCAAAAAACCTAACCAGCACTGGTAGAAAACTGAACAGAGTGGAAAAGAGAATGAAAGCTTTTGTCCTTCTGCGGGGCTAGAGATGCTAGGCGTCAAAGTCAAAGTCAAAGTCAAAACGTTTATTCCAATTAGGCCATTAAACGGCACTTTTGAACGTCATTCACATTTCAAATATATAAAAATTCTGAAGTGACTCTACTGTCCATTCGGAAAGGTAGATTCTTATGGAGAAGAGTTGTCTCCGATCTTGACACGCCTATTTCGCCTTTCGTTTGAGACTGGAAAAGTGCCGAAGGCTTGGAAGCAAGCTAACGTGCAGCCCGTGCCCAAGAAGGGTAGTCGAGCTGACCCGTCGAATTATAGACCCATCTCGGTAACGTCCATACTCTGTAAGACTATGGAACGCGTACTGAATCATAAGCTTCTGGCGTACCTAGAAGCGAATGATATCCTTAGTGACTGACAATACGCGTTCCGCCGAAATCGGTCAACTGGGGATCTTCTAGTGTATACCATTCACATCTCGAGTGAAGCCATAGAGAAGCACGGGGAGGCACTGGCGGTCTTTCTTGACATCTCGAAGGCCTTCGACAGGGTCTGGCACGATAGCCTTATTAGTAAGCTTCCTTCCTTCGGTCTGCCCGCCGGTTTGTGTAAATGGATCGCAGATTTCCTGAGGGATCGGTCTATCCGAGTGGTCATAGATGGCTGCTCGTCTGGACTGCTGGATATTAATGCCGGGGTTCCTCAGGGGTCGGTGCTTTCGGCAACACTGTTCTTGCTGCATATTAATGATCTGCTTAAACCCGGTACCTTTGGGTATGCAGACGACAGCACTGTTGCTGAGAGATACGTGTCCGATGCACGAGCTGGTGGGTCGCATATCCGGTCTCTCCGGGAGGCTATGTTTGAGCGCTTGAATGTGTCCTTACAGGCTGTCTCTGAATGGGGTGATGCCAATCTGGTCAAGTTCATTCATTCATTCATTTATTTTATTCATTAACAATTTACATTGTGTTGAACATTACATATTAAAAATAGAAAATGACACATGCAGAAACAACTACATTGAGCAAATTAATACAATGTCCAATTATTAGCAGGTATGTCAAATTCAATGTCAAAAAATTCCGACAAAAGGAGCCAATTCCACCCAACTCCATCTTTCCGAGGTGCAACCGTGCCGATAACCGACTAACTTGAGCTTCTTGGGGTTCCATTAAAATCTACTCTCAATTTTGGCCCTTTCATAGAGGCAAAAGCTCAAGTGGCTGCAAGGAAGTTGGGGATCCTAGCAAAGGTGAGACGGTACTTCACGCCGGAACAGCTGCTCAAACTCTATCAAGCACAAGTTCGATCGTGTATGGAATACTGCTCTCATCTTTGGGACGGATCTGCCAGATACCAGCTTGATGCCCTTGAGTCAATTGAGAAACGAGCCAAGAGGATCATTGGCAATGAGAGGCTCTTTGCGACGAAGCTCCAAACTCTTGAGCATCGACGACGAGTTGCTGGCTTGTCGGTTTTCTACCGGTTGCATTTTGGGGAATGTGCGACGAAATTGCATAATTTAATTCCGCCAAGCCCGTTCCATCATCGGACCACAAGACGAACGGCGATGCGCCACCGGTACATGGTGGACATCCCACCCACACGCACAAAACGTTTTGGGAACACATTCATAATGCGTACAGCTAAGGAGTGAAATTCCCTGCCGGAGTCTGTGTTTCCCGATAGCTACAACCTGGGAGTCTTTAAGTCAAGAGTGAATAGGTTACTTCTAGGCCAGCGTGCTCCATCTTCGACCACATCATCGCTTACCATCAGGTGAGATGGTGGTCAAGCGCGTGCCTATCAATAGTAAAAAAAAAAAAGAATGGACAAGAAACTCCACAGTTACTCTTTTCAAATAAATCTTTAACAATATTTGGTAAGTATACAATTTTTTTTTAATATGTGAGGACCATGCACCTAACGTATGCAGAGGTAGACTTATCAATTTTCTAAATAAATAGGTACATTATACTCACACATTTACAAATATTGGAATCACCAATTAACAATGTGTGAGTTAACAGAAAAATACAGACACAAAAAGAAACAGAACATCTATAAAGCAACCAGTTTGATTTTGTCCACAACATTGACTGTCCTATGGAGCAGGACCAGCATGCTTCCAGGCATTCTTATCCTGAATGTAATCTTCTAATTTGTAATAAGCTTGTTTACAAAGTGTGCTTTTGATATACGCTTTTAATTGTCTTTCATTTAGTTCTAATATGTCACAAGGTATTTTATTGTAACATTTAATACACAGTACCCCATGAAAGATGTGTGTACTTTAGGTAATCTATAAAATGGTTGATCTAATTTATCTTTATTTCTAGTATTAACATTATGTCTATCACTAGTTTTACTAAAATGATGGCGATTTTTCCGTACATACATTATATTTTCATAAATGAATTGGCAAAAGACTGTCATAATATTAATCTTTTTAAAAAGTTCCCTTAGATAATCGCGGCGACGCAGATTATAAAGGGCTCTGACAGCTCTCTTTTGTAAAATAAATATGGATTCAATATCAACAGCCCGAACCCACAACAAAATTCCGTATGACATAATGCTGTGAAAGTAGCTAAAATAGACCAAACGTGCGGTTTCTACGTCTGTTAACTGTCTTATTTTCCTAACAGCATAAGCAGCTGAGCTTAGCCGCCCCGCTAGAGATGTAATATGAGGTCCCCATTGCAACTTCTCGTCCACCGTGATTCACGTACTTTTAACATTAGGCAAAGTAAATCTAATACATTTGGTTTTTTTTTCATTTAATACCAAGTTGTTTGCCGTAATCCAATTCGTCCAGATAAAACCGGACATAGGCTTTTTTAATGTATTTCCGGCCAAATAAGACGGCGTCACGCCTGTCCAGCTTTTTACATGATATCGTTTTTTGTAATTTCATTAGTAGTAAAATCTTCTGCTACCATGCAACCAACCCACCAAACATAAACACACAATTCATAAAAGTGTTTATAATTATGTCCGGCCTTCTTACTCAAAAGTTTGGCTACACTGGCTGGTTTAGTCGGCCTTCCGATTTTAGGAGTTGGCAACCCTGTGTGAGGCAATTATGTATGCTAGTTATTTAAATTAGAAAGAATGGCAGAAGAAGGAAGCATAATATGAAGAAGTTTGATTTAAATTAAAAAGTTTGCAGGATGGAACTCCTTAAGAGTTTTGGAGCCAGGTAGGTAGTAAATGTAACCACCAGAATTGATTCACTTTTCGAATTATTGTTTACCTAAGTAAATAACTGTCTAGCTTCAAACACACTTCTAAGATCTGAAGTCCACCACTTTTAAACAATCCGCCGAACGTTTCCCGGCGCCGTCATTAATCTAGTGGAATTGGACTGTCTCAAACACAATTGCCTTTTAAAGTCAAAGAATTGAATTTCCAAATAAAAAGTCCTTGTTTATGTAGTAAAATTTGCAGTGATCCTACTTACATATTTTTACCTTTTGTGGAATGTAGTTAACTACTTAGCCAAAGAGATGAGTTTTTAGAGCAGCTCGTAATTGACTTTTAGAGAGTCATTTAATGGGTTGTGGAGTTCTGGTAGGCAGCCGCTCCAAGTAAAATACTGATGACAGCTGAATTCGGTTTACCTGGAAGCAGACTCTAATATAGTTGGGGAAAGGCTAGGCAGACAACCCGAAAGACGAACACTTAAACCTTACCGCATCACTTGAGCAATTGATAGAAAGTCAGCTCTCCTATGTTCAAAAATCTTCGTGACCTGTACCAATCCTAATGGAATATTACCATCTACTTCCCTTCTGTTGGCACAAGCCCAAACCATCCTGAAGAGATTAGCCAGACAGTATGTAATTCAATAGTGAGACTAGGCAAGTAGTGTTCTCTAAATGCCCTTTGCCCTCCATGGCCGCGGTAGCTTTTTAGATTAATGTCGCAACCATGGAACCAGCAAACTACTGCTATCAATGAGGGGCCGCCTACACTCGTCGCAGTATCGTCTCGTCGTGTTCGACAAAGTTATTACGCGCGTAATTCGCCGAAACACCCACTAATGGCAGTAATAACTGCGCGTATCCAATAAGTGCCGGCCGAACGTCGGGACCAATAGGGTGTGGCACCAGGTACACGCGGAAGCAATTTTATCAGCGTACATACTCTGCAACGCTGCTAAAACTGCAAGCCTGCTTTTAAGACAGGGTAAAAGATCAGTACTGACGAGACGAGGGTGTGGGGAGGGTGAAGGGGGTAGCCCTTAACCCTCCCCACACCCTCCTCCCGTCAGTTGTTTATAAATCCCATAAACGAACTATGTATCATCCCATCCACATAGGAGCGAGTTTATTGTTAATTATTATATTTTTATTTATATGCTAAATTTCATACTACGGGTTTTTTTTAGAAATGCTAGCTGGGAAAACAAAGTAACACTGTTCGACTTGAGTATCGGGCCCACAATCTCAAGCTTAACAGACCAACGGTGCTGTCCTTGCTATTAGCTAGCTACAATAAATCAATAAGAAGTAAAACCACAAAAACAGTGCAATTAAACATGAACGCGAACGAATTATTCAGAGGCTCTATAGACAAATGATATCAGCGGTAGCGTGGCGAAGGCGATTGTCAAAACATCAAAAAGGTTTGGGATTGACAAACACCTTCGTTATGTCATTTAATCAATCATTTACATTTTGGCATTTCGACAATCTCGTTCGCTAATAGATTGACACTTTGTCTAGCTTCTTAAGACGTTGCGAAAGCAGACAATGTCAATCCTTGAAACCAACGCGACCCTCACAGGCGCGACTGGATGTCATGCCAAGGCTAGCTAAATATAATAAAAGCACTTTGTATATCTGTGTAGAAATATTGAATAAGATACCAAGCAACATAATAATTCTAAATAACAGATTATTTAAAACTAAATTATATGGTTGGCGGTCTACTAATAGTTTTTATAGTGTTAAAGAAAAAATGACTAAATTGTATGTACGAGAAATTTGAACGCTTATAATGTTAAATTAAAAACATGTAAGCACTGTATTTAATTTTGTAACATCATACCATGTTTTCATGCAAATAAATGTTATTCTAATCTATTCATTATTGTTCTGCACATCAGAGCGAGGTAATCAGAGTGAGCAAAAGATTCTAAATTGCACAATCGCTCGCATCTCTTGCCTTGTCCCCCACACATACAAGCTACACTAAATCATCGAAGACTTAGTGGATCTCCCACTAATTGTTAGGAGCGACGCGGACATATTGAGTGCGCCATAATAACTGCTGTTTATTGGATTACTGCCCAATATTGCTGCCTTGTTGCCTTGTTCCTACTCTGCGGCCATCGCGACATAAATGATGACCAGGGCCTGTTGAAAGGGTCGTGTTGAATGAAATATAACAACTTTATCGAATTACTGTGCAATATTTAACTACGTTAGACTGGTTAATAGGAAGTGACAGGACTGTCTTTGAAGTGAATGTTTGTCGTGTGCTCAGTGAGGCGTATCGTTGCAGTCATAACAGCAGGAATAATAATAATAAAATGTTAATTAGGACAGACATGTTCATGCATAATGATGAAAAATAACATTGTGTTCACTCAAAACATATTATTGTCCATCGTACTATTTGTGTACTTTGGTAAAAAAATTAATTCGAAAACTTAAGAAAAGTATCTCACATATTACTTAAATGTACCAAGTAGGGTTACTGGAGTTACCCTCAGACACTGATGTTTTCATCAATTTCATAATTGTCATGATTGTTTGAAGAGCAAACGTTAGGGTTCAGCCTTGTTCTACAAGATTTAGGAAATACAACGAAATTCATGAAAAAGAATCTATTCTTATTTTAATTTATCTTTATTTCAGACATAAATCCATATGTTACAAACACAGCGTTATTATAGTTGTTAGTTACTGTTGTACACACAAAAATAAAAATAAATCGGTGTTAGTTACCAAAATAAGTACACAAAAATTAAATTCCATTTCCTACTTAGAAGTAGGAAATATTACTACCTATTATATTATTACTATGTATTTTGCACGCTAACGTTCTGAGGACAATTTTGGTGCTACCACGGACCTTGCTCATCATTGATGCAGTTCTTTTTTTAACGATGGAGAGAAATCACTGCTATACCTGGTTTTTTTCCACACTGCCCTCAAAGTGACATTGTACTGAACGTATATGTTATGAAAATGATACTATTGGACTAACTATGACATCGCGAGAATAAAAAACATCTGCCCCATACATTTCATGGTGAAGATGGCGGGACGAGCTCGACTCCTACCGAAAGGACTGGCTCGACATTTTAAATGACCGATTTGTATGGAAAAGGGAGAGGGAGTCTTTTGGCCAGCAGTGTGACCAGATAGGCTAGATACTATTATATTACTACTGCTACTTTTATGTTTGCATAACTCGACAAAATGCATTGAACAGCGCATCTTTTATAACCAAACTTAATTCAAATATTGATCAGAAAGTCTTCCATTTTTTATGAAAAGAAAAAAGAAAGAAAGGAAAAAAAGAAGACAGAAAAAAGATAAAAGAAAGAAAAGGAAAAAAAAGAAAGAAACATGATTCTATTTAGTCCATCAGTTAGATTAACTGCTGATATTATGATGACAATGAAAAAAGAAGAAATACGTCTCCCATATTCTGACGAAATAATTATATTTTTTATTCATCTACTCTAGTGCTAAGAGATTTAACTATTCCCAGATCCCTTTCAGTCCCGTTCAGCCTGCTCCAGGATTTGCACTATTTGATACTTGAAGGTCACGTGTGTCTACCATATCAGTACATTTTCACTGATCAGATTACTATCAGATATTGTTCCTGTGTCCTCCTTACTGTCTATTCTGACTTAATAAGAAGGGACAGGTTCTATTCCATCGAAGTAAATCTTATTTTCCTTGAGTAGGAGTCTCTACTGTATTGTTGTGTACGTTTTCTCTATTGAGTCGTATTTTTTTTTTGTTCAGGTGCCATATTATCAATACTGAGTTTATTAATTGTATTTTTTTTTTCGCATTCATCTTTTTTTTTTATTTTAAGACAATAGGCGAAAAATCTAAAAGTAGAGTCAGCGTACGAATTTAAAATTAATATACTTGCAGAACTTGTGATCTTCATAGAACAAAATTAACGAACAGATGATGCATAAATGAAAATTTAGTGCAGCCGTTTCTTTCAGCGCACTAAAGAAATTCACGAAAAGAACTTTTTCAACAAAACGTCGTAAGCGAGAACAAAAATAAATGAAAAACAAGTGAGTAAGACAAACTGTACAATATTAAACACCCTTATCACAATGACACAGTGATTCATTCGCTTCGCACCGTTCTAAATTACCGTTGTCTGAACCAGTGTTTGAAATAGGCCACTAGGATTTAAGTAATGGCATAGTACACAAACGCAATCAAAATCTATCCCAGCTGTACTAGAAGTCAATATTCGCTTTCACCCCCACTTGACTTCTACTAGCTCAAGATTACAACCAGTTAAGGCTGCTTCTCCAGTGAAGCTAAAAGCGATCCTTCAAAATTGACATCTTCGCTCCGTTTAGCAGACATAGCTACGGCAAAGTTGTTGTTTGTACAATAAAATAATATACTAGCGGTCGCGACGTATGTTTTTCTTCTACTACACCCTTACGATGCACCTTTACAGTTTGCAAGAATATTACACTGCTCTTTTGCTCTATTCCTAGGTTGCCGTTCTATATACTCGTATGTAGAGAGGAACGGAGAAGTGTAGTCAAAAAAATATACCAAAATTATTCCTCGGGTTAGTTTTAGTCAAAATAATAATAATAATAATAATTCTTTATTTTCGGACAACAATGATCCAGTGTCTTAGTAAACAATATTATAACCTATTACTAGTGTTAGTAGCCAAAATAAAATAGACAAGAAAACAGAATAGAATAAAATATAGTAATGTGAAAAGGACATCCCTAAACTAAGGTTGAGTGATTGTCCTTCTCATAAAACTTTTAATAATCGGAGAGTCGATACTCTCCGCCACAGTTTTTAGTATGCTGTTGTCACTCGCCCGCAACTTTGAAAATAGCGACGCTGTTTTTTTGCGAATGACGGCGTGGAAGCCGTCGGTTCGGTTTTGCGCAAACATATCAGAAGCGCTGCACCATCGTGGCAGTCCCAACAGCATCCTAAAAATGTTATTATATTGCACGCGTAGGTCATCCAGCGATCTTTTGGTATAAAAGAAGTCAGGATATCCATGAGGAATTTCCACGCTCAATGTCTTTCGGCTGACATAATGATGATGAGCCTGAGACAGAGACAAACTCTGTAAAACTTCGCTCTGCTCCGCTTACGTTTTAATCTATGAGCAGCCTTACGCTGTCCCTAAGGCGATGTTATTTATTGGATTAATACGAGATTGTTACTATATTGTGTGCTGCCCAAGATTTGTATTGACACTCAGTAATATTGACAAGTTATGGTCTCGAGAGCTTAGCAAGTTGTCTTAGTTAGAAATTGTTGCATGGACGAGGAGATTTAAGTATTAATTGCATTAGTTTAGTAATTACTTGACAGAATTTGTGATTCATTGTCTCAAAATAATCTTCATCAAAATACAATGGCATATTGTTGCAGACTCTATAATTCCCTGAAATTCATTTCAAATTTACAAAATTCGTGAGGCTTTCTGTTGAAATGATGGAAGCCTTACACAATAGACCAGATTTTGAAACTTACCTGGGCCATCATATTTTTAAGTACAAGCCCTACCGCTGCTACTCACGAAAACCAGAAGCAACTGTGGTACGAGTATCAGAAAAACGCCATGGATGTCATGGATGTGTATCCCAGACATAATATAACAGTTTCCATAAAAGCAACAAAATAAATCATTGGACGAGTAAGAAAAACATAGTTTACAACCGGCAATTATTAGCATGATTTTATTACGCACATTTATTTTATGTACGTACTTTAACTATTTTTTTTACAATTTAAAGGCATACGTTTGACTACTATCTTACCTGTTGGTAAGCGATGATGCGGTCGAAGATGGACCACGTTTACCAAGAAGTAAACTATTCACTCTTGACTTAAAGACTCCCAGGTTGTAGCTATCAGGAAACACAGACTCTGGCAGAGAATTCTACTTAGCTGCGCGCACTATGAATGTGTTGCTAAATCGTTTTGTGCGTGTGGGTTGTCCAACATGTACCGGCGGCACATCGCCGTTTGTCCTGTGGTTCGATGACGAAATCACATTCAAATCAGAGATTTATTTTAAGATTCCCAGTGGTATCAAGGTCAGAGACGATACAAATAATATGGAACCATTGAGCCAGGGCTGACTGTGTCACGCTGCGGCCACGCGATCCATACATTTGTCACGCCTAATGCGCTCTGCACCTCTCGTAGGGTTGTCGGACGTACAGAGGAAGGTTTCTAGTACATTTTTATTTGATATTACAATGTCAGTACATTGTAAAAATGAAAAAAATTCATCATTGGAGATTTTCGAGAATTTTTAAGAGTGTATTCAAAATCACAATGAAAAACCGTTATTTAAGAGCAAACTTTTGCCAGTTTATTGACGTGTGAAACCTTTTGAAATCTTTTTTTATGATTCAGTGGTATATTATTATATTTTTTGAGACCATGGTCATACATATCATAACGACTATATTCTCGGATGTACTAAAAGTATAAACTTTTCTGAATAATAACTATTCTCCAAGGTCTCATAAGTACCTATCCATTTTCCCTAACAAAGCTTTCCCTAAAAAAAACCGTCTTTCTCCAATCAGGTAAAGAATCTACCTATAGAGTACACTACGAATAGGAGCAAGTAGTGGCACCCCTAACTACGTACAAATCGTCGGTCCGATACGATCGGAGCGGATACAATTAATTACGCGAACAATAGACGCCGCCGTGAAAACTACTGATGACGATCGCGTGAACAGTCCCTTGTATGCGGGTGTCGGCGAGTAACGTGCTGTTATGTACTGTTTCACGCTTTTATGTAATTTGAGGGGGGAAGTTGACGCAGAGATTTTGGGGCCTAGTTTTTAGGGTGTCGTATTCAACAAGGAACTCTTATAGTTTCGCTATGTCCGACTGTCTGTCTATCTGTCCGCAGTTTAGCTCAGAGGCGCTTGGCATTGGAAAGCTGTAATTTGGTATGGGTGTACATATTATTCCCCAAAAGGTTAAGGCTAATAAAATTGCAGCATTAGTGGCACTTGGGGCACTCCAAGCTAATCAAATGGAGTTGTTTACCTGTAACACAGAGTATACGAAAACGAATTCCAAAAGAAAATCGCCTTTAAGACCCTAAATAACAGAAGTTCTTTCACCATTGTATATGCATGACAAAGACCAATACATATACCTATCACTCATCCACGCTAACTCACTATACACCTACATTCCTCGAACTCGAAGAATACCATCGGCGTTTACGAAGTGCTCAATAAACAGACCATTCCGGAGTATTCCCAGTTATTGTGCTGCCTTTTATCAAGAGATACGGCCGTGTACGGAGCTCGCAAGGGAAATAAAATAAAGAAATACGCGTGCATGCGACAGTACGGGCCCCGACATAAATATTACAGTCGATACGACTTTTATGAGACTTAAGCTTATGAAAATATATGTTCGGAGATGTATTGTGATTCGTGTTTTTCAGTTCTTGGTACTTATTAATCTGAAGGTTTTTGTTTGGGTTTTCTCTGCAGGTATAATTACGGCGGTCGAGTTATTTACTTGTTGCTTGCTATTAGTGTTTTTAATTTATGCCTTTCGTTTAAAATTAACAGCTCAATTCGGTTTTATAAATTAATGGAATTTATAAATATTTTCTGTTTCCGAGTAAGTACAGTCGAAAGAAAAATAAAATGCAAATACTAGTTTCCTGCCGCTAAAGAAAACAATTTTGCATATTTTACTGCCCAATAAAAAATGAATTTTCCCCCATCAAACAAGGCCCAAACCCATAAAACCATGAAATCAGTGTTATAAAAGTGAAACAATCAATAAAAGTATAAAATTAAATATATTGCCCACGACTGTCACTTTCGAGCGCCGTTATCCAAATGACCGAAAACTTTTTTTTTTTTTTTTTTTTTTTTTTTTTTTGTCGATGGCCACTCGCAGTTTTCAACCCTAGAGGGTTGTCAACTACTAAACCGGACTTGCCTGTGTGGGCCTCTAGAATTTAAGGCCCCCAGCCGAGGCTACAAATATTATATTTATTAGAACTCCGCTCGCTGAGGGCACCCCCTGTGGGGTACGGACCTCGGCTCAGCGGCGTCGTTTTGGGGGGGGCAGCAAGAGACTGGCTGGGTCATGTCATTATTTTGGGAGATATTTGTCACTACTGGCTCAGCTTCGCGGGCTGGCTCGTTTGGCAAAAGACGGGGGGGAGCGTTACTGGGACGTCGCGACGGACCTCGGCGGCGAGGTCGGAATACGGATCGCGGTCTGTATTTGTGTTTCTTGAGAGTGCTGGTTTCCCTACAGCTTTCTTGAAGGACGGTGATTGGGTCGTCAGGGTCGACGAGGGTATGCCGAGGACGGCGAATCTTACTAATCTTGGAGGGAGCGTATCGGGTAGCCGATACGATTAAGGGATTCTGGTGCTTTTCTGCAGATTCGATGAAGTGCTTAGTAAGACGCTTCATGAATTGCTTGATAGTTGGGACTTTGAGGTCGACATGTAGTCGGTCATTCCTAACGAACCACGGAGCGCCCGTGGCCTTTCGGAGAAAACGATTTTGGATGGTCTGCATCCTATGGATATGTCGATCCTTTGTGTGTGCGAAGACGGCACACGCATAGGTCATTATCGGACGTATGCACGTGGTATAGATGCGCAGTTTGCATTTAAGGGATAGCTTGCTGCGTGCATTCAGCATGGGATGAAGCCTACCGAGAGCGAAAGCGGCACGCGAACGTACCGCTTTTATGTGCTCGCCAAAGGTGAGGTTTTGGTCAAGGATCACTCCTAGATATTTGGCTTGCTTTTCCCAAGGGATCGGCTTGTCAAACATGGTGATCGGACTAAGGGGGGATGACCGAAAACATTGAAACATGAGCTTAAGTATGTATGAAAAAGACGAAATGATCCCCCACTCTTTTTTGCCTGTTTATTGGTTAAACAGGATTCGGTTTGAGTACACACATAAATGTTTAGTGCTTGTGTGTGTGACAATTTACGTTTACAATAGTCGTATTATGTCCGATAACTGGCAATACTCATAAAAGGTAATTGGTATTTTTGCTTCCCGATTTCAACTTCGTCATGCCATAAAAATCTTTTGCTGTGAATTCGCTATAGTTATAAATATACCCTAGACTTCCCTGAATGACTGAATATCCAAATAACTGCAAGCTGTACATATAAAACGAGTAAATATTGGCATAAATGTCGAGCATTCCGCCTGGTTTAATATGTTGTTACCTGCATGAAATATTACACTGATGATATTGCAATAATGTTTAATTTCCTGAAAATACAAAGGGAATATAGACGTTGTTACAAATTATATGGTTATAAAAGTTACAGACAAGTCCTCCGTATTTATTTAAACCTTCATGTCATCGTTTCGCAAGTTATCATTGATTTTGTAGAAACAAGCAAGCCGAGCATTAACCAGTCAAGAGCTACGAGTATAAAGCTAAGGTATTTCAAGCTTCTACTCGTAATGTTATATTTGGCAGTCATTATTCTTGTAAAATGGGAATATTCCTTCCATGTACCATGGTTTTCGATATACAAAGAAAACACTTTGATCATCATAGGCGTAAAGTGAAAAATTTTGGGTTGTGGGATTAGTTTGAAAGAGTCACCGCGGCCCTGCAACGCAAAGGGCAGAAGGTACACGGATGGGTTTTAGTCAGTAAGAGTCTGACACTAATTTCAGGGATTTTTACATAGGTAAGCATAGTAACACTACAAGAACACACTAAAACCAAATAAAACTCCAAAGATAGCTTCCCAAGATTCCTCGTAATATAAGTCTTTGTTACAGCGCCTATTGAATATTTCACAGCGGCCCGGCGCCCGGCGCCCGGCGGCGCGAGCTATCAAAATAAAAAAGAGAAGAGTGTCCCGCGGGTGAGCAATTTGCCTACTTAGCTACACATAAGGAAAGAAAACGTTACACTGTGTTAAATAATGTAAGGAGCGATTCCTTTGGAACGGAAAGCCGTTTCGAAGTTTCTTTGTAATCCTGGTCTTACGTTTATTAGATTTGAGTGGGTTTGTAATGTTCTTATGGCTTTTACATATAATATGTATCTTGTAAAAGTATCATCAATAAATAGTAGAATCATCCCGACAGCTGAAAGAAGTCCACTGCTGGACATAGGCCTTCCCCAAAGGGGGTGTTTGAAGATAGTATATTCGACAACAATTAAAGTAATATTACGTATAATAAACGGTGCTATTTTAGTCGTCTGACAAAGGCTGCCCGCTTAAGGCTTGTATTCATGCCAATGTACATATCATCATCTGTCTAGCCTTTTTCTCAACTATATTGGGGTCAGCTTCCAGTCTAACCGGATTCAGCTGAATACCAGTGTTTTACGTGGAACGGCTGCCTACCAGACCTCTACACCCCATTAACAGGGTAACACGCTGCTTCATGGTAAGACTGGAGTCAGATTTACTAGCTTCTGACAATCCGTAACGACTGCCAAAGTTCTACAAATGACAGCCGAGACCAACGGCTTAACGTGCTTTCCGAAGCACGGAGGAAACTCGGTGTGTTAAGATGATCACCCATCCACAGACCAACCTTGGCAAGCGTTGCTTAACCTTAAAGATCGACCCCGTGCGGCTGTTATTATTTATCAATGACCTTGTACATATAAACGGAGCTAACTACCTCTCTAGGCACCACTCCGCTACCCACATTTTTATTTTTTACGGTAAATATAATACATCTACCTAGCCTTTTCCCAACTATATTGGGGTCGGCTTCCAGTCAAACCGGATTCAGCTGAATACCAGTGTTTTACGTGGAGCGGCTGCCTACCAGACCTCCACAACCCATTAACTGGGTAACACGGTACTTCATGGCAAGACTGGAGTCAGATTTACTGGCTTCTGACAATCTGTAACGACTGCCAAAGATCTACAAATGACAGCCGTGACCAACGGCTTAACGTGCACGGTAAATATAATACATATTTTTAAAAAGTAAGAAAACCAAATCATTTTCCTTTATGATTGCAAAACCATAAATATTTTTTTTACTCTTTCGATTAAAAATGAAGGAGTAAAATGCTGTTTTTTTTTCTTTCTTAGTATGTGATACCGATAGACAAATTCTGGCTATACCAAATTACGAATCATAGCATGTAGATTGCTAACTATTTATTTCAGATGTAATTTCACGGGTACGTATCAAAATCCCGAAAGTTCATAATACTTATGATTGAAATACCGACGTCCAAAACACCGAAATTCAAAATACCGAAAGTTTTAAATGCCGATAGTCGTTATATCGAAACACAAAATACCGATGTTCAAATGCCCGAAAGGACGAAATCCCGCATGGACGAAATACCGATGGATGAAATCCTGAATCAGAGTATCGAATGTCCTAGGTTAGGTTAGGTTAGAACAGTGTAAATTAACGCGCGAAGGCGAGCGAGCGAAGCGAGCGTGCCTCGGCAGCGGCCGCCGAGCGTCACATTCCCTCTATTGTTACAAGTTATTATTGTTATAATACGGTGGCAATTTCGGGATTTTGTTCTTCAGGATTTTAAACTTTCTGGCAAATGAACTTTCGGGATTTTAAACTTTCGACCAAACAACAAATTCGGCGTTTCAACTATCGGGATTTCGTCCATCGGTATTTTAAAATTTGGTCTTTTTAAATTCGGGATTTTGATACGTGCCCAATTTCTCTGTTAGTGCTGACGAAAAGCTGCTTCATCTGCTTGCTATTTCAAGCTTTTTTCGAGAGAACCGCCTAAATGTGTTTAAAACCCGATGAAAACTACCTCCAGAAGCGATTTTTTTTAAATAATTCGTTATTTTAAAGGTAAGTACAATAAAAATAAAATAATGCGTTCGAATTATAAAACGCCCTATCAATAATGTTTACGTAACAAAACAATGTCGCCGTTCCTTTCCACGCCGTCCTGGGAGCGCAGGGCTCGGGCCGCGCTCACTCCTGGATGTTTCAAACTACGTCATGCGTCATGATGATGAATATTGTTTTAATTTTTTTAATAATCCTTATATTCATAAATATATATTTTTTTTTTTCATGATAGTGTAATAGGTACTAATTGGGTAGATAAGTGGGCTGCCGATGTACGACGATTGAAATAGTGGTTCCTGTAGAATAGGCCACGGAGGCGACACCGCGTGAACAAGATAGTCAGCCAATCCGCCTGCTTTTTTTTTTACTAAAGATAGGCACGCGTTTGACCACTATCTCACCTGATGCTTGCCCTTCCATAACTAGTATTTTGGGGTCAGGTTCCAGTCGAACCAGGTGCAGATTACCGGCAGGGCGATTCTGTAAACGTCTCACCCTGACAGCTTAGGTGAAGTAAACTGTCAATAGGTACATGAAAAAAAAATCTTTTTTACAAAAAAATACAACCGACTTCCAAAAACAAAACACTACAAAGGATTAAAAAAAAAAACTTTGATTTCGGGAGTCGGTGTCAAAGAACAAAAAAAAACAGCCAAAAACACCGACTTCCGAAATTAAAGTTGAAGTCGGTTTTATTTAAAAAAGTTTATATTTTTCACTTTTTAGTGGTTCACAGTCATGTGCTCACCCCTTCACAGCGTACCGGGGTGTGATGTTATTTTATGACCTGGTGTAAAAAAATAGACAGGCATAAGATTTCAGCAATCCCGGTCCATTTGCTAGCATTTATTGAAGAGTTCCGTTGCCCATCTCCGAAGTCCTTCATCAAATTTTCACCAAATTGGGATGAGATCACTCCGAGAAAGTACTTTTCCGAAAACTACCCAAATGGCTTAAATTGTGCCTTTAAAATTTGAAGAGTTCCCTCTTTTTCTCCAGGATCCCATCATCAGTTCTTGAGTATACCCTTTCCTTTCTTTGATAACTTGAAGAAGCTATCGGGGAACATACATAAAAAATAGTTCCGGCGAGTTGAGAAGTCATTTTTGAAGTCGGTTAAAAAGATGAAAGGACAGTTCACTTCATGCTTTCTCCACCAAGTTTACCCGGTGATATGTAAATTGACTAGAACGGCAGTATTAGGGTTCCGCACGAAAATGGTAAAAGAGGAACCCTTATGGTGAGACTAAGTCTGTCTGTCTGTCACAGCTGGATATCTGAAGAGCTACTAATGCTATGAACTTGAAACTTGTTTCATATGAAGCGACCGCATCTGTCAGCATATCACCGTATGAACTTTGGATAGAGTGAGCATGAAATGATTCACTACTACTACTTCATCTAAGTCTACACGGACTTACAAAATCACACTGCAGACTCCTTTGCAATACTGATGATAGATTATCTGGCTTCTGACGATCCGTCAGGACTCTCAGAGATGTAAATATGACAGCCGGGACAACGGCTTAACGTACAGGAAAAAGATGTGACAAAATTTTAACATCAATGTTGTGTTTGATTTTGCAAGTAAGAATACATTACCCTCTATTCACTCTACATTCTCCTCTGAAATATTTTCTGAATATCCAATACTATGAAATAACAAGATTTCCCTACCAACACCGAAAATTCGTTTACATTATTATATGTGTGCTTCCCGAATACACGCTTTCAACTACGTCGTACGAATACATAACATATTCATGTTTAACTGAATCCATATTCCATTCGATATTTCCGGTCGCCAATAGTTTAAAATAGTGAAAACTATTTAGTCCCCTAAAAGCGTTGGAGCTGTATAGTGATAGAATATTCTATTCAACTTTACTTGCTGCGATGCAAACTGCTGTATCATGTCAGCAGAGGCCTGCAACATTTTTCGGGTCGGTTACGCAATCATTACTTTGTCGGAAAAAGAAATTTAGAAAAATTGGGTTTCAGAACAAAAAAAAAGTTTTAAATGTCACTATTTCAATTAAAACTTCGTAAAGGAGACGGGGATGTCTGGGCCAATTTGTAATGAATAAAAATATGGTCTATGATCATTCGTCTCGTACCTTTTAGTGCGTTTGAGTTTTAAGTGTTTCCCATTGTTTTATTGGTTTAAATTCTTTATTTATCCAAAATTACAATTGCACTTTAAAAAAACATTTCTTCAGTCACTAACATGCAACAAACGCAAATAAATACCAAACTAACAAGAATAAATTACTTCATAATAATTAATTCATTTTAATTTCATGTTTTATGCAAAGCATAAAACATAAAATGTTTACAACGGCTGTCCCGGACCGATGCATTAACGGGCTGCAAAATGTTAAGCGGGAGTTTGACAGTTTTAAAGCCTCGGAAATCGAGTCGGTATTTTTATACTCTGTAGTTCAATACCCATCACGGAATGCATTATTTTTTAGATGCATTATATTATTGCTGTTACAGGCATGTTGAATTAGGACTTGCGAGCGACAGCTATAAATATTAAAGTGCATGTTTTTCAATTCAGAGTAAAAAGTTTCGGTATGTTTTATTTTCAATTTATTTATTAGAGTAAGTTTAAAAATGTGTGGCTAGCTTTACTGTTCAATAAGTTGCAGCTGGAAGAAGGCACACCTGATGAATGGTGCCCATCTTCAAGAACAAAGGCGTTTTTTTTTTATACCAATGCAATCTATCGAATGATTTTAATAAGCACATTTTCATTTATTCTAATTTTTACTCGGCAGAATATCAGTACGGATAATGTCATTTATGATTTTTTATGACAAAATGTATAAAGACAAAAATATTTCTTTTTGAAATTATATAATTTAAAAAAAATAGGTTTTAGTGACAGAAATGAATCGCTGTAAATCTGACTCCACGCAGTCCTGTCTGCCGCTACCCCTAGGAATTTAGAATCGCGTAGGCGCGGAGAGGCGAGGCGACCCACGACTTGAGGAGGGTTTTTTTGTTCTTCTTGCAAAACGAAGCTACGGTGGTGAGCGTTAAACCATCTGCGACAATAAGCTCGCGTGGGACCGTCGGGGTCTAGCCCTCTATCATGTAACTCGTATCTATGTAACGCCTGAGAGAAGTTCATGGCAAAAGCAACAATTTCAAGAAACTTCACTATAAATCACAGTGATAGCGTTTGAATGATTAACTGACATTGAGCGTCATTTATGATTTACCATCTACCCACAAAATACACGTAGTTTATATATTCTGTGCAACTGACAACTACTACTACTACTACTACTACTACTACTACTACTACTACTACTACTACTACTACTACTACTTATTACATCTGCATGGTTTACATCAGCATCTTTATAGATGCAAATCTTGAAACGGTAAATTGAAAATTGGCGAAAATTAACGTTTGGCTAATATTATTTATCGTAAAATATATTTTACCAACTGAAATATTTGACTACATTAAAATTTATAAAAGTACTAGTTGGTAAACAAGTTATTGCTTAACGTTCACTTGCCAAACATTAGGTTTGCGTAACAATTTGTGAGAGTTTATTTGCTTAGTAATAATTTGGCAAATGAAGTTATGCGGAAAATATTTTAAGAAGTTTATTTATTTATTTATTTTATTTAGGAACACCAACGGCATATTTACAAAAAAAGTTACATAAATTGTACATTGCTGTGTTCTGTGTGCAAATATGTCACTTACAGGTGCACATAACTTTTACATTTGACATTAAAGACATAAATTAACATTATTAAACGTAATTAATAATTTAGATTAATAATTAAAAATTTAGATTAAATTAGTTTTAATGAAATTTATTGCAATAAATATTAAAATTTAAATAGATTGGATTGAAATTGAATTGAAAGTAATATGATTGAATTGAAATTGAATTATTTATATAAGTATTAACAATACTAAAAAATCAATGAAAAAAAAAAAAAAAAATAGTGACTAGTTTTCAGATAATTATGTGCAATGATTTAACAATATTAAAAATAATACGAATAATTATACAATTATTTAAAAATTATTTTAGGTATTTCACATTGGTAGGAGTTGACTACAAATCAATCACTAACAATTCTTTTTAACCGACTTCTTCAAAAAGGAGGATTTCTGTTCACCGATTTCTCCGCCAATTCTGGACTGATTTGAAAAATTATCTTTTTATTCGAAAGCCTATACTCCTGAGGTGGTCCCATTGTCACCAAGTTAGAATCTGATGATGGGATCCCATGAAAATCGAGGGAAACCCTCAAATTTTATAAGCACATACACTGTTTTTCATGAACTTTCTAACGCAGTTCAGATATTTGTTCCTGGTAATCATCATCTCATGTTGCTGAGCTGATGATGGAAGATATAAGTCAGAATCTGATGATGGTATCCCATGAAAAAGAATCATCCAAATTGGTTAACAATTGGCAAAAACATCGCTGAATAAACAATTTTCATGTGTTTATTCAGCGACATCGCTGAATAAACACTTTTCATATGTTTATTCAGCGATATTTTTGCCCATTATTAACCGATTTGGATGATTCTTTTTTTGTTTGGAATAATATTTTCTCGGACTGGTCCCACATAAATTTGGTGAAGATCTGATGAAGAACATCGGAGATAGGCAACGGAACTCTTCAATAAATGATAGCAAAAAGATCGGGATTTCTGAAATCGTTCATAACATAACATCACGCCGGCACGCTGTTTGTGGTTTCACTTTTTAGTGGTACCTGCGTATCACTTAAAGTGAAAAATAAAAAAACTTTTTAACATAAAAATAAAACCGACTTCCAAAAACAATTTAATTTCGGAAGTCAGTGTTCAAAAACGAAAAAAAAAACAAAAACACCGACTTCCGAAATCAAAGTTATTTTTTACATTGAAGTGTTTTGTTTTTGGAAGTCGGTTTTATTTTTTTGTTAAAAAGTTTTTTTTTTTTATTTTTCACTTTTTTAAGTTCAGTTATGCTGTCACTGATAATGACAGCATAACTAATATGTCAACATCGGTATTAGTGGAGATAACTCTGTTGGTAACAGTCATCATTCGGTTTAACGGTGCGGATCGGCCAAGATTTAAGCGAGATGAATTGACAGTAAAGATGTCGAGTTTTCGTTCTGAACCTGGCTGGACATTGACACACTGAGGAAGAGATTATCTAGAAGTTGGGGTGAGGTATGTGACCATTCAAAATTTTTGAAATAGTCGTGACGTCAGCTAGAATGCGACGTTGCTTGAGCGAATGCCATTTAAAGTGAGCCAGTCGCTGCGAGTAATCAGCCCTGTAAGGGCAGCTGTGTGTCCTTGTATCTTAAGTACCTGGTGAAATGTTTTTGTACTCGTTCGATGCGGTTAATGTGCACTGTACATTGGATTCCAAACTGGAGTGCGTATTGTAGGGTACTCCGTACGAAGGAGTTGAAAAGTACTTTCAATGCAACTGAAACTACGAACGATGATGTACTTTGTCTTTTTGTAGTCCTGACCAATCCTCTTGATAAAACCAACCATTTTATCAGCCTTGGACAAAATATGATCAATATGAGGAGTAAAAGATAGGCCACTACCTACCTACCCTAACCCTCTACACCACTCTTGGTAGGAGTTGAGATCCGATTGTAATAGAATTACGTCTAATGAGGATTTAATAGTCCGGTAAATTTTCAAGTCATTTGGGAAAAGTGAGCATTGGCTGTGTTTGACATGGTTTACTATGTTGTCGGCATGGGAACCTTGTGGCACACCGGAGGTAGCTGTGTATTCTGGCGAATGGTAACCATTTACCACTACTCTTAGTTTCCAGTCGCATAAGTAGGATCTAAAACATTCTAAAAGATTCTCATGTACACCGTATCTCTCCAGCTTGGCAAGTAGTATCTGGTGATCAACTTTATCGAACGCGAGAAGTGATAATTTGTCAATTTCTTTTCGATGAAACAGGGTTAACCCCAGTTGGCGATCCAAAGCTGTGCGTTAATGATGCTGATGGTAGTTAAGAGAACCACAATTGAGTAAGTAGGACATTGTAAAATGACACATGCCTGCCAGGTTTAAAACTGCATTCCCGAAAATCACGATGATGCCAAGTAATTTACTTTAACATTTGTATGCAAATAAAGGGGCACCGTTAACGGCCGTGAAACATTAAACAAAACCGGCTATTAACAAGCCGTATGGGGTAGAACTGGGTAGAACCGTAAAACATAACAACCGGTAGTTTTTCACGAAACACTCGTAACGGTCAACGAAGAGCTAAAACCATTGTAAATTATAGGCTGCGAATAGTAAAACTTTTCATTACTTAAAGCTAGGAAAACCTGGCTAAACTTACTGTATCAGTTTTTACTCCTGTACTTATGACCCACAATTATTGAAAACTAGCTTTTGCTTCATACTTGCATATCCCTATTTTTTCCCGTTCTCGTAGGGATTTCGAGAAATCTCTCAATGCTGCCCTACGGAATATAGAGAAGCTACATGACAAGTTTCAGCTTTCTAGGACTAGTAGTTTCGACTGTGCGTTGTCTGTCAGTCACTCAGTCAGTAACGGAAGAATTTTATATATTTGATGAACGTTTTGACGAACAGAATACCGCAAGAACGTAATATCTTATTTCAGTTTTCAAATAGTTCTTCAGCACGAACTAGGTAAGTGAGAATAGAGGCCCCAGACAAAGTCACGACAGATGAAGTGTTAACGCCGTGTGTCCCATCCCTATCGCGGACGCCGGCCGGCCGCCATGACAGCAGCGAGAGGACGCGCCGCTGACGCGGGACTCCGCACTCAAGCGCACTCGCGATCGGACGTAACGCAATATTTTATGCTCAATACTTCTCAATAAACCCTTTGTAAAGTACTAGTCTCTTTGAATTTAACTCTCAACTCAAACATGAAGTGATGCAGCAATAACTGTGGAAATGTCTAAATGTATCTTTGTATGACAGTATGACTCATATAGGCTCACAGTAATTGTTTCTGATATTTTGCCACGTTTTGTAGATTACGGTACACAAGTATGAGTATTTTTTAAATGAATGGAAATCATCAAATGACTCCTCCCGCTCAAGGTGGAGCAGAAGGGAGTGTCAGACTCTTACTGACTAAAACCCATGCGTGTTCCTTCTAATGCCCTTTGCGTAGCAGGGCCGCGATGACTCTTTAATTAAAATCCGCAACATATTAACAAGTCTAGCAACTTATTTTTACATCATGCGTAGAGAAGCGTTCTCATTAAAACGTTTCAGCATTTAGAACAGAAGAGGTAAAAACGCCATTGCCTTGCATAATACTCTTCCAAATTCCTAAATCTAAGAGAAGTCAAGTAATGTGTTAATTGTTCGTATATATCTTAGAGAAGTTATCTAGCGACAACATCTCACTTTCCAACTTACTCGCGAATAAAGTACGTAGCATATTTGACAGCTGTAGCAGAATATTAAACAGAATTAAAAAAAAAAAATATTAAACCGCGGTCGTCCATTTTTATTCCATCACTATTCACTATCCATAAATCAGGCAAGGTAATAAAAAACTGATTAACAGTAAACCGGAGCACGAGGGCGATAACATCGCAGTTTATTGTCAAAATGATTGATTCGGTGGGGAGTAATAAAATTAATTTACCCCTTTTTGATTCCGGACGCAGTTGTCGAGTGGACTCCGAATTAACGCGATACCGATGACGCGATGCGTTAATTATTAATACTGCTGATAATATACATAATTATAAGAAGCATAATTGCAAGAAATGACACATTTCGGGATAACAAGACCTCTGTCAAGTATCTGCATATTTCTAAAAAAAGGTTACATAGATAGAATAGAATAGAATAGAATAGAATACTCTTTATTATGTACACCATATAAGTTACAGCTCTTCTTAAGCGAGAAAAATGACTCCAATGAAACTTCTTGGACACGCTCAATTCCATGGAGCGAACAGGCTGGCTGATAAAACATCCAGGTAAATATTCCTCTATGCTAAGGCAAGATCACCTATTTCATAATGTTTTGATGAGAGATAGCTGTTCTAACAATGAACAGATTAACTACTTACGAGTGGGTGAAAAAGAATATAGCAGAATAAAAACATTACCTAATCTTTTCTAGGCAATGTTGAAAACATTAAGCAGTGAAAACAGACAGAAAACAGAACTAATTCTCCAAGAGGCTTGGATTACCATATCCACTTAAAAGGACTGATTTTCAAAAATATACTTTTAATGTTCATCAAAATCGGGCCCAAGAGCTCTTGGAGTATTTTCGCTATCAAAGTCAAACAATTTATATCAACTAGAGCACTTATTAACATCAAATGAAAATAAAATATTATAGTCCATTTGCAAAAGGTTTCTTGTGGAGAAGAACGAACAAGAAACTCCAAAAATACTCATTTCAAATATAAGCTTTACAATATTTGCATACATTCATCTATAGGCTAGTTTCCACCATCAATAAATTGCAAATGTATTTAGTCCGTCTGTTAGAGATTTGAAAAATAATGAACACGTATTTTTTGTTTTTTTTAAATCAATGAATATTGACAAAGATAAATTGCATCAAAACTCGGGAGTGGGGGCTCGTGATGACAGGACGCATTAAAAGTTATATCATGGCGTGACGTATTGTGAATTTTAAAAGCGTCGTATCTTCGTTTATTTTGGTTTGCGTAACAAAATAAAAAAAAACGGAAAAAAAATTTTTTGAACATTTAACTGACGACCGACTAATTAGACTTTTTCAGTGAACAAGCCTATTGATTATATATGAGGACGGTGTTCCCAAAATAACAGTTTTATGCTACTAATAGGTACAACAAGGAAATGCCAGCAGAGGTATAATTAATAAGTTTACTAGTAAGGGTACATAGTACACACATATTTACATATCACCCTGTCTAGAGATTCATACAATAAAATACAAAATCGGAGCTAGAAAGAAAACCTTAAAATAATTGACCGTTATCCCTGTTCAAACAGTAATTCTAGCTCAAATGTTTTTGCCTTTTGTAATGTTAAAGTAACAATGTCTTTTCTTTCACTAATGTTTGTGAAAAATGCGTCGTATTCAAACTTCAAATAAAATCAATTATGTTCCAGATAGTTAGCTCCACAGATGTTCTTAAAAGAGCTCAGATTTATTCTATCTAGATTTTAATGGGTCTAGCCTATTATAATTTATGATTGGTCTTTTCTTGAATTCTTTTGTAACGAAATTGAAAGCGAAATTCTGTTATTTTATCGTTGTAAGTCTTAGATCTTTCTTTTCTTACAAAGATTTTATAGAAGCGAATTGAATTAAGTATGGTACATAAATAACATTTTCTTTAGACACATCAATTTCGGTTTCAATGTCTATAATCTGAGCACTTTATAATATTGAAATGATCAAGTAAAGCTGAGGGAACGACCACCTCAAAAGCTAGATTATTGTTTTTGATAAACTTTTCTACTTCTTATCGTCCTACGAAATGTTTTTTTACCCGACTGCCCAGAAAGGGTATGCTTGTTTGTAAATTGCTTTATTACTTCGTATCTTCCAAATGTCCGGATGGATTTCGACAAGGCTCTTTGATTAAACGATGACTATTTTTACCCTACTGCGAAAGAAGGAGGGTTATTATTATTGTAATTGTTAACTGGATGAGGCCGGACTTTTCAAATTATCTTTATCTAGTCACTCTTTTCTCAGCGGATTTTACCTTTTTTGGTCGTCGGTAGTCACAGGGCGATTCCCGGCCACCTTAGGCGTGGGCCTGCGGACGGTAAGCGCTGGGTGGCTTGCCGTCCGATCTGCTAGTCTATTCTGTAAATAACCATTTTAGAATCGAGCTTCACATGAGTGACAAACCTCACAAAGTGAACTTTATTACACACAGCATAAAGGTCTTGCATTTGACGTAATTTGACACTCACCTCGGATTCCGCTGTCGAGATACGAAAATGTTGTTACAGAATAGGGTACAGAACCTGGCCCGGGTCGGCGGCACGCTGTGTTCCAGGTGCGTCTCAAAGAGATGTCAGCATAGTAAACGGGACTCGCTAGGGCCAGTGCTTGCCGGGGTTGCGGAATTTGTTCGAAAAATAAACCCTGGAACGCAAAGGGCATTAGAAGGAACACGAATGGGTTTTTTCAGTAAGAGTCTGAAACTCCCTTCTGCTTCGCCCAAAGCGGGAGGAGTCATTTGATGATTTATCATCCATAAAAAAAATCATAACGGCAATGTACCTACATATGTCATTCCCATCACGACACAATTTTTCAACCCCTCACCTTTTCCAGATGGTTCTGGGCGCCTGCGCTGCTGATCCTCCTGGGGAACGCCATCATGTTGGTGCTGCTGATTGTCAAGCGATACCAGGAGAACCCCACGTTCATGGTTCAGATCGACTCTTTGTTCCGCATCAAGCAGTTCCCTGCTGTGGTGTTGTGCCCTGAGATCAAATTCGTTGAAGAGAAAATGGATGCGTTTGTGTCTAAAATGTAGGAGTTTTATGTTTTTTTTTTTTCTACTAGTTGACCCACGCTACTTCTTCTGCGTCACCTTTTTAATTAATGCTCTGCCTCTGTTGGTCGTAGCGTGATGTTATATTGCCTACAACCTTCCTCGATAAATTGGCTATCCAACACTAAAATACTTTTTCAATTCGAACCAGCAGTTCATGGGATTAGTGCGTTCAACTAAACAAATAACTCTTCAGCTTTATAATATTACTAGTTGACCCGCGCAACTTTGTCTGCGTCACAATTTTCATTACTGCTCCGTTTCTATTGGTCTTAGCGTAATGATATATAACCTTCCTCGATAAATGGGCTATCTAACACTGAAATATTTTTTCAAATCGGACCAGGAGTTCCTGAGATTAGCGCGTTCAAGTTAACAAACAAACAAATTCTTCAGCTTTATATATTAGGTCTTTACCTATGAAATTGCCGTTCTGCAGTACTGGTCATTTCAAATCAAAATAATTTTTGTAGTAAAAATTCGAGTAATAATGGAATATGAATACCGTCGTGGCAGCAACGCGGCTGATTTAGCAGCAGCTTTCGACGTAGGGTCAAAACAATAATGGTCCATTTGCGTCAAATTGGCAAGGTAAAAAAGCTTGACAAATGGGTGCCCCACGAACTCAATGATCGCCAGCGCGAAGTACGCGTCGAGACGTGCCTTGCACTGCTCAACAGACACACAAATGAAGGAATTTTTAACCGCATTGTTACCTGCGATGAAAAATGGATTCTGTTTGATAACCGCAAGCGCTCAGCAAGTTGGTTGGATCCTGGTTCAGCACCTAAACAATGCCCTAAACGAAAACTTACCCCTAGAAAAGTGATGGTCACTGTTTGGTGGTCTAGCGCCGGTGTGATTCATCACAGCTTCTTATCAAACGGGGTGAGCATTACTGCAGATGTGTACTGTGAAGAACTGAACACAATGATGGAGAAGCTGGCACATCTCCAACCAGCATTGGTCAATCGCTCGTCTCCGCTGCTCCTGCACGACAACGCGCGACCTCATACTGCACAGCAGACGGTCTCCAAGTTGCAGGAACTGGGGTTGGAAGCTCTCCGCCATCCGCCCTACTCACCAGACCTTGCACCTACAGACTACTACTTTTTCCAGAATTTGGAAAACTTCTTGGCGGGAAAAAAATTCAATACCCGAGAGGCAGTACAAAATGCCTCTGAAGAATTTGTTGCCTCCCGTCCAGCTGATTTCTTTAAGAGGGGCATCAATAAACTGCCACTGCGTTGGCAAAGATGCATTGATTGCATGGGTGATTACTCCGATTAATACAAATAAAAAATACATGAAAAAAATTCGCTTAAATTTTTTCATACAAAACGGCAATTTCATAGGTAGACCTATTATTAGTACAGATTAATATTGCCTTCATTTTCATTTATTATCAGACCCGTTAGGCCTCTGTCTCGAGTTCTGCGGGCAGCGGGGCGGCGGCGGCGGCGGCGCGGGGTGGCAGGATCTAATGTGTCCGACCGGCCCTCGAAAACATCGGCGCGGCATCGGCGCGAGTTCGGGCAACGAACGGTGCACGCCAGTCAAGCGGTGACCGCTCACGCACCTGCATTGCAGTGTTGTGCAATTTATTTTCTTCTTTTGCCCATAATAACTCAAGTGTTAGAAATAAATTTGAAAAAAAAATGTTGTAGGCGTGTTCAGACATTTCATTTGCGAATAAAAACAAATATCTCGTCGACACAACCACGAACACAACACTACGCCGCTATAGCGGCGCACGATCGTCCCGCCCCCGCGCAGCCACCGCCGCCGCCGCCCGCCAAACTCGAGACAGAGGCCTTACAACGTAGACCTCTTCAAACTATTCCCCTTTACGCCTTTGTTCTATATTTTCTGACTATATTATCGAGAACTATGTTGCTTTTTGAACAATTTTAGTTCCAAATTTCAAGCTTTCAAGTTTTCCAGTACAAAACAGTAGATACGGTACATCCTATGGTATAACATGAATATATTTTAAGCAGAGTCCTAAGATGTCTTTTGTAGGTCACCATATTGTGGGAAGTTCCGAATCTCTAACAAAACGCAGCTTGTTAAAAAAACCAACCAAGTGCGAGTCGGACTTGCGTGCAAAGGGTTCCAAACGAATAATAGGTTTTTCTGTAATCTATATCTATGTGTAAAATGGTATGTTCTGTAGTTTCGGAGATAAGGGGGATGTTCAATTTCTGTCTATTTTCTTTTCGCAATGGAATATTTCAAAATTATAAAAAAAAATACTTTTGAGATCCCTATGACGAGTCCTTTGATTTGAAATCACATGGTTAACATAACCTTTTATTAACTTTCCTTCCAAAACATTACCTCATTTTCGGAAGCCTAATAAAGCAAAGGTCTACATAGCAAGTTCTAGACCTTTACTTTTTGTGGCTAGAAAGAACAAACGACACCTAGACTCTTGGCACTACGGAAATCCAATTATTTTCCAGAAAATATCCACCAGGCATGGACTCGACCAAACTGCGCGAAATCTTGCCGCAACTAGCGGCGTTCTACTCCCTGGACGTGTTGTATACTCTTCCAGACCTGCTACGCGTAGAACAGGTCCTGGAGTATAATGGACTGTCGGTGGAGGCAGCTGGGGAGATCCTCACAGCCACCTGTGAAGAGACAGCTCTCAGGTGAGAACTTGTTGTTGATATTTGACTTTTCATTTTACGGCTAGCTTCAAATAATAATAATAATAAGCGTGATATAGTGGTGGTGGACCGAATTATGAGGCGTGCAATGATTGTAGACATAACCGTCCCGCATGACGAGAACCTCGTGAAAGTCGAGAAAGACAAACAAATCAAGACTTGGCTCGCGAGGTTGTCGACATGTGGGAAATGGACTCAGCAATCATTGTACCGATAGTTGTGTCGGCCAATGGCCACGAGCCTCGACCAAAACGTCAGGAGGCTCTCGTTGGGCAGCTGGATCAAGGGCTTGATTCAGAAAGCGGTACTTCTGGACACGGCTCGCATTGTCAGGAGGTTCTCTCTCTAGAGCCCTGACCACCGGTAGCTTGGACCTTGTTCCCGATATTGGTGGGGTACTATTTTTATATTTTTAAATGTTTTTTTTTTTTTATATATTGTACTTATAAAAATATTTAAAAATGTATAAATAAGTGAAGAAAATAAATAAAGGACATAATAACCTCTTTATTTCTGGCTACTTTGGCCCATAAAAATCACTTGTAGCCATACTATCCTACTGTCACCTTCTGTGTAAAGCATGGTTACTGATACCTTATGCTACGGCCACACTACCGTAATATATGGCAATAATTATGGCCAAAAATGGTGTTATTTCAGTTCGTTTTTTTATTAATTATGGCCATATTATGGTAGTGAAGCAGTAGCATTATAGACTAACATAAATATTAAAATAATACAGTTTGCGTTAGTACATACCATCTTAAACCTTTGTTAGTAAGCACTTGTCCGTGGAAGCGATGGAACACCACGTCCTGCGGCCAAAAGTCAACCTCCAAGACGAGGTGCAGAAAACATGTTGGTACACGCAGCACGAACGCCTTGAAGTTGGCATTGCGGCGCGATTCCAGCAGCTGCACTCTCGGCGTGTACTTGATCCTCTGGCGCACGTACTCCAAGATGTCTTCAGCCGTAGTGGCCCGCGACTTTGTGCGCGCATATCCCTTTTGTCCCGTTCCAGTAGAAATTTCGGGAAACTCTCTCTCTCCTCTACACTCCCCAAGGAACCTACATGCCAAATTTCAGCTTTTCTTTGCATTGTCTGTCATTCACTCACTCACTCAGTAACTGAAGAATTTTATAAATTAGTATTAATTGATTGATCATTAGTATACTGGACGATGTAGTATCTGAGTTTACGAAAGCCTTAAAAATAGACTTATCCTCATATAAGTTAAACACTGGAACCCTTTAACTAAGCTTTCGCTGTCCGTCCGTCTGTCAGTTTGTGTGTCGTAGAACTGGATCCTTTATAGTTTTGTTTTTTTAACCGACTTAAAAAAAGGAGGAGGTTCTCAATTCGGTTGTATTTTTTTATGTTTGTTACCTCATAACTCCGTCATTTATGAAGCAATTTGAAAAAGATGTGTTTAGTCTGAAAAGATATATGTACTTCCCGATTGGTCCCATTGTCACCATGTCAGAATCTGATAATGGATCCCATGAAAAACCCTCAAATTTTTCTATACTAATACATAAATCTGAAGAGTTTGTTTATTTGCTTGAACGCGCTAATCTCAAGAACTACTGGCCCGATTTGAAAAATTATTTCAGTGTTAGATAGCTCATTTATCAAGGAAGGCTAAGGCCAATAGGAGCGGAGCAGAAATGAAAATTGTGACGCAGACGAAGTTGCGTGGGTCAACTAGTAGGCAAATAAAAGAATTTGCATTTGTATGTTTTTCATAAACTTTCTAACGCAATTTAAATATCCTGAGCCTGGTAATCTGAGCTGATGATAGAAGGTATAAATTAGGATCTGATGATGAGATCCCATGAAAAATGTTTGATCAGCGATATTTTCGCCAGTTGTCAGCCGATTTGAATGATTATTTTTTGTTTGGAAGAGTATTTTCCGATCTGATGAAAAACTTCGGAGGTAGGCAACGGAACTCTTCAATAAATGATAGCAAATGAATCGGGATTGCAGAAATCGCATGTCTTTTTATTGTTTACGCCAGTTCTTAACATATCATCACGCCGATACGCTGTTAAAAACGTTTACTAAAAATACAACCGACTTCCAAAAACAAAACACTACAAAGTATAAAATAACTTTAATTTCAGAAGTTGGTGTCAAAAAAGGAAAATATAACCCAAAACACCGACTTCCGAAATTAAAGTTATTTTATACTTTGTAGTGTTTTTAATATTCACTCGCGGTGCTTGGGAAATGCCTTTCTTCAGTAGTGAGTGACGTATTTCGATTGCAAATCATTATTACGATTGTGATAAAAATATATGAATCCACAGATGCCGTTGGAACAACATTATGATAAACTGCTCGAGTTTATTCCGTATGGAAATGACTGGAGATGGATTCTGCTGCGTGTTTAATGGAAGATCCTTGAAACGGTACGATAATCATAGTTTTTCCAACATCATCATTTCCCTGCTCTTATAACATGGTGGTTAACTTGTGGTCAGTGCAACACGTATTTTTCATTTCTTCCTGTCAAGCATCACGCTATCACTACCTTTTCACTCATATGGCTTTTCTTTTTTTAGGGTTCCATACCCAAAGGGTAACTACCGGAACCCTATTACTAAGCTTCCGCTGTCCGTCCGTTTGTCCGTACGTCTGTCTGTCAGCGGGCTGTATCTCAAGAAACGTAATAGGTAGGCAGTTGGAATTTTAACAGAGTGTGCATATTTATTGCCACTACAACAAAAGAACAATGCAAGAAACATGTTTTATTTCACGGAACCCTTCGTGTGAGTGTCCGACTCGCACTTGGGCGGTGTTTTTACTATTGGTAAGCACGAGTTTGACCACTATCTCACCTGATGGCAAGCGATGATGTGGTCTAAGATGGAGCACGCTTGCCTGAAAGCACCTATTCACTCTCGACCTAAAGCCTCCCAGGTTGTTCCCAAGAAACTATTTACAAAATGTCAGAACATATTGCGTTTCATACCACTATTTACTTTTGCCATAATCTTCAAAGTTCCCGCGATGTACAGGAAGATCTCCACGAATTCAACTTACGAATATTACATTAATATCTTCAATGTAGTTTCCTCTTGCTTCAATATTAATTTCTCAGAAGTTACGTGTAACAACTCGGTAAGTTCGCAAAGTAACTTGTACGCACATGTACCTACAGAAAGTTAAACATTTCTACTAATTGTGCTGATACGAGGTTCAAGCAAATAATAATTACTAAGCAAGAAGGGTTTTTAAACATTGCTTTTGTTTCACAAACATATGGAACACGAGAAATCCATTGGTGCTATTAAACCGAACTGCCTCCGTTGTCGAATGGTTCAGGCGTTTGCCTTGTGACCCGCTCTTGTGACAGGCAGTCGTGGGTTAGATTCCCACGGGAAGCATTTCTGTAAAGTTGTTTCCAGTTTGATATACAGGATATTGCAGGCTTGAATCACCTGATTGACCGATAAAAAGATATTTCCGTGCTTCGGAGGGCACGTATAAGCCGGTGGTCCCGGCTACCAAATGGCGGTTGTCAAATAAAACATGTCAGAGGCCCTTGAGGCGGTTTTAAAACTTTGACACTAGGGTGTGTGGGGTCGTTAGACCTTACCACCCACGATAAGAAGAAGATAAAACCAAACTCAAAGCCCCTTGTCAGCCTTATTTTTAAAAACTCGCTAAACATTTGCTACATTTAAATACGAATCAGCAGATTCTAAATTCTCTTTAGAATTAAGAACCAGTGTTTAAACTAATGACTCTAAAATAATGAATTATTTTTTTGAAAATATGACGCTTTGTATTTAAAACTGGAAAGTATTTATATATTAGTAGAACCGCATAGTTTAATTTTATACTATGATATTTTTCGTAAGCGACAATTTTCACTTTCTAAGTAGGTTGTTTCTTCCTAATTAAAAGTAATAATGATATATTTTTGACATATAGACACTATGGAGATATGCGAAACAGAGAGTAAAGTCCATTGAAAAACTTATCGTTAACTATGTTTTTCCTGATAAGGCTTATTTAAATTACTACTTCAATGATTGTCAAAAGCCTTTTAACATTTATACCACTTAGAGAAATGCAAAAACATGGAAGAGACATAGAGGTAACCCAACCTCACCAACACCGCTACACGAAGTGGTTCGGCCACACCAGCGGCCTGATGATCGCCGTCAACCAGAGCCAGACGCCCACGGTCGTCGACATTTCTTACAAGTGGGTGAGTTGCGTTAGCAGCATCATCATCATCACCCACCCAGGGTTTCTTGTACACTTTGTTAAAATAAACCTGTAATGGATTCACCACATGGGCCCTGTATGAACAAATAGATATAAAGATATTCTTATTCTTTAGACCTCTTCATTTCCTTCCCTTCTTTTTCTTTTGCTTTTTCTTCTTCTTTATTTTTCTCTTCTCTCTTCTTTTACTGTTTTTTTTTTATTTAGTTTTTATTCTTATTCTTTAGATATTATCTTGTTCATATGTTTATTTGCAAATAACGAACTTCACGTTAACGCAATTTTCAATATTTTTAGCTTAAATGAAAGGTCTGTCTTAGCACCAATGAAAGGTCTCGATAGAAGTAAATAAAAAATGCAATAATCAGGATGTAACGAAAATAGTCAAAGGATTAAATCTAGATGAACGTCCTTCTACATCTTTCTAACGAGTAAAAGAATTTAAGAGATTCCTAATATTCCAGCAAGGACAATATTAATTCCCATCTAACAGCAGTCCCATTAATCTTGAATCCCAGAAGCCATTAATCTTGACTCTCACAGGTGGCGACTCTGACAAGCCAACACTTCGTGGACATGTCGATGAATGGAACAGCCCTCAACCCTGGCTCGGAGCAGTGGATCGCCTTCTCCACCCAAGGCTTCCAAATAGCCGTGGGAGCCAGGTCGCTCAGGAAATCCCTGAGGAAGTGTAACATGTCTACTGACAAGTTGCGGTACTTCCCGGTTTATAGCAAGTAAGTCTGATGGTGTGTGTGTGTGTGTAATGAGGCTTAAAAGGCAAACAATATAGATGGATTGTGATAGATGAAAATGAGTAAAATATGGTAAAAGATAATTTAATAATAATACAGACTTTCATAATGATATTTAAAACGAGAGAGAAGAAACCAAAAACTGTTTTTACAAAAGTAATTTCTTACAGCAGACCTATGTCAATAGAGTATGATGAGAAACATAGACACAGTACATAAAACGACTGAGAAGGAGACTTACGAAAACAGATTTTTATAATAATGTGTAAATCAAACTAAAATAATAGCTGTAAATTATGTATACATCATATAAGTTACAGAAAAAATAGATGAAGAAAACATTACATAGGGTGACACAATGAGGGCCTTATCGCTAAAAGCGATCTTTTCAAGAAAACCTTTGGATGGATTTCTATTAAAATTGAGAAACAGGTACACATTATGGAGAAACTAAACCAAATAACTATAAGAAACATAACATGATTTCAGAAGATACTGTACATTAGAAGAAGAGATAGCGAACACTTTGGACAAATGCAAGTGTGTCCGAGTGAACCACCCGAAGCCGCCGGGCGCTAGCGTGTGTCGCGCGGCGATGCTTCAGTGCTCCGCTCAGGCCTTGAGTAAATACTTCTAAAATCTTTTGACACGAGCATCACTATAATTTTTCTGCCCTTTTTCCATGTTACTTGGGATCTACTTCTATTCTCCTGGTATTATTCACGGCATCTTGCTTTATGATATTCTTCACATCCAATTCATCGTCTCTTAGGCCTCTTTCTCCTTCTCAGTGTGCATCACTATTGCAGTCATACTCACCAGTCACATACAAAAATGCAAGCATGTAAACATTTTTAGGATTCCGTACCAAAAGGATAACCCACGGAACCTTATTACTAAACCTCCGCTGTCCGTCCGTCTGCCCGTCCATCCGTATGTCTAACAGCGGGCAATATCTCAAGAACCGTAATAGGTAGACAGTTGACATTTTCACAAATTATGTATTTCTATTGTGCCCCTCCATGCACTTTTTTCAGTAAGTCCTTTCGTAGACCACCATCATCAAACCTTGTCGTTAATGATCTTATTTATTTTTTTTAATAGCAGTGATCCGTGCTTTTGTTAGTAAACTGAAAACATGTTGTTAGCAAATCAACCGCGTGCAAATACATACTATAACAAAAAGTCTTCCATTATACTAGTTAATATTTCCAGTCGCGTTCGACAGTGCCAATCCATCCTGCCCTATGACGTGCGACGTGGAGAAGACCAGCGTCATAGCGTCCAGCTTCAAGCTCGACGAGTCCGTGAGGACGGTGGAACCGTTTTAGTAAGTACTAGCTTTTGCCCACGACTTAGTACGCGCATAGCCCGTTTTTTCCCGTTCCAGTAGGAATTTTGGGAAATCCTCTCTTAATGCTCTCTTACGGAGTATAAGGAAGCTACATGTCAGATTTCAGCTTTCTACAAACTGTAGCTTCGGCTGTGCGCTGTCTGTCAGTTGCTCACTGAATCAGTCAGTAGAGGAAGAATTTTATGTACTCGCATTAAGATTCTGTTAAGTGCCGCGTTTGTAAAAAATCAATCTGTTCAACAGCAGCCATATATTTTTTGCCTCTGTCAGCTTCCCAAGCAGCAATAATCTAATATCGCTTTGAGAATAATGATCCCTATGATTCATCATTAACATAATCGGCATTTCAACCGAAAGGCGTCCACTGTTGGACATAGGCCTGTCCCAAGCGTCACCATTTCAACCAACCCAGTGTGTACCCAGTCGCCACTCCAGAACCTTTCGATTCCATCGACTATCTGTTCTGCGGGCTATTTATAAAATAATACAAAATCAGGGAAAAATTACTGTGAGCATGATCGTGTATTGCCATTACTATTTTGCTTTGATGTCTAGTCCTGTATTTTTTAGCCATTTTTTAACCGACTTCCAAAAAAGGAAGAGGTTCTCAATTTTAGTTGGTATTTTTTATGTATGCACAGCGATTAATCGGACGTTTCTAATCCGATTACTGAGATTATTTTAACTTCTTTTGTACGTTTTATTTGTCTATACATGTTGTTGCTTGAACATGTTGTATATTTCCACAGCAAGGACTTGAACTTCAAGAAAGTGAGCGTGGTGAGAGTCTTCATTCAGAGTCGCAAACAGCCTACTCTTGAGCGATGGTCGTACTTCGATTATTTGGACCTGTTCTGTAAGTTTTTACCAATGGTTGTATTAATGCTGTTTATTTCCGCAGTAAGGGTAACTTCGAGAAGATGAGCGTGTTGAGAGTGTTCATTTAGATTGACAGACGGCGTATCCTCGAACAACGATCGTAATTCAATTACTTAGTTTTATTCTGTAAGTGTTTACTATTATTCCAAGAATTTGATAAAAGTGCGAGGGACTTCGCAAAAAGAAGTCATGACTTAGAGACGCTGTCCGATGCAGTCGCGATCCTCAGCAGTGAGGGTCCGACGAAGAATCAATACAAAATTATCTCTGAATGTCTGTTTGTTTGTTACCTTTTGACGTGTAAACGACTGACCGGGTTTTAACAGTTTTGGCACACAGATAAACAATGGATTAGAATATACTATATGACTATTTCCCAAGAGGCACTTTGAATTATATCCGACTTCCACGCGGGTAATGGATTGATTGATTGATTGAACGAAGGTAGTATATGATAATTTCGTGATTTAAGACTTTTTGTGTCTTTGCAGCTCAAATAGGAGGGATGTTCAGCGTGTTCTTCGGTTGCAGTATCCTCACGTTGCTGGGGCTGCTGCAACTTGTCTGGCATGTTATAGTCAAGCAGTGCCAGAAAAAACGCAACTAAACTAGTCAACGATTTAACAAACGATATTAGATATTGAGAGTAGCACAAAATACTAATAATTAATAACCGTATTTGTGGTGTTAAAGAATGGGTAAACATAGGAATCTGGGATCAACCAGAAATAGTATGCGTTTCGGTGAAGTTCGTGTTTCCTACCTAGCACAAAAATGTTGCGCCACAAGAGGTAAGTGTCATTCTGTTAATGGTATGGCGAAGGCGTTGTCAATACGTCAAAAATGTAATGGGCTGGCAAACGCTGTCGAAATGTAACGTAATCAATCCCTCGTGTTTTGGAATTTCGGCAAAAGCATTCGCTAAAATGGCACTTGTTCGAGAGCCGCTGGTAATTTGCACAAAATTAAAGCATAATTTATAGTAGTTGCAAGTTCGTACTTACGTAAATAGACGACGATTTCCGAAGCACATATTTTTGTTTCGGTTAAATAAAAACAATTTGTCAAATCATCACTTTGTAGTTGAAGATTTCATCTATTTTATTACTAAAATATAGCTTTTTATTACAAAATATATTATGCTAATTTACTATTACAAAATAAAGCCATAAGCCTCATAAGCATTAATAAAGTAGTTCGCGGTCCTGTCAGATATAGAATAAATTTGTTTCAGAAATAAACGGTCTGAAGTTTATACAGAGTGCTCACAAACTTCATGTGTGGTCACCAGAACATTAGTCTTGTGTTTTATGAATTTATATTGTTATGCGCCGTTACGTATTCGCCGTCGCGTAAATAGGGAACATACAATATTTCCATTTTTGCCTTAATTTTAATTAAAGAACTCCATCTAGAATAGACCACCACGTAAATAAGAAATGAAAACGCTTTAATTTATTGCGTATTTGCATTTGCCAAAATTGCGTTTTGAAACCGACAGTTTAAAGGTTCGCGCGAAAACGGACGATGACGTCACTCATGTCTATCACTGGTCAAGAACTGTCCTAACTCAAAGACATAAGGTTGCCTTTTCGTTGGCATAACAGCAGATACGTCACTAAACGCTGATTGTTGTTTTTACATACGTTCCGTTTCACGTTACTTTAATTCATTATTTTTGTTAAAAATTGATATTAACCAAAATAAAAACGTTGTAATGGCCCTTATTTAATACTTTTTTATCATTTTACTGACAAAATTCTCATAAATTCTGTATTTGCATCTTCCCTATTGTACTGTAATATATTTTTGGCATTTTAATAAATGATTTCTAAGTTCAAGTTTTGTATTTTTTCATTGTTGATTATGTAACGGTAGGCATGAGTTTTGTATTGTGCTCTCTGACCCCTGTTTGGAATACCAATAAATGTGAAGGACATTGAACCAAATGGTCTTATGACCGGTTTCTGAGGTTTAAATCTGTCATTTTTCCGTCCGTTAACGCTATTAGTCATAACACCACTAGTTTGTGGTTAATAGACAGAAAAAATAATTCTTGCCCTCAAGAAGGCCTTTGAAACCGTCTCTATCTCTACTCACACAGGCTGGAGAACTTAGGATTTCGAGGTTCTGCTCTATCTCTTCTCAGCAGTTACCTTCAAAACAGAAAACAGGGGGTAAAATTGAAAACCATGTTAGTGACGAAGAGAACGTGACGTATGGCGTCCCGCAGGGCAGTGTCCTCGGCTCGGCGTTCTTTTTGATTTATATTAATGAACTCTGTAACCTTATTGCCAACGTTGCGAGGATACTGTCCTACGCGGATGATACCGCTATTATCTTCTCAGACCTGGGACAATTTTAGGCTAGAGGCTGAGAGGGGACTGGCTAGAGTTAAGGATTGACTATGTGAGAATCTACTTACACTAAATACCCAAAAAATCAACTATGTAATCTACTTCACTAAATATGCAAACTCTCAGCTTGCCCCTAACTTTAACATTAGAATACATTCTTTTCGTACCACAACCCAATCTACCTGTAGTTGCCCTGTAATTCAAAAGGTAAATTCCGTCAAGTACCTAGGTATTGTAGTAGATCAAAGGTTAAGCTGGTACCCTCACCTCGAACTAACTATAGGGAGGGTAAGAAAACCCATATGGGTTTTCAAATCTTTAAGACATGTTTTAAATGCAGAACTAAATCTATATCGCATAAAAGAATCAAATCTATATCGCACGGGCCCAATCTGTAATCATATATTGTATCTCGGTATGAGGTGGAGCAGCTAAGTCGTATATTATAGATCTAGAGAGGGCACAGAGATCCTCGATTAAGGTCATGTACTGTAAGTCCTACAGGTTCCCTACTGAAACTCTATACGCAAGCTCTAAGCTGTTCTCCGTTAGAAAACTCTACATACTACACATGGTACTAAAATATCACAAAATTCTATAGCCATGCCAAACTTAAAAAAAGACGGTGTGATATAGTAGCCCCTACATACTCAGCACGTCAATTTTTTGCTAGTCGCTAGAATGTAACTCAAGCCCCACGCGTTTATAATAAAGTAAATCGTATACTTAACATTGACCCTATGCAACTGTATGAGTGTAAGAAGACATTGACGGAATGGCTCTCCACACTTAATTATGACGCCGTTGAAGACATTTTCACGACTCTGCGTTGAACGCCATGCATACAGACACACACACATACACACATACTCATACACAAAATATACATTCAGACACTCATAAACACACATTTATATAAAACACACTCTAGTTTTCACACACTGCCATAAACACGATTTTCATTTTACTTTTTATTGGTTTTATAAAAAATATGTGTAACTTATACCTAATTAGCACAACGAAACAATTGTTAATTAATCGAGGAAGAGCGAGCTTTATCCCATCACAAGTATCTTCAAATAATTTCTGGGAAGTCCCAGCAGCTTAATTGTATATATTTAAGATAGTAAACACATTTTATTTATAAGTAACCGATAAAAAACTCAGAAAACAGGCATAAGTCATCCTGGGCCATTTTGACTTTTCCTAAAAGTTTATTTTTATTTTATTTCTTTAATTTTTTTAACTATTAATAGGCACACTCTTGACCACCATCTCACGTGATGGTAAGCGATGATGTGGTTGAAGATGGAGCACGCTTGCCTAGAAATAACCTATTCACTCTTGACTTAAAGACTCCCAGGTTGTACTCGTAGCTATCGGGAAACACAGACTCCGGCAGGAAATTCCACTCCTTAGCTGTACGCATTATGAAAGTGTTCTCAAAATGATTTGAATGGATGGTTTGGTGGGATGTCCACCATGTACCGGTGGCGCATTGCCGTTCATCTTGTGGTCCGATGATGGAACGGGCTTGGCGGAGTTAAATTATACAATTCCATCCCACATTCCCCAAAATGCAACCGGTAGAAAACCGACAAGCTAACAACTCGTCAACGATGCTCAAGACTTTGGAGATCGAGCCTCTCATTGCCAATGATCCTCTTGGCTCGTTTATCAATTGAGGGCATCAAGCTGGTATCTGGCAGATCCGCCCCAAAGGTGAGAGCAGTATTCCATAAACGATCGAACTTGCGCTTGATAGAGTTTGAGTAGCTGTTCCGGCGTGAAGTATCATCTCACCTTTGCTAGGATCCCCAACTTCCTTGCAGCCACTTGAGTTTTGCCTCTATAAAAGGGCCAAAATTGAGAGTAGATGTTAATGTAACCCCAAGAAGCTCAAATTGGTCGGTTATCGGCACGGTTGCACCTCGAAAAGATGGAGCTGGGTGGAACTGGCTCCTTTTGGCGGAAAATAGACACGCTTGGGTCTTAGCAGCATTGAACTTGACCAGATTGGCATCACCCCATTCAGAGACAGCCTATAAGGACACATTCAAGCGCTCAACCATAGCCTCCTGGAGAGACCGGATCTGCGACCCACCAGCTCGTGCGTCGGACACGTATCTCTCAGCAACAGTGCTGTCGTCTGCATACCCAAAGGTACCGGGTTTAAGTAGATCATTAATATGCAGCAAGAACAGTGTTGCCGAAAGCACCGACCCCTGAGGAACCCCAGCATTAATATCCACCAGTCCAGACGAGCAGCCATCTATGACTACTCGGATAGACCGATCCCTCAGGAAATCTGCGATCCAATCACACAAACCGGCGGGCAGACCGAAGGAAGGAAGCTTACTAATAAGGCTAAAAAGTTGCGTAACACAATTATACAGCCATGCATAGAGGAAACTCTTCTTCTTCTTATCGTGTCGATTGACATCTCAAATGCCCGACAAGTATGTGGTCGCTTTAACGACTCTGTCGTTAGCCACATTCAGGTCCTGGCTTGTGCAGGTTGTTAGGCTTAAAGGGCAAGAAGGGGCATATCCTGGGTAGAATCTCTTCACTAGCATTGTGTTGGATGTACCTATGATACCCTGATCTATCATCATCATCATCGTATAAGCCGAAAGAAACCTCCGCTGCTGGACATAGTCCTTCCCGCGCGTGTCGCCACAACAGCCGGCCCTGAGCGTCTCGCATCCATCGGCTACCCGCGACCGTCTCCAGGTCATCGGTCCTTCTTGACCCGAATATTTCTACAGTTGTCGACCCGGGCCAACAATCGATCAAGAGATTACACGAGAGTACACTGGAAAAAAACAAAAAGTTAAAAACCTCTCACAGCTCTGAACTCAAACATACAGCTCTCAAACATACAACTCACATACACAAATAGCCAGACCTACAACAACTATCTTTAGGCCATACAAATATCTGTTCCATGCGGGAGCCGTACCCGCGACACTCAGGGCAGCAATCAATCGCTCAACCATTGCGCCAGCCATGTCGTCACACTACAACAATACAATTGCAATAGTACAACCGTTAACAGCTGTAAAATGGCCTTAGAAACTTTTCTCTGTTTTTTAGCCAAGTCCTTTCGCAACTACGTTCAGACCTTATCCTTGACGCTCCTAGTCTTACCGGATGTATACCAGTATCGGTCGAAATAACTGCATATTATTACTGGGTTTGGAAGTCAGATAGCCAGTCTTTCTATGTAAAATACTGGTAATCATCTGTATCGGGTTCGACTGGAAGCCGAACCAGCTAACACGGAGTGAATTTTTCAAGTGTGCCGTCAGGGTCAAATCCGAAACTATATCATTTGCCTAGCCTTTTCCCAACTATATTGGAGTCGGCTTACAGTCAAACCGGTTTTGAACCGGCAAATTTTGCTGAATACCAGTATTTTACGCGGAGCGGCTGCCTACCAGACCTCCACAACCCAGTAACTGGGTAAAACGGTACTTCATAGCAAGACTGGAGTCAGATTTACTGGCTTCTGACTGTCCGTAACGACAGCCAAAGATCTACATATGACAGCTGGGACCAACGGCTTAACGTGCTTTCCGAGGCACGGAGGAAACTCGGTATGTTAAAATGGTCACCCATCCACAGACCAACCTTGGCAAACGTTGCTTAACCTTGAAGATCAACCCGTGCGGCTGTAATTAACTCAAATCGATTTTAAAGAAAACTAAAACTGCATTTTTGAAAAAAACATCCTGTATTATTACACCACCCGAAAGTGTAGTTAATAAGGATCAAATTCTACGAAATAATACGCATGAGAAACTAATGGAAAGAGCTCATTTTTAACAAAATACTTTTTAATTAAAAAAAACATGAACTGATTTTATTTTTAAATCAGTTGATGCAGATTTACTCGTAGTTTTCATCAACATCGGACCCGAGAATCTACATCTGCATCATTGGATTAGAAATAAAAATGTCAGGTACCATTTAGATTAAAAATGAGTGCTAATCAAATTGTTTTCAGTGACAAGAGATTGTGTTACAGAAAACTGAATAAATCAAAATGAAACCATCAACAATATTAAAATTTAATTCACCAACTAGCCGCGACTTCGTTCGCGACATAATCGCGAAAGCAAATAAAAGGGCAAAAGCTAAATTAAGTCGCTTTGTAAGATCTCTAAGATAAAATATGCAAAAAGTCAATATCTGACATTGCTTGACCTCTTTTAGAATTTGGAAGACTGTTATTCAAGGCAATTGGTATATCATTTCTTCTGTTCAAAATGCCGTTCAGCTCTAGTAATTTTTCCTATTGAGAAACTTCTGTTTGCGATGTTTAAGAAAGTTGCTAGGGTTGTTAACACACGTTAGAGCTACATAAAGTTGACCATCGGTATGCCAACCAGAGAAGAAGTCTACCCCCGCAACGGATAGAGTAGAGTAGAGTAGATACTCCGAGTTGCACCTTTGTTGTAGAAATGTTTGTTATTCGGAAGGTATATCTGCTTAGGCTGATAAGTCGTTTAGATAGTCGCGTGCGTAGGCTTGAATGCCTGCAATTTGTATCTCGTGACCATTGGTTCTCATGAAGTTTAGTTGATCTCTGGCAAATTCATGTACGAAACTGTGAATTATCACAAAATTTTATTTCAGCTACTATAACAGTTTTTTGGATATGTGTGACTTTCAGCCGAGTGCCTTTGCAAAATTTCATCATCATCAGCCGGAAGACGTTCACTGCTGGACATAGGTCTCCCCCAAAGGGCCATAATCGCTGCGCTTGGCAGGCGGGTATCGAAATTAAATATAAAAAAAACATTAAACTTAATCGGATGATGTGAACCTTTTCTTCCATGGTCGATTTCATGGAAATATTTTGCCACAAAAAAACTGTCAATATTATGCATATCGATGGTTACTGCTTGGTCGGTAAGTTTTCCGTTCACAAAAAAAATATTAATGCTGAAGCAACGGCACGACATAGGCTATCTTTTAAGACAACCTAACCACCTTCTTGATTGTAATGTGTGTCGTCAACAATTTTTAACAGTATGCGCATTCGAGTGGCCATCTACTTTTCGTCGTTTCCTTGCTAATGAGGATCGTGACCACATACGTCGTGTCTCCAAGCCATTCAGTCTTCTGCAGTGTGGATTGCTCAGTAATGCTACTTCCAATAGCCTTCTTTACGGTGTCGGACCATAAAAAAGACCTTATGGTTGCTTGTTATAACGTTTTGATATTATATTACGCTGTATGAACGGTACTTTTCTTCCAACCACGAAGTTAAGAAACTACTTTATTTATTTCGAACCGAGGTCTGCAGTATCGATATAGATAACGATCGCGTAGCGACCGAATTTGGTCGTTGAGTCCGAAGGTTGCCCACAGTAAATTTCGAACGCGGTCCACGGATCATACCATTGGTTTTGACTGTGGAATGCGTTCGAGATTGACTGTGTACGGGTGACTCTTACGTATTCGGTGACTAGGCGATCGGTCGAGACTTTCCGCACAGGGACGTAAATCATAACGATGTTAAGTTAACCGCTCGGTTAAGGAGTCGCAAAAATTGTTGAAGTAGCTCTACTTCAAAAATTTTTGCGACTCCTTTATCATGGAAGTTCGACACCTGCTCGTGGGTAATATTACGTGACCCTTGACTCCAAGCCCGCTTAAGCTTCGTTGGTTTGACATGGCTTCGGGCCTGTAAAGGTTCATTCTTCCTCTTCTTTTCAATCGATGGTTTACTCTATACTGTTTAGCCCAGTATATTGCTACAACGGTGGCATTCATCAAATCCTCCAAAGTGCAGGTGTTTTTGAGCAGCTTTAGCTTATTTAGCTTTGCAAATGTAAGAGGGCATTTTTGCGAAAAAGTGTACCTTAGTGAAATTGTATGTCCCAGTTCATTAAAAAAAATTAAACTCCGTCCGTACCCATAAGACTACGACTACGACACGAACATAAACTTTAATTATGTGCCACGTATTTGTAACCAAAGTTCAAGAGAAGTAATAAATATTTATAGCTTAATATCAAATCTCAAAACTAAGATATTTTCGTTTTCATACTGTCTCAAAAACTTTCAACTCGTTGAATACTATTGTTTGATTTTTATCAAAGGACCTACGGTTGTTTAGATTTTTTCCTTGATTAAATGACTTCTAAATAATCTATACTTATAATAAAACAGTAGAGACCATGATTTCTGTACATTAAAAAAAAAATCAAAAATCGAGTAGGGGTTTTCAAAAACAGAACACAAAAAGAACGTTTTTTTATTTTTTTTGTCTGTCTATCTGTCTGTACACGCTAATCTCCGAAATACTGAAAAGATTCTGTTAGGGTTTTCAAAATTAGATTAAGTTTTTTTCTGGGCAACATTTAGTCATAGTTTCATCAAAATTGGTGGCCAGAAAAAAAAGACATTTAGAGATTTTAAAATCTTCAGCGGTTTTCGGAATTTTGAAATATTCGCTCACTTCAGCCTTTAAAAACATAGCCTTAGAAAATGTAATCATCACGCTATGTCTTCAAGAAGCTAAGCAGTCTATAGCTAAAACATATAATGTGATCGGCTATTTATACTTGATGTCAACTGAATTCATAGACCCGGCGTTTCAATGGCTGCCTTCCGAATCAGGTATAAGATCGATCCCCAGTTTTCACAACTCTTTTTGAATTGTTGTTGAATTATATTTTACTATTTTATGACCCTGCTCTCTCATATTTTTGTTGGCCGCGACTTTGTTTTTCTCTTTTTATGTGTGTGTGTGTTTTGATTAATTTGTATGTTTAAAATGTGCCTCAATACTGAAATTTCAGATTAGTTGGATAATCTACAGAACTTATTTTCTATTTCCCTGTATTCTGTTTTGTTTGAATCTCGATAAAAAGTACAATACCAAAGTAGATAAGTTTTACACATAAACCTGGTGGGAATTTGTAGCAATTAATTTTACTTTAATTTAATGTGGCAATGTAGATGCCATCAACTTCTACGTAATACAGATACCTGCAATGACATCCATTGATCTAAATAGTACTTTCGACAGCATGAGATTACACCAAAACATATTTTTTTAGTTTTTAGGGGTACAATTAAAACGTCGACTGGTAGAGAATGCCTATGGCATTAAGTCCGCCTCTGTACATTTGTGTGTTGAAAGTGTTAAATAATTAAATAAGGTACACATCATACGATTAAGTTCTACGAATTTTATTCCCATGTTTAATTTTCAATTAAATTTTGCAAAGGCACTCGGCTGAAAGTCACACATATCAAACAAACTGTAATTGAAGCTAAAATAAGATTTCGTCATGAGTTTTCCAGAGATCAACTAAACTTCATAAGAACCAATGGTCACAGGAAACAAATTACAGACAGCCAAGCCTATGCATGCGACTAACTAAACAACTTATCAGTCCTTTTGCACAGACTAGAAAGCATAGGTATTAGAGGGACGGTTCTCTCCCTTTCTGAAAGCTATCTGAAAGACAAAAAGCAGATGGTAAATATTAATAACTTGCTTAGCGACGAAGAAAATATGAGTTCCACAAGGGAGCGTATTGGGCCCTCCATTGTTTCTCGTTTATATAAAGTCTGTGCAACATGCAAATCAATGGTGGAACATTTTTTTCATACGCCTATGATACTGCGGTTGTTTTCTCAGGTAAGACTTTGAACCATGTGAAAACCGTCGCTGAAGAGGGTTTGGCCGGGATAGCGCACTGGCTTAAGATAAATCTCTCGACCCTAAATACTGAAAAGACTAACTTTATTTGTTTCTCCCCAAGTTAACCGTGCCAGCCTAGTTCTGACTTTGCAATGACGATTCATGTCTCACGGAACAGCGCCGACCATAACTGTGACTTTGGCTGCCAAGTCATTACACAAGTTGGCTCCACAAAATATTTGGGCGTTATTGTTGATCAGAGACTGTCTTGGCACCCTCATATCGAGGTTCTCATGAAAAGAGTCAGAAAGTTCATTTGGATATTCAAAACATTGCGTCAAATTTGTTCAAAAAAGCTTATTAATAAAATATATTTAGCTCTGGCGCAATCGGTTATAACTTACTGTATTCCAGTATGGAGTGGCCCTGCCAAAATGAAATTTCGTGATCTGGAGAGAGCTCAGCGATCGCTTATAAAAGTGCACTTTAAACCTTTTCGGTTCTCTACTACAGACCTATACAAAGCTTGTAACTTGCTTTCAATTAGAAAACTGTATCTTTTAAATGTTTAACTCACCCGGGTCAAAAGATAAACGTTTATTTATCTTTTGACCATGCCACTCAGACCAGAAGACAGAGAGATATAGTAGCTCACTCCGCGGGGGTTCGAACAGTTTTTGCTAGACGTCAATATATGACGTCAGGATAAGCTAAAATAAACACATCATACACACACACACACACACACACACACACATACACACACATACACACACACACGCACACCCTCCAAGAGCTTCTTAAGTAAGATCGTTAATTTAGTTTGTTTTGTTTCATTTCCTTAAATTTTAAATTTTTCGGTAATACATTGTACAGCCACCAACTAAGGGAAGAGCGTGACAGTCCCAACACAAGTACTAGGTATTGTAACTTACCGGGACTGCCACAATTCATGTATGCCCACAATGTTTTGAGATCAAACAAATATTTTCGTATTTTTTTTTTTTTGTATCAGCCTAAGTAAACCTACCTTTCGAATAATAATAGGTATAATAACGAGTCATTGCCACTTAAAAAACATTTCTAGAACAAAGGCGCCATAGAAAGTCCAATTAACAGAGGTTGCTTCGACCCCGAGAAATCAATCACCAACTTCATCCTGGAAATAAGGCCGTTGCTTCCCAACGTGAACAAATCCTCGGTAAGGTGAGGTCGCTCCGCGAAACCTATGAAGCACCCAGGAAGCTTCTGTGCATTTGGGCGGATCTAGGCTGGCTAACTTATCTCTAACTCTTACGCGCAATTGACCGAATAGGAGTCTAAGTGCGGATATCGTAGTATCTACTCTATCCGCTGCAGGTTTAGACTTTTTTTCTGGTTGGTATTCCCTTGGCCAATTTTATGTCGCTCTATCGTGTGTTAACAACCTTAGAAACTTTCTTAAACATGGTGTACAGGAGTTTATTGTTACGAAAAATTACTAGGGCTGGACGGCATTCTGAACAGAAGAAAGAAAGAAACTGTGAGAAGTGGTGATACAGCCAGTGCCTTGCATAACAGTCTTCGAAGTTTCAAATTCTACGAGAGGTCAAGCAATGCTAGATATTGACTGTTTTTATATCTTATCTTATGCCATAAGGTGTCGGCCAGTGCCGTATGGTGCCGTAAAAGAATAATACCATCCCATTGTGACATATCAAAGCATAGCACTAATCTATTGAAGCCATTACTGCTTTCAAGCTGAAAAAAATATGTTTTCGGCGCGTATTACGTTATAAATAAGAACAGATCATATTTTTTGTTGGTTAACAGGGATATTATTGTTGAAAGCTTTTTAAATGATAGAAATTTGGGGGCCGAGTCACCCGCGTCCGTAGGAGAATACCCAATGCTAAACCCTACACGATGCCCAGTGTAGCCAACACAGAGGAGTTGGGTCGAAATAGTTATTCCAATGCAGGCAGACCGACCAGGCTCGCGTTGATATGGGCGTATCGACATATCAACGCGAGCCTGGTCGGTCTACTAGTCGCGGAGGGTAGCGGGATCCGAGGCACGGTGCGCCGCTGGCCGACCGCAGGTAGTTGGGGGCCCAAGTACTGTGCTAGCCACACATGAAAGGCTGCCCCGCCAACTGTCGAAAAATCCCGGGGTGCGCCATCGTGCTGGCTGGCGACCAGACGGGGGAGGACCCGATGAACATTCCCGGGGGGGCTCGGGCGTCCCCGCAGTCTCCAGACTGGTCCCCCAATGATGTCATCCTGTCAGAGCGTGCCTGAAGGTAGCAGCATGGAACCTCATTTCACTTCCTTCTCCTCTCCTTCCTTCACTCAAACTTATGGCCAAAAGGAATAAAAGAAGAAAAACTGTACAGCGGCAGCACAGTGCACAGACCATGCTGGACGAGAAACGAGAAAGCTAGTCCTAGCGCTGAATCTTACTTATCTGGTTCAGGCGGCCACGAGGGTGCCGGATGTTGATTCGCACACTGCCAGTTGCTTGGACCTTTTGCTGACAACAGATCCAGACCGCTATTCGATGTCGATTTCTTCACCACTGGGTAGTTCCGACCACTGTCTGGTGAAGTCTGTGTCCGTTTACTCCCCGCCCAATCCTAGCCCAAGAGGCACACGGCGGGTATGGCGGTACAGGTCATGGCATGCGATCTTTCTTCGCATGTTATCCTTGGCAGCCTACTTGCTTTTCTTCGACTGATGCTTCGTCGTGCGTGGACGCCGTGACGACTGCTGGATATTAATGCGCGGACGCCGTGACGGATGTATTGTGAAGAGGAATGGAGTACTACATTCCGTTCTCTGACATAACTATGTCTGGCGAAGCTCGTCCATGGTTTGGTGCCGAGTTTAATCGCACTGATGCGCTTAAGCACGCGGCTTACCTGGCATGGGTTGACGCTCGCACGCGCAAAGCAAATGTCATGACTCGGAAGAAGAGAGCCTTCAACAGGGCTGCCAAGTCCTGCAAGAAGGTGTTGCGGAGGGCACGGTTTGACCACATCAGCCGAATAGGCCCCCTGCTTCTCCTGGTGGATGCGAGTCGAGCATGTCGTACATTCACATTCATCAGAAGGACGTCCGTAGGGTACTGCGTAACCTAGACGTGAACAAGGCTAATGGCCCCGACGGGATACCGGCAATTGTTCTGAAAACTTATGCACCTGAGTTGTCTCCAATCTTGACACGCCTATTTCGCCTTTCGTTTGAGACAAGTGCCGAAGGCTTTTTTTTTTTTTTTTTTGTTATTATTAGACATAGATAGGTACACCATTTAACTAGCACCCCTGCCCAAGAAGGGTAGTCGAGCTGACTCGTCCAATTATAGACCCATCTCGGTAACGGAACGCGTGCTGAATCATTAGCTCCTGGCGTACCTACAAGAATGATATCCTTAGTAACCGACATTACGGGATCCGCCGAAATCGGTCAACTGGGGATCTTCTAGCGTATGCCATTCACATCTGGAGTGAAGCCATAGAGAAGCACGGGGAGGCACTAGCGGTCTCCCTTGACATCTCGAAGGCCTTTGACAGGGTCTGGCACGATGGCCTTATTAGTAAGCTTCCTTCCTTTGGTCTGCCCGCCGGTTTGTGTGATTGGATCGCAAACTTCCTGAGGGATCGGTCTATCCGAGTGGTCATAGATGGCTGCTCGTCTGGACTGCTGGATATTAATGCCGGGGTTCCTCACGGGTCGGTGCTTTCGGCAACACTCTTCTTGCTGCATATTAATGATCTGCTTAAACCCGGTACCTTTGGGTATGCAGACGACAGCACTGTTGCTAAGAGATACGTGTCCGACGCACGAGCTGGTGGGTCGCAGATCCGGTCTCTCCGGGAGGCTATGGTTGAGCGCTTGAATGTGTCCTTACAGGCTGTCTCTGAATGGGGTGATGCCAATCTGGTCAAGTTCAATGCTGCTAAGACCCAAGCGTGTCTATTTTCCGCCAAAAGGAGCCAGTTCCACCCAGCTCCATCTTTCCGAGGTGCAACCGTGCCGATAACCAACCAACTTGAGCTTTTTGGGGTTACATTAACATCTACTCTCAATTTTGGCCCTTTCATAGAGGCAAAAGCTCAAGTGGCTGCAAGGAAGTTGGGGATCCTAGCAAACGTGAGACGGTACTTCACGCCGGAACAGCTGCTCAAACTCTATCAAGCGCAAGTTTGATTGTGTACGGAATACTGCTCTCATCTTTGGGACGGATTTGCCAGATACCAGCTTGATGCCCTTGAGTCAATTGAGAAACGAGCCAAGAGGATCATTGGCAATGAGAGGCTCGATGCGACGAATCTCCAAAGTCTTGAGTATCGACGACGAGTTGCTAGCTTGTCGGTTTTCTACCGGCTGCATTTTGGGGAATGTGGAACGGAATTGCATAATTTAATTCCGCCAAGCCCGTTCCATCATCGGACTACAAGACGAACGGCGATGCGCCACCGGTACATGGTGGACATCCCACTCACGCGCACAAAACGTTTTGGGAACACATTCATAATTCGTACAGCTAAGGAGTGGAATTCCCTGCCGGAGTCTGTGTTTCCCGATAGCTACAACCTGGGAGTCTTTAAGTCAAGAGTGAATAGGTTACTTTTAGGCAAGAGTGCTCCATCTTCGACCACATCATCACTTACCATCAGGTGAGATGGTGGTCAAGCGCGTGCCTATTAATAGTAAAAAAATAAAAAAAAATATTAACCGCGGTCGTCCATTTTTTATTCCGTCACAATACTATACTATCCATAAATCAGACAAGGTAATAAAAAACTGATTAACAGTAAACCGGAGCACGAGGGCGATAACATCGCAGTTTATTGTCAAAATGATTGATTCGGTGGGGAGTAATAAAATTAATTTACCCCTTTTTGATTCCGAACGCAGTTGTCGAGTGGACTCCGAATTAACGCGATACCGAGGACGCGATTAATTATTAATACTGCTGATAATATACATAATTATAAGAAGCACAATTGCAAGAAATGATGCATAATAGGGATAATCCGACTAATGTCGTTCCCAGGAGGTAAAAAATCTGCGAGATCTTTCTGAAAAAAGGTTAAATAGATCTTTTTAAGCGAGAAAAATGACTCCAATGAAACTTCTTGGACACGCTCAATTCCATGGAGCGAACAGGCTGGCTGATAAAACATCCAGGTAAATATTCCTCTATGCTAAGGCAAGATCACCTATTTCATAATGTTTTGATGAGAGATAGCTGTTCTAACAATGAACAGATTAACTACTTACGAGTGGGTGAAAAAGAATATAGCAGAATAAAAACATTACCTAATCTTTTCTAGGCAATGTTGAAAACATTAAGCAGTGAAAACAGACAGAAAACAGAATTAATTCTCCAAGAGGCTTGGATTGCCATATCCACTTAAAAGGACTGATTTTCAAAAATATACTTTTAATGTTCATCAAAATCGGGCCCAAGAGCTCTTGGAGTATTTTCGCTATCAAAGTCAAATAATTTATATCAACTAGAGCACTTATGAATATCAAATGAAAATAAAATATTATAGTCCATTTGCAAAAGGTTTCTTATGGAGAAGAACGAACAAGAAACTCCAAAATTACTCATTTCAAATATAAGCTTTACAATATTTGCATACATATCTATAGGCTAGTTTCCACCATCAATAAATTGCAAATGTATTTAGTCCGTCTGTTAGAGATTTGAAAAATAATGAACACGTATTTTTTGTTTTTTTAAATCAATGAATATTGACAAAGATAAATTGCATCAAAACTCGGGAGTGGGGGCTCGTGACGACAGGACGCATTAAAAGTTATATCATGGCGTGACGTATTGTGAATTTTAAAAGCGTCGTATCTTCGTTTATTTTGGTTTGCGTAACAAAATAAAAAAAAACGGAACAAAAATTTTTTGAACATTTACCTGACGACCGACTAATTAGACTTTTTCAGTGAACAAGCCTATTGATTATATATGAGGACGGTGTTCCCAAAATAACAGTTTTATGCTACTAATAGGTACAACAAAGAAATGCCAGCAGAGGTATTATTAATAAGTTTACTAGTAAGGGTACATAGTACACACATATTTACATATCACCTTGTCTAGAGATTCATACAATAAAATACAAAATCGGAGCTAGAAAGAAAACCTTAAAATAATTGACCGTTATCCCTGTTCAAACAGTAATTCTAGCTCAAATGTTTTTGCCTTTTGTAATGTTAAAGTAACAATGTCTTTTCTTTCACTAATGTTTGTGAAAAATTCGTCGTATTCAAACTTCAAATAAAATCAATTATGTTCCAGATAGTTAGCTCCACAGATGTTCTTAAAAGAGCTCAGATTTATTCTATCTAGATTTTAATGGGTCTAGCCTATTATAATTTATGATTGGTCTTTTCTTGAATTCTTTTGTAACGAAATTGAAAGCGAAATTCTGTTATTTTATCGTCGTAAGTCTTAGATCTTTCTTTTCTTACAAAGATTTTATAGAAGCGAATTGAATTAAGTATGGTACATAAATAACATTTTCTTTAGACACATCAATTTCGGTTTCAATGTCTATAATCTGAGCACTTTATAATATTGAAATGATCAAGTAAAGCTGAGGGAGCGACCACCTCAAAAGCTAGATTATTGTTTTTGATAAACTTTTCTACTTCTTATCGTCCTACGAAATGTTTTTTTACCCGACTGCCCAGAAAGGGTATGCTTATTTGTGAATTGCTTTATTACTTCGTATCTTCCAAATGTCCGGATGGATTTCGACAAGGCTCTTTGTTTAAACGATGACTATTTTTACCCGACTGCGAAAGAAGGAGGGTTATTATTATTGTAATTGTTAACTGGATGAGGCCGGACTTTTCAAATTATCTTTATCTAGTCACTCTTTTCTCCGCGGATTTTACTTTTTTTTGGCGTCGGTAGTCGCAGGGCGATTCCCGGCCACCTTAGGCGTGGGCCTGCGGACGGCAAGCGCTGGGTGGCTTGCCGTCCGATCTGCTAGTCTATTCTGTAAATAACCATTTCAGAATCGAGCTTCACATGAGTGACAAACCTCACAAAGTGAACTTTATTACACACAGCATAAAGGTCTTGCATTTGACGTAATTTGACACTCACCTCGGATTCCGCTGTCGAGATACGAAAATGTTGTTACAGAATAGGGTACAGAACCTGGCCCGGGTCGACGGCACGCTGTGTTCCACGTGCGTCTCAAAGAGATGTCAGCATAGTAAACGGGACTCGCTAGGGCCAGTGCTTGCCGGGGTTGCGGAATTTGTTCGAAAAAGTAAACCCTGGAACGCAAAGGGCATTAGAAGGAACACGAATGGGTTTTTTCAGTAAGAGTCTGAAACTCCCTTCTGCTTCGCCCAAAGCGGGAGGAGTCATTTGATGATTTATCATCCATAAAAAAAATCATAACGGCAATGTACCTACATATGTCATTCCCATCACGACACAATTTTTCAACCCCTCACCTTTTCCAGATGGTTCTGGGCGCCTGCGCTGCTGATTCTCCTGGGGAACGCCATCATGTTGGTGCTGCTGATTGTCAAGCGATACCAGGAGAACCCCACGTTCATGGTTCAGATCGACTCTTTGTTCCGCATCAAGCAGTTCCCTGCTGTCGTGTTGTGCCCTGAGATCAAATTCGTTGAAGAGAAAATGGATGCGTTTGTGGATAAAATGTACGAGTTTTATGTTTTATTTTTTTTTCTACTAGTTGACCCTCACTACTTCTTCTGCGTCACCTTTTTAATTAATGATCTGCCTCTATTGGTCGTAGCGTGATGTTATATTGCCTACAACCTTCCTCGATAAATTGGCTATCCAACACTAAAATACTTTTTCAATTCGATCTGTCAGTTCATGGGATTAGTGCGTTCAACTAAACAAATAACTCTTCAGCTTTATAATATTACTAGTTGACGCGCGCAACTTCGTCTGCGTCACAATTTTCATTACTGCTCCGCTCCTATTGGTCTTAGCGTAAGGATATATAACCTTCCTCAATAAATGGGCTATCTAACACTGAAATAATTTTTCAAATCGGACCAGTAGTTCCTGAGATTAGCGCGTTCAAATAAATAAATATATATAATAATAAAGCTGCTTAGTAAAATATTTATAATATTAAAGCTTAAGAGTTTGTTTGTTTGTTAACAACACAAAAAAACAAACTCTTCAGCTTTATATATTAGTATAAGATTAGTATAGAGTAATATTGCCATCATTTTCATTTACTATCAGACCCGTTAGGCCTCTGTCTCGAGTTTTGCGGGCAACGGGGCGGCGGCGGCGGCGCGGGGTGGCAGGATCTAATGTGTCCGACCGGCCCTCGAAAACATCGGCGCGGCAGCGGCGCGAGTTCGGGCAACGAACGGTGCACTCCAGTCAAGCGGTGACCGCTAACGCACCTGCATTGCAGTGTTGTGCAGTTTATTTTCTTCTTTTGCCCATAATAAATCGAGTGTTAGAAATAAATTTGAAAAAAAAAATTTTGTCGGCGTGTTCAGACATTTCGTTTGCGAATAAAAATAAATATCTCGACGACACAACCACGAACACCAACACTACGCCGCTATAGCGCCGCGCGATCTGCCCGTTGGTTTCGAGAACGGGTTTGCCCGCCCCGCCCCCGTGCAGCCACCGCCGCCGCCGCCCGCAAAACTCGAGACAGATGCCTTACAACGTAGATCTCTTCAAACTATTCCCTTTTACGCCTTTGTTCTATATTTTCTGACTATATTATCGAGAACTTGTTGCTTTTTGAACAATTTTAGTTCCGAATTTCAAGCTTTCAAGTTTTCCAGTGCAAAACAGTAGGTACGATGCTTCCTATGGTAAAACATGAATATATTTTAAGCAGAGTCCTAAGATGTCTTTTGTAGGTCACCATATTGTGGGAAGTTCTGAATCTCTAACAAGACGCAGCTTGTTAAAAAACCCTACCAAGTGCGAGTCGGACTTGCGTGCAAAGGGTTCCAAACGAATAATATTTTTTAACATGTTACATTAATCATTGACTTCTTACAGGTTTTTCTGTAATCTATATCTATGTGTAAAATTGTATGTTCTGTATTTTTGGAGATAAGAGGGGGATGTTCAATTTCTGTCTATTTTCTTTTCGTAATGGGATATTTCAAAATTATAAAAAAAAAACACTTTTGAGATCCCTATGATGAGTCCTTTGATTTGAAATCACATGGTAAACATAACCTTTTTATTAACTTTCCTTCCAAAACATTACCTCATTTTCGGAAGCCTAATAAAGCAAAGGTCAACATAGCAAGTTCTAGAACTTCACTTTTTGTGGCTAGAAAGAACAAACGAGACCTAGACTCTTGGCACTACGGAAATCCACTTATTTTCCAGAAAATATCCACCAGGCATGGACTCGACCAAACTGCGCGAAATTCTGCCGCAACTAGCGGCGTTCTACTCCCTGGACGTGTTGTATACTCTTCCAGACCTGCTACGCGTTGAACAGGTCCTGGAGTACAATGGGCTGTCGGTGGAGGCAGCTGGGGAGATCCTCACAGCCACCTGTGAAGAGACAGCTCTCAGGTGAGAACTTGTTGTTGATATTTGACTTTTCATTTTACGGCTAGCTTATGATCTTATCCTTATTTTTAATTTAATTTTGTGAAAATTTTATTTTTATTTTGTTCTGTGAGCCTAGTTATAAGTGCATGCTGTGGTCTTCTGTAACTGAAGGAGCACACTTAAATGAACCATTGTATCACTGTCCGATGTTATATCTGTGTATCTTTTGTTGGAGATCCTAATAAATAAATAATAATAATAATAAGCCTGATCTAGTGGTGGTTGACCGAATTATGAGGCGTGCAATGATTGTAGACAAAACCGTCCCGCATGACGAGAACCTCGTGAAAGTCGAGAAAGACAAACAAATCAAGACTTGGCTCGCGAGGTTGTCGACATGTGGGAAATGGACTCAGCAATCATTGTACCGATAGTTGTGTCGGCCAATGGATTAATAGCCACGAGCCTCGACCAACACCTCAGGAGGCTCTCGTTGGGCAGCTGGATCAAGGGCTTGATTCAGAAAGCGGTACTTCTGGACACGGCTCGCATTGTTAGGAGGTTTCTCTCTCTAGAGCCCTGACCACCGGTAGCTTGGACCCTGTTCACGATATCGGTGGGGTACTATTTTTATATTTTTCAATTTTTTTATACATATTGTATAAAAATATTTAAAAAAGTGAAGAAAATAAATAAAGGACTTAATAACCTCTTTATTTCTGGCTACTTTGGCCCATAAATATATACATTATGCTATGGCCACACTACCGTAATATATGGCAATAATTATGGCCATAATTGGTGATTTTTCAGTTCGTTTTGTTTCAATTATGGGCAATAATTATTGCCGTATTATGGTAGTGAAGCAGTAGCATTATAGACTAACATAAATATTAAAATAATACAGTTTGCGTTAGTACATACAATTTTAAACCTATGTTAGTAAGCACTGTTTTATAGTGCTAGTGGCACTTGTCCGCGGAAGCGACGGAACACCACGTCCTGTGGCCAAAAGTCCACCTCCAAGACGAGGTGCAGGAAACATGTTGGTACACGCGCCACGAACACCTTGAAGTTGACATTGCGGCGCGATTCCAGCAGCTGCACTCTCGGCGTGTACTTGATCCTCTGGCGCACGTACTCCAAGATGTCTTCAGCCGTAGTGGCCCGCGACTTTGTGCGCGCATATCCCTTTTTGTCCCGTTCCAGTAGAAATTTCGGAAAACCCTCTCTCTCCTCTACACTCCCCAAGGAACCTACATGCCAAATTTCAGCTTTTCTTTCCGTTGTCTGTCATTCACTCACTCACTCAGTAACTGAAGAATTTTATAAATTAGTATTAATTGATTGATCATTAGTATACTGGACGATGTAGTATCTGAGTTTACGAAAGCCTTAAAAATAGACTTATCCTCATATAAGTTAAACACTGGAACCCTTTAACTAAGCTTTCGCTGTCCGTCCGTCTGTCAGTTTGTGTGTCGTAGAACTGGATCCTTTATAGTTTTGTTTTTTTAACCGACTGAAAAAAAGGAGGAGGTTCTCAATTCGGTTGTATTTTTTTATGTTTGTTACCTCATAACTCCGTCATTTATGAATCAATTTGAAAAAAATGTGTTTAGTCTGGATTGGTCCCATTGTCACCATGTCAGAATCTGATAATGGATCCCATGAAAAACCCTCAAATTTTTCTATACTAATACATAAATCTGAAGAGTTTGTTTATTTGCTTGAACGCGCTAATCTCAAGAACTACTGGTCCGATTTGAAAAATTATTTCAGTGTTAGATAGCTCATTTATCAAGGAAGGCTAAGGCCAATAGGAGCGGAGCAGAAATGAAAATTGTGACGCAGACGAAGTTGCGTGGGTCAACTAGTAGGCAAATAAAAGAATTTGCATTTGTATGTTTTTCATAAACTTTCTAACGCAATTTAACCTCCTGAGCTTCCAATGCTCCACCGTTGTATCGCAAATGGAACCTTTTGGTTCCACCGGCGGACATAGAAGTTAAATATCCTGAGCCAGGTAATCTGAGCTGATGATAGAAGGTATAAATTAGGATCTGATGATGAGATCCCATGAAAAATGTTTGATCAGCGATATTTTCGCCAGTTGTCAGCCGATTTGAATGATTTTTTTTTGTTTGGAAGAGTATTTTCCGATCTGATGAAAAACTTCGGAGGTAGGCAACGGAACTCTTTAATAAATGATAGCAAATGAATCGGGATTGCAAAAATCGCATGTCTTTTTATTGTTTACGCCAGTTCTTAACATATCATCACGCCGATACGCCGTTAAAAACGTTTACTAAAAATACAACCGACTTCCAAAAACAAAACACTACAAAGTATTAAATAACTTTAATTTCAGAAGTTGGTGTCAAAAAAGGAAAATATAACCCAAAACACCGACTTCCGAAATTAAAGTTATTTTTACTTTGTAGTGTTTTTAATATTCACTCGCGGTGCTTGGGAAATGCCTTTCTTCAGTAGTGAGTGACGTATTTCGACTGCAAATCATTATTACGATTGTGATAAAAATATATGAATCCACAGATGCCGTTGGAACAACATTATGATAAACTGCTCGAGTTTATTCCGTATGGAAATGACTGGAGATGGATTCTGCTGCGTCTTTAATGGAAGATCTTTGAAACGGTACGATAACCATAGTTTTTCCAACATCATCATTTCCCTGCTCTTGTAATATGGTGGTTGACTTGTGGTCAGTGCAACACGTAATTTTAATTCCCTCCTGTCAAGCATCACGCTATCACTTCCTTTTCGCTCATATGGCTTTTCTTTTTTTAGGGTTCCATACCCAAAGGGTAACTAACGGAACCCTATTACTAAGCTTCCGCTGTCCGTCCGTTTGTCCGTACGTCTTTCTGTCAGCGGGCTGTATCTCAAGAAACGTAATAGGTAGACAGTTGGAATTTTAACAGAGTGTGCATATCTATTGCCACTACAACAAAAAGACTATGCAAAGTGAGCCTCCTCGAATCCCTTGGTTTGCTGAAAGTCAGACAAAGAGGTCGTTTGTTGTTATGGCACATAGATTGCGTTCTGGTCATTTTCCATGCAGGAAATTTGGATACCTAATGAAAAAAGTCGATTCCCCTAATTGCCAAGTGTGTAATAAAGTCGAAGATGTCCAACATTTGCTGGTGGAATGTGAAAAGAACAGGAGAGAGAGGGAGATAGTGATGCGGGAGTTAAAAGTTAATATGTATGATGTCGGGGCTTTCATTAGAATATTATCTACACCTAATTCGGGAGAAGCGAAACTGATATATGAAATGGTTGCTGCATCACTAACTCCGTCGCTTACGCAGTAACATATTTGTTATATTTTATTATATTGTTTATTTAGATTAGGGTATGATGAGGCTGACGTACCTTCGTAAGGTAAAAGCCTCTAAATAAATAAAGATTAAAAAAAAAAAAACAATGCAAGAAACATGTTTTATTTCACGGAACCCTTCATGTGAGTGTCCGACTCGCACTTGGGTGGTTTTTTTACTATTGGTAAGCACGAGTTCGACCACTATCTCACCTGATGGTAAGCGATGATGTGGTCGAAGATGGAGCACGCTTGCCTGAAAGTACCTATTCACTCTCGACCTAAAGCCTCCCAGGTTGTTCCCAAGAAACTATTTACAAAATGTCAGAACATATTGCGTTTCATACCACTATTTACTTTTGCCATAATCTTCAAAGTTCCCGCGATGTACAGGAAGACCTCCTCGAATCCAACTTACGAATATTACATTAATATCTTCAATGTAGTTTCCTCTTGCTTAAATATTAATTTCTCAGAAGTTACGTGTAACAACTCGGTAAGTTCGCAAAGTAACTTGTACGCACATGTACCTACAGAAAGTTAAACATTTCTACTAATTGTGCTGATACGAGGTTCAAGCAAATAATAATTACTAAGCAAGAAGGGTTTTTAAACATTGCTTTTGTTTCACAAACATATGGAACACGAGAAATCCATTGGTGCTATTAAACCGAACTGCCTCCGTTGTCGAATGGTTCAGGCGTTTGCCTTGTGACCCGCTCTTGTGACAGGCGGTCGTGGGTTCAATTCCCACGGGAAGCATTTCTGTAAAGTTGTTTACAGTTTGATATACAGGATATTGCAGGCTTGAATCACCTGATTGACCGATAAAAAGATATTTCCGTGCTTCGGAGGGCACGTATAAGCCGGTGGTCCCGGCTACCAAATGGCGGTTGTCAAATAAAACATGTCAGAGGCCCTTGAGGCGGTTTTAAAACTTTGACACTAGGGTGTGTGGGGTCGTAAGACCTTACCACTCACGATAAGAAAAAGATAAAACCAAACTCAAAGCCCCTTGTCAGCCTTATTTTTAAAAACTTGCTAAACATTTGCTACATTTAAATACGAATCAGCAGATTCTAAATTCTCCTTAGAATTAAGAACCAGTGTTTAAACTAATGACTCCAAAAGTAATGAATGTACGTACGTTTTGAAAATATGACGCTACGTATTTAAAACTGGAAAGTATTTATATATTAGTAGAACCGCATAGTTTAATTTTATACTATGATATTTTTCGTAAGCGACAATTTTCACTTTCTAAATAGGTTGTTTCTTCCTAATTAAAAGTAATAATCATATATTTTTGACATATAGACACTATGGAGATATGCGAAACAGAGAGTAAAGTCCATTGAAAAACTTATCGTTAACTATGTTTTTCCTGATAAGGCTTATTTAAATTACTACTTCAATGATTGTCAAAAGCCTTTTAACATTTATACCACTTAGAGAAATGCAAAAACATGGAAGAGACATAGAGGTAACCCAACCTCACCAACACCGCTACACGAAGTGGTTCGGCCACACTAGCGGCCTGATGATCGCCGTCAACCAGAGCCAGACGCCCACGGTCGTCGACATTTCTTACAAGTGGGTGAGTTGCGTTAGCAGCATCATCATCATCACCCACCCAGTTTCTTGTACACTTTGTTAAAATAAACCTGTAATGGATTCACCACATGAGCCCTGTATGAACAAATAGATATATAGATATTCTTATTCTTTAGACCTCTTCATTTCCTTCCCTTCTTTTTCTTCTTCTTTATTTTTCTCTTCTCTCTTCTTTTACTGTTTTTTTTATATTTTTTTTATTCTTATTTTTTAGATATTATCTTCTTCATATGTTCATTTGCAAATAACTAACTTGACGTTAACGTAATTTTCAATATTTTTTAGCTAAAGTGAAAGGTCTGTCTTAGCACCAATGAAAGGTCTCGATAGAAGTAAATGATAAACGCAATAATCAGGATGTAACGAAAATAGTCAAAGGATTAAATCTAGATGAACGTCCTTCTACATCTTTCTAAAGAGTAAAAGAATTTAAGAGATTTCTAATATTCCAGCAAGGACAATATTAATGCCGATCTAACAGCAGTCCCATTAATCTTGAATCCCAGAAGCCATTAATCTTGACTCTCACAGGTGGCGACTCTGACAAGCCAACACTTCGTGGACATGTCGATGAATGGAACAGCCCTCAACCCTGGCTCGGAGCAGTGGATCGCCTTCTCCACCCAAGGCTTCCAAATAGCCGTGGGAGCCAGGTCGCTCAGGAAATCCCTGAGGAAGTGTAACATGTCTACTGACAAGTTGCGGTACTTCCCGGTTTATAGCAAGTAAGTCTGATGGTGTGTGTGTAATGAGGCTTAAAAGGCAAACACTATGGATGGATTGTGATAGATGAAAATGAGTAAAATATAGTAAAAGAAAATTTAATAATTAATATACAGACTTTCATAATGATATTTAAAACGAGAGAGAAGAAACCGAAATCTGTTTTTACAAAAGTAATTTCTTACAGCAGACCTATGTCAATAGAGTATGATGAGAAACATAGACACAGTACATAAAACGACTGAGAAGGAGACTTACGAAAACAGATTTTTATAATAATGTGTAAATCAAACTAAAATAATAGCTGTAAATTATATATACATCATATAAGTTACAGAAAAAATAGATGAAGAAAACATTACATAGGGTGACACACTTATCGCTAAAAGCGATCTTTCCAAGACAACCTTTGGATGGATTTTAAAGAGAAAGGAAATATAGTACTGTAGATGGTCATCAAAAAAATAAACCCTTAGTTTAGAGATATCTATTAAAATTGAGGAACAGGTACACATTATGGAGAAACTAAACCAAATAACTATAAGAAACATAACATGATTTCAGAAGATACTGTACATTAGAAGAAGAGATAGCGAACACTTTGGACAAATGCAAGTGTGTCCGAGTGAACCACCCGAAGCCGCCGGGCGCTAGCGTGTGCCGCGCGGCGATGCTTCAGTGCTCCGCTCAGGCCTTGAGTAAATACTTCTAAAATCTTTTGACACTAGCATCACTATAATTTTTCTGCCCTTTTTCCATGTTACTTAAGATCTACTTCTATTCTCCTGGTTATTATTCATCGTCTCTTAGGCCTCTTTCTCCTTCTCAGTTCATCCACGTTTACGTACATCACTATTGCAGTCATATGCGTTCGTACTCACCAGTCACATACAAAAATGCAAGCATGTAAACATTTTTAGGATTCCGTACCAAAAGGATAACCCACGGAACCTTATTACTAAACCTCCGCTGTCGTCCGTCTGTCCGTCCATCCGTATGTCTAACAGCGGGCAATATCTCAAGAACCTTAATAGGTAGACAGTTGACATTTTCACAAATTATGTATTTCTATTGTGCAGTAAATCCTTTCGTAGACCACCATCATCAAACCTTGTCTTTAATGATCTTATTTATTTTTTCTAATAGCAGTGATCCGTGCTTTTGTTAGTAAACTGAAAACATTTTGTTAGCAAATCAACCGCGTGCAAATACATACTATAACAAAAAGTCTTCCATTATACTAGTTAATATTTCCAGTCGCGTTCGACAGTGCCAATCCATCCTGCCCTATGACGTGCGACGTGGAGAAGACCAGCGTCATAGCGTCCAGCTTCAAGCTCGACGAGTCCGTGAGGACGGTGGAACCGTTTTAGTAAGTACTAGCTTTTGCCCGCAGTTTTGTACGCGCATATCCCATTTTTTCCCGTTCCTGTAGGAATTACGGGAAATCCTCTCTTAGTACTCTCTTACGGAGTATAAGGAAGCTACGTGTCAGATTTCAGCTTTCTACAAACCGTAGCTTCGGCTGTGCGTTGTCTGTCAGTTGCTCACTGAATCAGTCAGTAGAGGAAGAATTTTAATGTACTCGCATTAGGATTCTGTTATGTGCCGCGTTTGTAAAAAATCGATCTGATCAACAGCCGCCATAGTTTTTTTGCCTCTGACAGCTTCTCAAGCAGCAATAATCTAATATCGCTTTGAGAATAATGATCCCTATGATTCATCATCAACAAAATCAGCATTTCAACTGAAAGGCGTCCACTGTTGGACATAGGCCTGCCCCAAGCGTCACCATTTCAACCAACCCAGTGTGTACCCAGTCGCCACTCCAGAACCTTTCGATTCCATCGACTATCTGTTCTGCGGGCTATTTATAAAATCAAAATCAAAATCAAAATCAGGGAAAAATTACTGTGAGCATGATCGTGTATTGCCATTACTATTTTGCTTTGATGTCTAGTCCTGTCTTTTTTAACCATTTTTTAACCGACTTCCAAAAAAGGAGGAGGTTCTCAATTTTAGTTGGTATTTTTTAGGTATGCACAGCGATTAATCGGACGTTTCTAATCCGATTACTGAGATTATTTTAACTTCTTTTGTACGTTCTATTTGTCTATACATGTTGTTGCTTGAACATGTTGTATATTTCCATAGCAAGGACTTGAACTTCAAGAAAGTGAGCGTGGTGAGAGTCTTCATTCAGAGTCGCAAACAGCCTACTCTTGAGCGATGGTCGTACTTCGATTATTTGGACCTGTTCTGTAAGTTTTTACCAATGGTTGTATTAATGCTGTCTATTTCCGCAGCAAGGGTCTAAACTTCGAGAAGATGAGCGTGTTGAGAGTGTTCATTTAGATTGACAGACGGCGTATCCTCGAACAACGATCGTAATTCAATTACTTAGTTTTATTCTGTAAGTGTTTACTATTATTCCAAGAATTTGATAAAAGTGCGAGGGACTTCGCAAAAAGAAGTCATGACTTAGAGACGCTGTCCGATGCAGTCGCGATCCTCAGCAGTGAGGGTCCGACGAAGAATGAATGCAAAATTATCTCTGAATGTCTGTTTGTGTGTTACCTTTTGACGTCTAAACGACTGAACGGGTTATAACGGTTTTAGCACACAGATAAACAATGGATTAGAATATAGGACTATTTCCGATGAGTCGCTTTGAATTATATCCAACTTCCATGCGGGCGAACTCGTTAACAGAAGGTAGTATATGATAATTTCGTGATTTAAGACTTTTTGTGTCTTTGCAGCTCAAATAGGAGGGATGTTCAGCGTGTTCTTCGGTTGCAGTATCCTCACGTTGCTGGGGCTGCTGCAACTTGTCTGGCATGTTATAGTCAAGCAGTGGCAGAAAAAACGCAACTAAACTAGTCTACGATTTAATAAACGATATTAGATATTGAGAGTAGCACAAAATACTAATAATTAATAACCGTATTCGTGGTGTTAAAGAATGGGTAAACATAGGAATTAGGATCAACCAGAAATAGTATGTGTTTCGGTGAAGTTCGTGTTTCCTACCTAGTACAAAAATGTTGCGCCACAAGAGGTAAGTGTCATTCTGTTAATGGCATGGCGAAGGCGTTGTCAATACGTCAAAAATGTAATGGGCTGGCAAACGCTGTCGAAATGTAACGTAATCAATCCCTCGTGTTTTGGAATTTCGGCAAAAGCATTCGCTAAGATGGCACTTATTCGAGAGCCGCTGGTAATTTGCACAAAATTAAAGCATAATTTATAGTAGTTGCAAGTTCGTACTTACGTAAATAGACGACGATTTCCGAAGCACATATTTTTGTTTCGGTTAAATAAAAACAATTTGTCAAATCATCACTTTGTAGTTGAAGACTTCATCTATCTTGTTACTAAAATATAGCTTTTTTTTGACAAAATATATTATGATAATCTACTATTACAAAATAAAGCCATAAGCCTCATAAGCATTAATAAAGTAGTTCGCGGTCGTGTCAGATATAGAATAATGTTTCAGAAATAAACGGTCTGAAGTTTATACAGAGTGCTCACGAACTTCATGTGTGGTCACCAGAACATTAGTCTTGTGTTTTATGAATTTATATTGTTATGCGCCGTTACGTATTCGCTGTCGCGTAAATAGGGAACATGCAATATTTCTATTTTTGCTTTAATTTTAAAAAACTCCATCTAGAATAGACCACCACATAAATAAGAAATGAAAACGCTTTAATTTATTGACAAAATCGCGTTTTGAAACCGACAGTTTAAAGGTTCGCGCGAAAACGGACGATGACGTCACTCATGTCTATCACTGGTCAAGAACTGTCCTAACTCAAAGACATAAGGTTGCCTTTTCGTTTGCATAACAGCAGATACGTCACTAAACGCTGATTGTTACTTTTAAATACGTTCCGTTTCACGTTACTTTAATTCATTATTTTTGTTAAAAATCGATATTAACCAAAATAAAAACGTTGTAATGGCCTTTATTTTACACTTTTTTATCATTTTACTGACAAAATTCTCATAAATTCTGTATTTGCAATTTGCATCTTCCCTATTGTACTGTTATATTTTGGGAATTTTAATAAATGATTTCTAAGTTCAAGTTTTGTATTTTTTCATTGTTGATTATGTAACGGTAGGCATGACTTTTGTATTGTGCTCTCTGACCCCTGTTTGGAATACCAATAAATGTGAAGGACATTGAACCAAATTGTCTTATGACCGGTTTCTGAGGTTTTAATCTATCATTTATCCGTCCGTTTACGCTATTATTCATAACACCATTAGTTTGTGGTTAATAGACAGAAATATAATTCTTGCCCTCAAGAAGGCCTTTGAAACCGTTTCTATCTCTACTCACACAGGCTGGAGAACTTAGGATTTCGAGGTTCTGCTCTATATCTTCTCAGCAGTTACCTTCAAAACAGAAAATAGGGGGTAAAAATTGAAAACCATATTAGTGACGCAGAGAACGTGACGTATGGCGTCCCGCAGGGCAGTGTCTTCGGCCCGACGTTCTTTTTGATTTATATTAATGAACTCTGTAACCTTATTGCCAACGGTGCGAAGATACTGTCCTACGCGGATGATACCGCTATTATCTTCTCAGCTCAGACCTGGGACAATGTTAGACTAGAGGCTGAGAGGGGACTGGCTAGAGTTAGTGATTGGCTATGTGAGAATTTACTTACACTAAATACCCAAAAAATCAACTACGTAATCTGCTTCACTAAATACGCAAACTCTCAGCCTGCGCCTAACTTTAACATTAGAATACATTCTTGTCGTACCCCAACCCAATCTACCTGTAGTTGCCCTGTAATTCAAAAGGTAAATTCCTTCAAGTACCTAGGTATTGTAGTAGATCAAAGGTTAAGCTGGTACCCTCACCTCGAACTAACTATAGGGAGGGTCAGAAAACTCATATGGGTTTTCAAATCTTTAAGACATGTTATAAATGCAGAACTACAGAATAAAATCTATATCGCACTGGCCCAATCTGTAATCATATATTGTATCTCGGTATGAGGTGGAGCAGCTAAGTCGTACATTATAGATCTAGAGAGGGCACAGAGATCCTCGATTAAGGTCATGTACTGTAAGTCCTACAGGTTCCCTACTGAAACTCTATACGCAAGCTCTAAGCTGCTCTCCGTTAGAAAACTCTACATACTACACATGGTATATCACAAAATTCTATAGCCATGCCAAACTTAAAAAAAGACGGTGTGATATAGTAGCCCCTACATACTCAGCACGTCAAATTTTTGCTAGTCGCTAGAATGCAACTCAAGCCCCACGCGTTTATAATAAAGTAAATCGCATACTTAACATTTACCCTATGCAGCTGTATGAGTGTAAGAAGACATTGACGGAATGGCTCTCCACACTTAATTATGATGCCGTGGAAGACATTTTGACGACTCTGCGTTGAACGTCATGCATACAGACACACACACACACACATAAACACACACACACTCATACACAAAATATACATTCAGACACTCATAAACACACATTTATATAAAACACACTAGTTTTCACACACTACCATAAACACGATTTTAGTTTTTCTTTTTATTGGCTTTATAAAAAAATGTGTAACTTATACCTTATTAGCATAACGAAACAATTGTTAATTAATCGAGGAAGAGCGAGGTTTATCCCATCACAAGTATCTTCAGATTACTTTCTGGGAAGTCCCAGCAACTTAATTGTATATATTTAAGATAGTGAACACATTTTTTTTAAGTAACCGATAAAAAACTCAGAAAACAGGCATATGTCATCCATGGCCATTTTGATTTTTCCTAAAAGTTGCGTCACACAATTATACAGCCAAGCATAGAAGAAACTCTTCTTCTTCTTATCGTGTCGATTGACATCTTCTCAAATGCCTGACAAGTATATGGTCACTTTAACGACTCTGTCGTTCCACATTCAGGTCCTGGCTTGTGCAGGTTGTTGGGTTTAAAGGGCAAGAAGGGGCATATCCTGGGTAGATGCTCTTCACTAGCATTGTGTTGGATGTACCTATGATACCCTGATCTATCATCATCATCATCGTATAAGCTGAAAGAAACCTCCGCTGCTGGACATAGTCCTTCCCGCGCGTGTCGCCACAACAGCCGGCCCTGAGCGTTTCGCATCCATCGGCTACCCGCGACCGTCTCCAGGTCATCGGTCCTTCTTGACCCGAATATTTCTATAGTGGTCGACCCGGGCCATCAATCGATCAAGAGATTACACGAGAGTACACTGGAAAAAAACAAAAAGTTAAAAGCCTCTCACAGCTCTGCTTGGCTGTTGAGAGACCATTTTCTTTGATATTTTTTTTATTTGAGGTGGGTTTGCTCTTGGCTCTATTTTAAGTCAGAGATGACACATACAAAGTCTACGATGGCGCTTTTACCAGAAGGAGCCTGTTTCCTCTGACTTTAACAGCGTTATGACAAGTATCATAACGCTGTTGGTTCGTACAAGGTAAACGGACAGATAAATGATCGATGAGGTACCTCAGAAACCGAGCATTAGTACCATATTATTATTTTTTTTAACTTTGCCCCACAGTAGGAATTTCTCTTGTATCGTGGGTGCGTTCACAAACATACAACTCACATACACAAATAGCCAGACCTACAACAACTATCTGTAGGCCATACAAATATCTGTTCCATGCGGGAGTCGTACCCGCGACACTCAGGGCAGCAGTCAATCGCTCAACCATTGCGCCAGCCATGTCGTCACACTACAACAATACAATTGCAGTAGTACAATCGTTAACAGCTGTAAAATGGCCTTAGAAACTTTTCTCTGTTTTTTAGCCAAGTCCTTTCGCAACTACGTTCAGAGCTTATCCTTGACGCTCCTAGTCTTACCGGATGTATACCAGTATCGGTCGAAATAACTGCATATTATTACTGGGTTTGGAAGTCAGATAGCCAGTCTTTCTATGTAAAATACTGGTAATCATCTGTATCGAGTTCGACTGGAAGCCGAACCAGCTAACACAGGGTAAATTTTTCAAGTGTGCCGTCAGGGTCAAATCCGAAACTATATCATCATCTGCCTAGCCTTTTCCCAACTATATTGGAGTCGGCTTACAGTCAAACCGGTTTTGAACCGGCAAATTTTGCTGAATACCAGTATTTTACGCGGAGCGGCTGCCTACCAGACCTCCACAACCCAGTAACTGGGTAAAACGGTACTTCATGGCAAGACTGAAGTCAGATTTACTGGCTTCTGACTGTCCGGAACAACAGCCAAAGATCTACAAATGACAGCTGGGACCAACGGCTTAACGTGCTTTCCGAGGCACGGAGGAAACTCGGTATGTTAAAATGGTCACCCATCCACAGACCAACCTTGGCAAACGTTGCTTAACCTTGAAGATCCACCCGTGCGGCTGTAATTAAGTGTAATCGATTTTGATGAAAACTAATACAGCAAAAACTAAAACACCACCCGAAAGTGTAGTTAATAAGGATCAAATTCTACGAAATAATACGCATGGGAAACTAATGGAAAGAGCTCATTTTTAACAAAATACTTTTTAATTTAAAAAAACATCAACTGATTTTATTTTTAAATCAGTTGATGCAGATTTAGTTTTCATCAACATCGGACCCGAGAATCTACATCTGCATCATTGGATTAAAAATAAAAATGTCAGTTACCATTTAGGTTAAAAATGAGTGCTTATCAAATTGTTTTCAGTGACAAGAAATTGTGTTACAGAAAACTGAATAAATCAAAATGAAACCATCAACAATATTAAATCCTTAATTCACCAACTAGCCGCGACTTCGTTCGCGACATAATCGCGAAAGCAAATAAAAGGGCAAAAGCTAAATGAAGTCGCTTTGTAAGATCTCTAAGATAAGATATGCAAAAAGTCAATATCTGACATTGCTTGACCTCTTTTAGAATTTGGAAGACTGTTATTCAAGGCAATTGGTATATCATTTCTTCTGTTCAAAATGCCGTTCAGCTCTAGTAATTTTTCCTATTGAGAAACTTCTGTTTGCGATGTTTAAGAAAGTTGCTAGGGTTGTTAACACACGTTAGAGCTACATAAAGTTGACCATCGGTATGCCAACCAGAGAAGAAGTCTACCCCCGCAACGGATAGAGTAGAGTAGAGTAGATACTCCGAGTTGCACCTTTGTTGTAGAAATGTTTGTTATTCGGAAGGTATATCTGCTTAGGCTGATAAGTCGTTTAAATAGTCGCGTGCGTAGGCTTGAATGCCTGCAATTTGTATCTCGTGACCATTGGTTCTCATGAAGTTTAGTTGATCTCTGGCAAATTCATGTACGAAACTGTGAATTATCACAAAATTTTATTTCAGCTACTATAACAGTTTTTTGGATATGTGTGACTTTCAGCCGAGTGCCTTTGCAAAATTTCATCATCATCAGCCGGAAGACGTTCACTGCTGGACATAGGTCTCCCCCAAAGGGCCATAATCGCTGCGCTTGGCAGGCGGGTATCGAAATTAAATATAAAAAAAACATTAAACTTAATCGGATGATGTGAACCTTTTCTTCCATGGTCGATTTCATGGAAATATTTTGCCACAAAAAAACTGTCAATATTATGCATATCGATGGTTACTGCTTGGTCGGTAAGTTTTCCGTTCACAAAAAAAAATATTAATGCTGAAGCAACGGCACGACATAGGCTATCTTTTAAGACAACCTAACCACCTTCTTGATTGTAATGTGTGTCGTCAACAATTTTTAACAGTATGCGCATTCGAGTGGCCATCTTCTTTTCGTCGTTTCCTTGCTAATGAGGATCGTGACCACATACGTCGTGTCTCCAAGCCATTCAGTCTTCTGCAGTGTGGATTGCTCAGTAATGCTACTTACAATAGCCTTCTTTACGGTGTCGGACCATAAAAAAGACCTTATGGTTGCTTGTTGTAACGTTTTAATATTATATTACGCTGTATGAACGGTACTTTTCTTCCAACCACGAAGTTAAGAAACTACTTTATTTATTTCGAACCGAGGTCTGCAGTATCGATATAGATAACGATCGCGTAGCGACCGAATTTGGTCGTTGAGTCCGAAGGTTGCCCACAGTAAATTTCGAACGCGGTCCACGGATCATACCATTGGTTTTGACTGTGGAATGCGTTCGAGATTGACTGTGTACGGGTGACTCTTACGTATTCGGTGACTAGGCGATCGGTCGAGACTTTCCGCACAGGGACGTAAATCATAACGATGTTAAGTTAACCGCTCGGTTAAGGAGTCGCAAAAATTGTTGAAGTAGCTCTACTTCAAAAATTTTTGCGACTCCTTTATCATGGAAGTTCGACACCTGCTCGTGGGTAATATTACGTGACCCTTGACTCCAAGCCCGCTTAAGCTTCGTTGGTTTGACATGGCTTCGGGCCTGTAAAGGTTCATTCTTCCTCTTCTTTTCAATCGATGGTTTACTCTATACTGTTTAGCCCAGTATATTGCTACAACGGTGGCATTCATCAAATCCTCCAAAGTGCAGGTGTTTTTGAGCAGCTTTAGCTTATTTAGCTTTGCAAATGTAAGAGGGCATTTTTGCGAAAAAGTGTACCTTAGTGAAATTGTATGTCCCAGTTCATTAAAAAAATTAAACTCCGTCCGTACCCATAAGACTACGACTAAGGACACGAACATAAACTTTAATTATGTGCCACGTATTTGTAACCAAAGTTCAAGAGAAGTAATAAATATTTATAGCTTAATATCAAATCTCAAAACTAAGATATTTTCGTTTTCATACTGTCTCAAAAACTTTCAACTCGTTGAAGACTATTGTTCGATTTTTTTCAAAGGACCTACGGTTGTTTAGATTTTTGCATGATTAAATGACTTCTAAATAATCTAATGTCTATCTGTCTGTACACGCTAATCTCCGAAATATTGAAAAGATTCTGTTAGGGTTTTCAAAATTAGATTAAGTTTTTTTCTGGGCAAGATTTAGTCATAGTTTCATCAAAATTGGTGGCCAGAAAAAAAAAGACATTTTCATATTTTAAAATCATCAGCGGTTTTCGAAATTTTCAACTATTCGCTCACTTCAGCCTTTAAAAACATAGCCTTAGAAAATGTAATCATCACGCTATGTCTTCAAGAAGCTAAGCAGTCTATAGCTGAAACATTTATTGTGATCGGCTATTTATACTTGATATCAACTGAATTCATAGACCCGGCGGATCAATGGTTGCCTTCCGACTGACTCGGTATAAGTTCGATCCCCAGTTTTCAAAACTCTTTTTGAATTGTTGTTGAATTATCTTTTACTATTTTATGTCCCTGCTCTCTCATATTTTTGTTGGCCGCGACTTTGTTTTTCTCTGTTTCTGTGTATGTGTTTTGATCTGTATGTTTAAAATGTGAGGATCTAGATGTGCCTCAATACTGAAGTTCCAGATTAGTTGGATAATCTACAAAACTTATTTTCTGTTTTCCTGTATTCCGTTTTGTTTGAATCTCGATAAAAAGTACAATACCGAAGTAGATAACTTTTACACATAAACCTGGTGGGAATCTGTAGCAATTAATTTTACTTTAATTTAATGTGGCAATATAGATGCCATCAACTTCTACGTAATACAGATACCTGCAAAGACATCTATTGATTCAAATAGTACTTTCGACAGCATGAGATTACACCAAAACATATTTTTTTAGTTTTTAGGGGTACATTTAAAACGTCGACTGGTAGAGAATGCCTATGGCATTAAGTCCGCCTCTGTACATTTGTGTGTTGAATGTGTTAAATAATTAAATAAGGTACACATCATACGATTAAGTTCTACAACTTTTATTCCCATGTTTAATTTTCAATTAAATTTTGCAAAGGCACTCGGCTGAAAGTCACACATATCAAACAAACAAATAGAAGCTAAAATAAGATTTCGTCTGATTGCTCCGGTGTGTTGCTCCGGTGTCGTGATCATTCACAGTTTCGTACATGAATTTTCCAGAGATCAACTAAACTTCATAAGAACCAATGGTCACGGAAAACAAATTACAGACAGTCAAGCCTATGCATACGACTAACTAAACAACTTATCAGTCCTTTTGCACAGACTAGAAAGCATAGGTTAATACCTATGCTTTGTTTAGCTTTCAGAAAGACAAAAAGCAGATGGTAAATATTAATAACTTGCTTAGCGACGAAGAAAATACGAGTTCCACAAGGAAGCGTATTGGGCCCTCCATTGTTTCTCGTTTATATAAACAGTCTGTGCAACATGCAAATCAATGGTGGAACATTTTTTTTATACGCCTATGATACTGCGGTTGTTTTCTCAGGTAAGACTTTGAACCATGTGAAAACCGTCGCTGAAGAGGGTTTGGCCGGGATAGCGCACTGGCTTAAGATAAATCTCTCGACCCTAAAAACTGAAAAGACTAACTTTATTTGTTTCTCCCCAAGTTAACCGTGCCAGCCTAGTTCTGACTTTGCAATGACGATTCATGTCTCACGGAACAGCGCCGACCATAACTGTGACTTTGGCTGCCAAGTCATTACACAGGTTGGCTCCACAAAATATTTGGGCGTTATTGTTGGTCAGAGACTGTCTTGGCACCCTCATATCGAGGTTCTCATGAAAAGAGTCAGAAAGTTCATTTGGATATTCAAAACATTGCGTCAAAATTGTTCAAAAAAGCTTATTAATAAAATATATTTAGCTCTGGCGCAATCGGTTATAACTTACTGTATTCCAGTATGGAGTGGCTCTGCCAAAATGAAACTTCGTGATCTGGAGAGAGCTCAGCGATCGCTTATAAAAGTGCACTTTAAACCTTTTCGAATCTCTACTACAGACCTATACAAGGCTTGTAACTTGCTTTCAATTAGAAAACTGTATCTTTTAAATGTTTAACTCACCCGGGTCAAAAGATAAACGTTTATTTATCTTTTGACCATGCCACTCAGACCAGAAGACAGAGAGATATAGTAGCTCACTCCGCGGGGGTTCGAACAGTTTTTGCTAGACGTCAATATATGACGTCAGGATAAGCTAAAATAAACACATCATACACACACACACACATACACACACATACACACACACACGCACACCCTCCAAGAGCTTCTTAAGTAAGATCGTTAATTTAGTTTGTTTTGTTTCATTTCCTTAAATTTTAAATTTTTCCGTAATACATTGTACAGCCACCAACTAAGGGAAGAGCGTGACAGTCCCAACACAAGTACTATTGTAACTTACCGGGACTGCCACAATTCATGTATGCCCACAATGTTTTGAGATCAATAAAATATTTTCGTATTTTTTTTTTTTTGTATCAGCCTAAGTAAACCTACCTTTCGAATAATAATAGGTATAATAACGAGTCATTGCCACTTAAAAAACATTTCTAGAACAAAGGCGCCATAGAAAGTCCAATTAACAGAGGTTGCTTCGACCCCGAGAAATCAGTCACCAACTTCATCCTGGAAATAAGGCCGTTGCTTACCAACGTGAACAAATCCTCGGTACGGTGAGGTCGCTCCGCGAAACCTGTGAAGCACCCAGGAAGCTTCTGTGCATTTGGGCGGATCTGGGCTGGCTAACTTATCTCTAACTCTTACGCGCAATTGACCGAATGGAAGTCTAAGTGCGGATATCGTAGTATCTACTCTATCCGCTGCAGGTTTAGACTTTTTTCTGGTTGGTATTCCCTTGGCCATTTTTATGTAGCTCTATCGTGTGTTAACAACCTTAGAAACTTTCTTAATCATGGTGTACAGGAGTTTATTGTTACGAAAAATTACTAGGGCTGGACGGCATTCTGAACAGAAGAAAGAAAGAAACTGTGAGAAGTGGTGATACAGCCAGTGCCTTGCATAACAGTCTTCGAAGTTTCAAATTCTACGAGAGGTCAAGCAATGCTAGATATTGACTGTTTTTATATCTTATCTTATGCCATAAGGTGTCGGCCAGTGCCGTATGGTGCCGTAAAAGAACACCAATAACCACCATCATAAGTACCATCCCATTGTGACATATCAAAGCATAGCACTAATCTATTGAAGCCATTACTGCTTTCAAGCTGAAAAAAATATGTTTTCGGCGCGTATTACGTTATAAATAAGAACAGATCATATTTTTTGTTGGTTAACAGGGATATTATTGTTGAAAGCTTTTTAAATGATAGAAATTTGGGGGCCGAGTCACCCGCGTCCGTAGGAGAATACCCAATGCTAAACCCTACACGATGCCCAGTGTAGCCAACACAGAGGAGTTGGGTCGAAATAGTTATTCCAATGCAGGCAGACCGACCAGGCTCGCGTTGATATGGGCGTATCGGGAGACTAGTCGCGGAGGGTAGCGGGATCCGAGGCACGGTGCGCCGCTGGCCGACCGCAGGTAGTTGGGGGCCCAAGTACTGTGCTAGCCACACATGAAAGGCTGCCCCGCCAACTGTCGAAAAATCCCGGGGTGCGCCATCGTGCTGGCTGGCGACCTGACGGGGGAGGACCCGATGAACATTCCCGGGGGGGCTCGGGCGTCCCCGCAGTCTCCAGACTGGTCCCCCAATGATGTCATCCTGTCAGAGCGTGCCTGAAGGTAGCAGCATGGAACCTCATTTCACTTCCTTCTTCTCTCCTTCCTTCACTCAAACTTATGGCCAAAAGGAATAAAAGAAGAAAAACTGTACAGCGGCAGCACAGTGCACAGACCATGCTGGACGAGAAACGAGAAAGCTAGTCCTAGCGCTGAATCTTACTTATCTGGTTCAGGCGGCCACGAGGGTGCCGGATGTTGATTCGCACACTGCCAGTTGCTTGGACCTTTTGCTGACAACAGATCCAGACCGCTATTCGATGTCGATTTCTTCACTACTGGGTAGTTCCGACCACTGTCTGGTGAAGTCTGTGTCCGTTTACTCCCCGCCCAATCCTAGCCCGGTACAGGTCATGGCATTTCTTCGCATGTTATCCTTGGCAGCCTACTTGCTTTTCTTCGACTGATGCTTCGTCGTGCGTGGACGCCGTGACGACTGCTGGATATTAATGCGCGGACGCCGTGACGGATGCATTGTGAAGAGGAATGGAGTACTTTCCGTTCTCTGACATAACTATGTCTGGCGAAGCTCGTCCATGGTTCGGTGCCGAGTTTAATCGCACTGATGCGCTTAAGCACGCGGCTTACCTGGCATGGGTCGACGCTCGCACGTGCAAAGCAAATGTCATGACTCGGAAGAAGAGAGCCTTCAACAGGGCTGCCAAGTCCTGCAAGAAGGTGTTGCGAAGGGCACGGTTTGACCACATCAGCCGAATAGGCCCCCTGCTTCTCCTGGTGGATGCGAGTCGAGCATGTCGTACATTCACATTCATCAGAAGGACGTCCGTAGGGTACTGCGTAACCTAGACGTGAACAAGGCTAATGGCCCCGACGGGATACCGGCAATTGTTCTCAAAACTTGTGCATCTGAGTTGTCTCCAATCTTGACACGCCTATTTCGCCTTTCGTTTGAGACAAGTGCCGAAGGCTTTCTTTTTTTTTCTTTTTTGTTATTATTAAACATAGATAGGTACACCATTTAACTAGCACCCCTGCCCAAGAAGGGTAGTCGAGCTGACTCGTCCAATTATAGACCCATCTCGGTAACGGAACGCGTGCTGAATCATTAGCTCCTGGCGTACCTACAAGAATGATATCCTTAGTAACCGACATTACGGGATCCGCCGAAATCGGTCAACTGGGGATCTTCTAGCGTATGCCATTCACATCTGGAGTGAAGCCATAGAGAAGCACGGGGAGGCACTAGCGGTCTCCCTTGACATCTCGAAGGCCTTTGACAGGGTCTGGCACGATGGTCTTATTAGTAAGCTTCCTTCCTTCGGTCTGCCCGCCGGTTTGTGTGATTGGATCGCAGACTTCCTGAGGGATCGGTCTATCCGAGTGGTCATAGATGGCTGCTCGTCTGGACTGCTGGATATTAATGCCGGGGTTCCTCACGGGTCGGTGCTTTCGGCAACACTCTACTTGCTGCATATTAATGATCTGCTTAAACCCGGTACCTTTGGGTATGCAGACGACAGCACTGTTGCTAAGAGATACGTGTCCGACGCACGAGCTGGTGGGTCGCAGATCCGGTCTCTCCGGCAGGCTATGGTTGAGCGCTTGAATGTGTCCTTTCAGGCTGTCTCTGAATGGGGTGATGCCAATCTGGTCAAGTTCAATGCTGCTAAGACCCAAGCGTGTCTATTTTCCGCCAAAAGGAGCCAGTTCCACCCAGCTCCATCTTTCCGAGGTGCAACCGTGCCGATAACCAACCAACTTGAGCTTTTTGGGGTTACATTAACATCTACTCTCAATTTTGGCCCTTTCATAGAGGCAAAAGCTCAAGTGGCTGCAAGGAAGTTGGGGATCCTAGCAAAGGTGAGACGGTACTTCACGCCGGAACAGCTGCTCAAACTCTATCAAGCGCAAGTTTGATTGTGTATGGAATACTGCTCTCATCTTTGGGACGGATTTGCCAGATACCAGCTTGATGCCCTTGAGTCAATTGAGAAACGAGCCAAGAGGATCATTGGCAATGAGAGGTTCGATGCGACGAATCTCCAAAGTCTTGAGTATCGACGACGAGTTGCTAGCTTGTCGGTTTTCTACCGGTTGCATTTTAGGGAATGTGGGACGGAATTGCATAATTTAATTCCGCCAAGCCCGTTCCATCATCGGACTACAAGACGAACGGCGATGCGCCACCGGTACATGGTGGACATCCCACTCACGCGCACAAAACGTTTTGGGAACACATTCATAATTCGTACAGCTAAGGAGTGGAATTCCCTGCCGGAGTCTGTGTTTCCCGATAGCTACAACCTGGGAGTCTTTAAGTCAAGAGTGAATAGGTTACTTTTAGGCAAGCGTGCTCCATCTTCGACCACATCATCACTTACCATCAGGTGAGATGGTGGTCAAGCGCGTGCCTATTAATAGTAAAAAAATAAAAAAAAATATTAACCGCGGTCGTCCATTTTTTATTCCGTCACAATACTATACTATCCATAAATCAGACAAGGTAATAAAAAACTGATTAACAGTAAACCGGAGCACGAGGGCGATAACATCGCAGTTTTATGTCAAAATGATTGATTCGGTGGGGAGTAATAAAATTAATTTACCCCTTTTTGATTCCGAACGCAGTTGTCGAGTGGACTCCGAATTAACGCGATACCGAGGACGCAATTAATTATTAATACTGCTGATAATATACATAATTATAAGAAGCACAATTGCAAGAAATGATGCATTTCTTGCTTTCGGGATAATCCGACTAATGTCGTTCCCAGGAGGTAAAAAATCTGCGAGATCTTTCTGAAAAAAGGTTAAATAGATCTTTTTAAGCGAGAAAAATGACTCCAATGAAACTTCTTGGACACGCTCAATTCCATGGAGCGAACAGGCTGGCTGATAAAACATCCAGGTAAATATTCCTCTATGCTAAGGCAAGATCACCTATTTCATACTGTTTTCATGGGAGATAGCTGTTCTAACAATGACCAGATTAACTACTTACGAGTGGATGAAAAAACTATGGCAGAATAAAAACATTACCTAATCTATTCTAGGAAATGTTATCATCAATGTTACATTGCCTAGAAAAGACAAGTCAGTGAAAACAGGCAGAAAACAGAATAATTTCTCCAAGAATAGGCGTGGATTACCATATCCACTTAATGGAACCTCGGGTCGATTGTACGAAGACTGATTTATCGAAAACCGACTTCCAAAGACAAAACACTACAAAGTATAAAATTACTTTAATTTCAGAAGTCGGTGTTCAAAAACGAAATTAGTAAAAACACCGACTTCCGAAATATCCGGTTTTATTTTTTATTAAAAAGTTTTAAAACCACAAACAGCGTTCCGGCGTGATGTTATGTTATGAACTGGCGTAAACAATCAACAGACATGCGATTTCAGAAATCCCGATCCATTTGCTATCATTTATTGAAGAGTTCCGTTGCCTACCTCCGAAGTTCTTCATCAGATCTTCACCAAATTTAAACGGGACCAGTCCGAGAAAATACTCTTCATTTTTCATGGGATCCTATCATCAGATCCTGACTTATACCTTCCGTCAACAGCTCAGCAACATGAGATGATGATTACCCGGCACAAATATCTGAATTGCGTTTGAAAGTTCATGAAAAACATTGTAAGTGCTTATAAATTTTGGGGGTTTCCTTCGATTTTCTTACGCGATTTTAAATTTTTAAATCGGTCTAGAATTGGCGGAGAAATCTGGGCCTGGTTCTGATCAGACGGCGAGCCACCCAATGCTCGCCGTCCGCAGTCCCGCGCCTACGGTGGCCGAGAATCGTCCTGCGACTCCCGACGCCCGAGGCGTCTTCTTCTGTTTCGGCGGCTAGGGCGTGAGGTTTCCCTCTCTCTCACGCGTTCGGCTTCCTCGTTTGTTAACATTACTGCTTCGCAGAAGGAGGTGACCGCTTCCCATGTCTCGTCGCTCCGAACCATGGCTTGAACCAGGGCCAGACGCGAGAGATCCCCGCCGCCGATCGCCTCGAGGAGGAAGGTAGAGGCCTTACAACGTAGACCTCTTCAAACTATTCCCCTTTACGCCTTTGTTCTAAATTTTTTCACTAATTTATTATCGAGAACTATGTCGTTTTTTGAACAACTTTAGTTCCAAATTTCAAGCTTTCAAATTTTCCAGTAGATGCTTCCTATGGTATAACATGAATATATTTTAAGCAGAGTCCTAAGATGTCTTTTGTAGGTCACCATATTCTGGGAACCTCCGTATCTCTAACAAGATGCAGATTGCTTAAAAAATCGGCCAAGTGCGAATCGGACATGCGTGCAAAGGGTTCCTATATCTATGTGTAAAATTTTAAGCCCTGTAGTTTCGGAGATAACTGGGGGAATGTTCAATTTCCGTTTATTTTAAATATTTCAAAATTATAAAAAAATACTTTTGTGATCCCTGTGACGAGTCCTTTGATTTGATATAACATGGTACAGTAAACATAATTTTATATAACTTTCCTTCCAAAAAATTACTTCATTTTTGGAAGCCTAATAAAACGAAGGTCTACATAGCAAGTTCTACTCCTTAACTTTTTGTGGTTTCAAAGCACTACGTTAATCTATTTATATTTCAGAAAATACCCAGCAGGCATGGACTCGACCAAAATGCGCAAAATCCTGCCACAACTAGCTGCGTTCTACTCCCTCGACGTGTCGTATACTCTTCCAGATCTGCTGCGCGTCGAACAGGTCCTGGAGTACAATGGGCTGTCGGTGGAGACTGCCGGGGAGATCCTCACAGCCACCTGTGAAGAGACAGCTCTTAGGTGAGAACTTGTGTGAACTTCACTGAATAGTATAATAATACCTTGTTAATATTTGACTTTTCATTTAACGGCTAGCTTTTAATAATAATACTTACCTCTTTATTTCAGGCTACTTTGGCCCATAAATATATACCTTTTAGACTGACATAAATATTATCAGTTTTCGTTAGTAATAGGCATAAGATTGTATATCTTATGCCTATGTTAGTATAAACTTCACTTAGCATTGTTTTATAGTACGTCCTAGTGGCACTCGTCCGTGGAAGTGATGGAACACCACGTTCTGCAGCCAAAAGTCCTCCTCCATGACGAGGTGCAGAAAACATGTTGGTACACGCACCACAAACGCCTTGAAGTTGATATTGCGGCGCGATTCCAGCAGCTGCACTCTCGGCGTGTACTTGATCCTCTGACGCACGTACTCCAAGATGTCTTCAGTTGTAGTGGTCCGCGACTTCGTACGCGCATACCCCGTTTTGTCCTGTTCCAGTGGGAATTTCAGAAAAACCTCTTTTAGTGCTCCCCTACAGTCCCCAAGGAACCTTTTTTTTTTTTTTTAAGGATGGGAAATCATCAAATGACTCCTCCCGCTCTGGGTGAAGCAAGAAGGAGTGTCAGACTCTTACTGACTAAAACCCATCCGTGTTCCTCCTGGTGCCCTTTGCGTTCCAAGGCTACGGCACCTCTTTCGAACAGATTCCGCAGCCCCAGCAGGCACTGGCCCTAGTGGGCCTCGTCGTCCGTGCTGACAAGTCTTTGAGGCGCGCTGGGATCGCAACGCACCGCCGACCCGGGCCTAGTTCTGATCAGACGGCGAGCCACCCACTGCTCGCCGTCCGCAGGCCCGCGCCTACGGCGGCCGGGAATCGTCCTGCGACTCCCGACGCCTGGGGCGTCTTCTTCTGTTGCGGCGACTGGGACGTGAGGTTTCCCTCTCTCTCACACGTTCGGCCTCCTCCTTTGCTAGCATTACTGCTTCGCAGAAGGAGGTGATCGCTTCCCATGCCTCCTCGCTCCGGACCAAAGATTGAACCAAGGCCGGTCGCGAGAGGTCGCCGCCGCCGATCGCCTCGATGAGGATCCGGCGGTGCTCCGCCTAAGCAGGGCAAACCTCCACCGTATGCCCCACCGTGTCCTCCGGGCGATCCTCGCAGTGATGACACCCGGCCGCGTCCTCCCGCCGAATCCGAAACAGGTATCTCCCGACCGCCGAATCCGTAACAACCGTGTCCGGTGAGTACCTGTGTCAGGCGGAAGGTGAGGACGCCGTGGCGCCGCTCCAGCCACTCCTCAAAGAGGGGACTTATCGCCTGGATTGTTGCGTGCCCAGCGCTGGGTTGCTACAGTCGCTGTCTCCATACCACCATGAGATCCTGTCGGAGCTCCGTCCGCCTTGCTGCGATTTGCCGCGGCAGAGGTGTCTCGCCCCGGCGTTGCGCCTCCACGCGCCACTCGTAAATGTGCGCGAGGGCTCTCGCCTCCAGATCCCATGGCGGCAGTCCGGCAAGGAGGCTCGCCGCCTCGCCAGAGACCGTGCGGTATCCCCGGGCCAGCCGGATGGCCATGACCCTCTGAGACGCGTTGAGGTAACGGGCAGGTCGCTTCCTCAAAGTAGGCGCCCATACCAGCGCCCCATAAAGGGCCATGGACCGCACAACCCCCACGTAAAGCTTCCGGCAGGAGGCATTTGGACCCCCTAGATTGGGCAGAAGCCGCTTGAAGGCAGCCCCGGCTCGTCCCAGTCTGGTAGCCAAACGTCGGAAGTGTTCGACGAAGTTCCATCGGCTGTCAAGGACGAGACCTAGATACGTCATCGTCGACCCGACGCCGATGTGAACCCCTCCCACCGTTATTTGAGATCCCGATGGTGGCCTGTTCCGAGAACCATGGAAGCACATGGCTTCGGACTTGTGCAAGGCCACCTCGAGACCCAACTGCCGGATCCTCTCAACGACTATCGCAACCCCGCGTGTCATAGCGTCGGTCGCCGCCTGGTGCGACCTCCCCTGCGCCAGGACCAGCGTATCATCAGCATAGCAGACAACGTTGACGCCGCCAGGGAGGTCGGCGCGCAGCACCCAATCGTAGCGATGTCCCACAGAAGCGGCCCCAGAACGGAACCCTGTGGAACACCGCACGACATCTCTCGCCAGTTCCACTCTCCCAGGTGACCGGGGTAGAGGACGGCTCTGTCCGTCAAGTAAGCCTCAACTACGCGACGGAGGTAGTTCGGCACCCGGTGATACCGAAGTGCCTTCCTGATGCAACTCCAAGTCAGGGTGTTAAAGGCATTGGCGATGTCTAGAGACACAGCCAAGACGACCCCGCCCCGGGAAACCACGTCCCCCGTCGAGAGGGCTCTCACGCGCATGATGGCGTCCACCGTCGAGCGTCCCGTGCGGAAACCGAACTGGTTTTCCGCCAGATCCGGCCCCACCCTCACTAGGTGCTCGACGAGGCGTTTTGCAATTATTCTTTCAAAGAGCTTGCTCACCTCATCGAGCAGCACGATGGGCCGGTATGCGGACGGAGAGTCCGCGGGGCGCCCCGGCTTCTTAATGAGGACCAGTTTCCCCGTCTTCCAACGAAGTGGAAACTGGCCCCACTCCAAGCATGCGCTTAGGAACCCTCTTAGTCGAGACCCAAGAGCCTCCAAGGCCAGGACTCAAGCTTTTCCAGGTAAGCCGTCGGGTCCTGGGGCGGTATTTTTGGCCTTCAGCCTATTAACCACCACTCTCAGGTCTACCTCAGTCACCTCAGGAGCATCGTCATCGTCGTCATCAATCCAGTCCGCATCGGGCACCGAAGGTGGCGGAGCCATAGGCGGGGGAGTATGCTCCCCTCGCGAGGGGAACAGAGCGCTCACCACGTCCTCCACCAGCTGGGGCCGGAGACTCTGCGTCAAGGGGGGGGCCCAGGTGCGGAGCTTACTCCGCACCATTTTGTAGGGTCTACCCCACGGGTCCTCGTTCAGAGACTCCAGCATCTCCTTGCGAGCCAGATCCTTGGCCAGCAGGATCCCTGCTTTGAGGGCGGCTTTCGCCACTTTGTACTCCTCGTATAGCTCCGCCTCTCTGACCTGCGCATCTGGAGGGCGGATGCGGAGCCTGCGGTGCCTGGTGTACTGGCGCCGTGCGGCAACGCATGCCTTTTTTTTTTTTTTTTATAACGGGGGGAAATCCTCATGGATGTCCTCATGGAGGTCTGTCAGACTCTTACTGACTAAAACCACCCCGGTGCTCCATCTCTCACCAACCGGGGATCGCGAGAACTAATGCGACTTCCGTAATCTCCGGCTGGTGCCGGCCCGCCTCTGCAGGCCACCTCGGGTCAGCGGGGGAAGTGAGGTGTTTGACTCCCCCCGCAACGTCAAAGAGGGGCGCACGGGAACACCACGCGCCGCCACCTCGGGTCCGAATGAATGGGGGGCGACGGATATCCCCAAGTCCGACGCCTCAGGACCCAGTTAGGGGGGCCGGAAGAGGGCAGCGTATGCCCTCCTCCGACGCCCGGTGCGCCTACTGCGGGCCGGGAGAGAGGTGGAGATCTCCCTCTCCCTTTCCGCAGCCTCCTTCTGCGCGACAACTGCTTCACAGAAGGAGACCACCGCGTCCCAGGACTCCTCGCCATCGGCCATAGCACGAACTACGGCCGGCAGCGAGAGATCACTGCCTACCACAGAGATGAGGGCACGGCGTGGCCCCTCCCAAGCGGCACACTCTGCCAGTGTATGCCGCGCCGTGTCCTCCCGACAGTCGACGCAGTGGTGACACCGAGCGTCCGGCTCCCTGCCTATGCGACACAGGAACCTCCCGAAGCAGCCATGCCCCGAGAGGACCGGCGTCACACGAAATGTCAAGGAGCCGTGCCTTCTCCCGAGCCACAGGTCGAGCACCGGCCGGATGGCCTCGATAGTGACGAGGCCAGCGGAAGGGCGTGAGAGCCTGTTCCGCCATTCCGCCACCAGAACCTCGCGCAACTGCGACTGACGCAGCTCAATTCAAATTCAAAATTCAAATTCAAATTCAAAGCATTTTATTTCAAATAAACCATTCACAGGCACTTTTGAAACGTCAAGGTCGGTCAGTCAAAAACATGGAAGCTATTTGCACGTTCCAAAGCGTAGATCTCTATGGAGAAGAACGTGCAAGAAACTCCACGGACACTCTTTTAAATCATGTTCTGTTCTACAACATTCCAAGTTACATATACTTGTTGCTTCTGCATGTGAGGACAATGCAAAGGAAAAAAAAAAAAGGGCTTATTATAAGAATTTTAAATATAAAGATTAAAATAAACCAATGGCAGTTAAGAGATGACCAGTCTCAACCGACGGCGCCTGTTCACGAACATGACGCGTGAATCGGCACCTTTCAGCTCAACCATTTCGAAGGGAACCGAATGATCAAACCCACGCGCCGCCATCAGCGAGACATTTGAGTGAGCATGACATGCTCTCAACCACCATGCTCGTTCATGTCCAACAAGCAAAACTATAACTACTCACATAAAATGTAAATGGTTTCATGGTACCCACATTTACAAAATTTGAAAAATATGCTTCTACTTTACACAAAACTATGGTTGTCAATGACCAAATAATGAAAAATAAATTAATAAAGAGAACGATTAAGTTCTTACATCAAAAAGAATAAATAAGTAATTAATATAATAATATAATTTGTATGTATATAAGAATAAATAAACGAAATAATGTAAGAACCTCTAAAAGGAGCGAGCATCTCTTCCAAATATAAAAACCTAAAAAGTGGACCTAAGCAGCTGTGACTGTGGAGCAGGACCAGCATTTAGCCAAGCGTTTTCATCGAGGATATAATCTTCCAGTTTATAATACGCTTGTCCACACAGTGTGCGCTTCATACATGCTTTAAATTTTCTCTCATTCAGTTCGAGAATATCAACTGGTATTTTATTATAAAATTTAATACAGTACCCCATAAAAGAAGTGTGTACTTTGGCCAATCTGAATCGGGGTTGATCTAATTTGTTCCTATTTCTAGTATTAAAATTATGCCTGTCACTAATCTTGCTAAAGAGATGAAGATTTTTCCGAACATACATAATATTTTCGTAAATGTATTGACAAGGTACCGTCATGATGTTGATATCCTTAAACAGTTCTCTTAGGGAATCACGCCGACGGAGATTGTAAATGGCTCTGATGGCTCTTTTCTGCAGGATAAATATAGACTCGATGTCTGCAGCACGTCCCCATAATAAGATACCGTAAGACATGATACTATGAAAGTAACTAAAATAGACCAGCCTCGCGGTATCTATATCGGTAAATTGACGGATTTTTCTGACAGCGTATGCTGCTGAACTTAGCCGTCCCGCAAGAGATGTTAAATGAGGACCCCATTGTAGCCTTGAGTCAAGCGTAATCCCCAGGAAAACTGTGTTTTCGACGAATTCAAGTTTCTCCTTGTTCAATACTATGTCGCAATCATTTCTTTTAACGTTCGGTAAGGCAAATCTGATGCATTTAGTTTTTTTCCCATTTAATACTAAATTATTAGCAGTAAACCAATTTTGGACCTGCTGCAGGGCGTTATTTACGTCGTCAAGATTTATGGAACGTCTATCTATCTTAAAAATTAAGGACGTATCGTCAGCAAATAATACCATATGAGGTTGATTTTTTAAAAGATGGGGTAGATCATTAATATATACTAGAAAGAGGAAAGGACCCAAAATAGAGCCTTGTGGTACCCCCATTTTGACTTTTAAACCCCGTGAATTGACACCATTTATTTGAACTTGCTGCTGTCTATCATTTAAGTAAGATTTTATTAGACTGAGTGCAAGTTTACCTAGTCCGTAATGTCCTAGCTTTAGGAGCAAGGTTTCGTGATTTACACAATCAAATGCCTTGGAGAGGTCACAAAAGATTCCTATGGCATCTTGTGCCTCTTCCCACGCTGAGTATATGTGTTTTAACAACGTGGCACCAGCGTCAGTCGTACAACGACCCCTGGTAAAACCATACTGTTGATCGTGTAAAATTTTATTGATGTTAAAATGATTGAGCATCTGATTGAGCATTACTTTTTCAAACACTTTGCTAAAAACCGGCAAAACAGATACAGGTCTATAATTATTGGTGTCTTTGCTGTCGCCCGACTTAAATAGTGGTATAACCTTACTATATTTCATTATATCCGGAAAGACTCCTTGGTCCACACATAAATTAAATATTAAAGCCAAGTATGGTGCTATAGTTTCAATTATGGACGTGCACACTTTAATAGACATTCCCCATATGTCTTCGGTCAATTTGATTTTGATTTGCCGGAAAGCTTTTATGACTGTCACAGGGTTGATATGTTTGAACTGGAATTCAACCGTACAACCTGGAACGTTAGCTTTTAATAAATTATATGAGACCTCAGGTGAAGAATTTAAATATTCCGTAGTTTTAGTTGGTATATTGGTGAAAAAATTTACAAATTCTTGAGCTACTTCTAAATTAGAGCTTTTGGCACCATGTGTAGTCTCCAGTAAATAATCAGTGTTTCGTTTTTTATTTCTATTAGTTTCATTATTAATAACTTTCCAAACTGTCTTTATTTTATTTTCTGACGATTTGATCTTCTTGCTAATATATAGGGCTTTAGCTACCTTGCAAGTATTTCTGAACACTTTAGAATATTTGTTTACAAACTTATTAAAAGAATCAGTGTTTATGACAGGCTTAAGGCCATATAGCTCATATAGTCTTTCCCTACTTATCCTAATGCCTTTAGTCGCCCAGTCACTAAATACATACTTAGGGAAAGTATCCTTAGACTTCTTTTCAAAAGTTGCATTGAATTCCTTAAGAACCACTGAAAAGAAATTATCATAAAATTTATTAGCATCTTCAATGTTATGGCCTACAAAATTTAACTTATTTTGTAAGGTACCATTGAATTTAGCTAGTTTGCCAGTTGTAATTGGCCTATATTGTATATGATTTTTTTCCAAGGCTGCTTTAAACTGAAATGTAACCAATTGACCACTATGATCAGAGGGAAGGTAATTAACTATGGCTTTATCTAAATATTCACAATCGCAGAATACATTATCAATACAGGTTGAAGAAGTTGGTGTTACCCTAGTCGGTTCTGTAAACACATTAGACAAATTAAACGATTTAAAAAGGCTTATAAATCTGCTGCTATTTGAATTAATTTCTAAAATATTAATATTAAAATCCCCACAAATAATTGCGGGCTTGTTACCTGCTGCAAGTTTCGCAAGGATATCTTCCATTGTTGACTCAAATAAAGCAAAGTTTTGAGGGTTTGGGGGTCTGTACACGCACACTATGATATGCTTATCTAGCTCAACACAGGACAGTTCGATGCAATGTTCCACTGATAAGTTAACGATGTCATTACGTTGCTTAAATTTTAAGTTTTTTTTTAATAAGATGAGGGAACCACCACGTAACATAGATTTGCGGTTAAAACAACTGCCCACATTATAATTTTCATAACTAATTAGCATCTGGTAATCCTTCAACCAGTGCTCACTAAAACATACAATGTCAAACATTGTTTTTTCTAAAAACATTTCAATTTCTAATAATTTGGAAGAGACACCTTGAATGTTTTGATGAAATAATTTCAAGGCATGCTGCTGACTCCCTTTTTGACAACTATTTACTAAAGAGCAAGAAGATACCTTGTTAATGGTAGGCATAACTATTCTGTCGCTGGTATCCTCTGTTGTCTTATGAACTAGTTTAAATGAGTATCCATAGAGATACATGGACACTCCGTACAATTTTTATAAGTATTTGTAGCACTAGAGCTACCGTTACTAAGGCACTCCACCTGATTCTTAGTAAAATTACTAAACATTGTGGATTTAATTATACAAGACTGCGACATACTACTTATGTCTGAGTTAATAAAATAAGCTAATAGCCTAGCTATTGTGTGTCTAAAACTAATTGGCAAATACACTGTATCCCTAGTCGATTTTAAATTTTCCACAAAAATGTTTGTGTCAAAAAACATAAACTTGTCACTATAGTGACTTACTAAAAAGTGCATGTGTTTATTTAAACTATGAATATAATTATTTTGTCTACTTGACAATTTTTCAAAATAAGGAAATGCACACAATATTATTTTATTACAATTTAACTTTAACATCTCAGTTAGATTGTCCGTGATATCTGCTTTTTTTACATTTAAACTATTCCCTATAAACACTGTAATATTGGTATTAGAACTAAAATTTTTGTTTCTTAATGACGCCATAATATGCTTGTATGATGAACTTGGCATACAGTAATTTTGTATAGGATAACTCAGGTTGTTACTTAATAATTTACCTAAACCTCTTCCTATGCTGTCTGAGAACATAACTGAATGATAACCACTTTTCACAGATAAGAAACTATTAATCTTGGGCTGTTCAATTTGAGATAAATCCTGTTCACAATCAATTACAACTTGGTTGATGACACAGCCTTGGGATAAATTCTCCGCCTGGGACGGGACGTCCGATACCTCAGGCTGGACAGCATCAAGATTTGATACTGTCTGGCAATGTGCCGCTGCATCAGTCGCTCGCCGCGCGCCCGCGCGTCCTCACGCCACCGGTGCAGTGACGCGAGGACTTTTGCCTCCAGGTCCCAGGGCGGAGATCCGGCCAGTACGCAAGCCGCCTCGTAGGAGATCGTGCGATAACCCCTGATGACTCTGACGGCCATCACCCTCTGCGGCTTCCTCAGAACAGTGATGGTGCCGGCCGTCAGGTCAGCCGCCCAGATCGGGGCCCCATACAGGGCCATCGATCGCACGATCCCCACGTACAACCGCCTGCAAGCGGTGCTCGGGTCCCCCAGATTGGGAAGCAGCGTTGACAGCGCCCCAGCCGCGCCCAACAACTTGGGTGCCAGCCGCCGGAAATGGGGGCCGAAATCCCACCGGCTGTCGAGCACCAATCCCAGGTACTTCATGGTGGACTCGACAGCGATACGGGCCCCCCCAACAACTATGTGCGATCCCGGCGGTGGCGCCCGCCGGGGACCATGAAAGGCTATGGCCTCCGACTTGTTGAGGGCCACCTCCAGGCCAAGGCGCCGTATGCGGCTCACCACCTGTGAGACCGCGGCCGTCGCCAGCAACGCTGCCTCCCTGTACGAGCTCCCCCGGGCAGTAACCAGCGTGTCGTCAGCGTAACACGTCAGGTCCACACCCGGCGGAAGCTCGTCCCTCAGTACCCAGTCGTAACCGATGTTCCACAGGGGTGGGCCCAACACTGAGCCCTGTGGAACGCCGCACGACATGGGGTGCTGATGTCTGCCATCACGTCCCAGATAGGTGACACACCTGTCCGCCAAATAAGCCCCAATGACGCGGCGGAGGTAGGGAGGCACTCGATGATAACGCAGTGCCTCCCGAATACAACTCCAGGGCAGCGTGTTGAAGGCGTTGGAGATGTCCAAAGACACCGCCAACATCACCCCGCCCCGGGACACCGCTTCCTCCGCCAGGACTCTCACTCGCGATATCGCCGTGATAGTGGAGCGCCCATGCCGAAACCCGAACTGGTCAGCACACGACACCTCGTCCAGCAGCACTATGGGCCGGTACGCGGACGGCGAGTCCGCAGGGCGCCCCGCCTTCCTGAGCAGGACCAGACGACCAGATTTCCACTGAACGGGAAACTGGCCCTGCTCCAGGCACGCTGAGTAGAGTCCTCTCAGATGGGGCTCCAGCTCCTTCAGAGCGAGGGCCAACACGCAACCGTGAATTCCATCAGGCCCCGGGGCAGTGTTTTTCGCCCGGAGCCGCATCACGGCCGCCCTCAACTCTGCTTCTGTCACCTCTGTGACGCTGGCGTTCTCTTCAGGCGGCAACGCATGCCTGACGCAGCGTCGCCAGCTCTTGCGACCACCAGTACACCTGGCGGCGGGCGCGTCCTTGCTTAACCCGGGGCATTGCCACATCACAAATATCGGACATGGCCTCCCGGAACCACTCCGCTTCGTCGTTGATGTCAGCAGGCCTGTCCGGAGGTGACACCCAGGCCTGCACGATCGAAGCTTCCAGGAGGAGCTCCCGGTCCAGCTGCTTCAGCGCCCACCGCGGACCACTTGGGGCCTGCCGGACTGGCGCAGTTGAGGTCTGGGTGGAGACGTCAAACCGGATATACCGGTGATCGGAATAGGTCTCCACCTCCTCTAATACGCGCCAGTCAATGACACGCGGTGACAGAGCAGGGCTGGCGAACGAAATGTCCACCACAGACTCCCCCTGCATCCGCACACACGTGGGGAAACCCCGGTTTAGGACGACCAGGCCTGCCTCCAGAGCCCAGTCCTCCACCATCCTGCCCCGCGTATCCATATAACGGGAACCCCAAGCCAAGTGCTTGGCATTGAAGTCCCCGAGAACGAGTACGGGGAGGGAACGACACCCGGCGACGACGACGCCCAACTCCGTAAGGGAGTTTTGGAACTCAGCGAGAGTTCGGTTCGGGGAGAAGTACACTCCTACCACGACAATCTCCCCGAACCGTGCTGCTACGCACCCCTGTCCTCTACTGACGCTTTCGAGGGATGGGGTACCGGCAGCGGCCGACGAAATTAGGGCCACTGAGCCGTTCAGGTCCTCCACCCAGTCATCCCTTGTCGGGACAAAGTAGGGCTCAGCGACCACGGCGACGTTAATCAACCACTGTGCCATGCTCTGGACCAACAGGTCTTGAGCGGCGGCGCAGTGGTTGATGTTCGCCTGAAGGAAGCGTAATGGAGCCGTTATTGGCACTCCATTTTTGCTTCCTCCTGAGTCCCTTGTGACTCACTCGCGACAACCGAAGCGAATTCGGTGGCAGTGACGGCGGTGGTGGTCGCGGCAGCGGCGACAGCAGTGGCGGCGGCGGCGGCAGGGATGGCGGCGGCGGAAGGGACAGCGGTGGTGGAGGGCTTCTTTTTGCCCCCGGCTTTGGCGGGTGGGACGCAGGCTTTGCCCCCAACCCAGTGATCGGCTGGCTTGCCAGCTGCCGCATATACAACGCAGTGCGGCTTGGCGTTACACGAGCCGGCCTTGTGTCCGGGCTGACCACAGCGAAAACAAAGATCGCTGCGGTCCACCTCCGAGGTACACTGGACTCCCATATGGTTGCCCACTTGGCAGCGGAAGCACCTCAGAGGTCTGGGTTCCAGCAGTTTGACCTGCGCAGATACCCAGCCCACCAGGAGTCTTCGGCCCTCCGAAATTTTCTTGCCCACCGTCACGAGGCAGCTCACCACGACGGTTCGCATGCCCGTGTGGTCAGGACGTATGGTGCCTGCCTTCACCTGCTCGGCAGAGCATCCCTCAGTCCTGACGACGGCGGCCACCACCTCCTCCTCCGTGACGGAGTCGTCCAGGCCTATAATGCGTATATCAACGCACTTGGTGGGCCTGGACACTCGGACCTCGTCCGCATTTAAGGACGCTCTAAGCCTTTCAGCCAGAGCGTCAGCGGTCGGGCCACTGGCTGCACCAGGGATCTCCAATATCCGGGCCCCAGTCATGGTCACCCTGTGTCGGAGGCCCCCAGTAATGCCGAGCTCCTGAAGGTTCACCGCCTCCTTTGCCTTTACGAGCACTTGGCTGTACGTCACGCCCTTCTTCTCCGCGTCCGGCTGTAGTGTGATCACTACAGCTGCGGTTTTTGGGGCACGGAGCCTGGCTGCGACGCTTCCCTTTTTTTGTCGCCGCCTCCTCACGCGTTTCTTGGTCGCCCTGGTTGCCTTTCTCGCCTTCTTCAACTCTCCAGCTATTTGCCATCCAGCTTCAGCCGCAGGAGAGTTTGAAGACGGAGGCGCCTGCTGCACAGCTGGAGCTGGAGCTCGCGCTGCCTGTGCAGCCGTCCGACCTTTCTTCAGCTTGGTCTTTGCCAGTCCAGCCCCTCGGTTGGCCTGACCAGATGACCCCAGTTTGGCAGCCACGGTTGCCGCATACGAGGCCGCCTTCTGCTGGCCCGAGTCCGGCTGACTCGCCGCTAGTGGGGGGCGCAATACGATGCCCTCCAAAGTGGAGAATCGTGCCTGGAACCGCTCCTGGAAGGTAGCCAGCTCTTGGCGCACCAGGTTCAAGAGCTTGTCCTCCGCCAGCATGGCGTGGCTTTGCCCGCCTTTGCTTCCCAATTGAAGCGCCTCGTTTGAGCCGGCTCCTCGAAGCTCGGCCAGGTCTGCTTGGAGCTTCTTATTCTCCTTTTGGAGAAGCTCAGTGGCTGCTGCCAAGCGGGCGATCTCCGCCCGCAGCAGCAGTTGGCCTCCGCTGCCGCCAAAATGGAGGCCGAGGCTGCACTTATAGCCTTGTTTTTAGAGGACTGCGACCCCTTCAAGGCTACATCGCGGATCGCGGCCTTCACGACCTCCGCAAAACCTAGCCTTACGCTCCACATCGGAGCCGACACCGGTGTTTGGCTCATCGCCGGAAGATGCCAAGGGAGACCTCCAATCGGTCACTCCAGGGTGGCGCCCCTCGTCGACGAATTTTGAGGCCCGCTGGGCCACCTCCTCGGAGGCGAGCCCCCTCCCTTTACCTCCTTCTCGGCCCTTACCCCGCCTACTGGTGGGGATTTTTCGGGCCGAGGCCATCTCGTTTGAAGACGACCCCTGGTCAACCTCCTGCCGGGGCCGCTTTCGAAAGAACTTGGAGTTCCCAGCAGCAGCCCCCACTCCTTCGTGTCCAGAGCTTGCCGAGCCGACGCCTGACGCAGATTCCGAGTCTGACCCCGGCATCTCCTTGACGCTCAAGACCGCGCAAGTCCTGGTCGGACATATTTGGATCCTCTATCGAGGATCGGGAGCCTCCTCGGCTCTTGTTGCCGTCGCCGGCAAGCGGTACCTCCACAACATCTTTTCTATTTTTTGGGTTTTTGGAAATATTCATATTGATCCCACGAGTGGTAAGGAAAAAATGTCCACCCAGGCAGAGCCTATTTACCTGGGTAAGCCTACATACTGCAGAGTGCGGCAGGTGCTCTACAGGGGAAGCGCTCGCGACTGGACTCCCTCCAGCCATTCATCCTCTCACCGCGCTTCAAAGCTTAGGATTAGGTGGTTTTTTATCTTAGAGGTAGCCTTCCTCTGGGCCAGGCGGTCAAGCCAAGCCCCCGGCGCGGCGGCGGCATTAAACATGACTCCGTTCGCTGTCCGGCCGACCCAGCTCAGCGAACCCGCCGAAAATTCTCTCCTCAAGGAGAGAAAGGTGCGCCACTTTGGTGCGCCTGCACCGCAGTGGCATGGTCACGTCATCTGTCGATCGATTACCGTCGATCAATCAGGAGCAACCACTTCCCGGTATCTCTCTTGGTCTGGTCTCTCACTCGGACCTTTTCGGCATGAGTAACTCTACCGGCAGAGCTCCAAGATCATTGAGACACAACAGCCCCACCACGACGACAACGTGGAGATACAGCGGTGGGGGTCCCCAAGGAACCTACATGCCAAATTTCAGCTTTTGGATGAGCATTGTTTGTCAGTCACTCACTCCCTCAGTTACGGAAGAATTTTATAAATTAGAATTAATAATTGATTGATGATTGATAGACTGGACAATGTAGTGTCTGAGTTTACAAAAGCTAGAGTTATTTTCATAATAGTTGAAAACCGGAACCCTTTTACTAAGCTTCCGCTGTCCGTCCTTCTGTCAGTTTGTGTGTCGTAGAGCAGGATCCTTTAAAGTTTTGCAATGTGCCTGTGCACTAAAAATGGAAAGTCAGAAGTAAGTTTTATTTAAATTTTCGCTCGCGACGGCGTTTGGAAAATGATTGACGTTTTTCGACCGCGAGTCATTAATACGATTGTGATGTAATATATTTTTCCACAGATGCCGTTGGAACCAATTTATGGTGAACTGCTCGAGTTTATTCCGTATGGAAATGACTGGAGATGGATTCTGCTGCGTATTTAATGGAAGATCCTTGAAACGGTACGATAATCAAAGTTTTTCCAACGTCATAATTTCCCTGCTCTTGTAACATGGTGGTTAACTTGTGGTCAGTGCAACACGTATTTTTGTTTCATTTCGTTCTATCAAGAATCACACTATCACTCCCTTTTCATACGGCTTTTCTTTTTTTAGGGTTCCGTACCCAAAGGGTAACTAACGGATACCTATTACTAAACCTCCGCCGTTCGTCTGTCAGCGAGATGGATCTCATGAACCATAATAGGTAGACTGTTGAAATTTTAACAGACTGTGCTTATCTATTGCCGCTATAACAACAAATAATAAAAATGCAAGGAACGTGTCAACGTGTTTTTTCGGGTCAACGGTATGGAAACCTTGGTGTGAGTGTCCGACTCGCACCTGCTGTTTTTTTTTCACTTTTAATAGGCTCATGTTTAACCATTATCTCATCTCATTGATAGTGTGGTCGAAGATGGAGCACGCTTGCCTAGAACCCCACAAGTAACCTAATAACTCTCGACAAGACTCCCTGGTTGTTTTCAATCAATTATTATTAACAAAATGTCAGAACATATTGCGTTTCATACCACTATTTACTTTTGCCATAATCTTCAAAGTTCCCGCGATGTACAGGAAGATCTCCACGAATTCAACTTACGAACATTACATTAATATCTTCAATGTAGTTGCCTCTTGCTTAAATATTAATTTCTCAGAAGTTACGTGAAACAACTCGGTAAGTTGGCAAAGTAACTTGTACGCACATGTACCTACAGAAAGTTAAACATTTCTACTAATTGTGCTGATACGAGGTTCAAGCAAATAATAATTACTAAGCAAGAAGGGTTTTTAAACATTGCTTTAGTTTTGTCACAAACATAGGGAACACGACAAATCCATTGGTGCTATTAAACCGAACTCTCTCCGTGGTCAAATGGTTCAGGTGTTTGCCTTGTGACCCGGTCTTGTGACAGGCGGTCGTGGGTTCGATTGCCACAGAAAGCATACTCGAACTTTTTTTTTTTACTAATAATAGGCACGCGCTTGACCACCATCTCACCTGATGGTAAGCGATGATGTGGTCGAAGATGGAGCACGCTTGCCCAGAAGCAACCTATTCAACCTACTCTGTAAAGTAGTTTACAGTTTGGCTAGTTACTATGTTTCTGTTCTTCGGAAGGCACGTATAAGCCGGGTGGTCCCGGCCGCCAAATGGCGGTTGTCAAGTAAACCATGTCAGAGGCCCTTGTAGCGATATAAAAACTCTGACACCAGTGTGTAGGTTCGTTAAACTTTACCTCCACACGAAAAGAAGGAGAATATAAAACCAAAATCAAAGCCCAATATCAGCCTTATTTTTAAAAATTGCCACGTTTAAATACCAATCAACAGATTCTAAATTTCCCACAGAATTAAGAACCAGCGTATAAACTAATGACTCGAAAATAATATTTGTTTTTGTGAAATAAGACGCTATGTAGGTATATAAAACTGAAAAGTATTTATATATTGGTAGAACCGCACAGTTTATTAAGTTCTACAATTTATGGAGTTTATATTATTGTTTCCAAATAATTACAGAGTTTATCGAGCCTTTTCAGGAAAAACATCGTAAGCGACAATTTTTCACTTTCTAAATAGGTTGTTTCTTCCTAATTAAAAGTAATAATGATATCTTTCTGACATATAGACACTCTGGAGATAATATGCGGAACAGAGGGTAAAGTACCGACCAGGTGGTTCTTCTGCCTAGCGGACTACTGCCCGATAGTTGATATTCGAGATGATGTATATGTTCAAATGGCACGGTAAACTCTGATTGCGCGATGCAGGATTTCAACGAAGTAGTTCGCTGCTAGTTGGATAGATGGCGATGCGGTTCTTTTTGTTGCGATGTACATTTGCTCCGTTGGTTTTTCTTATGGCGGCATTAATAATAATAATGCCCAAAAGACTTGCGGCATTGCCACGTTGTATGGCAATGCTTATCCTCTGTCCGAGATAAAAGCCAGCCCTTGGGTCACGCGAACCGTCAACCAAGCTTAGCTAGTTCTTTAAATATAACGTGAGCGCTCGGACCCCACGGTCCAAGAGTTATCATAAATAATTTTTATTTAGAAAAATAAAAACTATTACTGGATTAACTAAAACTTGTCGTTAACTATGATTTTTCCTGATAAGGTTTGATTAAATTACTACTTCGATGACTGTCATAAAGCCTTCATAACATTTATACCACTCAGAGAAATGCAAAAACATGGAAAAAACATAGAAGTAACCCAACCTCACCAACACCGCTATACGAAGTGGTTTGGCTACACCAGCGGCCTGATGATTGCCGTCAACCAGAGCCAGAAGCCAACAGTCGTCGACATTTCCTACAAGTGGGTGAGTTGCGTTAGCATCATTATCATCATCATCATCGTCATCATCAGCCAGCCAGGGTTTCTTTTACGCTTTATTATGTTATGAATTTACCACAAAGGCCCTGTATGAACAAATAGATATTCTTATTTTCCATCACTTCTTTTTCTTCTTTTTTTGGAAATTCATATTCTTTATTGCCCTGTGCGATAAAACCGCCCATTGTATACTAGTTTTTATAAGCGTTTTTCCTGTGCTTGTTATGAGGTCTACAATAAAGTATATAATAAATGAATAAATAAATATCATCTGCTTCAAATATGCATTTGCAACAATTTACTTCACGTTTACGTACTTTTTAATCATTTTTAGCATGTGATCATCAATGAAAGGCCAGGATAGAAGTAAAAGGCACAACGCAAAAATCAGAAAGTTTATTCAGATAATGTTTCTAGTTATAATATACGTATATTCGTAATGTTCGATATTTACTTCCAAAATGCAAGAGGCTTAAGAACAAAATCAAATTACCTGTACCAAAACACTTTACGTTGTTAAAACTATAAGCTTTAACTGAGACTAACTCTCACTCTCTCAGACTCTTTTTCTATAAGCTTTTACTGAGACTTGGCTAAATTTAAACATCCTGAACAACGAGTTGTTCGATTCTAGATACACTGTTTATCGTCGGGATAGATTATGCCACAATAATGCCAAAAAGGACGGTGGCGGTGTTCTTTTAGCTATTTCCCGGGATGTTCTTTCAGCCAGAGTTCATAGCTGGGAGAGTGACAGTGAAGACCTCTGGGTTACTGTAAAACTAAAAATTAATAACATTTTAAAAAATATAGCTATTTGTGTTTCATATTTACCTCCTCCTGTAAAAGCAGAAACTTTGTTAAATTTTCGTAATAATGTAAGTTATACCGTAAATAACGTTGACGAAGTTCTTACCCTTGGAGATTTCAATATCGGATCCATTAATTGGTCACTTTTAGATGGGCAAACCTGTATGTTCCCTCATAACTACAATAATACTTTAGGGGATACAGTTGTTAATTTTCTAGCAATCAACAATCTTTCCCAATTCAACAGCGTTTGTAACGTTGATGGCAGAACACTTGATTAAGTTGTAAGTATTTTGCTCTATTTTTCTGTCCCAAACATCCTGCCCTGATTATGTCCATAACTCATGCAAATACAAAGAGCTTACGTTTAAAGAATAATACACGACCAAATTTCTACAAATGTAACTATGCAAAAATCATGTCAGACCTACTAACTATTGACTGGCATCTAGAATTTTCACACTAAAAAGATATTAATAAACTTGTTTCTATATTCTATACGAAATTAAAAGAGTTGATTGATAAACACATACCAAAACATACTTGCAAAAATTCTAAATACCCCTCGTGGTTTAGTAAAGCACTCATAAAATTACTATTGTAGCGTCATTAGTGTGTAAGCAAAACATGTTATTGTAACAAAGTTATTTTGTATACATTTAATTGAACACAATATAAAATGTTTGTAACTCGCGGACAAACAAATCATATTTCATATAGTTAAAGCGCGGCAAACAAGCGCATGAGTCACTGTCTTTAGTTCGGTCGGCTCGGCAGCGACAGCGCGTCGAGCGGGCTCCCTCCCGCCCCTCGCGTCTTGTCTCACCGGCCGCTAGTACGCTGGACGACGCGCGCCGCGCAACTTGCTTTCGCCGCTATTATTTAAAAGTACCCTCGCGCGCTTGCTTGCCGAAGCTTAGATGTTTATTACTTCTGACTAACTATCTGCTTATCTTCTTCTTTGTGCTTCTTGGTTGTGAACTTTCTCCTTCCATTCTTCGAACTGTTTGTGTGTGTATTTGTGTGGACTTAGCAGTAAACACCGTAAGTGCACTAAGACTTTTATTTTCACACACCCACTTCATTGGTGACCCCGGAAGAGCACCATGTCGCAGCAACCAGGAGGCAGCGCGAAAGTGCCGGGCGATGAAGCCCCGGGCTACGACGTGTGTCGCGTCGGTGTGCGGGTACCCCCGTTCTACCCGGAAAAACCGGCGATGTGGTTTTCGCTGCTGGAGAGCCAGTTCGTGTTGGCGAACATCACGACCGACAGCACGAAATTTCACCACGCCGCTTCGAGCCTGGACCCGGTATACGCAGCGGAGGTAGAAGATATCATCCTCGACCCACCGGCACCAGACAAATACGAGAGGCTCAAGACAGAGCTCATTAAGAGGTTGTCGGCATCGAGGGAGAAGAAGGTCCAACAACTGTTAACCCACGAGGAGCTGGGCGACCGCAAGCCCTCGCAGTTTTTGCGACACCTGCGCCATCTGGCGGGACCCGGCGTGCCTGAAGAGTTTCTGCGTACTATTTGGACCAGCCGTCTACCCAGCAGTACGCAGACAATCATCGCCTCATAGGCGAAGGCGAGCCTGGAGGAGGTGGCTGAGCTGGCAGACCGCATACAGGATGTGGTGCCAGCGAGCCCGCAAGTAGCAGCGACTTCGACACCAACACCAGGTAGCAGCATGGACCAGATGGCTTGCCATATCGCAGAACTCACCAAGCAGATGCAAGCACTCACAGCACAGGTCGACAGAATGTCGCGATCAAGACACAGGGCCAGCAGGAGTAGCAGCCGCGGTCGATCACCTTCCAGACGGTCCAGTTCAAATTACAGGAAGTTTCCGAAATGCTGGTACCATTACAAGTTTGGAGACAAGGCTACGAAGTGCGTGAAGCCATGCGACCACTCGGGAAAAGGCGCGGGCAGTCGATAATGGCGACCGACGACTGTCGTAGCACTGGTCGCTTATTCGTAACGGACCATACGACGAAGATGCAGTTCCTCGTCGACACCGGTAGCGACGTCTGCGTATTCCCGAGGTCAGCTATAAAAGAGCGTCGTAGTAAGACAACATTTGAACTATGTGCGGCTAACGGCAGTGTAATAAATACATACGGGTACGCTCATTTAAAATTAAATATAGGTTTGCGCCGTGACTTTGCTTGGAGATTTATAGTGGCGGATGTGACAAAACCGATTATAGGTGTAGATTTTTTATCACATTATAATTTAATTGTAGATATTAGGTTACAGCGCCTTATCGACGCTAACACTACACTTGTGACCCCTGCTTCGCCTGCTCGTTCTTCTGATGCGGTCTCTTCAGTTAAGGTAAGAATTGGTGACACTACATATCACGACATTCTCCGGGATTTTCCTAACATAACCCGGCCGTCGGGTATACACCGTACACCTACACACAACACCTTACACTACATACGCACGACCCCGGGACCACCCGTATCGTGCACACCGCGTCGGTTGGCTCCAGATAAACTTAAAATTGCTAAGGAGGAGAGAAATACGGTATCAAATTTCGTAAAAACAATAATCCTCGGGACAAATTGAACTACGATTTATTAAGAAGCCGCTATCATAAAATGATCAACCAAGACAACAGCGATTATAAAAAACATATTGAGGCCGAGATAATAAAAGAGGCTAAAATATTTTGGTTAAAAACCAATGAAATAGAAAATCAGCGATCCCAGCCAGAATGCACATGGATGATGTAGTAGTCAATACTGGAACCGATATTGCAAAACTATTTGCTTCTCACTTTTCTTCCATTTTTACCGACCCAAACGGCAGTACCTCAACAAATAACCAAGGACAATCTGGACTGTTAAGTAATAAACACAAGAAGTCCTAGCTAAGATAAAGAAGCTAGTTACATCCAAGGGCGCCGGGCCTGATTCCATTCCGCCAATCTTTGTGAAATCATGTGGGAGGGTGCTTGCAGAGCCACTAAGTCTCTTATTGAATAAATCTATAGTCAGGAGTATTTCCAGATGAGTGGTAAAAAGCTCGCATCGTGCCTGTTCAAAAAAAGGTGATTCCAGCAACATAAAAAACTACAGACCGATTTCCATCCTTTCATGTTTCTCGAAGCTCTTTGTATGTCTCGTTTGTCCCATTCTCACCAACTATTTGGATACCCACCTTTCCGACAGCCAACATGGATTGAATCGGACGATCAACTGAAACTAACTTAGTAAGGTATCTTTCCAACATAATATCTGAAGCGCTTGATGGAAGACACGAGGTCGACGCAATATACACCGATTTCAGCAGTGCATTCAACTAGGTGAGTCATCCACTCATGATAGCCAAACTTGAGCTAAGCAGTGTCCACGGATCTTTGTTGAGATGGTTCGCATTCTATCTTATAAATCGCTCACAGTTTGTAGCAGTCAATGGCTATGTTTCATGTGATTTTTTTACACGCTCTGGTGTCCCAAAGGATTCCCATCTCGGGCCTGTCTTGTTTTTACTATTTGTAAATGGCATCACTAGTGAAATTAAACACTGTCAAACATTGCTGATTGCAGATGACTTAAAGATCTACAGACACATTTCTGGACCCGCAGACACGACGCTTGTTCAATCAGATTTAACACATATTGAAAAGTGGTGTACAGCTAATAATATGACCCTAAACCTCAATAAATGCTTCCATATCCGGACCACCAGAAAAAAAAAAAAACTGTTCCATTTACTACCTACTCATTGTGTAGCACTTCGCTGGCAAAGGTAAAAATACGAGATCTAGGGATTCTGGTCGACGATAAACTTAGTTTCAAACCACGCTTCAATGACATAGTAAAGCTTAGAACCCGTAGCTTGGAACCCGCTTTACGCAGTCCATTCGCAAATAATTGAAAGCATTCAAAGATCTTTCACCAAACATCTTAATAAGTATAATCTTATAAGTATTCAATATTCAGTCCTAGACATCCCATCACAAGATTGCTCCATATTCCTTTCCGCAAATCCATCCTTGGCCTCAACGCACCTCTACTCCGAATGTTCAGAACTCACAACTTTATATGCAAGACACCAGACACCGATTTACACGGTGTCTCGCTCCATAAATTTAGATTTTCAGTCTCGGAGATACGGGAGTGACAAAGTTACAGTTATAGTAATTATAGTCAACCTTTTATATACAATGTTTATACACTTTTTTGTTTAATCTGTGTTCTAATTTGTATGTTTATGTTTTAATATTTTACTTTAGATACCTACTAATTTTATTTTATTTTAGACACTAATAATTTGTTGTATAATAGGCATGCATACCAACACTAATATTTTAAAATTTGTCTGTCGCATATTTTTTATTTTGTTTGTTGCTGTTGGTGTACCAAATAATAAATAAATAGAATGTGACTAAAATAATCAAGACATTGATTCTACATCTATTTAAGGGGTAAAAGAATTTAAGAGATTATTAATATTCCAGCACGGACAATCTTAATGCTCATGTAACAGGCCATTAAAAATATTTTTTCTGGAAGCTATATTTTCTTGTCTCTCACAGGTGGCGACTCTGACAAGCCAACACTTTGTGGACATGTCGATGAATGGAACAGCCCTCAATCCTGGCTCGGAGCAGTGGATCGCCTTCTCCACCCATGGTTACCAAATAGCCGTGGGAGCGAGGTCGCTCAGGAAAGCCCTGAGGAAGTGTAACATGTCCACCGATAAGTTGCGTTACTTCCCGGTGTATAGCAAGTAAGTCTGATGGTGTGTGTGTGTGTAATGTGTGTTTTAATACTAGAAATAGGAACAAATTAGATCAACCCCGATTCAGATTGGCCAAAGTACACACTTCTTTTATGGGGTACTGTGTTAAATTTTATAATAAAATACCAGTTGATATTCTCGAACTGAATGAAAGAAAATTTAAAGCATGCATAAAACGCACACTATGTAGACAAGCGTATTATAAACTGGAAGATTATATCCTCGATAAAAACGCTTGACTAAATGCTGGTCCCTGCTCCACAGTCACAGCTGCTTAGGTCCACTTGTTAGGTTTTTATATTTCGAAGAGATGCTCGCTCTCCTTTTTTTTTTTAGGGGTACTTAGGTACGTTATTTCGTTTATATTAGTCTGATTTACATACACATTATATTATTATTATAATTACTTATTTATTCTTTTTGATGTAAGAACTTAATCGTTGTCTTTATTAATTTATTTTACATTATTTGGTCATTAACAACCATAGTTTTGTGTAAACTAAAAGCATATTTTTCAAATTTTGTAAATGTGAGTACCATGAAGCCATTTACATTTTATGTGATTAGTTATAGTATTACTTGTTGGACATGAACGAGCATGGTGGTTGAGAGCATGTCATGCTCACTCAATATCTCGCTGATGGCGGCGCATGGGTTGGATCATTCGGTTCCCTTCGAAATGGTTGAGCTGAAAGGTACACGCGTCTTGTTCATAAACGGGCGCCCGTTCGGTTGAGACTGGTCATGTCTTAACTGCCATTGGCTCAATTTAATCTTTATATTTTAAATTCTTATAATAAGCCCTTTTTTGTTTTCCTTTGCATTGTCCTCACATGCAGAAGCAACAAGTATATGTAACTTGGAATTTTGTAAAACAGAACATGATTTAAAAGATTGTCCGTGGAGTTTCTTGCACGTTCTTCTCCATAGAGATCTACGCTTTGGAACGTGCATTTGCACGTTCCAAAGCATTTTTCTTGTAAACGTAGTGTTATCGTTAAGTCAGAAAAAAAATGAAGGTCACAAAACTAGTTAATTTTCAGGATTCCGTACCTCAAAAGGAAATAACGGAACCCTTATTGGATCACTTTGTTATCCATTCGTCTGTCTTTAAGCCCCCTTTATCTCGGGAACGCGTGGAGGTATCGAGTTGAAATTAAAACTCATTTATACTCAAATCTACAGTACCAAGCTGTGTAGTTTTTAGACTGTTCCCAATACTTGTATTATAAGAAAATGGTACTTGCCAAATTTCATAGTTCTAGATCTACAGGAAATGCTATGAATTTTGATTGCCTTAAGAGTGTCGAAGTATACGTTTTTTGCGGCATAAGCGGCTGTATCTTTTTGTTAAGTAAACTTAGACGTTTGATTTTTCCGCAGCTTCAAGGGTCTGTAGATTTGAGTACACGGTTTTAATTTAAACCCGATATCTCTACGCGTTCCCGAGATAAAGGGTCTTGACAGACAGACGAACGGACAACAAAGTGATCCTATAAGGGTTCCGTTGTTTCAATTTGAGGTATAATAATGTGTTAATCAAACTAAAATAGACACTTAGTTGAAATATTTCTATTAAGGATGAGGAACAGGTGGTACACAAGGTCAAGAAACTAAATTAAGTAACCATAAGCAACATTACACATGATTATTTTCAGAAAATACTGCACGTTAGAAGAAGAGATAGCGAACACTTTGGACAAATGCAAGTGTGTCCGAGTGAACCACCCAAAGCCGCCGGGCGCCAGCGTGTGTCGCGCGGCGATGCTTCAGTGCTCCGCTCAGGCCTTGAGTAAATACTACTTCATATCTATTGGCACGAGCATCACTATTACTTTTCAATTTTGTTTTCGTGTTACTTTTTTTAAGGACTGGAAATCATCAAATGACTCCTCCCGCTCTGGGCGGAGCGGAAGGGTCAGACTCTTACTGACTAAAACCCATTCGTGTTCCTCCTAGTGCCCTTTGCGTTCCAGGGAATCGGTGACTCTTTCCGCAACCCTGGCGACCCAAGGCTGGTTCTGATCGGACGGCGACCTACACAATGTTCGTCATCCGCACCTACGGTGGCCGGGAATCGTCCCGCTGACACCCGGGGTGCCATCTTCTGTTGCAGCGGCTGGGGCGTGAGGTTTCCTTCTCTCTCACGCGTTCTGCCTCATTTTTCGCTAGCATCACTGCTTTTCAGAAGGAGGTGACCGCTTCCACGCCGGACACGATAGTTCGCCGCCGCCGATTTTCCATGTTACTTGGTCTGCTTCTATTCTCCTGGTTATTATTTACGGCATCTTGCTTTATGATATTCCTCACATCCAATTTATCGTCTCTTAGGCCTCTTTCTGCTTCTCAGTTCATCCACGTTTACGTACATCACTATTGCAGTGATATGCGTTTGTACTCATCAGTCACATTTAAAAATGCAAGCATGTAAATATTTTTAGGATTCCGTACCCAAAGGGTAACCCACGGAACCCTATTTCTAAGCCTCCGCTGTCCGTCCGTCTGTCCGTCCATCTGCGCGTCTGTCTAACAGCGGGCTGTATCTCAAGAACAGTAATAGGTAGACAGTAGACATTTTCACAGATTGTGTATTTCTATTGTGCCCCTCCACATACAGACCACCATCATCAAAACCTATCTTTAATGATCTTATTTTTTCCGATAGCAGTGATCCGTACTTTTGTTAGTAAATCAACCGCGTACAAATACATACCATAACAAAATAAGTCTTCCATAATACTAGTTAATATTTCCAGTCGCGTTCGACAGTGCAAATCCATCCTGCCCTATGACGTGCGACGTGGAGAAGACCAGCGTAAAAGCGTCCAGCTTCAAGCTCGACGAGTCCGTGAGGACGGTGGAACCGTTTTAGTAAGTACCCGCAACTTAGTACGTGCATAGCCCGTTTTTCCCGTTCCTGTAGGAATTTCGGAAAATCTTCTCTTAGTGCTCCCTAACGAAGTGTAAGGAAGCTACATGACAAACTTCAGCTTCCTACATCCAGTAGTTTCGAATGTGCGTTGCCTGTCAGTTGCTCACTCAATTAGTCAGTATCGGAAGAATTTTAGAAACTCGCAATAGGGTTCTGATATATGCCGCGTTTATATAAAATCGATCTGATGCCATAGTTTTTTGTCTCTGACAGCTCTCCAAACGGTAATAATCTAATATCGCTTTGAGAATAATTATCCCTATGGTTCATCATCAATTTCAACCGAAAGGCGTCCACTGTTGGACATAGCATAGGCCTCCCCCAAGCGTCGCCTCTTCGACCGCCTCTGTGCGTCTCGCATCCACTGGATTCCCACAGCCTTGTCGAGGCCATCAGTCCACATTATTGGAGGCCTTCCAACGCTTCATCATCCTGTACCCAGCCACCTCTCCAGAACTTTTCGACCCCATCGACTATCTGTTCTGCGGGCTATTTATAAAATAATACATAATCAGGAAAAATAACTGCGATCTTGACCATGTATTGCCATTACTATTGTGCTTTGATGCCTTGGTCCTGTCATTTTTAACTGTTTTTGTACTTTTTTTTCTATACCTGCTTGAACATGTTGTATATTTCCACAGCAAGGATTTGAACTTCAAGAAAGTGAGCGTGGTGAGGGTGTTCATTCAGAGTCGCAAACGGCCTACCCTTGAGCGATGGTCGTACTTCGATTATTTGGACCTGTTCTGTAAGTTCAAATATGAGAGAATTTAATAAAAGTGCAAGGGACTTCGCAAAAAGAAGTGGTATGACTTAGTGACCCTGTACAATGCAGACGCGATTCTCAGCAGTGAGGGTCCGACGAAGAAGAAATGCAAAATTATCTCTTAATGTCTGTTTGTTTGTTACCTTTTGACGTCTAAACGACTGAATGGGTTTTTTACGGTTTTGGCACACAGATAAACAATTTCCTGGATTAGAATACAGAACTATTTCCGAATAATATGTGCCCTTGCAATTATATCCGACTTCCACGCAGGCGAACTCGTTAGCAGAAACTAACTAGTTTTGTGATTTAAGACTTTTTATCATATACGATTATATTATATTGTGATTAAAGATTTTTTTTTTGTTTCTGCAGCTCAAATAGGAGGGATGTTCAGCGTGTTTTTCGGTTGCAGTATCCTCACGTTGCTGGGGTTGCTGCAACTAGTCTGGCATGTTATAGTCAAGCAGTGCCAGAAAAAACGGAACTAAACTAGTCAACCATTTAACACACGATTTTAGATATTGAGAGTAGCACGGATTAAGTACTAATTAACAAACGTATTTGTGGTGTTAAAGAATTCGTAAACATAGTACCTAGTCAATTCTACCAAAAATAGTGCGTGTTTCCTACCTCGCACAAAAATGTTGCGCCACAAGAAGTAAGTGTCATTCTGTTAATGGCATGGCGAAGACTTTGTCAATACGTCAAAAATGTAATGGACTGACAAACGCTGTCGAAATTTCACGTGATCAATCCCTCATATTTTGGAATTTCGGCATAAGAATTCGGTAAAATGCCACTTTTTCGAGAGTCTCTGATAATTTGAACAAAATCAAAGCTTCTTAGACTTTATAGCCGCGCTTTGTAGTAGTTCGCACGTTCGTATTTACGGAAATAGACGACGATTTCCGAAGCACAAAATTTCTTTTCTTTTTCGGTAAAAAAAAAGTGTCTTATTTGCACATGCTTTAGGAATCGTCACTTAGTAGTCAAAAGACTTCATCTATCATGTTACTAAAATATAGATTTTTATGACAAAATATATTATGATAATCTACTATTACAAAATAAAGCCATAAGCCTCATAAGCATTAATATAGCAGTGGGTCGTGTCAGATATGGAATAAATATGTTTCAGAAATAAACGGTCTGAAGTTTATACAGAGTGCTCACAAACTTCATGTGTGTTTTATGAATTTATATTGTTATTCGCCGTTACGTATTCGCTGTCGCGTAAAGTGAGCTGTAATATATTTTGGGCATTTTAATAAATGATTTTTAAATTCAAGTTTTGTACAATGTGCTTTCTGACCGCCAGTGTTTGGAATGCCAATAAATGTGAAGGACATTGAACCAAATTGTCTTATGCCCGGTATCTGAGGATTTAATCGGTCATTTATCCGTCCGTTAACGCTATTAGTCATAACACCATTAGTTTGTGGTTAACAGACAGATAAATAACCGATAAAAAACTCAGAAAACAGGCATAAGTCATCCTTGGCCATTTTGTTTTTTTTTCTCAAAGTTGCGTCACACAATTATACAGCCATGCGTAGAGGACACCTTCTCAAATGCCCGACAAGTATGTGGTCACTTTAACCACTCTGTCGTTAGCCACATTCGGTTCCTGCCTGGAGCAGGTTGTTGGGCATAAAGGGCAGGAAGGGGCATATCCTGGGTAGAGGATCTACACTAGCAGTATGTTTGGATGTACCTATGATACCTTGATCTATCATTATCATATAAGCCGAAAGAAACCTCCGCTGCTGGACATAGGCGTTCCAGCGCGTGTCGCCACAACAGCCGGCCCTGCGCGTCTCGCATCCATCGGCTGCCTGCGACCGTCACCTGGTCATCGGTCCTCCCGCAATCGATCAAGAGATTACACGAGATTACACTGGAAGAAACAAAAGCTTAAAAACCTCTCACAGCTCTGCTTGGCTGTTGAGAGTCCATTTTCCTTGATATTTTTTTTTATTTGAAATGGGTTTGCTCTTGACTCTTTTCTAGGTCAGAGATGACACAGACAAAGTCTACGATGGAGCTTTTACCAGAAGGAGCGTCGCTAGAAGAGTTCACTCTTTCTTTAAAGAGATGAGGGTTGTAAGCGTTTGAAAACACAGACGCAGGCAGAGATTTCCACTCTTTTGCTGTGTGCATTATAAAAGACGATTGAAAACGCTTAGTGCGAATTGGTGGAATAACAACAAGGTAGGAATGGTAACTTACAATGCGTCTGGATATCCGATGGTAGAAGGGAGCCGATGGGATGAGTTCGTGGAGTTCTTGGGCAAACTCACCGAAGTACAATCTGTAGAAAACCGACAAGCAGGCAATCCTCAGAAACGATTATTAAAATCAAATCGACTAAAGTTAATTATAGAATATCACAAAAAAAAAATAAACCTTTAATAAAAGGTAAGAGAACTGATCAATAGAAAGTATGTGTGACACGGAAAGTTTCGCCGCTCCAAATTGTCAGTGACAAGCCTAATGAATAAAGTTCACCATCAGATTGGAAACTCTCAACGTTTAATTAAAATACTCCAGATTATGCTCCAACTTAACTATTCAATGGATTCTGGGTACGTGTGTTTTGGGATAGGTGGGGCATCTACGTGCTGTTTTGGTTTTTAATTAGAATTTAAAACATACATACTTGTACCTTAATTTCTTGACTTATGCCCGGTTTCTGAGATTTATATCGGTCGTTTATATCTCCGTTAATCGACCAATAGTGTTATGACAAGTATCATAACGCCGTTGGTTCGTACAAGGCTAACGGACAGATAAACAATCGATAAGGTACCTCAGAAACCAGGCATTAGTACCATATTATTATTATTTTAAACTTTATTTATTTAAGTTAAAAATGAATAGTTACCATTTAGGTTAAAAATTAGTACTTAACAAATAGTTTTCAGTGACAAGAAATTGTGTTACTGAAAAATTAATAAATGAAAATGAAACCATCAACAATATTAAATCCTTTATTCACCAATTTCAGCTACCACAATAATTCAGTCTCTACATTGCTCGTCGGATCGATGCGGCTACAATCGGTATCAATAGCGATGCGATACAGAATGCAAGGCGAGGAGAACGCAATATATTGCCCCGCCGTGATTTAGCTAAAATATAATTCGATTTGTGCGAGCAATAGGTTCCGGATACGGAGTGACTTTTCGAAATGTTCAATGGATTAGATTCGTGAATGAACTCGCAATTTTTGATGCTTCGTTTACTTTAGTAATCCTTACTAATAATATAAATGCGAAAGTAACTCTGTCTGTCCGTCAATCTGTCTGTCTGTCGCACTTTCATGCCAAAACTACTGAACCGATTTAAATGAAATTTGGTACACTGATAGTCTAGAGCCTGAGAAAGGACATAGACATTTTTATCCCGGGAGTATGTTCCGTAGGAACAGTGCGGGCCGCTGCCAGAAGTAAATTTTCAAATACAACCACAAACATATTGTAGGATGGCTTTTACGGCGAATAACTCTGATAAAGACAATTCTATGGAACAACATTTTTTTTTCTCTGTTAACGAGTGATATGTACCAACATTATGATAATAATGATGGAGTTGGGCCGCTATATAAGTTTTCAGTTATTTTATTTACAATAATGTTAATTATAATACATTATTCATTTCGAGCCTGGCGTTTGAATGGTAATCTCAGAAAGTAAGCTCTTAAAATAATGTACCTAAATTGAAAAACCATGTTATAATTTAGTAACCACGAAAAACAAACGTATCCCACTCAAGTATACCTACCCTAAAACATTAGACGCTAACCAAAACCAACAAAAAAAATAGTAGAACAAACAAGACGGACTCAAAGGGCTCGTATTTAATGCCACGCATATTACCCTAAAAAAATAACCGCTGCTTCCGTTTATAAAGATTGCAGGCACGGAAGCGTGGGCCAAGTTCATGCAAAAATTATACAGAGGTTCCGTGGCTCCCGAGCATAAATTGTTCGTAAGCGAGCCGCGCCTGCCCCTTTAAAACCTTATTGTTTTTACCTTGCCGCGAATGTTTCCCTTATTGGTGTAAAATATTTGCGTAGCTGGCATTGTGGAGGTCGCGTACCTTTTTGTACACTGTTTTGTCGTGTGTGCAAAAATCTGGGTCTTGCGTAACGTTGTTTACTTTAGAAATATGATATGATATAAAAAGATGGCGGTGTGCGGGTGTAATTTTTGTGGGTTACCTCAGGTGGAAAAGGCTTTTAAAAAAGTACATACTCGCTGTGGTTTTAGATTTTCGTGTCCTTTTTATTTTTACAAATCCGTATTACTTTCTTACAGGTGTTAAAATTATGCTGCTAAGACCCAAGTGTGTCTATTTTCCGCCAAAAGGAGCCAGTTCCACCCAGCTCCATCTTACCGAGGTGCAACCGTGCCGATAACCGAGCAACTTGAACTTCTTGGGGTTACATTAACATCTACTCTCAATTTTGACCCTTTTATAGAGGCAAAAGCTCAAGTGGCTGCAACGAAGTTGGGGATCCTAGCAAAGGTGAGACGGTACTTCACGCCGGAACAGCTGCTTAAACTCTATCAAGCGCAAGTTCGATCGTGTATGGAATACTGCTCTCATCTTTGGGACGGATCTGCCAGATACCAGCTTGATGCCCTTGAGTCAATTGAGAAATTAGCCAAGATGATCATTGGCAATGAGAGGCGCGACGAAGCTCCAAAGTCTTAAGCATCGACGACGAGTTGCTAGCTTGTCGGTTTTCTACCGGTTGCATTTTGGGGAATGTGCGACGGAATTGCATAATTTAATTCCGCCAAGCCCGTTCCATCATCGGACCACAAGACGAACGGCGATGCGCCACCGGTACATGGTGGACATCCCACCCACGCGCACAAAACGTTTTGGGAACACATTCATAATGCGTACAGCTAAGGAGTGGAATTCCCTGCCGGAGTCTGTGTTTCCCGATAGCTACGAGTACAACCTAGGAGTCTTTAAGTCAAGAGTGAATAGGTTACTTCTAGGCAAGCGTACTCCATCTTCGACCACATCATCGCTTACCATCAGGTGAGATGGTGGTCAAGCGCGTGCCTATCAATAGTAACAGAAAAAAAAAAATTTGTCAAAGAAGCTGCTATGGTAGGCGCCCGATAAATGTGCAAAAACAGTCATCGACCCGTATACATTGATTGAATTTCTTAATAATGTATCAATAACAGACATAACGCTGTCCTGAATCGACTCCCATCGTGATCGCCCATATATAGGGTCGATAACGACCAAAATTACGCCGATTCTGTAAATGCATATTGACCGCGAACTGTCCATTGATTTATAAATACAGACAGCCATCTATTAATAGGTACAGGAACAATTTTGAAGCATGAGACAGTTTTGTTGACAGTTCACGACAATTTCGAGTGATAATTATGAGAGCAAGGTTATACTTGTTTATTTCTTGAAAAATTGTGCGACCGATCGGATGCAAATGTAATATTTTGTGTGTATTATGTTATTTTACCGTATTAATAGTTTTGAGAGGAAATCTAATGAGTGTTTCAGAGTTAGAGATATTGTTTTTTTGAAAAATGTTTTTTTTTTCTATTCACAATCGGTTGATATAATTTCTTGGGTCGGTAACGACCCTGTGGGCACATTTCGTGTTTTATATTGTATTTTTTTTATTTTAGGTCTCGACACGTATTCTCGACAAATGAAATAGCCGATGCCCTGGAGGTGTTGGATGACGATGAAGATATTCAGAGCATCGATTTTTACATGGATCCTGCAGCCTTGCGATGGTACCATGTCGGATGGTGATTCAGGTGAAGAAGATTGTGATAGTATAAATCGACTGAACCGTCATCAATTACTTGCGCCGGCTGAGATGATGTTACGACAACGTGAAGAACATTGTGAAGAGAACAGAACTATCGATGAGGTAATATTCAGTCCTAGTCCTAGTTCTGAGCACCTAGAATCCTTTTCCACGCCATCGGGACCCAGCCCACACAGGTCACGACGTTCTCGTCCGGTTGAGACTCCGACGATTATCACTGATTCAGAACGTTCTTTTTCGAATGTGCTTACTACCAGGACACCTAGGGGTGATGGCCCTTCTTCAGAACGTAGTAGACAGCATAACGTCAGGCCACACAAATGGATAAAGCGAGATCTTCGTACCCAGCAAAGTGAGTGGTCACCTCCACTGCCACGAGCAGTTCTTACACTCACCAAGGAAAGTGAACCGATAAAATTCTTTGAATTGTTTTTTTGTGAAGATGTTATCAGGTATATGGTCAGGCAAACCGTAATGTACGCTGTTGAAAAGCACAACTATAATTTCTGTCTATCGGGGGATGAATTGAGCTGTTTTATAGGTATAATACTCCTTAGTGGTTACGCGCCTTTACCGAGACGGCGTATGTATTGGGAATCCAACGAGGATACCCACAATGTTTTAATTGCGAAGTCGATGAGGCGAAATCGGTTTGAAGAGATATTTAGGTATTTCCATGTTGCTGACAACAGCAACCTACGTTTAGGAGATAAAATGGCAAAAATTCGGCCTTTGTTCAACATCATGAACAAAAAATTTCTAATGTATGCTCCCATCGAAAAAAACTTGAGTATCGATGAATCAATGATACCATACTATGGGCGTCATGGCTGTAAGCAGCATATTCATGGCAAACCGATTCGTATCGGCTTCAAAGTATGGGTGGCAGCGACTGGTTTAGGATACTGCTTACAAGCGGAGTTATATGAGGGAAGAACTGAAGCGCGAGATACAGGCCTAGGGGAACATGTTGTTACCAAATTGATGAATACAGTCAAGATTGAATACCCCGAAACACTTTTTCCTGTGTATTGTGACAACTTTTTTACATCTCCGAGTTTACTAAGTTCTTTGCAAGAAAAAATGTAAAAATAACAGGGGCTGCTCGTCAAAATAGAGTAGACAAGTGTCCACTAATGGATGATGATAAGCAAGTCAGAACGAATGTACCCGTTTCTGTTAGAAAACATTCAGCTCAACATATTATTCTCACCGCTCAGGTCAGAAAACGATGTGCATTATGTAAAAATAAAACGATCAAAATGTGTCGTAAATGTAACGTCAATTTGCATGATAAATGTTTTGCAGAATTTCATTCGTAATGTACTATTTTCATTGTTATGACTTGTTTTTATAATTTCTCTAATTATCTGATGTTCTTACTCAATGGTTCCTAATAAAGACTAACTAACATAACTGTGACGTATTTTTATTTTGCTGGTTCTCATTCCATTCTATTGTATGACTTTATGTGCCCATGGGGTCGTTTACGACCCGCTGAAAAAAATTTACTTCTCGTGCTGAAAATGAAATTCTACTATTATAGGCCTTATATGTGATCATTTATACTATATGTAAAAATTAGATACTGTACTTTATTATGTAAAAATTAAAAAAATCGGTGTTAAAAAAAGTTCTGGGCATATATGGGTTAACGTTCTCTAGTAATGAGAAACGGTTCATAATTTATTGTTCGAGATCAACGAAGGGTTATTAGGGAAAAGTCAACGTACTTTATTGCTGGTTTATCTGGCGCCTACCGTAGTACGCGGGTCGTCAGATTTAACTAAATCTTTAGCTACAACTGACGACTCTCATTTAATCATCGTCATCATCATTTCACCCAAAAGACATCCACTACAGGACATAGACCTCCCCCAAGATGGAGGGTTTGCCATGATCGCCACGCTTGGCGGGCGGGTTGGCAATCAGTATATGGTGTTGAGTTTGGCAAAGACCGCTGCTGCCCGTTCTCTGGCGAGTCCTTTAGTCGCCTCTTACAATACCCACGGGAAGTGATGGGATGGTATTATTATTTTACGGTATCCTACAGCACCAGCCGACACCACACGGCAAATCTCATTTAATAACGTGGCTATTTAAAAGCTCCTATCAGAGTATTTTTGATCGAATTTAAACTCAGAGAAATCCTTTAACAATTTTCTGTAAGTACATAATTTAATAGACAAAGAGCAACAAACCATATAAAATCTAAGCCCGGAACTTTGTCATCTCGACTTGTCCCATAGTTTCACAAGACGTAACTCGAAGAATAATTTGTTTCTCAAACTCGCCGACTCAAGAATGTACGGCCGTGAATTCCGCGGGATATATCGCTGAAGTTATAATATCAAGGCGAGCGGACCCGACGTGCATAGTAATGTTTAAGGGATGGGACGACCGTGGTTTGTGGATTCCGATTTAGTAGAATTGTCACTTGATTGAGGAATAAGGCCGCCCATTGTATGTGTTTTAGTTTTAAGTTTCCTTTTGGTTTATTTACAATTTAGCATATAATAAGTAAATAAATAAATATACATCCGAAATAATATTTTAATGCGAACGTAAATTTTTTTCTGGTTTGTTTGTAACGCCTAAATTGCTGAACCGATTTGTATCAGTTTGGTAGGAATGATAATGGGACCCTGAATACGGTCATTTTCTACTTTAGTTTTTCGAACGTCCTATATGAACGCTAGCGAAGCTGGGAGCAAGGTATATTAATAACTTGCAACAAATTATCATGGTTGAAATTTGAATACAGTCTTGTCATCTTTTCACTTAGTAAAAGTGCGGAGATCCAGCATTAATTCGAACTAATAATGTGTTATAAGCCCATTGTCCACTTGTTTTTATAAATGTTCATCCTGTGCTAATTTTGAGGTGAAATAATGGGTAAAAAATGTAATAAACTAGCTATTTTTCTGTAGCTTCAATCGCGCTCAAGATTTATTTTTACGAGGAATAGTATTTCGTAAAGGGTTCCGTCTATAAAATCGGTTCAGCTATTTAGACATGATAATAATCGTAAAAAAAACTGATTTTCGCATTGATCTAGCTAGAGTAATAAAAATAGTATTTTTTTATTGTCCTTAAAGAAAAAAACTGCCGTTCTAACAGAGGCCTCCACACCCAAACAACCAAAGAGCAGACAAGAGAGGCAATAACCATCAGCAACCCAATAAAGCGCAGCTTCAACCCCTCACTAGAACACGAAGGACTCCAAATAGACTACACTACAAATCCTGACCTGCCTCACTACTGAGACTTCAGAACTTTCCGTACAAAAATGCTCGCATCGCGCTCCAACCATAAATAAATGGATCCCACAGTATATCCTACAACTGAATTTATACAGAACGACTTTGGGAAATCGTTTTCCTTTCCTTCTTGTTACCGAAAGTGGGGATGTTTTAGGGTTCCGTACCCAAAGGGTAACTACTAATAAATTACTAAGCCTACGCTGTCGCTCCATCCGTCCGTTTGTCCGCCCATCCGTCCGTTCGTTCGTTTTTCTGTCAGCGGGGTGTATTCCATGAACCGAAATAGCTACACAGTTAAAATTTTCACAGTGTGTTTGGAAGGTATGCGGAACAGAGAGTAAAGTCCCGCATACCTCATTTGAAAAGGAGGATCCTCCAACCAGGCGGCTGTTGTGCCTGGCGGGCTACTGCCCGACAGTTAATATTCGGGCTGATGTATATGTTCAAATCGCACGGTAAACTTTGCTTGCGCGATGCAGGATTTCGACGAAGTAGTTCGCTGCTAGTTGGATAGATGGCGTCACGGTTCTTTTTGTTGCGATGTAGATTTGCTCCGTTGGTTTTTCTTATAGCAGTATTGATGCCGCTACATGTGTATTTCTATTGCCGTTATAACAAGTACATAAATAACACGTGATTGAATAAAAAATGAAAGGGGGCTCCCATACAATAAAAATGTTTTTTTTTTGGTTTAGGTATGGTACGGAATCCTTCCTATGAGAGTACGACTCGCACTTGGCTGGTTTAAGGTTCTGGCTTCATTACGGTATAAATGGAGTTTCAAAGAGTTTTTTTTTCGCCTCAATATGTTTGAGCATAGATCAATGAAGGTAGAAACGGGTTTGTCGTACTTTGATGTTGATTGACTTAGGAAGTCGTATGTTAAATTCGATTTGAGGCGATAGAATTATGATAAAACGATTTTGTGAGAAGAAACTTGTTAAATCGTTTTTTCCGCAAAAATTGTTTTTTTTTTTCAAATATTGTTATTCTGACTAGTATTATTAATTCCAAAAGAGTTTGTTTGTTTTTCACGGTTTCACACCTAAATTGCCATATTATACCGATTTTGGTGAATTTTGGTACAAAGATAGATGTGAATCTTTTTTTTTCTTTTAAAAAATCGCGCCACACTAAGAATTTCTCCTGTATCGTGAGTGCGCTCACAAACACATAAACTCACATACACAAACAGCCAGACCCGGAACAACTATCTGTAGACCATACAAATATTTGTTCCCCGTGCGGGAGTCGCACCCGCGACACCCAGCGCAGCAGTCGATCGCTCAACCACTGCGCCACCCGTATCGTCAACTCTAAAGGCAGTTATAGGCTATTTTAAAACGAGGGAAGTCATGGGCAAAAGTAGTTATTACAAAAACTATCTTTCTAAGATAAGTCCACGGATATAAATATTAACCTATAGTTGCATAAATAAGAAAAGCTCTGTAATAAACTAAATAGTTTTCTTTCCTACCTAGAAAAACATAATACCCCTACTGTACACACATTTTTAATATTCACAAACAAAACAAACCAATATGCATTAACAATATAAACGCTGAAACTCAGCAACGGATATTTCCGGAACTACTATCAATTTTTCACAAGAATTTTCTGTGACTGGATCAAAATTCAAAATAATCTGAACATGGACGAGAACATTTGCATACGTTGAGTCCTCATACATAAGTAATGATACAACTATATCAGACCAGGTCCCGCGATCGGCTAGTTGAACGTGCGACAATTTCTGGAGCAGTCTATTTTTTACACGGTTTAAGTCGAGCACAGACGTGTGAAATGTTAATATGTTCGAATTTTTAGAAGCTAAATTATTCCAGCCAGTCAGAAAGCTTAAAAAATTAAAATTACATTTTTCAACTCTTTTTACTAAATCTGACTCCTACGGTGGGGTAGCAGTCAATCTGGTTTTAGGCAAGCAATAAAGAATTTTTCTCATTAATCTATTATTAAAAAAATAATTTACTTGTTCGAGTCATTGTGTTCTGTAAAACGTTGTGAAACATCACGTAGGCATTGCAGTTTTAAAGCAAAGTTCGCAGTCGCATGTTAGTCACAATCAGAAAAATTGGCATTTAGAGTCAGTTCTGGACAAGTGACATCCTGTCAGTGGTAGCGTAGCGAAAGCTATTGTCAAAACGTCAACATGTATGGGATTGACACATGCTGTCGAAATGTCACGTGTCATCGAATGCGATTACCAATATGCATTTAGTGTAGCGCCTCAGCGGGTCTAAAAAGGCCGCTTTAGTAGAAACATACGAGGATCTGTCAAATTTCATTTTCATCTTTATTGCTAAAGCATAAGTAAATTATTTACCTAGATTTTTTAAGTATAGGAAAATAAATATTTATTGAAACAAAATATATACACTTGAAATAAGAAATCCTAACTAAAATAATCCCATCTTCCTAGCTCGTCGTGCTGTGCTGGTACTGCCGCTGCGGCTGCTGAGAACTTCAAGCGGCGAAAATATAACAACCTTGTTGGCAATTATATTTTTGAGTCGTTTGGGGTTGAAACTCTTGGACCGTGGAGTCCGAGTACTCATGCCTTATTTAAAGATCTTTCTAAACGCTTAGTTGACACTTCGCGTGACCCAAGGGCTGGCTTTTACCTCGGACAGAGGATAAGCATTGCCATACAACGTGGCAATGCCGCCAGTCTTTTGGGCTCACTTCCAGTGGACAGCGATGACGAATTTTTAGACGCATTATTTTAGTTAGGATTTATTATTTTAAGTGTATATATTTTATTCTAAAGCATTAGATTCAAGGTTGATTGGGAAAATTCGATAGTTAAGGGTAGCTTGATATGCTAGCTGATTCTGCTAAAGTGGTATTTTTAGACCATCATAGTGGAATAATTGCCATGGATGTCGTACTTAGCCCATAATAATTCATCACTAAGTATGATGTCAATGGCATTCATTCCATTTTATAGCGTTCAATGGGAAACATATCATCCAAGATATCATCATCATCATCATATGATCCGAAAGACGTCCACTGCTGCACATAGGCCTCCCCCAAGCGTCGCCATAACGACCGGTCCTGCGCGTCTCGCATCCATCCATCCAAGATATGTCAATTTAAAATTTGTATCTCCAACACAAACAAACCAACATAACTATTGCGTTACTACTAGTCAGTAGCATACGGTGTCAGTGCTAACGTGGTGGACATTACTAGAATATTTTACGACAAATGGATGGAGGCGTATTTACTAAATATTACTACTGACTGTAATGTAGGAAAATTTTATTCATAGTTAATTGAAGAAAAAGAGGAGCTCGTGACTGAGGAGCTCGTGGCTAAATAATCACAGCCGCACGGGTCGATCTTAAAGGTTAAGCAACGCCTGCAAAGGTTGGTCTGTGGATGGGTGACCATCTTACTATACCAAGCTTCCTCCGTGCCTTGGAAAGCACGTTAATCCGTTGGTCCCGGCTGTCATTTGTAGATCTTTGGCGGTCGTTACGGATTTTCAGAAGCCATTAAATCTGAATCCAGTCTTGTCAAGAAATACCGTGTTACCGAGTTAATGGATTGCGGAGGTCTGGTAGGCAGCCACTCCACGTAAAACACTGGTATTCAGCTGAATCCGGTTTGACTGGAAGCCGACCCCAATATAGTTGGGAAAAGGCAAGGCAGATGGTTATTTGAAGAAAATGACAGCAAGATAAATATAGATTCCTATAAATGTACTATAAAATAAAGATTTATTCAACGGGAGGGTTACCTGTCCAATGCTGAAGAAACAGTTGCGTAATGTCTTTCTGCGAAGATCCCGGACTCGGAGTGTTTTTTCAACTTTCTCTAGACGAATATACTCCATGGTGATCTCTAATAATAAAGAAACATGGTGGTGGACCGAATTGTGAGGCGTGCAATGATTGTAGACATAACCGAACCGCATGACGAGAACCTCGTGAAAGCCGAGAAAGACAAACAAATCAAGTATATTGACTTGGCTCGCGAAGTTGTCGACATGTGGGAAGTGGACTCCGCAATCATTGTACCGATAGTCGTGTCGGCCAATGGCTTAATAGCCACGAGCCTCGACCAACACCTTAGGAGGCTCTCGTTGGGCAGCTGGATCAAGGGCTTGATTCAGAAAGCGGTACTTTTGGACACGGCTCGCATTGTCAGGAGGTTCCTTTCTCTGGAGCCCTGACCACCCGTAGCTTGGACCTTGTTCCCGATATCGGTGGGCTACTATTTTTGATATTTTTAAATGTTTTTTTATTTATTTATTTATAGTAAGTGAATAAAGGAAGAAACATTATGTAGGCATTTTGGTAACATTGGTATGGCAGGGCCAATATTTGTAGCCTACCTTTCATAGTTGTAGGAAATCCACACAGTGGGTTGGTTTACTACAATATCTATTGCCCATCTTTAGTGTTTCCATATATTTCCATAAGGACCATACACGTTCAAGTAGTTTGATCAAACAGTCTGGTTCACAAACTGTTTGATCAGATTGATAAACGAAATTTCGTATTTCTTCATGCAAAAGAAAGAATGAAAAAGAAAGACAGAAACTAATTTATTTGGCCGTTTGATGACTCGTTTTTATCAAATTTTCCCACATACATTCATGCCAATTTGATCAAGCAGGCTGATTCAAACTATTCACAGTAGTCCTCGCTAACCGTGGATTGTCATTGGATATACTTTCAGAATGTAAGTACGGTATCAATTCACCAGATTTCTTAAAAGGAAAAGAAAGAAAAAGCGTATATTTACCGGAAACCATTCTCAAACTAACCCTTTATATAGTTCTCCTACAAATAATAGTTTACACGCAACATTTCTATCACATACATTCCAACATTACCTCGTTTAGTAAGCATTTACATCCTCTTCATTAACCAACCAGAAATGCAATCACCATAGACAGTATCTTATACTGATCCCGTAATCACAGAGAATGCGGAAATCAGACCGCTCCTATAATCCGGACTAGGCAATCATCATACCGCATTGAATATGTTATTAGCAAATATTTATGAGTTCCCGTTGTAGGCCGTGGTTAATTATGAACGAGAGTAATTGACGCAAACGTGTGCGTCTGAATTAGTGAGGACTTGGATGATTGTGGAGGAGTGAAACGATAAGAGTTTATATAATGTAATAGAAATAAATGATGCTTAACCAATACTGTAAGGCCTCCCACAAGGTGAACCGATGACTTGGTGAAGGTCGCGGGTAGCCGTTGGATGGGAGACGCGCAGGACCGGTCGTTGCGGCGACGCGCGCAGGGAGACCTATGTCTAGCAGTGGACGTCTTTCGGCTGATATGATGATGATACTGAAAGGTGGTCATTATGGACAACTTTTATTATGGTAACAACACAGAAATCGCAAAAAAAAAAAAACTATTGCCCGATACATTTTTTCTGTTCTTTTTTTTTTGTAACACATTCAGACACAATGTAAATTGTTATTGAATTGAGTAAATGAAATGAATGAAATACGCCAATACGAAACTAATTACTTCAAAGGTACTTATGAGTTTTCTGGTTTTGCACTTTTGTTACCCCTTTTGTGTTAAATAGTAGTAGAAAAGAGGTGTAAAGTTGCACTGCCTCGTTGGTCTAGTGGTCACCAAAACAGGCTAAACTTGGCGATCTAGGTTCGATTCCCAGGTTGGACAAAGCATTATTGGCTCTGTCTACTATGAATTTCTCCGTGTAAATCTTGAGTCTTAATTTGCACCAGATTGATGGCAAAAGGGTTAATAAGAACTTAAATAATTGACGATATATGAGTGAACCTACTACGAATGTACTTGTTACAAAAAAGGCGTGATTTTATGTTAGCACACAAAAATTGTCTAATTGAGAACCTCCGCATTATTTTGAAGTCTGTAAAAAGGTTTGCGATACTTGATTCAATTGTTCGTGTATAGGCACACTCTCTAACGAAGGTGACATTGCCACAGATTAAATAAACATTGAAGGCAAAGTTCAATACGTCATACAGCCAGATGTTTGCACATCATCAAGATTTCATTCAGTTCACTGCATTGTTTAATGTGTTACTTTTTTATGAAATGAAAGTTTTTATATAGATAATGAAGTTGATTGTTTTGTTAACACAGCAAGGGTTTTGTTTTAAATATTTGAATTAAATATTAGGTAAGAATGAAATAAAAGAAACTGAGCTGTATCGGACATAAATCGTAATTCCAGATGCAAAATCACTGCGCCCAACCCAGAAACCTGGCCCCCATGCTCAACATTAGCGCTTGCAACTTTTGTTCTGTTCTATACAACAACTGGATCAACGAGTTATTTAAATAACTGTATGAAAAAAAAAACAGTTTCCACCTGACCTGTACTTATCCATACTTCTATACTAATATTATAAAGAGGAAAGACTTGTATTTGTGTATGTAACAAATAAACTTAAAACCACTGCACCGATTTGAAAAATTCTTTCAGCAATGCATAGCTACATTATCAGCGAGTAACATAGGCTATATTTTATCCCCGTACTCCCAAGGGAACAAGAACTACGCGTGACATCCGCTAGTGCCTACTAAGGCCCAAAATACCGTTCAAGTTCACTCTGCTAGCTACTCAAGCAGACTAAGTTATGCAGCTTTGGGCCGGCAATGTTTTGATTTAATTTGACTACACGAACCCAGCTGTTGGTTTAGCGCGAGTGTTCTAAGTCACATACAGCCTCACATGTACCTAGCTGGATATACATAGTAGGCACCTATATTGATAATAAACAATACTCGTATTATATCAGTTTGAAGTTAATTCATAAAAAGCGGTATGAGTAGATGTCACCTGGAAGTTAGAAGGCTAATGGCGGATTTCATCAATTTAAGTGAACGCGATCACAACCACGTTTACTAGCTTTCAGTTTTAAAATTTTCTGTGCAATATTGACACTGACAGCTCTTGAACGCAGTTTAGATGTACAGTACCCCTATTCTGTAACAACTATTTTCGTATCTCGACAGCAGAATCCGAGGTGAGTATCAAATTACATAAAACGTAAGACCTTTATTTGTGTGCAATAAAACTCACTTTGTGAGGTTTGTTACTCAGGTGAAGCTCGATATCGAAATGGTTATTTACAGAATAGACTAGCTGATCGCGTTCAGTTTCATTGGTGAAGTCCACTCCAAGTCTCGTTCTTAAAAAGCGCTCAAATTCAAATCGCAGTATCATCTTAGTTACAGTCGATGTCAAATATGTATTTGTCAAAATGGCGGAAAACTGGAATCGTTTTTAACAGTTTGCAACTGCGCTGCGAACACGATACGATACTGCGATACAAACGCTATATACGAGAAATCGCTATTTATGACAAATCGCTCCGAGTAAAACACTAATATTCAACTGTTGCTAAGATTCGAGCATTCAAGATACTCTACAATACCGGACAATTAATTTTTCTCAAATTTAAATTTTCATCCATTTATACAGGCCGCCCGCGCCATTATAGCGAGAAACACGGCAGTAACTAATAATAAGGTCAGGCTCATTTTTATGTTTTAATTTCCTTCTGATGTCACCAAAATCTTTAGTACTTGTTAGGCCAGTACGGTGTACGGCCTGAACTAGGAACTAACCCTCATCACTCAAAATTAAGTCAAAAGAAATATTTTAGCAACCATTTTCCATCACACCTTTTAGAAAAATAAAAACTCAATTTTATAAAACCCAATTAAGAAAGACAATAAAGACTTAAGAAATTCTAGTTCTTTTGAAAAGAAAAAGTGGCGTATTTTTTGGGTTTTCTAAGAACCGGGGCAGCTTATAAAGCCCTCCAAGTTAATTAATTAGGGGGTGTAGAGGGGGTTGAACCCTCAAAAACCCGACACCACCGCTTATGGATGTAGATAACATGTGGATCGGAGTATTGTGGGTTGTTTCGGAGGGTTAGGCAATTACAAACAAGTTAAAGTGTAATGTATCCTACTGATTGGGGAATTCAGAAATTAAAAACGGTTCATCACGTATGTTAGTCGTGTGTTGTTGAGTGTGGTGTCTTTTTTACTTTCTTTCTTTCTTTAAGAGTAAGAATGAATGTGGAGGGTTTGAAAGATAGAGGAATACTAATGGATCTATGGTTAGATTGTGTGAAAAGTTGTATAGGTAGTAGGTACTACTAGTTTTTACCAAAAACTTCGTACGCGCATTGCCCGTTTTTTCCCGATTCCGTAGGAATTTCAGGAAATCCTCTCTTAGTGCTCGCCTATACCAAAGGAGCCAACAATTACATGCCGAAAGCTTCATACGACTAGTAGTTACTGCTGCTACTGCTGTGCGTTGTCTGTCAGTCACTCAATCAGTTACGGATGAAGTTTATAAATATTAGGATTATTATAAATCCGAAAGAGATTTGTTTGCTCTGGAGGCAATTTTGATACATTTTGGTACCTACAGAGATAGATGGGCTGTGAGACGTTTTAGACTACTTTTAAATGATAATCAATATTCAGCAAAGACTGTATGAAGGCAAGATAATGATGATGCTTGTACAGTCTGTGACCAACATTAGCTAACCCACTTGACTATTAGCGTATAATAGTCAAGTGGGTCAGATAATGTTGGTCACAGACTGTACATACGATTGGTGTTCAGCTCATCAATAATTAAAAAAAAAACAGTGATGCTAAATCATCATCATTTCAGCCGAAAGACGCCCACTACTGGACATAGGTCTCTCCCAAGATGGGGAGTTTGCCATAAATTAATCACCACGCTTGGCAGATCGGTTGACGATCCCAGTGTATGATGTTGAGTTTTGCAGAGAAAGCTGCTGCCCATTCTCTGGTGAGTCCCTTATTGGCCTCATACGACCCCCACGGGAAGTGATGGGATGGTATTATTCTTTTACGGCACCCTACGGCACCGGCCGACACCATGTGGCCATATCTGAATAGTGATATAAAGAACATAAAGTTCATTCCAAGAAAATACGGCGAAGTATTGGCCACGTAGCGTGTGTCGAGTGGTCCATCTCGGCCACACGCTGACTTCCTAATACTTCGGCTGGCCGCTCAAGTTTGAACGAGCTCGTCCGCACGGCTGTGACCATATGCTCCATGTTTGGAAAGAAATATACCTACACTTGATAATATTTTCCAGTCCATTATCTCTATGAATATTTAAAAGAGTTCATGAATTATCATCGTGAATCACCTGACTCAACTATTAAACTTAATAAAAGCATGAACGCTCTATCACACCGTGTGACTGACAAATAATCATCATAGACGTTTATTAAGTAACTTTTATTAAAATTATGGAGTCGTTAGACCTTACTGCCACACGATAAGAAGAAGAAGAATAAGGAACATGCAATATTTCATCTTGCTTCCATTTTAAAGAATTCTATGTAAAATAGACCATACATAAATAATAAAGAAAATTAAGCACTTTAATTTCTTTTTAAAATTACGGATCGATCTTTAAGACGGATCGATCTTTAAGGTTAAGCAACGCTTGCCAAGGTTCGTCTGTGGATAGGTGACCATCTTAACATAACGAGTTTCCTCCGTGCCTCGGAAAGCACGTTAAGCGGTTGGTCCCGGCTGTCATTTGTAGATCGTTGGCAGTCGTTACGGATTGTCAAAAGCCAGTAAATCTGACTCCAGTCTTGCCAAGAAGTACCGTGTTACCCAGTTAATGGGTTGTGGAGGTCTGGTAGGCAGCCGCTCCACGTAAAACACTGGTATTCAGCTAAATCTGGTTTGACTGGAAGCCGACCCCAATATAGTTGGGAAAAGGCTAGGCAGATGATGATGAATTTCTTTTTAAAATTACGGTTTTAAATAGACAGTTTGACATTTCGCCCAAAAAAGGAAGTTGAGTCACTCTTGTCTGACACTTGTCATGAACTGTCCTAACTCAAAGATACAATATTGCTTTTTCATTGTCATAACAGCAGTAACATCACTGAACGCTGTTGTTTTTAAATACGTTCCGTTTCATGTTACTTTAACTAAAATAAAAACGTTGCAATGGCCTTTATTTTATACTTTTGAATCAATTTATTAACAAAATTCTCATAAATTCTATATTTGCATCTTCCCTATTATAATGCTGCCTATCGGTACAGCACTATAAGTAACTACCGTCAGTCAAAAGTATTCGAGCACCTGCATTTTATGAGACCAAATTTTTCTGAGTTCGTTATCAAAACCAGAAAAAAAAACAGTATTAATTTATATTTAAAGAATTGCTTATTAAAAATTACTAAAATTTTGTAAAATATCCGTTTCTGGATGGCCAAATACTTTTGAACGGTCGCTCAATACCGTTTTCTTTGCAAAACTCAATGCAGTACCGACAACCAACCAGAGAACGTCCCCCTGACCACACACTTTATGGTGACCACCGAGCAGTCCAGGATTCCAGTCACGCGCCGCCCCGAATTGAAAGGTGGCGAAGATTGAATAAAGATGGCGCCTTCGCCCTTATCAAATCATTCAGCCTGCGTTTGAAACGAATAAAAACTGATTTCGTTATCACCCTTAATTTTGTGCGTATGTATCACGCTGTCCCTTAGCGTTGCGGGGATTGTGTTGGACTTTTATAAGTTTTAGGGTTCGACAGAACAGACAGACGGACGCACAGCGGAGATAGTAACAAAGCCTCCGCCGTCCGTCCGTCTGTCTGTCAACGGGCTATATCTTAAGAACCGTAATAGGTAAACAATTGAAATCACAGATTGCCGCTGTAACAAATATTTTACAAAAATAATCAAATTTAAAATTGAAGGGGGCTCTCTCGCTTAAGGCTTGTATATTTGCCAATGACCTTGTGCATACAAACGGAGCTAACTACACCTCGGCGCGCCGCTCCGATACACGTGTTTTTAATTTTTTATAATAAAACAAATACATATTTTAAAAAAGTAACAAAACCAAGTTATTTTCGTTCGTATTGCACAGCAGTAAATATTATTTTTTTAGTCTTTTGTTAAAAAATGAAGGAGTAAAATGGTTTCATATCAACGATTTGGAGTTGATTTGGTGATTTTTTTTCGTATTATGTGATACGAAAACATAAATTCTGGCAAAACCAAGTTACGTGCAATATCATGTAGATTACTACCTATTTTTTTCAGATGTAATTTCTCAGTAAATGCCGACGAAAAACTGCTTCATCTGCTCGCTATTTTTAAGCCTTTTCGAGAGAGTACCCTTAATAATAATAATAATAAGGTTTTGTTTGTGCAATTATGGACGAAGTTATGATGACTAATAACTACCGGAAATACATTGTGAAGGACGGTACGGTTGACATATGTCGGGCATGTCACCGGCCCGGGGAATCCATTCGCCACATTATTTCCGGTTGTTCTAGTCTGGCTAACGGAGACTATTTGCACAGGCACAACCTTGTAGCCAGGATTATCCACCAGCAACTTGCTCTTAAATACTATCTTGTGGAATCGGAAGTACCGTACTATAGGTACCTATGTGCCCGACCCAGTTCTCGAAAATGGTAGTTGCACATTGTATTGGGATCGGTCTATCATCACTGACAGGACTATTGTTGCCAATAAGCCTGATATAGTGGTGATAGACCGACTAGAGCGTCGCGCAATGATTGTTGATATAGCAGTCCCTCATGACGAGAACCTCGTGAAGTCAGAGAAAGATAAACAAACGAAGTATCTTGACTTGGCTCGCGAGGTTGTCGACATGTGGGATGTGAACACAGCAGTTATTGTGCCGATAATCGTGACGGCCAATGGCATTATTGCCAAGAGCCTCGACCAACATCTCAAGAGGCTCTCGTTGGGCAGCTGGATCAAGGGCTTGATCCAGAAAGCAGTACTCCTGGACACGGCGCGCATCGTTAGGAGGTTCCTCTCTCAGAAGCCCTGACCACCGGTAGCTTGGACCCTGTTCCCGACACCGGTGGGCTACTATTTTTTATATTTTTAAATGTTTTTTTTAATCTATTTTTTTTAATGAAATATTTAAAAATGTAAAATTATATGTGTAAAGAATAAATATATGAAATAATAATAATAATAACATTTATTACAAGTACCAAGACTCAAAAGTGTTAGTAACAAAAAGCTTACAAACTATGTTAGTAGTACATTAACAACACAAAATTGCGACATCACTGCTGCAAGGCGACAGGCCCAGCTGATACCCAGCAGCAGTGGTTCATAAACGCACAATCCAGCCTACTTGCTATCATGGACAGGATGCTGTTGGCGCTGCCCCGCACCCTTCCGACCAGGGATGCGCACCGCTTCCGCATCACAGTATAAAAACAGTCAACGTGCGCTTCAGCAAACATCCCCGATGCACTACAGTATCGGGGCAACCCCATCAGTACCCTGAAAGCGTCATTGTACTGAACTCGAAGGGCACCGTATGATTTCTGAGTATAATGAGTCCACAGACTGCAGGAGTAGAAAGACGTGCAGTAAGCACTAAATAAAGTGCGTTTAACTTCCTTAGAGGCACGCCTGAATCTGTGGGCAATCATGTTAGCTCTCACACACAGCGCCCTCCGCTCCCTGTCAATATCCTCATCGTCCTTGAGGCCAGTGGTCAATAAGTGACCCAGATATCTAAATTTATCCACCCTTTCAAGGGGTATACCGTTCAACTTCACTGAAGGTACAGCTTCTGGGTACTTACCCCTGGTCCCAAAGACCATGACCACACTCTTCTTAACATTATATGCCAGACCATGTAGCCTTGCATATTGCTCGCAAGTGGCCACGAGTGCCCTAAGCCCGCAAACAGACGCGCTCAGCAACACCATGTCGTCGGCGTAGCTTATGTTATTAACACACGCGCCATCAATACGACAACCGACACGCATGCTGCTAAGCGCGCCAATCAGGTCATTTACGTATAGGTTGAATAGCGTAGGCGAGAATGAGAATGAATGTGAATGAGAGTTTACGGGAGAGTAATGCCCGTTTTCACCAACATCCCCTATACTACCACCTAAGTATGGGGCCCTTTACTTAACAGTACCCCTAAACTAGCCCCTAAATGAAATTTCGTTTCACCATCGTTTTTATCACCTAACTAGGGGACACATAACTATGTGACGTTTTGTTTTCAATAATAGTGAATGATTCGTCTTTAAACTTATCGATACTTTGAAATAATATAGTTTTTTAACAAATTCTCTAAAGTATATACACAAATAGATACAGTTTATAATAAATTATGTTTTAATAGCAATAATCAATATTAATTCCTTCATATTTTTAATTAATTTCATATTTTATTACATATTTACTCTGTGGATACATTACGAAACTCACGTTTAATCTGTGGTCATATTTTAATTTGACACTTTACTTTCGTTTGTTTTCGTGGATAGTTTGTTGTGATCGCTTGCTTGCATCTTATTTTGTTTCATTAACGTTACGTATTTAGTTACGGTATAATAAAATGGCAGAAAAAAGGAAGCGTTGCTGCAGACACTCTTTTTATTATTCGACTGCAAGTAGCCACACTGATCCCACCCATGTCTCCCACAGCCAACAAATGATTACCAGTAGCATGAAATCTCAATGCTATTAATAACTGATTTATTGGAGATATAGAATTATTCCTGGAATAAAATAAAATTTATCATGCATATCAAATAAACACAAGGAAACATTGTCGTATCGTCAACTAAAAAAAAAACCATGCGCATAGTTTTTTGTTATTTTATTTTATGGGCTACATTACGTAGTATAAAAGAAATGTGATTAGTTAATATGTACTCACCTATTATCAGGAAATTCTAAAGCGTGTTCAATCTTTTCCAATAAATACAACACTGAACATTTACGTAACCTATATCTCCGAAAAGTCAGTTTCATCAAAAAATTCAAAGTAATTTGGTCGTTTTCGATATATTTTGGTCTACGGCTATTATTTGCGTCGAATATAGTAGAAACAGTTTCAATATATTCAAAAAATCATATAAATCACTATCCATCTTCGTTGTTTAAACGATCACATACGTAGGTGCCGGTTTATGGGGCAAAATTTCGACCACCTAAATTTAGCAGACCTTTTAACGTTTAGTTGACCCCTAAACGTTGGTGAAACAGAAACCATCCTCTAACGGCCCCCTAAACATGTTTAGAGGATCCCGTAAACTTAGGGGATGTTGGTGAAAACGGGCATAAGACACGCACGCTCGCTCGGTTTTTTAAGTGCGAGGATTGGCCTTATTTTTACCTATATTTTACTAGTATCTGTAAAACCTGAAGTTCTGTAGGAAATCCCCAGCGACGCTAAGCTGAAGCCATGTAAGCAATAGCAATAAACTGCTAAGTTTTATAATGCAGCTCTCGCAAACGATGTTACATGAACACTGCACTAACCCATCCTCGTGTGAGCCTGGTTTACGATCACATGCACTATTAACTATTTAATATTTCTCTACTCCACTCTAACCTATTGTTATGAGCCACTCCTGAACCGGCTACATTTGGAAACCGATGCAATTTTAACAGAATTTAGGTGAACCAGTAGGCTGGGTAAACCTATAATTTTAATCTTTTCTGACGATCTATGTACACACTTGTGTATCGGAATTTAAATCAATATATCTAAAAATGTTTCGCTACAGACTAATTGAGTAACTGACAGAAAACGCTCAGCCGAAACTACTGGTCGTACAAAGTTGAAATTTAGCAATTTAGGTTCCTTGGGGAGGGTGGACGGCGCGCTGTGTTCCACGCGCACCTCAATGAGCTGTCAGCGTAAAAGACCGGGCCCGCTAGGGGCAGTACCTGCTGGGGCTGCGGACTTCGTTCGAAAGAGGCACCGTACCCTGGAACGCAAAGGGCACTAGGAGGAACACGGATGGGTTTTAGTCAGTAAGAATCTGACTCTCCCTTCTGCTTCACCCAAAGCGGGAGGAGTCATTTGATGATTTCATTTGTATTACGGGCGACTTCAACTTGGGTAACATTGACTGGAAAATAACGGGTAATTCTAATGATAACTTCAAACTGCCTAGTAATAGTGAAGCTTTGTTAGACTTTACGTATGTCAATAAGCTGACCCAATTTAACAATATTAATAATGCGTCTGGTCGCATACTGGATCTTGTATTGTGTAGCCATTTGTTATGTAAAGTGAACCAATGTATTGATGCGATTTGTAATATTGATCAGCACCACCCACCTCTAGATATTGTAATATCCCTTAATAAGGAATCCAAACTTCCATATAACACTGTTGAGAGTGGAAGGCCTAACTTTCGTAAAACGAATTACATCCCAATCCGTAAATATCTAAGTGAACTGAACTGGGAGGAATTATTTGAAGGACAGCACGATGTTGATGAGATGGTACAGGTTTTTTATGACAATATTAACACAGCTATACAAAAATTTATATCTACTCGCGTGCCCAGGAATAGGAAATACCCGCCATGGTTTAACCGTAATCTTATAAAAATGCTAAACTTAAAAAATAAAATCAGAAAACGTTACACTACTTACAAAAACCCTATGGATAAAATTGAATTAAAAATAATTAGTAAACGATGCGATGACTTCGCAACTGTCTGCTACAATAACTATTTAAAGAAATTAGAAGATGACCTTACAATGAACCCTAAATTATTTTGGACTTATGTTAAATCCAAACGAGGCGGCTCTAGCACTTATCCTGTGTCTATGACGGATGGGATTAGGACATCATCAGATGGCACAGAAATTTGCGAATTTTTTGCTTCTTACTTTTCCTCTGTTTATAGCCCGGTTCAGGGCGATTATAACTTACAAACCGCTAATAACTTAAGCAACCTTCAAAACTATAGCTTGTGCTTGACTAATCCTACCATAGACCATGAAACCATTTATAAAAAGCTAAAAAATCTAGACTGCAGTAAAGGCGCTGGCCCAGACGGTATACCACCTATTTTTATTTGCGAGTGTGCAGCCGAGTTGGTCGCTCCACTATCATTTATTTTCAACAAGTCTTTAGCATCTGGTATTTTTCCTTCAAAATGGAAGGAGGCAAAGGTTGTGCCTATCCATAAATCAGATGATGACGATGTAGTGTCTAACTATAGACCTATATCAATTCTGTCGACTCTTGCAAAAGTTTTCGAGTCCCTCATCTGCCCGCACATTCAAAATCATCTAAAGCTGTACTTAAGTGAAGCACAACATGGTTTTGTTGAATCGAGGTCTACAGGCACTAATCTTGTACTGTTTACAGAGCTGTTGGTGGAAGCAATAGATTCAGGTTACCAAGCTAATGTCATATATACTGATTTTAGTAAAGCATTCGATAAAGTCTCACATAACATACTGATTAAAAAATTGCAAGCGTACGGTATCACTGGATCATTGCTTTCATGGTTGTCTTCGTATCTTGTGGATCGGTCTTTCTTTGTAGTAGTGAACGGATTTCAATCAACTTTGCGTTATATCTCATCTGGCGTGCCACAAGGATCTCATTTGGGTCCAGTTCTATTTAATTACTTCATCAATGATATTCCTTACTGTTTTCTACATTCAAATATCTTTATGTATGCCGATGATATAAAATTTGTTAAAATTGTTAAAAATAAAGACGATGCCTATGAATTACAGAGTGATCTAGACAGGCTTGTTCAATGGTGCGATAACAATGCAATGCATCTTAATGCACGAAAATGCTATCATGTAAAATTCTCTAGAAAGCATACTTTAGTAGAACATAGCTATTATATTATTAAAGGTGATAAAGTTGGTGAACTGGACACAATAAGGGACCTTGGCGTTGCATTTGACAGGAAGTTAACTTTTATTCCACATGTAGACAGTATTATAAAAAAGTCTTCTAAAATGCTGGGTTTTGTCTTAAGAAATATGAAACAGTTTAGAAGCTGTAAGACAAAAATAATGCTATACAATTGCTTGGTTCGAAGCGTGTTGGAATATTGTAGCGTGGTCTGGCGACCGCACTATGCTGCACATTCGTTGCGTCTAGAACGTGTCCAAAAGCGTTTTCTGTGGCATCTGGCGTTTTCTAGGGGTATAGCTAAGAAAGTACGTTCTTATAATAATAGATTGAGACATTTTAAAATGATTTCCCTAGACAAGCGCTGACGCCTAAATGACGCGACGTTTGTCTGCAAAGTTATGGCTCACAAGATTGATTGTCCACAAATACTGAGCATTTTTAATTTCCGTGCACCTTCAAGAGTTCCTCGCAGCCAGATAACACCACTGCGTCCACCGCAAAGAAGAACGGTTTTAGGCTCCAATTCTCCTTACGCGAGATTTTGCAAGGTGGTTAATGGTTATAGCGACGTAATTGATCTGCACTTTAACTCTTTAAGCCAATTAAGAACCAATATTTATAAATATCATTTCGTTTTAGATTAGATTACATTTATGAAGTAGCGTGTTTTCAATAATAATAATGTTAGTTTTAAGATTAGTTTAATTAAGTTTTTTTTTCTCATACTACTCTGTCAAGAAAGTACCGGGAAAAGATCAATAATACACAAAATGTCTGTTATTCATCCAAATTTATTTTATCACCTTCAAAGTACGCTCCTTTAGAAACGATACACTTGCGCCAACGAATAATCCATTCATCAAAACATTTTTTAAACGCTGCTTCCGGAATTGAGTTCAGTTCTCGCCGCGAATTCTCCTTTATGTCTTCCATCGATTGAAAACGGGTGCCACGAAGTGGTAATTTGAGTTTAGGAAAAAGAAAAAAGTCAGCAGGAGCCATATCTGGTGAATATGGTGGTTGCTGGATGGTATTTGTTGAGTGTTTGGTTAAAAATTCGTTCACAATGATAGCCTTGTGCGAAGGCGCATTGTCGTGGTGCAAAATCCAAGAATTTTCTTTCCACAAATCTGGCCTTTTTCGTCGAATTTGCTCTCTTAAACGCCGCATAACGCTCAAATAATATTCTTTATTTACCGTTAGACCTTCCGGTAAGAATTCAGAGTGCACAACACCGCGATAGTCAAAGAAAACAGTCAATATGACTTTGACTTTTGATCGACTTTGGCGTGGTTCTTTCGGTTTCGGTTCAGTTGGAAGGCGCCACTCCGAAGCTTGTTGACTAGTTTGCATGTCAAACTCGTAAACCCACGTCTCGTCACCAGTAACAATGCGTTTCATGAATGTTGGGTCCGAACTGACTCGTTCTAGCATGTCCTCAGCGACTTTCATGCGATTGAGTTTTTGGAGAAAATTCAGATCTTTTGGGACTAGCCGAGCAGCAACATGTTTCATACCCAAATGATTAGTTAAAATGGTACGGATCGACTCGTGAGATACAGAAAGTTCGGCGGCTATCTCTCTCAGAGTTGAATGGGGATTTTCAGTCACTATTTCCTTCACTTTTGCGATGTTAACTTCAGTTGCAGACGTTGACGGCCTACCAGAGCGAGGCAAATCTTCCATCACATCTCGACCGCTTTTGAACGCTTTGAACCACTCATAAGCACGAGTTTTTGATAAAGTCGATTCACCGTAAGCCTGTAACATTTTCAGTGACTCCGAACACGAAATTCCATTGGCGATGCAAAATTTAAGACAAACTCTTTGTTCGATATTTTTGTCCATTATGAAATTCGCAATACACACTATATATGATATTACTAAAACCAGCACTGTATTTAATATAAATAACAGATGCAACTCAAACTCCGCGCCAAAATGGAAAACAGTTGTGCCAATCTAACAACTACAAAAAAACTAAAATTTGAATTTGGAACCATAAACAAATCATCCATTCCCGATACTTTTTTGACTGAATGTATACAACTTATCCTTAAAGCATGCTGAGTTTACCTATAAGTGATTGTTACACTATTGTACTCTACTCTATTGCTAGTTACCTTTAGAATAATACCAGTGTAAACAATTGTTGGTGAACCAATAAAAATAAATAAATAAATAAATTTCCCATACTTACAAAAAAAAAATGGTTCCTTGGGGAGTATAGGAAAGCAGTAAGAGAGTATTTCCCGAAATTCTTACGGGAACGGGAGAAGACGGGGTACGCGCGTACGAAGTCGTGGGCAAAAACTACATAGTTAATATGATAAAGTGGTACAGAAAATTTTCAAGGTAAGTACCTACCTTTTCCGAGGTCGTTATGTGGATGGATCCTATACATACGCAGACTCCCAGCGTAATTCGAAAAGCACAGCCGTTGGTCCCAGCTGACATCTGAATATCTTTAAAATTTACTAACGCTGCGTTGCTACCAGAGATGTGCGAGGACGCTAAGCGAGGGATGTGTTTGTGAAGAATCATTTACCTAGCCTCGCTTAGCGCAAGCGATTGTATTCGTTATTAAAAAACACATCCCTCGTAACGCATCTTCATTCATATCTGGTGGAAACTCACCCTTTGAGTTTGATTGTGCACTGAGGGAATCAAGCAGCATCTTATGTCACGGGCGTCATATTGAATCCCGAATACAATGAAGGATTCGAGAGTTAACTCGCAACGCTCGGGAGCGTTGCAAGGGCACGACCAAAGCGAGGGAGTTCATACAAGAATCCTGAATGCAGCGAGGGATTTAAGCTAGCCCAAGGCAAAGACATTTTTATTCCTGAGGAGCATACTCTATTTATTTATTTATATTAAGTACAGCCACATCACATACATTGTACAATAATTTTTAAATTTCTAATGCACATGATAATTAAGGCGTACATAGCGCTCACCAGAACATAGTGCTTGCTGCCTTGAAATAATAAGTGTACAGTTTTCATAACTATTGCGAGAAAATTGTGCTCAAGCCATTACAAGAGGTGACGCGCGTCGGCCTCCACTGCTAGGAGCAGGCCGCGCGCCCGAAGCTGTGCCTCCAACCCACCAGCCGCCACCCGGCAATATTGTGTTTAGCAACCTAGCCGGAGGCCGACGGGAGCTGTTCGCGGGTCGGAATGTCGTACTTTAGGTTTGGTTTGCATGGCAAATAAATAATTTGAAGTTTTCGTGCAGTTGGTGTGAAAAGCATTCCTATTTATCGAGAGCAAAAAAAGAAAATCTAACAGAGCATTGTGTTTTAAAGCTGTTCACGTCTTGTAAAAGTAACCACTGTGACACATTTTTTTGAATTAACTTAAAGAAAGCCGTTCCGATCAATTGAAAAATATAGAGGTAAGTCTAGACTCATCTGCTTAGCCTTTTCCCAACTATATTGGGGCGGCTTCCAATCACAATTTAGCTGAATACCAGTATTTTACGCGGAGCGGCTGCCTACCAGACCTCCACAACCCATTATCTGGGTAACACGGTACTTCATGGCAAGACTGGAGTCAGATTTACTGGCTTCTGACTATCCGTAACGAGTGCCAAAGATCTACGGCTTAACGTGCTTTCCGAGGCACGGACGAAACTCGTTATATTCACACACCAACCTTGGCAAGCGTAGCTTAACCTTGAAGATCGGCCCGTGCGGCTCTTATTGTCGAGCCACGAGCTCCAAAAAAACTTCCATACCATATTTAAGAGGTAAGTCAAGACTACTACTAAGTATTTTCTCATAAAACATCGCAGAATCCACTAGCAATCAGTTCTTTGAATTTCCTTCCATTTGTTTTATTTGTAAGAAGAAACAGTAGAACTGAAAGGATTAGAAAAAAAAATCAAAATGCACAATAGTTTCTTTCACGTAATTGTAACGTATTTTATTTCATACTGGGTTTTGCCCGCGACTTTGTTTGCGCATATTAAATTCAGAAGCTAGTCCACGGCTCAAATTTGTCGATTCGTATGGAGAAGAATAGTAGAGTCACTTAATTATAATATACCTATGTATAAAATTAATCCGCTACTGAGTGAGAAAGTGACTGACAGACAACGCACAGCCGAAACTAGGTACTGGTCGTAGGAAGCTGAAACTTTTGCATTAAGAGCGCTGTCACAATTTTTTCTTGAATTTGAGCGTTTGATTCGAGTTTTGATGTCTGATTATGCTTTAGATATAGCACAAAAAAAAAACAAAAATACGCCTAAGAAAGTTTGATAGTTGATCTTGGGAGTGTTCTAAATAAATATATCAATTTGTTTACGTACATCAGTAAATTTCTTGTCTCCGCAAAGGGTGTTTCATAAAATTACGCTTTTGGGAATCTTTTGATGCTTTGGTACACCGAAGATATAATAATTTAATCAATTTTAAAAATGTCCATGATACAACTGTACCTTCTACTTTGGAATGATCAAATCAATTTGTTACGATTCATGCACTAATAAACCAAAAATAATATTGTAAAACTGAGAATTATTGACAATTTTCCTTACGAAACTATATTTTTTATCTGTGAAAGTATAATCCAAATTCAAATAAAAATTATTTAATAATTAAGGAGGTATTGTTATAATGCATGAAAAAAAAAATTGGTCTATTTAAAAGTAAACTCATATTTTTAAGCAATTTTTGTATACAGCCCCACAATCACTATAAATCTCGGGAAACGCGGTTTGCAGCTTTAGTCCGGGGCAAGTGCTCGATTTTGTAATAGCGCCCTTAAGCTTCCTGATACTCCTACGAGAACGAGAAAAAACGGGATATAGGCGTACGAAGTCACGGGCAATAGCTAGCTTTTATACCTAATTTTGATGAAGTTAAAAAATTAAATGAACATTTTAACTTTGACTTTGAAGAACCCTCAAGAAACTCCACGGCTATGCTCGTATATAGCACCGGTATGTTACAGGTATAGCCCCGCTTCACTTCAGCTCAGTAGTGTAGGTAGACGGAGAGGCTCTCACGTAGGTACAGACACTTGGGCTGCCACTACCACTAACTAGCCGGGTCACGCAGATAGGTCAGCTCTCTTAGATATTGTACCTTGTTACGTTAGTACACGCTGGGTGAATAGGGAAGATGCGAATACAGAATTTATGAGGATCTATACCAATATATTAAGCTAAAGAGTTTGTTTGTTTGCTTGAGAGCGCTAATCTCAGGAACTACTGGTCCGATTTGAAAAATTATTTCAGTGTTAGATGGCCCATTTATTGAGGAAGGCTATATTATTATATCATCACGCTCAGACCAATATGAGCGGAGCAGTAATGTGAGCAGACGAAGTTGCGCGGGTCAACTAGTAAAATGATAAAAAGTATTATGTAAAGGCCATTGCAACGTATTTATATTAGTTGATGTCGATTTTTAACAAAAATAATGAATTAAAGTAACGTGAAATGGAACGTATTTAATTAAAAACAACAATCAGCGTTTAGTGACGTCACTGCTCTTATGACAACGAAAAGACAACCTTATGTCTTTGAGTTAGGACAGTTCTTGACCAGTGGTAGACAAGAGTGACGTCGTCGTCCGTTTTTGCAGGAAAATTTAAAATGTCGGTTTAAAAACGCAATTTAGGAAATAAATTAAAGCGTTTTCATTTTTTATTTATCTATTCTAGATGGAGGTTTTTAAGTAAAAATGGAAATATTGCATACTCTAGGTTCATGGTCCTCACATATATTAACAAAAGTTTTGTATACCACAGCACATGTAAACCATTGATTTGAAAAGAGTTACTATGGAGTTTCTTGTCCGTTCTTCTCCATAAGAATCTAGCCTTCCGAATGGACAGTAGCGTCACTATGTTATTTTAAATGTAATGATGACGTTCAAAAGTGCCGTTTAATGACCTAATTGTAATAAACGTTTTTGACTTTGACCTTATTCGCTTTTAAGAGGTTTTCAGGCTACACAACCACTGATAATTATTATAATTCATCGGATTTATACTAAAGAGGCCTGCTTTAGCCAATATCTAAAAGATAAATTCAAGAATGACAGGAATCTCCACCACAAGCAACAAGCAAACGCGCTCCATCTTCGACCACATCCTCGCTTACCATCAGGTGAGATAGTGGTCAAACGCGTGCCTATCAATAGTAAAAAAAAAAAAAAAAAAATCTGTATGGTATTTTCCGACGGATAAATAATAATAATATTTTTTTGTAATCTAAACATAAATAAAATTATACCTATCGGAGGTTTTTTAAAAGTCTGCGACGATATACATACAATACAAATACATATTAACACGACACATACATATATATAACACAACACATACATAATATAATACGGTTACATAGATACGACGTACTTCGAGCATTTTCTTAATAATTTCAATGGCTTTTAATAGGTATCTAGTTGTTTTTCTGTATGGATACTCGTAAAACTTCTGAAATAAAACAAATTTGGGTATTCCTGGTAATTTAATCTTCTTTGTAATCTTTTTCCAACAAATTATTTTTGCGAAAAATTTAAGTACGATTCATGTGAAGGAACATACAACATTTGTAGATAATGCATTATTTTAAACAGCACACGTATCTTTAGGTTTACCTACATACCAGAATAGGTAAGGAGGTAAACCCAGTGCAAAATTAAAAATGTTCCACTGCTATGCATCATTTATAAATAATAAAACTTTTGTATGAAAATAAAACAGTAGCCACAGCGGCGACTCAGTGAAAGCCGTGGAAAAAAATCCACGGAAAAGCTCAATCCTAGCGCCACAGCACAGGATTTACAGTAGCACAAATAATAAAACAGGGTTCTTAAAACCATCATGATAACGGAGTGGGAGGGAGACGGAGTTATACATGACGCATATCCCTATCCCTTTTTCACAGCTTAATGATGATGATTAGCACGTCATAATAGGGCCCCAGGACTTTAAGAAAACACTGGTATGTTTTCTTAACACTGGTAACACTGGTATGCTGTTCGTAAACTACTGGCCAACTAATGTGCCCAACTATTAGCTTACACCGCTTCTAAAATAAGAATATGTTTACAGGCTACTTTGTCCTACTGTTAATTGCCTCACTACGCCACTGCACTGCGCACGGCGGCGGTGGCGGGTCGCACGGGATTTGTCCGGACGCGGGCCGGACGCGAGCTCATCTGGCGTCGGCTACTAAATATTACACAATCGTCTCATTGGTTGACTTACTTTTTATTTAGTTCGACTCTTCGAGTATTGTAATTTACAAACTTTTAGAAGTAAGAAGCAAACTTAAGTGTTAAGCAAATAGTGATTCTCAAGCTCCTAATTATATTACGTGTTTCATTTACCTGAACGATCAGTGGGAAAAGTTGATGAGTAGGTATAGTGGGAATGATCTACTGCCAATAACTCTAAGTAGAGTTATTGGCAGTATATAGACGTCTATCTGAGTAGATAGACGTAAGAATAACGTTCTAGTGCCATCATGACTTCAATGCGCATTCCGTGGAGCGACTGCCCATTTAACCTCTAATATAGTAACATAACTGACCAGTAACGACTGTTAAAGATATTCAAACGACATGACGGGACCAACGGCTTAATGTGCTGTCTAAGGCACGGCAGAAACTCGGTATGCGTTTAATGGTCACCCACCCACGGAGCGAGTTCACGAACTCCTCGTTGAAATATTTACATAATTATGTGCTGAACAGAACGCAGCAAACAAACGGCAGAAAAAGTTCTTACAATCTAACAGTAAAACCAAGAATACACGACGTCTGCTTACCTTGCTCTAAGAAGTAAGATGCACCGGAGAGCCGGAGAGCGCCGGATCGCACCGTGTGCGGCCCGGAAGCGAGGCTCATCTGCCACAGCGAACTAAATTGTTAACTCACAGCCTTTTAAAACATCCCAACTTTTGCCCGTCGGGAACTTGCCGCTATGTGAGTAAGGTGACCAGGCTTTCCAGATCAAAAATCGAATGAATAAATTGTTTCTGTAAAGACTTGTGTACAGTACTACAGGGTGCAAGTACAGGATACTGCCCAATGTATTGATGCGAAAAGGGCTTGGTGCGTAAGAAAGGGGTCTCCTACGCTAGTAAGAAACTTACTTGTTTAGATTTCATAACTCCGAACATTTTGCCTCGATACTACGATGGCTGTTAGATCCACGCACTTTTGTTACATGTAACGTTAGGTACTTCGAATAACTCCTATGCGAATAACATTACAAGATACTAATTGCATCGATTTAGTGTAGGTATTTTTCAAATATATATTTGTTATCGAATAAACATTATATACCACCAGCTGTTGCCCGCGACTTCGTTCACGGGTATATCGAAAAGTAAGATTATGTCGCTATGTAAGATCTCTAAGATAAGATATACGAGCAGCCAATATCTAGCATTGTTGAACCCTTCTTAGAATTAGGAATTTGGAAGACTGTTATGGAAGGCACTGGCTGTATTATCTTTTCCGTTCAAAATGCCGTCCAGCACTAGCAATTTTTTCTAATATGAAACTTCTGTACATCATGTTTAAAAAGTAGACCCAATTGTAGCCTGCGTTTGATGTTTATCAGCAGTCATTGACTTTTTCCATCCAAAAATTCTGGATAAAAAGGGACAAGAGTTCTGGACCTTTTTTAAAGGATTGCGAATATATGCTTCAGAGCTGACTCATGGTCACCGCCGCTTAGAACTTGTAACGAAGTTACAGTAACCGAAGTACAAACTATGTATCTAATTAATAGAATGCGCACTCTAAGTGAATTGTTGATTCATTTGCTTGAACTTCTGCTCAAACTCTGGATGTAAATAACTGGGGAAGACGGTTACGATTGTGCGGGGAAAAACTTTGAAGCAGTTGGGTTTCTTTTTAAAGAGAAACTGCCTTGGCAAACTGTATGTGATTGTTAATTAGGTAGGAGTATACCTTTTAGAATAAGAGAGAGAGGCTAACAGATGAATTCAGCTGGGTTGGGCAACGTTTGGGAAGCTTCGCCGAGTCTTCTCGTCACGTATTCCACGGAACTTAAAGACCAAGGTCTTCAATTAGTGCGTCCTGCCTGTTATGACTTAACACCGCACCGGGTGTCACCCGTTTAGGAGTGACACCCGACCGTTCGTTGACTGGTTTTTGTCACTATTTTGACATAATTTTTGAGCTCGCTTCGCTCGCTCTTGCTTTCGGGCGAGCCCATGAAGTTAAAGAGTGCTCTAACTTCATGGGTTTTTCTGTATAAATCAACAATAGACTTCTTAACCGACTTCAAAAAAAGGAGGAGGTTCTCAATTCGGTATGTATTTTTTTTTATTTTTGTTACCTCATAACTTCGTCATTTATGAACCGATTTGAAAAAAAATTGTCTCATCTGAAAGGGTATACTTTTCGATTGGTCCCATTGTCACCATGTCAGAATCTGATGATGGGATCTCACGAAAATCGAGAGCAACCCTCAAATTTTATAGGCACATACAATGTTTTTCATGAACTTTCTAACGCAATTCAGATATTTGTGCCTGGTAATCATCATCCCATGTTGCTGAGCTGATGATGAAAGGTATAAATTAGGATCTGATGATGAGATCCCATGAAAAATGTTTGTTCAGCGATACTTTAGCCAATTGTCAGCCGATTTGAATGATTCTTTTTTTGTTTGAATGAGTATTTTCCTGGACTGGTCCCGTTTCAATTTGGTGAAGATCTGACGAAGAACTTCGGAGGTAGGCAACGGAACTCTTCAATAAATGATAGCAAAGGGATCGGGATTGCTGAAATCGCATGTTTTTTTAGTGTTTACACCAGTTCTTAATTTTTAAGTATGAATGATCAAAAGACTGTCAAACCATTCCGAGATGATGTGCAATTAATAGTTTAGTTCCTGTGGTTTTCGCGTTTAGGGGCGATACTCGACCGTTCGTTGATTTTTTGTTACGGTCTGGTGTCACCCCCTAACGGGTGACACCCGTCCGAGTATATTGAAACTCGTCCGAGGTGAGGTGTAAAAAATTTCGAGCTACACTTTCTTTGTTTTCGAGCTTTTCTGAATAACTCAACAATGTGACTTTGTGTATGTAACAAAAAAAATAAATCCTTTTCCGGGGTTCATGAAGTTTCGAGCTCGCTTTGCTCGCTCTTGTGTTCTGCCCTCTCTAAATTAATGAGCTTTCTTGCATAAGTTACTGTCCGAGGTGGGATGCAAAAATTTTCGAGCTTGCTCCGGTCGCTCAAGCGTTCTACCCTCGCTTGTTTATTGAGCTTCAAAAAAAACGTACGCTTCGCTGTCGACTGGAAGTAAACCCAAAAGACTGGCGGCATTGCCACGTTGTATGGCAATGCTTATCCTCTGTCCGAGGTAAAATCCAGCCCTCGGGTCACGCGAAGTGTCAACTAAGCGTTTAGAAAGATCTTAATAAGGCATGAGTACTCGGAACCCATGGTCCAAGAGTTTCAACCCCAAACGACTCAAAAATATAATTGCCAACAAGGTTGTTATATTTTCGCCGCTTGAAGTTCTCAGCAGCCGCAGCGGCAGTACCAGCACAGCACGACGAGCTAGGAAGATGGCGAGGCGCAAGGGTATCGACACAAATAGCGTCCCACACTAAAAGCCTTCTTCCACGAAAACAAAGACATACCGTCCGGACGCTTGCCATCGTCGCGTGCCAGGCCATTGGGTTCTAGTACGGCTGGAACGCCGACGGCGACAAGAGCGCGTCGGATAATGTCGCTGATGTTTGCGTGCCGTGCAACGCGACCCGCACTTCGACTGCATGACAGGCCGTGGTGCCTGAGGCTGATGACAGCTTCGCCACAGTCACAGCGTTGAGGAGAACACGAGGCGCCTAAGCGAAGGGAAGCAGCAAGGCAGAAAGTAGTATCGTCGAACAAGGTACCTATGTTCGACGACAATAGTGCGTGAAGCCGGGGGTGCGGGCAGGCGCGCACACTCCGCAGTAGAAGCAGAAGTGGCTGGAATTGGTGAAACCACATTATCCGCCCGGGTGTCATCCATGCTAGCTGCGCTACTGGATGGCACACTCCACGTATACTGAGATCCTCACCTTATTAACCAACCATGTAACAAAGCACTTCATAGTTATCGCAAAGCCAGTTTATCAAACTTGGTATAATAAATATTTACTAACATAAAGGCAAAATAAATTCAACATTAAATTTACGAATACAAAAGCCATATTATAAGTAGTTCTAAAGCTATTTATTTCACAGATTACATATAATTGAAGCGTATTGTCTACCCCACAAAGGGGGTACTTTCAAACTTGTACAGTAATCGTTTTATTCCCGAACACTTGGTGAAGTGAGAACAATGAACGCCGCCCTTTTCAGCTTATAAAAGAATAAGGGCTCGGTTATTATCTGTGAAAAAAGTTTGGCTAAATCTGGGAGATTTCCCGGTTGGATAGAAGGAGATATCTAGCCATTATTATAATCTGAGTGTTTATTCTGAACCACTTTAGTCGTTCCTCGACTATTTTATAGAAAAAATGTTAGTGGTTTTGGTTGTAAATGTGGGACGTGCGTGTGCTGCGTCAGCTAGGCTAAATCATCAGTGCCATGGTTACGGAATTTGTTAAAATCAGTCACCACGATCCAGGAATGCAAAGGGCATTTGAAGGAACTCGGGTGGATTTTAGTCAGTACAAATCTGATGCTCCCTACTGCTCCACCCAGAGTGGAAGGAGTCATTTGATGATTCACAAAAAAGAAGGCAAAATCGTCAATAGAAATTGTATCTGTGTATTGGTCGATAGAATACACTGTTTTGCTGACATAATAAGGATACGGTAATTAAGAAGTTATTTCAAATTGTTGAGTTTAATAAGTTATCCCAATATTTTGTTGGCTGTTATAATCGTCAGAAAATATTTTAAATTCATAGTGTCTAAAAGAATTCATTCGGATCCTTCGTTACGCTGAGCGCAAAAGTTTTATAATTTTCCTTGTCACTGCCAGTCAAACGAGAAGATTGAGGAAAAAGAGTTTTTCCTTCAAAAATAAGCCATTCTTTTAATCAGTACCCTGCTACCCGTCCGCGATAAAAATGTACGTACTGTGAAATTTTTCCGGAACTTATCCGGGACAGTTTCGACCCCGGGACCCGCGGCCCTTAAAGGAGGTTCCACGGGATGGAGACATCGCCCTGGGACGTGTTTAGAGCGCTTTAAAACTTAGAAAATCCCCTTTTTGAATTTTAGCTAACGTTCTGCTTCTGGCCGTGGGAGGTGAAGCGATCCGGTTATTGATTTTCACGACTAAGGCACTTGTCTCACCGCCGGCGATCAACGAATAAACTCAAAACTTGAAACTCGAAACGAGTTGACGAGCAGCGAGTAGCGAGTGAAAAATTTGATAGTTATGCCGCGGGCGATTACTCGCAAATTCGCAATACACGCTCCGGCCCGCACTGTAGGTAAAAATTACCGCTGGTTGGTAAGTTCTGACCGCCAAGCGAGCATCGCTGTTTGGGTGTCGCTGAGCGAGAACAATCTTTGATAGCTCTTGTCGCTGCTATCACCTAGTGGTAAGAGCCGCTCGCCGGCAGTGTGAAAAGCCAGCTATCGACTATGAATGTATGTGTCACTTTTACTCAAACGAGATCTATATATTTTGTCCCTTTCTTCAGCGAGCAAATAGTCAATAGCTCATCGCTTCCTCGTCGACGGTGAGACAAGTGCCAATGGGGTAATTTACGCAAGCTTGATCTTTATAGTGATAGGTACTAGTTTTCGCCCGCTGCTTTGCTCCCGTTAAAGTAGCCTATAATCGTTTCTATCTGTACCAAAATTCAACAAAAATGGTACGGCCATAAAGTCGTGAACCCGTAACAAACTCACTTTCGCATTATATTGCATGTTAGTTAGGATTGTTTCATAGCCCTTACAGGGAGCGTGCAGAAACTTTAGGTGGCAGCACAGATGCGTCAAATTCAAGTTTTTATAAGGAAAAAGTTCCGAATTCTTTACACTAGATGGCACAGTATTCGCCTTGCACGTTCCCTATTTTTAACCTTGTATTGTTTCCTTACACATTTTTGTCTACATATCTATTGAATATTACTATAGGAAAATTAGCTACGCGTGCACAGATATCTACTTGCCAGTATCTTGATTTTTTGATACATCTGCTTCTGACTGGCATAAATATGAGGTAAAAGTTTCACTCAACGAGGATGCGGACACAGCTATACACACAGACATCTCAAGAATGTTTGGATCGAAGGTTTGATGTAGAAAACGGTACTCCAATAGCTACGGCACGCACTGACTTCCGTATATATTTATAAATAATACTGCAAGACGTAACAGCACCGAGCAAGTCAGACTCTAAATAAATTTATCTTTAGCTTTACATAAAAACTGAAAAAACTTCTTACATAACATCTTTTCTTTCCGCAATTTTCCTTTTAAAATGGCTCTGTCTCTCTGCAACAAGAGGACGCAATCATTAACTCCGAATAATGTTAAGCAGAGAGGAAAAGTTGTTAAACGCCTGCACAAACACAATAGCAACAAGTTTCACCCCGGCGCTCTGTCAGCCATTGTCAGCAGGCGTCCGTCTCGTGCCATTGCATAACTTAATGCACCCCATAAAGTTCCTTGATTTCACGGCCATTTGTTTTTATAACTTTTACAATGATTATGTTTGACTTCTTTAGATCTCAATAGAATATATGCATAGTTGTCTCCAATGAACTTTGCAAACAAGATGTCGTAAAAGTTTCTTCAGAAAAGAAAATGAAATTAATTTTGCAAGCTGTGTATCATTTCATAAAAGTTTTTATCTAACATGAGTACAATGCAGTTTAAATTTTTATTATTGATTATTGTGAATATTTGCGATATCTATGGTGAGGAAGAAGATAAGCCGATTGGTGCCACAAAGGAGATGGACTACACCGTTTTGGCGGGTGAAGCGGAGAAGCACAAGAGTGACATTTTAGACTTTTTGAATCAGTCTCATGTTAGGGAACAATATAAAACATTATATAACAGCCTGTTGTCGAAGCTAATCGAAGGTAAGCTGTATTATTGATTGTGCCTACAATAAGCGTCACGGTTGGTTAAAGATTCGGAGAAACAAATTAAAAGTTACAAACATTGGCTCATGAATCGATCACGACGTCAGTAATGTTTAATTTAACTTTTAGTAGGTATTTGTTAGAAGTTCGATTCTTGTTTTTTAGACTTTCTTATCTCTTCGCTAACGATAACAAGCGCGATATTGGATTTCGAAATAACTTTATTTTACAAACGTCTTTTGTTTAATTTATACTAGCTGACCTGCGCGGCTTCGCTCCCGTCAACTGGCTACCCTACCTACCTACCTCCTTACCTCCCTACCTACCCAACCTACCTCCCTACCTACCTACCCTATCTACCTAACTACTTACTGTTTTTTTTTTAATATTTCAATACTTATTATGCTATTCCGGACAAAGACTAATCCAAAAACACAAACATCATGAAAATCGGTCCAGCCGTTCTTGAGTTATAAGTGTTCGAACAAACCCGACTTTGTTTTATATATTAAGATGATTGTATCTGCTTCATGTGGGAGTCATGTGGGTTCTAGAACAAACCAATTATCTACCCAGCATAAATACAAAATGAAAAGGGGAATTACGTTGAATTTAATTTCATAACTATATTTTTTTTTTTTAGTTAAGGAATTTTTGCATCCAAACTAGGCGGTAGCCTGTATCTCGGATTGCATTTCATCCCCTAACCGATCTTAACCTATAAATTTTCACAATATCTGCCTTTGAAAGTTGAATGTTCAATTAATAGTGGGTCCTCTTCAACTAAGGGCCCGTAGCTGTAATGACCCACGGTGGCCACACTTCGTTTACTGCGAGAGACACGGGTCCCAAGTGGGCGATTCTCGCCAGGCACTTTTGAACAACTCTAATTACTTTGTCCATCATACGGATGACTGTATTCATACTGACATAATGCCTTAGAGATTTGACTAGACCTTGGTACTTCCTTACTAGATCGCGGCAAAGTCTAAAGGAAGCCTAAGTAGGCATGTCCATCATATCAAGCATCAAGCAGATAAAAATACTACATATTAATCTTTGTTTTGTTTCAGATGACAATCAATCAAAGCCAGAAAGACGAGGTAAAATCTCAAACTATACGTGCCTTTTTTTAGGACGGGAAATCATCAAATGACTCCTGCTGCTCTGGGCGGAGCACAGGGGAGTGTCACACTCTTACTGACTAAATTCTACCCGTGTTCCACCTAATTCCCTTTGTCGGTTTTTTTCAAGAGCCGCGGTGACTCTTTCTAACAAATTCTGCAACCCAAAGCCTAAAGCCACAAGGACCATAGACATCAGTTAGATAAGACAGAAACTAAAGAGTCCCTCTATTCCAGCTGCAACACCAGAGCTGATCCTGCCCAGCTCGACGCGCCGCATCGTGTCAGGCCGCAACACCTCCATCGCAGCCGTGCCCTGGCAGGTCTCCCTGAGGGAGAAGACGTACCCCATCTGTGGAGGCTCGGTGGTCACTGATATTTGGCTGTTGACGGCTGCTCATTGTCTTTTGAGGTACGGTTTTAAGGATTCCGTACCGAACCCAAGAGTAACCAAGACCCTATTACTAAGCCTCCGCTGTGCGTCTATCTGCATGCCAGCGGACTGTATCTCAAGAACCTTAAGTCTTCAAATTTGCCGCAAAGAGCCGTGCGGTGGCAGCGCGGCTGCAGCGCTACCGCCGCGCTGCTTTGTTAATCCATATAAATAAAAAACGCGCTACTGCAGCGCTACACCCGCGCTGCGGCCGCGCATCAGTTCATCGATCGACTAGTGACGATGCGCACATAGTTTTTGTTCAAGTCTAAACATGACCAAAAATCAGTTGAAAGAATTTTGTTACTAGATTGTGGGGGTCCGATAGCTAGTCGCTACTTGTAGAATACTAGTATTGAGCTGCATTCTGTTAGTCTGGAAGTGACCCGTAGTTGGGAAAAGGCTAGGCAGATGATTATAATTGCTCGATACTTTAACATTATCTTCTAGTTGACTCGCGCAACTTTGTCTGCGTCACTTTTCATTCGATCCGATCCTATTGGTCATAGCGTGATGTTACAGAAGTTTAGCCTGTAGTCTTCGCCGATAAATAGGCTACCTGAAACAACACAACATACAACACTCATCACATCATCAACACAACATCATCATCATCATCATTTATACAACAATAAAAGATTTTTTTCAATTCGTCCCAGTCGTTTCTGGGATTAGTGCGTTTAACCAAACAAACGAACACTCCAGCTTAATAATATTAATATAGATTTACCTATATTTACCGCGAAAGTTGTAAAAGGTTGACTGAAAGAATTACACCAATGTTTATAGCCGAAACAACAATAATATTGGACATTATCAAAATAATTTTAGAAAACTCACAAAATAATACTTAACCTATATTTTACTTACTATTTTATTAAAAAGCGTTAACGCCTGCTATATTTTTCACTATAGTGCAAACGCAGAAAGAACTCACCGCAATTTCGTCACGCATATTTTCAAAGTAAAATTGCAAGACATTTAAACTAAAGCCACAGAACTAATCGCTCATAAAGCATACACCTCGGACCTAAAACTAAACACACAAAGCAAAAACAATAAACAGTCAACGGAAACCAGCCGACTAGAGGAGCCGCGAACTACTCGAAATAAATTCAGCCAGTACCGCGCAGTTTTATGGTCCGCCCCTAGCGAATTGCGTTCCTTTCGCCAATTTCAATTTATAGCGAGGGATGGGGGGTAGAGTTTTTTCCGATGCAAAATAGCAATCGCCAGAGGCCATGGAACAACGCAGCCAGTGTGTTACTGAGGTTGTAGGCCTCCTGGGAGTTTACGATGCTCCGGAGAAATTTATTGTCACCCACTTGGAAAGCGATACGTTGCTGGCGAAATGTTGGGACACGTTCCGTTCAATATCCTTCGTATTAGGATTGAGATGTTTGTTTCTTGTTGTGTTTTGTGTAATGGGTTTATTGGTGATAGGTACTGTTATTTGCGTCCGTGATATTTGTAACGTAGGTATCGACATGCCCCTGCAAGGGTCGCTGAATTTGTTCGATAGAGTCACCGCGGCCCTGGAATGCAAAGGGCATTGGAGAAACACAGATGGGTTTCTGAGAGATGACAGATGGGTCTGTGAGAGTCTGACACCCCTTCCGTTCCACCCAGAGCGGAAGGATTAATTGTAGATTTCTTATTCTTAAAAAACCGGCCAAGTGCGAGTCGGACTCGCACACGAAGAGTTCTGTATCATAAACATTAAATTTTATTATTTATTGTTATAGCGGCAATAGAAATACACAATCTGTGAAAATTTCAACTGTCTATCTATTACGGTTCTTAAGATGCAGCCCGCTGACAGACAGACGGACGAACGGACAGCGGGGGCTTAGTAATAAGGTTCCGTTGGTTACCCTTTGTATACGGAACCCTAAAAAAGGTGTCGACATGCCAACAGAAAATCAGTTTATACTAAAGTTACAGTACAGTACGCTACGTAGGTTGGTTGCGAACAAACGAACCGATTATTGAGAATACTGAATACTTTATTTTTGCTACAAACTATTGAATATTAATTAACTAATATTTACTTACAATTTACAGAGTTTGTGTTATGTTTCCTACATAACGTCGCCTCTGTAGGTATTCCGAAATAACCTCCTCAACAACACAATGTTATGACCAGGCTCCATTTCATTTTTACTATTGATAGGCACGCGCTTGACCACCATCTCACCTGATGGTAACCGATGATGTGGTCGAAGATGGAGCACGCTTGCCTAAAAGTAACCTATTCACTCTGGACTTAAGGTGAATGCTCCAGGGTAGCCCGCGAAATTCAAATATTTTTATGTTTTTTGCAATTTGCCGGTCAGTGTGAAGCTGTATGTGGACCAAATGCGTTCCGCGACAGTAACGCGTATTTATCTAAAGAATTATAACCATTTTAATCATCAATATAGCCCTCTAAGTTCATGTAGTCCGAAAGAATGATTATTTCTGAAATATTCATTCTTTCGAACTACATGAATAAAGAGGGCAATATAGACGATTAAAATGGTTATAATTCTTTAGATAAATACGCTTTACGGTCGCAGATCGCATTTGGTCCACATACAGCTTCACACTGACCGGCAAATTGCAAAAAACATAAAAATATTTGAATTTCGCGGGCTACCCTGAAGCATCCACCTTAAAGACTCCTAGATTGTAGCTAGTAGGAAACACAAACTCCGGCAGGGAATTCCAATCCTTAGTTGTGAATCTAGTTAAAAGGGCATTACATTGCCATCCGCTCGGTCAAAACCTAGGCTCCGGGGTGCTATCGAGAAATCCCTAATGTTAAACCACAATAACACTTTACCTGACCTTGGACTCGAACCCAGTTTCTCATGGTAGGCAGAAGCAATTGCTACCACTAGGCCAACGAGGTAGTCAGTTACTCGTTTCTAAGTTAGTGCAACCTTCCTCTTTGCTTCACCGTAGTTGAGTAACATTGTCATACTACTCTTCTTATTCCCGGTTTCTGAGGTTTTTATCAGTCGTTTATCTGTTCCTTAACGCTTTTTGTCATAATGCCATTAGTTGGTTAGTCATCAGCCGAAAGACGTCCACTGCTGGACATAGGCGTCCCCCCATGCGTCACCACAACGATCGGTCCTGCACGTCTCGCATCCATCGTCTACCCGCGACCTTCACCAGCTAGTCTATTCTGTAACAACCATTCGATATCGAGCTTCACCTGAGTGACAATCCTCACAAAGTGAACTTTATAACACACAACATAAAGGTCTTACGTTTGACGTAATTTGATACTCACCTGGGATTCCGCTGTCGAGATACGAAAATGTTGTTACAGAATAGCACTACAGGTCACCTTGGTTGGTTAGTTAGTGGTAAACGACCGATAAAGTACGTACCTCAGAATCCAGGCATTGATCTAATTGATCTCAATCCTCTAAATCCGTGTCCATTGATGAAGTCGGTTAATAACTAACAAAAAACGTGAAATCCTATTTAGTTCAATAGTTCTGTGTTTTCAGATGTTTTCACAATAGCTCGTGCCTAATTACAAATTAAACGGGCACGTGAACGATTTCAATTATATTTTATCGAAGGTCGCGTTTTACGACAACTTGGTTTCGCAAGCGCTTGTTCTCGCTCGACGTCGATTATTGCGACGAATATTATATTATTTGCATTGTTATGGGAAGCGACGTCATCATCGGTTTTGTTCAAGACCTGTAACAGTAGCGTTCTAAATGGAGCCATTGTCTGGTTTGTTGTTTGGTTGTGGAATAGATTACCTACCCAATCTGTGGGAGTTTTTTCCAAATATCGAGTAGGCAACTTCTTTGTGTTCATTATTCCGATTTCTTGATCAGACTGCTCTAGAAGGAGAGCAATAGTTTTAGTAAGCAAAGGAATGCTTATGAAATGCTTCGTACTGCATGCATGTACAATCCACCGGTGTTATTTACAGGCTTATTATTATATTTACTATGGCCACGACGCGCGACGATTGGTAAAACATCATGAACGATTTTTTTTTTCCGGAAGTAGTTTAATGATCAATCATGCAATTATTGCAAAGCACCTAATCATTTCCGTATTATAAATAAGTAATAACACAGATTTTCATGTTTTATCTGCAATAACTTTCCACAACCAGAGCCCGTGCGAGCGAGCTGAGCGTGCGCCTGGGTTCGTCATGGAAGACGCACGGCGGCGAGATGTACGACGTCAAGGAGTGCTACGTGCACCCGCGCTACGTCAGCAAGACCAAGACCAATGATGTGGGGCTGGTGCGCCTGTACTCGCCTCTGAGGTTCTCCGCCAGGGTGCTGCCCATACGCCTCGTAGCCAAGGAGGCCAAGCTACCTGCCAATGAGCCCGCTATTGTTAGTGGCTGGGGGAAGCTTAAGGTATGGATATTCTATTGATTAATGAAGACTTTTATAGGATCGAAAGTTTTATGAGTCTTTGAAAATTTGTCTATTAGAACCATATTAGAAACTTACTAGCTCAAGATGGATGCTGAAGATAGTACCTACTTTTAATAACTGTATTAGAAGTACTGCATCACATTAGTACACATCTTCGTGTCGAAATCAACTATTTACGATTCGTAGTAAAGGCTGAGGTAGGGAGCTAAGAGCGCCGAACGTCTAGCTACATTTAAATATTACTACTCGTAGAAAGTATACTATTGTAGTATTTGTAGTAGACTAATTGTGACTGATCTCAGACATGTTACATAATTCACCTAGCTATAATACACCTATATCCCAAGAACTTCACCCACAACTTGATGGTACTAGGAAGGTGGACCCAGCGCGACTTACCTGCAGTCCTCCACAATCAAGACGATTGCCATGAAGCTGTGCCGTCGCTCTGGGCTGGACAGGAAGGCCATCGACCCTGCCTCCATGTTCTGTGCTGGCTCCTTCAGCCAGGCGTCTCCTGATGCTTGCCAGGTAAAGACATCGTAATAAGGTAGTGTGGTAGAGGTGTAATGGATGTGTGTAGTTTAATTAGTTCGAAAATCCCAGTAACCATTATTTATCGAACACTACAGTGAAAATTGAGCTACTAAACATTTCAAATCACTTCAGAACACTGACGTGTTATCTCGGCTATCACTGCTGCAGGCAGCATTATCCACACAAATTTTATTAATATAGACGTCTCTAGACGCTGACAGCGTTTCGGGGTTCTATTAACGAAATTAACCTTTTATTTGGGGTTTGCCAAATAAAAGGTTAATTTCGTTTTGCCATTTTGGGGCCTTTTGTTAATAACCAACTTCAAAAACAAAGAGGTTCTCAATTCGTCCGGTATTTATGATTGGAAATCCTCATAGCTATTGCAAAGCCAGTAGTACTATTTTGTAAGTAACAATTTCGATATTGAGCTTGATCTGAGTGACAAAACTCACTAAGTGATCTTTATTACAAACAGTATAAGTCTTATATTAATACGAATTTGAGGTGAGGTCTAGCAAAAGTCACGGACTATCAATTTCTGTACCAATCCAAGCAGTGAAAAGTTAAACGTCGTCGTCGTAGTTATACGTCGCGTTTATATGTGGGTACCGATCGACTTAAGACAGTTTCACACAACCTCCTCCTTCTCAGGGCGACAGCGGCGGCCCCATCGTGTACGAAGGCGTGCTCATCGGCGTGGTGTCCTGGGGGCTGGGCTGCGCGCGCGGCAACTTCCCCGGCGTCTACACGCGCCTGTCCTACCCGCTCATCTACGACTGGGTGCACAACCACATCACCAAGAAGACGGATAACAACACTGCTTTATAAAAATAAAAATCCTAGTAGATAAACTTCTCTTCTTGAAGAAAGCTGGGCATGTAACCTACATGCCCAGCTTTGGGGGAGTGGGAGATGAGGGGAGCATTGTGAGAATTTCTCAGGAAAAAACGGGATATGCGCATACAGTCTGGCAAAAGTATATTTATAAATGATCATATTATAAATGAATGATCTTGGTAGGGGAACTCTTCATGTAAGGAGGTCGTCAGAGAAGTACTGTAATCAACAAACTTGTTTGTTCTTTGATAGGTAAGTACCCGTGCCGTTGGTACAAATGCAATGGACAGACTTTAAGCTGGGGAGTTTGTTGTGCTTGCTGAGGAGTTTGTTTCGCTTGCTGGGGAGTTTATTTCGCTTGCTGGGGAGTTTTTTTCGCTTGCTGGAGTTTTGCGCTTGCTGGGGAGTTTGTTGCGCTTGCTGGGGAGTTTGTTGCGCTTGCTGGGGTGTTTGTTGCGCTTGCTGGGGAATTTGTTTCGCTTGCTGGGGAGTTGTTACGCCACTTCTTTTTCCAAGCTAATACTAGGAAATGGTGACGGTGAGTGGCACATTTGACATTTCTCTAAGATGGAAACCATAGGCATCGACACCAGAGGAGTCGCAGATGGCTATGATTGAAATAATAATAGTTTGCAGTTTGCAACACTTTTTCATTAATTTAACTTGGTTAGCGTATCTGGAATTGCAGGTAGACAGTTAAAAATAAAAATACAAAATATCGAGAATTGTTTATTGAAAATTAGTTACCACATATTTCGCCTGGATTTGAAATAGTTCATGGCTTTACAAAACGATCTATACCGCGTCCACATTTTTTTAAGTCAATAGATATTAATTTAATTTGATTTATAAAATTAACATTGTAAAATAAATAAATTGGTTAAATTATGGATCACTGTAGGTAACATGATTTAAAACATTTAACATTATAACATTAATATTAATGTTTCAAAATTTGAACTACATAGGTAATTAAAAATAATCAAGAAGTAGGAAATAGGTTTCAACAAGAAAAACAAGTGTATATTCAGGATTTATCTACTCTAACCTTCGATCAATAATAGTATTGTGAAGAACACAGGACTATGGAAAATAATATCCACTAAGAAATACTGACTCCATTTTAGTTTAGGATTTACGATATCCAACAATAATTATCACACATTCACAGATTTCTAATAAGGTGCTTTGACAAAATATTTAAAATTTTACACAGTAACCAAAAACAACTAAAATTTTTCTCTTTAACCGCAGTATCTTTGCGTCTAAGATAAGCTGGTGTATTCTGTAAACATCTGACTGTGAACACATATGTGGAGGTCGCTTGAATTTGACTGTTAGTCCTCCTTGCTTACACAGACTTAAAGCTCATTTATATTTACTTCACATAAATTCACGGTGAGGTTTTTACAAAATCGACCAGCCTTTGCAACTGGCTGAAGCTCGATTCGAGTAAAACCATTGACAGTACATTCTTAACTTACTGAAATTTTACTGGTTGGTTAATTTTTCTATTTGACGAATCGAAGAGAGGATACGATTCGTTTTGCTGCAACGCCATCTGTTGTCCAAAAGTGGAACTTATTTATTTCACGCCATCTATTGGCTGCAAGTCATAATGCTTCATAGTGCTCCACCTTCTGGGATACTAAAACTATTCTAGAATATTCGGCACGTTGGCCTTCTGTGGCACTAAAGCTATTCTAGAATATTCGGCACGTGGCCAAATTGATACTAATGCCGCCATCTTGTTATTTCAAAAAGTACCACAGATATTTTCACAATTCTGGCAGTTAGCACTCTTTTTGAAATATAATTCAAGCACTTTAATAATGCTCAGAAATAGAATGTGTGCTTCTAGTTCTGTCAAGTTGCGTCACCACATTGATACAACAGTGTCGGACATTGTAGTTCGCATCACTGAGTGTTTTATGTAATAAATTCTGTGAAATAATTGAGAAAAATTAATTATTATACCTAAATCTAAAGTTTAGCCCAGGAAAATAAAACTTTATTGTGCACAATTTAATAAGGAATATACTTGCCTTAGCATAAATTGCCGTAAAACAAAAACTTTACGAAAATTAAGCAAAAAACTGATTTGCGCGACTCTTGACTATGATAACTTGTCTACCCTAGTATTAACTTTTCACATAGTATATCTAATGTATATCTGAAGAATTCCGGTGAAAATAACTTCACTATAGTCTGGTTTTTCACATTTGGTGCCTATAGATAGTAAAAAAAAAAAAAAAAATTATCTCGGAGACGGAGACGACAAGTGCAAATGTCAAAACTGACTTAAATACTATTGTAATCTTTGTCAGTTTGCCATTTGAACTTGGCAATTTAGTCTCCGAGATTAAAAAACAGACTATAGGTTTTGTTATTGAAGAAATTGTTTTATTTTCCTGGAGTTGTTTTCGATTTTTTTACTATTTCACTTTATACGGTTTGTTGCTTGTCCGAGTTACCCAAAGACCAGAAAATCTAACGTCTGAAAAAAAAAGATGCTCAATACGAGGCCAAGAAAGAAAGGCGCAGAAAAACTTCGAATTCGAGGCACCAAAGAGTGAGCTAATATTAACAACCTACATTCTACGTAAATCACAATACACAAAAGTTGTGCTTAATTAGTTCGTGCTCAAACTACTAGAAATTACATTTAGCACATACATAGTTGTCTCGAGGCAACTCAGCATACTGCAGAGCTAAGAAATCTTCTTTAAAAAAACTCTAATGAGTCACCATCAACCATATTTTAAATTAATTAATTATTGCCAAGAAACAATACCTATAGTACATTTTCTAACAACACAAACACTTAGGCTATTTCTGGGAGACTAAAACCTAATTCACTTAAGCCTAGTATCGACTAGGCAACATTTGACGCGCAACACGTGACGCACAACAACGCGCTACGTTGCCAGCATGCGCGCAACATTGACAATGTTACTAACAAAAGTTCCGTTGTCCGCAGGCGCGCAACATTGACAATGTTAGTAAAACAAGTTCCTTTATCAGCAGGCGCGCAACATTGGCAACGTTCCTAAAAATGTTTTGTCGCCAGCAGGCGCGCAACATTGACAACGTTACCAAAAAAAAGTTCCGTTGCCAGCATGCGCGCAATATGGACAATGATACTAACAAAAGTTTCGTTGCCAACAGGCGCGCAACATTGACAATGTTACTAACAGAAATTCCGTTGTCAGCAGGCGCTCAACATTGACAAAGTTACTAAAAAAGTTCCGTTGCTAGCAGGCGCGCAACATTGACAACGTTACTAAAAAACAAGTTCCGTTGCCAGCAGGCGCGCAACATTGACAATGTTACTAACAAACGTTCTGTGGTCAGCAGGCGCGCAACATTGACAACATTGCTAAAAAAAGTTCCGTTATCCGCAGGCGCGCTACATTGATAATGTTAGTAAAAAAAGTTCCGTTGTCAGCAGGCGCGCAACATTGACAATGTTACTAACAAAAGTTCCGTTATCCGCAGGCGCGCTACATTGACAATGTTAGTAAAAAAAGTTCCGTTGTCAGCAGGCACGCAACATTGACAATGTTACTAACAAAAGTTCCGTTGTCCGCAGGCGCGCAACATTGACAATGTTAGTAAAACAAGTTCCTTTATCAGCAGGCGCGCAACATTGGCAACGTTCCTAAAAACGTTTTGTCGCCAGCAGGCGCGCAACATTGACAACGTTACCAAAAAAAAGTTCCGTTGCCAGCATGCGCGCAACATGGACAATGATACTAACAAAAGTTTCGTTGCCAACAGGCGCGCAACATTGACAATGTTACTAACAAACGTTTCGTTGCCAGCAGGCGCGCAACATTGACAACGTTACTAAAAACGTTCCGTTGCCAGCAGGCGCGCAAAATTGACAACGTTACTAAAAAAGTTCCGTTGCCAGCAGGTGCGCAACATTAACAACGTTTCTAAAAAAGTGGTGTATCATGTCACGGGTCAAATGTTGCTTAATTGATACGAGGCTCCATTGAACAGTGAGGTCACGTAATGTTTCATTACAAAATAGTCACAACGTCGTCTTTTATAAATAAATTCGATTTAAATTCATCCCATTTGTACTACTTTGAGTAAAATCTTTCGTAAAGTTGGGACGTCTTCAAATGTGAGGAAAGGAATATAAAATTAGGACTATCTATAAGCTCATGAGGTTTTTAAACAAGAGACTTAAATAAAGGGGCTATTCTTTTTTCGAAAACATACAACAATTATAGTCTGTTCACAATTGTTTTACTTCTGACAGCAACCCAAACAACAACCATGATGCTTACTGCCAAAATCACAGTGATCCTTATGCTTGTTGCGATAAAGTTTCTAGTGGGTTATTGCTTGAGTTGCTGTTAGACGTAAAATAACTTTGAACCGACCGACGGACTGTAGCTACTTCATTTCAGCAGTGTAACGATAGTCTACTAAATATATAGATACATTCTGTCAACAGATTTTTACGTTCAAACAACGAACGCATACACATACTTGTTACTCCACTCGAGGCGTCCAGGGATTTTTGCTACATTATGGGGCTATGAGTAAATCATAGAGATTAATTTAAATCTTGTCATACATTCCCTTTTCTTACGGTCCTTCTAGCAATTGGCCCAGCTAGGTTCTGTCTCCAGCATATTAAGACGAGAATTTGAAATGGATTATTTCTTTCTCATCCACAGAGCTTTTCTGGCTTGGTGGTTTCCACTTTCTGGAGAAACAAGATTTGGTATTTTAGGGCATGAGTAAATTCTGTTTCTGGCTGTTTAAAGCTACATTCAGCAACTGATATTGTAATAAGAAAGAGAATTTATTTATTATGTTTTTTGCAATAGGAAACAGATTTTTTTAAATGGGTCTATATTATGATAAACTACTTACAACAAAATGTACAACAGTCATAAATGTCTATTATACTATCACTATTATGATGCAAATATATACAAAGTTACAATTACTCGTATGTTTATATATATACAGATTAAATATAAATTAAAAAGTTAACAATTACAATGATTTCACCTACTACTGTGTATCTACATAATTATAGATACGTGAAACTAAAAAGATTAAGCTTAAGTACTACAATTATAAATATCATATGGTTTATACTATAGATAGACTGCGTAATTTTACAAATCCATGTAGAAACACAACACTTTACAAAACCACTCAAACATTAGTACCACAAGTTAGAAAACTTCATTCCAAATATACAACACTTTACAACACTGAACATCCTTCAACATTCGCATCTTCTGATCACCAGAAGATCCCAACATTAAACAGACAAGCCTATGCAAACATCAAAGTCCATCCCTTGTTCTTCTTACGTCAGAAGAGCCAAGCAGACGCTATAACTGTGAAGAATCCGAGGCCGGCGGAGAAGGCACGGCCTCGCGATGCCTAGGTTTTCTTCCCCTGCTGAGGACGTTTTAGCAAATGCAGGGGATCTTTTCTGTACCTCGCGAAAAGCTCCCTCTTGAACGTTTCGAAATGTTTCCTGTTCTTCTCGTTCTGTTTCTCCCGCCAGAGGGGGCGATTCCTTCTGGCTTGCAAACCCCAGTGGATCGTGAAGATCGGGGACAGCACCTTGAATTGGTACCCGATTAAGAACATCTCGTAAACCTGGAAACGAAATGAGAGGCTTAAGTTTCGTTTCACTATGGCGACAGTGATTCAAATGTAGCATTTGGGTTTTTCTTGTTGGTACCTAATATAACTTGTATTTTTACTCAAGCAATGTTGCCGTAAATTAATTTCTTAGGAGTCAATGGGAGGTCCAATAAAAAGAAGTGGGTCTACATAGGAGCTTTTATTTCCTATCTGCATTTCAATTGACTGGACAATAATAAAACAACATATGTATAAGAACTTTATTACAAAACTGTCTTTACAAAAATAAATAAAACGTAACACTTATTACAGTCTAGGCAGAGCTTAAGACCGATAAAAAATCTGCAGACAATTAGGCCAATACTGACCATATTACTTACCATACGCTGAAGTAACTAAACTACCAACTATTCAAAGAGGACTTGCGAGCTATGATGCTCGTACCTAATATGCAATAAAAAATAACAAGGCAATGAAAACTTGGAACAAGAACACAATGCCTCAATGCTATAGTACAAACTTAATCGCCCAAAACAAAATTACAAAAACCATATTTCCTAGTAATCGAAAAGCTGGCTTCACGCCAGGATAACGCAAGCACTAAGTAACCGGGATAACTTAAGCTCTGCTGGATTCTACATACATGTATCTATCACAGTGCCCCTGTAATTTAAATCTACATAGTTGGGGATAGGGTTGAGATTGGGTTAGACTCCTGTGTTATCTGTGATCCAATTCCTGAGTGAGGCTATGTTCGTGAAGACGGTGGGCGAGAGCGGTAATGCGCATCCTCTGGCGAACGATACGACGCCGAATGCCGTGTCGCGGAACACCGCAGGACCTCCGGAATCACCCTGAAAGTAGTGCAGATAAGTAAGTTCGATGATTTTGTTGAATATGAGACACATTTCTCAGTTTGATTGCTTCCGATTTAAGATGTGGTCAAACTGAGGCGAATCGAACACAGAATGCGAAATGAAAACAGCTTGCGCCAATTGCGTGAACTAACTCGTATGGAGGAGTTCAAATCGAATAGATGTCGATATACTAATTGTTAAAAATAATCAACAGAAGCAAGCGCGTCCAGCATCCTGTGCGGATCACTTCGCTAGTTCATATTTTTGCAATAAAGCCTTTTATTGCAAACACATTAATCTATTTCAAAATCATTGAACCGACGTAAATTTTACTAAACTTTCAAAAGTAAATTTTGCTCATGTATTTCGTTTCCTATCACCTCACCACTCACCTGACAAGACGACACTCCTCCGATGAGGAAGTGTCCCCCACAGAACATATGGTTGGTCAACGAGTCCCCATAGGACAGGCGACACAGCCAGTGCGGCACTACTGGGACGTTTGCCTCCATCATGATACGCGGGATTCTACGGCCGCCTACCTGTAGGATACATTATGTCAAAACAGATCTAGTAGCACATCTTAAAAGTTAAAAACAAACTACAAGGTGCTATCGAAGTATTTGTCCGCATTTCTGTCGACTAGTAAATGACTAAGCAATGGATTGATGTAAAACTGTTAAGGTTTATAAAACAAAATTGACTTAGAAAAGAAATAGAATGATACTAACGCGGACCAAATGTATTTTATTTGTTCCGCGAGTTGTTTCTTCAGAAGAATTCTTCCGGCCATCAATAGGATTCCAAAAGTAAGCTGCACATATAAATACTAGCACTTCGCCCGCGGCTTCGTACGGGCATATCTCTTTGTCTCCCGTTCCCGTAGGAATTTCGGGAGATCCTCTCTTAATGCTTCTCTACACTCCCCAAGGAACCTACATGGCAAATTTCAGCTTTCTACGACCAGTAGTTTTCATACTCACAGCAGTAAGCCCCCATCCAGTCACAGTGAGCCTCACAAGCGGGACAGCCTGTCCCCTCGTTGGCAGTCTGATAGCCCGTATGTTTTCGTTGAAGTTCAGCGGCCTGACCAGCCTCAGCGCGGCTATGTCGTTGTCGAACTGAGGCCGTCCGTACTGGGGGTGGACGGTCACGTTGGAGACCCTCACTATTCTGCCGCCGGAGTCACGGCGAGTACTGCCCACGCGCAGGCGGATGGCACGGGGGGCCACGCTAAAATATTTAAAAATAAATTAACATAGTGTACAATTTTTAAAAATACAGCAGAATAAAACAGGTACATAGGACCAAAGACAACAAGACATGTCATATTTTTATATGACAAGAGTGTGTTTTTCATATTTCGTTTGAACTGTGAACTACAACATTGAGATAAACCATGTAGAGACCCTCGTGTCTGACTTAGGGGCGGTTATTTTTCATGACAAGCCACTTTCAACCTTTAGTCTAAGCCAAGCATGTAATCTTTATTCAATCTTTTATCTGTATGGCTGTTTTGTCCTGCTGCAAATTATCCCTCCCTTATAAACCAGTAAGTCATTTTGGTAGAAGTCGAGTTACTATATAATATATCATTTAAATATTGCATAGATTATTAGACACGTATAAATTGGTTTCTACTATTAGTTTATTGCACAACGCTCTATCTATATCCGCTGTCTCCTCCATTCGGACGTCCGGGCCAAGTAGTGTGCCAACTACTCAAATGTATATGCCCACAGCATACCACGTTACGTTCAATTGGTTGCATGCACTGTTACTGACAAGCTGTCAAGTGCATCATCTGACTGAAGAGTTAGTTACAGATCGAAGTTTCAAACTTAATAAATAATCTTAAAATCGCAGCAAACGAGAAAAACAAAAAAAAAAAAAGATCAGAGTAATCTTAATCAGCGCTAATAGACTTGTTTCGAAACTCAACTAATATCTAGCAATGCTACACTGATTACTATTTCCGAACAATTTCTTAGAAATCTAGAAACAATAACTGCAAGGTTTTGTACCTTTTTTGTCTAGCTCTTAAAGAAACAGAGCGAGGACTCGATCGACAATTAACTGAAAAAATGTTGCAGTTAATGTAACTAAAAACAAAAATAGCAACAGAACATACTATCAAAGAGCTTAACAAACTACTCGAAGCTTGCAAATTGATCTGATTGCTCCACAAGAGTCCTTCAACCATGCTCTCCATCAAGCCAAAAATGAACCCTCCAGGTCCATGAATATCCGACGTACGAGCATTGCATCGTAAACTCGTGGAGAAGCACTCAACCAAAACATTCGCAGCGGAGAGCGGAGGGCTCTTGAACCCACGTTACACTGTACTTCATAAAATATTCACGCAGAGAAAAACTAGCGGGTCATGGCTGTGACGACCACGATTATACAGTGCCACTATTTGCATTGGACGATATTGTTAGAGCTCTTGTGATTTACAGGTTAGTTTCAGATGAAACTTATTAATGCAATAATATTTATTATTAAGAAGACGAAGTTTGTTTTAGAGCAAATCGACCATAAACTTTCAGATTCTATCAAAAATGAGCTGAGATTTTCATTTGCAAAACTAAGAATCGTCAAAGAGAATATATTAACTGAAGAAGACTGACAAATTAGCTCATTAGAAATAATGAAACTCAAAGATACTGTGAAAATGATGGAAGACTTGCAAATCAGCATTAAGAATTTTAGTACCGCGCTTCGCACTATGGAAATGAAACGTCTTTCCTTTGGCGAAATAATACTCGGGCATAAATAATTTTCCTCGGCCTATATATTTAAAGGAACCCTCGAAGTGATAAGCAACAATGTTAAAGAAGACCATAAACCCTGTCCTGCTCCTCTGGTCACAGTTTTATTATTACTAAAGTCGTAAAGTTAAGAAACGTTACGAGTATGACCTTGACACCGGAGAGCCCAAAACGGTATAGTCTACGAACAATATCTCCGAATTTACTACGGCTAGTAAAAAGTATAACTATTTTTATGATTACTGATAAAATGGAACGTCAACAAAGCCCCATTTATGGTCGCATTAAATTCCTCTTTGATTTTTCCTGCCGGAATAATTTGGATTCAGAGGCTGACCGTAAAATTTATGGGCTTTTAGATTCAATGTTTGCAGATCTATCGGGGTTTCAATTACAGGAAAAGTAAAAGCTTTACAACAGACTTACATTGTGTTCATTGCATTGGAATTAGTAGACTTTTTTTATTATTCTTTTATTTTTTAGCTAGGGACTTTTATAACAGGAATGCGTATGATAGTCTTATCATAATCTTAATACAAGCATACTGCTACAAGTAACATTTGGGCCATAACATTGGGCGTGGGTCGTTAGAACATAACGACAAACGTAATATTGCTGCCTGAAACTACAACAACGAATGTAAATCAAACATAGCTAAACCTACAAAACATTCGGCTTCTAAATAAAATTATATGTAGATATCATAAACATCGCACTTACTTCTGCACACAATGCGCGGCAGTCAGCACATAGTCCCTGCTGATGATGAATCCTCCACAGAAGGAGTTGCCATTCAGCACCATAGACACCTGGTAAGGATGCCTATTCACTGACGTCGGTCTGCCCCCGATGATCTGACCGCTCAGTTCCGGACAGGCTTCCTCTAGCTCTACATCTAGTTCCTGTTGTGTTTCTTCTGTGTTTTGGGCATCGTCTGTTACTGCGTCTGAGCAACATTCTGCATCAACTGCTTCTTGAAGATCTGCAAGTATATTAAACTAAGTAACTGTTTCTGCTTAATGGAAAGTTTTACCAGATAAATAATAATTATTGAAGATAATATGAAAATCGAATTTGGCATTATTTGGGGCCAATTTCACCAATGAAACTGAATGATCAAACCAATCAACACATCTAAACGTTCAAGTGCCCTAAACCAATGATGGCACTGACAACTCTTGATCTCAAGTCATGCTCTTATATAATTGATATAAAGGTGATTGTGTGATGTTTCATGTATAAATTAAACTAATTTAAATATTTATACAGATTTCCTGAAATGGAAATCTATGTCAAACGTCAATTTTGACAGAGGACACTAGCCATCAATGAGGATGGCTAGTTAAGTGTCCTCTGTCAAAATTCCCTACCAAAAAAATCAAAAACTCATCTTAAACACCCAAGCAACAAGAATGATCACTCACCCACAACCCCGACGAGACACAACAGCAGTAGCCCGGCGGTCACCGCAACCATGATGCCTGGTAGACTCCACCTGCTTCGAGCACAGACTTAGCCAGCGGCGCCCGCGCAGCGACAATGTTCCAAATTCAAATTATTGCCAAACGTCTGGCGCAGGTAATTTCGCACGGTAAGTCACGGTCGCGACCTTTTCTCCGGCTTCCATAAATCGAGTTAAGTCAAGGTGAAGATTAGGGTAAAAAAAAATGTGAGTTTACGAGGTGACTTAATATGCGTAACAGTTGCTACGACTGTGCAGTAGGACGAGGACAAAATAAAAGGGCATAAGTATTTAAACGATCGTGTACAGGTTACTACAGGATTCTATATACAGGGTTATTTGTAAAACACCAACAACCTCTTAGGGGGTGAAAGTACACATGATTATAAACAACTTTTAATTTGAGACCAACCCAACAAACCCAAAATAAAAAATATATTAGCTGTTTCATACAAAATGCAATATTTAGCCAATCAAAATGTATGAAACAGCTGTTTTTTTATACTGTACTGTACTGCTGTACTGTAGATTTCTCAACAGGAAAAAGTAAACAGTTGGTGTTTTGAACGCGTTAGCTTCGATGTCCGGAACTTGTCGCTGACATTAAAGATGATCAACCTTGATATTAATTTGCGCGATAATGGATAAGCTTATTTCAAAGGTTTGTATTAACGGTAATGGATAGCCATGTATTAAAACAACAATAAAAAAAACTCTTTTGGGGATGTTACATGTGTCAGTTAAAGTCGTCTAATATAATCTGCAGTTAAAAAGCCGCCAAGTTTATAAAGACGTGGTTACACAATAACGATAAATACAACAGAAGTACATTTAATAAAACCGAATGTCTACACCTAGAGCATGAAATTAAATCAAATCTCAAAGTATCTAATATATTGTATTTGAGAAATCAAATAGTGGCCAGTAAATTAGTAATGTTAAATTCCTTTTTTTAATAAAAGTTCTTATTAATTTATACAGATTCTGTAATAAATCAGACTCGGGTGTCTTGGGACTTGGATTTTGACGTTTGACGCAACTCTTGCGCATATTGAACTTCTTATATCCTCAAAATTTTATTTTATCTTGTGAAGAAAAGGACGTAATATAATCTAGAGTCCGCCATTTGGTTTGGTTTGGTGGTCTGGTCACCAAATAGCGGACCGTGGTCCTGATCCGGACCACCGAATTTGGTCGGATCTAAGAAATTAAACAACAACTTTAAATAAAGTTATAACGCCAAAATCAACCAATCAAAACGTTTATTTCGGACAGTAAAAATCCATAACACACTCATGAAATCAAATAAATAACAAAAATTAAATTAAAACTATAGTTAAAAATTATATCAAAATTAAATTAAAATCATACTTATTTTTTTTTTATTGAATCAGAAAAAATGCTACCCAAGAAAACCTTAACCATGTCCATAGATCTCGATATCTATTGCCAGGTTTAGGATAGGAAGAAGTCTCTCTCCTCCCCAGCAATACATGTGTGTATGTAATTCAGTATTTTAAAACTTCTTCTTCTTCCTTATAGTAAACAACAGATCTTTGCTGAACAAACAAGACCTTCACTAGATAATAAAGTATCATCATTCGTTGAAATACGCCCCTACGTCAATCGCAAATTAGTAACAACGATCATAACCATAATATTGTTGACGACTCGCTTGTTTTACGAGAAACATTAAAATATCTCCAACCGGTCAGCTCTCGAAGCAACCGCTTGTTTATTTTTAAAAACACTAACTTTTGCACACGACTTCGTTTGAACGGTTCACAAAAATTGACATGCGTGTTGACAATATCTCTTCACGTTCATGGTTCCGTTGGAAATATTTTATTTTTCTGTTGACTGTTATTTTATGTTGGCATGGGTTTGTGTGCGTTTTAGTTTTTTGGTTTTTGTTTTCAGTTGGTTTACAGTTGTTTTAAAAGAGTTACGTTAAAATGGAAACATTTCGTACTTTTTTATATTCATCATCATCTGCCTAGCCTTTTCTCAACTATATTGGGGTCGGCTTTCAGTCAAACCGGATTCAGGTGAATACCAGTGTTTTACGTGGAGCGGCTGCCTACCAGACCTCCACAGCCCATTAACTGGGTAACACGGTACTTCTTGGCAAGGCTGGAGTCAGATTTACTGGCTTCTGTCAATCCGTAACGACTGCCAAAGATCTACAAATGACAGCCGGGACCAACGGCAATTAACGTGCTTTCCGAGGCATGAAAGAAACTTGGTATGTTAAGATGATCACCCATCCACAGACCAACCTTGCTTGGAAAGCGTTGCATAACCTTAAAGATCGACCAGTGCGGCTGTTATTATTTAGCCACGAGCTTCTCACTTTTTTTTTATTTTAAGGTTGTTCAATCATCTAATACATCCTCCCGCTCTGGGCGGAGCAGAAAGGAGTGTCAGACTCTTACTGACTAAAACCCATCCGTGTTCCTCCTAGTGCCCTTCGTGTTCCAGGGCCGCGGTGACTCTTTCGAACAAATTCCGTTACCCTGGCAAATATTTCATACTGCTGTCATAATTCGTAGGCCCTGAAAGTAAACTCATCGAGATCATGAAATGGTGATTATACTTTTTCACATTCACTTTCATTACTAGCATGGCGACTGTATCTAACTGCTCTATATGGTACTAGCTGACCCGCGCAACTTCGCCTGCGTCACGTTTTTCATTAATGCTCCGCTCATATTGGTCGTAGCGTGATGTTATATAGCCTATAACAACATATCGCCTTCCTCGGTAAATGGGCTATCCAACACTAAAATAATTTTTGAACTTCAATTCAATTTGTATAAGGAGTTTCTGAGATTAGCGCGTTCAACTAAACAAAATCTACAGCTTTATAATATTAAAGAATATATTGCAGGGTCAATAGTGTTCCGTCACCTGGCTACCTACCCCGCCACTTTCTCAATCTCTTTCATAAAAACCTTCTCCTGACAAACAAACAAAAAGAGAATAGCGAAATCGCAGTCGTTCATGCGTAATGCCGTGACCAAGGGAAATAGGGCTTCATCTATACTAATATATAAAGCTGAAGAGTTTGTTTGTTTGCTAAAACGCGCTAATCTCAGGAACTACAGGTCCGATTCGAAAAATTATTTGAGTGTTAGATAGCCGATTTATCGAGGAAGGTTAAATATACATCATCACGCTAAGACCAATAAGAGCGGAGCAGACGAAGTTGCGCGGGTCGACTAGTTTTATATATATAGATTGTGTTTATAAATATTTAATATTATAATGTTATACTTCATACTTTTAGGTAAAGCGGCGTACTCTGAAAAGTCCTTAGTAGCAGTTTCTATATTAGCCCGGCTTCTGAATCAAGACATCGTTCAAACCAAAAGACAATCGTGAGAATCGAACTGTGTAGGTACTATAAGGGACTTGTCTCACCGCCGGCGATCAGCGAGTAGCGAGTAAAGCTTCAAACTCGAAACAGTTGGCGATCAGCGAGTAGCAAGTGAAAAGTTTCGATAGTTTGACGCTCGGTTTTCAGCGAGTGATTTTGTGCGACGGGCTTTAACTCGCTCCGGCCCGCATTATAAGTAGAAATTACCGCTGTTTGGTGAGTTCGACCGCCGAGCGAGTGTCGCTGAGCGAGTACAATTTTTAATAGCTCTTGTCGCTGCGATCAACTACAGGAGGTGCCGCTCGCCGGCAGTGTGAACAGCCAGCTATCGACCATGAATGTATGTGTCTCTTTTACTCACACGAGATCTATATCTTTAGTCCCTTTCTTCAGCGAGCAAGTGGTCGATAGCTACTCGCTTCCTTATCGGCAGCGGTGAGACAAGTGCCTTAAGAATATCAATAATTCAGTCTAGGTCAGTACTGTCGAGCTTGCTGCATTAAAAATAGCCAGACAGGTGAAAATCGATTCGCTATCGCGCGATATAATTCCGTTCAGAAGTGGAAGTGTTTCTATTATTAGTAAACTAGTTGACCCGCGCAACTTCGTCTGCTCGTCTGGTCTTAGCGTGATGATATAAATGGACTATCTAAAACTGAAATAATTTTTCAAATCGGACCAGTAGTTCTTGAGAAAAGCGCGTTCAAGCAAACAAACAAACAAACAAACACTTCAGCTTTATATATTAGTAATAATAGTATAATAGTATTATAATACAATTTAAAATATAATATTGATTATTATTTTTCTACTAGGGTTGTTCTTAGGATCTGCTTGCTTTATTAAAAATAATAGGCGAACTGTGTCAAAGGACCATAAAATATTGGAAGGACCAGACCTTCCTACAGCTACTAGAAATTTGCTTTTCCAATACTTTATCATAATTTCAGGTGGTTGTCAGGTAAGTATGGTTTTATTCAATAAATCAAGCAACCCCATTTTATTTCAGAATCTGAATCATTTATTTGTAAAACATGGGTAATAATTATATACTTAGATCTAAAAATTAGGGAGTGCGCCATGTTTATCCAATTATAATTTAAAAATACATTTTTTTTTTTTTTTTAATACTCAAAATGACATAACACATATCTTAATCGCGGAGTTTCTCGTAAATACTTCTGATGTAGTAGTAGCAGGTACTCGTGCAATACTATGTGTTTAAACCAACCAGATTAAAACATTCCGCACAGACCAACAGACTCACTAACACACATACCTATTTCTACTAATTTTAGCGTCAGCATCCGGCGCGGGCTAAAAATAATTATAAATCTACGCTTGCAACAGCGAACTTTATGAAATGTTAAAATATCTTGCGCTGCAGCGGGCGCGCGGGCGCCGGGCGTGCTCAAACGAATGATTGGATTCTTTTTTGTTTAGTTATTCAATAAAACTGTGAAAAGTTTTGCGAAAATTATGATTTATTGCCGATTTTAAGATAGAAACCAGTCTTTGTCTCGATTCTATTAAATCACGTACCTACAATCGTACACGTTTCAGCTTCAGTCGGTACCTAAAATTAAATATTTTAAATTATACTCAATCATTATAATAGAAACTGAAAATTGGCATGAAATGTACCTACCTAAGTACCCTATAACTTTTAACGTACTATTGAAAAGAAAGGAGAATGAAAAAGTATTTACTTTCACAGAACTGTCATGCGTACATACAAATTAGGGAAACAGGTAAATAATACAAAGGGTAAGTAGCTAACTGCACAACAAAAGTATTCCCAAACTGAAAACCTTACTGCAGGATAGGAAACAGCCACATTTAGTTTCAATCTGTTTGGAAAACTAATTAAGCAAGTAAATGACTATTTTTAAATTATTATCGTTATAAAACCCATAATTCTAAAGTTTCATTTAAAGACATTTAAACATTCTTTGACACAGAAATGAGGAAAATAAACGACGCCGCCTATTCGTGCATCTGTTTTTATCCCTATCAGTTAAAATGAATGCCAAACATGAGACAATTAAAATAATTTGGCGATCGATTCATTAACAAGTACTCGCTATTAGAACAATATCTATAGTCCAGCCGATCAGCAGATTTGAAGTGAAGACTTGGGTGAAGTGAGCACGAATTGAGCTGTTATTCCATCTTGAGTACTTGGATTGACAGCCCACTTCGTGATCACTTCTCCCAAGGCTTCACTCCGGCGTGTTTACAGAATTAACCGGCTGGTCTATTTCATAAACATATCACCGTGAAATCTATGCTGGAGTGAGCTTGACGTGAACTGTCAAACCGACCAATCAAGGTCGAATAATTGTGGTTCACTTTGCCTATAACGGCGAGATGTTTACAGAACAAAATCGGCTGAAGTTCATTATTGACTGGCTTTTCAATAACCTAATAATGTTTACCCGAGGAATAAAAATGGCCGTCTGACAGCTTTTGCATGAAAATATGTCAATAAGACGTATTTATTTTTCCAATGAACGTTTTCTGACTATTGAAAAATCAGCCATTAAAAGAGAGAAGGAGGCAGTTTTGTGGGTAATTTTAGTTGCACTATTAATATGCAGTTAATACATAATAGATAAATATAATAATATCTATAGTCGAGCCGATCAGTCGGTGACTCAGTGACCTTCCACGGCGGCGGACCGCGACAAAGCCAGATGTTACTGGACAAGTAATAAGAGGCAGCGAATTTAATTTTTAACTATTTTTTTAACCTTGACATTTTAATTTATTGTTACTTTAATTAATTAATTACTGTTTAATAACTTTATTTTATTTATTGTTGATTTAAACTTAATTTTCTACCCAATATCAAGTTTTAAACTAATATCATAAGGGACCTTCACGTCGTATTTATAAAAGTATATTTACTAACATAGTATTAAGCCGTTACAGACACCTACCTACTGTGAACCAAAAGTTGTCTGTTATGAATAAAATATTATAATTAACACTCGCGTCACAAATCACTAAAACAGTTCATTTAACGCTGTGCTTGTCATCTTCAAACGATTTGTAGATATTAAAAAATAATGATTTGTTTTATGGCAACTAGTATTTCACTTACCTATAACTAAGCTACTAGTCCTGTCTTTGATTGTTAAGAAAAGATTAGTTTACTAACGTAAAGTTACGGCTATTTTGGACGTGATAACGTCTTATTAATTGATGAACGCCGGCTGTACGCACGAAAAAGTGTCACGTTCCGAGAGCGAGAGCGCGGAACGAGCCATAGAGAGGAACGATGGACTTAAGCATTCCAATCTTGTCCATAGTAGATATCGTTTTTCGATTTTGTATCGATGACTGTATGAAACAAGCTCCATTAGAATGAAGTGCCTAAAAATATAAATGAATGAACTGACTTATTAAATCGGCAGCCTCGACCAATTAAATCGTCTCTAATTTAGCTCTAACCTCATTAAAAGCGAGACTAGAATGCGAGCGAACATTCGAATCCGTTCGACATTGTCAAGATTCCAAAACTTACGTAGTACGTCCATCCTCTAGTACCAATATTCTGGAAACTAGCCATTTGGACAAACACATTAAGAAACAATACTCTTTTGTGTTTCTCATGAATTACGAAACAAACAGGAGTCTACGTAATTTACGGACCGAGTGGAATTTCACGTTCTAAAATCAGGTGGGTATGAGATGGCACATGCAGCTTTATGTCCAAGATTTCGCATGTCAACCTAACTCAATCGCAGTGCGGCTATCGACCAAGGTCCCCGGATTGGACGAGAAAGGGTTTTGGAGAGTTCCAGACTACTTTAAAGAAATATTTTGAGAGGTATGTGTGAACTTCAGTGAAATCCTCTCTGGCTCTCCTTGAAACCTTAATAAAGTAGTTTTGTAAATCGTCATTATCTTCCTGCCTGTATCATGTTATGTTCTTAAAATTGGCGTTTTCTTATTTCAGTCTCCGTTTGTTGAGCGACAAAGTACCATTTGCTCCCGTTTCTTTCATCAAAATGTTCTTCAGGCATTTGGCTCAACCATGAATACGTATTAAATACCATGAGAAGCTGTTTGACTGTTTATTTTTACTTTTACAGTTCTGAAAACTTAAAGAAAATACAAGACGCATTTTTTTAAAGAATTATGGCAAAAACGTGACGGAATTGTGAGCGTGACAGAGACAGCATTGACCGCATGTGCCGTCACTCAAGTTACGCCTTACTTAATTTACGCCATCCACTACGAACGTTTTGCGTGACAACGTCAGAAGAATAACTTCAAAAGCGCGGAACTTTATTTTTTCCACCGCTTTTATTTACTTTTTCACAAATCGTACTTAGTTTTAAGTAACATATTTCTAACTAGCCTTTTGTATATCCCGTTCCTGTGGGAATTACGGGAAATCCTTACTTAGTGCTTCCCTACACTTCCCAAGGAACCTACAAGCCAAATTTCAGGTTTCTACGCCCAGAAATTTCCGCTATGCATTGTATGTCAGTCAATGAGTCAGTAACGGAAGACTTTGATATAATAAAAAACTATATATCGGTTTTTGTAAAGAAGTTAAATATCCTATTCGCAAACAAAGAATCTACTTAAACAATATCTGCATTCGTTCATGTTTTTCCACAGCGCCTGGTAATTCGGGTGCGCCGGATTAAACTCATTAATCTAGTGTTGTTTCAATATCGGGACTTTAGCATCGATAAATTTCCAGTGACCAATTACGTTCTGTCCCGAATCGATAAAAAAGTACGTTATTTATTACGATTCGTACTCCGATGCTTTAAGAGCACATGCTTGAATAGTCTTTCTTTTCGGTTTTGAAAACAGAATGTGTATGGAATAGAATGGAAAACATTTATCAACACATCAAATTACAGATAGTAATGTATTAAAATTGTGCTGAGCGTGCCCATCCATACTCAAAGGGTATCTCAGCGTGTGCTAGGCCTCAGACAATCAGAAGATTTATCTTTTTTTTGCATGTGATATCATTATTACTCCCCTTCCACTCTGGGCGAAGCAGAAGGGAGTGTCAGACTCTTACTAACTAAACCCATTCTTTGCGTTCCAGGGCTGCGTTGACTCTTTCGAACAAATTCCGTCTACTGTGTTGACCTCTTTTAGAGGCCATCCGTGATCCTCTTAATGCCCTTTGCGTTCCAGGGCCGCGGTGACTGAGGCAGACACCCAGCACTGGTTTTTCATTTGGCAGTTCGTATCATTTATTTTTTCAACATTGGCTATTTGGTATTTAGAAACTGTATTGCATATTTATTGGCTATTTAGAAACTATTGCAAGTATTTACCTTAAATTCGATATCGTTGTTTTTATTTTCATGAATTAATCAGCTGTGCTAATTAATTGGTCATAAAATCGGCAAGACAGCGAGTTAAAGATTGCTCTAAACCGCAAAACTTAAGTAGTGTTCAGTTTTTCTTAACAAACAGACGATTTCCGGATAAATTATTGATTTAGTCGAAGTTTTAACAGCTTCACGGACCGATGTTCAAGGTTAAGCAACGGCCGCCGGTGTCGGTCCGTGGCAGAGTGACCATCCACCTAGCATACCGAGATCCCTTCGTGCCTCGGAAAGCACGTTAGAATAGAATAGAAAAGAATAGAACAGCTCAGAATAGAACAGAAGAGAACAGAGTAGAACAGAGTAGAACCGAATCGAACAGAGTTGAACCGAATCGAACAGAGTCGAACAGAGTCGAAAAGCATCGAACAGAATCGAACAGAGTCGAACAAAATCGAACAGAATCGAACAGAATCGAACAGAATCGAACAGAATCGAACAGAATCGAACAGAATCGAACAGAATCGAACAGAATCGAACAGAATCGAACAGAATCGAACAGAATCGCACAGAATCGAACAGAATCGAACAGAATCGAACAGAATCGAACAGAATCGAACAGAATCGAACAGAATCGAACAGAATCGAATAGAATCGAACAGAATCGAACAGAATCAAACAGAATCGAACAGAATCGAACAGAATCGAACAGAATCGAACAGAATCGAACAGAATCGAACAGAATCGAACAGAATCGAACAGAATCGAACAGAAACGAAAAGAATCGAACAGAATCGAACAGAATCGAACAGAATCGAACAGAATCGAACAGAATCGAACAGAATCGAACAGAATCGAACAGAATCGAACAGAATCGAACAGAATCGAACAGAATCGAACAGAATCGAACAGAATCGAACAGAATCGAACAGAATCGAACAGAATCGAACAGAATCGAACAGAATCGAACAGAATCGAACAGAATCGAACAGAATCGAACAGAATCGAACAGAATTTCGATACCCTACTGGATAGGTTTGTTAAAAAAAAATATTAACGACTTACAATTTAGCAACCACAATCCCACATATTGCTTTTTAGGGTTCCGTACCCAAAGGGTAACCAACGGAACCCTATTACCGCCTCCGCTGTCCGTCCGTCCGTCCATCGCGGGCTATATCTCAAGAACCGTAATAAGTAGACAGTTGAAATTTTCACAGAATGTGAATTTCTATTGCCGCTATACCAAAATTTAATTAAAAAAATTCTTGTATGTGAGCCCCCTTTAAGGTGGTACCCCATACAAGAAACGTATTTATAGTACAAAGTTCTTTAATTGAGGGTAGACCGCTAAAACTAAAATGTACAGCTTCGGATTCATTTTATGTATTTTATTTGTAAATGACCTGTATTAATCCATCTTCAATGTTAAACTACACATATTAGTCCAATACCTTTAATTGAAAATGAAGAATCAGTAAAAACTAAAAACTAATCATAACAGCAAAAAGTGACAAAAATGAGATCAGAAAGTTAGACCATTAACACTGACAAAAAAACTGTGACAAAGTCTGTCATTTAACCAACACAAAGAAATAAAATTGGAGTGTCTGTTTGTAATCCCAATATAACAGATTTTTACTTAATACATATGAAAATATATAGGTAACGTGTAGTGATTTTGTGATAAAAATCATACCTATAGTACGATTTTTATGACTATAGGACCTACTTCAACATTCAATTTTTATGGTCAATATCATGCAATCATTTATTATCCGACCCAACTGAAACACTGGATACAACTTCAATGATTGTATCTCCTCGTACCTTTGGAATGAGCTCAATTAGGACATGTAAACGGAGCCAAACAAAATATCCTACTGGATCTCTTAATTGGCCCGCTTTTAGGCGTTTCTGGACTCCCCATAATGAGAACCTTGTTACCAGTTAAAATACATAGTGCTTATTAGGAAACTTTGAACGAGCCTAAACACGATGCGTATAAGAGTTGTCAACTAGAAAATTACCAAAATAAGCTATAGTACGGGTTAAAATATTTATTGTAGCACTCACAATAAGCTGCAATAAATAGTTCAACCCGTACGATTCTTATGAGCCAAAACGCGATGGCTATAAAAGTAGTCAACTAAGTGAGCCATCACTCAATCTTATGGTTTCCATTATCAGATCGTTGTTACCAGATTTGGAAAGATTCAAATGAGCCCAAATACGATTATATAAGAAAAGTAAATTATTGTTACCAGCTACAATGAATAGTACCGGCCCGTACGATTCATATGAGCCCAAACACGACGGGTATTAGAGTAGTCAACTACAGTTAGTTGACTACTCTAATACCCGTCGTGAGCAGTGGCTCAGTAGCCACTGCTCATCTTTATGAAAGAAAATCCTAATAATGGTTTTATTTTTTTTCTTTTTAATATCTACTATAAATTTAGGGGCTTTTGGTTACAATACGACCACGCCAGCCCCATCATAACCTAATACAAGATTTTTAACGCTATTCCGACTTAAAAACCTTATATACTATTTTGTAAAGTAAAATAGCTGCATTCGAAACAGGCTCTGATAATATACTTTGAACAAAACCAACATCAATTAAATTAATTTTAAAGGTATTCATCAGCACCTCTCTAGCAGCTCGGGTCCTGACGCATTCCACCAACAAGTGATGGACATCCTCCATCACATCACATTGTGCACAGTTGGGACTGTCACTTTTCCCCATTAAGTGCCGAAACTTGTTGAGTGGAACGTGTCCCGACCGTAATCTATGCGCTATTATTACAAACTTTCTATTAAGCTTAATATTGGCAAACCAAGGAATACGAGGAGGTTCACATTGCAATGTCTTGTACCAAATTCCCTTTTCTAATGACATTTTATTAAAATATTCTTTCCAATTATTAGAGCATTCAATTTTGTATTTTGGCAGAAGTTCAAAGTAGCTCGGAGTAATATTCAGCTCAATACCGTCCACAACAGAAGTCTTAGCTAATTGGTCAACCTCCTCGTTCCCCCGTAGACCCACATGTGACGGAACCCATTGCAATATCACATCAATATTATTGCATGTGAAATACCATATTTGGCTTAATATAGCATATGTTATCGAGACACCTCTGTGGCCAGAGGCGCATCGAACTATATGCTGCAGAGCACTTCTGCTGTCTACAAAAATGACAATCCTATTGTTATCGATTTCCGCATTTTGTAAATATGTAAGAGCCTTCGATATTGCAACGAGCTCCGCCGTCATAATACATATATTACTGTTACACATTTTAAATAAACCTTTAATATTGTGCCTTGGATCGTAAAAGGCAGCACCAAGAACATTTCCTATTTTAGAACCATCCGTATATAGTTTTAACCATCCAAAATATTTAGTATGTAATTCTTCCATTATTATGTTTTTCAGGATGTTATTATCATATGATTTGTTACATAGTTTCATATTATCTAAGGTATCTCTAATACTGTCTCCTACGTTTATATTTGAAACCCAAGTATCTAAGCTGAACATTTCTAAGGGATAACTAGATGACACAACTTCGTCTTTAGTACTGTTATATACCGTTACTAGTAACGGTATTTTCTTATTTCGCCAATAAGTATTAAAAATGTGGCTCTTTAAACTATTTAAAAGATCTAATATTAAATTATCATCAAGAGAATGCGATTTTTAACAGTATTTAATTGCTAGATATTTTCTTCTTAGTGCTAGATTAGGGATAGACAATTCACACTCCATGACATGGATGGGAGTGGTTCGTATAAAACCACCATTATCCTCATTGCTTGGTTTTGTACCTTGTCCAATTTACTTGTGTGTGTTTTTGCACTGTTATCGAAAAGAAAACTTCCATAATCAGCCCTACTTCGGATTAGGGCTATGTACAGCCTACGAAGATGTTTAGGGTGCATACCCCATGCTGTTCCTGCCAAAACTTTTAGTATACTCAAAAACCTTTGAGTTTTCCCACATATTTCATTAATGTGCTTTCCCCAGCGTAGGCTTCTATCCATCCATACTCCCAGGTATTTAACATATTCAGATTGACTTACTAGTGAGCCATTAATGTTTAGGGTGATTTGTTGTCTCCTTCTCCCTCTACTAAACAGGCAGACTTGCGATTTATTACCTGATAATTCTAGACCTAGCTGTCCTAATAGTTTAATAATTGTACCAATCGCACTTTGTACTTCTAAAGCACTATCAGCAAGATTTTTACAGCTAGTATAGAGGACGAAGTCGTCGGCATACTGTGATATTATAACGTTAGTAATATTGTGACAAATTTGATGGGTAACTATATTAAAAATCAAAGGGGATAATGGGTCACCTTGCCCAATGCCTTTGCTGGTCCATCTAACCACGAAGTTAGCTTCATTACCGTCGAATGTGCTTTTGAGGTGCCTTTCTGACTCTGAATAATGGTTCTACAAATTACTTATATACTTATTAAAAAAACTAAAGCGAGCACACGATAAAAATGAATTACAAAGGGCAAAAAACAACTCTAAAGCTACTTGGAAGGCAATTAAGGCTATAACAGGCACCACTTTTCAACCACAATCTGCTAAAGAGCTTCTACAAATCACTGACGATCCTATAACTTCTGTAAACCGTGTCAATGGTTTTTTCACTAGTATAGGTCATAGACTAGCCTCTCAAGTCACTTCTCTTTCTGGAACAAACCATGGTGTAAGAACCCGGTATCAGGCACCTCTCACACCACCATCTCCACGCGAGTCTCTGGTCATACTCCCTGTTGACGAAATGCCGGTAGAAACGTTAATCGGTTCCTTGCGTTCTGATTGTGCCAATGGCTATGATAATATACCAGAAAAACTGCTGATACAATCCAGGTCCGTTCTAGCATCTCCAATCACGCACATCTTCAATCGTGCAATTGATTCCGGAATCTTTCCCAACTGCTTTAAAAAAGCTCTTGTTCATCCGATTTTCAAGGGTGGGGATAGAACCGATGTAGCTTACTATCGCCTGATCCCCGTACTTAGCTCTCTCTCGAAGTTTCTTGAAAGAATATTTAGTAATAGCCTCACTGCATATCTCACCAAACACAAAATCATTGCGGACAACCAGTATGGATTCAGATCTGGAGTCTCAACGGAAGATGCTGTGGCTGATCTTACCAAAACTCTAGTTAACCACTTGGACAAAGGTATGAAATGCTACGGTATCTTTATTGACTTATCGAAGGCGTTTGACACGGTTTCTGTTCCCACCCTAATTACAAAAATGGAAAACCAACGTTTTCCATTTCGCGGTCTGGCTTTGGACATGTTTAGGAATTATCTCTTGAATCGAACCCAACGTATTAAAATCGACAGCACAACGAGTGGCGGACAATTTATTCGATTCGGTGTGCCGCAGGGTAGCATCCTAGGGCCTCCTCTCTTCACGCCTCAAAGAGATGTCAGCTCGGAAGACGGGGCCCGCTAGGGCAAGTGTCTGCTGGGGCTGCGGTATCTCAATTTCAATTTCAAACTTTATTGCGAAACAGTACATAGTTATACATTCCAGGTGTTAGGTGAATGCGCAGTTCACTGTGTTTTACCAATTTAGGCATGCACAATTATTATTTAAATTATAAATGACATTAATTATTGTATTAAATCATATTATATCATAAGTATCATATTGCAAATTAAACATTTCAAGTACACAATTCCATAAATATCAAACAAAACCAATTACTCAAATTAAACAAATGTCGTCAATTATCACTAGGATCATGCTGTCATATATAAAAATTAAAACGTATACAATGTCATAAATTAAGATCAAAGAGTAATGTCAAAGAATAAAATGTCACAATAATAATAATAAAAAAAAAATCGTAATACGTAACTAATGTCAGAGTCAAAAAGTAATGTCAGTTGGTACGTTATATAACATAATAAATTAATGTAAAGAAATGAAAATAAATCGGACCCAAGTAATAACCATAGCATGTACTTATTATACAGATAGATTTCTGTCTGAGATGTACTCGTGTAATGTGTAGTACGTTTTATTTAATAGTAACTTATTAAGTTGCTTTTTAAACATATTAATTTCGTTAATATTCAGTATAAAGTTAGGAAGTTTATTGTAGATTTGTGGCGCCATTCCTAGAAGGTTCTTATGGAATACCGCTTTTTTGTGTTGTCTACCGCTTATCTTATTTTTATGTCGCACGCTGTGTAGTTTTTCAAATAAGTGCAGGTTTGTTTTTACAATCAGAGCTACTTCATATATGTACAGGCAGGGTACTGTTAATATACGAAGATAGGAAAAGAATGGTTTGCAGCTTTCCGTGCTTTGAATGCCGCATATCGCCCTAACACACCTTTTTTGCGCTCTAAACACTGTCTCCATGTTCGTGGAGTTACCCCAATATATAATCCCATAGCGTAACGTAGACGTAACATAAGTATGATACGCTGTAACTAAAACTTGTTGGTGTACATCTTTAGCGAGATTGCGTAAAGCATATGAATGCTGGCTCAGGCGATTACATACACTGTCAGTGTGAGTTTTCCACGACATGTCTCTATCCAGTTCCAGTCCCAAGAATTTTATAGTTGCCGTTTCTGAAATTGTACTGTCTCGAAATTTTATGTCAAGTTTCTTATGGTTGGTCCTTTGTTCAAAAGTCATTATTTTAGTTTTTTCAATATTAATTTTTAAATTATTAGCGTTCATCCAATCTATTAATACTTGGAGACAGTGGTTTATCTCTCCCTCAAGTGTCGTCACATCGTTATCATTTTTAAAAACAACTGTGCTATCATCAGCAAACAAAACCATAGGGTGTTTTGTTTCCCTGGGCATGTCATTCACGTAAATTATAAATAATAAAGATCCTAAAACCCCACCTTGGGGCACACCATAGTTATTTGGTCTGACTCGATACATACGTACGCTCAGTTTTTGAAGTAATGCAGACTTTCTCTATTTTTGTTACTTGTTTTCTGTTGGATAAGTACGATTTCAAAAGATTCAAAGCATTGCCCCTTACTCCATATCTTTCCAACTTCTTTAAAAGTATTGTTCTATCCACAAAATCAAATGCTTTGCTCATATCCATGAATAGAGCGGCCACCGGACTTCTGTTATCAATGCCAGTTATAATTTTCTCAAAGAGATTGAAAATTGACATGTTTATGTTTTTTTTCCTTCTAAAACCATACTGTTCATCAGCACGTGGCGCAGCCCGGGACGTCTTCTTGTGTTGCGGCGGCTGGGGCGTGAGGTTTCTCTCTCTCTCACAACCACCTCGACCACCTCCTTCGCTAGCATTAGATACTGCTTCGCAGAAGGAGGTGACCTCCTTGCTCCAGACCATAGATTGAACCAGGGCCGGTCGCGAGGTCGCCGCCGCCGATCACCTCGACGAAGACACGGCGGTGCTCCGCCCAACTAGGGCAGACGTTCACAGTATGTTCCACCGTGTCCTCCGGCTGGCCCTCACAGTGTTGACACCCGGGCGTGTCCTCCCGCTGAATTCGAAACAGGTATCTCCCGAAACAACCGTGTCCGGTGAGTACGTGCGTCAAGCAGAAGGTGAGGACGCCGTGGCGCCGCGCCGCTCTAGGCACTCCTCAAAAAGGGAACTTTTATCGCCGCAATTCCCACTACGAAGCAATGTTTGGTAGTCCAATGAAACTGGGCATTGCGGCGTTAGCAATTCCTAACGAAATTATTGAACTATTATCTCGAACGACGAAATTATTGATCTGAAGATTTGGAGAATTTGTTGCATTTCCAAAACAATACGGAACAAAATATTAACGATTTAGTCGTTGGTTTATTCCCAAAACCAACATTTACCAGCCGTCAGTGGCAAAACCTAGCATGTACTAAATTCTGATGGTAAAAGCCCGAAAAAATTGTCCCATTTTCATAAATCCTTACATTTACCAACTCATGTCGGTAAATCCTAAGACTTACTCTTAAATCTTAAGATTTACCGTGGTTCGAGCTTTTACAGTAACATATAGATTCAACAGAATCGGCCCAGTAGATCCGGAGAACACTAGTTAAAACAAACAGATAGACAGACACACGAGTGATCCTATAAGGGTTCCTGTCCATTACAGCAGCGGAGCGAGGCAGAGGAGCGGAGAAACGCAAAATATTAACCAATCATGTCAGTCATACTGTCAGTGACTGACATGGTACGGAGATTTTATACAATTTCATTGGTTAAAATTTCTCCGTTTCTCCGCTCCGCTGCTTCGCTCCGCTGTAATGGACTGGCAACCTAAGGGTCCCATTTTTTACAGTGTTTGGAACCCTTAAAATGCCAGTAAAATTGTCTCCGAACTCTTCACTGTACGTGGATCAAGCCCGCAGTATTTCAAACCTCGTTTTGCACGTGACGTGATTGTAATAATAACAATATCTGAATTTCTCCACAGATTCTACCAAAAATTGACAGTCGCAGATGACTGTCCTCCGGTTGTACATTGTTTGAGATTGCATAGAGACCCCACCAAATGTGTGTAACGAAACCATAGCGCGATTCAGAAAACGAACAACGCCATCTATCGAGCTAAGAGGTAAACTTAACTCTTTGATTTGGTCCAGTTTTTAACCGACTAAAAGTAGGAGTTTCTCAATTTGTCGGAATATTTTTTTTTCATTATGATATTTTTTTTTAATTTTATTTAAAATTCCAAACAGTAACATATTGTTTTAACACGTCCGTCCGTCTGTCTGTCAACGGGCTATATCTCAAGAACCGTAATAAGTAGACAGTTGAAATTTTCACAGAATGTGTATTTTTATTGCCGCTATACCAACAAATAATAAAAATTAAATTTAAATAAAAATTAAAGGGGGGCTCCCGTACAAGAAACGTGTTCATAGTACAAAGTCCGTATTAATTTTATGTACTCGTATTTTATCTGTAAATGTACTGTATTAATCCAAACTGCAATATTAAACTACACATATTAGTCCAATAACGAAGTGTGAGTGTTATCTTTAATAGAAAATTAAGAATCAGTAAAAATCTAAAAACTAATCATAACAGCTAAGTGTCAACAAATAACCATAAGCTTGAAGATATTATATCATTTAATTGTGTTTAAAAGTGAAATAAAGTGTGGTAGTGATGTGTGACTGACACTGCCATGACCACTATCAGGTATTTTAGTTTTGATTACATAAAAAATAGTCGCTAGTGAGTCAAAATAAGTCGCCAAATATCAATATTAGTCGGTCACTGATTCAAAAAATATGCCTAAGGGTTTAGAGGAGGCCGATCTGGGGAGCACCTACCCCAGCTTGACCCATTTGAATCTCAAAACCTAAGGCATCTAGGAAAGATCTGTTTTCTCCCAAAGATGAATGGTCACTTCTGACTCAGAGTTCGACAGAATTAAGACCTATCGTAGTTTTTTTTGTCATCTAAAGTAGAGCAAGAATATGTATTTTGTTCGATTTCTATCATGTCTAACGCATACTTGACCTTGAATATGTCTTCAGACGTAGTCTCGAAAAGTTATTTTACATAAACTCTTACAAGTATAAGTAATATTAGTATTCTTAATATTTTGCTTGGCTCCTTTTACATGTCGTGTTTGTGCTCATTTAAATCCTTTTGATGAGCACTATTGCTGTTGGAAAGAAGGATCTGATGATGGAAACCATAAAATTCTATATCCATCGTGTTTGACTGTAAGAATTGTACGGGGCGGTACTATTCATTGTAGCTGGTAACAATAATTGAATTTCCTATATAATCGTATTTAGGCTCATTTTAATCTTTCCGATGATCACTACCCTTTGCAACTGGTAACAACGATCTGATGATGGAAACCATAAGATTGAGTGATGGCTCACTTAGTTGACTACTTTTATACCCATCGCGTTTTGGCTCATAAGAATCGTACGGGTTGAACTATTTATTGTGACTTATTGTGAGTGCTACAGTAAATATTTTAACCCGTACTATAGCTTATGTTGGTGATTTCCTAGTTGACTACTCTTATACGCATCGTGTTTAGGCTCATTCGAATTTTCCTGACCAGCACTATGTATTTTAACTGGTAACAAGGTTCTCATGATAGGGCGACCAGAAACGCCTAAAAGCGAGCCAACTAAGAGATCCAGTAGGATATTTTGTTTGGCTCCTTTTACATGTCCTGATTGAGCTCATTCCAAAGGTACGAGGAGATACAATCATTGAAGTTGTATCCAGTGTTTCAGTTGGGTCGGATAATAAATGATTGCATGATATTGACCATAAAAATTGAATGTTGAAGTAGGTCCTATAGTCATAAAAATCGTACTATAGGTATGATTTTTATCACAAAATCACTACACGTTACCTATATATTTTCATATGTTTAAGTAAAAATCTGTTATATTGGGATTACAAACAGACACTCCAATTTTATTTCTTTGTGTTGGTTAACTGACAGATTTAGTCACAGTATTTTTCTTAGTTTAAATGGTCTAACTTTCTGATGTCAATCATCAGATCCTTGTTCCCAACAACAATGAATAGTGCCCGTTAAAAGGATTCAAATGAGCCCAAGTACGATGGTTATACTAGTAGCCAAATGAGAAATCTATTATCGACATTTCTGGTCTCCATCATCAGATCCTTGTTCCCAAAAACTATGAATAGTACTCATCAGAAGGATTTAAGCGAGCCCAAACATGATGAGTAGATAGGTGTAGGAGTAGTCAACTAAGAGAGGTTACATCATCAGACCCTTGTTACCAACTACAGTGATTGGTACCCAACCGTACGATTTAAATGAGCCCAAAAACGATGGTTATTAAGCCAACTAAGAGGTCCACTATCCACCTTTCTAGTCTCCATCATGACGTCATTGTTCCCAACCACAATATATTATAGTGCTCATCAGACGGATTCAAATAAGCCCGATGATTACGCTAGCGGGAGTGTACGAAAAATAGTTTCTCTATACTTCGTTCGAACGAAAACTCAAAACCATATATTTATGCGTTCACCAACGAATTCGAAAAAACAAGTTTTTCTCCCATATTTCAGACTACAAACAAAACATACGAGTATATGGGATAAGTGCGATTTGTATTGGAGTTAGGTTAATTTTGTATGGGCCGTAACCATTCCTCTTTAGTCGCTTATTAATCGCAATTTTTCAGCAAGTCACAGATTTATTCGAGTCCGAGTTCAGAAGACATAATGAGTTTAATTTTTAAGAAATAGTCCTAGAACTATATCAAAGAGTTCACGAAAAATTGCCAAGAAAATAAACTTGTTTAAAGTTAAAAAATGCAGGCGAAAAATTATGGTATTAGTCACCGATACTCACGGTTGACCTTATAAACCAGTACGGCTGAGCGCTGCGCGTTCTCGCATGAAAAAATGTTCGTTTCAAAAATTGTTGCAAATTTTACGTTCTACAATTTTGATCACATGTGTTAACGTCATTTGAGCTATTAAAACTGAGATAATCTTCATTTACGACACAGACACGAGATTTTATGAGACTTTTTAAACAACATTTAAAAGGCCCAACTGAAGGTGTACACGAGTTTCAAGCTTATATATACCTTTCTGGTCTCCATCATCAGATCTCTAACAACAATGTCTATCTGTCTGTCTGTCAGTAGGCTGTATCTCATGAACCGTAATAGTTTGACAGTTGAAATTTAAAGTGTGATGCCGCTATCACAACAAAATATAATAAAAATAAATTTAAATTTGGGGCTACTAGAAATAGAAACTTGTATTTTTTTTGTTTTATGCTGGTTCTTAATAATGGCAACAGATAGACATCTGAAATGCTCAGAGTTTGTATTACTATAATATTCGCTAAAAAATATAAAATTATATTTAACAATTAAAAGACGTATTATTCCGAGTGTTGTGCTTGATTTTAACGGCATAATAGTGGATTATAATAATGGCGACTCGCACTTGGCCGGTTTTTTTAAACACCTATCTAAGGACACTTGGGTTTTTTAAATGAATCTAATGACACCTTAATAGTCGAAATCCATTCAGCCGTTTGGAAGGTAATAAAAAAAATTACAAACAACTGGCGTGTTTTTGTCAATGTTGTGTTTGCCCGTAATTGGCATATACTACTCTGTCAAGAAAGTACCGGGAAAAGATCAATAATACACAAAATGTCTGTTATTCATCCAAATTTATTTTATCACCTTCAAAGTATGCTCCATTAGAAACGATACACTTGCGCCAACGAATAATCCATTCATCAAAACATTTTTTAAACGCTGCTTCCGGAATTGAGTTCAGTTCTCGCCGCGAATTCTCCTTTATGTCTTCTATCGATTGAAAACGGGTGCCACGAAGTGGTAATTTGAGTTTAGGAAAAAGAAAAAGTCAGCAGGAGCCATATCTGGTGAATATGGTGGTTGCTGGATGGTATTTGTTGAGTGTTTGGTTAAAAATTCGTTCACAATGATAGCCTTGTGCGAAGGCGCATTGTCGTGGTGCAAAATCCAAGAATTTTCTTTCCACAAATCTGGCCTTTTTCGTCGAATTTGCTCTCTTAAACGCCGCATAACGCTCAAATAATATTCTTTATTTACCGTTAGACCTTCCGGTAAGAATTCAGAGTACACAACACCGCGATAGTCAAAGAAAATAGTAAACATGACTTTGACTTTTGATCGACTTTGGCGTGGTTTTTTCGCTTTCGGTTCAGTTGGAAGGCGCCACTCCGAAGCTTGTTGACTAGTTTGCATGTCAAACTCGTAAACCCACGTCTCGTCACCAGTAACAATGCGTTTCATGAATGTTGGGTCCGAACTGACTCGTTCTAGCATGTCCTCAGCGACTTTCATGCGATTGAGTTTTTGGAGAAAATTCAGATCTTTTGGGACTAGCCGAGCAGCAACATGTTTCATACCCAAATGATTAGTTAAAATGGTACGGATCGACTCGTGAGATACAGAAAGTTCGGCGCCTATCTCTCTCAGAGTTGAATGGGGATTTTCAGTCACTATTTCCTTCACTTTTGCGATTTTAACTTCAGTTGCAGACGTTGACGGCCTACCAGAGCGAGGCAAATCTTCCATCACATCTCGACCGCTTTTGAACGCTTTGACCACTCATAAGCACGAGTTTTTGATAAAGTCAATTCACCGTAAGCCTTCTGTAACATTTTCAGTGACTCCGAACACGAAATTCCATTGGCGATGCAAAATTTAAGACAAACTCTTTGTTCGATATTTTTGTCCATTATGAAATTCGCAATACACACTATATATGATATTACTAAAACCAGCACTGTATTTAATATAAATAACAGATGCAACTCAAACTCCGCGCCAAAATGGAAAACAGTTGTGCCAATCTAACAACTACAAAAAAAACAAAAATTTGAATTTGGAACCATAAACAAATCATCCATTCCCGATACTTTTTTGACTGAATGCATATTGGAATATTACCATGAGACTCAATATATTTATGTCCATATATGTGCTGTGGGTGAACCTTATATAAATAAATAAATAAATAACAAACAAACATACTCGTAACACACGATACGCGCGAAAAACATGACCCCTCCTTGGCAGTTGGGTAGAATACAACATAAACAGTTTTTAAAGAATATTCCACTCAGGAAGGAACGTGTTGACCTGATTAGTAAATTAAATAACTATCAAATTAAACTTGAAGATAGCATAAAAATATATGAAATTGATACACAGCACTTACAGTCTGAAATACAGGTACTCGAAGCTTCACTAAGTTCTCTTAATAGTAAATATATACAATCTCAGAACCAAATAAGAGAACACATTCTTGCTGCAAATGAGTTAGTCATGTGTCAGTGTACTTGCCAGACAGTATCAAATCTTGATGCTGTCCAGCCTGAGGTATCGGACGCCCCGTCCCAGGCGGAGAATTTATCCCAAGGCTGTGTCATCAACCAAGTTGTAATTGATTGTGAACAGGATTTATCTCAAATTGAACAGTCCAAGATTAATAGTTTCTTATCTGTGAAAAGTGGTTATCATTCAGTTATGTTCTCAGACAGCATAGGAAGAGGTTTAGGTAAATTATTAAGTAACAACCTGAGTTACCCTATACAAAATTACTGTATGCCAAGTACATCATACAAGCATATTATGGCGTCATTAAGAAACAATAATTTTAGTTCTAATACCAATATTACAGTGTTTATAGGGAATAGTTTAAATGTAAAAAAAGCAGATATCACGGACAATCTAACTGAGATGTTAAAGTTAAATTGTAATAAAATAATATTGTGTGCATTTCCTTATTTTGAACAATTGTCAAGTAGACAAAATAATTATATTCATAGTTTAAATAAACACATGCACTTTTTAGTAAGTCACTATAGTGACAAGTTTATGTTTTTTGACACAAACATTTTTGTGGAAAATTTAAAATCGACTAGGGATACAGTGTATTTGCCAATTAGTTTTAGACACACAATAGCAAGGCTATTAGCTTATTTTATTAACTCAGACATAAGTAGTATGTCGCAGTCTTGTTTAATTAAATCCACAATGTTTAGTAATTTTACTAAGAATCAGGTGGAGAGCCTTAGTAACGGTAGCTCTAGTGCTACAAATACTTATAAAAATTGTACGGAGTTTCCATGTCTCTCTATGGATACTCATTTAAACTAGTTCATAAGACAACAGAGGATACCAGCGACAGAATAGTTATGCCTACCATTAACAAGGTATCTTCTTGCTCTTTAGTAAATAGTTGTCAAAAAGGGAGTCAGCAGCATGCCTTGAAATTATTTCATCAAAATATTCAGGGTGTCTCTTCCAAATTATTAGAAATTGAAATGTTTTTAGAAAAAACAATGTTTGACATTGTATGTTTTAGTGAGCACTGGTTGAAGGATTACCAGATGCTAATTAGTTATGAAAATTATAATGTGGGCAGTTGTTTTAACCGCAAATCTATGTTACGTGGTGGTTCCCTCATCTTATTAAGAAAAAACTTAAAATTTAAGCAACGTTATGACATCGTTAACTTATCAGTGGAACATTGCATCGAACTGTCCTGTGTTGAGCTAGATAAGCATATCATAGTGTGCGTGTACAGACCCCCAAACCCTCAAAACTTTACTTTATTTGAGTCAACAATGGAAGATATCCTTGCGAAACTTGCAGCAGGTAACAAGCCCGCGATTATTTGTGGGGATTTTAATATTAATATTTTAGAAATTAATTCAAATAGCAGCAGATTTATAAGCCTTTTTAAATCGTTTAATTTGTCTAATGTGTTTACAGAACCGACTAGGGTAACACCAACTTCTTCAACCTGTATCGATAATGTATTCTGCGATTGTGAATATTTAGATAAAGCCATAGTTAATTACCTTCCCTCTGATCATAGTGGTCAATTGGTAACATTTCAGTTTAAAGCAGCCTTGGAAAAAATTCATATACAATATAGGCCAATTACAACTGGCAAACTAGCTAAATTCAATGGTACCTTACAAAATAAGTTAAATTTTCTAGGCCATAACATTGAAGATGCTAATAAATTTTATGATAATTTCTTTTCAGTGGTTCTAAAGGAATTCAATGCAACTTTTGAAAAGAAGTCTAAGGATACTTTCCCTAAGTATGTATTTAGTGACTGGGCGACTAAAGGCATTAGGATAAGTAGGGAAAGACTATATGAGCTATATGGCCTTAAGCCTGTCATAAACACTGATTCTTTTAATAAGTTTGTAAACAAATATTCTAAAGTGTTCAGAAATACTTGCAAGGTAGCTAAAGCCCTATATATTAGCAACAAGATCAAATCGTCAGAAAATAAAATAAAGACAGTTTGGAAAGTTATTAATAATGAAACTAATAGAAATAAAGAACGAAACACTGATTATTTACTGGAGACTACACATGGTGCCAAAAGCTCTAATTTAGAAGTAGCTCAAGAATTTGTAAATTTTTTCACCAATATACCAACTAAAACTACGGAATATTTAAATTCTTCACCTGAGGTCTCATATAATTTATTAAAAGCTAACGTTCCAGGTTGTACGGTTGAATTCCAGTTCAAACATATCAACCCTGTGACAGTCATAAAAGCTTTCCGGCAAATCAAAATCAAATTGACCGAAGACATATGGGGAATGTCTATTAAAGTGTGCACGTCCATAATTGAAACTATAGCACCATACTTGGCTTTAATATTTAATTTATGTGTAGACCAAGGAGTCTTTCCGGATATAATGAAATATAGTAAGGTTATACCACTATTTAAATCGGGCGACAGCAAAGACACCAATAATTATAGACCTGTATCTGTTTTGCCGGTTTTTAGCAAAGTGTTTGAAAAAGTAATGCTCAATCAGATGCTCAATCATTTTAACATCAATAAAATTTTACACGATCAACAGTATGGTTTTACCAGGGGTCGTTGTACGACTGACGCTGGTGCCACGTTGTTAAAACACATATACTCAGCGTGGGAAGAGGCACAAGATGCCATAGGAATCTTTTGTGACCTCTCCAAGGCATTTGATTGTGTAAATCACGAAACCTTGCTCCTAAAGCTAGGACATTACGGACTAGGTAAACTTGCACTCAGTCTAATAAAATCTTACTTAAATGATAGACAGCAGCAAGTTCAAATAAATGGTGTCAATTCACGGGGTTTAAAAGTCAAAATGGGGGTACCACAAGGCTCTATTTTGGGTCCTTTCCTCTTTCTAGTATATATTAATGATCTACCCCATCTTTTAAAAAATCAACCTCATATGGTTTTATTTGCTGACGATACGTCCTTAATTTTTAAGATAGATAGACGTTCCATAAATCTTGACGACGTAAATAACGCCCTACAGCAGGTCCAAAATTGGTTTACTGCTAATAATTTAGTATTAAATGGGAAAAAAACTAAATGCATCAGATTTGCCTTACCGAACGTTATAAGAAATGATTGCGACATAGTATTGAACAAGGAGAAACTTGAATTCGTCGAAAACACGGTTTTCCTGGGGATTACGCTTGACTCAAGGCTACAATGGGGTCCTCATTTAACATCTCTTGCGGGACGGCTAAGTTCAGCAGCATACGCTGTCAGAAAAATCCGTCAATTTACCGATATAGATACCGCGAGGCTGGTCTATTTTAGTTACTTTCATAGTATCATGTCTTACGGTATCTTATTATGGGGACGTGCTGCAGACATCGAGTCTATATTTATCCTGCAGAAAAGAGCCATCAGAGCCATTTACAATCTCCGTCGGCGTGATTCCCTAAGAGAACTGTTTAAGGATATCAACATCATGACGGTACCTTGTCAATACATTTACGAAAATATTATGTATGTTCGGAAAAATCTTCATCTCTTTAGCAAGATTAGTGACAGGCATAATTTTAACACTAGAAATAGGAACAAATTAGATCAACCCCGATTCAGATTGGCCAAAGTACACACTTCTTTTATGGGGTACTGTATTAAATTTTATAATAAAATACCAGTTGATATTCTCGAACTGAATGAGAGAAAATTTAAAGCATGCATAAAACGCACACTATGTAGACAAGCGTATTATAAACTGGAAGATTATATCCTCGATAAAAACGCTTGGCTAAATGCTGGTCCTGCTCCACAGTCACAGCTGCTTAGGTCCACTTTTTAGGTTTCTATGTTTTTATATTTGGAAGAGATGCTCGCTCCTTTTAGAGGTTCTTACATTATTTCGTTTATTTATTCTTATATACATACAAATTATATTATTATATTAATTACTTATTTATTCTTTTTGATGTAAGATCTTAATCGTTCTCTTTATTAATTTATTTTTCATTATTTGGTCAAAGACAACCATAGTTTTGTGTAAAGTAGAAGCATATTTTTCAAATTTTGTAAATGTGAGTACCATGAAACCATTTACATTTTATGTGAGTAGTTATAGTTTTACTTGTTGGACATGAACGAGCATGGTGGTTGAGAGCATGTCATGCTCACTCAAATGTCTCGCTGATGGCGGCGCGTGGGTTTGATCATTCGGTTCCCTTCGAAATGGTTGAGCTGAAGGGTGCCGATACACGCGTCATGTTCGTGAACAGGCGCCGTCGGTTGAGACTGGTCATCTCTTAACTGCCATTGGCTTATTTTAATCTTTATATTTAAAATTCTTATAATAAGCCCTTTTTTTTTCCTTTGCATTGTCCTCACTTGCAGAAGCAACAAGTATTATGTAACTTGAAATTTTGTAAAACCAGAACATGATTTAAAGGAGTGTCCGTGGAGTTTCTTGCACGTTCTTCTCCATAGAGATCTACGCTTTGGAACGTGCAAATAGCTTCCATGTTTTTGACTGACCGACCTTGACGTTTCAAAAGTGCCTGTGAATGGTTTATTTGAAATAAAATGCTTTGAATTTGAATTTGAATTTGAATAAATAAACAGCAAATATTTCAGTCAACGTATAGGTTTGTGTAATTTTGACTGACCGCTACCAAAATATTCAGGAGATGCATTTTATTTTTAAAATACATGACATTCAAAAGTTTACTAGTATTTTTAGAGTAGTAGTTTAGAAATAAATGTAAATAGTATATTAAAAATATACGAGAAACGAGGAGGGCTTAGTGTCTAGTCTAAAACATATTTTTATATCGTTTAGAGCCCAACCACAAAGTTGCTGGTGCTGGTATTCTGGCAGAAGTCTTAAAATGGATCTGGATTTCGAACAGTGCCTACTGGAATTGCTGCCGTTATTAAGCATATTTCTGAACATTATTTTGTGTTTCAATATGGCTGTAAATATGATAAATATGGATGGGTGGAAACAAGATGAAGACCTGATTAATATGGATGGATTTTAAGGAACTAGCCGCATGGAACTAAGCCGGAACCAACGGCTTAACATACTTTCTGAGGGATGGAGGATTATTGGTAAGTAATATGGTCATCCATCCGCAAACTGACCTCGGTAAACTGCCTTAACCTTGAACCTTGCAATTTTCTTCAACTGCAAATACTTACAACGAAAACTTCTCAATATCCTGAAGCTTCTATGTGTGGATGAGGCATTACAGCCCACACCCCACTACAGGCACCTCTGAAGTTTCTTCAAAGTGTAGTGGGCGTTTTATAGCCATCACGAGGATTTTATTTTTTTCTTTTTCTCAAGGAAACCCTATTTTTATTGCGGTCCTTAAACCCAGCACGTAACTCTGTACAAGGTTCCACGCTTAAAGAATGTTGCTATGTTTGAATTGGCAATAACTGTTATTATGTTAGTCCTAGAAAGCTTCTCAATAAAATATTTAAAAACTAGTTGTCCCCCGCGGCTTTGCTCCTGTCAACTGGCTATTTCCTTTTTTTTCATAAGAACCTTTTCCTGACAATAACAAACACAACAAAAAAAGATTGAAAGCGGTCCAGCCGTTTACACGTGATGCCTTGACCAAGGGTAATAGGGATTCATTTTTACTCGTATAAATAAGAGAGATTCATAAAAATAAGAAAGTTGCGGGTCAGCCAGTTGACAGGAGCGAAGCCACGGGGGACAGCTAGTAACAGATAAATCTATCCTAAGGCACTTGTCTCACCGCCGGCGGAAAAGATTAGCTATCAACCATTTGCTCGTTGAGGAAATGGACAATAGATATAGATCTCGTGTGAGTAAAAGAGACACATACGTTCATAGTTGGCTGTTCACACTGCCGGCAAGCGGCTCTTACCTCTAATTGATCGCAGCGACAAGAGCTATTAAAGATTGTACTCGCTCAGCGACACTCGCTCGGCGATGCTCGCTTGGCGGTCAGAACAACCAAACTGCGGTAATTTCTACCTTTAGTGCGGGCCAGAGCGAGTATCGCGAGTAAAAGCCCGTCGCACAAAAGCACTCGCTGAAAGCCGAGCGTCAAAACTATGGAAACTTTTAACCCGCTACTCGCTGATCGCCGGCGGTGAGACAAGTGCCTAAATAAAACTATAAAGCTGAAGAGTTTATTTGGTTGATAGTGCTAATCTCAGGAACTACTGGTCCGAATTGAAAAAATCTATTAGTGTGAGATAGCCCATTTATAGAGGAAAGCTTGTCTTAATAACATCACGGTACGGCCAATAGGAGTGGAGAATTAATGAAAAATGTGAAGCAGACGAAGTTAGCTAGTAAAATAAAAAATATCGAGAGTCAAGTTGTAACTGAAAACTTTTGATAAATAAAAAGAAGAGCTTAAACAAACTAAATGTTTGTTTATAGACTTCAGAAATTTGTATATCCATTACTAATGAAAATTGCATAGTAACAGAGAGTGTTGATGTACCTAACAACATGGAAAAATTGTAGCTCATAAAGCTACAAAACATTCCTTGTTTTACATATTCCACCGACCCGCTGCGGCCGAGCGGGCCAAGAGCGTCGGCGTTATATTTACACGACATAAATTACAACACATCTTTAAAAATAGGCACCTTCGCAACGCAACAACAGAAGACATTCAAACGCTTTGGATTAACCGAATTTTAGTGCATCCGGAACCTAGGACCACGACTTCCCATTGGAAAGATTTATTCATCCAATTTACATTCCATTGCGTTTTTCCTTAAAAGTACTCCGTTGTTACATTGCCGGCACGGTGCATTGTATTGCGAACGGTTTAAATTTTAGTGTCGAATAATTTCATAGTACGGTAATTTGCACACAAGTGCAGATTTCGAAGCATTAATTGAAATGCTAACGGTTATTGCGTCGTTCAGAATGCGTCTATAAAAAATGTTAGTGCATGCCAAATGACTCTCATTATTACTAAATGGATTCACTGATTTAAACTCTACTGAACTGAACTGAACAAATTGGTCTTAATTGAAATATTGGCGGGATTTGTAATTGTGACGAAATTGTTGTGATGGTCTTTCTTAAGACCATCACAACAATCTTATCTACATGTACATAGTATGGATATGGCATAATATGTATATGCAATAATATTAAGGGGTCATTGTATTTATCATTAAGAACAACTTTTACTACGGGACGAACTTTTAAAACGCAAAAAAAAATAATCGACTGCTCCATACATTTCTGTGCGCATAACTTGACAAAATGTACTGAACAGCTGATATTTTTTTCGCGATTTCATTGTTGATCCCATAGTAAAATTTGTTCACAGTGATAAGTGCAATGACCCCTTAAGATTATTGTATATTTGTCATATCCATAATGTATGTGTGTGTGATATCTTTATCTACATGTTTTTAAAAAACTGGCCAAGTGCGAGTTGGACTCTCACACGAAGGGTTTCGTTCCATAATCCGGAAAAAACATGTTTCTTGTATAGGAGCCCCCTTAAATTTTTAATTTAATTTAATCTTTTTAACTTTTTTTTTTTGTTATAGAGGCAATAGAAATACAGACACTGAAAAATACAATACAATACAAAATATTTTGATGGAACAAGAAACAATTTTTTTTTTTTACTATAGATAGGCACGCGTTTGACCACTATCTCACCTGATGGTAAGCGATGATGTGGTCGAAGATGGAGCACGCTTGCCTAGAAATAACCTATTCACTCTTGATTTAAAGACTCCCAGGTTGTACCTATTTAACACAAGATTGTGTTCGTTAACAACCGCATTAGTATAGGAATACTGTGCCGCGGTCATTAGCGCCCACCGCTAAGAGGGAGACCACAGCGTTCCAGGCATTCAAATGTATAAACAAAAAAGAAAAATATAATTTTTTAGATTTTAGAGAACAAAATATTAAAAAAAAATGTCAACTGCCCGACGTATTACGGTTCTTGAGATAAAGCCCGTTGACAGACAGACGGACGGACGGAAGGACGGAAGGACAGCGGAGGCTGAGTTATAGGGTTCTGTTGGTTACACTTTGGGTACGGAACCCTAAAAACGAACTGCATCTATCTGCGTTCGATCGAGGACTACTAACATAACTGCTTTGATAAAGTAGACATGGTTTTCTTAACACACTTCTGTTGTATTATCACTTATCACGGTACAGTTTGTTCAACTCAAAGGTGGACGTACATGGGGGACATCCCGCCCATACGCACAAAACGTTTTGGAAAAACATTCATAATGCGTTCAGCTAAGGAGTGGAATTCCCTGGCGGAGTCTGTGTTTCCTGATAGCTACAACCTGGGAGTCTTTAAGACAAGAGTGAATAGGTTACTTTTAGGCAAGCGTGCTACATCTTCGACCACATCATCGCTTACCATCAGGTGAGATGGTGGTCAAGCACGTGCTTTTCACTAGTATCCACACGCGCCTATCAATAGAATAAAAAAATACGCCTATATACCAGTTCATACAAGTTTAAACAAATCATCTTATTTATTAGGTATATGGGTAAGTAGTGGTTAATATTTCAGTAAAGAAGCTAATTGATAAATCTTTTCCGAATTACAAGCGCTTTGCAACTTTGAATATAAACCATTATTTATATTCAAAATGATCAATGAAATTATATTCCATCGCGTGTCAGTAACGTAACTAATTTATATATAGACTGGCAGACGTAAATAGCTATTAAATGTTAAATAATATGTGACCAGAGTGGTGGACACTTATCAATGTCATGCTCTTCAGATTCCTGCGATATAATTTATAGTTTTGACTATAAAACTGTAAACAACAAGGGAATTAAATAAAATCATTAAGGCCTACGCACACTGGGACGGAAATGTAGAGGATTTTGCCATCGGTAACGCAGCACTTCGGGGGATCCCTTAGCCCGCTCTCCAATGCCGTATCAAGAAATCCCTTTCGATTCCACGGAATCAATTTATAACATAACTGCCTCCGTGGTAGAGTGGTTTAACTAAGAATGAATGGTGGTTAGGTTATACGGAGTAGAATACGCCCGAAACTACGGACTTCGGGGTTAGAGAGTAAACCCCCTGGGCCCCAAGTCTGCTATTACAATAGTGTCAGAATGGTCGATCACTGATCTCGTAATTGTTGATTTTGACAAGTTTGGTAATCTACTAACATAATAGTGTCATTATGACTCCAATGATCAACCACTGACACTCCACTGAACGAAATGGCATAAAATGGTAATCTCGTAGGTACATAATGACAAATGAATGACAGACGTTTGCGGTAATCTGCTAAAATTTTGACAGTTCCATCGATCAGTGACCTACCATTTAGAACGTAATTGTGTGTCATTGCTTTTCCTATAGAGTAACTTACATTCCACTACGATTTCATTACGAGACCACTGACATGCCACTGACCGATCAGTGATCGACCATTATGAATTTAGCAGATTACGAACTTTTAGCAAAATGACAATGGCATCGTGTTGGAATTACGAATTTATAAAAATTAGCAGACTAGGGGCCCTGGTGTGCATAGGGCCTTAGAAACATTTTTAGTTCTCTTTCGTTTCGTAATTTCAGCAGATTCGATTTTTTTAAATAACAAAAGACAGTGCAATAACCTGCTTACTACTACAACAACCCATTACGTCCCACTGCTGGGCTCGGGGTCCGAGATATATAACCTGCTTAGATACTTTGAATTACTTCGTTGTCTGGTGGTTGCAAGTGTTTCTGCTGATCATACGTGTCTGGGTTCGATTTCCGGTTCGGGCAGTGCTTACTAAAGTGTTTCCTTCTGGAATGTCTCAGTACTTGGATTCTAGATTTGTGCTCCGTCGCCGCCCTAATTCCGTACACCTCGCTAATTGGCGAGGAATTTATTATTAGTGAACACCACTACAATATAACCCTACGTGAAATACAGGTGTGTTTTCATATATTTTTCTTACGAATACGAATTTCGAACTAGAAAAATTGGTTTCCCAAAGCGAAGGAAACTTTGAAACACTTTTAGACAGACCACCTATACACATAAATCGTTTCGGAACTACATTCTTTTTTCGTACAGCTAAGGAGTGAAAATCTCTGCCAGAGTCTGTGTTTCCTGATAGCCACAACTTGGGAGGCTATAAGTCAAGAGTGAATAGGTTACTTCTAGGGAAGCGTGCTCTACTTTCTACTTGAAACACTTTTAGACACTATAGTTTAGTACTTCTATATCCGTTCATTCTAATAATATAACAAGTAATGATAAATCCAACGGATGCACACGTAAAGAAACATTACATCTACAAACGTTTACCTCCCATAAAGAATCCCTTGAAACAATAGTGAGCGGCGCGCAACGTAAATAGCCGGGCGGGTTATGAAAATACTCGCGCGGAATATTTCTGTACCGCGCCGTAATATGATACGTGATACCGTGCGGAATGCGGGGGCAGGGGAACTCTTTTGATCCTGAAGACTGAGGTTTTGAAAGATATAATACTAGATTTTTAAATTATACCCTTGTCCTCCTAGGTACTGGGAATGGCCCGTTAATTATATCCTTGTCCTCCTAGGTACTGGGAATGGCCCGTAAATTATATTCTTGTCCTCCTAGGTACTGGGAATGGCCCGTAAATTATATTCTTGTCCTCCTAGGTACTGGGAATGGCCCGTAAATTATATTCTTGTCCTCCTAGGTACTGGAAATAGCCCGTAAATTATATTCTTGTCCTCCTAGGTACTGGGAATGACCCGTAAATTATATTCTTGTCCTCCTAGGTACTGGGAATGACCCGTAAATTATATTCTTGTCCTCCTAGGTACTGGGAATGGCCCGTAAATTATATTCTTGTCCTCCTAGGTACTGGGAATGACCCGTAAATTATATTCTTGTCCTCCTAGGTACTGGGAATGGCCCGTAAATTATATTCTTGTCCTCCTAGGTACTGGGAATGACCCGTAAATTATATTCTTGTCCTCCTAGGTACTGGGAATGACCCGTAAATTATATTCTTGTCCTCCTAGGTACTGGGAATGACCCGTAAATTATATTCTTGTCCTCCTAGGTACTGGGAATGACCCGTAAATTATATTCTTGTCCTCCTAGGTATTAGGAATGGCCCGTAAATTATATCCTTGTCCTCCTAGGTACTGGGAATGGCCCGTAAATTATATCCTTGTCCTCCTAGGTACTGGGAATGGCCCGTAAATTATATCCTTGTCCTCCTAGGTACTGGGAATGGCCCGTAAATTATATCCTTGTCCTCCTAGGTACTGGGAATGGCCCGTAAATTATATCCTTGTCCTCCTAGGTACTGGGAATGGCCCGCGGACCATCCAATCAAGGATCGACGCGCGAGACGGGGGCCGCTAGGGCCTGTACCTGCCAGGGTTGCAGAATTTGTTCGAAAGAGTCACCGCGGCCCTGGAACGTAAAGAGCTTTAGGAGGTTAGTCAGTAAGAGTATGACACTCCCTTTTACTCTGTCCAGAGCGGAAAGAGTCATTTGATAATTTACCATCCTTTAAAAATGGTTCTGAGAATGTGAAAGCTTGTGAAAATGGATGGTTGGTTACTGTTTCACGCAAAAGCTAATGAATGGATCTGATTGAAACTTGGCACTCAAACAGTTCATAACCTGGATTAACAACAAATGAACAAACAAACCGACTAATAATAATTTTACATTTTAATTATTATTATTTTTTACTTTTTATATATATTAAAACTGAATCCGGTTTGACTGGAAGCCGACCCCAATAAAATTGGGAAAAGGCTAGGCAGATGATGATATATATTAAAACAGTCCTTAAGCACCTGTACATCTTTGACAGTCGTTACGGGGAGGTCTGAAGTCTGACAATCAATCTCTTTTAGGTATATAGTGTAAGGCACTTGTCTCACCCCCGGCTAGGAAGCGATGAGCTATCGACTATTTTCTCGCTGAGGAAAGGGACAAAAGATATAGATCTCGTGTGAGTAAACACATACATTCATAGTCGATAGCCGACACTCGCTCGGCGATGCTTGCTTGGCGGTCAAAACTCACCAAACAGTATAAGCATGAAATAAAAATTAAATTAAAAATTTAAAAAACCCCCAACAAAAAATAACTTTAAAAAGTGAAAAAAATAATACGTATACCCTCTTCATCCATCCACATATGATCTACACTCAACTAAACGGCACTTCATTGACCAATGTATTAATTGCGACCATTTAAATGAATATGAAAACGGAAGGTCTGCAGTAAGTAAGTGAGGAGTTGGGTATCCTGCAGATTTCAGGACATGCTTCAGCATCAGGTTAAGGGTACTGATCTAAAGTTCTAAATATAATACGTTCATTGAATTGAAACCATTCCAGTGAGTTCAAACACGATACCTCTGCTGCAACTTACCTAGTGAGGAGTTGGGTATTCTGCAGACCTCAGGTAATGTCACAGCATCAGGTCAATATAACCATGTTTTTGCAATGTCATTGAAGTAACAGAATACCAACTTTCGCATCGATCAGACCCTTAAAAGCTGTTTAAATGCCTTCATCAACTAGAAAGGAGCTGATTATCTTCAAATGGCTCAACCGATTTTGATAAAACTTATCTATGAACCACCGCTGGGACACCTGCTTTCAAATAAAAAAAACCGCATCCAAATCGGTTCACCCGCTTAAAGAGCTACGGTGCCACAGACAGACACACATAGCGGTCAACCTTATAACACCCCTCTTTTTGGTCGGGGTTTAAAAACCCATCCGTGTTCCTGCTAATGCCATTTGCGTTCCAGGGCCACGGTGACTCTTTTGAACAAATTCCACAACCCTGGGGTAGTAGATGCTATGTTTACTATAAATTTAAACGTTAATATAGTAAAAACAAAGGTATCATCTTGTTAATCTTCGTACACATCAAAGGAATAGTTGCAAAAGCGCCAAAATTCTCAAAAGTCTATAATTTCTACAGTTTAGCGAGGAAGGCTTTTGGCACATTTGCAACGACACTTCATCAAGGGATTAACGCTGAATTGTTGGCCAATGTTGTATTGTACAACGTGCTCCAAAATAACAGGTGCATGACCCATCATTACTGTTCAGCTGCAACGAATAAATGAATTAATATTGCTACATATGAAATGAGCTTAATTGCCAGTCAGCAGCGTGGTTACAAAGATACCTGCAGTACACAGCACTATAGATTGTAAGACAATATAGGAATTAACTGATTATATTGGCCTCGTACCTATTGAAACTCCTTACTATGTAGCGGCATCAATGCCGCCACAAGAAGAACCAACGGAGCAAATCGACATCGCAACAAAAAGAACCGCGACGCCACCTACCCAACTACTGCGTAGCAGCGAACTACTTCCTCGAAATCCTGCATCACGCAAGCTGAGTAATTACCGTGCGATTAGAACATACATCAGCCCGAATATCAACTATCGGGCAATAGCCCGCCAGGCATAACAGTCGCCTGGTTGGAGGATCCTCCCTTTTCAATTGGAGTTTGCGGAACTTTACTCTGTTACGCATACCTCTAAAACTACGCTAGGCCAGTAAAATTTCTAGGTTACCCTTGAAGTACAGGCGACTGTACGCGTGTGTGCGTATCCATTAAAATGTTGTCCCTCGTGGTTCACTTTAAATCTAGGCTATACTCGTAGATATCAGACTAGAACAATTAAACTCTGTACTTTATATATTAGAACATAGTACTCGTATTAAGTATTTACTAAGAGTTTGAGTCGTGTTACTTGATTAAAGAAAATTCTATTCTATTAAAAGCATTCACTCTCATATACTAACAACTGGAAAGTTCATTGGATATATAATAAATACGTAGTTAATACTCCCGACATAGTCGCAGTCTCACAGCTGTCTGCGATAACAAGAACTGAAATATTAGCTCGATCGCGATAGTCGGGCAGTCAGGCCGAGTGGCGGGAATATGGCACTAATTTGCTGTTACAACACAGCGAAGATGTCAAAAGAATGCCCGGTTGTTGCCATGTTCACGTATGTTTATTACGAGTACCATAGGCCAAATACTGAAATTCTAAAAACATGAAAAAAGATCAACTTGTCTAATAGATTAGACCACATATGTACATAAATCGTTTTGGAACTACATTCTTTTTTCGTACAGCTAAGGAGTGAAAATCTCTGTCAGAGCCTGTGTTTCCCGATAGCCACAACTTGGGAGGCTTTAAGTCAAAATTGAATAGGTTACTTTTAGACAAGCGTGATCTCATAATCGTTTTCTATCAGGTGTAGTTGTAGTTATCAGGAAACACTGACTCTGGCAGGGAATTTCACATAACTGGGAAACACGGTATCCCTTGGAAAGACTAGTGTCGGATTTTTTGTTTTCAACTACCCTTAACGACTGTTAAATATGTTCTAAGCACAGCCGGGACCAACGGCTTACCGTATTGTACGAAGCACGAAGGACTATCACTATTTAGTGACTAACAAGACTCGCTTTTAACTACACCACAATGAACCGTATTTCAACACACTTGTACCTTTTCGCTGTTTATTTTACAAAAAACCGTTCAGTGCCAACAGTTTCATCGGCGCATGTTTTTCCAGCGTGTACAAAAATCCGAGCAACACACAGCATATTCTTTGAGCGAACAACATAATAACCGGGCGTGGATTATGGAGAGGAGCCAAACGGGACCATTTGGCAGGCGGCGCAACAAATCTATCAGTAGCAGCTCGACGCTATGGGAGCCTGGTACATGCTGATTAACTTGCATCCACACTGGGCTTTTTGCAGGTTGGTAATATAACAGTCTGTCAATGTTACGGAATGCAAACTCTTTGACAAGACCTCAGAGTTAAACGCAAATGGTTTAGATACTCATGTGTTGTTGAGAACGCAGATTTTCTAAATATTTACCATTTAAAAAATTGCTAAAATATTGATCTGCTTCTGACTTCTGTTACTGCCACCAATGATGAAAAATCTATACAGGTCTAAAAGCCAGATACTTCTGCAAACGATGTGACAAGTCATCTGAATGTATTACTGAAAGACCAAGTATATGGTGAGAAACAGTTCTCAGCATAAGATAAACAAATCTCTTGAAAGTTAGAGTGAACAGGCTCCTTCTGGGTAAGCTCGCTCCACCGTCGACTTTGTCTCTGTCACCTCTGACCTAGGCTGGAGTCATGAGCCACTAAAAAAAAACAACAGAACTGGTACCAGAAATACTTCGGTCTTGCTATCCAAGAACTAAAATCAACGCACTTTTAATAGTTCTACTAATAACCAATAAGTTAGCCAGTAATCGTTCCACAAAATATAGATTAGCAATGACTGCCAAGGGCGTCTCAGCAAATGAACGCAAACGACTTGACGCTCAATAAACACACGTGTAAATAACAATTATGTTTATGAAGATAATTGCCAGTGTTGTTATGTGTAATTTAAAAGTTAATGGTTTACTAACAAAACGAGTATTTTACCTAAAGCGCTGCCTATTTGACCTCCATAATTAAGGTATCACGATTGTCCTTGGCAAGACTGATGTCAAATTATCGGGGTTCTGACTACCTACGAGTATTACAAATGTCAGACGGGACCGACCGCCTGAGGTGATTATGGGTTTCTGATGCACGAGCGTCTAAATAGACAATGAAATATATATGTAATTTTTTAAGGTACCGAACCCAAAGGGTAACCAACGGACCCCTATTACTAAGCCTCCGCGGGACGGACCGCGGAGGCTCCGTCCACCCGTCCGTCTGTCAGTGAGCTGTATCTGAAGAACCGTAAAAGGTAGACAGTTGAAATTTTCATAGATTGTGTATTTCTATTGTCGCTATAACACAAATAATATAAATTGAGATTTATGGTACGGAACCCTTCGTGTGCGAGTCCGATTCGCACTTGGCCGGATTTTTTAATCATTTAACCGGACCAAAAAGCTTAAGTGTTATTTAAGCAGGTTATTTACAAATTAAATATCATGTAGGTGTGCCTAGGGTGCTTCCTGAAGACCAACGCGGACCTAACACGTACTAGTAATTTAATCAAACCGGCTAGTTCAAACAGTTTTATCAATTTTTTATGAAAAATATGGGAAAATTTGATCACAAATGAGTCGTTAAATGGCATAAAGAAATACGAAATTTCGTATTTATATTTCATCAAACACTTTAAACCAGCCTGTTTGATCAAATTACTTGAACGTCTATGTCACTAAGAAATTGAAATTCGGTAGGTATGCAGACTAAGATATTCTTAAAAAATAACGATTAAAAATAAGAATATTCACCGTCCAAACCATACAGGACGCTGGTCTAGGGTTAAGCTCGACTTGAGAACAGCCTATCTATTCAGTAGAAATCTCTTCGTGCAAGCTTAGGTGGAATGAGCTTGAAGTGAACTGTCATTCCGTGTAGAATGCATGCCACGACAGCTCACTTCGTGTTCACTTCAATTTATTTATTTATCACGGTGAGAATTTTACAGAATATATTATCTAGTACTACTGCGGGTCTAAAAAAGCAACTTTAGCAGAATCATAACATTAATCACACAACATCATCATCATCATCTTCTTCCCCTTAGGTATCCCATGATATTTTGGGTCGGCGCAACACGTTTTTGTCTTCCATTCTGTTCTATCAGTCGTCACTCTATCACTAACTCCCTTTTCTTTCATATCGCTCCTCACACAATCCATCCATCTTTTATTGTATTGGGGTCATCCTGTGAAGATAGTGTGTGTAAGTTAAATAAATAAATCTTTTCTTTGGCCTTCCTCTCCCACTCCATCCATCCACATTTATGTTCAGAACTCGTCTAGTTACTTGTGCATACCAAGACAAGCGATTCCCTTTTAACTTTTCCATCACTGGCGCCATTTTTAAACTACCTCTAATGTACTCATTTCTCACTTTATCCATTCTCGTTACTCCACACATCCATCTCAACATTCTCATCTCCGCATCTATATCGGTAAGGCATAAGGTTCAAAGTTGATTGGGAAAATTTGACAGTGACGGGTAGCGTGATGTGCTTTCTGATTCTGCTAAAGTGGCTTTTTAAGACCTCCTGATATTCCAGTCTTGCCATACATAGAAGTACTGTTTTCCATAAGTAATGGGTTGTGGAAGTCCAGTGGGCAGCCGCTCTACGTAGGGAAGACACTGGTATTCAGCTGAATCCGGTGTGACTGAAAGCCGACCCCAATATAGTTGGGGAAAAGCTAAGCATCTGATCTACTGATATTTTTTCAACAGTGAATGTGATATGAGCTTGTGAGTCTTGCCAGCCAAATTACATGAAATATTTCTTTTGGAATCGACATTACCCATAGATAACGCTTACGAAGTTTCACTTATTAATCTGGCCTTGTATTTCGTTCCGCATTTAATACGATAGGATTTGCCTAATTAACAAACTAAACAGACAGTTGTCATAATAATACGTTGTTAAATAAATCATGTTGGCTACGAGGTGTGGTGTTCTAATTAATTAGCAGGTAAGGTTCTTGTTTTATGCTAAGTAGTTTATAAACAAAGTACCGATATTGTTTGACCTAGAAGTAAAATTAATATTTAATTACTTAGCCACAAAAACCTTGACTAGCAATAACTGGGAATAATACGGATTGAACGTTTATAACAACATCTGTACCCAGTAACCAGACGGTCAGGACTTCATCACATGAAAAACATACATATACGTTACTGGTGTTCAAAAAATTGCTGATTCTCAGCCTGACATGAAAAAATGTTGTGATTGTGATTTTTTAGTAGTTAATTAATCGTTAAAAGTACCTACAGATTCCATAACGAGAATTCATTCACAACCATAGATAGGCTAGATATTTTTTTTAATTTTAGAAAATACGTGGCGCCTTTCACTACGAGAGTAGAATAAGGAAGCATTGGGAAAAGCTAGTGCCTTACTAGCTTTTCCCATCCATGGTGATGCTCTCGTACATGGGAAAATACGAACCCAAGGAAACTATCGTACAGTTATGGGAGACACAGATAACGTTCTCCACGTGCGTCATACGCACTGCACATAATGTTTTGTGAATACTTTCACTGTGCGTACAGCTAAGGAGTGGAATTACCTGCCGGAGTCTGTATTTCTGGATAGCTCTTGACTTAAAGACCCCCAGTCTTTAAGTCAAGAGTGAATAGGGTATCTACTTCTAGGCCTTTTTTAACCACGTTATTGCTTACCATAAGTCAAATATGAACCGAAAGTTGAAAAAAAAAAATTACATTTATATACTGACTGTAAATGAAGGGCAAACAATAATAAATCAGCGTAGAAGTAAATATGCTAATATTACGAAACCAATCAGTTGTTTTCCAAGAAAACGGCCGAGGTCGACGGTCACCATGAGTTTGTGATCGGCGAACAAAAATAGCCGCTTCTCAGAGCAACAGCTGTGAGCCACCTTCACAAGTAAATTGAAGAGCACTTGTATTTGTTCGCAACCATTATTTAGATTAAGTACTAGGTATATAATGAAAAGCTCGTGGCTAGATAACAACAGCCGCACGAGTCCTACAAGGTTAAGCAACGCTTGCCAAGGTTGGTCTGTGGACAGGTGAATATTTTTACATACGGAGATTCCTCCGTACCTCGGAAAGCAAGCCTCGGAAGTAATAATGTTTTATTGTCAGGCAACTAAGACCCATACAAAAAAAAAATACACAATATAATATTACATAAAAATAAACTAATACACATAAAAATCTCAAAAATTAAAACTTAGTACTTATATTCTACAACAGACAGGGTTGTTCTTATGAGATGCTCCATTATTGTGCTCTCACCAAGCCTGTCAGCTATCACCTTCAAGAGGCTGTTGCCACTGCCACGCAATCTGGTGAGCAGAGACGCACTTTTCTTCCTCACTATAGCTGAGAAGCTGTCGACTCGGGCTTTTGCGAACATCTCTGAGGCACTGCAGTAACGCGGCACCCGCATCAGCGTCCTGAAGGCGTTATTATACTGGACAGCAATTAAATGTCCCAAGTATTTAAACTGATGTATCCGACGAATTTGGACATCATTAATTTTTATCGGTGGTACATTTTCTGGACATTTCCTGCCAACAGCCTCAAAAACCATGAGTTCAGACTTATTCATATTATATAGCAACCCATGGCTAGCAGCATTGCTCTCACAGATTTTGACAAGTTTTCTGAGTGCACTGATCGAGGGAGCCAAGCCAACAGCACTATGTTAAGCCGTTGGTCCCGGCTATCCTTTGAAAATCTGTGGTAGTCGTTACGGATAGTCAGAAGCCAGTAAATCTGACTCCAGTCTTGCCATGAAGTACCGTGTTACCCAGATAATGGGTTGTGGAGGTCTGGTAGGCAGCCGCTCCACGTAAAATACAGGTATTCAGCTAAATCCGATTTTACTGGAAGCCGACCGCAATATACTTGGGAAAAGGCTAGGCAGATGATGACTAGGTATATAATGTGAACTAAATTTTCAGCCCAAAAAGGTTAATTCTCAAGCATTTCTGAACAGTATGAACAGCCCCGTTGAGTTCTCATAATAATAAAACAGAAGTACCTAAGCGTTGTTATTACGGAATCCGATAAACATTACATTGACGCAGATACACAAACGGTATGACGTCAATATGTAGAAAATACAGGATTTAGGCGGAAATATAGTAAGTTAATTAAGTAATAAACACCTCCTGATTGCACTGTTAGAAAGATGCCACGTTCCTTTCAACTAGGTACTGCAACTCCTAAATGCCACAAACAACAGTGGCAACCAGCAAAAACCGAACTAGTGCGAGAGGGACACGAAGGGTTTCGTAACATAACCCTTAATTTTTATACTTTTTTCTCATAGCGGCAATAGAAATAGGTGCACAATCTGTGAAAATTTCAACTGTCTACCGACAGACAGAGGGACGGATGGATGGACGGACCCCTAAAAAGTAAAAGCAGAAGAAGTTTTAGACAAAATGCAGGTTTGTAGAACATTTAATTTGTCATTATTTATGTACGCCGGGTGTGAAGGTATCATATTATTATTATGGGGATCAACCAAGTAACCAAGACAGGAATATTTATCGTGTTTCATTGACCCGGCGGTATTATAAAGATCTGTGACCCGGGCTTCTCTGGTGGTCGCCGCTATTAACTATGGCTCTAGCTCTTTGAAGTTGAAGTGGTTGGGAACACTGTGATGGGTACATCACAGAATTATTTTTTTTGTCTTTTAAACTTTTAGTAAACCCTAAAACGGAACCCTATTATTACTATTACTAAGCCTACACTCTCCGTCCGTTCGTTCGTCCGTCTGTCCGTCTGTCTGTTAGCGGGCTGTTTCTCAAGAACCGTAATAGGTAGATAGTTGAAATTTTCACAGATTGTGTATTTCTATTGTCGCTTTAAAAACAAAGAATAAAAATTAAGGTTTATGGTACGGAACCCTTCCTGTGCGAATCCGACTGCGAGCACTTGGCTGGTTTTTAAAACTCTCCGAAAAATACTTGAAGGTTGAAAAAGGAAGGAAATAAAAACGCTGTCTTTTGTAACTTATGACAGTGAAGTTTTGACTTTTGAAAAGTGGCGTTTTACCTGGTTTTTTTGACTAGCGAACCTCGAAATCGTATATTGAAATCACAGGAAATACCTACTGTATTACCTTAAGACTTTGTTGGCTACACAATAACTATATTGTTTTCCACGCCACCCATAAATAAATAACGTCATCGCAAAGTTTTAGGAAGATTTTACACCAATCAGTGACGTCAACGCTAATACATTGAGCACCCACTGCTGGCTGATGTATGCGCACAGAATACGCAATGCTGCTGGCTAATGTTATTTTAATACATGTTACATAATGTTGTTATGTGACACGTAGTCGATAAAAGGCAACAGTATCGATAAAAAATACATGCCCTTCAAACCAAATGCGTTTCGTCCACCAATAGATGCAAAACAAAAATGTTACCTAAAAATTGGCTGTCTGTAAAGTCGGTTTATGGACGATAATTTTACGTAATAACTTGTCATAAGAAAACAATTGCACTTATCTTGGGGCTGCTTGTTATTTGGTTGATATGGTTTGGTGGTTGGTGCACGATCACCGATTCCCGGGAGGACACGGCGCGGCATACACTGGCAGAGTGTGCCGCTTGGGAGGAGCCACGCCGTGCCCTCATCTCTGTGGTAGGCAGTGATCTCTCGTTGCCGGCCGTAGTTCGTGTTATGATCGACGGCGAGGAGTCCTACCTAACAGTTGTCGCGCAGAAGGAGGCTGCGGAAAGGGAGAGGGAGATCTCGACCTCTCTCCCGGCCCGCAGCAGGCGCACCGGGCGCCCATGATACGCTGCCCTCTTCCGGCCCCCCTAACTGGGTCCAGAGGCGGCGAACTTGGGGATATCCGTCGCCCCCCATTCATTCGGACCCGAGGTGGCGGCGCGTGGTGTTCCCGTGCGCCCTTCTTTGACGTCGCGGGGGGAGTCAAACACCTCACTCCCCCCGCTGACCCGAGGTGACCTGCAGAGGCGGGCCGGCACCAGCCGGGGATTACGGAAGTCGCATTAGTTCTCGCAATCCCGGTTGGTGAGAGATGGAGCACCGGGGTGGTTTTAGTCAGTTAGAGTCTGACAGGCCCCTCCACCCGCCCCAGGGCGGAGGACATCCATGAGGATTTCACTACGTTAAAAAAAAAACTATCACCGATTTAATGATACGAACTTATATGGTTGAAAGCTATACTCAATAATACAGTTTATGATAATTATAAAATGGTAAATCGAAGCTAAATTAGCACTGATGAGATGGTTTGATTTGAGTAGCGCGACTGGTAGTCGAACACGTACTAACTGGTAATAGTTGCGAATGTTGCGATCCATGCATTTAAGGAAATGCACGCAGCAAAAACTGCTGAGCTGTTCGGTTGCAAATATTGTACCGAGCAGTGATCGTGAGTCGTGACACTTTTTCGTGCGTGCAGCCGGTGTTCATCGATTTATAAGACGTATCACGTCAAAACTTTTGTTAACTGTTACACATTTTTTTTACTTATTGTATTTTCAAAGACTTTTTTAAACTTAATTGTAATTTAAACGACTTTTTTAAACTTAATTGTAATTTAAAAGACTTTTAGATGTTAACTCGTCTAGTTTTTTACTCTTAAACTAAGAGAAATCTTAATTGAAAATAAAACGTTGGTGTCACGCATTTCCATAGCCAGGTAACTGCGCCGTAGCCCAGTTGAATGCATTCGGGCATTTTGCCAATATGTATGCGTCTCACCTGCGTATTCCTCGTGAACCCGTAGCCGAGGAACCTCTCATCATGAGCGGGCACGGTGTCGGCGGCCACGTAGAACGGCTCGTACAGCAACTCGAAGTTCGTCACGTTGTGGCTGATGTGCGTCTGCTTAGACTCGTTGCCGCCACTCGCTTCCCATCTGCAACATTCAGCCTCATGGAGAAATTGTCTCGAATCTAGATTCTTAAGGGACATCGCGTGATTCGACTTGTCGTACGACTGTTCGTAGTCTATATCTTCTTAATATAAACAATTCTTCCGTTACTGACTGATTGAGTGACTGACAGACAACGCACAGACGAAGCTGCTGGTCTAGGAAGCTGGAATTTGGCATGTAGCTTCTCCACACTCCGTAGAGGAGCACTAAGAGAGAATTTCTCGAAATTCCAACGGGAACGGGACGAGAAACGTACCGACAAAAACATGAGCGTGAAACAACAATTTTGATAGAATATTCAAAGCTTTCCCTGTGAGAAGTTTATTAAAAATAGCTTTTACTTACTTTTATCATTTTCCACTTACCGAGAAAAGTTCGAAGCGTACTGATTGTATATGAACACTTTCCTATGGAATGGTATCGCCAGCTTACTCCTCGAGAGCCGCACCAGCTCCGACTTGTTCGCTGGGAACTGGGCCACTCTCCGGTCCAGCTCATAGGTAGGCACCACATACGCACACAGCGGGCACTTCGGCGTACTCGCCAGAAAACTGTCTAAGGCATCCGTCATTCCTCTCGAAGGTACTATATCAACATCCACTAGGAAAACAAAAGGTGTGTGGCAATTCTTTCTCGCTAAATTCCTCATGTGATTCTGAGGGTAAGGGTGCCTCGCTCTCCACGCGACCGTGTCCGCGCGCCTCTCCCCCGGCGGCAGCGGGTTCGCGTCGCAGTCCCTCGCCCACGTCGGCATCGTGCCGTGTAACCCTGGTCTATCCGATGGCATAGTAATATGTAAAGCTAGTCTTGAATATATTTCTGGTTGGCATCTAAACAACCAAGTAGTGAAAGCTCTTAATAGTCTCAATTCGTCCCCGGCCACGAAGACAGCGACTGAGATGGGTCCCGTCCAGTGGGCCGCTATCCTCAGCAGCTCGTGTAGCCTTTCTATGGAGCTCTGCGTGGCGAGACACACGCGGCTGTTGGCGGACACTTCGGCGAACAGGTCTCCGACTGCGGCGTAGTCAAACAATCGGTAGGAGCGGCTGCCGTCCCACCTGCCGAGCCGCAGGTCTAGCCTGGAGATGGGGTCGTCATCTACGGCGGAGTTGGGCAGCGTGCCGCCGATGCAGGGCTCGCAGGTGGGGGGGTCGGAGGGCGGGGCGGTGGCGTGCAGCGGACAGGAGGCGGGGTGCAGCAGCCACAGGTTGGCGACGGCGTTGTACGCCACCAGAGCCAGCGCCGCGAACATCACCACGCTCCATTGGAACCGCCAGCTCCGCTGTTACAAAGAGAACATTAGTGAGGTTCGCCCCAAAAATATGTTTAGCTAAGAAAAATATACGTACTATAGAGTAAATGCTTCTTTTCACGAAGACAAGCATTAGTGCTAGTGTATAGTCATAAAAGAAATAAATTATGTATACACAACGGAATGAAATCGAAATGCTCCGTGATCATCTCTGACTGAAATAGAAGCCGTCATCTCTGCATATTTTATGAAGATTTCAACTCACACACAATTTTGAGTTTGCTTTAAAAACGGTTTTCCACGGGTTAACGGGTGCCCTTGCACCGGGAAGTAATTCGTAAGAACAAACATCTGAATTTTTCTGAAAAAATTACGTAGGTATGTTTTTTGTACTATCAACGTAACGGGTGTAAAAGAAAAATGGGTGGAAAATTATATAAAACAATAGTAAGACAAGTCACAAACTACTTTAATATGTAGCTTAAATGTGTTCACAAATACAAACCGAACGTTCTACCAAAAGCATACGATATTTTTCGAACGTTAAGCCTCAAATAACAAGCATTATGTTATACTAAACGAAAGAGAAGTATCAACGACTAAATCGTAATTAACATTCAATGTTTAAAAGGACACAGCTATTCTCGAGGCAATGATACACGAATAACTCGTCAGAGGGGGGTAGCGGTGGGGGCCTGAACACATTGTGAAAAGGCCCCTCCGGAAACTCACCAGATATCAACACCACAAACCTTAGAGCAAGGAGACTGCGCAGGACAAGCTGTCGGCTGGTTTGCAAAACAGGCCCTCTGACTGAGTATCTAGAATTACGTCCAGCCACAGCCATCAAATCTGGCTTTTAATAGGAGTCATAGACAGCCTACTTTATACGTGGACAAGACGGCAGCTCATTTGCTGCTACCCAGTGGTCTCTGGATTCAGGGTAGAGTATAACAGATATAGAAGTTAGGTATTGCTTGAGACAGCCAGTAACATGAAATATAATAACTAATTTATCGTTGAGTTGCAGACACCAGCCCGAAAAATACCTAATACAATGAACGGCGCTCGTATTAGACTTTTAACAAAGCCGAGAATCAGTTATTCTTCCCGTCATCGGTGTGATATTTTTTCTTTTCTACTGTACGGTACCTGAAAACCTCCTACCAAAAATAAAAGTTGTTTCCCTGCGATTTTGTACCAATTTACTAAACTTTGATGTCCGGAAGACGAAGTGATTCTGTTTCCACCCTGTAAATATAGATAACATCCCACATAACTAAACGAATTATGTGAGAGTTTCCTAGCCTAACTACCTAAAACTATAACAAGTATAGTTTATAATGATCCCATTTGGATGTTACTATGATTGTATTAAACTTCAAGTAAGCATGACGCACTGACGCATGTCATCATCAAATCATTTATCTGTAGAGGTTTGTTTGTTATCGTATAACAAACTCTTTCGAGATTTATTCAAACCAAATCAAAATTCATCATTTTCCAAACGGAGTTTAATATTTTAGGAGTTTCTGCCTTAGGGCTGCAGACTACGAGGCGCAAACATTTTCTTAAGACAAGGACATAGTACCAAAGTACTAGTAATTTATACTTTTCTAGCCAGCCGACTCGTGACTTCTTGAGTTTCAAAAGAAAATCTAACCTATCCGAAAATCTTCGAGATCGCTTCCTTCGCTTTTTCATCCTTGTATGCCTAAGTCGACATAGCAACTGCATATCTTTTTGATTTTTAACATTTCCGAAGCGGGGTGCTATAATTTTAAAGCACCTCATGTAGAAGAGAGAAGCACTGGATCCTTGGAGAAAAAGGATACAGTGATCCTTTTAATTCTGAACCGACTCTTAAGCTTTACTACTTAAATTGGCAAACATATCAAACACCACGCTCTTGCAATTTTTTTCAGATTTTGGAAGTCACCGTCTTTCTGTGACCAAAAGACGTCGCGAATCTTTTTGGGGATCACATAGAAAAAAGGTGCTGTATGACAAAGGTATCAAAAACAATGAGTACAAAAAAACATTAATAGATTACCACTTTATCTCTTCTTGCTTTGCCCATTTGTGTACGGTTCAGGTTCTTATGTATGCACGGGGCTGTTAGTCAGACATCATCTGGACATCATCAGCATTGTATTCATTTTCTCCAATACTTCGTCGATCTAGAGAGACAGAAAAAAAAAACAAAATGATTTTCAACCAATCCGTGGAATTTTCAGTGAAATCTTGCTTGTAGTTTCATTAAACTGTTAAATTAGTGGAATTCGTCGATTTTATATAGGCTGGATACACAACGGAGAATGCCGAAAGTAAATTGAGACCACAAATATAGATAACAATAGAAGAACTAAATACACTGATCGGTTATCAAACGAAATCGACAAATAATTGGTTACTTAGTATTCAATGATTTTGCTTTTATGTCTCATTTTGAAAGCAATTCTATAGGTATCGTAAGGATAATAACCCAATCTAATAGACAAATCTAAAAACCATATCTTAATGTAGGTAACAATAACTATGTTATGAAAGTTTTCGAACAATCCTGAATAAAAATTACTACACATGCCTTTATCCCACCGATCGTTTGTTACTGATTACTTTGTCGAAGGACAACTGGTAAAAGTATTAGACTGTTACCAGATAATGGAGAGGAGAAAATTGTGGAAAGAGAGACACCCACCACCTCACGACTTGAAGCACACGGAACCTCTGCCTTTTGGTCATGCACTGCAGAGGCATATAAGCTCTATATCGACTGCGTACTTGCAAATATAATCTGGCGTATTGGGGGATTACGGATGAATCAGACCCCCGGTGCGAGGGCGGTGAGGTCCAAAATATTTTCCATTTGCTGGAGAGTCCCAAATATAAAAGACCTCTTCTTTTTTTAAGGATGGTAAATCATCAAACGACTTGAAATGACTCCTTCCGCTCTTGGTGGAGCGGAAGGAAGTGTCAGACTCTTACTGACTAAAACCAATCCATATTCCTCCTAACGCCCTTTGCGATCCAGGGCCGCGGTGACTCTTTCGAACAAATTTCACAACCCTGGTAGGCACTGGCCCTAGCGGGCCCCGTCTACTATGCTGACATCACTTTGAGGCGCGCGTGGTACATAACGCGTCGTCGACTCGGGCCAAAAAAAAAAAAAAAAACACCTGGAACCTAGATGACTTAAACAAGCCTCCATTGAAGCAGTAAACTTGGCCACCTACTGCGCCCAAGCTATATTATGAGAAACGTAGACACGACAACAAGAAAACCAGATAATTCGATTACCCCTCGTCGTCGTGGCAGATTTTCATACCTGGCCCCCATAGACGCCATCGGTCAACTGGGGATCTTCTAGCGTATGCCATTCACATCTGGAGTGAAGCCATAGAGAAGCACGGGGAGGCACTAGCGGTCTCCCTTGACATCTCGAAGGCCTTTGACAGGGTCTGGCACGATAGCCTTATTAGTCAGCTTCCTTCCTTCGGTCTGCCCGCCGGTTTGCGTGATTGGATCGCAGATTTCCTGAGGGATCGGTCTATCCGAGTGGTCATAGATGGCTGCTCGTCTGGACTGCTGGATATTAATGCCGGGGTTCCTCAGGGGTCGGTGCTTTCGGTAACACTCTTCTTGCTGCATATTAATGATCTGCTTAAACCCGATACCTTTGGGTATGCAGACGACAGCACTGTTGCTGAGAGATACGTGTCCGACGCACGAGCTGGTGGGTCGCAGATCCGGTCTCTCCGGGAGGCTATGGTTGAGCGCTTGAATGTGTCCTTACAGGCTGTCTCTGAATGGGGTGATGCCAATCTGGTCAAGTTCAATGCTGCTAAGACCCAATTAAGCGTGTCTTTTTTCCGCCAAAAGGAGCCAATTCCACCCAGCTCCATCTTTCCGAGGTGTAACAGTAATAAAGTTAGCCGATAACCCCAAGAAGTTCAAGTTGGCCGATAACCGACCAACTTGAACTTCTTGGGGTTACATTAACATCTACTCTCAATTTTGGCCCTTTCATAGAGGCAAAAGCTCAAGTGGCTGCAAGGAAGTTGGGGATCCTAGGAAGGGTGAGACGGTACTTCACGCCGGAACAGCTGCTCAAACTCTATCAAGCGCAAGTTCGATCGTGTATGGAATACTGCTCTCATCTTTGGGACAGATCTGCCAGATACCAGCTGGATGTCCTTGAGTCAATTGAGAAACGAGCCAAGAGGATCATTGGCAAATTGGCAATGAGAGGCTCGTCGCGACGAAGCTCCAAAGTCTTGAGCATCGACGACGAGTTGCTAGCTTGTCGGTTTTCTACCGGTTGCATTTTGGGGAATGTGCGACGGAATTGCATAATTTAATTCCGCCAAGCCCGTTCCATCATCGGACCACAAGATGAACGACGATGCGCCACCGGTACATAGTGGACATCCCACCCACACGCACAAAACGTTTTGGGAACACTTTCATAATGCGTACAGCTAAGGAGTGGAATTCCCTGCCGGAGTCTGTGTTTCCCGATAGCTACAACCTGGGAGTCTTTAAGTCAAGAGTCAATAGGTTACTTCTAGGCAAGCGTGCTCCATCTTCGACCACATCATCGCTTACCATCAGGTGAGATGGTGGTCAAGCGCGTGCCTATTAATAGTAAAAAAAAAAACGCGACATTGCCATCGTGAATCCAATGGGAAAAAGATAGTGCATAGTTATTATTAAAACTCAGTATGATAAGTTGGTCACCCATCGGCAAGCGTTGCGTACCGTTGAAGATCGATCCGTGTGACTGCAAAGGGTCCTGATTCCCATTACATCACACTGTGAAAAAACACCTGTTCACAATGGGAACTGTCACAAACCTGACTTGAACCAGCGTTTAAAACACATATTTTTAAATAGGTATCTATGTAATAATAATATAAAGGAGAATGCATAAAATCTGCGCCAACCTCCAATAGCATTTTTTTAATCATCAAATTACTCCTACTCTGGGCGAAGCAGAAGGAAGTGTCAGACTATTACTGACTAAAACTCATCCGTGTTCTTCCAATGCCCTTTGCGTTCCAGGGCCGCGAAATAACATGCAGGCGTATACGAAATGATGGTTTGCCAGCCTAACTGGGTGCAGCTGAATACCAGTGCTTCACATAAAGCGGCTGCCTATCTGCCTTGCCATGACTTTTTTTTTAAGGAGGAGTAATTTTCAAATGACTAATCCCGCTCTGGGCGGAGCAGAAGGGAGTGTCAGACTCCTACTGGCTAAAATCCATCCGTGTTTCTCCTAGAGACCTTTGCGTCCCAGGGCCGCGGTGACTCTTTCGAACAAATTCCGCAACCCAGGCAAGCATTGACCCTAGCGGGCCCCGTCTACTATACTGATATCTCCTTGAGGCGCGTGTAGAATAAAACTCGCCGTCGACCTGGGCCTGGTTCTGATCGGACGGCGAGCCACCCAACGCTGGTAAGCCCGCGACCCTGCAACTCCCGACGCCCGGGGCGGGTTCTTCTGTTGCGGCGGCTGTGGCATGAGATTTTCCTCTCTCTCACGCGTTCGGCCTCCTTCTTTGCTAGCATTATTACTTCGCAGAAGGAGGTGAACCATGGATTGAAGCAGGGCCGGACGCAATATGTTGCCGCCGCCGATCGCCTCGACTAGGACACGGAGCTCAGCGGTGCTCTACCCAAGCTGGACAGACTTCCACCGTATTGCCTTGCCATGCCTACCTCCACAACCCGCAGCAACTGTATTATAACGATACCTCTTGGCCAGAATGCGTACTTACTTATTCTGTCAAGAGACATGGAGGGGATTCTCCATTCGATTCCCGTTTCGAATGTGTAAAAACGCCTCTTCTTGAAAGTGATATTTTCATAATTCGTGTTACGTCTTCAAAACTTGTGCTAGAGATAAAGTAATAGACGAATTTACAGCTAGATACCATAGAGCCTTAAATACGTGTACCTACTTTTTTTCCTATCTCCATTAAAAAATTACTAATTGTTTTTAGAGCCACTTACGAGTATATCACCTAAAATAGGAGTAGGTAGTTACCAAATTATACTACGGATCAGCCACTACAATGATAGAACACTAACCATGTCGTATTTTATAAAATAGGTTTCTACTTGGTATTTTTTTTCTACTTATTAATAAAGAGGATAAAAAAGATCTCTGGGAGCAAAGCAATCATATTGGCATTACAATTTTTATGCGCAAAGCTATCAGTTTTTTAGAAATTTTCTTCGTTTTCCCCGTACAGGTCTGTTGAACAGTTCAGGCACCTACTCAGCTATTAAATATATGCTCTAATTTAAGATATATTCGCGCAATATTCAGAAAAAAAATACTGAAACGCCTTAACACCAAAATACTTACACAGGTATGTACAATTGAATAAAACAGGTTTTTTATGTTCCCTAAGACATTCCAGCACTGAACGACTCGCTATTTTCATGTACACAAATGACACTTGCTAAAATACACACACAGAATAACTAATAACAACTGCATTGTCATTGAGGTTATTGTCTTAAATACTTTCAACGAAACACTAAGAAAATTTAACCGCACAGTATAAGGATTTTTTTCCATAAATAAAACGTTGGAAAAAGTAATAAAACTCTTTTGTTTTAATTAGTAAATAACACAAACATTGAGCCCGTGGGTGGTGAAATATGATCCCGATCGCGCATGACGGGTTTGCAGACATGCGCAGTGGGCCCCTCGCAAAATTCAGCGCTATCTATACCTACTATATGCTATGAAACAGATATGCAGGTATAGTTATATCTATACGTGTTTCATTTTTATGTGCCCGAAACTTAATGAATTGCTGTCGTAACAAACACATGATTTACGTACCTATATTGCTGTTTATTCTAATACCTATAGCTATAATAATAAATATCAAAGAATTATACAGATGTTTCCACATTGTAATTATGTCTACTAATAGTAGGAGATCCGGTATAAGAAATATATAGGTACCCTCACATGTTATTTTAATACTTATATAGAATAAATACACAGTATTAGTGTGATAAAAACTAGATAATGATGAGATTGATACGTTGGAAGTGCGTTGCCTAGCTAAATCATGTGCCAATGATGTTAAACAAAAAAAAATTACTTACATCACATTTTTTTTATCAACTTCCCTTATTTGTTATTTATAAAAGTCGACCATCAGCTGATAGAATGGTAGGTATATTCTATCAGCTGATTTACATTCCTTAAAATTTAGACTTAACATACTGACTGTTGTAACCTGGTGCATGCGATAAACCGGTAAGTGTACGTAGCGTTACCAATTGAGAGCGATACCAAGCGGGAGCGACCCTACGCAATCCGCGCTTTCATTATTGACGTGCATTTTTATCGGAAAATAAAAACTATTATTTCATAATAACGTATTGTCACTGATAACTGAACGTGGGAGAGAAAGCATTTTTTCTTTCTTTTTCTATAACACAGAATAAGGAGCGTTTCCTACCCTCTTTTACTAAGTAGCTGCCGGGTGCACACCTGGCTAGCTTCATCTTCATCAGTTTATTGGAATTGCGGGCGCAAAGCTTCTTTGCCACTTTCAACGCTCGCGCAGAAAATTTAACATATTAAATCCAGGCAACCACGGACTTGGCACACTTTTTGATAAGGCAACCTAGTATGGTTGGGTTGTTAATAAATCAAGCTTGCATTTGATATGTATTTCGATTAAATGACTTATGAGGGTAGTTATATATTATCAACATTTACCTACCTGTTTATACCTTGGCAACCCCATAGTTGCTCAGAGGGAAAGTTGGCAACCCATATTTTTTCAATTCCTTAGGGTATATTATATCAACTGATGGTCGTCTTTTATCAATAACAAATGAGAGAAGTAGGTCAAAAAATGTGATTAAACATTTTATTGTTTAACATCATTGGCACATGATTTAGCGAGGCGACCCACTTCCTACGTATCAATCTAAACATTATCTAGCATTTATTCTATATTAGAATTAAATAACATGTGAGGGTATATATTTCTAAGACCGGATCTTAGACCATAATGTCTATTTACGAAAGCGATAACCGTAACGGATCACTAAATAACTACATAATACATTTTGGCCCTACCCAGTAGCGGCTTTAGGGCCGGGAGACACGGGCGGCCGCCCCGCCCGGGGCGCTGGCAACTGGAGGGCGTCCCGGGTCATACAGGGCGCTGCGCGTAATTTATGTACCTAGGTACCTATTTCTTTCGATATAAAGATAAATTCAGACATTGATGGTGATTTTTTGTGCGATGAAATTTTAGGTCTGCAACACAATCTCGGAGACATTCAGGCGACACCTATCGAAACCTTTACTAAAAACTTACTTTATTAAAAACAGGTCAAGAGCGAGTCGGACTCGCGCACTGAGGGTTCCGTACCATCATACATTTAAAACGTGAATTGTTTCGGCGAGGCCTAATTGGTCAGAAAATTTTAACACTACAGTTTATATTGCAATTTTAGATCAGTGCCATCTCTTGACTGATGTAATGTATTCGATGAAATATGAAAAAGTGTGTTATTTTAGAGACAACGTTTTATTCTTCCTGTAATCTTTACATAAACTTCTATCACGTAGAATATTTTCAGATTTTTTCCTATGCAAACTTCGGAGTACAGGGTCATAATTTCAAAATTTTTCGACATAAGTCGAAAACCAAGCGGCCTAAGAAAAAAAAAATGAGACCATGTAAACAGCGCTCTTTCAGATTATACCCCACTATGAATTTTTAATAAACCCTTTCAATCGCTTTTGCAAGAAAAGTATATATATTTTATTTATTTAAAATTTGCAAAATAGCTGAACAAGTCATCTAAATCCAAATTTCAAGTTCATAGCATTAGTATTTCTTGAGATATCTAGCTGTCTTAGTCACACCATAAGAGTTCCTTTTTACCACTTTGATACGGAACCTTAAAATCATAATCTTCAAGAATTATATCCCTGGATTTCGGTGCGTATTCTGCTAAGAAATCTAACAATACCAGTGACTGTTGCAAGTGGCGAACGCAGTTTTTCTAAACTTACTCGTAAATTATAGCTCATCAAACGAAAGCCAAAACTGCCAAATAGGGGAAATAATTCGTTAATAAGCGAATTTTGGAATAAGTAATTACGGGAATGGTGTTTTAAAAAACATCGTAAAAATTCTGATAAGTGGCGGTGAAGCTATCGGGGTGGGATGTAAAAGTTTTTCTAAATAAGTCATTTTAATTATATTTCAATTGGAAAGAGCGCTAAATGCATGACTCGCCCGGGGCGCTTAGATAGTTAAGGCCGGCCCTGGCCCTACCTGCCAACCCATTTTATCACACATGCAAGATTGAAATCCAATTGATTGAAACAAAAAACACAATCCCATTTCTTATCAACTAAGAAAGGCCCAGCGCACGACCACGCACATTGTTTAGCAGGTAGATTGCACTTTTTTAATGAATTTAGTTACGAATGTACGCAGGTCGTATTTATAATTTTTTTCATTAAGACGAACGTCTTATTGAGAAATTTTACGTTTATTAATTAACCATCGATAAGAAAACAATAAATGGCGCATTCCGAGTGCCACCTTTTGACACTTGATAGAAAATGTTATTTTTGAGCTTTGATTATACATATAATCTAAGGGCGCGGGCGCCTTAAAATTAGTCGCTAAGCGCAATAAAGGCATAGTGCCGCGCGACAGCAGAGCGGCTGCCGCGCGTTTTTTATTTGTATGGTTAGAAATAGAATACTCTTTATTATTTTTTTGACATTCTCGGGTCCCTAGAGAACCGGTCCTTTGGTAGGCGTACGAGGGGCCGATGCCAACTCGCAGAGGCCTCTTTAGACATTTCAAATGGAATGGGACACCAACCGACGATTATCCCTGGAATACTCTTTATTATTATGCATATAAGTTACAGAAAAGATAGATGAAGAAAACATTACATGGGGTGACACAATGGGCGGCCTTATCGCTAAACGCGTTCTTTTCAAGATAACCTTAGGAAAGCAGCGCGACAGTCGCGCTGTTATCGCGCTGCTGCCGCGCGGCACTTAGCGACTAATTTGAAAGCGCTCTAAGTGTTTGAGTTATAAACATGCAATTCTTACTATTTTGTAGCTAATATGAAGAAGAATAACTTAAGTAGGTAATAAAAATGGTAGTTACTGGGGGCGTGTTTTTGAGAAATTTAACGATTATTGTAAAAAAGAGGTAGATATGCCAAAGAAACCGATTCGTGCTTAAAAATACATGTTAATTTTCAATTGAGGGTAGTTTTATTCCACTATTTTATGAGGATACCTTATTACTTCCGATCCTCCGATTGAGGAGTTTTTTTCATCGCGATAGATAATTAAGTTACACAGTAGTTTTCAATTTAAAAAAAAAACATAAAATAAAATAAATGCTTTTTTATACGTTTTCCGTACGTGAACACTATAAAGACTCACTGTAGAATTTTTCCAGATCAACTGAAGATAGCCAAAATAATACCTGTACACAAAAACAGACCCAGAGATGTACCTACAGACCAAACTCACTACCTATTCACTCAAAAAATCTTGAAAAGCTAATTAAAACTAGGAGTACCTACTTCCAACTACTCAGACATTTCAATATTTTCAAATGGAGTGTTAAGTAGAAGACAATTTGGTTATTAGAAAAACGTTGGGACACAAGAAGCAATATTCTCAAAAAAGCTTGTCGTAAGGTTTTACGCAAACCTCGCGACAAGCTTTTATGATCAATTTAGATTTTCTTCTTTTTAGAGCATTTAAATAGAAGCTTTTTAGTAATTTCGAGTTACTCTCTACAAGCCCTTTCATTTGAAACCCATATTGTAGAATTGCATAAAAAATAACTATTCCGCGATCTTGGATGTTCCGCCATATTGGATTAAGAATGACGTCACATTATTTTTTGAGATACTCTCAACAACTTCCTTTTATTTGATACCTATATTGTAGAAATGCATTACAAATAACTATTCCGCCATCTTGGATGGTCCGCCATATTGGATTTAGAGTGATGACGTCACATAGCTATTCGTGTATTGTCATCCAAACTAAAAGTGTATACAAAATTTCAGCTCAATCGGTTGAAGATTCGATATCTGCTTCAAAATTGAGTAGCAAGATTCAACCCGAACAAACATACATACATTATATACATACAAACATACATACATTGCAAGTTAAATAAAAGCTTTTAAAATACCGGTGTCGGGTTCAAGCTACAGCGCAACATACGATCAGTGTGTCTCTATTGCATAGTTTTTCATATAAAAACATGAGTCCAGAACTCCAGATACGAGAATGCGTTGCATCGATACGTTGCGTACGTAGGACCCAGTGTGTCTCTCGCTAAGCGAGAGACAAAGGCCCCACGTAGGTACGCAACGTATGCGTGTGCGTCGTCCTGGCGGAAACTTTTACGGATATATCTTCTGAACGATATGCTTTTTTCAAATTCTGTTTTCTTAAACATTACACACAAATTCATAACAACATGTATAAAAAATTAATTACTGCACTAAACCGTTTCATATGATTTTCATCAAACAGCCAAACGTCAGCGTAGCAGAAACTTGGATGTATCCGCAGTTTCATGTCACACAAATTTCATTTTAACATACACATTTACACACAAATACACACTAAATATTGTATGTATTTTTTTTCTTGTACGTCCATAGGAAAAAAAAGTTCCGCTGGCCTGACGTCAGCACAGCGGAAACAGTTTTTGATGATAACTCCCTAATGGTTGGATGCACAAATTCGTACTTACCATACACATTTACTCATTTACTGGACGATATACACTAAATATCTGCTAGACTGAAATTAAAAAAAAAACGTCATTTTTCCGCCAGGATGACGCACACATCGTACGCGATGCAACGTGGGAGATTTGGTGTGCACACTTTTCCCGTATACTTATGCAACGTAAATTGGCATCAGGCGCTGTTGTAATTTCTTAGAAGAGGCAGTAATGCGTCTGTAAGTCATGTTTTCTGATTCTGATAATGAATTTGAGGACGATTTATTGAGTTTACTATTTTTAAATGAATATTTCCGCGCCACAAAAATAAAAGTTAGATATTGATAAAATAATACCACAAGATTCCCTCTTAATTCATGAATTAAGAGGAATTATCTGAGAATGGCAATTGCGCTAAAAATCTACTAACCATGTGTCCCCAATCATGGGAGATTTTATTTCTGCGGATAAAGTCATCTAATCGGTGAGAAATAAACTTTTATATTTGGAAAGTGCAGTAAATATACCGGTTTGCTCTGTGGTTTCCTCTTTCTAGATGCAGATGTAGAATTTTGAGCGCGAATTGAGTTATTTGATCGATAAGAATCAGGTGTGGGGAGACACGGTAAAAATCTGTTTACCTGTTCTCCCACACACCTGAAAGACTCCCAATCAGGTGCTAACAAGTCTCCCTTATACAGAGGACACATGGTAAAAGTCTACCATATGGCATTTCAATAATTAATAAGCTACGAGTATGTTGTAGCACAATCTATTTCTCATTGAAACTATCAATGTATAGATAAATTATAAATCGTTTGACCTCACAAGTTTTCCAAAAAATACAGTCCAAAATCAAAAGGGGTGATCAACCCTCCCCAGGTTCCCCTACTTACAGTTGCGGGTCCAGATGTTCCTAACTGAGGAGAAGATGTACCTAACAACTACCGGTATAAAACATTTTAAACTAAAAGTATCAAAAATAAAATTATCGCTTGTGCACTGGTGCTGAAAGAAATTGCAGCTACATGTTCTTTCCATAATTAGGTAGCAATAAAATAAATATCTGCGGCTATTATCAAAACATGAAAGTTAATTTGTTTCTTTATTAGGTACGGTCAGTAACAAAAATAGATTAAAAGTTCAGTTCTAAAGTATAAAATTATGATACGTTGAATACCACACATTTCCGAGAAGCTCACTAACTTTGGGAGATTAATGATTTCAAGTGTTTGTGCTGTGGTTTGTGGTACTTTACGCTATTTCAGCGAAGCAGAAAGTTTTTGAAGATTTTTTTTCCTTTTCCAAACGAAAAACGAAACGTTGCTAACGCAGTAACACATGACATTGACATCGTGATACTGTCAAAGTGACAGTTGACAACTTGTTACGAGGCCGATGATGTGCGCGTTAAAAACATAACCTAATTTTATAAACATTATTTTTTATGGAGTGGTAAATTAAAACTTTAGCAATATGTTTAAAATACCAGCATGGGAGGATGACGGACCTAAAGCTGTATCAACATTTTTACAAAAAGTAAAGGTAAGTTGATTGTTCTTATTCCTAAATAAAGGTATTCCAGTTTCAGTATGAACGTGCCCCCGCGTGTTTTTATTAGAAGAAACATTACATCAAGTAGTGGAATGTATGTTCCTTGAGAAATTAGGCTATGCCAATTCCTAGTGATTAATCATCTTACTGCCTTTGACATGTTGCTTAGAACAAGGAGTAATTTATTATTATTATATTATTGGTGTCTAGGGTATCTACCCTACCCTGCCATCGCTTACCATCAGATGATATAGTGGTCAAACTTGTGCCTTTAGTAAAAAAAGCATTATCACTTTCAAAAATATTTCTCAGTTTCTATAACTTTTGTTTCCATAACGCTTATTTTCCAGAAAAAAGAAAAAACAGACAAAAAATCTATATCAAAAGATAATCATGTTAAAGAAAAGATCAATAATGTTAGCGTGAACGGTCTCAACCATGCATCAAGGAAACGTAAAATCGAAAACATAGTATCAATCAAAACAAAACAAGATACAAAAAAAAATAAATCTGAAGAAACAGTCACCATCCCAGAAGCGCAGAACTTTGATGAAATACTACTCAATGCTAAGAAGAAAAAGTTCAATGAGGTCATTGAAAAGGATGATCAGGAGGACTTGTTGTTTTCTGAAAATAAACAAGAGAAAAGAAAGAAAAAGAATGCTAAAGTTAGACCAAATAGTTTAAGCACAAATGGTAAATCTACAGAAGAATTAACAAAACAAAATAATGAAAAGCAAAATAGAAAACTTAATAAAGATAATGAGACTAATAGTGAAGTAAATAAAGTTACTGAACCAGTTGATAACAAGAAGGCCAAACTGAAATCTCTACTAGAGAGAACAAGTAATAGAACTCCTGGTAATGTTAGTAAAACTGATAAGAAACAGAAAAATAGTAGAGTTGAGGAAGATGATAATGAGTCAAATAGTGAAGTAAATGAAGTTACTGAACCTATTGATAATAAGAAGGTTAGATTGAAATCTCTACTAGAGACAAAAATGCATAGAACCCCTATTAATGTTAGTAAAACTGGGAATAAGCTCCGAGACAGAATGTTGGAGAGGTTAAAAGGTATGTTTCCTCTGTTTTTTTTTAAAAGGAATGGTAATTAAAATGCAATCTATTAATCAAATACAATGTTAGTTATGTTATACTTTTTATATAGACTGTGCAATCATGAAATGACTCCTACTGCTCTGGGCAGAGTCGAAGGGATGTCAGATGCCCTATGCGTTCCAGGACTGCGGTGACTCTTTCGAACAAATTCCGCAGCCAGTTTTATTATCCTAGTGTCATCAAAGCTTTCAAAAGCACTAGCCAAGAGCAAGATCATAAAGATTCATGTGTGCTAATTTAACAGTATATGGGTGGTTGGGACTTTCTTCTTCTAGGGAATAACTAAAAAACTTAACTATAAACTAAATAACCTATTGTCGCTAGAGGACTATGTCAGGACTGGGCATTAATTGACACAAGGTGCATGATGTTTCTGCCCTGGTTCGGAAAAGCTTTAATCCGAGGCTGAATAAAACTGAGCCCAGTATAAAATTATATGTTAACAGTATTCCTAAACATTTAATTTCTTCCAGCTGCTCAATTTAGATACTTGAATGAGAAGCTCTACACATCATCAGGATCTGAAGCCCAACAGTTGTTCCAAAGTGACCCAGCTGCCTTCGAGACATACCACCAGGGGTATCAGCTACAAGTCAAGAAGTGGCCTGTCAATCCATTAGATGTTATTGTTAAGAAAATTATGAAAATGTAAGTTTTTTTTATTCTATTTGCCTTAAACTTTATATCCTAGAAAAATGTAAGCAATAATTAATTACATGCTTGCTACCTATTATTTTTTTTTCCATTCGCACTCGGTCGTTAGATAAGGGATAAGGGACCGTCTCCACAAGCGGGAGAATCGCGGCGAGTTGACGTTTTTTCACTCATCGAATCGCCGTGTGGAGACACGTTCACAGAGTTGTTATACAAATACGTGGCACGACGATAATATCGCCGTGTGGAGACACGTTCACAGAGTTGTTATACAAATACGTGGCACGACGATAATATCGCCGTGAGGAGACACGTTCACAGAGTTGTTATACAAATACGTGGCACGACGATAATATCGCCGTGAGGAGACACGTTCACAGAGTTGTGTTATACAAATACGTGGCACGACGATAATATCGCCGTGTGGAGACACGTTCACAGAGTTGTTATACAAATACGTGGCACGACGATAATATCGCCGTGTGGAGACACGTTCACAGAGTTGTTATACAAATACGTGGCACGACGATAATATCGCCGTGAGGAGACACGTTCACAGAGTTGTTATACAAATACGTGGCACGACGATAATATCGCCGTGTGGAGACACGTTCACAGAGTTGTTATACAAATACGTGGCACGACGATAATATCGCCGTGAGGAGACACGTTCACAGAGTTGTTATACAAATACGTGGCACGACGATAATATCGCCGTGTGGAGACACGTTCACAGAGTTGTTATACAAATACGTGGCACGACGATAATATCGCCGTGAGGAGACACGTTCACAAAAAATAAAACCAAACTTTTTCATCATAAACAAGCAATAGGGTGGAATAAAGCCCTACACTATTTTTAAATAATCTCCAAAATAGTTACAGTTCGCGTGTGCGTTGTTTACCCCTCGGAAGTTAGGTTTGAGTGAAGTCCGCGCAGGGGCAATCGCATAAATAACCGGCTAAGTGCGAGTCGGACTCGCACACAAAGGGTTCCGTACCATAAACGCAATTGAAATAAGACAATAGAAATACACAATCTGTGAAAATTTCAACTCTCTACCTATTACGGTTCTTGAGATACAGCCCGCTGACAGACAGACGGACGGCGGAGGCTTAGTAATAGAGTTTCTAGAATATTTTTGTTTATACGTATTATACTATAAACAAGTAACAAAGACTACCAGTAGCAAAGAAATTATCAAAAGTAACACAACAAACACATAACAGCATACACCACAAGAACACAAATCAAACTGTAAGAAATAACCAAAACAAATCATTAAAAACAATAACAACGTGTAACACTTTTCGCATCCACAGTCGTATTACATTGAGCGAGCGGGTCGGTTATGCATCGAACGTATACGAGCGAATGAGATGTCATTACATACGCGCTTGCGCTAATCCGCGCAGCTGATTGCGGCGTACTTTGCGGAGGCAAACTTGCGTGACGGGAACTGTAACTGTAATTCATTTGTAGTTTGTAGTTTATGAAAGGTACTAAAGATCTTTTTCGTTAACTAAATTCATTCCTTTCCTCACCAGGCCCAAAACCCATATGATAGCCGACTTAGGCTGCGGTGAAGCAGCCTTGTCGCGCCGGGTGCCTCATAAAGTCCGCTCCTTCGACCTGGTGGCCACCGCTCCAGGGGTGGAGGCATGTGACATGGCCCGTACTCCATTGTTAACAGCTTCCATGGATGTCACGGTATACTGTCTCGCACTGATGGGCACGGACCTCACGCAGTATCTGGTTGAAGCTAACAGGGTGCTAAAAATGGGGTAAGTTTAAGTTTTTCTGCTGCTCTTGCCAATATGTAGAATTGTAGAGATTTTTAGAACTTAACAAGCTGTTTTGCTGAATTACTTTATCTTATCGTGTGGGCAGTAAGCTCTAGACGACCCCACATACCAGTTTCTAAACCGCCTCAAGGGCCTCTGACATGGTTTGTTTGACGACCGCCATTTGGCGGCCGGGACCACCGGCTTATACGTGCCTTCCGAAACACGACATCATCTTTTTATCAGACAATCAGGTGATTCAAGCCTGCAATGTCCTAGCCAAACTGGAAACAACTTTACAAGGGTCACACGGCAAGTGCCTAAACCACTTAACCACGGAGGCAGTTACTTGATTCATTGGAACTTCACCAACCCAAGCGAAGGATTGGCCAGTTTTTATAATTGCTCTATTTTTTCCCCAGCGGCCATCTCCTGATAGCCGAAGTAGAGAGTCGCTTTGACAAAGTGGAAGACTTCGCAAAGGAAGTCGAGAGACTCGGCTTCAAACTGAAGCAGCTGGACAAGAGTAACAACGTCTTCTTCTTCATGGAGTTCACTAAGATCCGGGATCCGCCGGTGAAAAAGGCGAAACTACCCGCTTTGACATTGAAGCCTTGTTTGTATAAGAGACGATAACTAAAGATTTGAAGGATTTTTTGTGTTTTATTTTCTTAAAAACCTTGTATTCAGTAGGTTTTTTTTTAAGGATGGAAAATCATCAAATGACTATAGTATTCAGCGGCGGATTCAAGACTGTCCTTTGTGGGAGCTTGATTCGGTGAAAATTTGGCAGAGTAAACATTAATATAGCATGAAACATTTTATTTTGCTTTTAAGCATAACAAGCCTCCTTGGATTAATTTTCGTACATTCCTCAAACTTCTTCGTCTTTTGGGGGAGCAAGCCCCTTCCCCCTGGATCTAACAGTGAGCGTATTACTGACAGATATTTTGCATGGAGAAAAAACTATGTGAAATAAAACAATTCACAATAATTTACATACTTTATTTCATAGTCATCAATGATACGTATTGATTGGCATACACTTTAAACCTTTACCTGTTATAGGTTCTGTATTTCATTTGCATATATTTACAGTATCACAATCATTTTGATATTACCTTTACTTATTATATTTTCATCACAAATCGATATTATCATTATATTTATTAATCCATCCAAGAATAACTAGATTTGGAAGTAGCGTAACAACTTGGATGTATGATACAGCCGTAAAAAGATTAACTATGACAAATGCATCTATTATATATTAAATCTTAACTCAGTTCTATTATTGTTGTTTTTTTTTACATTATATTAAATCTTTTATACACTACTCTTCATTTACAATTTACTATGCGAAACTAACCGGTAAAAAGAAGTTGCGCAACACTGTTGCAAACAGATACAAAATGCAGTGTTGCTAGCAACACAGATTAATCAAAATCATCGTCATGCCGTTTTCGAGGTTCACAAATATTTAGACATTAAGTTCTTCCATAACATCCTCGGCTTCAGCGCGAAGATTCTCCACTTTTTCAATGAGTGTCATCTGTAACATTCATTACATAATATTTAATATTGTCAATAAATATGCCTGTTTCCGTACTATATAGGGGTCGGGCTACAAAATTGAATGCAGCTGAATAAGGCCTAACGTGCTTTCCAAGGCACGAAGGAGTCCAGTATGTAATGGATGGTCGATCACCCATCCACGAACCGACCGCAGCAAGCGTTGCTTAACCTTGAAGTGCGACTCGTGCAGCTTTCCAACGAACTTCTCCGAGAAATTATAAGCGAGAGATTACGTAAAATATTTCCCGTAATTAGAAGCACTAATGAAAACGGTCAATCAGTTATTTTAAACCACTTATTCTTTCCTGTAGAACAATAGCAGAGTAGAGTAAGGACTCCGTTTTCCGAACTTAAAGACTCCCATTTGGTCCGCTATGCGTGAGTGCACTGGAGCAGAAAGCAAGAAGCTTTTTGGAGGCTTAAGATTTTCTCTCAGGCTTTAAATATGATAGAACAATTAAAAGTTTTTAAGGTGGAAAAGGTTTTCAAAGATCTTACCCTGGCAGCACTGATGAGTTGGTTGGCGGCATTGCGCGACAGATGCGACACGCCCGACATCAGATCGTCCACAGACGCTTTCGCTAGATCTTCTACCCGTTTGTAGCCCGCGCGTAACAGTTGCATCGCGCGCGCCTGTTAGTCAGGATATAGTTACTTCTCGAATATGAATCAGCGGCCATTCATACAGGCCAAAATCCCACTGTTCATACAGTCAAAACAATCAAATTATAGTCAATTTTCGTACTGATCAACCTGTATGAATGCGGGGTGAGCGTAAAGCATTGCATCCAAAGTTTGTCAGTAATACACCACTTTTAGCGATAACACCGCCTATTGTTACATCTTATTATTTTAAGCCTCTATTGTAATTTTTTACGGTGTACAAAAAAGAACATCTATCTTCCAAACATTGGAAAGTTCTATCAGCTGCTGTTACGTATTCACTCGCCTACTTATATAAACCCTATTGACAAAGGAAAAATATAAAAAAATTAGGTCGAATTCCTATGGCACTTGGAACGCCTTTTTTAAAGATAGGAAATCATCAAATGACTCCTCCCGCTCTGTGCGAAGCAGAAGGGAGTTTAGACTCTTACTGACTAAAACCCATCCAAGTTTCTTCTAATGCCATTTGCATTCCAGGGCCGCGGTGACTCTTTCGAACAAATTCCACAAGCCTGGCAGGCACTGTACCGCCTACCTTCTTAACATTGGGCAGCTCCACAAGCTGCTGCAGCTCGGGCGCGGCGCAGTGCTGCAGGCGGCCGGCCAGCTCGGTCAGTAGAGCGCAGAAGCTCCACAGGCGCGGCAGGGACGCACAGAAGCGCGCCGCGCAGGACGCCAGGCTCGCGGATGTGGACATCACGGACTGCACTGTGCCGCGGGCGAGGCTGTACCTGGTTAATTGTATGGCAGGGATGGATACAGAACTGTTACTTTGCGTAGTATTCGATTTAGCAGTCCATACTGTCCCACTGCTGTGGAAAGGCCTATTTTACGGGGGAAAATCCTCATGGATGTCCTTCGCCATGGGGCTGGCGGAGGGGTCTATCAGACTCTTACTGGCTAAAACCACCCCGGTGTTCCATGTCACACCTACGTCGTGGAACGCGGGAACATCCGCGACTTGAGTGAGGGCGAGTGAAGTGTTTGACTATCCCCGGCACGTCAAGGAGGGGCGTACGGGAACGAGTCAAAGTAAAAATGAATCATCGAATAGTAAGTTCATGTTGAGCCAATGAGACTAATGCTCACTCTTTACTTACTTGTATGCGACTGCAGGGAAAGGCATTTGGTTCCACAAGTCTTGCAGCATTAGCGCCAAGTAGAAGCGACATAAAACTATCTCAGGTACGTTCTATAAGCAAATATGTCCACTATAAGAAGGAAATACGGTAAGAACAATCAAAGAGAGAGAGAGAAAATCTTTGTTTGTCATATTTCTGAGAGCAGAGAGAGAGAGAGATGGGTGTAAAATTGGCAAAGCAATTAAAATCGTAAAGACTTACTTTAATAGGTTTTCCAGTCATCATCCTTATTGCATTGTGTTCTGTGATTCCTAATATTTTTGCAGTCTGAACCCCTTCCTCATCTAAGCTGGAATACTGAAAATGGAACACGACTGGCTTACTAGTAATGGGTATAATTTAGACGGGCACCAAAATGGATCAACGGTCACCAAATTCTATCCAACTCAACTGTGATTGCCATAAAATGTAGGCTTGGGGTTACAAACTGGATAAAATAGGTTAGGTTAGGTTAGAATTGTGACCAACCGCGCGCGAGCCGAGCGAGCGAAGCGAGCGGTGCCGCGGCAGCGGCCGGCGAGCGCTACTTCTCGAATATTATTTGGTGACCATTTATCCGTTTTGGTAACCGTTTAGAACTTTTTTGGTAGTAAAATAGGTACTTTTTTGGGCGGTGTTTAAACACAAGCCCATAGTAATTTGGTTATTGAGTTTCAACCTTATCGATTCCCAATGACAGTTAAAATTGGCATACAAAAGTTTATTAAAAAATAGAATAAAAATATGCTCATCGATTTACGCACGAAATCGCACGGAAAACTGATATCGCGATGTAAGATTTCGTTGGTAGTTCGCTGCTGGTGGAATAGATGGCGTAGCGGTTATTTTTGCTGCCGTACAAATTTCGCTTCGTTAGTTATTCTTGTGCCGCTACTGATCTATGTACCTGTCATTACTTAAGAAAACTTACCAAGGAGTAGTAATGTGCATAATCAGGCCTAATGCCCGCTGCGTCGTGCGGCGTCACCAAGTACAGCAGATGCAGACTGCCCATCAGCACCAGGCTCCTGGACGCACGCTCCAAGTCCAGCAGGAGTTGCTTAGCTACTGACAGGTCCATGCAACCTACGAGACGCGGTTTAAGTTCAAGGCATACTGAGCTTTAGAATTGCAGTTATAAGAATTATTTTTGATTGGCTCCTGAACGCACGCTCCAAGTCAAGCAGGAGTTACTTAGCTACTGACAGATCCATACAACCTACGAGACGGAGTTTAAGTGTCAAGGCATATTGAACTTAATTTTTGTTGTGATAAGACTTATTTTTCACTGGCTTCTGAACACACACTACAGGGCCTCAAGTCTACTATTACATTAGTGTCAGAATGGTCTATCATTGATTTTAAAATTGTTCATTTTGACAAGTTTGGTAATCTACTAATATAAAAGCGTCATTATGACTTTCCAATGGTCAACCACTGACACTCTATTGAAAGAAATGGCATAGAATGGTAATCTCGTACATAATGAATGAAAAATGAATAAATAATATGTAAAAATATATATAAAAGAAATCAAGCATAACTATTGTTCAAATTTAGTAGTAGTTTTTCGAAAATCATTTCTACTAACGGGTTTTATAAATGGCAATACGAAAATGTCATTCTACCAAGATTCTATTACGAGACCATTGACCGATCAATGATCGACCATTATGAATTAGCAGATTACAAACTTTTTGCAAAATGACAATGGGATCGTGTTGGTATGACGAATTTTTAAAGAATAGCAGACTTAGAAGGAAGCTGCTTAGCCACAGACCAGCAAATGCAACTGATTGCATTGCTGCATGAGACGGGGTTTAACAGTGTCAAGGCATATTGAACTTTATGAGTACAGTCTGATTTTACTGACTCCTGGATGAACGCTCCAGGTCTAGCAGGATTTGCTTAGCCACTGACAAGTCCATACAACCTAGGACGCGGAGTTTATTAAGTGTCAAGGCATATTAAACTTTATGAGTACAGTCATAAGAATTATTTTGACTGCCGTCTAGACGCACGCTTCAGGTCTAACAGGAACTGCTTAGCCACAGACAAGTCCATGCAACCTAGGAGGTGGAGTTTATGTGTCAAGGCATATTAAACTTTATTGTTGCAGTAATAAGACTTGTTTTTGACTGCCGTCTAGACGCACGCTTCAGGTCTAACAGGAGCTGCTAAGCCACAGACAAGTCCATGCAACCTAGAAGGCGGAGTTTAAGTGTCAAGGCATATTAAACTTTATGTTTGCAGTAATAAGGCTTATTTTTTACTGCCGTCTAGAAGCACGCTTCAGGTCCAGCAGGAGTTGCTTAGCTACTGACAAGTCCATGCAACCTAGGAGCGGAGTTTATTAAGTGTCAAAGCATATTAAACTTTATGAGTACATTCATAAGAATTATTTTGACTGCCGTCTAGACGCACGCTTCAGGTCTAACAGGAGCTGCTTAGCAACAACCTAGGAGGTGGAGTTTTAGTGTCAAGGCATATTAAACTTTATGGTTGCAGTAATAAGACTTATTTTTGACTGCCGTCTAGACGCACGCTTCAGGTCTAACAGGAGCTGCTTAGCCACAGACAAGTCCATGCAACCTAGAAGGCGGAGTTTAAGTGTCAAGGTATATTGAACTTTATGTCAGTAGTTATAAGATTTATTTTTACTGGCTCCTGGAAGCACGCCCAAAATCCAGCATGCAATATAACTTTCTTAATATGACTCACAAACGAAACGTTGTCAAACACTAGCTTTAGCAATAAGGTTTAGTTTTGATTGTTGCTCATTGCACAGCCGCTCTGTTAGCTACCATCTAACTACCATAAAATGTGATACACGAGACCTTTTTAACGAAACAAGTTTATTACGCATAACATACAATATATAGGTGACTCGTCATTTCAAAATTAATCTCACTCATACCACAATAGGGTATTTTACAAAAAAATTCTAATAGGGAATATGCACGCGATTTTTTAATTTGCAGAATACGTTTTAGCTCTAGTAAACAATCGTGAAATTATTTTTTAAAAACCTTCATCAGCGATGAAGTTATAAAGCTTCAAAGATTACAATTAGAAAGAGAAGTCCGATGAAAACTTTGACGTCATCGTGTATGACTCCTATACAGCTGACATAGAAAACAGCGTTTAAGCGAGAGGGACAGATATATTTGTTTAAAATAATTATATCTCCTACGTTTTTCGAGTAATGTGGATTCTATTTTCACTGTTAGTATTGTATTTTTGTATATTGTTAGAAAAACTGTATAGATGATAAATATGTTTTTCCCTATTAGTCCGTCAGGTTGATTTCCTAAAAATATTGGACACGTATTTTTTTTTTCACGAAAACAAAAAATTAAGACGATACAGCGCGTTGAAGACAGGCGTGACGTCATGTCGCTTGATAAAATTGTACCATCATAGTGTCGTCACGCGCGTTTACAACGCACTATATCGAAATCTATTTTGAAAATCTATCTCTATCTATTTTAGTAAAATACCCTATTAAGTTGATATTCGTTTAAGTGCTAATGAAATCAAGTAGACGCAAGAATTTAAAAATGTTTTACCTTTTATGGCCGCGTTGCCCAGGGAACTGACAGTGAGTTCACTATCATTGTAAATGGTGCAGTCTTTCTCGCTGATATGAGACTCGTCATCGTTGGACTGTCCTTTGTTCACTGCCTCCAATGCGCCCGATTGAAGGAGAGACCGGAGGGAATCGTCGCAAATCGATTTGATGTCGGAAGGGCTGGAATAAAGGGATTAAATACAGATTTCTTATATAAAAAAAGCTTTTTTATAACATTTAGAGTGAACTTGCTTCTTCTGGGTAGGCTCGCTCCATCGTCGACTTTGTCTCTGTCATATCTGACCTAGACTAGGGTCAAGAGCAAACCCATCTAAAATAAAAAAGAAATGCAATTAAAACATTTTTGGAACACATTTATTGTGCGTACAGCTAAGGAGTGGAATTCCCTGCCAGTCTGTTTCCTGCTAGCTACAACCTGGGTGTCTTTAAGTCAAGAGTAAATAGGTTACTTCTAGGCAAGCGTGCTCTACCTTCGACCGCATCATTGCTTATCATCAGGTGAGGTACTGGTCAAACGTCTGCACATTAAAAGTTAAAAAATTTGGTTGTTGAATCATGACTAAAAGTTAAGGACTGCAAACTGGTTGGAATGACAGCCGCCAGAGGCAACGCCAAATAATAATCCACCATAAGAACTATGTGTGCAAACACAAATCACCGATGTCACCCAAACAGCAGCCAAACTAACATAGGACTGGGCCGGACACGTCTGCCGCATGTCGAACGGTGCATGCCCTAAAGCAACCACAATGTGGGTCCCAGAAAATGCCGGACGTCATTGCGGGAGACCCTGGCGAAGATGGTGAGATGAGCTTAATGCCTATCGACAGGATTGGTCTACAGAACTGACACCTCAGTAGTAGCCTTTTTGGCTTTTTATGTTTTTAAATTTTAGTATGTACAGGGTGGGCCAAAAGAATTCACCCTATTTGAAGATGCTCTCATTTTTGCAAATGCCCGCCAATGTCAAATCTGTTTTGACATTTGTGGACCAGACAGATGCAAAATACAAGTGTTCAAGCCATGGAGCGATACACTCCCCAAGAATGCGGAATAATCATGTCTATTTTTTTGCGTAACAATTCGTCTGTGGTGTTGCCGCAGCGCGAATTCCGTCGCCGATTCCCCAGCCGTCCGAAACCGACTGCGCCTATACTGCGCCGTTTGGCCACCAACCTTGAAGAGTATGGGACCACACGAGACGTTGCCAAGAGTGGCCGGCCCCGGAGCGCCCGTTCTGCCGAGAATATCGCCGCTGTTGCCGAGGATGTCGAGCTGTCGCCATAAGACCATGTTGACCGAGTTTTTTCTGCCGCAATTGGACGAATTAGTACTGAGGGACATATGATTCCAATCCAACAGGACGGAGCAACGGCACACACTGCGCGAGCCACAACCGATATTCTGAAGGCAGCGTTCCCGGGTCGCCTCATCTCTCGCGAGATTTGGCGATTTGCACTGGCCCGCAAGATCGCCCGATTTAAGCGTTCCAGACTTTTTTTGTGGGGTTTTTTGAAGTCCTGTGTTTACGTAAACAAGCCTGAGACTCTGGAAGCCCTCAAGGACAACATTCGACACGAGTGCGAGAATCTGTCACCCGAAGTTCTCGCCGAAGTGATGAAAAATGCCATAAAACGAGTCGGTATGGCAATCAATTGTGACGGCGCCCATTTGGCCTATATAATCTTCTCGACTTGACCAATAAAAATCAAAAAACAGAATCGAAGTTTTTCATTTCGAAGAAAAAAAAGAGAGCCTAACAACATCGGATGACTTCTTTTGGCCCACCTTGTACTTTGTATTATTGTTAGTTAGTATATTATTTTTTTGTTAGCCTGTGCGAATCAAAATAAACATTTTTTTATTATTATTTGTGATGAGTTTGCTCTTGACTCTAGTCTAGGTCAGAGATGACAGAGACAAAGTCTACTATGGAGCGAGCTTACCCAGAAGGAGCCTGTTCACTCTAACTTTGAAGAGATTAAGGTTGGAAGCGTTCCTTCTAGATGTGCGCATTATGATGTATTCGTAACTCACGTGTCATCCCCGGTGACAGCCAGCAGGGTGCAATCTAATAAGCTCCTGAGCGTGGGTCGCGTGCTGGCCAGCTTGAGTGCGACGGCGCTGAGCAGCAGTGCGCCGGCGCACGCTCGCAGCTGGCTGCGCGCGGGCGCGATGCCGCCGCGCAGCACTGCTTGCAGCTGCGGCCACTCGCGGGACCCGCAGATTACTATACTCTCACCTGGTAACGTGTACTTTGATTTTATGAAGCTTCAACAACATTCAAGATCATCATCATCATAATAACAGCCGAAAGACGTCCACTGCTGGACATAGGCCTCGCCCAAAAGGGTGGGTTTGCCATAATCGCCACGCTTGTGCGGCGGATTGGCGATCGCAGTGTATCGTGTTGCAATTTACAGAGAATGCTGTTGCCCATTCTCTGGTGAGTCCCTTAGTCGCCTCTTACGACACCCACGGGAAGTGATGGGATTATTCTTTTACGGCACCATATGGCACCGGCCGACACCATACGGCAAACATTTATGATAGCTAGATCTGATAGCTTGGCTGTGCTCGGGCCACTGCCCCCTAAACAAACATATCTTTAACATCGGCGCCACGGACAGCCCACTCTGCAGGGGCTGCTTTGACGCCGAGGAATCGGCGTCATCCTGGAATGCGAGGCCGTGGCTACTCAACGTCAACAAATCCTCGGAACGGTTAGGTCGCTCCGCGTGTCCTGTAAAGCTTCCCAGGAAACTTCTGTGCTTCTGGGCGGAGCTAGGTTGGCTAACTTATCCAGGACACCTACACACAACGGACCTAATAAGAGTCTAAGTGCGGAAATTGGAGTCCCTAATCAATCAATCAAGCTATAGGATAGCTAGAAAAAAACTGCGACGGAAAAACTTATCAAGAAAAGACCCATTTTGTTTGTCTCGAATACAGTAACTGTAACAAAATAATGTCTCAGCGATTGCTTCGATGTTGCATCATGTTTGTACGACTCGTTGCTTTAGAGGACACAATGAGTATATCTCGGGTTACTTTGGGGAAGAACAGGAAAAAATTTCTCAAATCTCAACCTCGGAGTACCTTCCATCTGGGCATGCATTACACTGGCCGACCTGAAAAACTCTTAAATAGACTCTGTACTCAGGTCGGCCGCAGTTAAGACTACCTCCTCAGGTGGGGGTTTTCGGATGGCTCCAATTTTCATTGTTTGTCTCGCCGCAGTCCATGACCCACCTTTCGGCTTGCGCCGCTTGCCGTGTCACCTGTACATGTGAGGACCCTATGGCTGCGTCAGCGAATGGTGTTTCCGTTGCTGAGTACTGAGTCAAACAAGAAAAAAAAAACAGTATTTGCCGTCGGATCGCTTAAAAGAAGGTCTTAACCATGTTTCTCACCAGTCTCGCAGACCCCTGCGCGTCCGGCTCGGCCCACCATCTGCCTGTAGGCGCCGAGCGTGATGAAGTCTCGCCCCACCAGCGGCGCGCGGATTATCACGCGCTGAGCGGGCAGGTTCACTCCCGCTGCTAGCGTTGATGTGCAGCACAGCACTGATATTGCACCCGACCTGTTATGGAGCAATAAATAAACCATCCATCATCATCTGGATTCATCATCATCATCATCATAACAACCGAAAGACGTCCACTGCTGGACATAGGCCTCTCCCAAAGAGGGGGATGTTGCCATAATCGCCACGCTTGGCAGACGGGTTAGCGATCGCAGTGTATGGTGTTGCGTTTTACAGAGAACGCTGCTGCCCATTCTCTGGTGAGTACCTTAGTCGCCTCTTACGACACCCACGGGAAGTGATGGGATGGTATTATTCTTTTACGGCACCATACGGCATCTGGGAACAAAAGGATATTCTTGCTGTCGATGTTGCCACGAGCTATGGAAGCACAATATGGGCTGACCGAACTGTGCAACAAAACGACAAAGATGGAAAGGAGGAAGGGAAAAAGAGGTCTTTCTTCTGCTCTCCACCCCAAACCAATTGCGCCTGCACGACTGAACCGGCACAAAGCGATCCAGCTCTCAAAGTGGCCCAGCGACCCCGGCGGAGGGGACAGCGGAATAGGCTAGCAAAAAAAAATACGGCAAAAATCAAGTATCTTTATCTGAAGTTCTACCTGTAAGCCTGTTCCAGCAGTGACCGCTCGTCACTAGCTAACCCGGCGTGATGGTAAGCGATGCCATAGCGCACTGCAAACGCTAACTCAGCGTTTGCTCCCTCCGCTCGCAAAGCGCTTTCAAGCGCTTGACGCTCTGCCTTCTTGTGGGATATCATCTCTCTAGATGTATAACAGAGAGTGTACAGTTAAGACAAGCTGTCCTCGTATTGTAAATGCTTTAAGTTTTATGAGAGATCAGATTACGACGTCGTGCGTGAAATCTACAATAATCTATTTATCTATCTAGTCTTTTTTGGCCCTGTACTGGGCAAAGGCTTCCCTCTCTCTTTTCCACATAACCCTGTCCCTTGCTAGTGTGTGTGTGTAACCTGTGTCTGTGCAATAAACTTTCATTCTTCTTCTTGTGTACTTCGGACTTTCTTTCTTCCCTTCACGCTATTACTCCTTCACACACGCCTGCTACCTACACTAGTACGGGCCCGTCTGTTCGGTAGAAGTCGAGCTCGTCCGGCCATCTTTACTTTGGTCTGCCGCTAATTCTTTGCCATTTAGTGGGACCCATTCGGTGGTTCTTTTCGGCTTGGTCTTGTTTGACATGCGGCAGACATGTCTGGCCCAATCTCATTTAAGTTTTTGGGCTTCATATTTAAACACGTCAATATCTTCAATTATGATTGCGAGCGCATAGTTTATAATTTTCCAATCTACATTTTTTTACTTACCGTCTCTGCAATTTGCACAGTAAAGCAGCTACATTCTCACAGTTGCGCTTCGTAGAACAGAAGACCAGACAGCTGCCTTTCGGCACCACCTCGGAGACCAGACCTCCGAGGAGATCTGGGTCTAGAGTCGTTGCAGCTGCTGAGTACTGCAATTAAACGTCATCAATTTTATTTCAAACCTGACTGCTTTTGTCAACAAATAAGCAGTAAGGAACTAAAGATCCCCCAGCTTGACGTACTCCGTCAGCTCCACCGGACGGAACTGACGCTGGAACACGTCAGCTCGCAGTAACACACTTACATCATACTTGAGCTCTCTGTGGGGCACGAGCTCGACCCCCTGCGCGCCCCACACCACGCGGTGCAGCACGGCTCCCAGCTTGACGTACTCCGTCAGCTCCACCGGACGGAACTGACGCTGGAACACGTCAGCTCGCAGTAACACACTTACATCATACTTGAGCTCTCTGTGGGGCACGAGCTCGACCCCCTGCGCGCCCCACACCACGCGGTGCAGCACGGCTACCAGCTTGACGTACTCCGTCAGCTCCACCGGACGGAACTGACGCTGGAACACGTCAGCTCGCAGTAACACACTTACATCATACTTGAGCTCTCTGTGGGGCACGAGCTCGACCCCCTGCGCGCCCCACACCACGCGGTGCAGCACGGCTCCCAGCTTGACGTACTCCGTCAGCTCCACCGGACGGAACTGACGCTGGAACACGTCAGCTCGCAGTAACACACTTACATCATACTTGAGCTCTCTGTGGGGCACGAGCTCGACCCCCTGCGCGCCCCACACCACGCGGTGCAGCACGGCTCCCAGCTTGACGTACTCCGTCAGCTCCACCGGACGGAACTGACGCTGGAACACGTCAGCTCGCAGTAACACACTTACATCATACTTGAGCTCTCTGTGGGGCACGAGCTCGACCCCCTGCGCGCCCCACACCACGCGGTGCAGCACGGCTACCAGCTTGACGTACTCCGTCAGCTCCACCGGACGGAACTGACGCTGGAACACGTCAGCTCGCAGTAACACACTTACATCATACTTGAGCTCTCTGTGGGGCACGAGCTCGACCCCCTGCGCGCCCCACACCACGCGGTGCAGCACGGCTACCAGCTTGACGTACTCCGTCAGCTCCACCGGACGGAACTGACGCTGGAACACGTCAGCTCGCAGTAACACACTTACATCATACTTGAGCTCTCTGTGGGGCACGAGCTCGACCCCCTGCGCGCCCCACACCACGCGGTGCAGCACGGCTCCCAGCTTGACGTACTCCGTCAGCTCCACCGGACGGAACTGACGCTGGAACACGTCAGCTCGCAGGAACTTAGCTATCTCGTGCAGGTTGCCTATTGTAGCTGACATACCGACGATCTGGATGTCCTCTGAATGATGAGAAAGAAGTTTGTAAAGTAGGCGGAATTTTCTTGAAGGGACAATGCACTACACTACGGTATAATTTTTTGATATGATTATATTGGGGGCAAACATAAAGTGAGAGTTAAACTTACGATTGGTAAAAATAACAGTTGATAATAAAGTTTCAAGTGTACCGCCGCGACCTTTCTCGCCAATCAAATGTAATTCATCTACCTAAAAAACAATGAAATAAAAACATTTTTTATTGGAAATGCACAGCAAAAATTATTTGTAAATAATTAGGCATCATACCACAATCAATCCAAGCTCGTGCAGCCTATCCAGCTCTATCAAACTCCTGACTAAGGCCAGTCCCTTCTCAATGGTGGCTATGTAGATACTGTTCTTTCGACGACGCTTTTTAGGTGGTATGTGTCCCTTGCCTGCTGCATACTCTTCTACTAGAAACTCTAGTTGTACGGCGAATGTTGATAGAGCCCAGATCTGAGATTGCAAATTACTTATGACTTAAGAACATAAAATTACATGTATTGTTCTTTACTGTAGTTTGAACAACCAAATCTTGATTTGCATAACCAAATATCTATCCTACTAATATTATAAATGTGAAAGTTTGTATATTTGTACGTCTGTCCGACAATCACGCAAAAACGGCTGAAGGGATTTGAATGAAATTTGGCACACATGTAGTTCATATATACTGGTATAACACATGGGCTACTTTTTATCCCGGTAACTTACATGGCTTAATGGAGACAGAGGAAGAAGTGGAAATCCAGAGTTGCTGCTATCTTAGTACTTCAGATTCGAAAGTACCAGGAGAGCAGAAACATGTCGAAGTATTAGGTCTTTACCTATGAAATTGTCGTTCTGCAGTACTGGCCATTTCAAATCAAAATAATTTTTGTTTGGCTAAGAATTCTAATTTCAAATTAATTTTATTTTAAAAACATGGTTTTTTTTTTCCAAAAGTAGTCATATGGAGATGGAGAAGCTGGCACATCTCCAACCAGCATTGGTCAATCGCTCGTCTGCGGCTACTCCTGCACGACAACGCGCGACCTCATACTGCACAGCAGACGGTCTCCAAGTTGCAAGAACTGGGGTTGGAAGCTCTCCGTCATCCGCCCTACTCACCAGACCTTGCGCCTACAGACTACTACTTTTTCCAGAATTTGGATAACTTCTTGACGGGAAAAAAATTCAATACCCGAGAGGCAGTACAAAATGCCTTTGAAGAATTTGTTGCCTCCCGTCCAGCTGATTTCTTTTAGAAAAAAATAAATAAATTGCATCAATAAATTGCCACTGCGTTGGCAAAGATGCATTGATTGCATGGGTGATTACTTCGATTAATACATGAAAAACTCATTTCTGAGTTAAGCTCGCCTTTGTACATGAACTTTCATTACTGTATTTTGAATAAGCTGTTTTGGTGTACAATAAAGAATTAAAGAATTAAAGAAAAAAATTCGTTTAAATTTTTTCATACAAAACGGCAATTTCATAGGTATTACCTATTATTTTTGGGGCTGGAATTATGAACGCTATAGATCACAACTACCAGGAGACCAGAGACATGTCAAATTACTTTTGAGCAATATTTTTATTTACCAGGAGATCAGAAACGTGTCGAAGTTTTTATCGGGCAGGAATTGTGAACGCTATGGATTCACAAGTACCAGGAGACCAGAGACATGTCAAATTACTTTTGAGCAATTTTTTTTTTACCCGGGGAACAAAACGTGTCGAAGCTTTTTTTGGGCTGGATTGTGAACGCTACAGATTCACAAGTACCGGGAGGCCAAATAAATTTTCCGGGCTAGAATTATGAACGCTTTAGATATACAAGTACCAGAAGAGCCAAAACCTTTCGAAGTATTTACAAGGCTGGAATTGTGAGCGCTATAGATTCACAAGTACCAGGAGACCAGAAACAAGTCAAAGTATTTCCGGGGCTTTCAATGCAAGCGGTTAGGATTTAAAAGTACCAGGGGATCAGAAACATGACGAAGTATTTCCAGAGCTTTACTTGTATGCGGCTTGGATTCAAAAGAACCAGAAGAACAGAAAAATGGCGGAGTATTTTGGAGGCTGGAAACATGAACGCTAAACATTCACAAGTAGTAGAAGACATGTCAAATTACTTTTGAGCAATATTTTTTTTTTTACAAGAGCAGAAACCCGTGTCGAAGATTTTTTCGGGCTGGAATTGTGAACGCTATAGATTCATAAGTACCAGGAGAGCAGAAACATGTCGAAGTATTTGTGAGACAATTTGAGCGCTAATGATTCACAAGTACCAGGAGACCCTAAGCATGTCGGGGCTGAAAGTAAGAACCGCAAAGACTCACAAACTATCAGGATACCAGAATTTCCGAGGATAATAATATAAGACAAAAAAGATGCGCGCCAGCTCTAAAGTCTATGCAGACAAAGTCGCGGGCAGAAGCTAGTAGGCCATATATCATCACGCTAAGACCAAAAGGAGCGGAGCAGACGAAGTTGCGCGGGTCATCTAGTTATACCATCAATATTTTCAACTAAGATTTCTCTTAGTTCAACACTAACCAATATTGGTTAATAGCTGTTTTTATTCAGAGTAGTGATATAATGCCTTTTGAGCTACTAGGTTTTTTTCTGTGGCTTCAAACCCTTAGGATACATTACTTTCTTTCCAGGAGGAATGCTGAAGATACTCATAACCATTCACATTTATGCAGTACTTACTAGCTGTCGCCCGTGACTCCACCCACTTTAATGGCGAAAATTATACCAAGGAAACAATTTCCCCGGATAAAATGTTTCCAGTTATTCCAGACTAATCTACCTCTGTGCCAAATTTCATCAAAATCCATTCAGCCGTTCTGGTGGATTGAGTAACAAACATTCATCCATCTATCCAAACTTACTTTTGCATTTATAATATTAATATAGATTACTGAAGTGCAATAATAAAAGGATTACTTGTCTTGTAAGAAGTAAGGATAACTGAATGGCATTTGGATGGCACTTAGATTTAGCACCCACCTTTTCCTGCACAATAGCCACAAATGGCAATATGAACAGAGCATTCTTCTTTCTGTTGAGCACTTCCCGTAACATAAGGACCTCGGCCACCAGGGTCTTGCCTCCACTTGTGGGGAGAGCATAGATCAAGTTCCTTCTCTCACGCACCGATTCCAGGCTCAGACATTCTTCTTGCCATTCTTAAATGGAATAATTTAAAAGTAAAATATGTTCACCATGTGATACCATTAACTAGCTTTTTCCCAAAGCTTTGCTTGATTGCCCACAAGAACCTTGGATAAAAAATACACTCAGCATCAACAATCCGATTATTAAGTTTTTCCATCAAGCATAAACTGGCTCATAAACAATGCAAGGAACGAAGGGCCCTTTGCCAAACAGTGAGATAGTTCAGACTAGATGTACAAAAAATTATATTACAATATCTCTTTTTTAAATTAGTTTACATTGAGATGAGAAGCATGGTAGTCTGTACTCACCATAAAACTTTTCAATGTTCCGGTAAGTCTTGAACAAACCTTTAGCAATCATTGGCAGACCATAAAAAGTATTGATAGGATTTACTACTGCTGGGGTTTTCTTTTTCGACTCCTGTACGTTTTGATTGGGATTGACGATTTTTTCTATTGCATCTTCTTTGATATCAAGTAGAAAAGAATCTCTAGTTTCAAACATTGAGCTCTTATTCTTCATAACATCATCAAGGTTGCTAATTGACTGGTTAAAGCTCTTTTCAATCTTGTCTTTAAAACTTCTGTCAACATGATTAACGTCAGATTGCTCTAACTTCGATTGAAACATATCTTCTGAAATATCTTCAATCAATTCCAGTTGAGCTTGATTATTTACGATTTCATTATTTATTTCACAGATTTCATTTATATTACTGGTACATACGTTTAATGATTCCCATTCGTTTCTAACTGAACACTGTAAAACATCAGGGGAACACGGTATATCGTAGGACGAATTGTTGTTATCCGAATCGCAGATACTTCGAAATTCTACCTGATTGCATGGTAGAAGCGGAGAATCACACCTATCTGTTGCGTCGGTTCCGTTTTCGTTATATTTAGAAATAATTGGACTGCAATCTGTAAGTGAATCGCTATTCTGTGCAGCTTTACTTAAACTTAAACTTGATCGAAATATTCTTCCAGTACCCAGTCGCCGGCGTTTCGGTGTCGAAGTATCCGTTTTACTTAAAGAGTGCATTTTAATATATTTTATAGTTGATTTACTTATTGATTGTTGCATAGATACTAGATTTGTTACCTATTTACATGATTTTTTTATAAAAATACACAAACCCAAACATAAACATAACCAAACAAGTTTGACATTTCGGAGTTTTTCAAACAAGTTGTGACAAGTAGTGATGGGCGTTGAATCAACGAACTAGTTGAATCAACGTTGATGTCTCTTCAACGGGATTAACGTTGACCGTGTACAAATCAACTCGTTGAATTCGTCAACGAGTTACGAGACAACGACGTTTATGAATTCAACTTGTTTGACAAAACGAGAAAATGAACCCAACGTTTTGTTATTTTCAACGTACGTAAATTGTATCTTTGTACTCGTAATGTAAAGAAAAGATTTCTTATAAATCTTTCATTAGGTAAACTGCATCGAATTGTTCGTAAATTAACATTACAACAGCATACGTTAATAAAAGCGTTAAAGCCGTTTATCGTTCATGTAAGTTGACGTTCGTAACACGTTAACTCGTTGACGAAATTAACTAGTTGATCAACTAGTTGACAAACGCAATTCAACGTTAACGTTTCGTTGACGGAAAAACCTTCAACGACCCATCACTAGTGACAAGTTCGCACACATGACATTGACATTTGTTTTGTTTAGAATTTGAGAGTTGCCAGCCCAACAGTTTTAATTTTTATTTTTAACTCATTCATTTATCCATATTATTTGTGAAACAATGTGTCAATTATTGCTGATTTTAACTAAATAAATGAATAACCTTTTGGGCACATTACCAGTGGCGAAGCAGAGGAATTTTTCGACGGCATATTTTAGTTTAGTTAGTTTTATTTTACTAAATAATATTAAATTTATTCTATTAGACTAGATAGAATTAATACAAATTTGAACTGATTTCAATGCTTGTAAAATTACTTTCTTAAATTTAGGCGCGTCATTCAACTTTGCCGCCCCGGGTTGCCCGGGCCTCTGACGGGCTTAGTCCGCCACTGCATAAGTGCGCCAATACTAGTAATCAACATTAGCAATCCCATCAAAAACATAACATGCACATGTCTCGCAACGCAATTCATCTGCCGTAAAAAGTTGTGAAATCTGGTCATCAGTTGGGTGAAGATCGATCTTCCATCGTCTCCCCTACTATTCATTGATTTGACAAATTCGTAAAATTGGACGCAAATATTCAGATCTAGAAAACGGGACTTAAAATTCAAAATTTCGGAGGTTTTCCTTGCTTTATAGTCTGGTCTGCTAGAAGTACCTTAGAATTTTGATGATCGGCGAGTCACAGCGAAGTTAGAGGGGTATATGGCCCGAATGGCTTCGAGAAAAGAATGGTACGGCCGTGCCTGCTTATTTTGTCGACTTGGCGGGGCACTTTCGTGACCTCAGATAGTTTTGATTACCTACCTACCTACAGACAGGAAATAACGATAATATAAAGGTTGTGATCCATATTCTTTTTCCTATTCCTATATTTTTCATTCTCTTTGACTCGCTCACCGTACAAATTTATGGCTAGAAATTACTTTAAATAATGACTATATTTTTTAAAGATTTTAATTACAGATGTATAGTTTTCAGACTTCCCTATACTTGTAGTAGTATGGTTTAAGAACTTTATTTCCTCATAAGAATTAACAATAATTCACTTACTGAGAAACAAGATTTACAATTAATGTTTAGGTTACTAGCGTACAGAGAAAAAATAAAAAACATTTTTTTTGCGGGTAGGCGATACACATATTACAACGAAACATCAACCGAGCAAACACGGATACAAAAGTAAAAGTTACAACATACTAGATGTGGCACAAAAGGCAGCGTACTGACCAATTGGATATTTTTATTTTATTTTTATATCATTTCATCAGTTTTGAGTTTTTTCATGCGATGTTTATACTTTGCACATAGATATATATATATTTTTTTAATAATATATATATATATTTTTTATTTTTATTGTATTTTTTTTTTTTTATTTATTCATAATGTATGATTTTAATTGTTTTTTAAATGCAGACATACTTTTCTGTTCTTTTATGTCCATCGGTATTTTATTGTATAAGTTAACACCCTCATATTCAATATTTCTTTTTCCGTAATTAACTGTTCTGGGTGGACGCGTTACTAAGTAGTGGGAGTTTCGCAGTCTAATTTTTTGGATTTGATGTTTTTTGGTAAAATTTAGCGTTGTATGAATATCATTATGTATTATTTTTCGTATAAGAATACACGTATAGTATATGTATGTTTGGGAAATGTTCATTATTTTGGTATCTTCGTATATCCTTTTAGTTGGGGTTCTAAATTTGTAATTGAAAAGAATTTTGATTAATTTATTTTGTGCTGTCTGTAGTAATCCTAGAGTGGTTTTTGCTGCGGTCCCCCAGATTTCAATTAGGTTGTCAATGTGTGGTTTAACTAAGGAATTATAAATAATGTATCGAACTTTCCGAGGAAGACACTTTCTTAAACTATGAAGAGCTCCTGTAAGTGATGTTAGTTTACTTCTGATTTTATCAATGTGCGGCTTCCAACTCAGGGAGTTATCTAAAATTAAGCCTAGATATTTCTCTTTGGTTTTTCTTTGTATTATTTGATCATTTATTTTAAGTTCTATATTATCTGTTATTTTTTTATTTTTAGGAGCTATTATAACATAATTCGTTTTTGAAGTATTAATGGTCAGGAGATTAGATTGGAACCAGTCATTTAGAATGTTAAGATCCTTTTGGATATGCGGTATTATAGTTTCGATCGACTGGCCGAAGTAAAAAAGGCTTGTATCATCTGCATAAAGTGAGACGTCTCCTTTAAGGCCAATTTGGGATATATTATTAATATAAATTAGGAACAAAAGTGGTCCCAAAATCGAGCCTTGAGGTACACCGAAATTGACGAGATTTGAACCACTTTGGGATTTACCTATTTTGACTATTTGCTTACGATTTTGTAAATATGAATTAAAAATTTGTAGTGCTTTGCCTGTGATACCAATATGTGACAACTTTTGTATTAATAGTTCGGGACTAATTGTGTCGAAAGCTTTTTTGAGGTCGATAAAAATACCTAAAGCTATGTGTTTTTCATCAATTTTCTTTTTGATTTTCGTTATGAGATCAATAGTTGCCGAAAGAGTATTTGAATGGGGTCGAAAACCATATTGTTTGTGATATAAGAAGTTTTTTAATTTAAGAAATATTTCCAAACGGTTATATAAGATTTTCTCGAAAATTTTCGAGATCACAGGTAGTACTGAAATTGGACGGTAGTTACAAGGATCAGACTTACTTCCTGATTTATAAATTGGGATAACTTTAGCAATTTTTAAGCCATCGGGAAAGATGCCTCGATCTAAACAAAGGTTAATACACTTTGTAAGTTCATCGGATATTAATTTTTTTACACATATTAAAGATTTTGTGCTTACGCCATCAATACCAGAACTAGTATTTGGGTCTAAATTGTCAATTATTTTTAATATTTCCTCCGTGGTTGCTGGTGTTAAGAACTTAAGTTTTGCTTGGTCACTGCTTTCAGATTCTTGGTGATGTTGGTTTCCCTTAAACTTGCTAGGGATAAGGTCTGCTAGGGATGACCCGATGGATGAAAAGTATGAGTTGAGGGATTCACATATTTTCTGTTGGTCGGTAATAGTGCCAGTATCAGTCTCGAGTTTTTCAGGTCCAGTCTTGTCTCTTGTTTTATTTTTGGATAGATCGTTTATTAATTTCCACATTTTACGAGGTTTCGTCATGTTGTCTTTAAAACATTTATAGTAGTATGTGTTTTTCGTATTTTCAATGGTGTTTGCTACCCTTAATTTTGTTTTTTCGTATTCTTGTTTTAATTTGGTGTCTGTTTTATTGGTTTTATGTCTTTGCCATAACATATTCCTATTGTTAATATCATGTATTATTTCTTTTTTTATCCAGTCTTGTCTTGGAGGATTTAATACTTTAATTTTTGTGACTTGGCTCTTTAGTAAACATGACTGTAATTTGTCTGATAATCTCTCATAGGTCGGTTCTATATCGTCTGTATTAATTATACCGTTTTTAAAACACTGATATAATTTTGGGTAATCCAATGCCGTGTATTCCGCCTTTATAGGAGGGGGAGGTTTATAATGTTTTATCTCCAGAAATATTTGCTTATGGTCAGACATCGCAGATTCAATCATAACCATATGAAAGTTATTTTCCTGTAGGTTAGTAGAAATGTGATCTAATATGGTTTTGGTTGAGGTTGTTTCGCGGGTACAATGTAAGCGATTGATTTTATTCAATATTTTGAAGTTACTTTCTTTCAGTGTGTCCTTGTAGTTACGTGTTGGTCTGTCTGGGTTAAGCAAGTCTAAGTTAAAGTCCCCAAATACCATAGCTCTCTTCTTCCCTTGCAACTGTTGCGAGTAAATCTCAAGGAAATTGGTAATATTCGTTTTATCAGGCTTGTAAATGGCACCGATGCTCAAGGAGAACTTTTTCACGTACACCCAGAGGTAGTGAGTGTTGTCTACACATAGTTCTTCTATAAGACTGTGTTTGAGATTGTCGTGGACGAATATTGAGACACCGCCACCTCTTTTGTTTGGTCTGAAATTATAGTAGTGTGTGTAGCATGGAATTTGGAGCCTCTTTACTTCATCTTCATTTTTGATCCAAGTCTCCGTAAGTACAATAATGTGCGTGGTAGCTTGTAAAGATGCTATTATACATTTTAACTCGTCTAACTTTCCTGGTTTAACTATACTACGCGCATTAGCATAAAAACAATTCAAAGATTTTTTTGTTGGGTTTATTTCGCTGTACTTGTTTGTAATTTGATATGATATTTTTTCTAGTTTTTTGCAATTGTTGAAACAGATGAGGCTGTATGTTCGGTTGTTGAAACGATTTTTGGTTCTCCTTTAATATATTTGATGATAAGGTTAGTTTCTCCATTAGAAGTACGTTTTCTGAGCTCGTCTTTTAAATTTTGCAAATATTTTCTTTGATATGGAGTTTGGTCGGAATAAATTTTTATGTTGTCAATGTACAGGTTATTTCTATTGCGTAGTATAGCTTTCGCTGTTTCCTCAGACGAGAAGCATACTTTTATTGAGCGGGTATATTCCGGCTTGTACTTTCCAAGACGTATAATTTTATCTGGTTGTGGACAATCATTGTATGCAAGTTTTGTTACTTTTGCAATTTCAGCCTTATCGTGTTCTTGTCGTTCATTTGCTGAGCTGTTTTTAGGTTCAGGAATACCAGAAACTACAACATTCTTTGCTCGTTTATTTCGTTCCTGAATTTCACTCACAATTTCCTCATAAGTCGTAGGCGTGGGATTTGAAGTCGATGGCGCCATGCATTTGAGGTTGTTGACATCAGCTTCTAAAATCATGACTTTTCTTTCTGTGTTTTCTGTAATGGTTGTTAGGTTTGTAAGTTGGTTTTTCATGTCTGTGTTCTCCATGGTGATGCTTTCAATGATAGTATTGATATTTCCCACTTCTTTTTTTATGGAAGTAACATCTTGACAGAGCTTATTGATATTTTCTGCTTGTTCACTTTTAGTGGTCTTTAGAAGTAACAACATCTCGGACATTTGCTTTCGCAATTCAGATAACTCAGTTCTTATCAAGTCATTGTCATCAGGTAATTTTCGTTTATAACGATGGGTAATCTGAGGAGTGGTATCTGTACATATTTCAGACAAATTTGGTTGAGATCCTCCGAGCCTTTAGTATTAATTACCTACTTGCCAAATTTCATAGTTCTAGTCTAGGTCAACGGGAAATACCCTACACATTTTAATTCCCATGAGAGTGTCGAAATATAAGTTTTTTGGGGCATAAACGACCGTATCTTTTTTTTAACCGACTTCTTCAAAAAGGAGGAGGTTCTATGTTCGGCTGTATGTATTTTTTTTTATATATGTTCACCGATATCTCCGCCAATAGGGAAGATACAAATACAGAATTTATGAGTATGTTGTCAGTAAAATGATAAAAAAGTATAAAATAAAGGCCATTACAAAGTTTTTATTTTGGATATATGGATTTTTAACAAAAATAATGAATTAAAGTAACGTGAAACGGAACGTATTTAAAAACAACAATCAGCGTTTAATGACGTACTTGCTGTTATGCCAACGAAAAGGCAACCTTATGTCTTTGAGTTGGGACAGTTCAGCGATAAAATGTTTGTTCAGCGATATTTTCGCCAATTGTTAATAGCGATTTGGATGATTCTTTTTTTGTTTGGAAGAGTATTTTCTCGGACTGGTCCCATTTAAATTTGGTGAAGATTTGATGAAGAACTTCGGCGGTAGATAACGGAACTCTTCAACAAATGATAGCAAAGGGATCGGGATTTCTGAAATCGCATTTCTGTTGATTGTTTACACCAGTTCATAACATAACATCACGCCGGCACGCTGTGTATCTGGTTTCAATTTTTTGTGGTAGATACCTGCGTACCACTAAAAAGTGAAAAATGAAAAAACTTTTTTTGGCTTTGAGGCAGACAGGATGACGGCGCTCGGGTGACGGGCGTGCGGTGGACACTCGGCAATAGTATATGTATGTATCGCTAAATCGGCGCCGTCATCTCGTTGACGGTGACGTTCCGGTGACGGCGATGGTGGACAAATGGCCTTAGGGTTCCGTTTTTTCCTTTTGCGGTTCGAAATCCTAAAAACTTGTTAGATACGGACCCCTAATGGATACCGCCGGCTTCGCACATTCCTACCTACATGTTTACGCCAACCGCATAGAAACTGCAGCAATGACGTCCGTTCAGCCACGAGCCGCCGACGCAGCAAAAATTCACCAGTAGCAATAAGTTATTTTTATGTATTAAGTATTTTGTCCTTCCATATTCTAGCATCGAATAGGTTGAAACCTTAATTGATGAATCAATTAAAATAATTTTAAAATCACTTTGGTTTTTTTTCGATCCACCGTCTGCAGTCTACGTAATTAACTTTTTTACAAAAAATATAACCGACTTCCAAAAACAAAACACTACAAAGTATAAAATAACTTTAATTTCGGAAGTCGGTGTTTCTGGTTATTTCGATTTTTGACAGCGACTTCCGAAATTAAAGTTATTGCGTTTATTCTGTTACAGGTCGAATTGAGAACCTCATTTTTTTTATGTCGGTAAAAAAAATAAGAATCCCCAAATCGTTCTTACCAAATAAACATCGGGGAATATGTTTTTCTTATGATTCTGTAGGTGCTCAATTTACCCGTCTGCTATACCTAGTCAATCTCAGAAAAAAATCCAAGTGAGCAAGTGATACGTTGTTCAGAGAGACATGGGCCCACCCATTGCCTCTGGAAAAGACTAGAAAGTTTAATATGGACATGAAGTTGACTAAATTATAAATTTGTTTGTTTACCTACGCTTTCACGCTGAAATCGCCGAACCGATTGAATCTTGGTGCTGATAGATGAGGGACTGAGGGACCCTGGAGTCGATTATTTGCTACTTTAACGCAAGCTTAGCAGCTAGGAAAAGCTAGTAGGTGTCATACAATAATATCCTTATGTTTAGGGTGAGTTCGGCGAAACCTCATCATTAACAGGTTCAGGACAGGCTATACCGTATACGAGATATTCTTATTCTATATTCAATCATCGAACTATCGGAATCCGCTAATGGTCATAAACCTCTCCCAAAGTGCAGTTACACACCATCTTATACCTACAACATCTAACTACATCTACTTTCCTATTCTTATTAATTTTACTACATCCCTCGTCTAAGCTGCTACAGGACCTACATACATGTAAGTACTTACGAAGTCACGGGCGAAGTCCTAGTGTAGGTACTTATATATATGTATATTTTTAATTAGTAGCCATTTATTCTGCATAATTTTTACTACAAGGGGTTTTTGTCTAAACTTTTACTTTCTCCTGTTTCTCTCCTGCAATATATACCAGAGGATAAGAAATCATTTTAGGTTAATTTTTGAAGTATCGTGGAAGAGTGGACGCGGCAATCTGTGGAACAAAGAGTCAATAAATCCTCAGCTGGTCATATTCCCTACGTCAGCACCACGTCTCGTTCCGACCGCGTGGGCCACACCTCCGCTTCGCCTGAACGTCTCGCTACGCGGCCAAATAGCAGAGCTCATAATAAATGCATAGGAACAATATGACTCCCCACCTATTGCCGATCTGCCGAAGCTAAGCAAAATATAAAAATGTAGCGATTCTGTCGGTAAGCTTTTAGTCAGGCCTGCTGCTCTCCGCCGTCTTTGCCTTGACGGACAGACCGGCGTCGGCTCATACTCATACATCCGTAAGTGACGTTTAGCTACAGTTTTAACTAAGAAATCATAAAATCCAAAAACTATGACCTAACATAATTATCGGGCGATCAATAACAGAAACCGGGAGATTACGGCTATCCATTTTCTTCACGGAGAAAGCGTACTTCCGATGAAATCTGAATATGTGGCAGTTATGTTTACGTATCACTTGCATGTTCCATTTTACTAGTTTTTAATAACACGTAGGTAGTAGGTGCTGATAGGATTGCGGACCATTGACCTTAAACGAGCCTTTCTTGAGCATGACTACAAAGGTCGTTGGCGCCTTGCAGCAGGAGTGCGGTAGTATCAGCCCAGCAACTGAGGCAGGCTGACTTCCTTCTGCTGTGGCCGCTGCACCTGCAGGCGTGCTCGCGGGCCGGCCTGGCCAGTCAGTTTCCCTTTAGAAACCGGAGCTGGCTCGCAATCGTCGGTTCAAAAATGACCGGCGCTAAATATAGCGGCGGGCGCAGGGGGGGCGAGCGCGCGCGGCCGCTGCGCCACCCGCCGCCGGCCAGAGCCGCCCCGGTCGCCGCGGACTCCACATTCCAACGTCGCTGTGCTGCCGGTTGAAGAACCAGTGCCGTGACTGAGTGACCGTCTTCCACCCGTGCGACGTAAGTGCCGTGCCGTGAGAGTGCCAGTGACGGGCCCAGCGGGCATATAGTGTGTAGGATAATGGTGTTACGGGAGTCCTTGTGGATGTTGAGTTCGGAAACGTTCAAGATAAAAGACAACTCGTAAGGAGGCTGGTCTAAAAATACGCGCGCGGTATGTGCCAAATGCGGACGGGCGCGGGCGTCGCCATGCTGAAATAGAAGCAACCGCCTTGTATAGTGCGCCGGATTACGTTACCGCCCGAGACTCGCGCGCAGCGAACGCGTCAAGTTTCAGCGAAAATCTCTACGTGGATGTATGAGAATCGCACTCAACATATGATTTCAATCACTGTGTGAAAAAATGCATTTTTTTTTAATCATACACACATTTACACTACACACTATACCCGAAAAAACAGAACTATCAATTAGTTTAACTCTAATATCACGCATAATTTCACAAAGCTTCAAATTTGAAAAATTCTAATAGTTTTGGTGGTTGACGATACCAGCATCATAAATCAAAATATACCGAATAAAATATATAAAAAATAATTAACCCTGAAGAAAATCATAACAATCAACTTCAGGGACAATGTTCTAAGTTTTTAAAACTGAATTAAAATAATAAATAAAAGCGGCTACATATTATTTATCAATGCGGATGACATTTTTGCGCGAAAGTTTATCGTACTTGCACAAGTTCCTAATAAAATAAATTGAGACTACTTTGATAAGATAGTTAATGGTTTGGAATTCCGATCAACCGAAGCATTAAAAGACCATTGATTCTAAAGATAGGCGCACATAGTGAGAATTTCAAGATCTATGAAAATAGAACTTTTTAATAGTAACCAGATGACAGATTACATTATTACCCGACTTTCAAATAGATAGAAATATTGATACATAGCAACACTGTTAAGGTACACTGGTACACAAAAAATAAATTACCAGTTAATTAACGTCCGGTTTTAGATATTTTTATGCTCGGTCCCTCTCTCATCTTCTTCTATCCTACGAAATGGAACTTAGTTATGAGATCACTAAATGTATTGAAGTCATGGATTGTTTACCAAATTATTTTTTTAACTCAACCGACATTTACATTTTGAAACTTTTTCTCTTATTCCTTTTTTGTTTCTTTATAAAACTTCTGCTCGCACTTTTTAAGTGCGATCTTCTAACTGATTTTAACAATGAAGCAAAAAGAAAATCAACAGTTTGTCTTTAATTTTTCTTCTCCTTTGACTAAACAAATAATGAAGTAACATATCTGTTTCCCTTTAATCCAATTCTTCATTATTTTATTTGCACGGAACTTAAGATTTCACTTCATGACCGATGCTTTCTTGACCTAATTTGAAATACCTAATACATGCTCAAGGAAATTCGTTCTATGGAATGAGTTTGAGATAGTTTTTTTTTTATTAAATGGCATAAATAAGTGCACTGAAAACGATTCTTCTTCTTCTCGTGTCGGTTCGAAAACAGTTAAACGTATTGAACAAGCGAACAGTTTTAATAAAATTAAAGTGATCGAAGTACGAATCGGAAACAATTTAACACAAGCAATAAGAATGGCTGTCGCGGAAAAATCTGAGAAAATTCAAGGCTCATCGAAATCCGAATCCTAGGCAACATTGAGTTGAACGCGAAATCCAATTTTACACTTTCGTTGAACACTTGCCAGCACGTAGGTGTGCAAGAAGGCAGGAAAGATAAAACCGCTAAAAATAAAGTAGACTTCATAAACAAAACGCACGCTTCCCGCGTTCACGTTTCGCGCCCACGCCATTTTTTAAATGTTGGCACCGAAGAAAAAGTTCGACGTTATTGATATTGCTATTGTCTATTTCGAGTTTATGTATGAGTTACGTGTTGGCTGACGGTAATTAGCTAAAATGAAGCAGTGATTCATCATTTTTTAGGTACCTACGTAGGTACATCAAAATTACAATCAACCAATTCCAATTAGGTACATTTTAAATCACACCTGCATGTTTTGTGATCGGGGTGCTAAACTACTCGTAGAAAATATGCCACTCAATAAAAATAAACAGATTTGCACACGAACTAAAAAAAAGTTATCTTTCAAAGTCTCGTCGGATAAGTCACATTCCAATTTCCAAATCGGATTAACTGCATTGGCAACACCACCAGAAACTAGAGGAGCATATCGTTACAATTTGCACATGAAACTGAAAATAAATGTAGGTTTTAAACATTAGACGGTTATGTATGAAACGTCAATTATCTATTTCGGGCGCTAAATGTAAACATATGTGTATGCACTGATGAGAGATAAATCTGTTCGTTGATAAATGTTAATAGATGCATCTATTGACGCGATGCCAATATCTGCTGCGTTATGCCATGACGTCACTTCTCATGTAAACAGAAGCGATAGTGATTTATCAACATTAGATCGAAATGTTTGGTTATTTTGATACCTAATTGGATGGGATGAGTTGGCAATCTGATACTAGGTACTGCAGTTGTGATCTCGCACTCAGCACGTTACGTACTACTGAATTTGCCTCCGAGAGGTGCCAACGAACTATCAATCGTTCAACGAACCATTGACAACACTTGGCGTTCTGATCACCCGGAAAGAGATAACATCAAGTCAGCAAATGCAATGCGGATATTTTAATTTAAACTAAGAACCAGTTAGGAAGGAATCCAGGACATTGAATTCAAAACGACTTTTTCTTTTACAGATTAAATAAACTACCACCATGTCTGACGAAGAAGAATACTCGTAAGTATTGAACACATAAACACACACACAGTCAGGATTTCGGAACGTAAGATGTTTCTTTGCTTACACCACACAACACGAATACACGATACTTATTGTTACACTCTTCCACACTACATGCAATCTGTCCCCCCTGTCGTAGTATGCCATATAACCATATGTATTTATTGTGCTAACAACACAAAACTGTTTGTCTGTTAGTTCTCCAATGTGTACGTTAATCCCATTCCTATCTACTCCACAGTGGCTCCGAGGAGGAGGAAGTAGAAGAAGAAGTCCAAGAGACGTAAGTACTTAGACATCTCAGCGGTCAGTCTCTCCCGATTCCTGGAATTAGTTATTTTAGAAACTGTTTGGTTTTGAAACACTTCAGCTTCTCTCGGCCTGATTTCTTACTTTGCCTTGGCGATTCTATCATTTTCCAAAACTATTAGAACGGTGGAGTACACGTGATGTACATCGATAGTCTTACTTTTTTGGATATAAGCGTGAACTATTTGAGCATGATCGCAAGGTTTGATTCCCAGTTTCTTGGAACCCCCCAGTCTCGGGCTTGTTGCACGCCCTCACCAAACCCTGTTCTTTCTTTTGTTGCAGGAAGTAAGTGGCGTGCCATTTTGGTTGATCCGGCACTCACAAATGCTTCGCTCGTTTTAGGCTAAGTTTAGATGGCGACCCTAATGCTTGTAGCGCTTATCTCATCGCTTTCGTTGCTTCCAGATATACAATTTACACTAGGTGCTGCAGCGCTGCATTCCGAGCTTTCTAACATTGAAATCATTCATATAACAACCGAACCATGAGTTTGATGCTATCGGAAAGATCAGTGTAACGAGGACGAGTAAGGGCCTGATCTTTCCATGTACAAATGGAACAGTACCTACCAGAGTGTGGTCGAAGTTGTGAGTGAACATAAATTTGGCTTTAACCCTAAGCTTCTGATACTGTCTATCAAATGGAATACGTTATACTTCTTCGCGGCTGCATAGTTTTAATCGTGTTTTGTATTTTTCTTTTCCCGTCGCTGCTCCTCTCGTCGTTGCAAACTGAAGACCCGCTTCTAAACCAGAGTAAGTAAACTCTAGTTACGATCTGCCCTACCGCTTCGCTTCTAGCCACTGAAACTGTTATGGCACTATGATTGATTGGCACAAAATTAACGAATCTTATACCAACTAAAGATTTTGCTTAAGCAAAACGAAGTACGGTCCTTTTGGCAAAATTCTAAAATGTTGATTACAACGGCTAGTGGCTTGTGATGCAGTGTTTGTATCGTGTATGCGCAGAATACACTAATTGTCACCGCTTCTTTGGTTACGAACAATGAATTTTGCAATAAAGAAGTAGAATATTGTAAAAGATAAGTAGAAGGCTGATTGTTGTTTTCTGTTTCTAGGAGTAGACCATCGATCGCGTAAGTTGCACCGCTCTCTGTGGTGTCACTAACTATAATCCTATCATTAACTGAACAAGGCGCGGGCGCATGTTTTTTACGATCGTTTCCCAAATTTATCGTATCCGACCAGATGATCGTTCGGCGAATGAACAACCGCACGCCGACGTCGGTCGCTATTTTTATATGGGTTGGTAGGCGTTCTATTTTAGAAAACCGTACTGTGCTGCGCCCGCGCCATTCTGCAAAGAAACAAAATGTCGGTCAACGGGCAACTGCTCGAGTTGCCCCGACTTATTTTTGATTTATTGCATGAAAGTAATAACACGACATCGAAGCATGACTACCTTGTAATACATAATATAATATTGTCGTAATATGTGTATCTGTCCGTGAACCAGTCATGGTAATTATAAATGTTGTCATAAACCCACAACAAACAATAATATCATTTACAAATACAAAACTACACAACTATGATATAATATAAGTAAAACAAAAAGCCAATATTAATTGATCTAAAAATGTGTTTTATACGATTTTATAGAATGAGGGATTATAAATCGTATAACAATAATAAATTTAACAAATAAGTAATGTTGTCACGTAGTTGTTCAGTACACGAGTATTAAAGCTAAAACTTTAACAAAATGTACAGTTCCTGATGTCCCTGCTTACACAACGATATAAAAGCGTAACAGCGGAAATTTTAACTTTAACGAGTTATCGTAAAACTCAATCACCGTAACAGAAATTATATGTATTGTGACCGTTATAACAACGGTTTCTAACATTAACACAAACTTATTTCACGACACAATCATTAATATGGCTACTCTGTATTTCCAGGGGTGAGGGAGATCCAGAATTCATCAAGGTAATTACAACGAATTCAGCTCTTCCAATAACTAACTTCACATTTTACCTAAATCAAATTTATAATCTATCAACAAGATTGCCCATTGCTCTAGACTTGGTCTCGGGATTTCATCAAATAGCTAATATTATTTTTGTAAACAGCGTCAAGACCAGAAGCGGTCGGACTTGGACGATCAGTTGAAGGAATACATCAACGAATGGCGCAAACAGCGGGCCAAGGAGGAAGATGAGCTCAAACGCCTCAAGGAGAAGCAGGCTAAGCGCAAGGTGAGGCTCGTTAACATGAACGCTATGATAGTTGCAAAATATTCCTACTCAACACACATGATGTCTTAACTGCCTGTTTGGTATATTGTAGGTATCTCGCGCTGAAGAAGAGAAGCGCCTCGCCCAGAAGAAGAAGGAAGAGGAAGAAAGGAGAGTTCGCGAAGTTGAGGAGAAGAAACAGCGTGACATCGAAGAGAAGAGGCAGCGACTCGAGGAGGCCGAGAAGAAACGCCAGGCTATGCTCCAGGCTATGAAAGACTCTACCAAAGTCGGACCTAACTTCACCATCCAAAAGAAGAGTGATAACGTAAGTCCAATTACTGAAACACATTTCTACGAATATGTTCTTCTGAATATCTTTAAAAATATAAACGTTTATTATTTGATAAACACCCTGTTTATTTCAACTCATTTAATGTGTAAACAATTCAAATTGTAATTTGAACGGTTCTGAGTATAAACAACGCCTGTTTGAATCATCAAACGCAAATAAAACTTTTCGCTTATACATTTACAGTTTGGCCTTAGCAACGCTCAACTGGAACGTAACAAGACCAAGGAGCAGTTGGAAGAGGAGAAGAAGATCTCCCTTTCCATCCGCATCAAGCCCCTGAACATCGAGAACCTCGGCACCGAAAAGCTCAGACAGAAGGCCACAGAACTCTGGGAGTGCATCATCAAACTCGAGACAGAGAAATACGATCTTGAGGAGAGGCAAAAGAGGCAGGACTACGACGTGAGTATAATAAGAATCCAGTAACATGCGCATTTCTGAGATATAAAAAAAACTTCTCTTCAGTAATAGAATATTTTTAGATATTTAGAATATTTTTTCCAACAGTTAAAAGAGCTCAAAGAAAGACAGAAGCAACAGTTGAGGCACAAGGCCCTCAAGAAGGGTCTCGACCCTGAGGCACTCACAGGAAAGCACCCGGTAAGTACAAGATGAAGAATATGACTTAGGCGAGTCAGTGGCGAGAAACAGTTACTGAGGTGACGTTTTATTTCAGCCCAAAATCCAAGTAGCGTCCAAGTACGAGCGACGTGTCGACACAAGGTCCTACGACGACAAAAAGAAGTTGTTCGAGGGTGTAAGTATTCGCACACAACATAACAGATATAAGACTATACCTACTACATTAATAATAGACACTATGCAAAGTCTAGAAATTAAAGACACATTAATTTTCGGAACACATTATTACTATCAAATCTTGCCCTACATAATTTGGACTTCTGCCAAGATCTCGATTCAGGTCACTTTCACATCCATTTAATTTCCAGTCGTTACGTAGTAGCGATTTAAATTATAACACACGTCTTCAACAAAATTTCAGTGGAGTTAAAAGTAGCACACACAAGCCGAAAATAAGTTGTTAACATATCAGAACAAAGACTCAAAGACATCAAATCTAAAAACAGATGCATGAGACACATTTAGGAATGTGAAAACTGATATTGATGTTGATGTTTAAACGCAGGGTTTGGATACTCAATTGGCAGAGTTTATGGATAAAATGTGGAACGAGAAGATGAGCGAGTTCATGAATCGTACCAGAAGTAAGAGGAGAACGCAATGTTTGGTGATTGTGTTCCCAATGTGTCCCCTCGACGCATGTCTTCACGGCATGTCCTGTTCCATTTGTCACCTAAATGTACCTTTGTGTACTGTTGAAAAAATATGGTCGTGTGAGTTTTTACTGCAGAATTTCGACTGCTAAAAGAAAAAGCTTTAGCAATCTTTTAGTATTCACAGTAAATTGTCACCAACCAAATGATTTCAACAGTTTAAAAAAATCCAAGTTGGATAAGCCCCAGTCGTGTGTATATCTCCTGTTGTACCACTATCATTGTATTTACCCTGTGTTAACGATTCCTATAGGACCTTGAGAAACTGAACAAGGACTTCCTCGAGAAGGTCTGGCAGGAGAGGGCCGACCAGTTCGGTGGCAGGCAGAAGAGTAAGTACACCAATTTAATTTTGCTGTCTATAAAACCTTAAACATATGGACGTAAACGTATAAGCGAATTTTGTTTGTCCATCTGCAAAGTTAAGTCCAATTCATCTATCATTGAAGACTCCGTGCACAAGTTTTTGACGATATCTTGTTGCATGTAATTCATCTTGTTCCTCCTTTGTAAATAACTGTTTGTTAGTAAACAATACGCGAATATTAACTGAGAAACAAGTAGTAACATGCACCTTATAAGAATATGTTTGTAGATCACTCTCATCAGAAAAGATGAAATCTATACTAATATATAAAGCTGAAGAGTTTGTTTGTTTGTTTGTTTACTTGAACGCGCTAATCTACTGGTCTGATTTGAAAAATTCGTTCAGTGTTATATATCATCACGCTAAATCCAATAGGAGCGGAGCAGTAATGAAAATTGTGACGCAGACGAAGTTGCGCGGGTCAACTAGTGGTTTATAATTTTAGTTATGCCATGCGTGGCTGATTTGTGACGTTTTGGGTTCGACTCCCAAGTACGATCTCAAATTTTATAAAACGGTTAACTAGTCAGCCTTCATTTTCTTTCAATTTTCTCGCCACGAATACAAACGTGACATCTAGAATTTCATTTGAGGCGAAGGTAGCGTACTCGCAATATTTCAACAAGGATTTTAGTAGAAGCGACGGGAGAGGATGCTTTAGGGAATATAAAAACATAAACTGCTCTTATTGGTCCTATGCTTTATAAAAACATTTGTCAAACGCGGATGAAGCAAAAGGTGTACCTACTAACAATCGTAGCAGATTCTATAGTTCATGGGAAAATAGGGATGATCCCTGAGTAGAAAAATTTAGTTCCATTTAGTCCGTCAATTAGATTATCGAAAAGAATTGGACACGTATTTTTTGCTTTAACAATTCAATAAAAATTGACGAAGTTAAAAGGCATCAAAGATCAAGAGTGGGCTTGTGACGTCACTATTCTAGAAAAGTGTACTTACAAGTGACACACGAGTTTTCAACGTACTGTATATTCTTTTTTTTAAGTGACAATAAAAAAACACCTGTGTCCAATATGTTTTGGAAATCTATCTGATGGACTAATTCGATTTTTTTAGTCATCTTCCCTATTGGCGTAACTTTCTATGTGTACTTTGATATTAATACTTCTTAACTAACAACAGCGAGGCTGCCCAAGTGGTTCGGTGAGAGGCCCGGCAAAAAGAAGGGCGATCTCGAATCCCCTGAAGGCGAAGAAGACGTCAAGGCCGAAGTCGAAGAGGACGAAGAGCCCGTGTACGAGCCCGAGCCCGAAGAGGAGGAGGTTGTAGAGGAGGAAGAGGAAGAGGAGGAGGAAGAGGAGGAGGAAGAGGAGGAAGAAGAGGAGGAAGAGGAATAAGTTAGTATTGAACTTTATTTGTATGGGAGTTTGTTGGCCACTTTTTCTCCACACCTGAAACACTAGGAAGTGGTGACGGGCGGGCGTTTTGTGGACTGTCTTAGGCTCTCAGCCTAAATTGAACTTTTTTTTTCTATTGATAGGCACGCGTTTGACCACAATCTCACCTGTTGGTAAGCGATGATGTGGTCGAAGATGTAGCACGCCTGCATGGAAGTAACGACTTTTGAATTTTGGATAATTTGTGTGTAGGGAACGTGCAAAAATATACTTGTTAATGGCACAGAAATGTCATTGTCAAGTATATTTTACCAATAAGTATCGAAATGGCAACGCTATATGGTACAATCTACTTGCACGTTTTCTTAAACTGAGCGTGCAGGAACCGCAGGTGGCAGCACAGAAGCGTCAATGTCAAGTATTTTGAACCTTAAATTTCCATTATGAGTGATAACAGTGATTAGATGACATAGTCAACGCCGTGCACGTTCCGAAACGCCTTCAATACATAGCAGGGATGTCGTTGTTGTCCAAATGTAACAGATTAACGTTAACAGGGGCCCTATTATGACGTGCAAATGCCATCATGATTAAGCAGTGAAAAGGGGATAGTGTTATGCGTCTTGTATAAAGCCGTCTCCCTCTTACACCGTTATCATAATGGTTTTAAGCCCCTGTCCGCACTGCGATTTTTTTTGCGCGAATTAAATTCCGTCGTCGGGATTGTTTTTCGCGCGGATTTTTTTCCGCCAGTGCGGATACTCGCATAGAATTCAATGTGTTACAGAATTGAGGAAAAACATCACGAATATAAATCGCAGTGCGGACAGAGCCTAAGATGGTGGATAGGTACCCAGGCGTATCTTTTAAAAGTATCAGATATTTCTATGTTCAAAACTTGCAGAAAACAGATTTGTTCAGTTTGTACAGGGAAGAAGCCTTTTCCCGCAGGGGGCAATGTGCAAAGGCTAATTGGCTTAGATTGGAATATCAACTTTATTATTATTCCATGTAATCTACATGCTTTTGCCCGCGACATCGTACGAGCATATCCCGTTTTTTCCGTTCCTGTAGGAATTTCGGAAAATCCTCGCTTAGTTCTCGCCTATACTCCCCAGGAACCTCCACGCCAAATTTCAGCTTCCTACGATCAGGAGTTTCGGCTGTCCGTTGTCTGTCAGTCAGTCACTCGAGTTTTATACAGGGGTATTTGTAAAACACCAACAACCTGGCAGTGAAAGTACACATGATTATAAACAACTTTTACTTACTCCAAAATGCAATATTTAGCCAACGAAAATGTATGTGTATTAGTGAGTTAAATTTTTGGAGTCGTCTCCTCGAGCCTTTTATAGAAATAGAAAAAAAATAGCAAAAAAAAAAGTAAGTAAACAATAGAAAAAAAAAAATAGTAATAAAAATAGTATACTTACTACAAAATGCGATATTTTTTTCGAGTTTTCAGGTTATTCCCAAGGTAAAAGTTGTTTATAATCACACCAACCACCTCTTAGGCAGTGAAAGTACACATGTAGTTTCACTGCCTAAGAGGTTGTTGGTGTTTTACAAATAACTCTGTATAGAGAAATTCAGATACCTTAAAAATGCAGAAAATTACTTAAGGACACTTTATTTCATTTTGCATATTGCATTATCGTCACTGACAACTAACCTTATATTATTTTGTTCCAGACGTACGCAGCACGATTGATCAGGGAAGCATGCCCGCCGACACTCTCGGGTCGGACAGTACTGTTTTGTAACCAATCCATTAACTTATTACTATTATAAATTATTTTTATTATTTATACTGTTGAATCATTCGTTACGGAACATGGACATTTTTTGCACTTTGAACGTCGTGAACAACTATGGCGTAACAATAAACTAATTTATTTCATAAGGCTGTCGAGTTTTTTATTTTACCTTACAATATAGGTGCCGCAGTCATAAGTAAAAATGACGTATCGATACAAAACGAAGTAAACGATTTCCAACCTTAAGTTATTTTCTTAATGTCGGAAATAAGTTACTACGTTTTGTGTAGTTACGTCCTTGATGGCAGGGTGCATAGTACTCGTAACCAGCGAGCGTCTATGACCAGGGACTGATTCTTGTATTTTTAAGGAGCGTTCACATTTGTACCGCAGTCCAAGACTATCAAAATAACCTCTGATATTCCTACAATTTGACGTTGATGGTCGCTGAGATGATATTTTTCTTCCTGTCGTGTCGACGAGCGTTCAACAACACATTTGAGAGAATATGTAGAGATCATAGCAGGTGATGTTCTATAGTTTCTCCTCACCTCCATAAGAAAAACCTTGAGTTTTTTTTATTTGTGTTGGGTTTGCTCTAGTCTAGGTCAGAGATGGTAGAGACAAAAGCTACGTTGGAGCGAGCTTATTTATGTATGTACTAGTTGACCCGCGCAACTTCGTCTGCGTCACAATTTTCATTACTGTTCCGCTCCTATTGGTCTTAGCGCGATGATATATAGCCAAAAAATATAATATAAGATAATATAAATATATTATATTATATATAATATAATATAATATAGTCGATAAATGAGCTATTTAACACTGAAATATTTTTTCAATCGGACCAGTGGCTCCTGAGATTAGCGCGTTTAAGCAAGCAAACAAACAAACTCTTCAGCTTTATATATTAGTGTAGATGTAACGGTGAGAATGGTCATCACTCATCAGTAAGTACAAAACTGGCAGTGATAATAAATAGATTTGTTTAGTCTGAAAAGCGAATCTTGTATTCTTGGCTCCAAGCCAGGCAAGCCATGAGTCAGATTTAAAACAATATAAATCTATACTTCACTACATATTAAAGAACAAAGTCCTCAGCCGCATCTGTCTGTCTGTTTTCATGCTGTTTTCACCAATGGATAGAGTGGTTCTGGAGGAAGGTTTTAGTCTGTCTAAAAAAAATAGGGATTCTTAAGAAAACTGCAGCGCGGACGAAGTCGCGGGCGAAATGTTAGTTAGTATAATAAAGCTGAATATTTGTTTTGTTTGAACGCGCTAATCTCTTGAAAATTATTTTTGTATATGATAGCCATATTCATGTTCATATATGATAGCCATTTTTGTATATGATAGGCTATCATATACAACGCGCAGCGCTATAGCCCTGAATATGGCTATATTCAGGGCTATATGGGAAAGGAAAAAAGGCATATGCGCGTACGAAGTCGCGGTACAAAAGCTAGTAACATATAACCTTCTTCAGATTCTGCCCCTGGTTTAATGTTACCGGTGCATTCTCCCCCATGACCAGTCACTGTATCATTGATTTTCTTTAAGTTTAAACTTCGATATCGAATTGATACTACTTTACAATCTACCTATACTCGAGTTTTTATAGTCGATACTTTAGAAAATCCTTGATTCTATTAATATCGATGTTGCGTCAGTGACTTTAGAAGTAGAACATACGGTTAAATGTCGTTAGATTACGAGTAGGAAATAATCTATTTCTCTTGGTAAAAGTTCGCCTATAATTTTTTTTTTTTACTTTTGATAAGCACGCGCTTGACCACCATCTCACCTGATGGTAAGCGGTGATGTGGTCGAAGATGGAGCACGCTTGCCTAGAAGTAACCTATTCACTCTTGACTTAAAGACTCCCAGGTTGTAGCTATCGGGAAACACAGACTCCGGCAGGGAATTCCACTCCTTAGCTGTACGCATAAGAATGTGTTTCCAAAACGTTTTGTGCGTATGGGTGGGATGTCCACCATATACCAGTGGCGCATCGCCGTTCGTCTTGTGGTCCGATGATGGAACGGGCTTGGCGGAATTAAGTTATGCAGTTCCGTCGCACATTCCCAAAACGACATTCACACTAAATGATCATTTATCAAGAATTAAAATTTCTTCATAACGATTATAATTAGAGACGGGTAACTCAGGAGGGATAGATTAAAAACGATATGAATCAATCCATTTCCATAAATCACTTTTTGTATCCGTTCACACCCGCATGTATCAGTGTATCTTCCCAACTCATTCACTGACGGCGTCTGTTCCCATCTGTGTCGCGCCCGCATAGCTAATAATATGTACATCAGTCAAGCACTACATACATATTGAATCTACAGAGTTTACTCGCTACTTCATAAACCTTTAATAAGTATGAAAATGTTAAAGACGAAGTAGTGGTACTTGTAGGTTTCAAGGATTTTAAATACACAAAGTATCGGTATATCGATACATTTGTGATTGTTCAATCAGAAGGCGTTAGTGAGCTTTAAGATAATATGTAGATAATCGAAATATAGAAAATCTTAATAATTATTTGCTTTGACAGGGGATTACTAGAGGTGCTTATAGAAATAAAAGTATTACATAAATAATTGTTAAATGGTATATTCAATACAATAAATCTATTATAATAAATGTTCGTTACAACTAAATAGCGTAATACAAAAGGACTAACTAACAACTACACAAATAATGACACTTAATATTCAATAATTAATTTTCTACAATGCCTTGCATTCAAATACGTACAAGATGAAAATATATTATCAACAAATAAAATTAAAACATCTAAAGTTGCCTGTACACTTACCCGCTTTTATCGATATCGATCGTCCTCGAAGGAACGCTACTATTATAAAAAAAATCTGATCGCATTTCATCGATTTACTTTTTTCGAAATCAGGCAAGTCTATAGGTACCATTATACAAAATAAAGTCAAAATTAAAATGTGTGGATTCAAGATTCCATAAAAAAAATATCGTCTACCCATTGATATGGTCAAACTAAGCTTAGACATTTTTGGCAGACTAACGCAGTACTGTGACAAGACACATGCCACAGGTTTTTTCATGTTTCTCATAGAATTGGTTGGCTAAAGCGCTTATTAAACTACACGGTATTCAGGGCCCTAAGTCCCGTTTTAAGGTGGAGTAATAAGAGTTAGGGAGTTAGGGTACCTAATTAGGGTGACTGGAGAGGCCCGGTCTAGTTGACTCCCTAACTCTCTTACTACCGGGCAGTGTTATAGCGTTTAGGGCATTAGAGAGCAGTGTTGCCAACACCAGTTTAATAAATACCCCGAAAATGCAAGGCAATTTCCCCAATTTGGGAACAAAAAATCGACCGATTCCCCACAAATTCAATATTTAAATTAATATCAGAAGAATAAAAACAATATTTAGTATACCCACATTTTCCCCACATCTTAGCCTTTTCCCAACTATATTGGGGTTGGCTTCCAGTCAAACCGGATTTAGCTGAATACCATTATTTATGTATTCCCCACATCTTGCCCATTCCCAATAAATCCCCAATCAACTTGAGATTCCAGTTTGGGGAATTCCCCACACGTTGGCAACGCTGGTCAGTTCACAGCAGAGTTAGGACCGAATGTACCGTCTAGTGTAACTAGCGGCTCCCTAGCTAGGGGAACGGGCCCTGAATGCCGCGTAGTGTAACAAGCGCTTATATGTGATATGTGTCGCATCAAGTGTGAGAGAGCCGGCTGGAGGGTCAAGACTCGACATAACCTAAGTTAACACAGGTTTAAGTCTTCTTCTTCTGCCGGGCGTTACTAATCCCGGCGTTTGCCAGGCCTCGCCTACATAGAACATAAAAGTTTCAGTAAGTAACATAAATGCAACGCCTTATAAAATAACTCAAATACAAATGCTGTTAGTTTCGTAGAATTTAATTATATTATCGAACTAATTTAATACATTTTAACGACGGTAAGGAACTTAATAATACCCAGGTAATCTAAAAGACGAGATTTCAGAATTAATATAATTGATTGCTGATAATATCCTGCTAGCTGGAGAATTTATCAGACCTTGTATAGCAAAACTAACGCAATCAAAATTGTCTTCCTTTTGAAGCAGCAATGCATTCCAAAACAATATCTAAGACTGCGCAACAAAGGTCCAATTTAGAAGTAGCCTCTACTACAGCGGTTCTAATTTTAACCATGTTTCAAACAGGGTTATAGAAGGCGTAAGATGCAATCATGGAATAACGACTTTACCAACTACTGAACAAGGTCTAATCTCGCATATTGTCGCGGACAAAACATGTTACCAGATTTCCAATTCGATTCTTACACAACAACGTACATAATTACTTCTCCAGGAATGTTTTTGCCACTACATATTGTAACATTAGTCAAACAAATTTTTTTGCAACAATGACTATTTATTGTCAGTCAATTATAAAAATTGTTCAATACAAAATAACACTTACTTTGTCAAATTCATGACCAAGTCCCATAAGTCCACGACCATATGCAACAAAAACATGCAAGCAATAATAGACCTTAAACATTTTGCGCCCGCTACTACACACCCTTTTAATACTAGTAACGTTTACGACTAAATTCGTGTCACACAGTGTAGTTGTTAGATAGTCAGTATACAATGGTGATATCTTACGCGGCGGGAATGGTGTTGGACTGCGGCTTCTGCTGAGGACTCTTGTGCATCATGTTGATCTTGTCTCCGAGGGATAACGCCATACCCTAAAAGATAAATAAAGAAAGCAAATGATGAGTCAGCAATGAAACGACTTCTAACATTTTAGGATATTTTCACGAGTGCAGTCCGAATAGGCTAGTTTCCACCATCAATAAATTGCAAATCTATTTAGTCCTTAATCCTTAATTTTAATAAATCAATGAATATTGACTTAGATAAAACGCATCAAAACTCGGGAGTGGGTCAATTTTGGCTTACGTTATAAAAGAAAAAAAACGTGCCAAATATTTTTTGATAATCAAACTGATGGACAAATTAGATTTATTAAATGGTAGACAAGCCTATTGTACTCTAATACGGAGATTTGTTCGGCAAATCTTTTGTACAAATGTGGCACTTATTTAAGCCAATCTAGCCCTTAAGAAAGGACTCCACTTATGGCCACAACCATCCTCATTCCATATTTACATAAATATTGCAAAAAGTTGATCTATAGCGAGTTATGGCCTTCAATTCGTCCGTTTGTAAAGCACAAACTTGGTCATATCCCACGGTTCAAGTGAGATAAGCTTTCCTATTTTTACATTAAACTTATAATTGGGGAAATATATTTACATAGTACACCACTTTTTTGTAAATGGGAAATCATCACATGACTTCACCCCGGGGGGGAAGGTAAGCCTCTTACTGACTAAACCCCACCCGTGTTACTACAAATTTTTAATGCCCTTTGCTTTCAGGGCCGCGGCTACTCTTTCGAACGATTCCGAATGGATGGGAAACCATCAAATGCCTCCTCCCGCTCTGGGCGGAGCAGAAGGGATTGTCAGACTCTTACTGACTAGAAACCATCTGTGTTCCTTCTACCCTTTGAGTGAGTTTCGAACAAAAAGGTTGTAGCGCGTACAGGTTCGCCGCCATGAAGCTACAATATCATACTACACACCTGGCTCTTGGCCCTTATCCGCACGTGTCCGACCACGGGCGAGTTGGGCTTGTGCAGCGGCGTCTCGATGCTGAGGTTGTAGCGCGTACAGGTTCGCCGCCATGAAGCTACAATATCATACTACACACCTGGCTCTTGGCCCTTATCCGCACGTGTCCGACCACGGGCGAGTTGGGCTTGTGCAGCGGCGTCTCGATGCTGAGGTTGTAGCGCGTACAGGTTCGCCGCCATGAAGCTACAATATCATACTACACACCTGGCTCTTGGCCCTTATCCGCACGTGTCCGACCACGGGCGAGTTGGGCTTGTGCAGCGGCGTCTCGATGCTGAGGTTGTAGCGCGTACAGGTTCGCCGCCATGAAGCTACAATATCATACTACACACCTGGCTCTTGGCCCTTATCCGCACGTGTCCGACCACGGGCGAGTTGGGCTTGTGCAGCGGCGTCTCGATGCTGAGGTTGTAGCGCGTACAGGTTCGCCGCCATGAAGCTACAATATCATACTACACACCTGGCTCTTGGCCCTTATCCGCACGTGTCCGACCACGGGCGAGTTGGGCTTGTGCAGCGGCGTCTCGAGGCTGAGGTTGTAGCGCGTACAGGTTCGCCGCCATGAAGCTACAATATCATACTACACACCTGGCTCTTGGCCCTTATCCGCACGTGTCCGACCACGGGCGAGTTGGGCTTGTGCAGCGGCGTCTCGATGCTGAGGTTGTAGCGCGTACAGGTTCGCCGCCATGAAGCTACAATATCATACTACACACCTGGCTCTTGGCCCTTATCCGCACGTGTCCGACCACGGGCGAGTTGGGCTTGTGCAGCGGCGTCTCGAGGCTGAGGTTGTAGCGCGTACAGGTTCGCCGCCATGAAGCTACAATATCATACTACACACCTGGCTCTTGGCCCTTATCCGCACGTGTCCGACCACGGGCGAGTTGGGCTTGTGCAGCGGCGTCTCGATGCTGAGGTTGTAGCGCGTACAGGTTCGCCGCCATGAAGCTACAATATCATACTACACACCTGGCTCTTGGCCCTTATCCGCACGTGTCCGACCACGGGCGAGTTGGGCTTGTGCAGCGGCGTCTCGAGGCTGAGGTTGTAGCGCGTACAGGTTCGCCGCCATGAAGCTACAATATCATACTACACACCTGGCTCTTGGCCCTTATCCGCACGTGTCCGACCACGGGCGAGTTGGGCTTGTGCAGCGGCGTCTCGAGGCTGAGGTTGTAGCGCGTACAGGTTCGCCGCCATGAAGCTACAATATCATACTACACACCTGGCTCTTGGCCCTTATCCGCACGTGTCCGACCACGGGCGAGTTGGGCTTGTGCAGCGGCGTCTCGAGGCTGAGGTTGTAGCGCGTACAGGTTCGCCGCCATGAAGCTACAATATCATACTACACACCTGGCTCTTGGCCCTTATCCGCACGTGTCCGACCACGGGCGAGTTGGGCTTGTGCAGCGGCGTCTCGAGGCTGAGGTTGTAGCGCGTACAGGTTCGCCGCCATGAAGCTACAATATCATACTACACACCTGGCTCTTGGCCCTTATCCGCACGTGTCCGACCACGGGCGAGTTGGGCTTGTGCAGCGGCGTCTCGAGGCTGAGGTTGTAGCGCGTACAGGTTCGCCGCCATGAAGCTACAATATCATACTACACACCTGGCTCTTGGCCCTTATCCGCACGTGTCCGACCACGGGCGAGTTGGGCTTGTGCAGCGGCGTCTCGAGGCTGAGGTTGTAGCGCGTACAGGTTCGCCGCCATGAAGCTACAATATCATACTACACACCTGGCTCTTGGCCCTTATCCGCACGTGTCCGACCACGGGCGAGTTGGGCTTGTGCAGCGGCGTCTCGAGGCTGAGGTTGTAGCGCGTACAGGTTCGCCGCCATGAAGCTACAATATCATACTACACACCTGGCTCTTGGCCCTTATCCGCACGTGTCCGACCACGGGCGAGTTGGGCTTGTGCAGCGGCGTCTCGAGGCTGAGGTTGTAGCGCGTACAGGTTCGCCGCCATGAAGCTACAATATCATACTACACACCTGGCTCTTGGCCCTTATCCGCACGTGTCCGACCACGGGCGAGTTGGGCTTGTGCAGCGGCGTCTCGATGCTGAGGTTGTAGCGCGTACAGGTTCGCCGCCATGAAGCTACAATATCATACTACACACCTGGCTCTTGGCCCTTATCCGCACGTGTCCGACCACGGGCGAGTTGGGCTTGTGCAGCGGCGTCTCGAGGCTGAGGTTGTAGCGCGTACAGGTTCGCCGCCATGAAGCTACAATATCATACTACACACCTGGCTCTTGGCCCTTATCCGCACGTGTCCGACCACGGGCGAGTTGGGCTTGTGCAGCGGCGTCTCGATGCTGAGGTTGTAGCGCGTACAGGTTCGCCGCCATGAAGCTACAATATCATACTACACACCTGGCTCTTGGCCCTTATCCGCACGTGTCCGACCACGGGCGAGTTGGGCTTGTGCAGCGGCGTCTCGATGCTGAGGTTGTAGCGCGTACAGGTTCGCCGCCATGAAGCTACAATATCATACTACACACCTGGCTCTTGGCCCTTATCCGCACGTGTCCGACCACGGGCGAGTTGGGCTTGTGCAGCGGCGTCTCGATGCTGAGGTTGTAGCGCGTACAGGTTCGCCGCCATGAAGCTACAATATCATACTACACACCTGGCTCTTGGCCCTTATCCGCACGTGTCCGACCACGGGCGAGTTGGGCTTGTGCAGCGGCGTCTCGATGCTGAGGTTGTAGCGCGTACAGGTTCGCCGCCATGAAGCTACAATATCATACTACACACCTGGCTCTTGGCCCTTATCCGCACGTGTCCGACCACGGGCGAGTTGGGCTTGTGCAGCGGCGTCTCGATGCTGAGGTTGTAGCGCGTACAGGTTCGCCGCCATGAAGCTACAATATCATACTACACACCTGGCTCTTGGCCCTTATCCGCACGTGTCCGACCACGGGCGAGTTGGGCTTGTGCAGCGGCGTCTCGATGCTGAGGTTGTAGCGCGTACAGGTTCGCCGCCATGAAGCTACAATATCATACTACACACCTGGCTCTTGGCCCTTATCCGCACGTGTCCGACCACGGGCGAGTTGGGCTTGTGCAGCGGCGTCTCGATGCTGAGGTTGTAGCGCGTACAGGTTCGCCGCCATGAAGCTACAATATCATACTACACACCTGGCTCTTGGCCCTTATCCGCACGTGTCCGACCACGGGCGAGTTGGGCTTGTGCAGCGGCGTCTCGATGCTGAGGTTGTAGCGCGTACAGGTTCGCCGCCATGAAGCTACAATATCATACTACACACCTGGCTCTTGGCCCTTATCCGCACGTGTCCGACCACGGGCGAGTTGGGCTTGTGCAGCGGCGTCTCGATGCTGAGGTTGTAGCGCGTACAGGTTCGCCGCCATGAAGCTACAATATCATACTACACACCTGGCTCTTGGCCCTTATCCGCACGTGTCCGACCACGGGCGAGTTGGGCTTGTGCAGCGGCGTCTCGATGCTGAGGTTGGCGAGCGCGTCTTCGCCGAAGATGGAGCGCGCGTACAGGTTCGCCGCCATGAAGCCGCACTGACCCGATAGCGCCTGGGGATGGGGAAACATTCACTAATAACTAGATTTACGTCAAGTCTTATTTTTGAAAGTCGAGGGTAAAACATTTCGTGCGCGTGGTCCAACACGGTAGAGACCTTATCAAAACTGTGACACACTTCAGTATGAATGACGGACTCCCACTCCGCTAAACATGAGCTGAATGGCGTCGCATCACAAGAGTACATCGACCGAGACCTGTCCCCGACGACTGTGGCAGGACTGGACGACTAGATAGAAGCTATTGTGCCAGCGGCTTCGCGCGCGATATAGGGGGATGTATGGGAATAGTACATTACTATAGCGGCCAGCAAAGGAGGCATTGATAGACGAACGTGTAAATGTGGGCCGATGCTAAGCCGAGGCACACATACGTAAGTCCATCAATGCCTAGTTGTGGCCAAGGCTTGTATAGTACGTTTCTCAAATAATGCGCGGAAATTAAATTATTGTATTTTAATTTTCAAAATCAATGACGAAACAATAATTATTCCCGCGTTTTAAATTTAAGTGTTCATTTTTTTTTCCAATATAAAGCTTTATTTCTGCAAGCCAGTTCGAAATTTAAGTAAAACCTTTGATAAGTTACCTCCTTGGTTGCCATGGTGAAAGATCGTTCCATTTTTAATCGACTTCCAAAAAGGGAGGAAATTCTCAATTCAGTTGTATTTTTTTAATGTTTGTTACCTCATAACTTCGTCATTTATGAACCGATATGAAAAATTTTTGTTCATAAGTACTTTAAATAAAATTGAAAACTAGATTTATTTTTCCAAAAATATTCAACAGACTTTCAAATAAAAAAAAAACGGAACAAAGTATAAAATACCTTAAATCGGAACCGGAAGTCGGTGTAAAAATATGAAGAAACCACCAAAACCACCGACTTCCAATTGTACGGGTCAACCACCGTACAGCACGTTTACCTGGGTCATCATTATTACGCCACCCGCTCAGTATGTTTCCATCATTTATATTATTGCACTTACCTCGCAATAGTTCAGTACGTAATTCGGCGACATACCGTGCGCGTGACTCATAATCCCAAATCGATCACCATTCATCCTAGCATAAATTAATCTTTTTCTTACATTTGTGGAAACAGACAATACAGTGAATTTATTAACCTTGAACTGACTTTCATCTCTTATCTCATCCTTTATCTCCATCTCAATCCAACCCCAAACACCAAGATTTAATCTATTTTATACATTGCAGTGTTTTTTTTTATTAAATTACATGACAGATTGACTATGTAATTTATTTGGCTGCTAAACCACGATTGATATGAATTTTCATAAAACTTTTGCCGGCCGCTCGCGCTGCTCGCATGTATTTTGCCAGTACAGCAATTTCGATTTATCTCGAAGAAGGTTGTCAAAATAATGCTCAAATTTCCAAGCATGTTTGAGAAATAATTAATATCTATGTGTTAGCCATTTAAATCGAAATTCGAGCTCTATATCAAACAACGAAAAAAATACGATAGGTCTCAATTCTGTCGGACTCTGGATCTGGAATGGCGCAGAACACGTTTTACCGTTTTCCACCTTTCTGCTCTTCATCATCAGGCCCTCGTTATCAACCATGCATAATACCAATTGAGACAATTCAAATGAGCTCAAACACGATCGGCATACTTGTAGGAATGGATGTGAAATTACTTTTCAAGACTTCGTTTGAAGACATATTTAAAGTCATTTATTTATGTGTTAGCCATGGAAATCGAAAAAAAAAGCCACATTCTTGCTCTGCTTCAGTTGATAAAAAAACTACGATAGGTCTCAATTCTGTCGGACTCTGGGTCTGAAATGACCATTCTTCTATCCAAGCATGTTTGGGAAATAGTACATTACCGCCGTCAGCAAAAGACATCGATGGACGAACGTGTAAATGTGGCCCGAGGCGAAGCCGAGAGAGCACACATACGTAAGTCCATCAATGCCTAGTTGTGGCCAAGGCTTGGTTAGGTTAGCTGGTCAAATACCAGTACAGGAATTTTGATTTATCTCAAAGATGGTTGTCTAAAATAATGCTCAAATTTCCAAGCATGTTTGAGAAATAATAACGTAAAATTATGCACGATGTACCCTATGCCTGACGAGCTCATACAGTTCAATTTGTCAGTAAAACATCACAAATTGTTGAGTGTTTTCTGTGGCTATTTTATGCTACAATTATTTCAGATTTCTCTTTTTTTAAACCTTTCGACGTCGTTATTTTAAGATCCAGCTATATAACATTGACGTAATAGTGAAAGTTTGCCGTATGGTGTCGGCCGGTGCCATATGGTGCCATAAAAGAATAATACCATCTCATCACTTCCCGTGGGTGTCGTAAGAGGCGACTAAGGGACTCACCAGAGAATGGGCAGCAGCGTTCTCTGTAAAACGTAACACCATACACTGCGATCGCCAACCCGCCGCACGAGCGTGACGATTATGGCAAACCCCCTCTTCTGTGGGAGGCCTATGTCCAGCAGTGGACGTCTTTCGGCTGATATTATGAATAGTGAAAGAATGGTACCTTTTCAGGAGTGAGACACTTCATGTTGGTAGAAGCTAGTAGATGATGTAAGTACTCGCACAGATCTGTGATGTTCGTGTTCACGGACACCTGTGGACAATATTAAAGTTGAGTATGCAATAATGACTCATCTCATTATATGTATCCGCGACAACGAATCAAGCTATTATTATCAGTATTAACTGACCGCGTAAAGACTTCCCGTACAATGAGAGGTCAGTTTACTAGAACCAGAAGCCAGACGGAGCCAGGAGTCAGCCAGTGGCTACTGGCTACCGTTTCATGTCTACATTGCTCTTTTTAAACTTTATGACTCTAATAATAAAGTGCATTCTCCAATGACATTAGAAAGTGGTTATGACGAAAATTACAGGCATCAGTGCAGACGGCGGGCTGGATGTAGTCCACGATGTCGATGTGGATGTGTTCAGTAGCAGCACGATGTTGTACAACTGTGCACTGTATGTCTGACATAGAGTGTTGTTTACCTTGTTCTCCCACTCGAACTCAGCCCACATCTGCCTGAAGTCGGCATCAGTGCAGACGGCGGGCTGGATGTAGTCCACGATGTCGATGTGGATGTGTTCAGTAGCAGCACGATGTTGTACAACTGTGCACTGTATGTCTGACATAGAGTGTTGTTTACCTTGTTCTCCCACTCGAACTCAGCCCACATCTGCCTGAAGTCGGCATCAGTGCAGACGGCGGGCTGGATGTAGTCCACGATGTCGATGTGGATGTGTTCAGTAGCAGCACGATGTTGTACAACTGTGCACTGTATGTCTGACATAGAGTGTTGTTCACCTTGTTCTCCCACTCGAACTCAGCCCACATCTGCCTGAAGTCGGCATCAGTGCAGACGGCGGGCTGGATGTAGTCCACGATGTCGATGTGGATGTCGTTCAGTACCACGACGCCGCGGTCCATCGACGCGCCGGATACTTCGTATACTAAACACGAAATGGTGAATTAAATGTGTGATCTTCGTTAGGCAAAAGTTTATTCCGTTTATATACGATTTCGTCGGATAAGGAAGTGTCTTTCTCGTTATTATTATAGGTACTGTAAATTTGACTCGCAGAATCATATCCTTTAGTTGGATGGCACATCATCAAAGATTTCTTTCGCTCTAAGTAAAGCGGGAGGGTGTGTCAGACGCTTACTGACTTGTTCTTAACATTGGCAGGCACTGCCCCTAGCGAGCCTCGTCTACGATGCTGACATCTGTTAGAAGCGCGCGAGCAACACAACACGCCGTGGCCCCGGGCCTGGGAGCTACTCTCTAAGCCCGGAGTCCGCAGTTTTGAGCTTAGTTGCGGGAGTATTCTACTCCGTATCATCTACGGACTTACGATTAGTCCCGAAACCAAACTAAGAATGAATCACAATACAATTGGACAGTAACTGTCAAATCGTGTTGTCATTACTTCATGCCCGCAGTAGGTGGGCGGGGGGGGGGGAGCTCTGCTCTGCGCGGCCTCAGCGCAGGGCCGCTAGGCGGGGGGGGAGGGAGGAGAGCTCTGCTCCCTGTGCCACGCGCGGCCTCGTTGGCTACCGTACCGCGGCACAGCGCGCAGGGCCGCTAGGCGGGGGGGGAGGGAGGAGAGCTCTGCTCCCTGTGCCACGCGCGGCCTCGTTGGCTACCGTACCGCGGCACAGCGCGCTGGGCCGCTAGGCGGGGGGGGAGGGAGGAGAGCTCTGCTCCCTGTGCCACGCGCGGCCTCGTTGGCTACCGTACCGCGGCACAGCGCGCAGGGCCGCTAGGCGGGGGGGGAGGGAGGAGAGCTCTGCTCCCTGTGCCACGCGCGGCCTCGTTGGCTACCGTACCGCGGCACAGCGCGCTGGGCCGCTAGGCGGGGGGGGAGGGAGGAGAGCTCTGCTCCCTGTGCCACGCGCGGCCTCGTTGGCTACCGTACCGCGGCACAGCGCGCAGGGCCGCTAGGCGGGGGGGGAGGGAGGAGAGCTCTGCTCCCTGTGCCACGCGCGGCCTCGTTGGCTACCGTACCGCGGCACAGCGCGCAGGGCCGCTAGGCGGGGGGGGAGGGAGGAGAGCTCTGCTCCCTGTGCCACGCGCGGCCTCGTTGGCTACCGTACCGCGGCACAGCGCGCAGGGCCGCTAGGCGGGGGGGGAGGGAGGAGAGCTCTGCTCCCTGTGCCACGCGCGGCCTCGTTGGCTACCGTACCGCGGCACAGCGCGCAGGGCCGCTAGGCGGGGGGGGAGGGAGGAGAGCTCTGCTCCCTGTGCCACGCGCGGCCTCGTTGGCTACCGTACCGCGGCACAGCGCGCAGGGCCGCTAGGCGGGGGGGGAGGGAGGAGAGCTCTGCTCCCTGTGCCACGCGCGGCCTCGTTGGCTACCGTACCGCGGCACAGCGCGCAGGGCCGCTAGGCGGGGGGGGAGGGAGGAGAGCTCTGCTCCCTGTGCCACGCGCGGCCTCGTTGGCTACCGTACCGCGGCACAGCGCGCAGGGCCGCTAGGCGGGGGGGGAGGGAGGAGAGCTCTGCTCCCTGTGCCACGCGCGGCCTCGTTGGCTACCGTACCGCGGCACAGCGCGCAGGGCCGCTAGGCGGGGGGGGAGGGAGGAGAGCTCTGCTCCCTGTGCCACGCGCGGCCTCGTTGGCTACCGTACCGCGGCACAGCGCGCAGGGCCGCTAGGCGGGGGGGGAGGGAGGAGAGCTCTGCTCCCTGTGCCACGCGCGGCCTCGTTGGCTACCGTACCGCGGCACAGCGCGCAGGGCCGCTAGGCGGGGGGGGAGGGAGGAGAGCTCTGCTCCCTGTGCCACGCGCGGCCTCGTTGGCTACCGTACCGCGGCACAGCGCGCAGGGCCGCTAGGCGGGGGGGGAGGGAGGAGAGCTCTGCTCCCTGTGCCACGCGCGGCCTCGTTGGCTACCGTACCGCGGCACAGCGCGCAGGGCCGCTAGGCGGGGGGGGAGGGAGGAGAGCTCTGCTCCCTGTGCCACGCGCGGCCTCGTTGGCTACCGTACCGCGGCACAGCGCGCAGGGCCGCTAGGCGGGGGGGGAGGGAGGAGAGCTCTGCTCCCTGTGCCACGCGCGGCCTCGTTGGCTACCGTACCGCGGCACAGCGCGCAGGGCCGCTAGGCGGGGGGGGAGGGAGGAGAGCTCTGCTCCCTGTGCCACGCGCGGCCTCGTTGGCTACCGTACCGCGGCACAGCGCGCAGGGCCGCTAGGCGGGGGGGGAGGGAGGAGAGCTCTGCTCCCTGTGCCACGCGCGGCCTCGTTGGCTACCGTACCGCGGCACAGCGCGCAGGGCCGCTAGGCGGGGGGGGAGGGAGGAGAGCTCTGCTCCCTGTGCCACGCGCGGCCTCGTTGGCTACCGTACCGCGGCACAGCGCGCAGGGCCGCTAGGCGGGGGGGGAGGGAGGAGAGCTCTGCTCCCTGTGCCACGCGCGGCCTCGTTGGCTACCGTACCGCGGCACAGCGCGCAGGGCCGCTAGGCGGGGGGGGAGGGAGGAGAGCTCTGCTCCCTGTGCCACGCGCGGCCTCGTTGGCTACCGTACCGCGGCACAGCGCGCAGGGCCGCTAGGCGGGGGGGGAGGGAGGAGAGCTCTGCTCCCTGTGCCACGCGCGGCCTCGTTGGCTACCGTACCGCGGCACAGCGCGCAGGGCCGCTAGGCGGGGGGGGAGGGAGGAGAGCTCTGCTCCCTGTGCCACGCGCGGCCTCGTTGGCTACCGTACCGCGGCACAGCGCGCAGGGCCGCTAGGCGGGGGGGGAGGGAGGAGAGCTCTGCTCCCTGTGCCACGCGCGGCCTCGTTGGCTACCGTACCGCGGCACAGCGCGCAGGGCCGCTAGGCGGGGGGGGAGGGAGGAGAGCTCTGCTCCCTGTGCCACGCGCGGCCTCGTTGGCTACCGTACCGCGGCACAGCGCGCAGGGCCGCTAGGCGGGGGGGGAGGGAGGAGAGCTCTGCTCCCTGTGCCACGCGCGGCCTCGTTGGCTACCGTACCGCGGCACAGCGCGCAGGGCCGCTAGGCGCGCGTGCTGCGCATGCTGCGCGGAGCTCGGACGGAACCAGGGCAGGACGCGAGGCGGCGCATGAGCGCGGGGACCAATTAAACATAGTTTTGGAAATTGCGTGCTTCAGAAGCACGGCGCTGCAGCCGCCAGCGCAGTTACAGTGACGAAGACATATAACCTGTCTTAGCTTATGACAGGTCATATCTACACTAATATATAAAGCTGAAGAGTTTGTTTATTTGTTAGCGCTAATCTCAAGAACTACTGGTCCCATTTAAAAAATATTTATAGCCCATTTATCGAGAATGGCTATAGACTAGAATATAATCACGCTAAGACTAATAGGAGCGGAGCAGTAATGAAAATTGTGACGCAGACGAAGTTGCGCGGGTCAATTAGTGTCTTCATATTGTATTTTTTTATTTTTGTTTTATCTGACTATGTAGGTCAATCCCTTTTTTTAAATTATTTTTGTATCAGTATCATAGATTCATAGAGTGTGCTAGCTAACAAGTTTTTTTTCTTCGTGTCATGTATTAATTACTTTGCATACCATTATACAAAGTTGATACGACAGAAGGGCTTTCCTTTAAACTGCCCACACTAGGTACTATTTTCAAGCTCTATACCAAAAATCAATGAAATAAAAGCAGTAGTTTATCGTTTTGCAATGATTTTTAAAGTTTTTGAACCGTTTGAACACGATGTATTTTTTCTAACAGCTGATTATGTCTAAGCATAGGTCATGCACCTTATAACGATAAATCTACGATGCGTTGTTGCCGCTCTGACGCATGTCGCAAGTACATTTACAAAAAAGTTGCCAAAGCCAACAAGGAAGCAATAAATACACACACGTTTGCACTTATACTACGAGAGTGACAAACATAGCGCGAGTAAGAGAAACATAAATAGGTCAGTTTGTTGCATCCTAGTTTTTTGCGGTCGGTAAGTGGGCCTCTAAAAAACTTGTTTTTTCAGTGCGCCGACGCTGGTCTTTCGGAACGCACCTACGATTTGCCAAATTCGCGCGCTGAAAATTGTGATTTTGTTTTGTTATTGTGATAGGACTAAATAAGTTTAAGACAGTATTTCTTATTTTTATTGTGACAGGACACGTAACTTGGGATTATTATTATTTAGTATTAGTGTTTTTTTTGTGATTGACTGGTTGATTTTTTATGGTGGTAGGACACGTAATTAAACTTTGGTTGTGTGAGTGTAATAAAAGTGTTAAACAATGCCTCGTGTAACTTACGCGGTGTCAAAATACACTGACATGATTTTAATTTACGGCGAATGCCGTGGAAACGCAACTTTAGCTCTGCGAACGTACAGTGAAAGGTATGAGCGGTAACAGCCGCAATTGCCCACAAAAGTGCTTAGCGACGGACAGTGATTTAATTAGAAAAATAAGTAACAATATTCTCCGTCAGTATAATTTGTGCATTAATTAATGTGAATGGAGAATTTAATGTTTTTGTACGCGTACTTCAAAACCTTACCAAACATAAAAGCCAGCGCGAGCGGAGGCCTAAGTCGCCGGCCGCCCCCCCGCCCCGGCCCTCGCACCCCGCGCTCCGGCGCGCGCGCGACCTTGCCACTGTGTAACCTAGGTATCTACGTTCAGTCTAATATATTTACAAAGGGTGGTTGCGTTTTATTCTGATTTGCAAGCTATTTAGTTTGTTTGAAAAAAATATTTTCTCATTTTTGGCGCTTCTTATTTTTATACCATATCGAATTAATACTAAACACGTATAGTATACGTAGTGTAATTTAATGCCCTTCTGTCGTATCAACTCTCTATAAATTCAAGTTCCTAAAAAATAAAAGATAGATGTGTTGGGGAGTTTGTTGGCCAGTTTTCTCCACAGCTAAAACACTAGGAAGTGGTGACGGGCGAGCGTTTTGGGGACTGTCTATTGTAAAACTTGACGTTCAAAAAGTTCTGGCTCTCAGCCTAATTTGAATAAATGTCGCCTGTCGCCTGTCGCGTGGGGCTGCTCACCGATGTTGCCGAAGATGATGCCGTTCTCCGTGGAGGCCACCTTGACGTGCGCCTTGATGGAGGCGTAGTCCCTTGGGGCCAGCACCACGCCCGCCGGCCGCTCCACCAGGCGCAGGTCGCCCAGCGTCGCCAGCTCCACCGTGCAGTTCTGCAGCGTGTCGTCTGCGGACCACAACATAACGTACTCTAACTTACGCGATTCATCATATCAGCCGAAAGACGTCCACTGCTGGAAATAGAGCTCCCCGCGCGTGTCGCCATAACAACCTTTCCTGCGCGTCTCGCATCCATCGGCTACCCGCGACCCGAGCTAGGAGGACTACTCTCTAAGCCCGAAGTCCATAGTTTCAGCCTTAGTTGCGGGCGTATTGTACTCCGTATCGGCTAACCAGTAAGAATTAACGACAACACGATTTGATAGTTACTGTCTAATCGTGTTATCATTCATTCTTAGTTCGGGTTCGGGACTAATAGTAAGTCTGTAGGTGGTACGGAGTAGAACACGCCCGTAACTAAGCCCGAAACTACGGGGCTTAGAGAGTAGCCCCCCGGGTCTGAGCCACACTGCGTGGGAGGCCGCGCCAACGCTGCGTCGCGGTCGCCACTCCAGAACCTTTCAACCCCATTAATCACGTAAATACTCCAAGTGAAATAGTAATTATTTTTTGCACTCACTCAATAGTCGGACAAAAAAAGCGTTAACAGCGAACCAACACGCAATGCAAGCGTGTAAACTCGACGCGCTTTTCCGCGCTGCTTCCGATAACAGTCACAAAATCCCAAATATAAAGTCTGAAACGCCATGCTGCGTTCCTTAACCACGTCACAACATACCATGACACGACATCGCATCACAATGTACCACAATGCAGCATCATGTCGTGCGTATGTGACAGCCACAGAAAGGAGCACTCCACATAAAAACTAAGATACAGTAGTACCCAACTGATATGGCTTATCGATGTACCTGCGCAGAAGATGAATTTCCAAAGCGCGGGAAATGCCATTGACCAATGGCACGCTCCACGCACCGCACTTGTTGTTCCTGTGCCGCTATTGACCAATCGGCACGCTCCACGCACCGCACTTGTTGTTCCTGTGCCGCTATTGACCAATCGGCACGCTCCACGCACCGCACTTGTTGTTCCTGTGCCGCTATTGACCAATCGGCACGCTCCACGCACCGCACTTGTTGTTCCTGTGCCGCTATTGACCAATCGGCACGCTCCACGCACCGCACTTGTTGTTCCTGTGCCGCTATTGACCAATCGGCACGCTCCACGCACCGCACTTGTTGTTCCTGTGCCGCTATTGACCAATCGGCACGCTCCACGCACCGCACTTGTTGTTCCTGTGCCGCTATTGACCAATCGGCACGCTCCACGCACCGCACTTGTTGTTCCTGTGCCGCTATTGGTCGGCAGCCGCCGCCATGCTAGCGCCGCGTGCCATGCACGTGACTTGCGGCTGAGACGGAACTAACAGCTGCAGTGTATTATGAACCTTATACTAGTGACCTATGGTTCAATGTAAGTTTTAAGCATTGTTTCGTTAGTCTTCGGGGCCATAGTTTATTTTCTGTGCGAACGAAGATTCACGACGCGCCTTATTAGTTGGGTACCACTGTACTAGTTTGCTTCTTCCCCATGTAGACAGAACTAACCCGTCTGGTTGACGACGAGCACGTCCAGCACGATGTCGTACTGGTTGACGGCCACGATGGCCTCCGCGTACACGGGGTCGGAGAAGCCGGTCAGCTGCGTCACCTTGGACAGCTTGCCGCGCTCCTCGCTGGCGGCCGTGCTGCGACCTGGACGATCCAAACGTTTTATTTTTATTTTTTCCATCTAGGAAGGGTACTTTCCTAGATAGAAAAAATAGAACATATTAGATACTGCAAAAAATTAATTAGTCCGTCCGATAGATATTCAAAACATATTGGACTCGTATTTTTTCACGCGTGACGTCATGTGGCATGGTATACCAAATTTGCCAAGCCACACGACGTCACGCGTGTCTTCAACTCGCTGTATCCTCTTCATTTTTAGGGTTCCGAACCAATAACCGTGTGCCCAAGGACTCCACGACCTCATCCCACCGGCCCCCTTTTACCATCGGACATCCAGACGCACTGCATCTTACAATCCCTACCTTGTAGCTATTCCACCAATTCGCACTAAGCGTTTTCAAAAGTCTTTTATAATGCGCACAGCAAAGGAGTGGAACACTCTGCCTGCGTCTGTGTTTCCAAAAGCTTACAACCCTAATCTCTTCAAAGTTAGAGTGAACAGGCTCCTTCTGGGTAGGCTCGCTCCATCGTAGACTTTGTCTCTGTCATCTCTGACATAGACTAGAGTCAAGAGCAAAACCATTGCAAATAAAAAATAAAAAAAACGGAATCCTTATAGGATCACTCGGGTGTCTGTCTGTCTGTCCGTCTGTCATTGCCAGTTTTCTCCGGATCCACTGGATCGATTCTGTTGAAATTAGGTACACTTATGGACTTCTGTGACCCAAACACGAAAGCGTTACGTAAATTATATAATTTTTAATATGTGTGTCACGTGGGGGTAAAACCAGAAAATTTTAAACAAAAATGTTTTTTGAACAATATCGTGTGACATATCAAATGAAAAGGCTTACTGTGACGGTTTTAACTATATTTTTTCATTATTAAAAAAAATGGATTTTAAGTTATTCAAGAAATTAGACGAAAAATTACCATTCTCCCCCCCATATCTCCGAAACCACTGAGCCTAAAATTTTTTAAAATATTATAGATTACAGGAAAATCTATAAGAATTCTCTAGTGTTAAAATAATATGTTAAAAATAAAATTTCTCGGAACCCTTTGCACGCGAGGCCGCCTCGCACTTGGCCAGTTTTTTTTCTATCTAGGAAAGTACCGAATAGGGTATTTACCTGAAAAAATTAATTAGTTCGTCTGATAGATTTTCAAAAAATACCCTATGGCACTTGAAGTGGAGCATACCGAAAGAGTTACCATCTCACTGTTTGCTGGGCGTCAAATACCCAGAAGTCCATTGTTTTCGACCAAATGCAGACAACGTTTTGGGAACACATTCATAATGCGTACAGCTAAGGAGTGGAATTCCCTGCCGGAGTCTGTGTTTCCTGATAGCTACAACCTGGGAGTCTTTAAGTCAAGAGTGAATAGGTTACTTCTAGGCAAGCGTGCTCCATCTTCGACCACATCATTGCTTACCGTCAGGTGAGATAGTAAAAAAGTTGGTCAGGTGCTAGTCGGACTCTTATACGAAGGGTTCCATACCATAAACCCTAATTTTTATTATTTTTTGATAACAACAAATAATAAAAATTTCAACTGTCTACTTATTACGATTCTTGAGATACAGCTCGCTGACAGACAGACGGACGGCCGGTCGGACGGAGGGACGGACAGCGGAGGCTTAGTAATAGGGTTCCGTTGGATACCCTTTGGGTACGGAACCCTAAAAAGTGCACCAAATCACATATCGTACCTTGCAGCGCCTTGCTGAGCGACAGCTCGAACATGTCGTGGTGCGTGCTGGCGGCCGCGCTGCCGGCCAGCTGCGCGAAGATAATGCCGGCCTCCACCTCCACCTTGTTGTCTTTGTGCTTTGTCTCACGGTCCTGTGGGCAAAACAACGAATGTGTGTTGAATGTCTGCTGAATAGGCTAGTTTCCACCATCATCATCATCATCACATCAGCCTGCAGACGAGCTCTGCTGCAGGCGGCCTGCCCGCGCTCGTGTGCGAGGGCAGCCCCGGCTCCCCGCGGCGGCCCCATCGACCATCAGTTCTGCGAGCAATGTGCCCAGCCCACTGCCACTTTAATTTGGCTATCCTCCGGGCTATGTCGGTAAGTTTTCGGGACCTGTTTTTGGTGTGAGTTTTCGGGGGTCTGTTTTCGGTGTCGAGTTTTCTGGGGTCTGTTTTCGGTTTCGAAGTTTCAGCGGTCTGTTCTCGATGTCCAGTTTTCGGGGTCAAGTTTTCGACTCACCTTGTCGGCCTCATCTAGCAGATTAGAGGCCCGGTCGGGCAGCGCCAGCAGCGCGGCCAGCGCGTGGCTGGAGCCGCCCAGCAGCGCGTCACGTACGATGTCCGGCCGCGCGCTGCCCGCCAGCACGCACATGGCGCCGTGCTCCAGGTCGTCTGCTGTTAGACCTGACGTGGCGCCGCTCGAGCCTAACAACAACAAATTATGTCTGAAATAGTGTAACTTTTCTATTACATTGATATAACACTGGCACTTCGTCCGCGACTTCGTTCGCGCGGATTTTGTAGGTACTCCACGAACTTCATCACCTATACCTCCTCTTTATAGCGTAGCTAGCACTTCGCCCGCGATTTCGTTCGTCAAAGTCAAAGTCAAAGTTGGTATATACTCCACGAACTTTATCTCCCATCTAACCTCTTAAAGGATACGTGTAAATTACTTATTAAAAGACTAAAAGTAGGGCAGTTCGTTAACTCGCAACATTTTTCTTACTTAGAATATTTTTAAAACCGTTGTAACTTTTAAACGAAAGGTCCGATTTGAATAATTTAAATCGTAGTTTACATGCACATAAACAACCTTAATTACTAATCAATTTAAATAGATAAGGATTCATATCATGATACTAAAAACACCACTGTTCCATTTCACCCGGGTTCTGATTGAATAATTTGTACAAAAAGCGGTTATTGTGACTTAACCATAATAGTTAGATACATACCCTCGCAGAATTTTTTGTAGATATTTATGTCCTCTATAAAACTGTAGTACATTACTTCGCTCTATTGTCAATAGTTTCCGCAGCGCACGCGATATAAGTATTTTTTTTGGTATTTTTTTCACACTTTGGGTTTCATTATAGAAGTTTTTATACGGATCCCTAACATTTTTGAAAATATTCTATAGCCTATGTTCATCAGGGATAATGTAGGAATCAAATGGTGAAAGAATTTTTCAAATCGGTCCATTAGTTACGGAGTCTATTTAATTCAAACAAATCTTTCCTCTTTATAATATTAGTGTAAATGTGTAAATTGCTTATTATTAGACTCAACGTAGGGCAGTTCGTTCTAATCTCAACATGTTTCTTACTTAGAGCATTTTATACGCGTCGTAACTTTAAAAATTTAAAGTGTAATTTACATGTACATAATCATTCTTAATTGCCAAACCATTTAAATGGCTAAGGATTAATATCATGATACCAAAATAACCAGTATTCCATTCAGCCCGGGTTTAGATACTCGTGCAATTATTAAAACAAAATTGGTCATAGCGACTTAACCATATTAGTTAGAAATAATGAGTACTTCAATCATGTAGTACATCTATATCTATACTCTTTACTAATATACAAGGTTTTGTTTTGCATCCTCGTCAAATTTCAGGAATTTGTCATAAAAGACAAATAATCAATTGAAAGTACGATAGTGGGCAATAACTAATAAGCGCTGCTTTTATTTGTTGTTGAAATTTAACAGTATTTCAGAATTAAACCCTTAAGTCAATTCAAAGAAAACAGAATCACCCGACTACGCACACAGCGACAATGCAGCTGAGTGCGTGAGTGTCGACGTCTTACCTACGAAGTGCTAGCGCGTGCGCGGGCATTGACCGCTACATAATTTTACCTAATTTTATTTCGAAAATCACCTACATTATTGTCATAAAGGGGATTGACCAACTTCTATGGCACTTTGGCCACTTATAAACAAACAGTTCAGCTAGTAATATATGATTGATTTAATAGTTCATATCAGTAAGAATGAAGATATAAACCTAGTTTTGTATCAAGATTTATATTTAGATATTTTTTTAACATTTTATTGAAATTGGTTATGCATGAAATAAAACTTGTTTTTCTTATTGAATCGGTGTCCGTAGAAGTGCCAGGGTCATCATAAATACAAGGTTCAGGGTCCATGGAAGTGCCAGGGTCGTGAAGAAGGGAAGAATCGGAATCCATTTAGAAACAGCCAAAGTAATCGCAATAAAACTCACAGAAACAACACTCACGATGCAAAAAAAACAAAGCGAATGATAACTGTCATTTCAACACAACATTTTTAAAGCATTGTGTTGCCAAATAAAAAAATATAATTGTATCGATACATAATAGAATCGATTATTGTTTTATAAGTTCTTCTGGTATAATGCAGTCTTCAATTTAACATTTTTAAGTCTTTAATCATTTATATCGTGTATTAGTATTTTCAAAATAATATGATTAGATGAAAACTGCGTTAAATACAGTGGAGAGATTACGATACATTTTAAATCGATTAGAATATGCAGTTATTGTTTGGCAACATTAAAGTCAAATTCAAAGCCAGCTGACTTGGTCACATCAAAACAAATACAAAAAAACAAGATTTTTTACAGTGATAATTCATACCCCATTATTAGCATCAGATATATACTAAAATAGAATTATAATTATTGGTAAATTAAATTTTTGTATAGCAGCGTGTTTAAAAATGGCCAAATCTGGACAATTCCCTTTCGCTTGATAATTAACTCATTGCTGAAGAAGCTGAGTTTGAGTTTGAAGCTGAGTTTGTTTGTTTACTTGAACGCGCTAATCTCAGGAACTACTGGTCCGATTTGAAAAATTCTTTTAGTGTTAGATAGCCCATTTATCAAGGAATCATCACGCTAAGACCAATAGGAGCGGAGCAGTAATGAAAATTGTGACGCATACGAAGTTGCGTGGGTCAACTAGTAATATATATTAATGACTTGTGCAAGATGAAATTAGAAAACTGTGATATTTTTACTTATGCGGATGACACAGCACTCTTAGTGTATGGGAAAAACTGGGTGGAGGCTAAGACACAGGCCGAGAGGTGGCCGAAGTTATGCTATGGGTATATTCTAATTTACTTACGTTGAATGTAGATAAATCCGAATATATACGTTTTTTTCTTCCCAACACCTCTAAGCCATCAGAAGAAACTATAAAACTTACTGCCAACAATTGTGCCAGATCAGCAATAGGCTGTCGTTGTTCCCCTTTATCAAATGTTGCCTGTATCAGGTATCTTGGTGTTTTACTTGATGAACGATTGGACTGGCGTCCACAGGTGGAGACCCTCACCGGATGTGTCAGACTACTGTACGTGTTTAAGAATCTTCGTCACTCTGCCGACCGTACGTTATTGAATACAGCCTATCTTGCATTGTGTCAATCAATATTGGGTTATTGTGTTCCTGCTTGGGGTGGGACTTATAAAACTTTGTTTTTTAAATTAGAGAGGGCACAAAGGTCTGTTCACAAGGTCATGCATGTTAAGCCGCGCTATTATTCTACCAGTGTCACTCTCACAGTAAATACGAATCTAACGACACCTCTCAAACTAAAATCCATCGAGCCGTTTAGGCTCTAGGGCGTGCCAAAGAAATATACATACATACACTAAAAACATAACCCTCCTTCTTTCGCAGTCGGGTAAAAAGATCTCACTATAAAAACCAAATAAGCACAATTTTAAAGATATATTAACTAATTGGTTAAAGTTGTTAAGTTATGATGAGTCTTAGTTAGCTTATTAAAATAGTAAAATAAAAACATCCCTTTCTTGTTTTTTATAAAGTATTAATTTAACAAGAAACATACACTTTATCATGTAAAGTTGCTAATTATGTCCAATTGTTATGAGTAACACAAAATAAGACGGTGATATGTATACGACATCTAAAACGGTCGACCGCCGACCACCCAAGATACGAGCATGTCCAGTCTGGGAGTCGTTGTCTCAAAACAGAATGCTTCTGTACACATTCACTTCACAACATAGATATATTTTTTTGTTTCTGGTAAAGCTTTTGTACTTTTTGGAGAATAAATTATTTATTTATTTATGATATTAGTGTAGATGAACTTGTGAGTCTGTGTGGTTGGTACACAGCGTATCTTGCAACACCGGAACACGGCCCAACCGAAACCGACTGGTTTTAAGTAAGTAAATTCAGTTACTTCTAACAATGTAAACGATTTATATTTCAGCTAAAACTGCAGTCTGCTTTCGGATTGCTGACCCTTTCACAGTCCAGCAACTATAAAAGTGAGGATAGAGAATACCTAAATACCCTTGTTTGCCATGCTTGTTAGATATATTGTGTTCCGCGTAAAGGCTAGTCTTTGTTGGGAATGGAGCGGAGCATTACTCACCAGCGTTCTGCTTGTGATAAGCCAGCAGGGTGGAGGCCAGGTGTATGGCGGCGGTGGCGTCGCGCCTGTCCAGCTTGAGCGCCAGCTTGCACAGCGCGGAGCAGGCGCAGGCCGCCGTGAAGCTCTCCCCGTCGCCCAGCGCCGCCCACAGCCCCGGGCCCGAGCTCAAGGGGGTCGTGTTGCTACTGCGTGGACATCAACTTACTTATTTAGCGTAACAGTTAATAGTACTTCATCTGCCTAGCCTTTTCCCGACTATATTAGGGTCGGCTTCCAGTCAAGCCGGATTTAGCTGAATACCAGTATTTTACGAGGAGCGGCTGCCTACCAGACCTCCACAACCCATTGACTGGGTAACACGGTACTTCATGGCAAGACGAGTCAGATTTACTGGCTTCTGACTATACGTAACGACTGCCAAAGATCTACAAATGACAGCCAGGACCAACGGCTTAAAGTGCTTTCTGAGGCACGGAGGAAACTCGATAACTTAAGATGGTCATCCATCTACAGACCAACCCTGGCAAGCGTTGCTTAACCTTGAAGATGGACCCGTGCGGCTGGTATTATCTAGCCACGAGCTCCTCAACAGTTAATAGTACTTATACATCCATAATTAAAATACCCTGTATTATTACACCATCCGAAAGTGTAGCTAATAAAAATCAAATTCTGGGAAGTATTAACACATGGCTGGTTGGGGATGCATGAAGGAGCCTCCTCATGTAGCACAATTTGGTCCATCTTACCTGAACCGAGCGCTATTCATAGTCATTTATTCATAAACAAGTATCTTGTATCTGAATTTACACATAAAATTACACAATTATACTATTCGCGAGTTTGCGTGTCAGTGTGCGCTTGGCACATCCTGGACAGTCTCACCTAACACCTTTTAAGACTGGCCAATCCTTCCCTTGCGGTGGTAGGGCTACCGCCCGTTTGATTCGCGACCACCCTCTCATCGGAGTCCGGCGTCAAGCAGCCTGTTGTGTTTCGTCGATGCGTGGGAGCTCTCATCGGAGTCCGGCGTCAAGCAGCCTGTTGTGTTTCGTCGATGCGTGGGAGCTCTCATCGGAGTCCGGCGTCAAGCAGCCTGTTGTGTTTCGTCGATGCGTGGGAGTACCAGTGCCTTGGGGAATTTGAGAGTTGGCAGTTGCGTAGTCCTAGGTTAGTGTCAGCCTACGAGTGAACCTCCCCACGGCAACTCACATTGCACCGAAGCCCGGTGTGGCCGCAGCCGCCCGCAGGCGCCACCTCGCGAGTGATCCCCCAATGTTCCGCCGCGCCAGTTGGCGGCTGGGAGGGAGTTCGGCGCCCCCGCGGTCTCCAGGCGAGTTTTCTTTATGGCGAATTAAGCACGTGTGTGCTGCTTAGACAATTGGACTCGCCCCGCTTTCTCTCAAAGTTCCCTATTAAATTAAACTCTTGAGACCGAATGAAGCGCAAAAATAAAAGGAATAAGTTTAAGCTACGACGACACTTCCTCTTAAGGAGCAATTCACCAACAACAAATATCAATCCGATCCATCGCCACCTGGAGAACGAGAAGCCGCTCTTATTATTTTTGACGGAGTCGAAGTCCCTTTAGACGTGTCGTACCTCAAGTACCCGGGATACTCACTCGAGCATAAGTTTAAGAAACAGGCCGGGGTCTGCGTGTACGTCTGTGATGACATAAGCAGTCAACGTCTCCGTGGCTATGAAGTTCTGGGTTTTCTACTCTGTGATTGCTGGTGGACACCGGCTCTCATAAAGCAATTTATGTCAGTTTTTATAGGTCGCACAGTGGAGACCAGGAGACGACAAGACTCTTTGAGGGGCAGCCAAATTGGCCCAACACAAATATCCGACAGCGGATTTTTTTTTCTGGGGGATTTTAATGCCCATCATCAGGAACAACTTTTCCAATTCCAGAAAACTGACTATGCTGGAAGACAGGCGCGCAAGTTTGCGCTATCATTTGATCTCCACCAACTGGTTGACCAAGCCATCCGCGTTCCGGAAGTTGCAGGCCACATACCGAACTGCTTAGACCTTCTGCTGACAACAGATCCGGACAGGCACTCAGTTTCGGTCACTCTCCTCCTAATTTAAGCCATAGAAGTACGAGACGAGTATGGAAGTAGAGGTCAGCAGACTGGGATAAGATGCGACATTTCTTTGCATCTGACCAATGGGGGCGACAAACTTGCTTCTCGTCGCGCAACCCGTGGCAATTGTTGACGCGCCACTTGGCTGCGAGGCTAAGCCCTGGTATGACGCATGTTGTGCTCAAGCTGACCTGGCACAGAGCAGGCATACGAGGCATGGGCTTTGCCCGCAGTGACAGGTGCAACGGACAAAGTATTCGCGCAATGAAAAAAGCGTACAATAGGGAAGATGCAAATACAGAATTTATGAGAATGTTGTCAGTAAAATGATAAAAAAGTATAAAATAAAGGCCATTACAAAGTTTTTATTTTGTGTTAATATCGATTTTAAACAAAAATAATGAATTAAAGTAACGTGAAACGTAACGTATATAAAAACAACAATCAGCGTTTAGTGACGTATCTGCTGTTATGCCAACGAAAAGGCAATCTTGTGTCTTTGAGTTGGGACAGTTCTTGACCAGTGATAGACACGAGTGACGTCATCGTCCGTTTTCGCGCGAACCTTTAACCTCTCGCGCGTTTCTCGTACAGTTCCCGTCACGCAAGCTTGTCTCCGCAAAGTACGCCGCAATCGGCTGCGCAGGACGTCAATTTGACAACAAATATACAACCGCGCATGCGCGGGTAGCTCGCGCATGCGTGGATTAGCACAAACGCGCGGGTGTAATAGCATCTCACTCGCTCGTATAAGTTCGATGCATAAGCGTGTCCCGCTTGCTCGATGCAATACGACTGTGGATGCGAAAAGTGTTACAGGTTGTCATTGTTTTTAATGATTTATTTTGGTTATTTCTTACAGTTTGATTTGTGTTCTTGTGGTGTATGTGTTTGTTGTGTTACTTTTTGATATTTTATTGTTACTGGTAGTCTTTGTTACTTGTTTATAGTATAATACGTATAAACAAAAAAATATTTTAGGAACGTAACACTTTTATACGCGATTGCACCTGCGCAGACTTCACTCAAACCTAACTTCCGAGGGGCAAGCCACGCTAACGCGAACTGTACACCCATGTGTACGAGAAACGCGCGAGAGGTTAAACTGTCGGTTTAAAAACGCAATTTTGCCAATAAATTAAAGCATTTTCATTTTTTAAGCTATTGCATAGCTTCTATCGCGGACCTTGAGCGTGGAGACCGAATCCAGAAATTCCGTAACGAAAAAAACCTAACACCCCCCACTCCGACCGGCACAGCGGTGATACTTTTTAGTTTTACTTTTTACTTTTTTTTAGCTCAAAGTGTAACTTGAATTAATATCAAAGAAAAAAAAAAGAAAAAAATACTGCATAAATAAAATAAATATATAATTGCATAAGTTGATAAAAAATGCTATGCAATAGCTTTACCGCGGCAGTCTCCGAGTGCCACACGTCTTTTTTATTTATGTGGTGGTCTATGCTAGATGGAGTTCTTTAAAATTAAAGCAAAAATGGAAATATTGCATGTTCCCTATTCTATTGCGCGAACTGGAAGTGTTGCTGAACAGCCTGAGCGATTCTTTAAGGTCTCGGGATGAATCTAGGCAAAACCAGTCATGTACTATAAGAAAATTAATATTTTTTATTTTTTTATACTATGATGATAGTATAAAAAAAAAACAATTGTAAAAATAAAAAAAATGGGCTCAAAACGTAATTTTTCATTAACTTTTTTTTTTGGTCACCTTATAATTAGTATTAAGTAACCATTAATTTTTTTAATAATTATTTATCTTGTTCTTCAAAATAAAAAGAAAAACGATTGGATTTATTGAATTTTTCATTGTTTATTTAATAAACAATTTGTAATAAGCAATTAAATTTTTACCTAGCATTGTTTTTCTTACTTTACTTAATGAAACAAAAACAACCATTACTTCCGGTTCGATTTCTGGTCAGGATTTTTTTTTAAATAAAAAATCCAATAATGCAATTTCCAGGCTTGAGACTCCTTTCAGTGTTTTTCGATATTCCTCATAGTTTCGGATTGGCCATGAAGTAGCGACCCGCCCTGGCTTCGCTAAAACCTTCCTCGAGAACCACTCTATTAAAAAACCCGCATTAAAATCCGTTGCGTAGTTTTAAAGATACATACATAGGGACAGACAGAAAACGGAAGCGACTTTGTTTTATACTATGCAGTGAAACTTACACGGGCAAGTTGAACGCAGACTGCGAGGCGTAGGTGCCGTCACTGGTGACCAGCTGGCGCGGAGCTGACGTGTCCTGGACCTTCGCAGCCGCAGCCTCCGGTTCTTCCTACAAAAGTAACATCACTTTAAGCATAATGGACTAAAATAGCTTCCTCCGATCAATCTGACGTGAAAGCCTGTATCCTGACGTCTGACTGGAGGATGGTGTTTCCTTGGCCCCACCTTGGCGTCCGCTCCAGCAGCCGGCGGGATGACGGCGGCCAGCACGCGCAGCGCGGCGCCGGCCCGCGCGGGCGTGTCGGCGAACTGCGCCAGCAGCCACAGCGCCGAGCGCGCTACCTTCCCCACGCGGATGGACCCACCTTGGCGTCCGCTCCAGCAGCCGGCGGGATGACGGCGGCCAGCACGCGCAGCGCGGCGCCGGCCCGCGCGGGCGTGTCGGCGAACTGCGCCAGCAGCCACAGCGCCGAGCGCGCTACCTTCCCCACGCGGATGGACCCACCTTGGCGTCCGCTCCAGCAGCCGGCGGGATGACGGCGGCCAGCACGCGCAGCGCGGCGCCGGCCCGCGCGGGCGTGTCGGCGAACTGCGCCAGCAGCCACAGCGCCGAGCGCGCTACCTTCCCCACGCGGATGGACCCACCTTGGCGTCCGCTCCAGCAGCCGGCGGGATGACGGCGGCCAGCACGCGCAGCGCGGCGCCGGCCCGCGCGGGCGTGTCGGCGAACTGCGCCAGCAGCCACAGCGCCGAGCGCGCTACCTTCCCCACGCGGATGGACCCACCTTGGCGTCCGCTCCAGCAGCCGGCGGGATGACGGCGGCCAGCACGCGCAGCGCGGCGCCGGCCCGCGCGGGCGTGTCGGCGAACTGCGCCAGCAGCCACAGCGCCGAGCGCGCTACCTTCCCCACGCGGATGGACCCACCTTGGCGTCCGCTCCAGCAGCCGGCGGGATGACGGCGGCCAGCACGCGCAGCGCGGCGCCGGCCCGCGCGGGCGTGTCGGCGAACTGCGCCAGCAGCCACAGCGCCGAGCGCGCTACCTTCCCCACGCGGATGGACCCACCTTGGCGTCCGCTCCAGCAGCCGGCGGGATGACGGCGGCCAGCACGCGCAGCGCGGCGCCGGCCCGCGCGGGCGTGTCGGCGAACTGCGCCAGCAGCCACAGCGCCGAGCGCGCTACCTTCCCCACGCGGATGGACCCACCTTGCCGTCCGCTCCAGCAGCCGGCGGGATGACGGCGGCCAGCACGCGCAGCGCGGCGCCGGCCCGCGCGGGCGTGTCGGCGAACTGCGCCAGCAGCCACAGCGCCGAGCGCGCTACCTTCCCCACGCGGATGGACCCACCTTGGCGTCCGCTCCAGCAGCCGGCGGGATGACGGCGGCCAGCACGCGCAGCGCGGCGCCGGCCCGCGCGGGCGTGTCGGCGAACTGCGCCAGCAGCCACAGCGCCGAGCGCGCTACCTTCCCCACGCGGATGGACCCACCTTGGCGTCCGCTCCAGCAGCCGGCGGGATGACGGCGGCCAGCACGCGCAGCGCGGCGCCGGCCCGCGCGGGCGTGTCGGCGAACTGCGCCAGCAGCCACAGCGCCGAGCGCGCTACCTTCCCCACGCGGATGGACCCACCTTGGCGTCCGCTCCAGCAGCCGGCGGGATGACGGCGGCCAGCACGCGCAGCGCGGCGCCGGCCCGCGCGGGCGTGTCGGCGAACTGCGCCAGCAGCCACAGCGCCGAGCGCGCTACCTTCCCCACGCGGATGGACCCACCTTGGCGTCCGCTCCAGCAGCCGGCGGGATGACGGCGGCCAGCACGCGCAGCGCGGCGCCGGCCCGCGCGGGCGTGTCGGCGAACTGCGCCAGCAGCCACAGCGCCGAGCGCGCTACCTTCCCCACGCGGATGGACCCACCTTGGCGTCCGCTCCAGCAGCCGGCGGGATGACGGCGGCCAGCACGCGCAGCGCGGCGCCGGCCCGCGCGGGCGTGTCGGCGAACTGCGCCAGCAGCCACAGCGCCGAGCGCGCTACCTTCCCCACGCGGATGGACCCACCTTGGCGTCCGCTCCAGCAGCCGGCGGGATGACGGCGGCCAGCACGCGCAGCGCGGCGCCGGCCCGCGCGGGCGTGTCGGCGAACTGCGCCAGCAGCCACAGCGCCGAGCGCGCTACCTTCCCCACGCGGATGGACCCACCTTGGCGTCCGCTCCAGCAGCCGGCGGGATGACGGCGGCCAGCACGCGCAGCGCGGCGCCGGCCCGCGCGGGCGTGTCGGCGAACTGCGCCAGCAGCCACAGCGCCGAGCGCGCTACCTTCCCCACGCGGATGGACCCACCTTGGCGTCCGCTCCAGCAGCCGGCGGGATGACGGCGGCCAGCACGCGCAGCGCGGCGCCGGCCCGCGCGGGCGTGTCGGCGAACTGCGCCAGCAGCCACAGCGCCGAGCGCGCTACCTTCCCCACGCGGATGCCGCTCACCGACTCCAGGAGTTTCTGGAAACACATGGAACTATTTACACTATTTTTTTTTTTTTTTTTTACTATTGATAAGCACGCGTTAGACCACTATCTCACCTGATGGTAAGCGAGGATGTGGTCGAATATGGAGCACGCTTGCCTAGAAATAACCTATTCACTCTTGATTTAAAGACTCCCAGGTTGTAGCTATCAGGAAACACAGACTCCGGCAGGGAATTCCACTCCTTAGCTGTACGCACTATGAATGTGTTCCCAAAACGTTTTGTGCGTATGGGTGGGATGTCCACCATGTACCGGTGGCGCATCGCCGTTCGTCTTGTGGTCCGATGATGGAACGGGCTTGGCGGAATTAAATTATGCAATTCCGTCGCACATTCCCCAAAATGCAACCGGTAAAAAACCGACAGGCTAGCAACTCGTCGTCGATGTTCAAGACTTTGGAGCTTCGACGCGACGAGTCTCTCATTGCCGATGATCCTCTTAGCTGGTATCTGGCAGATCCGTCCCAAAGATGAGAGCAGTATTCCATACAGGATCGAACTTGCGCTTGATAGAGTTTGAGCAGCTGTTCCGGCGTGAAGTACCGTCTCACCTTAGCCAGAATCCCCAACTTCTTTGCAGCCACTTGAGCTTTTGCCTCTATGTAAGGGCCAAAATTGAGAATAGATGTTAATGTAACCCCAAGAAGCTCAAGATGGTCGGTTATCGGCACGGTTCCACCGCGGAAAGATGGAGCTGGGCGGAATTGGCTCCTTTTGGCGGAAAAAAGACACGCTTGGGTCTTAGCAGCATTGAACTTGACCAGATTGGCATCGCCCCATTCAGAGACAGCCTGTAAGGACACGTTCAGGCACTCAACCATTGCCTCCCGGAGAGACCGGATCTGCGACCCACCAGCTCGTGCGTCGGACACGTATCTCTCAGCAACAGTGCTGTCGTCTGCATACCCAAAGATACCGGGTTTGAGCAGATCATTAATATGCAGCAAAAAGTGTTGCCGAAAGCACCGACCCCTGACGAACCCCGGCATTAATATCCAGCAGTCCAGACGAGCAGCCATCTATGACCACTCGGATAGACCGATCCCTCAGGAAATCTGCGATCCAATCACACAAACCGGCGGGCAGACCGAAGGAAGGAAACTTACTAATAAGGCTATCGTGCCAGACCCTGTCGAAGGCCTTCGAGATGTCAAGGGACACCGCCAGTGCCTCCCCGTGCTTCTCTATGGCCTCACTCCAGATGTGAATGGCATACGCTAGAAGATCCCCAGTTGACCGATTTCGGCGAAACCCGTATTGCCGGTCACTAAGGATATCATTCGCTTCTAGGTACGCCAGAAGCTTATGATTCAGTACGCGTTCCATAGTCTTACAGAGTATGGACGTTACCGAGATGGGTCTATAATTCGACGGGTCAGCTCGACTACCCTTCTTGGGCACGGCTGCACGTTAGCTTGCTTCCAAGCCTTCGGCACTTTTCCAGTCTCGAACGAAAGGCGAAATAGGCGTATCAAGATCGGAGACAGCTCAGGCGCACACGTCTTCAGAACAATTGCCGGTATCCCGTCGGGACCACTAGCCTTGTTCACGTCTAGGTTACGCAGTACCCTACGGACGTCCTTCTGATGAATGCGAATGTTCGACATACTCGACTCGCATTCACCAGGAGAGGCGGAGGGCGTCGCGCCACCAGGATCCAGACGTGAAGATTCCGCAAACAAAGAAGCAAACAAGTTCGCTTTCTCCTCAGCGGAGTGGGCCAGCGTCCCGTCGGGTCTCAGCAGTGGTGGTAGTGAGGGGCGGCAGAAGTTCGATTCGACCGACTTAGCCAGGGACCAAAAAGCCTTACTACCTGCTGTGTATGAAGCAAGTTTGTTCCCTATTCGGCTAATGTGGTCAAACCGAGCCCTCCGCAACACCTTCTTGCAGGACTTAGCAGCCCTGTTGAAGGCTCTCTTCTTCTGACTCACGTCATTTGCTTTGCGCGTACGAGCGTTGACCCATGCTAGGTACGCCGCGTGCTTAAGCGCATCAGCGCGATTGCACTCGGCACCAAACCAAGGACGAGCTTCGCCAGATATTGCTATGTTAGAGAATGGAATGAAGTACTCCATTCCCCTCCACAACACATCCGTCACGGCGTCCGCGCACGACGTAGCATCAGTGGAAGAAAAGCAAGCAGGCTGCCAAGGGTAACATGCGAAGAAAGATCGCATGCCATCCCAATCTGCTGACTTGTATCGCCATACCCGCCGGGTGCCTGTTGGGCTAGGATCGGGCGGAGAGTAGACAGACACAGACTTCACCAGACAGTGGTCGGAACTACCCAGTGGTGATGAAATCGACACAGAATAGCGGTCTGGATCTGTTGTCAGCAAAAGGTCCAAGCAAATGGCAGTGTGCGAATTAACATCCGGCACCCTGTTGCCCCCTGGACCAGCTGGGTAAGATTTAACGCAAGCGCTAGCTTTCGCGTCTCTCGTCCAGCATGGTCTGTGCACTGGTATGGGAAGAGCCACTCCTGATGGTGGGCATTGAAGTCCCCCAGTAACACCAATTGGGCAGAAGGGTACCGCTGCTGAGCCGCATCCGCCGCCTCACTCAGGTGCTGTGTAAGCCCAGTTATCTCCAAATCACCGCTGTGCGAACGGTAGACGCATGCGTAGACAATTTTGTCTAGACCTGTGTCCACTATAGCCCACAGCGTTGAGAACCTAGAGTCTTCAAGGTAGCGGAGACGCCGATAGCAGATGTCGTCCCGGGCGTACATGCATACGCCCGCGCGGGGTCTGAAGCGGTGCTCCAGGGTAAACCCTGGGTAAGACAGGTATGACACGTCCGACGGACATCCGATCTGCTTCTCCGACAGGAACAAGAGCGCTGGTTTCTCGGTCTCAAGGTGGTGATGGACTGCGGCGAGATTTGAGTGCAGACCTCGTATATTAGAGAGGTGCACTTTATGCGAAAGGACGTGCTGCCGCTGTACAGCTTTTCTCTTTTTATTCCTGTTCATAAAAGTGATGGAGGTTGAGGAGAAGGAAGTGAAATGAGGTTCCAAGCTGCTAACCTTCAGGCACGCCCTGACAGGACGACATCTTTGGGGGACTAGTCTGGAGACTGCGGGGACGCCAGAGCTCCCCCGGGAATGTCCATCGGGCCCTTTCATCTGGTCGCCAACCAGCACGATGGTGCATTCTGGGATTTTTTGTCAGATGGCGGGGCAGCCTTCCATGTGTGGCTAGCACACTACTTGGGCCTCCAACTACCTGCGGTCGGCCAGCGGCGCACCGTGCCTCGGATCCCGCTACCCTCCGCGACTAGTCTCCCGATACGTGTGGCTAGCACACTACTTGGGCCCCCAACTACCTGCGGTCGGCCAGCGGCGCACCGTGCCTCGGATCCCGCTACCCTCCGCGACTAGTCTCCCGATACGTGTGGCTAGCACACTACTTGGGCCCCCAACTACCTGCGGTCGGCCAGCGGCGCACCGTGCCTCGGATCCCGCTACCCTCCGCGACTAGTCTCCCGATACGTGTGGCTAGCACACTACTTGGGCCCCCAACTACCTGCGGTCGGCCAGCGGCGCACCGTGCCTCGGATCCCGCTACCCTCCGCGACTAGTCTCCCGATACGTGTGGCTAGCACACTACTTGGGCCCCCAACTACCTGCGGTCGGCCAGCGGCGCACCGTGCCTCGGATCCCGCTACCCTCCGCGACTAGTCTCCCGATACGTGTGGCTAGCACACTACTTGGGCCCCCAACTACCTGCGGTCGGCCAGCGGCGCACCGTGCCTCGGATCCCGCTACCCTCCGCGACTAGTCTCCCGATACGTGTGGCTAGCACACTACTTGGGCCCCCAACTACCTGCGGTCGGCCAGCGGCGCACCGTGCCTCGGATCCCGCTACCCTCCGCGACTAGTCTCCCGATACGTGTGGCTAGCACACTACTTGGGCCCCCAACTACCTGCGGTCGGCCAGCGGCGCACCGTGCCTCGGATCCCGCTACCCTCCGCGACTAGTCTCCCGATACGTGTGGCTAGCACACTACTTGGGCCCCCAACTACCTGCGGTCGGCCAGCGGCGCACCGTGCCTCGGATCCCGCTACCCTCCGCGACTAGTCTCCCGATACGCCCATGCCAGGGCTAGCCTGGTTGGTCTGCCTGCATTGGAACAACTATTTCGACCCAACTCCTCTGAATTGGCTACACTGAGCATCGTACCGGAACACAGCTAAGCCGCTTAGCGGTACGTCTTTGCCCAGTGGGTGGTCACAAGCCATCGGCCGAAGCCTACCACCAGTTAGTGTCACCTGATTAGCACCACCCGGGGACCACGTGTAGGGTCTAACATTGGGTAGCAACTGAGCAACAGCTGATATTATTTTTATAAATCTAGTTTCTGTTTAGAATTGCTGAATTTGTTCGAAAGACTCTCTAAACCCGAAGTCCGTAGTTTCAGCCTTAGTTGCGGGCGTTTTCTACTCCGTATCATCTAACCACTAAGAATTAATGACAACATAATTTGACAGTTACTTTGAAATTGTGTTGTCATTCATTCTTGGTTCGAGTTCGGGACTAATAGGGAACATGCAATATTTCCATTTTTGCTTTAATTTTAAAGAACTCCATCTAGAATAGACCACCACATAAATAAAAAATTAAAACGCTTTACATCGTCAAGCAAACAGCTCAATCGGGAAGAAAGTGTGCATTATGGAAAAAATCGAGTACCGTGCCGTAATAAAGTTCCTTACCAAGCAAGGAAAGTCAGTTCAAAACATACTGGAAGAGATGGAATCCGTTTACGGGGACTCTTGCCCGGGTAAAACCATGGTTTACAAGTGGCATTGTCTTTTTAAACAAGGCAGGACCTCACTCGAAGACGACCCGCGGCCCGGACGGGCGATCGAGGTGAATCTCCGGAAATCATTAAAAATGACGAAAAAAGAATATTGGAAGATGCCAGACTAAAGAAGAAACAGCTTGCAGAAATGGTTGGAGTATCGGATACAACAATTTTCAAAATTCTACACGATCATCTTGGCATGACAAAGGTCAGTGCAAGATGGGTGCCAAGAATGCTCACGCCGCCTCAGAAACAACGCCGCGTGGAGTGTTCTCGCACGTTTTTGGACCTCTGTAACGAAGATAAGGATGGACTATTGAGTCGAATTGTTACTGGAGATGAAACTTTGGTTCATCATTATGAGCCTGAGTCAAAACAGGACTATGCAGTGGCACAAAAAAGGTACACCACCACCCAAGAAGTTTAAAGTGTCACAATCGGCTGGGAAAATCATGGCAACAATGTTTTGGGGTTCGGAAGGGATTCTGTTGACCGATTATAAAGATAAAGGCGTTTCTATAACCGGAGAATACTATGCTTCTATCCTCGAGAGGTTGAAAGAAAATATTAAAGAAAAAAGGTGGGGAAAATTGACCAAAGGTGTCCTTCTTCTTCACGACAACGCGCCTGTTCACAAGAGCCGTGTTGCGTTAGCTGCCCTGCATAAGGTGGGCTTCGATATTTTAGACCATCCACCCTACAGCCCAGACCTGGCTCCCAGTGATTACTACCTCTTTCCAAATCTGAAAAAAGAACTTCGTGGAAAGAAATTTTCAACTGATGAAGAAGTGAAGGACGCGGTTTCAGCTTATTTTTCGGACAAAGACAAAACATTTTTTTATGAAGGTATACATAAGCTAATTGAAAGATCTGCAAAATGTATTAGGGTAGCAGGTGAATATATTGAAAAAGAAAAATAATTTAGTATTTTTATTTTCACTCCTTGCCCTCCATTCCGCGAACTTAAAAACGCCCCCTCGTACGTTCCGTTTCACGTTACTTTAATTCATTATTTTTGTTAAAAATCGATATTAACCAAAATAAAAACTTTGTAATGGCCTTTATTTTATACTTTTTTATCATTTTACTGACAACATTCTCATATATTCTGTATTTGCATCTTCCCTATTGTAATTCCGTAGGTAATGCGGAGTAGAAAACGCCCGCAACTAAGGCTGAAACTACGGACTTAGAGAGTAGCCCTCCTGGGACGGAAAGGACGTTAGGGGGAACACAGATGGGTTCTAGTCACTAAAAGTCTGACACTTCCTTCTGCTCCGCCCAGAGCGTGTGGAGTTATTTGATTTCCCATCCTTAAAAAAGTAAAAAGCATCTGTTTAGACTGGCAGGACAGTGCTCACGATCATCAACGATGTCTCGTTTGGCCTAATAATCGCTTGCGCGATTACTGAGCGACAACACTTGATTCGATTTCTAGGTCGGGTTATATTACTAACCAAAGTCATGATTTGTGTCGGGTTGACATTAATAAGGGCTTTTTCTCCAGCACATAAAGACAAAACTGACGAAATGTTGGTGTAGCTGCATTCCTCTAGTCAAAGCTTGGGGACATGCAGGCGTGATGTTTCATCTGAGACAAGTTACGATATGGCCGCTATGAACGCAAAATGTTTAACTTTCAGAACGGAAATAAATAGTATCAATTTGCTACCAAATAGCCCCTGACAGACAAGACCCTGTAGACTGTTCACCTGGTAGATGTGTTCCCTGAGGTCCACGAAGGTGTGCAGCGCCGACCTCAGGAACAGCATGACGTCGTGCGCGGCGGGCTCGCTGCCGTCGCCCAGCAGCTCCAGCAGCGCCGGCGCCACGCTGCCGGCCACCTCCGGGAACTGGAACCACACATCTTACGATCAGCTGCTCCAAAAACGCCACTTTATTCATCATCATCATCATCATCATTATCATCATCATCATCACCATCATCATCATCACCATCATCATCCGCAGCCTGACTTCGCAAACTTCTGAGCATAAGCCTTTCTTTTCTCGTGCCAATCCCCACACTCCTGTGCCAGCCTCATCCAGGTTCTTCCTGCGATGGCAACGACGTCATCCGTCTATCTCGTCACTTAATTAGGCGAATCATATTAGAATCATAATATTAATCACACAAAAACTGTCAAATTTAATTTTCATCTTTATTGCTAACAAATTACGTTCCAGGATGATTGGGAAAATTTGACAGTGACGGATAGGATCATTTGCTTTCTGATTCTGCTAAAGTGGCCTATTTAAACCCGCAGTTCAGTAAACCAGGTATTGTTGTTTGGTTAGAAATACTCAGCGCCGTCTTTTGTCTCTTGGAGGGCCCTGTGCACGGAATAATGGGGCCCCTATGATTTTGGCAGAAGACTATTTTATTACAACAGTTTAAAAAATATAGAATTTGAGTCACATTCAATGTTGCAAAAATCTTTTAGCATCTACAAGTTACAGCTTCAAAACTATGTTACACTTTCTTAAAATTAATGTATTTATCAGTCATCGGTAGGTAATATGGCAATAGTTAGGGGGCCCCATCGATCGCGAGGCCCTGGGCACGTGCCCTAAGTGCCCAGTGGGAAAAAGGGGCTTAAAATAGTACCAACGCAAGCGCATATTCTTGTGCAATCTGTGGGAGATGCGCGTGGAGACGCGGGCTACTTAATGGTGGCTACCATTTGATCACCCATGTGGCATCACTCTAAGGACTAGTATAATCAATGGCATATTAACCCAAAAAATACGTTGTTGCATTAAGTCCGACCTACCACTATTGTACTAAAGTTTGAATGAATAAATAATCAGTACATACCTTAAGTGCCGCCCTGTGCAAGGCCCGTACGAGCAGCTGTCGGTACTTGGCAGCGTCGTCATGGTCCGCAGACGTGGCTCGAGCAGCTTCCTTGCGCAGCACCTGTACCAGCTCTTCTGCGTGCCGAGAGCTCACCAGCTCCAGAGCTGTGCGGGTAATTATTATTTTAATGATTGCCCGAAACATCACTTGAACATGGGAACATTTGTACACAGATTGTGAATGGGCGGGTCCACATCACTGCCCTTAGCACAAGACGAGGCATCGTCTTTATTCAAAGTGATCATCGCATTGGTTAAAAAAAAAACGGGACTTGGCCAGTTTTTTTTTTACTTCGTGAGCGAGTTACATTCGCACACGACGGGTTCCGTACCTGTAGGGTAAATCTTTATTGTTTGTTGTTATAGCGGCAATAGAAATACACAATCTGTGAAAATTTCAACTCTCTACCTATTACGGTTCTTGAGATACAACTCGCACACGAAGGGTTCCGTACCTTTATGGTAAATCTTTATTGTTTTTTCCGCTGACAGACAGACGGACGGATGGACGGACGAACAGCGGAGGTTTAGTAATAGGGGTCGGATACCCTTTGGGTACGGAACCCTAAAAGGAAATTGCCCTTTGTTCGCGAAACGCGGGTTTACCGTACAAAACGCGACGATCACATATTCGCGCGACGCGTGGTATTAGCAAAGATTAAGCTTCTGTAGTACTCACGTTATAATTGAAGGCTAGACATGAATACATTATCTCTCTTTGATTTTACTAACATAGTCGAGTCAGCAGGATGACAGGTAGCTAGTAATCATTGTAAAGCGCAAATACAAGAAAGATATCCAGGGCCATATTGTTTAAGCTTCAGATTATGTTTTGAAGTTTAACGATCAGAAAATCAAAGATTTCTCCTGTCCAAGACAAATGACTAGATACGAGGGGCGACTGACAAGTTCGCGGCCTAAGGTACTTGGCGATGACTTATCATCTTGTTACTGATACCACTAATTGCGTGACTCATTAATAGTATAACTACTACCCCCTTTTTTATTTAGTTCATTCTACAATTATCCCTGGAGCAAGCAACAACACCATGTCGACAGAAACTGAAAATTCTCGCAATTTGGAGCACCGCGCTGTGATTAAGTTCCTTGTGAAGAAAGGAAATACGCCGAAACAAATTTTTGAAGAAATGTCAACGGTTCTTGGGGAGTCTGCACCTTCATATACGATGGTAAAAAAATGGGCTCGGCTTTTTCAACAAGGAAGAGAGACCTGTGAAGACGACCCCCGCCCGGGTCGCCCAGTCACGGTAGTGACCGAAGAAAATGTCAAAAACATTAAAAAATTTGTACTGGCCGATCGAAGTATTAAATTGTGGCAGATAGCAGAAGAACTGCAGATAAGCAAAGAACGAATTGGAGAGATTTTACATGAACATTTGCACATGAAAAAAATTAGTGCGCGTTGGGTACCGCGAATGCTCACACCTCTCGACAAGCTGCGACGATTGGAGAGTTCTAAAGATGTTTTAGAGTTGTGTCAGACTGATTTGGACGAAATTTGCAACCGGATTGTGACCGTTGATGAAACCTGGATTCGTCAGTATGATCCAGAGTCCAAACAAGAGTCGATGCAGTGGATAAAAAAGGGAGAAAGGCCACCAAAGAAATTCAAAGTGGAAAAGTCGGCGTCCAAGATTATGGCTACCATTTTCTGTGATAGCGAGGGAATTTTACTAATTGATTACTTGCCTAAAGGGACTACGATGAATGGCCAGTACAGTACTACGCTAATTTATTGTGTCAGGCACGTGAAGCAGTCGTACAGAAGAGACGTGGCAAGTTGGCGCGCGGAGTGTTGTTTCTGCAGGACAACGCGCCCGTTCATACCGCTCGGGTTGCGAGGGCTGCCTTAAAAACTACGGGATTCGCAGAAATTGACCACCCACCCTACAGTCCGGACCTGGCTCCAGTGACTATTTCCTTTTTTCTAATTTAAAAAAGGAGTTACGGGGGCGAAGATTTTCGGACGACAGTGAGATGAAGAAGATGAAGACAGCCGTAGAAACCTATTTTGAAGAGAAATCAGAAGATTTTTTTTTGAGTGGCTTAAAGGCTTTATATACAAGATGTGAAAAGTGTATTTCACTTGAGGGGGATTACATTGAAAAATAAAAAAATAGTAAACAATTATTTTCATTAATTAAGTGCCTTAGGCCGCGAACTTATCAGCCGCCCCTCGTACATCTACATAGAGGGATGGAAAAGAGGGTGAAGTCCCACAACTTCCATTGAAAAGGTAACTCGGACCAGCGGGTCTACAAAGGCCACTAGCAGAATCATAATATTAACCACACAGCAATCTGTCAAATTTCATTTTCATCTTTATCGCTAACGCATTAGGTTCAAGATTGATTGGGAAAATTTGATAGTGAGGGTAGCGTGATGTGCTTTCTAAAGTGGCTGTTTTAGATCGCAGATGGGTGTTGTATCTGGTGGGCAACTGCCTGATGCATCGAACCATCGCGATGGTTGTAGTTGAGCTATTGTATTATTGTGGAGAACTTCAATAGCACGAGTATGATTTTTCATCCTTTTTGTAGTTCGATTGTCGCGATATAAATGCCGCTACAACGTCACGAAATAAGATCTAAGTCTAATAATAGCGTGTTCCTGTCACCTAGCTGCAGGGTGTGCTTCCTCACGTCCAGGTCGGACGACGCCAGCACCCGCAGCACGTCCATGGCGAGGTCGGGCAGCGCCGCCAGCCGACCTACTACGATCAGCTGTGCACTCACCTAGCTGCAGGGTGTGCTTCCTCACGTCCAGGTCGGACGACGCCAGCACCCGCAGCACGTCCATGGCGAGGTCGGGCAGCGCCGCCAGCCGACCTACTACGATCAGCTGTGCACTCACCTAGCTGCAGGGTGTGCTTCCTCACGTCCAGGTCGGACGACGCCAGCACCCGCAGCACGTCCATGGCGAGGTCGGGCAGCGCCGCCAGCCGACCTACTACGATCAGCTGTGCACTCACCTAGCTGCAGGGTGTGCTTCCTCACGTCCAGGTCGGACGACGCCAGCACCCGCAGCACGTCCATGGCGAGGTCGGGCAGCGCCGCCAGCCGACCTACTACGATCAGCTGTGCACTCACCTAGCTGCAGGGTGTGCTTCCTCACGTCCAGGTCGGACGACGCCAGCACCCGCAGCACGTCCATGGCGAGGTCGGGCAGCGCCGCCAGCCGACCTACTACGATCAGCTGTGCACTCACCTAGCTGCAGGGTGTGCTTCCTCACGTCCAGGTCGGACGACGCCAGCACCCGCAGCACGTCCATGGCGAGGTCGGGCAGCGCCGCCAGCCGACCTACTACGATCAGCTGTGCACTCACCTAGCTGCAGGGTGTGCTTCCTCACGTCCAGGTCGGACGACGCCAGCACCCGCAGCACGTCCATGGCGAGGTCGGGCAGCGCCGCCAGCCGACCTACTACGATCAGCTGTGCACTCACCTAGCTGCAGGGTGTGCTTCCTCACGTCCAGGTCGGACGACGCCAGCACCCGCAGCACGTCCATGGCGAGGTCGGGCAGCGCCGCCAGCCGACCTACTACGATCAGCTGTGCACTCACCTAGCTGCAGGGTGTGCTTCCTCACGTCCAGGTCGGACGACGCCAGCACCCGCAGCACGTCCATGGCGAGGTCGGGCAGCGCCGCCAGCCGACCTACTACGATCAGCTGTGCACTCACCTAGCTGCAGGGTGTGCTTCCTCACGTCCAGGTCGGACGACGCCAGCACCCGCAGCACGTCCATGGCGAGGTCGGGCAGCGCCGCCAGCCGACCTACTACGATCAGCTGTGCACTCACCTAGCTGCAGGGTGTGCTTCCTCACGTCCAGGTCGGACGACGCCAGCACCCGCAGCACGTCCATGGCGAGGTCGGGCAGCGCCGCCAGCCGACCTACTACGATCAGCTGTGCACTCACCTAGCTGCAGGGTGTGCTTCCTCACGTCCAGGTCGGACGACGCCAGCACCCGCAGCACGTCCATGGCGAGGTCGGGCAGCGCCGCCAGCCGACCTACTACGATCAGCTGTGCACTCACCTAGCTGCAGGGTGTGCTTCCTCACGTCCAGGTCGGACGACGCCAGCACCCGCAGCACGTCCATGGCGAGGTCGGGCAGCGCCGCCAGCCGACCTACTACGATCAGCTGTGCACTCACCTAGCTGCAGGGTGTGCTTCCTCACGTCCAGGTCGGACGACGCCAGCACCCGCAGCACGTCCATGGCGAGGTCGGGCAGCGCCGCCAGCCGACCTACTACGATCAGCTGTGCACTCACCTAGCTGCAGGGTGTGCTTCCTCACGTCCAGGTCGGACGACGCCAGCACCCGCAGCACGTCCATGGCGAGGTCGGGCAGCGCGCGCACGGCGGCCTCCCCCCCCTCCTCGCGCAGCGCCGCCAGCCGACCTACTACGATCAGCTTCACGTTGTTGTCGCTCTCCTTCACGATCAAGTCGATGTAGCATGCTGCGGCCGCCTGGGAGGCAAAGTGGAATCAAGTCAATGCGACAGATGCTCGTAGGATTCAGCTCGCCACAAAACAAAACACAAACACTGACTGTTGTTTTTCGGATCGAGTCCAACACAGCGTAATTGAGTCTACACTAATATTATAAAGACCCATTGTACACTTAATTGGCAATAAACGCTTTGACTTTGACTTTACTATGATACTTTTTACTGCGGGTACTACGTAATAGGCCAATATCACGACTTCGTTCGCGCGGGTTTGGTTATTACTCCACGAACTTCATCTCCCCGTGTAAATTACTTGTTAATAGACTAAACGTTCGACGACGGCAGTTCGCGCAAACTGCAACATTTTTCATACTTATTTTAATACCGATCATAACTTTTGAACGAAAGATCCGATTTGAATAATTTACTTGTACATATCCAGCCTTAATTATTAAACAATTTAAATAGATAAGGATTAACATCATGATACTAAAATCACCACTATTCTATTTGATCAAACAATTAGATGCGAGACTAAGCAGACGTGTCGTTTAAAATCGTATAATATGAAATATCATTAAATAATTATTGTGACTAATGTTTTGATACCTAGTTATCTGCGGCGTCAGTTATTTAAGTAAAGTGTGTCGCGTGTAATTAGTAGGTAACTACCATCTGAGTCATTGTGAAAGATGAACTAAATTTATAGACAAATAGTGTTTGTGTTAGTTATGTCTAACCCAGGATCTAGCCCTTTTGGTCGGAGCCAATTAATACGGCGAAGTCCTCCACCGACGCCAATCGAAGACTTCCATCATAGAGAGCCAAGTCCACCAGCATCCTCGGAGAAGAATGAATTGCCGAGTGAAGTTATTTCTACGCCAGAGATCCAGAAATGGATGGTATCTATAGATACCATTCTGAACGAAGTATGCACTATTGTCGCGGAAGGAAAAATGAACTCGGATCAGAAGCTCCGTGTCAATACTCTTTGCCGGAAGGTCTTAAATGGGACATCTCAAATGGCAATCTTGTACCAAGCCTTAAAGCAGAAAACCATCCAGGCGCACAGCACCATCCAGCACTTACAGGTACACCAGAACGTTTCGAACTCACTTCAACAGTTCAAAGAGGTTGTCGAAACTAAACTCAAACCTGAAAATGGCTCATATGCCAATATGGTAAAAAAAGGTTCCGACAGCTTTATTCGCCCTGCAAACCTGAGTACTGTTGCAATTTATCCCTCTGATAAGACGAAGACCAGTGACGACACGAAGTCCCTAGTACAGAAAATCATCTCGCCAGAAGAACTAAAACTACATGTCCGTGGCCTGAGAAAAGTCAGAAACGGCGGTGTCATCATTTGCACCGATAGCAAAAGCGACATCGATAAACTGAAAAAATCTGAAAAACTAGTTTCATCGGGCCTCAAAGTAGAAGAACCATCAAAACGCCGCCCTAGGATCGCTGTCATTGGTGTCCCCATAGCCCTCACTGAGAAAGAAGTTTTTGATTGCATTTACGAGCAAAACATTTCTGATAAGCTGCCGAATACTACTCGTGAGTCCTTTCAAGAAACCATCAAATTGAGCCATAAATCGGGTAAGAAAAACCTTCCTACCTGTAACTATATATTGGAAGTGCCCGCTAGTACCAGGAAAATTTTAATAAACCAAGGCCGAATTTTCATAAACTGGACATCTTGCCCCGTGAAAGATTTCACGATTGTCACCAGATGCTTCAATTGCCAGCAGTTTGGACACGCAGCCAAGTTTTGCCGAGAATCTAGTCCGACATGCAACCACTGCGGAGTAACTGGTCATTCCTTCAAGGAGTGTAACAATAAAGCTGCTCCCTCCCAATGCGCGACTTGTAAACGCTTCAAAAGAAAATGTGACCATCCGTGATGTAAATTGCCCGGCACGCAAATTTGCAGAAGACAACTACATCAATTCAATCGATTATGAAGGCGCCTAAGAGCGCCGTCGATCAAATTACTAAGTAAGCACTTAGTCAGTAGTTTACCTCATATTTTATTTGTTAGTTTATAATTAGAATGACAGATCATCTAATTTGTGATCTGGATAGTTTTTCTGTGTCTGAAGCTAAAATCTGTAATGTTGAGGACTGTAGGAATCTGATACCTGTTGGAGGTAAAACGTTAACCCTACTAACACAAAATATCCGCAGTCTAAACCGGAACATCAACGGTTTTGAAGTGTTGCTACAGAACCTTGAGGTTAGCTGTGATATTATCGTCCTAACAGAATGTTGGCTGTCGAAACAAACAGTTTTACCATCTCTTGACGGATATTACTCACAAAGAACTGATAGAACTATCAACCAAAATGATGGTTTGGTAGTATATGTAAAAAATAATTTAAAAACAGAGGTAGAAGAACCGTTATTCCAGGACAGTAATTGCTTATTAATTAAAATTTTTCCTGATACAGTAGTAATGGCCATCTACAGGCCTCCTTCTCAAAACATTGACTGTTTTTTGGACTCACTCAACATGAATTTAACAAAAGTATCATCTTTTCAAAATATAATTCTTGTAGGTGACATAAACATTAACATTGCTTCCGGGAAAACCAATGGCCATGCTAACAACTACCTGAATATTTGCGCGTTTCATGGACTATTACCCACTCATTACCATCCCACGCACCAGTCCGGCTCATGTTTAGATCATTTCTTTATAAAATCAAAGAAACCAACCCAAACATTTGTAACTAACTCATCGCTTACCGATCATCAAGCTGTTTTACTAACATTGCAAATTTCTTTACCTAGAAAAAACTGCTTGCGTAGCGATACTAAAGTAAATATGAAAAACCTTGAATATGACATAAGCGCTATTAATTTTGACCCAGTTTTTAATTCAAACGATGCAAATATTTCTTTAGAGTATTTCATACATTCGCTACAATATGCAATTAAGAAAAACTCATTTATTAAAATAATGCCTAGGAAATATTATAACATTAAACCGTGGATCACACCCGGTCTCGTTCGATGTATGAGACATAGGGACAAACTTCACCTGAAATCGAAACTGGCACCTGGTGATGAATCACTTTCCGTCACATACAAGAGGTATAGAAATTTCTGTAACAATCTTTTGAAAAAAATAAAAAATCAGTATGATAAAAATGAACTACAAAAGGCAGGAAAAAACAGCAAGCTTGTTTGGAAATTTATAAAAAATAATACTTTTAGATCTAAAAATTCCGAACCTCCCCTTGATTTATTATCAACAGAAATAAATCCGTCCGAAGCAACGAATAAAGTCAATAATTTTTTTGCTAACGTTGGTAAAAACTTGGCAGAAAAAACATTAAATTCTAGATCGTTGCCTCCTCAAAGTTCACCTGTAACAACTTCTACACTACATTCTTTTGTTTTATTTGAGACCGACGCAAATGAGGTATTAAGAATCATAACCGAGCTTAAGGATGTTTGTGCTATTGGCTGCGATAACATACCGAATCATATACTTAAAAGATTTAAATATCTAATTGCACCTCCGTTAACTCACATTTTTCAGTTATGTTTATCACAAGGAGTTTTCCCCCAATTACTTAAAAAAGCTGTAGTCACCCCTGTTTTTAAATCTGGAGACAAGAACTGTGTTAATAATTATAGACCTATTTCAGTCTTAACGGGCCTCTCCAAAATTTTAGAAAAAATCATAAACACTCGTTTAATAAAATATCTAGAAGACAACAAATTGCTTTCAGACAGTCAATTTGGTTTTAGGCCCAAAAGATCGACAAGCCAAGCAGTCCACCGATTGACAAATTATATAAGTACAAGTATGGACAATGGCATGCACACCATTGGTATCTTTTTGGACCTTGCCAAGGCGTTCGATACTATTTCTTGTTCTATATTATTACATAAGCTTGAAACGATTGGGATAAGAGGAACACAACTTCAACTTTTTTCTGATTATCTTAGTGATCGTTATCAATGTGTGAAAATTGGTCAATTTATAAGTTCTGAGCTTAAAAATAGCTGTTACGGATTTCCACAAGGTAGCATTTTGGGTCCTACGTTGTTTCTAATATATATAAATGATCTGTGCAGCTTGCCACTCAAAAATGGTATCATACTGTCATACGCTGATGACACGGCTCTAGTGTTCTCAGCTAAATCAAGAATCGAGGTTTATGAACACGCGCAGAATGGTTTCAATACTGTATCTAATTGGCTTCTTAACAGTCTCTTAACATTAAATTTAGATAAAACAAAATACATTTTATTTACGATTAGGAAAAATAACATTCCGCTTACTAACTTAAACATTTTTGCACATAATTGTAGAACTAACGCTGACAACGCATGCACTTGTTCCACCTTAGCTAAAGCTGACTATGTGAAATATCTAGGTGTAACGATTGACACAAATCTAAATTTTCGTAAACATATTGATGTACTATGCAGCAGAGTGCGGAAATTAATATACATTTTTAAATACTTACGTAACGTAGCCGACTATGATTTAATTAAACAAGTTTATTTGGCTTTGTGTCAGTCCATACTAACGTATTGCATAACTTCCTGGGGTGGTGTCGCAAAGTCCATTTTACTTCCTCTAGAACGTGCTCAAAGAGCAATTCTAAAGGTTGCAACCTTTCGCCCTTTTAAATTTCCCACGCACCAGCTTTTCATGGCATGTAAGGTACTAACAGTGCGTCAACTAGCTATTCTAAACATCGTACTGCATCAGCACACTGAACTTCCTTATGACCGAGTACCTTCAGGCAAGAGAAGGAAAGATTTGGTTTGTATTAAACCTCAAACCAAACATGCTTTCGCAAATAGATTTTTTGTGTTTTTGGGACCTTATCTATACAACAAGCTCAACAAGCCACTTGACATATATAGTTTAAATTATAAGAAATGCAGTACAACGCTTGCGGAATATTTAGCAAAACTCAATTACGTTGACACAGAAAAACTGCTAGAAATTTTAGTATGATGTTTATTGTTTCATATTTCTTTGTATTATTTATTTTTGTTCATTGTTTAGAATAGTATTTATTAATAATTGTAAAGTTTGCTTATTTTTAATAGTCGATTAAGATTTTTTATTGTATTGATCTAGTTTACATATATAACTGACCAATTTAAATTGCGATGAAGTGAGGGCCTGAAACACAGGTTTAAATAAACCTAGATCGGGCAGGTCGCTATATACATTATAAGTTCCAAGTTAAATATCTTATACGTCAAATTATTGTTAGCCATACACTAGTTTTAAGTTACGCACTAATTTACCTTTATATAAGATTTTTACTTTATTATCTTTTTGTGGCTATTTATACACATTTTATTGTAAAAGTTTTTATGAATAAATTGAAATTGAAATTGAAAATTGAAATTGAAATTGAAAATTTCACCCGGTTTTTGATTGAATAATTTGAACAAAAAGCGGTCATTGTGACTTAACCGTAATAGTTAGACATATACCCTCGCGGACTTTTTTGTAGATATTGATGTCTTCTACAAAACTGTAGTACATCACTTTGCTCTATTGTTAATAGTTTCCGCAGCGTACCGATATAAGGATCTTTTTTGCAATGTTTTTCACACCTTGGGTTACACTATCGAAGTTTTCATACGGATCCCTAACTTTTTTGAAAATTTTCTATAGCCTATGTTCATCAGGGAGAATTTAGGATTCCAATGGTGAAAGAATTTTGCAAATCGTTTCAGTAGTTTCGGAGCCTATTCAATTTAAACAAACAAACAAATCTTTCCTCTTTATAATATTAGTGTAGATAGTGTAGATACTTGAAAGATTAACTAACTAATTCAAAGGTTTTTATTAAAAGAAGGGAAAAAAGTATTTGTATTTTTTTAACTAACTGACCAGGATAATTAACTGATATTCTCTTACGATATTGATATTCAAGCTAGTAAACCTATGGCCAAAATAAAACTTTTACCATCTTGGAGGAAGCAAACAATCACTACTCATTTCACTGACTAACATAAACTTTGCTGTTCTAATTGATATCTTAAAAGAATTTTCTTAATATCTTGGTACTTGATCACTGTTTTGTTTTTGTTATTATTTTTCTTTTTTGGGCGTGGACTGAGCGCATTTGCGTGAGTCCTGCTAGCTGTTTTCGTGAAATTGTTCTTGTTAATCACATAGCTTATAAGTGAAAGCTTGTAAATGGCCATTTTTTAAATATTTTAAAATTGCATTGTATTATTATTATTAGCTGTAAGTTTTCCTAAAATTAAATTAAATAAATCTGAAACAAAAGCATAATCTACATAATCAAGTAATCAAACAGCAATACTTACTTTGATAGCAGCAGGAGCGTTGGACAAGGTGACGAGAGTTCCCGCAGCTTCGTACCTCACAGCCGCGCTGGTGGCGTTCAGTAGACCGTACACCGTGCGGATGAAGCGGGAGCGCTCCGAGGGGTTCGCGTGGCACACCTACACACAACATATATACATTGCAAGTTTAATAAAAGTTTTTAAAAGAAGATCAATTTAAGTTATTTTTCTAATAGAAACAAAATGAGGAGCATGTGAGATAGTGGTCAAACGCGTGCCTATCAAAAGTAAAATGTGGCTAATTAATAGCAGTCGCACGGGTCGATCTTTAAGCTGCGGAAACGAAGTCAATGGGCGCGGGGTGTCCTTAACATACATGCCGTTGGTTATGGTTGTCATTTGTAGATCTTTGACAGTTGTTATAGAAATATGATACTAGTCTTCCCGAGGGCTATTGTTTTACTAAAATACCCAGTTGTGAGTCAGAGAGGCAGGCACTCCATGTAAAATACTGGTATTCAGCTGAATGGTTTGACTGGAAGCCGACGCCAATATAGTTGGGAAAAGACTAATCAGATGATGACAAAAGAACTTTTTAGATTAACCACACATTATTGCGAGGTTCAAGTGTGGCAAAACATTATTCGCAGTTACAAAAAGGGTGAGAGTTGACCAATTCTAGTTCTCGGTATGTTAACGATGTGATGAAAGTGGACTTCGTAAAACAAAGCAAGCTAGGGCTGGTTCAAGGCGTCTCGGGAAAATAATACTTGGAAAGATTAGAAGCCTATGCCCAGCAGTGGGATAGCAAATTATTATTATTACAAGCCCGTGGTGTGCCACTGCAGGACAAAGGCCTTTCCTTCCTTCTTTCTATCTTGAGAAATTTGAGCCCAATCCTTTATGTAGGTGTTCAGCTCGTCTCGCCATCTCCGTTTAGATTTACCGCGTCGCCGGTTCCTGATGTTCAGCATCCGATCCTTGGTTATTTTCGCCCAGTTCTCTTGTGACATTCGGTAAATATGGCCTGCCCAGTTCCACTTCAATTTGGCAGCTGTGTTGCCTACATCTGCTATTTGAGTTTAGGAACTAAGTATATTGTTCCTCATACGGTCTGTAAGTTCGACTTCGAGGATACGTCGTTCCATTGCTCGCTGGCAGACACCGCACTTGGGATCTGCCAGCGAGCAATGGACTGCACATTTTATGTTGCGTTAATGAACACGTCTGAGCTCCGTAGGTGAGGGTGGGGAGGATGCACATGTCCATGAGTTTCCTTTTAGATAGCATAGGCTGAATAAAAAAAAAACACACAGGGTGTAAAAAAATAACCCGACCCCCTTACCTTGTATGTATGTAAATCGGGCTGGTTTCTGCAAGTCCACGATTAAGCTAGTATTTTGCGTGCAGGTGGGACAAATGTGTCATTCGATCCACCCCAGCTCCCCAAGGAAGACCAGCAACGACTTGGTGTTACTAACTATCTCACAGAGGGTCCCTAGGTTTCCGAAGTACTAGCCCTGTAATCCGCGACTATCCCCTTACCTTATAAATGAGCTCCACGATGACCAACTGCAGGATATCTCCGAAGCCCTGCACGTTGTCGAGCCGGGACGCCAGGTACGACAGCGCGCGCTCCTGGTCCGCGTGCAGCAGCATGAGGAAGGCGTTCCTCTTGCACGACATGTCCTGTTCTGTCTCCAGGAAGTTGGCCACCAGCTCCGGCGCGTCAGGGATTAGGAACTCGAAGTTTCTGTTTGGAATGTGGTTTGTTTAGTAGTCTTGAAAGTTTACTAGTACAGAAGTCTCACTAATCCGGCATTATTCAAAACCAGGCGGCGCCGGATTTTTGGAGTGTTCGGATTACTGGATTGTTTAGAAAAAAAAATGTCCTTTGTTTTAGGGAATAAGAAGGCATTGCGCAAGCGGTGGGTGTCGGACTACTGGATGTGCTGATGTACTGAAGTGCCTGTATTATGGAGACTTAACTGTATTTGGATGAGCAATTTCTGAATCCTAGCTGTAATAGGAAATATGCATGAGATGTTGTTATTTGCAAAATGTAATACTTATTAGCTCTAGTAAACAATCATGAAATTATTTTTAAATACCTTTATCAGCGATGACGTTATAAAGCTTCAAATATTACAATTAGAAAGAGAAGTCCGATGTAAGCTTTGACGTCATCGTCTATGACGCCTATACAGCTGCCATAGAAAACAGCGTTTTCGCGAGAGGGATAGATATATTTGTTTAAATTAATTATATCTCCTTCGTTTTTCGAGTAATTTTGATTTTATTTTCACTGTTAGTAGGTATTATATTTTCGTATATTTTTAGATAAACTGTATAGGTGATAAATATGTTTTTCATGCATATTCCCTATTATGGCAGTACTAAAAAAAATCAGATGAATACAGAACCTCCTTCTTGTTTAAGTCAATACATCTAAATATGTCCCAAAGGTCAAAATCGCTAAATGAATAACAATTTGACAAACTTTTTTGTCATAGTAATGTACAGTATAGTTTGCATGAAACATTTTATTGCCATTTAAAAGATAGATCATGGCATTGATGTATAAAAACTTGTTCAACTTGGTTTTTATTTAGCAATAAATTGGTGGAGACCATAGAAACGACATTGAAGATCATTGTCATCATCTGTACCCCAATCCTTATAACAACATATTCGTGTCGAGGTGAGTAAATCAAATTACGTTAAACGTAAGACCTTTATGCTGTGTGCAATAAAGCTCACTTTGTGAGGTTTGTCACTCAGGTGAAGCTCAATATCGAAATGGTTATTTACAGAATAGACTAGCTGGTTATATTAGAAGCTGATCCCCAACATAGTTAGGAATAGACTAGGCAGATAGTTTTTTTTTGTGAATCTTAAGGAGGTACATAACATGTTTTTATGACAGAGTAACTAACCTGTAGATAGTGAAAATGGCGAGCACAGCATTCCTCCTCACGTAAGAGTGACGGTGGTCCAGACAAGCCCTGATGGCGGGCATCAGAGGCTCCAGGAGCTCCGGCTCCTTCAGCTTGCACAGGAAGCGCAGGGTCGAGCCTCGGATGAACTCATTGGGGTGTTGCAGATCCTAGACAAAATTATTTTGTATTTGAAATGTTTGTAGTCTCCGCATTTGTGGATTTTGATACACCTATGTAGCAGCAATGGGGTATTTTACTAAAAAAATCTAATTAGTCCATCTGATAGATTTTCAAAAAATATTGGATGCGTGACGTCATCTGGCTTGGTAAAATTGTACCAAATTTACCAAGCCAGATGACGTCACAGGCAGGTCTTCAACTCACTGTTTCCTCTTCATTTTTTTGTTTACATGAAAAAAGAAAAAATACGTGTCCAATATTTTTTGAAAATCTATCAGACGGATTAATTAGATTTTTTTAGTAAAATACCTTATTTCGTACTTCGTAGTTTAGCTAGCAGCCAGTATGCAGTATTTTATTAGAAGTACAAGTAATATTGTGTAGTAATAGTGTAGATTCAACAGCTGTTGTATATCTAGGCTATCTAGGTAAGTTGTTGTGTATATTATAGCCAAGATATTATGATCAAATATGTTTACTTACAAGTAAAAGACTTAAAAACATTCTATTTCCAAAAAGAGGAGTATACAACAAGGCCTCTTGTGCTGACCCCAAATAAATTGTGATAAGGGCAAGATAATGATAATGTTGCCAGTCCTTAGAACAGTATAAGCTCTCTTACTCCCGCTACTTATATAAAATTTTGCTTTGCTCAACCATCCTGCCATCCTGGCCGCGTGCGCCGGCCGGTGGGACTCGGTTCTGATGGCGCGCTGGATAGGCCTACACGCGAGAGCAAGCGCCTAACTATATCTACTTATTAACACTAGGCTAAGAATATTGTTACTAACAAACGTTATGGACTAAGTCTGAAATAAATTTATTATTATTATTATCAACAGTATCCAAAATAACTTCTATTTATTCTTAATATTTACAGTTTACCACCTGTAAGTGTACATTATGAATTGAAAAAAACATTTGAGATAAATCAATTAAATATTCACATACCTTCCTGTAGGCATCACAAACAAGGATCATCTCCTGCATCAGCTTGCCATCAGGAGTGGTCTTCGGCACAATCTCCCAGAAGATGAGCAGCAACTTCTTGACCATATGATCCTGCAGTGGCAACACGAACCTGATGATGAGCATCAGGAGACCGGGGATCTTTTCACCAGAGAGGATGATCCCGATAACCTTCTTTAATGCTTCTGTCTTCTTCTTTATGTCACCTTTTTCTGTTTAGGAAATAGGTCATGTAGAGATAGAATGTGGAGTACCATTATAAATACAAATACAAATACAAATAATTTTATTAATGCTTCAGTTTATACAGTGGTTAGTGTTTGGAGCGTCCTTTTAAGCAAATAATGCCTGTGTTGGCTCTTCTCATAATATAGCACTAATTACTAAACCTAGAATTACAAGTACTGCAATGGGTCAAAAAATAATACAAAAAAAAAATATGTAGAGAGAGTGTGTGTACATGTGAGAAATTGAACAGTGGGGTGGTTGAGTGTGTGAGGGTGGATGTGAGAGTGTGTGGTAAAATCATTTGCTAGTGTGTATGATATAGAAGTGCCTCCGTATTGATTAAGATTTTTTACATTCAAAACTTGTTTTGTTGTATAAGTCATTCATTCATTTTGTTTATTTTGTTGTAGAGTTTAGCTGAACATTTAAAATGGGGAATAGATTGCTATGATCCTTTTATTGCAGGTGTCATTAATATTAGTATATAATATGTAAAATTGTTCCCTAACTGACTGGTTGAGTGACAGTGTGACTGACAGAACACACAGCCAAAACTACTGGTTATAGTTTATGTAGGTTCTTTGGGGAGTGTAGGGAAGCACTAAGAAGATTTCCTGAAATTCCTACAGGAATGGGGGAAATTAGTTATGGTCAACAGCTAGTTTGATATAATATCTAAAATTGAATGATGCTAAGAAATATGTTAGGACCACTATTATGAAGCATTGATGGCAATAGGATCACTCATTATTTCATGAGACTTAAACATAACTGAGAATGGTGGGTGTGCTATAGTTTTTTTTTATTTGTTAAAGATTTGCTCTTGACTCTAGTCTATGTCAGAGATGACAGAGACAAAGTCTATGATGGAGCCAGCCTGTTCACTCTATCTTTGAAGATATTAGGGTTGTAAGCTTTAGCTTTAGCTCTACCAAACCCTAGACTGAATACAGGTATGGTAATATCTTAAATTAATGTCTGTACAATCTGTTGTGGAAAAGGGTGGTAGCAATTGACCAGTACTACAGTGGCACATACCTGAAACACTTGCTACACTCAACAGTAGATCTAATGGGTAACTTACCAAGGTCCAGCTTGAGTTGCATCTCATTGTAGGGCTCCGAATCAGTCGGGAAATTGATCAGAGTATAACATGGCTGTTCCACACCTGCCATGCTGCAATTTCACAATAAATTAGAGCCTATTATTTTAAATGTACCCCTTAGACGTTTATAAAAAACAAAATAACAAATTAAGGAATTGTTAGGTGTTACAAACAATACAGTTAAGGTCTTATTGGAACAACTGATTCAGAGGTCATGTCATGTCTTCTTCAATCAATTTATATAAGAAAATATGAACGAAATAACATTAAATCCACTTCCAATAAGTAAGAGGTGTTCATTTTACCTATAACCTATGTCTTAAGCATGAAATACTGAAGTAATTTAGATTTACAAGCGTCCGGTCGGCCCGTCATTCATCAGTATTTACTTACCTGAATTAATTTTAGTAATCGGTATTATTCGCACTAAACTATGTGGTTTTCACTTTTTGTATTCTACCTCTATAAATTACAGGGCAAATAGGAATTGATAGGAATATTTTACAACCGAAAACTAAAATAATACGTGTCCACATCCACAACTCAAAACGTCAACGTGACATTTATAGTGGTGTCATCGTCGCAATGTAGTGTTGAGAGTAGATCAAACTAAAGTGGATGATAGACGTACGAACTAATAGTACACGGTTTTTAAAATCGCGAGCTTACTCGGCTCGAGGTCGGTCGTTGACACTCGTGAAAGCTTGCTCATTACTTTGGCACCAGCAGGGACGGTTACCGTTACCACAAAATACTGATAAAATTACCAAAACATTTCGTTCTGTTACGTTTTAAAAGTAACTCTAAATCACAGGATTTACCGGTATTTAAATAGTGATACTAATAGCGTTATTTCACTAAAATCTATCAGCGTCGGTATGACGTTGCATACCGAAACGCGCGCAGTGCGTTAGGTGGGGCTTACTAGTCTCCCCGCCTTAATTGTTGAAAAGAGATAGGTGTATAAATTACTGGTATAACAATTGTAATTTTTATCGCTAATAACTGGTCTTAGATAACGTTAACTTGCTCATGAGTTTCGATATTAATATCGTTACTTTTTATCGTAAACGTAACTGTAATTGGTTAAGTTAAAAAAAAAAAATTACGGTAATTCGGTCCCTGCTCGCAGCTTGTGACTCGTAGCGCTGCGACGACAGACGTGCGAGCCGAGGCGAGCTTTTTTTACTATTGTTTTATTAGGCACGCGTTTGTTCATTATCTCACTTGATGGTAAGTGATGATGTGGTCGAGGATGGAGATACGAGCAACCTTTCAAACCTGTTGGATCACCATCAAACTTACTCAGCGGTTTTTATCTACGCTGCTTACATTGCCACACGAGTGAAAACGCTTGTCGAGCCACAAGTACGCGTACTTGCTCTCACATCTGTCACCCTTTTTAAGTCACCATGTCAAACTTGAACTAATGATTCTGAATGTGACGACGTGGATTATTCCAATCTATTTTTTTTCCACTAGAACCTGATTTAACTAAGTAACGCATTCTGTGGAGCCTCTTACCTCTCACGCGAAGACTGCTCATGCGACTCAATAAACCCAACACAGTCTATTCGCTATTTAGATCTCCTAATTGAAGATAACCTGTCGTTTAAAAGCCACATTCAATTTCTCTCGGGTCGAGTAAGGAAACTTATACATGTTATAAAAAAATTGAGGGACCGTACTCCAAAAGATATCATGCGAATGGTTTACTTCGCAATATGCCAGTCCATTTTACAATATGGAATCTCTATTTGGGGTGGAGCTGGGAAAACAATAATGATTGAGCTAGAAAGAGCCCAGAGAGCCATTATCAAAGTTATCTTAAAAAAAAAACATTTCTCTACCCGACTGACTCCCTGTACAAAGAGTATCAAGTTTTACGCGTTCGCCAACTGTACATTCTCAATGCATACCTCCGTACTCACAAAACCATAAAGCTGCGGTCAGACTTTCACTCTATAATTTCCAAACGCGTCTTTAATATACCGCTGCAATGAACCACCTCTCTGTTAGCTAGACGCTGTCCCGCTTACCTTCACAACCTGATTTATAATATATAAAGTCAACAGAAGTTTGCCTATTGACACAAAAGGACTCTCCGTCCCTCTGTGTAAAAATATAGTTAAAAAATGGCTATTAGACCTGTCCTGACCATGTACGATGAATCGGAACAAATTCTCACATCTTTAGTTAAATTCAATTGTTTTCACTTTTAACTTTAGATTATTATTTAGATTTGATCTCATTTATTGTTTACTTTAGATCTTTATTTAGCATTATAAAAGTCATAAGCCCTATATGTCGGAACTCCGGGCCCCAAAATACAGGCGCCACCTAGTTTGGGGACTACGAGAAATAAAGCTAGGCTTTATTCAATTAGAAATTATACATGACACAGCTTGACAGTTTGACACGATACATAGAGATAATGTAAAGTACAAAGAGTTCAGCGATGTGCATAAACACTCTTTGAATTAGCAAAGAGTTTATCATATCAATGTACCTACGTATTAATAGTTACAGTCCGACAACAATGGCTCAATAAATTTATTATTAATATTAAATTTCCTTTATTCGTCTTCTTTACTTATTTATTCATTTTTAAATATTTTTATACAATATATATAAAAAACATTAAAAAATATAAAAATAGTAGCCCACCGATATCGGGAACAGGGTCCAGTGGTCAGGGCTCCAGAAAAAGGAACCTCCTGACAATGCGAGCCGTGTCTTGAAGTACCGCTTTCTGAATCAAGCCCTTGATCCAGCTGCCCAACGAGAGCCTCCTAAGGTATTGGTCGAGGCTCGTGGCTATTAAACATTGGTCGACACGACTATCGGTACAATGATTGCGGAGTCCCCTTCCCTCCCACATGTCGACAACTTCGCGAGCCAATTCAATATACTTATTTGTTTGTCTTTCTCTGCTTTCACGAGGTTCTCGTCATGCGGGACGGTTATATCTACAATCATTGCACGCCATATTAAATTGATTATTATTATTTATTTAGTACACAGAGGAATGACCGCTAATAAAACAAACAAAAAAGGTGGTACAAAAGGAAGGATATTATTATTTGAGTTACCTCCTCATTTGATTAAATAAGTAAAACTTAGACATTATTGATTTAGTCGATTAATCGCTATATCGATTTGTGTTGCTACTGTGGTTCACACAGGAAAAATCAATACAAAATTGAAATGTCACAATTGTCAAAAGTGTCAGAACGACAAAAATATTTGGACGTCGTCGCGTCCGCGCGTTGTATGTCTGTAATTTGTGTGTTTTGAAGTGTAAAACTAATCGGAAATCTTTAAAGTAATGTTTTAAAATATAGATCCACAATGGATGTCTTAGTGACCTTATTTTATGTTCTGTTTTCAATATGTGTCGTTTATCCGCCTACCGAATTCGTGTCGGCCGGCTTTACAATAGCTCAGCTGTTCGAGAATTTGCTCGGATCTGAAAATATGAATTTTATCGGATACCACATGAAGAGAACGACGCTTACAGCTATGGTTCACTCTGCGTTGCCTTTGGGTTACGTTCTCTGCCTCTTTCTAGCAGGAGACCGCAACCCTTGGTTGCCTGCGGCAGCTGCTGCGACGGCCATAATTCCTTTACTTATGGCCTATCGTTTGTTGTGCTGGTGGGAAAACGGTCAGGCGAAACACCCTATTGTGAAATCCCTGCTAGCCTACGTGACCCCTGGCACTGATTGGAGACTAGTGGCTGCCAACCTCAATATTGAGTACAGGAAGTATGTTAAATGACCTAGTGGTTTAGTTGCTCCTACAAAACACTAAAAACTCACCGACAAATGCAGTGCCTGCTTTGCCGCACAGCAAAAACAAAACACTTAAATTATACTTAATGCTAACAAATTTTAATCATATGTCCTGCATTTCTTACTAATATTTTAAATGCGAAAGTAACTCTGTCTGTCTATCGTGCTTTCCAACCCTGAACTACTTTAAATGAAATATACCAAAACTGAACTAATTTAAATGAAATTTGGTACACAGATTGTTTAGAGCCTGAGCCAAAGCCACTGGCAGAATCTAGTTTGTAATAAATAATCATGCTTTCCCTTTGAAAATAATATCTTATTATTATAGATAAATCATACTAAAGTTCAATAAGTTAACTGTGTTACTGTTGTGTTCCTACAGCGTGGACAAGGTGTCAATTCAGCTGAACGCAACTAGCAGGTTTGTGGCTACAGAGACATGGCTGATCAAGCTGACACAGTACAAACTCAACGTGGTCAAGCAAGGAGACTGTACCCTTGTGGCAACTGCTGTAAGTACTAACATTTATTTTATTGTATGTTTAAGTGTCTAGTACCCCAGAGATGGGTTTAGGTGCCAAGGGTGCAAAATGAAAAGAAGGGAGGAAGAGCTCAAAATGAATTTAGGGCATTTTGTGTGTAGACCTATGCCTACAGCACACCAAGCAATCTTCTCTTCTCATTGTGTGGGCAGTAAGGTCTAACGACCACACTTACCCTAGTGTCAGAGTTTCTAAAACCACCTCAAGGACCTCTGATATGGTTTATTTGATGACCGCCATTTGGTGTGTACTCTATGCGGTACACAACCTCGGAGTAACTCTATGGGCTCTGGTGCTACAGACTAGTGAATTAAGGCCCGTATTACAGAACTACAATCAAGACTCAAGCATTACTTAAAACTAGTCTCAGTTGGAGTTCTAATTTTAGAACTTGACTTGAGCAGAGAAACTACAATCAATAATCACCTGAGCAATGTCACTTTAAAATGACATGAGTCTTAACTGAGCTCTACTCAATGCGTCCTTATTTTAAAATTACAATCAGCTCAGAATCACTGCTTGAGGCGAGATTTGATCTTTGTTTTCGCAAGTGTAGTCGAGACCACGCTTGAGCATAGATATTCATGAAAATTGTTGTGAATTTGGAGTAAATCGAGTACCTACCTAATCAAAATGGATTTATTTGCAGAAGTAGATTATTATAATAATTTATTTTTTTATTTTCTATAACATTTTAAATGATTTTAATATTTGTAGTAAGTACTTAATAAATTTCTTTCCAAAAGTGTAAAATTCTTTTTTGTTAAGATATTTCCTAACCCAAATATGAACCACACGTAACCACATTAATTATTGTAAACAATATTTTATTGTATTTCTGAAAAGCTTGACTCTTGAGTAATTTGACAATGAAGATGAAGTTTCACAGTTTTTTTTTTTATTTAAGTTAAGTCTTTATTTTCATTTATATCTTTTTTGAGTTTCATTAGAATGGGGGTGCAACACATTCATTTTTTTTTGCAGTATTTGGCAGCATTTTACTTCATAATATCCACTAGGAATCAATTAAAACAGCCACTGAACTTCACTCGAAATAATCCCGCCAAAAAAACTCAGTTTCACAGTTTAGCTGTCCACAGAACATATGTACCTATGATGTACAGTATTCTGATGGGTTAAGGGTGGCTGTCAGTGTCAATAACGTCGTGTCGTCCACCTCGTCATCCGGTTTTGATCCAGTTTAATCATACGAAAAAAAAGAATTCCAATAGAAAACAAACTATACAATATATATGTATATATACTATATGGTAACCCTGAATACCATAATGATTGCTTACTCACGTAATCAGAGATCAAAATCTCTACTCAAGCGTAGTTTCGTTTGATTTGAGTTTGAGGATAGTTCTAAAATAAACTGAATGCTTGAGGCGAGATTCTTTGCTCAAGCAGTAATCGGTTGAACGCAGTTTAAGTAGTACTTGAGTAAGGTTCTGTAATACGGGCCTTAGTGAGTTATTGCTGAGGGGACTCTCAACAAGAACTTTTTAGAAGAAACTAAAGAAAACCACCAGCCATAATCTTGACAGTCCTTTTGCATTTTTTATATTTATATAAGTTGTATGATCGGATCACATTTTCTACAAATCGTTCTTGGGATCAATGTGTTCAGGAGTTGATTTTCCAAACTGAATTTTAGTTTTACTTACTTTTCTTCAATATAAATAAAATAAAATAGCATCATAAAATTATAAAAATAAATTTAATGTATTCCATCTAAAAAAAGAACAAGAAAACTTAGTTTTGAATTTACTTGTCGGTATTCTCAGTAAAAATTATACATAAGATATATCTCAATCTCAAACTCATGGTTTTTGAGGAAAATGCTCATAGTTAAAGTAACACAATCCGCTAATTTAATTGGCAATTATAACAAAGTACTCATATTTTTGGCTACATGTAGGCATTCTTAACCAATTATAACAAAGTACTGATATTTTTGGTTACATGTAGGCATTCTTAACCAATTATAACAAAGTACTGATATTTTTGGTTACATGTAGGCATTCTTAACCAATTTCGCAATGGACTCATTCTTATCTTTAGTTAGTTGTTTAATTAATTATATGATTGGACTAAATGGATAATATTTTAACAGGAAGTTGGGAACAGATAAATACATTAATAAAATATCTGAATTCTAAAAAGAAAAGACATGGTTTAAATATTAAGTTTATTTCACTTTTAAAATATTATGACATAAATTCTCCTCTTTGGTTTGTAAATTTTTAGTTTCTTTTTATTTGTGATGTGGTTGTTCTTGCCTCTAGTCTAGGTCAGAGGTGACAGAGACAAAGTCGACGATGGAGTGAGCTTACTCATAAGAAGCCTGTTATCTAGCAAACATATCTTTTTCATAGCTTTAACAGTGCTATTAATAGAATAGGAGTTGTGGTTATCTAATTGAATATTTGGCTCTGCTTTTATTCTGCAGTTTGGATTGTATGGAATGTAAAGGCTTTAGACCACATACCCTTAGTCAGGAAACCAGAGCCTTGGTTTTGAAACCCTAGCTTGACTCGTACGTACAATCAATCCTAATATATAAAACTTTTCCCTTACTGACTTTTTGTGTGACTGACAGACGACGCACAGCCAAAACTACTGGTCGTAGAACGCTGAAATTTGGCATGAAGATTCCTTGGAAAATATAGGGCAGCGCTAAGAGAGGATTTTCCGAAATTCCTACGAGAACGGGAAAAACCAGGATATGCGCGTAGGAAGTCGCGGGGAGAAGCTAGTTTGTATATAAAGTTCGTCTATTACTGGTGAGTGACTAACAGACAACTCACAGTCGAAACTACTGGCCGTAGAACGCTGAAATGTGGCGTGTAGGTTCCTTGGGGAGTGTAGGAGAACACTAAAACACTGTTGTTGCGTATCAAGATAATGAAAAAGCTTGAACTCCATTTATAGATCACTAGTACTTCGCCCGCGACTTCGTTCGCGTGGGTTTAGTTGGTACTCCACGAACTTTATCTCCCATCTAACCTCTTAGAGAGTTTGTGTAAATTATCTAATTAATAGACTAAACGTAGGGAGTTCGTTCACTCGCAACATTTTTCTTACTTACGAGTGTTTTTAAAACCTTCGTAACTTTTAAACGAAAGGTCAGATTTGAATTATTTAAAGTGTAATTTACATGCACTTAAACCAACCTTAATTATTAACCACTTTAAATAAATAAGGATTAATATCATGATACTAAAATCACCACTATTCCATTTCACCCGGGTTTTGACTGAATAATTTGAACAAAAACCAAAATAGTTAGATACTTACATACCCTCGCGGACTTTTTTGTAGATATTGATGTCATCTCTAAAACTTTAGTACATTACTTTGCTCTTTAGTTAATAGTTTCCGCAGCGTATTCAATTCAAACAAACAAACAAATCGTTCCTCTTTAACATATTAGTGTAGATAGACTAGCTCTTCGCCCGCGACTTCGTCCGCGCTGCAATATTCTTAAGGATCCCTATTTTTTATAAAACAGCATGAAAATCGATGAAGTCGTTTTTGAGTTTATCGCGAACAGACAGACAGACGCGGCGGAGGACTTTGTTTTATAATATGTAGTGATAGTGATAATAACAGTGCTAAAGCATTAAAGATATTTGACTAACTGGGACAATTCTCAAACTTTCTGAATTCATTAGCGACTCGCTGACTTTTACTTATGACCTTGTTTTTTATAAAAAGTTTCATATTGTAATGCCTAATTTTGGCTACATAACATGTTTTTAATTTGTTGTTCTCAGCAAATATCGGTTTTGTTAAATAACATCATGTTTCTATTGAAAAAATAGGTATTTTTTTACTATTCATGATTTACGAATAATTTTTAACCAGTTAGCGTAAAATGTTTACGCGATTAGACGTGCTAATTGGTGTAGTGGCTGAGCGATTGACTTGCTGTGCTTTGGGTCATAGGTTCGATCTTTGACTAAATAGTTTTATGACTTAAGCCTTACTGTGAACAGTAAGGCATACTTGTGTTTGAAATCGCGACCAGCACAGCCACATATACATAAGCATTCGATACAGAAGAAAGACCTTTCCAATGCAGCCAATTACATACTACGACTATCACGCCATTCGTATGTATCCTAGTCCGTTATTCTTTATTAGCTGACCCGTGCAACTTCGGCTACGTCACATGTTTCAGTAATGCTCTACTCCTATTGGTCATAGCGTGATGTTATATGGCCTATAGCCTTCCTCGATAAATGGGCTATCCAACACTATTAAAAAAAAAATAGAACCAGTTTAGCTCCTATGATTAGCGATTAGTATAGATGTGTACTACTGCTTAGCACATTCAAAGATCAGCTAGCTATAAGCCAACCTTGTTCAACAGACCGACAGCCACAACCTAACCCCATCAGGAGAGGACGAAATCCAATACGTCAACATTGAAGCAATCCCGACTCGCGATGACGTAGAACGGTTTACCTTCCGCATCTCCACCACGGCGCTACGAGACTTGCAGCCAAGGCTGTCGCAGGCAGTCAGGGTTCCTGACCATATCTCACTGATGCCGACCCTGATTGAAAGATTCGTGACTGTATTTAAGCAGTATGTAGATCAGAATCCGGTTTATTATGTTGATCAGGTATGTGGACTGCAGATATTTTGTATTTCTTGTCGCAGAGGTGACTTGCGAGTCTCTAATTTTAGTTTAGGTCACACAAAGTCATTTTTATTTGGTTTATTGTTATACATTTTATTTTTCTGGTTGCATGGTTGTAGAAGATTTTTTTTGTTGAATGAGCTTGTTAGCATCTGGCAGCTGGACATAAAATACGTTATATTTTCACAGGAACTAGAACTTTGCATCGGTTGCATGCAGTATCCTGCAGATGTGAAGCTAAACAAGCGTTGTGTGGCCCCTCCCCCGCAGCTAGAGGGGGGCCCGCCACCATGCACCCAGTGCAATTGCCGGTTAGTAATTCATAATCATAATTTATTTGGTATAAGCATCAGTGGCTTCATAATTTCGGAATAAGCTTTTGATCAAGTTGAACACACTATGGCCACTGACCGCTATTACCCGTCGTTTAATAAGCAGCACCTAAAACACTTGGAATAATGATAAGTTATAGCTTGTATTATATTTTTAGATACCTAGATAAAAGTATAAGCTATTTAAAAGTTTTATTAACTCTGGTTTTAAATTGGTGTGCCACAGGGTTCAATTCTCGGTCCGACCCTAATGACCTCTTAAAATAGCAGCTGTTTACTAGACGTGTTACGACAGTGTTTTGCTTGTGGTATGCAGCGTCCTCTGGTGCTGCTCGTGCATGGGTCGCTGGTGGGCGGCGCGCGCCGCGGGCCCGCCGGCCGGCTGGCTGGGCGGGCGCGCCACGTGCCCGGTGTGCCGCGCGTCGTTCTGCCTGCTGGACGTGTGGCCGGCGCGCGCCCCGGGCTCCTGATGCCCGCGCCCGCCGCACGTGCTGCTCACCGTCACCGCCATCTACCGGCGCTAACTGACGTCTGCTAACGTGCGCACGCAACCACTATGCGAAGAGAGAGGTGCAAGCTTTTTTTTTTTTTTTTAATTGAATTTTGCTATTGAAAGCGAATGTTTGACTTAACGTAACCAGTATTGTTTGTGTGGTTTAGAAACATTCCCGCGAATTTTTTTGAAGGTGTAGCTTCTCATTGATGCAGTCTTTTGCTGATACATAATCTATATTTTTATCGATGGAAAATATTATTTTAAGCTTTTATTAAATAGCGTATTTGCACTTGCACCTCTTTCTAATAAAATTATTTCTGTTTTCGTTTTGCAATATCTACTGATGATGAACAGTGAAAAGTTAAGTAAATACTGGTATTTAGCTAAACCCGGTTTGACTGGAAGCCGACCCCAATATAGTTGGGAAAAGGCTAGGCAGATGATGATGGACGGTGAAAAGTTGTTTATTTGGTCAAAAATGTTTACGCGATACTATTGTTGTGTTATTGTTATTTTTGCCCAAAGAGGCTCTGTATTGAATGTTAGAATTGATATTATCAATTATATACACAATACTATACCATTGATGTCTATACATAATCATAGTAATTTATATAAAACAATTAATTATTCGGTGTTGTAGAAAATGTAGGTTATATTTGAAGTAGGCTTGAACGAGGTAATATCTGATTTTGAAATTACGAAAGTAAAAAGTTTCCTTGGTCAAGTCTCTAAACTCGACTAAATTAAATAGTACATTGCTAGTATACTTATCACGTATACGTACTTATACTTGTACGTATAGTATAATTATCACGCGCAAGCTTGCTTAAAAATATACACCTTGGATGTATTTTTAATATGACATAATAATTTAATACTTGTACAATTTTAAACTGAAAATGTATACTTAATATCTCTGAATGTGTGGATATCGCTGTAAGTGGCGTATAATCATAGTGATGTGAAAAATCGACTTAGATGAAATATAAATTGATTTCGCACATCACTAAATTTAGTTAGGTTAACATTAATAATTAATTACAGGTATCTTTTTATCTTAAAAAATGCATTTAGAAAGTCATGGCAGTAAATCGAAGTTTATGTTGACATTCACTCAGTAGAAATATATTAATCACCTAAATGTAATGCATGAATATTATTGACATAATAACTGTCTACTTATAAATAATCTGTTATGCTAATAAATTAATCATATACAATTGTAATATTGTTGTTATTAATTACTGCGGTTGCATTGAGTGACAGTTGTACAAATGAGGCCAGTTGTCTGTGTTGACAATGAGTGGGGTAGTTTAGATGGTATCTCTAAATCGCACGGAACCACAGTGAAGACCTCTAACTAAAGGGCGCGCGAGTTCACGTGGTGGTAGTAAATTACTTGTTAACTTTATGACGTTTGACATCCTTGTTTGCTCGTGATTTGAATGGGTAAGGTGGGTTCTGCACGTCGTGCTGTGTTCCACGCGCGCTTCAAAGAGCTGTCAGCATAGAAGACAAGGCCCGCTAGGACCAGTGCCTGTCGGGGTGCGGAATTTGTTCGAAAGAGTAACTGCGGCCCTGGAACGCGGCGGGCATTAGGAGGAACACGGATGGTTTTTAGTCAGTAAGAGTCTGACACTTCCTTCTGCTTCACCCTGAGTGGGAGGAGTCATTTGATGATTCCCATCCTTAAAAAAAATCACAATAAAGAATGGAACGAGTTTTTCACTGTTAGGCGGCGTTTCAACTACAGATGGGGAGCGTAGCGAGGGATGTGTTTGTTAAGAACCAATCAATCGTTGAGCGAGGCTAGGTACATAAGCTAGTCTAATAGTACTGAACATAGCCAGAAGGTTTTTGACAATAAATATGGCGGCTAATAGAGGTGTTAGAAGAGGACATGCAAGATGACACTACCGTAAGGTCAAGAGAATGATGTCTAATTATGAACTTCTTGCCCACAAAATAACAGGAATCATTGTCAATCGTGTGCTAACGATTGATGACGAAACAGGATAACAGGATTTATTGTGGGACCGCTTTGAACATTTTTTCTACAAATTTTTGAATCGGTTCTTCCATTTTTTCTACTACTTCTAGGTGAAAAAAAAATACTAAATCCTGATAGCAATAATTTTCAATTCACAGTTGGGGCCCTCAATCCTTACGCATGTTGTTTTCTTGAAGACTTTTTGTATAATGGTGCACTTAGGGGTCGGTTACGGCGGGACCATTATTAGGACTCTCTTTAATTTTTTAACGATTTAGAAATGGCTTCGTTATTCTTAATTTTATCTTAACTGGCATATTTCCAATTGCAGCCCATTGGTGGGATCACTAGGTATTTTATTAATGAAATGGCTGTGAAACCCAATACTAATTATGTACTAAAATAAGCCAAAAATCCTTGAGCCCGTTCTTGAACATCAAAAAACGCTTTTCTGATCAAATCTGTTCCCATTAAAATTGACCAAAACTTGTCGCCTCGGGCCGAAATCATAGGGTCTGCAGACACAATAATCACCTAATTGACCGATAACTGTCGGTTAATACATCTACCCGTGATAGGTATAATTAATACGCTTGACAAGGACGCAGAGCGCGCTAAATGCCACGATTACCGCAGTGGCCAACTGGTGGTCAAGTGCAATAGGTCGAAGTGTGGTATAGATTAGATTTTTGGTTTAGGTCACTGTTTTATGAACTAGATTGAATGCAAAATCAGTGCATGGATCTTTAAACTAAGTAGTAAAACATTTTGTAATATAGTTTCGGAAGTCCCTACGACAATTTAATCTTACAATTGGTGTGTGAAAACTTATCGTAAACGTAAAAAAATTAATTGTTATTTTTGTCTTGATGAATTCATAATGTGCCAGCAAATGATTATCTCAATCTTCCGAAATAACAGTTATCCGTTATAGGTACATTTTATTTATCCTTATATCAGTTCTTTGAAGACATACAGTGTCTCCATTTCGGCTTATGGTTATTCCTACATGCCTACAGTTATAATCAAATTATAAGTGAAAAAAAGCAAGTAATCATGAGAACTTCAAAAGTGAGCGAAACGATCCAGCATTATTTCAAGAACACAACATTGCACGGTTTCAAATATTTGTGCTCGGTACACTGCGTCGATCGGTAAGTGCGAGTAATACATTTAAGTACAGTTCGCTCCATCACCCGTCTCTAAGGTTCATCGGAAGACTAGCATAAAGGTTGATTTCCACGTGTGCATTACCCTAGCAAAATGTTTTGTTTTAAAGAGGTGAGACTATGACAAATAATTAGTTCAATATGAGCAGCAATTTGTTCACTAAAAGCAAAATTTGTTCAAATTGTGGTTTTAAAGTTATTTGAGAGAAACAGATTTCGCTGGAATAACATTTGAAACGGTATCCTGGCGAAATCGTTTTTCGACAATTCGTTTCAAGCCTGAATCAAATACATGAGTAGATAGCTTTTGTTGCGTAGTAAATGTTTGTAAATAGCTAAATTTATGTGTGTTCTTAAGTTATTTAAGATTTTGCTGCGGTAACGTTTTGGGATTTCCCAGTGCTCGAAAACGGCTCAACGCAGAAGTTTGAAAAAAAAAACAAAACGAGACCTTAATTTGTTCAAACAACAATTACATTAATCAAACTTGTTTTTAAATGCTTTTATATGTTTGTTCTGGTGGAATCTTGCTACTCAATTTTGAAGCAAATATCTTCAGCCGAATGAGCTGACATTTTGTATACACGTTTAGTTTGTATGACAATACACGATAAGCTATGTGACGTCATTCTAAATCTAATATGGCGGACTATCCAAGATAGCGGAGTAGTTATTTTATGCACTTCTACAATATGGCCATCAAATGAAAGGGCTTGTTGAGAGTATCTCGAAATAACTAAAAAGTAAAAAATAAATTAAAAGCTAAAGATCTTTTTTAATAAAATAAAAGCTTGTTGCGAGGCTTCCATAAGTATCTATTAGTATTTAATTAATCAAAATTCGCGACAAGCTTTTATGATCAATTTTAAAAGAAAAGTTTATTTTCTTCTTATTAGAGCATTCAAATAAAAGTTTTTTCAAAAAAAGTTTTTTTTTGCTTTTAATTTATTTATCTTTAAAACGTGTAAAGTTACAAAATCTAAAATTTCTGACGTTATAAGCGTCTACCACGAGTATTTTTTAAGCGACTTTCAAAAAAGGAAGAGGTTCTCAATTAGGCGGGTATTTTTGGAACTATTTAATTACATTGGTTTACGTCAACCAAATCAAAAACTAATGTTTAAACAAATTAATGTCTCTTATTAGATTTTTTTTTTTCAAACTTCTGCGCTGAGCCGTTTTCGAGAACTGGGAAATCTCAAAACATTAGCGCAACAAATTGCTTAAATAACTTAAGAACACACACAAATTTTATTATTTACAAACATTTACTACGCACTTCATCTATTCATGTATTTGGTTTCGGCCTGAAACGAAATTTTGAAAAAAGATTTTGCCAGGGTAACGTTTCAAACGTTACTCCATCAAAATCCGTTTTACTCTACTGAATTTAAAACTACAAATTGAACAAATTCTGCTTTTTTTTTCTACTATTGATAAGCACGCGTTTGACCACTATCTCACCTGATGGTAAGCGATGATGTGGTCGAAGATGGAGCACGCTTACCTAGAAGTAACCTATTCACTCTTGACTTAAAGACTCCCAGGTTGTAGCCATCAGGAAACAGACTCCGGCAGGGAATTCCACTCCTTAGCTGTGCGCATTATGAATGTGTTCCCAAAACGTTTTGTGCGTATGGGTGGGATGTCCACCATGTACCGGTGGCCCATCGCCGTTTATCTTGTGGTCCGATGATGGAACGGGCTTGGCGGAAATAAATTATGCAATTCCGCCACACATTCCCCAAAATGCAACCGATACTAAACTGACAGGCTAGCAACTCGGTTTTAGTGAACAAATTGCTCCTCATGTTGAAATAATTATTTTTTAAACATTTTGCTAGGGTGATGCACACGATTTCCACCAAACGGCCCGAAGCGCATTATTTCGGAACGGATCTAACAATCTTTTAAACGATATTAAATCGTGTACACTGTGTTGAAAGTTTATATTACCAAGCCGCGCACAGCAGCTTCAACGCTTGCGTCTTCCGCGAGGCGCGATCGTAGCCGAAAACACCTACGCTGCGATGCGCTATAGACTTTAAACACTGTGTACACGATTTAATACGGTTTACAGATTGTGAAATCCGTTACGATCCGATGCGCTGTGGCTGCGGTTCGTTTGGTGAAATTATCCTACAGCATCTTTTCAGCATTGTTTTTTATTTGTGATGGGTTTGCATAAACTAGAGTCAAGACTCTAGTTTATCTCAGAGATGACAGAGACAAAGTCTACGATGGAGCGAGCTTACCCAGAAGGAGCCTGTTCACTCTAACTTTGAAGAGATTAGGGTTGTAAGCGTTTGGAAACACAGACGCAGGCAGAGTGTTCCACTCCTTTGATGTGCGCATTATAAAAAACGTTTGGAAACGCTTAGTGCGAATTGGTGGAATAGCAACAAGGTAGATGTCCGATGGTAAAAGGGGGCACACTCACCGAAGTATAATCTGTACAAGACCGAAAAGCAGGCAACCTTACGGCGATGAGCCAAGCTATGTAGCATGGCTTCCACCAGTTTTACGACACCGATGAGCCTCTTAGCTCTGCGTTCCACCGAGTCAAGCGCGGCAAGCTGATTATTTTAAAGGCTGTATAAATTGATCAAGAAATTGGGTAAAAGAAAGAAAACATGTTTATTTGGCACACACAGGGTACAGACGCCAGCACATCAAGCTACAACAATCTGTCAAAGCGATATCTACACTAATACTATGAAGAAGAAAAATTTGTATTTTCGTGTGTATGTTTGTAATGAATAAACTCAAAAACTACTGGGAGCTAGAAAGGCCACTTTAGAAGAATCACAATTTTAATCATGCTCAGTCTTGCCATGAAGTACCGTGTTACCCAGTTACTGGGTTGTGGAGGTCTGGGAGGTAGCCGCTCCGCGTAAAATACTGCCGACCCCAATATAGTTGGGAAAAGGCTAGGCAGATGATAATATTAATCACGCAACAATCTGTCATATTTCATTTTCATCTTTATCGCTAACGCATTAGATTCAAGGTTGATTGGGTAATTTTTACAGTGACGGGTAGCGTGACTTGCTTTCTGATTCTGCTAAAGTGGCCTTTTTAGAACCCCTGGTCGTAGATAGCTGAAATTTGGCATGAAGCTCCCCAACACTCCGTAAGGAAAGCGTCGAAGCTCCAAAGTCTTGAACATCGACGACGAGTTGCTAGCCTGTCGGTTTTTTACCGGTTGCATTTTGGGGAATGTGCGACGGAATTGCATAATTTAATTCCGCCAAGCCCGTTCCATCATCGGACCACAAGACGAACGGCGATGCGCCACCGGTACATGGTGGACATACCACCCATACGCACAAAACGTTTTGGGAACACATTCATAGTGCGTACAGCTAAGGAGTGGAATTCCCTGTCGGAGTCTGTGTTTCCTGATAGCTACAACCTGGGAGTCTTTAAATCAAAAGTGAATAGGTTGTTTCTAGGCAAGCGTGCTCCATCTTCGACCTCCATCCTCGCTTACCATCAGGTGAGATAGCGGTCAAACGCGTGCCTATCATTAGTAAAAAAAAAAAAAAAGGGAGCACTCAGAGACAATTTCCCGAAATTCCTACGGGAACGAGAAAAAACGGGATATGCGCGTACGAAGTCGCGGGCAAAAGCTAATTTCTTTAATAGATTTTCAACTTTATCGCTAAAGCATTAGGTTCAAGGTTTTTTGGGAAAATTTGACAGTTCCAGGTAGCTTCATGTGCTGGCGTCTGTAACTATACCTACACTATGTAGGAGCAACGAAATCATAACGCTATCGATCAAATATTATCTATGATCATAACCCTCTTTTTCCTTCGTCGCAGTCAGGCAAAAAAGCATTTATAATAACTGGCACGAGTCGTGAGCACACTCTCTATTGGTCGGTTTGATGTGGACAGCTCCGAAGCTTCATCAGTCAATTCTCATCGACTATTGGCCTTGCAAGTTTCGTTCGCCCACCGTACACTGGCGCGATCACCCTGCTGCAATCATCTGTGCTCATGACTCGTGCCGGCTACTATAACAATCAAAGTCAAAGTCAAAATGTTTATTCCAATTAGGCCATTAAACGGCACACACTCAAATAATATAGAAATACTAAAGTGACTCTACTGTCCATTCGGAAAGGTAGATTCTTATGAAGAAGAACGGACAAGAAACTCCATAGTTACTCTTTTCAAATAAAAACATACACAAAAATACACAAAAATTTAGTTACAAAAATTATACAAAAATTTAGTTATTATAAGTGAGGACCATGCACCTAGGGTATGCAGAGGTATACTTATTAATTTTCTAAATAAGTACACGATAATCACAAATTTACAAATACTGGAATCACTAATTAACAGTGTGTGAGTTAACAGAAAAAAAGGTTTTTTACAAAAAAATATTATATAAAGTTTATTTTTACTTTGTAGTGTTTTGTTTTTGGAAGTCGGTTTATAGTATTTTTAACCGACTTCTTCAGCTGGGAGGAGGTTCTATGATCGGCTGTATGTATCTTTTTTTTTTATGTGTGTAAACCGATTTTTCCGCCAATTCTGGACCGATTTTAAAAAATATTTTTTTTTCGAAAGCCTATACTCCTGAGGTGGTCCCATTGTCACCAAGTTAGAATCTGATGATAGGATCCCATGAAAATCGAGGGATACCCTCAAATTTTATAAGCACATACAATTTTTTTCATAAACTTTCCAACGCAATTGTGATATTTTATTATGTTTTTTTTTTTTTAGGGACATTTAAAATCGCAAAGCGTATGTCAGTCCCATCGTACCCTAAATACAAATTAGTCATATCTCGGCCATTCAGATATTTGTGCCTGGTAATCATCATTTCATGTTGCTGAGCTGATGATGAGATCATAGGTTTTCTAGTAGTACCTATTAGGTAAATTAAGTTTAAAAAGAATAAAAATTAAAAAAAACCCCCGACAGCGCCTCGGGAGACCGCAAAGTTTTGTATTTGTTAAGTACCTCTATATTATTCCCGAGGCGAAGACGCTTGGCCTAAAGAATCGTACCTACCTATGTTAAAGTAAAAGGATTAATACGTTTTATATTTTTCACTTTTTTTCTTCCTTGTTTTTCTTAAGGTGAAAGCGCCAGGATAGCCCGCGAAAGTAAAATTTTCTTAATTTTTTTGCAATTTGCAACATGTATGTTAAAGTAATAAAAATAAAATAATGTATAATATTTATATGTAAATGCTTCTAAATGTAAAACATCACACACACACTACTAAACACTAACACTACTACACTACACTACTACTATTATACTTAATGATATGTAAACCATTTTTAGCCACCCTTCGCTTGATTGAAAGCAAAACAGCTGTGGGCCCAGTTAATCATTCATTATCAATTAAAAGGGGTAACTGGTCCGCGGTCCCAGTTCCATAGTGGGCCGAACGACCGCTAACCCAACGGATGAGGCTCGAACAATCATATATGGGTATAAGGTTGCGGGTAGGTTAATTCTTAAATTTCATAACTTGTACCCAATGATCGGGGTGACATATTCTTTATAGAAAAAACCCAGTAAATAAATAAAGATTTAAAAAGAAATAAGCTTCTTTACAAAATTTGCTTTTAACTGCTATTGATATTTCGAAATGTTGCCAGTATCATGTGGCTCGTGTGCTGCTGCGCGAGCGCGTGCTGCGCGGGCGTGCTGTGCGGCGTCCTGTGGGCGCGCTTCCTGCAGGTGCCGGCGCTGCTCGCGCTCAGCGACGACGTCCGCTACGGCACGTACGTGCGGGAGCGCCTGCCCGCCGTCATCGTGTGCCCGCCGCCTGAGAGCGTCGCCCATATGTTCCTGGAGCAATTGTAAGAATCTCTCATGTCTGTCTTAGGCTGCGGACATGAATTCAGCGGCGCAGCGGGCGGTGCGGGCAATTACGCTCTTGATCGCGCTGCTGCAGCGCTGGTCGCGTCAAATGCAGAGATGTATAATGTAGGTAACAGCCCGCGCTGCTGCGTTCTCCGCGGCCTTATGATGTTAAATGCCTTTATTCCCGTTGTCCTCGTACACTATGTCCCTGTCCTACGGGGACAGCGGTACTTCAATAAAAAAATTTAAAATACTTCCCGTTGTCCTCGTTAATATACCGCTGTCCTCGTAGGACGGGGACAACGGGAATAAAGGATCTGCCTAGCCTTTTCTCAACTATAGTGGGGTCGGCTTCCAGTCAAGCCGGATTTAGATGAATACCAGTAATTTACGAGGAGCGGCTGCCTACCAGACCTCCACAGACCACAACCCATTAACTGGGTAACACGGTACTTCATGGCAAGACTGGAGTCAGATTTACTGGCTTCTCACTATCCGTAACGACTGCCAAAGATCTTCAAATGACAGCCGGGACCAACGGCTTAACGTGCTTTCCGAGGCACGGAGGAAACTCGGTATTTTAAGATGGTCACCCATCCACAGACCAACCTTGGCAAGCGTTGCTTAACCTTCAAGATCAACCCGTGCGGCTGTTTTTATCTAAGTTCTAAAACAAAGTGTTCTAAAACAAAACACTACAAAGTGCAAAATAACTTCGGAAGAAAGAAAAGAACTTTCATTTCGGAAGTCGGCTACAACCTGGAAGTCTTTTAGTCAAGAGTGAATAGGTTACTTCTAGGCAAGCGTGCTCCATCTTCGACCACATCATCGCTTACCATCAGGTGAGATGGTAAAAAAAAAAATAAGGCGGTGTTTTTGGTTATTTTTTCGTTTATTGACACTTACTTCCGAAATTAAAGTTCTTTTTCACTTCAGTAGCTCAAACATGAAAATTGGCGAAAATATCGCTGAACAAACATATTTCATGGGATCTCATCATCAGATCCTAATTTATACCTTCCATCATCAGCTCAGCAACATGAGATAATGATTACCAGGCACAAATATCTGTCATTGTGACTTGTCAGAGGGAGACTGAGCTACACAGAACGCATGTGACTATGTAGTTTTCACAACGGAAGCCTGATGGCATTGATACTTCATAGAAGGGTTTCGGTAGGCCATTAGTGATTATCGAGCAATGTCTCCACTTTTGTTTAAATCTTAATAAAGGATAAATACAAATTGTAGATTTGTTATGATGCGTCTATATACCCAGAGTGCGCAGGGTTGACGCCTCAACCCCTATTAATAAAAGCTAATTTTATTTTTAAAGGTCCATCAACACACCCCAAACAAAACAGATCCCCATGACGCTCGCACGACTTCTTACTGGGCAATCAACAGCAAAGGACCAGCTCGTGCTGCTAGACGAGATCCTGACTTCTAACAACGTGACCCTGCCTCAAATGATGATGAACTTCACTCCGGGGTGTGATGCGCACACCAAGCGATGTCGGTACCAGAAGAAGATGCTTCCCTGTGAAGGGCTGTTCGAGAAGGAGTTGACGTACTGGGGGATGTGCTGTGTTATGCGGCCGAATAAGTGAGTTCAGTGTTTTAGATTTTGAAAAAGACGGAGCGGAGTAGCGGAGATGAGAATGTTGAGATGGATGTGTGGAGTAACGAGAATTGGAAGAAACGAGTTAAAAAGTGGCGCCAGTGACGAAAAAGTTAAAAGGGAATCGCTTGTCTATGGTCATAGAATGAAAGGCATATACTAAAAGAGTTATGGATGGAGAGGGAGAGGAAGGCCAAAGAAAAGATGGATGGATTGTGTGAGGAGCGAAATGAAAGAAAAGGGAGTTAACGTGATGGCGGATAGGACAGAATGAAATAAAAAACGTGTTGCGCCGACCCCAAGTAGCTAGGGCAGGAAGATGATGATATCCGTAAAAGGATCACTCTGGTGTCTGTCTGTCTGTCCGTCTGTCACAGCCAGTTTTCTCCGGATCTACTGGACCAATTCTTTTGAAATTTGGTAAACATATAGACTTCTATGTTTGAGGAGCTCGTGGCTAAATAATAACAGCCGCACGGGTCGATCTTTAAGGCAAAGCAACGCTTGCCAAGGTTGGTGTGTGGGTGGGTTCACCATCTTAACATAACGAGTATCCTCCGTGACTCGGAAAGCACGTTAAGCCATTGGTCCCGGCTGTCATTTGTAGATCTTTGGCATTGGTTGTCAGAAGCCAGTAAATCTGACTTCAGTCTTGCCAAGATGTACCGTGTTACCCAGTTAATGGGTTGTGGAGGTCTGGTGGGCAGCTGCTCCACGTAAAACACTGGTATTCAGCTGAATCCGGTTTGACTGGAAGCCGACCCCAATATGTAGTTGGGAAAAGGCTAGGCAGATGATGGACTTCTGTGACCCGAACACGGACGTCGAACTTTTGGGGGTTTAACTAGAAAATTAAAAGAAAATATTTTTCAAACTAAATCGTGTGACATATCAAATGAAAGAACTTACTGTGAGGGTCTTAATTATATCTTTTTCATGATTTTAAAATTAATAGGTTTGAAGTTATTCAAGAAATTAGAGTAAAAATGGCCATCCCCCCCCTTATCTCCGAATGCGTCAGAAAGTCAGTGTGTTTGATACCTTTTAACGCAGAACTGATTCGGATGACACTTGGTGCACGGGTAGCTTATGTCCTGAAATAGGGCCTGGAATGTTTTTTGAACTTCTCATCGCGGAAGTATATTCCCTTGGGATAACTTTCGACTTTCTCGCGGGCACAGCCGCTGACAGAAGATAGCAGGTATCCTTCGCATCAGGCAGGTATCCGCCAGGGTTGCGAAATTTGCTTCACCGCGGCCCTGGAACGCAAAGGGCTTTAGGAGGAACACGGATAGGTTTTAGTCAGTAGTCTGACACTCCCTTCTGCACCGCCAAGAGCGGGAAAAATGCTGCCCGTTCTCTAGTGAGTCTCTTAGTCGCCTCTTACGACACCCACAGGAAGTGATGGAATGGTATTATTCTTTTACGGAACCATACGGCACCGGCGACACCATACGGTACGATATACGATACTGAATCTACCAAAATGCGCTCGCCCAACTTACGTATTTTGTTCTGTTTTCCGTAAAATACTGCGATTGCGTCTTAGCAACGAAATGGTTTGCTTATTAAAAGTGTTCTGGAATTAATTGCAGGCAATCTGCTTGCATGCAGCATTTAGTCCAACTAAAAGTACCTAGTGGTCTAAAAAATTTAATTGATCCGTCAGATAAATTTTCAAAAAATATCCGACACGTATTTTAACTTTTTTCACGTAAACAGAAAATTATGACGATACAGTGCGCTGAAAACTCGTGTGGCAACACATACCTATCAAATGGAAAACACGAAGGAAAGTGTACCTACTGAAATCAAATGGTTTTACACTTTTAACGAGAAGTGACGTCACAACACAAGCCCCCTTTATCTTCGTCAATTTTTATTACCTATTGATAAAGAAAAAAGTACGTGGCTAATAGTTTTTATAATCTAATTGACAGAATAAATATATTATCTATTACCTACTATAAAGCTGAAGAGTTATTTTTTTGTTTGCTTGAACGCGCATCATCTCAGGAAGTCCGGGTCCGATTTGAAAAATTCTTTCAGTGTTAGATTAGCCCATTTATCGAGGAAGGCTATATCATCACGCTAAGACCGAAGAGATAAGAAGATAGGAGCGGAGATGAATAATGTGACGCAGACGAAGTTGCGCGGGTCAGCTGGTAGAATCATATTTCTTTTCAGCTAGAAAATATCGGCCTCATCCAGATTAATAAGTCAAAAATATGACGTGTGAAAGAGTTACTTGTTACCTATTTGCAAAATAAATATCATTAACTTTTTTTTACTCAGGACACATATATACCTATTGATTGTAAATTGCAACTTACTGAATAACTGTAAGTACAAGTTATAACCTGGCCATTGCTCTCGCTGTAACGCAGCCAGTCTAGCAGCTGAGTCTACAGAGAATCATAATATTTATATTTTAATTTGCAGTTGTAGTGTGTACGTACAACTGTAAATTAAAATTCATAGGCACACTACACAGTTTGCCTGTGAATTTTAGTTTACAGTTATTTATTTGTGAATTTAAATTATTCTAATACAAGCGTCTGTTACCGGCTTCGCCCACGTGAAATTCGTATATTATCCCAAAGGAACATAATATTCCCTAAATCATAATATTTATATTTCAATTTACAGTTGTTCAATTTTGGATTTAAATTATTGTAATACGTAGCCGAGGCCGGTGGCAGACGCAAGATCTAATTGATTGAGATGCTATGTGAAATTCGTAGATACCAATATTATCCCAAGGGGAAATTCGTACCTACATTATCCCAAGGAGAAATTCATACCAACATTAACCCAAGGGAACGTATTCGGATAATCATCATCATCATATTATCAGCCGAAAGACAGGCCTCCCCCAAGCGTTGCCACAACGACCGGATAATACCCTGGAGATATTCTAGGTCCTAATCCAGGACATGGTCTACCCATATACCAAGTTTCATCCAAATCCGATCAGCCGTTTAGACTTGACAAGCAAAATGCAGACAGAAAGAGTTACGTATCACATAACCACTAAGAATTAATGACAAATGATTTAACTGTTACTGACAAATCGTGTGTCATTCATTCTTATTTCGGGATCGGGTGGCCGCCCGGGGCGCTGGCAACTGGAGGGCGCTAAGTCATACACCGTACCTACCTATTTCTTACGATATAAAGAAAAATTCAGACATTTGATGGTGTTGTTGTGCGATTAAATTTTAGTTCTGCAACACAGTCTCGAAGACATTCAGGCAACACCTATCGAAACCTTGAAACTTTATTAAAAAGCACAATCTTCAAGTATCCCTGGTTATCGCTGCGTATTCTGCTAACAAATCTAGCAATACCAGTGACTGAAATGACTCCTCTCGCTCTGGGTGAAGCAGGATCAGGTGTCAGACTCTTACTGACTAAAACTCATCCGTGTTCCTCCTAGTGCCCTTTACGTAGCAGGACTACGGTGCCTCTTTCGAACGGATTCCGCACTCCGGCAGACACTGGCCCTAGCGGGCCCCATCTCCCATGCTGACAGCTCTTTGTGTTACGCGTGGAACACAGCGCGCCGTCGACCCGGGCCTGGTTTTGATCGGACGGCGAGCCACCCAATGCTCGCCGTCTGCAGGCCCGCGCCTACGGTGGCCGGAAATCGCCTTGCGACTTCCGACGCCCGGGGCGCCTTCTTCTGTTGCGGTGGCTGAGGCGTGAGGTTTCCCTCTCTCTCACATGTTCGGCCTCACCCTTCGCTAGCATTATTGCCTCGCAGAAGGAGGTGACTGCTTCCCATACCTCCACGCTCCGGGCCATAGATTGAACCAGGGCAGGTCGCGAGAGGTCGCCGCCGCCAGTGACTGTTTTTCTAATCTTAAATTATAGCTCACCAGAAAAAAAAAACTGCCAAATAGAGGAAATCATTTGTTAATAAGCGTATTTTAGCATAGTTGTTGGGATCGTAAAAATACTGATGGGTGGGGGGGTGAGGTGTCGGGATTGGATGTAAAGGTTTCCTAAATAAGTTATTTCAATTATATTGAAATATGAAAGGGCGCTAAATGCATGACTCGCCCGGTGCGCTTAGATGGTTAAGGCCAGCCCCGTCTATAGTTGGTGATACGGAAAAGAATACGCCCGCAACTAAGCCCGAAACACGGACTTCGGTCTTAAAGAGTAGCCCCCCAGAAACAGAATAATAATACCTCTTATTTTACTCATGCATGTTCATTACTCGGGGTATACTCGGGGTCATTGTACTCACCATTAACTTTTACTATGGGACCAACACTGATCATGCGAAAAAAATATCGACTCCTCCCATACATTTATGTGCGCATAACTTGATAAAATGTACTGTACAACTGATTTCGTGGATAGTCCCATATAAAAGTTGTTCACAATGATGAATACATTGACCCCTTAAGAGATATTTTGTTTGTTTTTTGACAACTTGTATAATAATAGTCGGTATGAAATAGCTTATACCCGCGAAATCCGGTCTCTCCGGGAGGCTATGGTTGAGCGCTTGAATGTGTCCTTACAGGCTGTCTCTGAATGGGTGATGCCAATCTGGTCAAGTTCAATGCTACTAAGACCCAAGCTTGTCTATTTTCCGCCAAAAGGAGCTAATTCCACCCAGCTCCATCTTTCCGAGGTGCAACAGTGCCGATAACCGACCAGCTCAAGTGGCTGCAAGGAAGTTGGGGATCCTAGCAAAGGTGAGACGATACTTCACGCCGGAACAGCTGCTCAAACTCTATCAAGCGCAAGTTCGATCGTGTATGGAATACTGCTCTCATCTTTGGGGCGGATCTGCCAGATGCCGGCTTGATGCCCTTGAGTCAATTGAGAAACGAGCCAAGAGGATCATTGGCAATGAGAGGCTCGTCGCGACGAAGCTCCAAAGTCTTGAGCATCGACGACGAGTTGCTAGCTTGTCGGTTTTTTACCGGTTGCATTTTGGGGAATGTGCGACGGAATTGCATAATTTAATTCCGCCAAGCCCGTTCCATCATCGCTTACCACCAGGTGAGATGGTGGTCAAGCGCGTGCCTATAAATAGTTTAAAAAAAAAAAAAAACATGCACGCATATCCCGTTTTTTTCCCGTCCCCGTGGGAACTTCCGGAAGCCCTTACTCTCCCCAAGGAACCTACATACAAAATTTCAGCTTTGTACGACCAGTAGTTTCGGCTGTGCGGTGTCTGTCAGTCAGTCAACGGAAAAAAATATATTAGGATTTGTTTAGGATGATTATACTCATCATCTCACATTCAGCTGATACCCTGGGCCTGGCATTATGGGGGAACAAGCAGTATCCGGGTTCTAATAGGGAAGATGCAAATACAGAATTAATAAGAATATTGTCAATATAATGATAAAAAAGTATAAAATAAAGGCCATTACAAAGTTTTTATTTTGGTTAATATCTATATTTAACAAAAATAATGAATTAAAGTAACGTGAAACGGAACGTATTTAAAAACAACAATCAGCGTTTAGTGACGTATCTGCTGTTATGCCAACGAAAAGGCAATCTTTGAGTAGGGATAGACACAAGTGACCTCATCGTCCGTTTTCGCGCGAACCTTTAAACTGTCGGTTTAAAAACGCAATTTTGGCAATCAATTAAAGCGTTTTAATTTTTTGGAACGAAGTTCCTTATCGCGCGTTGTGAAAGGGGGCTAGACGGAAAAAAATCTTACGAAAAGTTGTCACGACACTTTTTGCTATAGTAAGCTATTGTAAGCTGTGCGAATGGACTGGATGGATGGAATGGAATGGAATGGAGTGGAATGGAGTGGAGTGGAGTGGAATGGAGTGGAATGGAATGGAATGGAGTGGAATGGAATGGAATGGAGTGGAATGGAGTGGCGTGGAGTGGAGTGGAGTGGAGTGGAATGGAGTGGAGTGGCGTGGAGTGGAGTGGACAACAAACAATTAGTAACAAAAAATATGCTATAGGATTGCTGTTAGATATGACGAAAGCATATGATAAAGTTCAGTTTGATATATTACTAAATAAGCTATATAAAATCGGCATCCGCGGAAAAAGTCATGATTTGTTCACCTCGTACCTAAAGAACAGAGAACAAGTCGTAGAAATTGAATATTACGATAGCAAAACAAGAGAAATTAAATTAATTCGATCTCAAAACATACCCGTAAATGCATCAATACCACAAGGAACAGTGATAGGATGTCTACTGTTCCTTATTTACATCAACGATCTCCCTAACCACATAAATGAGCCATGCGTGTTGTTCGCCGACGATATTTCTATTTTAACACCATGTGAGAATAATATTGATTTAAACCAAAAACTGACTTCCATACTTGACACTACAACACACTGGATGAACGAACACAACCTTGAAATTAACTTTACTAAGACAAAAATTATAACTTTCTACCCTCGACAAAAGAAACCCTTAAATATAATTTTCAATTACAACGGACAAAACTTAGAAGTTGTAAATAAATTCACCCTTTTAGGCCTAGACGTAGATTCACACATAGATTGGAAACCCCACATTAAAAAAATAAGAGCTAAACTATCTAAGTTTACATACGCCCTCAGAGAAATAAAAAAAACCACAGACCTCAAAACAGCATTAGTTACCTATTACTCATACGCGTTTGCATGGCTCAAATATGGAATTATCTTATGGGGAAATAGCACAGACGCACCTACACTATTCACTTTACAGAAAAAAATGATAAGAATATTAATGAATATCCAAGATTCCGACTCCTGTAAACCCTACTTCAAAGAGCTAAAAATATTAACTGTACCCTGTCTTTATATACTGGAAATTTGCAAATTTGTTCGAAAATATTCACAATTCTATACAAAAAGAGAGGACATTCAAACTAAAATCACACTTAGACATAAAAATAGGCTTAACATACCCACTTCACGATTGAAAATGCACTCTTCTAGTGCATTTGTTATGTCTATTAAAATATATAATAAGTTACCAGAATTCATCAAAAATGCAGACAGTAATAATATGTTTATCAATAAACTAAAACAATTTCTAATAGACAAATCCTACTATACTATAGATGAATACTATAACGATAAATATAAACTACAATAAAAACTATTAATTATATACTGTTTCACTGTAAAAATGTATCTACTTACAATAGTGAATAACATATAAATTAAATTTACACAAAATTAATTTGAATAAATACATAATTTAAAACTGATGACGATACAAATACTTGACATTTAATTTATTATACAAAGACATTACATACATAAATTAATTTAAATAATAACATAATTTCATAATAATGATGACAAATGAAATAACTGATATAATTTAATAATAATGATGACAGAAACAAGTTGAAATATCTGACATCATTTATCAAGACTACACACAGACATAATTATAATATTTATACAAAATTAAGTTAAATCAATACATAATTTAATAATGGTGACGATAAAAATAAATAAAAATAACTCAATATTAATAAAATTTAAAATAACGATGACAAAAATAAATTAAAGTATGGAACATAATTCACCACACAATAATATACATATAAATCTATTAACATTTTAACCATCTAATTACCTGTAATAATAATTAATGAATTCCATGAATTGTTACTTAGTCTTCGTCCTCTCTCCTAACTTTGCTGTGCCCGACAGGGTCCATATTGATCTTGACAATATTTATACCACCTATATGTACATAATATGGAATGCAATAAAATATTGAGTATTGAGTATTGAGTATTGAGTATTGGAGTGGAGTGGATTGGAGTGGAGTGGAGTGGAGTGGAGAGGCGTGGAGTGGAGTGGAGTGGAGTGGAGTGGAGTGGAGTGGAGTGGAGTGGAGTGGAATGGAATGGAATGGAATGGAATGGAATGGAATGGAATGGAATGGAATGGAATGGAATGGAATGGAATGGAATGGAATGGAATGGAATGGAAAGGACAGGAATGGAATGGAATGGAATGGAATGGAATGGAATGGAATGGCATGGAATGGAATAGAATTTCTCATCTCAATAGGGACTGATTGAGATGAGAAACAGTGGGTCATTAGTTGCCAACGATACGATACCATCTTAGGGAAAGGATAAAGTCGTAAAACACAGTTATGTTTCTAGTTTTATTACAATTCGCGCGGTGAGAAAGGGGGCGAGACGGAAAAAATTAAGACCAAAAGTTGTAACGACACATTAAGACCAAAAGTTGTAACGACACTTTTTGCTATAGTTGTAAGCCATGCGGCGTAGGAACTTCGTTCCATCCGGGTGTCCCTTGACACCTCTCAGGTTTTTTTTTTATTTATGTGGTGGTCTATTCTAGATGGAGTTCTTTAAAATCAAAGCAAAAATGGAAATATTGCATGTTCCCTATTCAGTGACGTTTTGGTCTTGCCACAGACTACTTTTTACTCTAAAAATAACCAAATCAAATCAAACGGTATTTACTCTAACTAGGCTGAAAGTCAGCACTTTTTGAACGTAAAAAATTTTCATGAAGAGAGTCCCCCAAATCGCACGCCCGTCACCACTTCCTAGTGTTTTAACCGCGACGCCATAGAGTAGTGAAAAAATACTAGAATAGAATAGAACACTCTTTATTATGTACCTACACCATATAATTACCTACTAATACTAAATTATAATCTTGTTGGTATTTTTGTCCAGATTATCGCACGTGCAAATAGGGCTGCTGGCTCAGTCTCACACTACGCAGATGATAGACTTAGTGCTGCAGTGCACGCATAGCTCTGCGATCTACGGCTGTCAGGTGAGACAGGAGACCATTTTGTAGCTTGAACCCTACGTAACTACTGCAGAACATGATGTGCTGATAAGGGTTCGAAGTTCTGAAAAGGCCACTTTAGTTGAATCAGCCAACACATCAAACTATCAGAAACTGTCAAATGATTGTTTTTTTTATTGTTTTTTAAAACAATGAAAAAAATTCCCAATCAACCTTAATAATAAGCAATTAAGATAGAAATGTTAGACAGTGTGTTGTATGATTAATATTATGATTCTATCTAATGATTATATTTTTAGACCCGCTGCTGTTTTATCTAAAAAAACCAACAGAACCCTATTACTAAGCCTCCGCTGACCGTCCGTCCATCTGTCTGTCAGCGGGCTGTATCTCAAGAACCGTAATAGGTAGACAGTTCAAAGATTGTGAAATACACAATCTTTGAATTGTCGTCGGTTACTGCTATAACTGCTTCAGACAGTCTCAGGCTGTCTGACATATCGCTGAAATGAACCTTTTTAGTGCAGCCGTGAGACACACACTTAGTTTTTGGCCTCCCTACCATTATTTGTTATTTTTATGTACCGTGCGTATTTCATGTATGTGCTAAATAAATACTATTCTTTCTTTCTTTTCTTTCTTTCACTTGGCCGGTTTTTTAAAGATGGGTAATCATCAAGACTTCTTCCGCTCTGGACGGAGCGGAAGGGAGTGCCAGACTCTTAGGTACTGACTGAAACCTATCCGTATTCCTCCTAATGTCTTTTGCGTTCCAGGGTCGCGGTGACTCTTTCTTCATAAGTAAAATATGTTGACACTTCTGTGCTGCCACCTATATCTCCTGCAGGTTCCTTAAAGGTGTTTAATGGTTAATAGTTTTATATTAGTTATGTTAGCCGCAACTTCAGAGAGTTACGAGTGACCAGCCCTAAATGTCTTGAGCATCGACGACGAGTTGCTAGCCTGTCGGTTTTCTACCAGTTGCATTTTGGGGAGTGTGTGACGGAATTGCATAATTTAATTCCGCCAAGCCCGTTCCATCATGGGACCAGAAGACGAACGGCGATGCGCCATCGGTACATGGTGGACATCCCACCCATACGCACAAAACGTTTTAGGAACACATTCATAGTGCGTACAGCTAAGGAGTGGAATTTCCTGCCGGAATCTGTGTTTCCTTATAGCTACAACCTGGGAGTCTTTAAGTCAAAAGTAGGTCACTTTTAGGCAAGCGTGCTCCATCTTCGACCACATCATCACTTACCATCAGGTGAGATAGTAGTCAAACGCGTGCCTATCAATAGTAAAAAAAATATATGTATAAGCCAACGATAAACAAGCGTTCCCCTCTTTTGGTCGACAGACGTGCGCTCGTAAACACCAACTTACGATATTATTGTATCTATTTAGCTAAGGAAATTGCATTTTGTATTTGTATTGATTAAAGTCCTTTTTAAATTGTGTTGATTTGGATTACTTAGTAAGAGTCAGCCGAAAGACGTCCACTGCTGGACATAGGCCTCCCCGCGCGCGTCGCCACAACGATCGGTCTGGGCATCTCTCATCCATCGGCTACCCGCGACCTTCACAAAGGTCATTGGTCCACCTTGTGGGAGGCCTTCCAACGTTGGTCTTTCGGCTGATATGATGATGATGATGATCATGATTTATACTGTTTGTTAACAGTCGATGTTGTTAGCAGTTGGTGACTTACTACGGAGGAGAGGAGTGGGTGGAACCCCACACACTGGCACCCGGCTACTTCTACATGGCTCAACTCCGCTTCAGCGCCATCTCGGAGAACCTGAACACCAATCCTACCAGCCTGGTCGAGAATGCCTGTGTGCCCGATAAGAAGTATTCTAGAACTATTTGTATGGTATGTTTTTTTTTTTAATTTGAATAATTATCATCATCATAACAGCCGGATGACGTCCACTGCTGGACATAGGCTTCCCCCAAAGAGAAGGGGGGTTTGCCATAAACGCCACGCTTGGCAGTGTATGGTGTTGCGTTTTACAGATAACGCTGCTGCCCATTCTCTGGTACTCACCAGAGAATGGGCAGCAGCGTTATCTGTAGTCGCCTCTTGCGACACCCACGGGAAGTGATGGGAGTGACATGATAAATTATGTTTGAGAAAAATATAGATTCGGTGGTGCCTTAGGGGCTGCGCAAAAGTGTGTCTTTCTTGTGTCGTATACAAGCTATCAATAAATATTTCTATGTAACCTCTATGATATCAGCCACTCCCTGCGCAGAGGTTACAGGACACAGCAACTACGATTTCCTGTGATGGTGTGCCGTGTCGGCAACAAATTATGTCTACGTTTGTGCAGCCCCTTATGGGGAAATCTGTAGGTTGAATCGCTTTCCAGAACTCTATTGAAATCTATATCTAAACTAATATATAAAGCTGAAGAGTTTGTTTGTTTATTTGTTTGCTTGAACGCGTTAATCTCAGGAAGTACGATTTGAACAATTATTTCAGTGTTCGATAGCCCATTTATTGAGAAAGGCTATAGCTAAGCTACGCTAAGACCAATAGGAGCGGAGCAGTTATGAAAATTGTGACGCAGACGAAGTTGCGCGGGTCAACTAGTACGTACAAATACTTAGAAACTAGTGTTAGTAGTTACGTTATATCTCATTTTAACATAATATAATGACTTACCTACGCCACAGTCGCATGTAGGTCTATCTAATGTCCCAGTATGGAGCTGTCCCACCTGTCCGCTATAGCCATCGCAGATCGGACAACACTAAATGACGTAAAATGTGAGTTTTATGTCGTCTGTAAGAGCCTAACAACTGGAGTGTACGCACGACAACCGACAACGCGTCGGCAACGCGCCGCCCGAATGTCCTCAACGACACATATATAATAGAAACTAGCTTCTGCCAGCGGCTTCGCCCTCGCCTCCATAGGGAACATACTTCTGTTATAAAAAGTAGCTTATGTCCTTTCTCAGGCTCTAGATTCTCGCTCTCTTCATTTAAATAGGTTCAGTAGGTTTGGTGTGAAAGCGCGACAGACAGAGTTACTTTCGCATTTATAATATTATGTAAGGATTAGTAAGGATATCCCTGTTCGTAGCACAATAGAAGACATATTAAAAATATTTAAATGCTTTGCATTTAGTCGTGTTGGTCTTGAGTGGATGACGTGTGTGACGGTCACTTGTAAGCTCCTTTTTACCCGACTACGGCAAAGCAAAATGGAAGGGTTATGATTTTAGCTGTCTATTTTAAAGTCATTGATATGCCGCATGCACAAGCACATTAACCGCTGTGTCCTAAGTAATAATCTCCCCAAAGTGGGGGCCTGAGGAGGGGCGGCGCTGCCGAAGCCAGCTTAGGAAGACGAGAACTGGCGAGACGACCAACGGACTGCTAGACTGCAGGGGTTGGTTTGAGTTAGCTCGGGAAAAGAAAACCTGGGCGAATTTCGGGAAGGCCTTTGCCCATCAGCGGGACAGTATAAGATGACTGAAAAAAAACAAATGATCCTAATTAATACGAAATTTAGTGTAAAAATGTAACCTCCAATAATGATCTCGTTTACACTGTTCCATGATTCGTTATTGGATGTTGCTTTCCTCGGCAGCGGAGGTGTGCAGAGAAAGCGTGCGGCTGTAGCGACCCGCTGCAGTTCAAGTACTACAACACGAAGAGCGGCCTCCCCGCGTGTCCCATCACGCGACTCAGCTGCCTGAGAGCCAATGAGTACAAGAAGTACGGTTAGTAACTCACTTGAATCACCTGATTGTCTGATATAAAATAATCCGTGCTTTGGAAGTCACGTATAAGCCGGTGGGGTGGTCCCGGCCGCCAATAGGGGATATGCATGAAAAACATTTTATCATCTATTCAATTTATCTAAAAATATAATAGGTGCTAACAGTGAAAATAGAATAAAAAATACTCGAAAAACGAAGGAGATATAATTAAACGAATATATCTGTCCCTCTCGCAAAAACGCTGTTTTCTATTGCAGCTATATAGGCGTCATGGACGATGACGTCAAATTTTAGATCGGACTTCTCTTTCTAATTGTAATCTTTGAAGCTTTAAAAGTTTATAACTTCATCGCTGATGAAGGTATTTAAAAAATAATTTCGTGATTGTTTACTAGAGCTAATAAGTATTTCATTTAGCAAATAAAAAAATCGAATGCATATTCCCTATTGGCTGTCGTCAAATAAACCATGTCAGAGGCCCTTAAGGCGGTTTAGAAACTCTGACACTATGGTATGTGGGGTCGTTAGACCTTAATACTGCCCACACGATCAGAAGAACCAGAAGTTACTCACAACATTAAGTCTCACTCACATTTCGTCTGTTAGGGTTGCTGTTGGGTTTAACTTTGTACACCATGTTTTATGCAAACAAATAAAATGATTGATTGACTAAATACACATAAGAGGGTTACATTGTCAGATTGTCGGTTCGGAGTATTTGCCGAACAACAAAGCCGATCGATGCAATTACTGCACTTGTTTGGTTTTAATCGGCTTGTGCCGATAGAGAAGTTCATTCGGGTCGATACATCATTCGATTCGGCATTTCAGCGGTATCTGTGAAACGAAAAGACCGACCCGTAGTATCTACTCCATTACGTTCGGCATCATTCGGCTTCTGCGCGGCATTTTCCCCGAACATTCATCTACATTATATTCGATTTTACCGCCCGCCTGTGCCGATTAATGCCGACCCGTTTATGTGTAGGTTTTCCATATTTTCCAATAAGTTTCTTGTTGAGAAATTCTTGACGGTAAATCTAATAAAAATTTATCAATCTGGGAATCGAACTCAGAGTTCAGTAGTCATGCTTGCACTAATGACATATTTTTGGCATTTGAAATAATGAGCAAGTCTTTGGAATAAGAAACTCAATATCGGGCATTTTGGGGTCGCTTTTGCCCGCGACTTCGTACGCGCATATCCCGTTGTTTCCCGTTCCCTTAGGAACTCCGGGAAGTCTTCTTTTAGCGCTCCCCTAAACTAAGGAACCTACATGCCAAATTTCAGCTTTCTACAAATAGCAGTTTCGCTCAGCCGAAAGTAAGTACTTACTGTTCGTAGAAAGCTGAAACTTGGGATATGCGCGCACGAAGTCGCGGGCGAAAGCTACTTTTATAAGTAAAATTGCTTACTAAAAACGTATTGATTTCAGGCAATGTCACCTGCCAGTGCTTGCCCTCTTGTAAGAAGATCACCACGTATACCGTCCTAGAGGCAAGTCCCATGACCGTCATCCAACATGCCATTGATCCTTTATAGTAAGTATGAAAGCCGTCGTGTTACATAATTCCTTAGTTCCGATTCATAATAATTGAACCTTAAACAAACATCAGCTTTATGTGTGAGATATTAGGTTGATATCAGAATGATTGTACATGCTATTGCTCCTTTATGCTTAGGCTTGCTTCACACGTACTACAACCACACCACACCGTCGCGACAAAAGATGGTCTTTTAGTTTTTTTATTTTTCACTTTTTAGTGGTACCTGCGTACTACTAAATAGTGAAACCACAAACACAGCGTACCGGGCGTGATGTTATTTTATGCATCTCCGAAGTTCTTCATAAAATATTCACCAAATTAAAATGGGATCAGTCCGGGAAAATACTCTCAAAAAAAGAATCATCCAAATCGGTTAACAATTGGCGAAAATATCGCTGAACAAACATTTTTCATGGGATCCCTTCATCAGATCCTGACTTATACCTACCATCATCAGCTCAGCAACATTAAATGATGATTACCAGGTAAAAATATCTAAATTGCGTTAGTTTCATGAAAGACGTTGTATGCGCCTATTAAATTTGAGGGTTTCCCTCGACATTCGTGGGATCCCATCATCAGATTCTGACTTGGTGACAATGGGACCACATCAGGAGTATAGGCTTTCGAATATTAAAATAATTTTTAAAATTGGTCCACAATTGGCGGAGAAATAAGTGAACATAAATAAAAACGGACGTATCGGGGCCAAACTAGCATCGCATCCTCCGGGTAGTAAGCAGTTTTGGTCCCTGTCGAAAGCGGTTGAAACGAATTTCTGTCGACCCACTTTTCCTCAAATGCTAAAACCTGATGGTTCTCTGGCTCACTCTGCAAGAGAGAAAGCAAATTTATTTGCACCTCTCTTTGCAGGCAATTCGCGTCTGGACGCTGGCTCCAAGCAACCACCAACTTTACCTCGTTGTGACTCTTCGATGCCGGAGATCGCAGTTCATAATAAAGAGGTCTGTAGAGTATTGTGCATTTTAGACGTGAATAAGGCCAGTGGACTCGACGGCATTCCAGCAAAAGTGTTGAGGCAATGTGCACCTGAATTGTCTCCTGTGTTGACACGCCTGTACCGCGTCTCTCTTGTAAAAAGAACGGTGCCGAGATCATGGAAGCTTGCGAATGTGCAACCGGTGCCCAAAAAGGGAGACCGTGCTGACCCTGCGCATTACCGTCCGATCGCCATTACCTCCATCCTATGCAAGGTTATGGAAAGGGTTCTGAACAGTAAGCTGCTGACCTACCTTGAATACAACGATCTCCTCAGTGACCGTCAATATGGCTTTCGCCGGGGACGGTCAACTGGCGATCTTTTTGTGTATGTCACGCACTACTGGGGCGAAGCCATTGAGAGACACGGCGAAGCACTTGCCGTGTCGTTTAATATCTCGAAGGCTTTTGACAGGGTCTGGCACGCAGGTCTACTTAGCATGCTTCCTGCTTATGGCATCCCAGCTGGTTTTTGCTGCTGGATATCAGACTTCCTGAGTGAACGTTCGATCCGAGTGGTCGTTGACGGCTGCTCCTCTGACCTCATGGCTATTGATGCCGGAGTTCCTCAAGGGTCTGTTCTCTCTGCAACTCTTTTCCTGCTGCACATCAATGACCTACTTCAGCCTGGTCTTGTTGGGTACGCAGATGACAGTACGGTTTCAGAGAGATACTTGTCCAGCGCAACAACCAGTGGGGTTGAAGTTTGTTCCTTGAGAGTGGCCATGGTAGAGCGGACAAATTTGACCTTATACGTTGTCTCCCAGTGGGGTGTCGACAATCTGGTCACTTTTAGCGCCACCAAAACACAGGCGTGTCTTTTTACCGCAAAAAGGAGTCGTTTTGACCAAGCTCCTACTTTTCGGGGTGCATCTGTTCCTGTGACTGATCGGCTCGAGCTCCTAGGCATGGAGTTGACATCCAGTCTCAACTTCGGCGCCACCATCGAGTACAAAGCCCAAACTGCGGCCAAAAAACTGGGCATCCTAAATAGGGTGAAGCGATACTTTAGGCCTGGACAGCTTTAAACCCTTTACAAAGCACAAGTCCGATCCTGCATGGAGTATTGTAGCCACCTTTGGGATGGCTCAGCTAAGTATCAGCTTGCCGCGCTTGACTCGGTGGAACGCAGAGCTAAGAGGATCATCGGCGACATAAAACTTGTGGCTGCCAAGCTACATAGCTTGGCTCATCGCCGAAAGGTTGCCTGCTTGTCGGTCTTCTACAGATTGTACTTCGGTGAGTGTGCCCAAGAACTCCACGACCTCATCCCACCGGCCCCTTCCACCATCGGTCGTCCAGACGAACTGCATCTTACCATCCCTACCTTGTGGCTATTCCACCTATTCGCACTAAGCGTTTTCAAACGTCTTTTATAATGCGCACAGCAAAGGAGTGGAACTCTCTGCCTGCGTCTGCGTTTCCAAAAGCTTACAACCCTAATCTCTTCAAAGTTAGAGTGAACAGGCTCCTTCTGGGTAGGCTCGCTCCATCGTAGACTTTGTCTCTGTCATCTCTGACATAGACTAGAGTCAAGAGCAAACCCACTACAAATAAAAAAAAAACATAGTAACAACCGAACACAGAACCTCCTCCTTTTTGAAGAAGTCGGTTAAAAAGAATGCAAATAGCAAGAGCAGGCAAAGCGAGCTCAAATAAAAATTGCAAATGGACTCGAATGAGTCGGATGTCTCTGAATGGAAAAAAGCCAAAGCTGCGAGGCCCTTCGGACCGCGAGGCCGTAGGCGGTGGCTCACGTCGCCCACGCTTTGCGCCGCCTCTGATTTGTGGTTATGCCATTACGTGTGAATGCCGCACCATCACTTCGCTGTGGCTTCTTGCGGTTGCGTTGTGACCTACAAAATCTGAATCTGTTTGCGATGTGGCCGGCCGCTAGTTCGCGGTGTCGTTGGTGGTTGCGTTGGAATTGCGACGTGGCTGCAATGTGGTCAGTATCACACACGCGGTCGATAATGACGGAAAAATGTGGTCCGTGTGAATTTAACTATTATTTTTCATGTAAATTAGCGCCCGATCACAAGTTGTGGTTGTGGTACATGTGCAACAGGCTTTAGTAAGCTCACACTCTTTGTTTTCCATATTCAAATCCTAATTTCACACAATAATAATGTTACATAAGAATTTTTAAACTTATTATTCGTGCAATTGAGTTGCTATCTGAATTACTAGGAGTTCTTATTGAAACGCCATAAGAACATTTTGAAGTTGTAACGCATACTGAACTTTATGGGTACTTCCTAACAACAGATTTTTGTTTGCATTTGTGGCAGCTAAACTGCGAATTTGAGTAGGTACTCACATAGGGGATTAGGTGCCACATTCATTACTGTACCTCATTCAGTGGCAGCCCTAAGGCGGTGCGAGCGGTGTGACCGTCGTGACGGGGGAGGGGCGCTAAAAATGTTTTTTTTTTACCCGACTGCGTAAGGAGAAGGGTTATGTCTTCTCGAGTTTATGTATGTATGTATATTTCTTTGGCACGCTCTGTAGCCTAAACGGCTTCATTTCCCACATTTTAGTGAGTTACAGTTTTGGAATGGTCTCCTCGAGCCTTTTATCTTGATACCCCACTCGATAGGTTTTCAAGACAAAATATGGCGCAAAAAACCGGCCATTTTAATTTTTATATACCCGGTGTCACTCTCACAATCAAGACGAATCTAACTACACCTCTGAAACTAAAATTCATCAAGCCGTTTAGGCTACAGAGCGTGCCAAAGAAATATACATACATACATAAACTCGAGAAGACATAACCCTTCTCCTGGCCAGTCGGGTAAAAAAAACATTTTTCAGCGCCCCCTTCCACCGCGTCCTGGCTCACCGCTCGTACCGCCACTGAATGAGGTACAGTAATGAATGTGGCACCTAATAACCTTGTGAGTACTCGGATTCGTAGTTTAGCTGCCACAAATGCAAACAAAAATCTGTTGTTGGGAAGCACCCATCCATAAAGTTCAGTACGCGTTACAACTTCAAAACGTTCTTATGGCGGGTGTTTCAATACTTCTTGTCATTTAGATAGCAATTTAATTTCACGAAAAATAAGTTTAATTTTCTTATGTAGCATTATTGCAGTGTGAAATAAGGATTTGAATATGGAAAATAAAGAGTGTGAGCTTACTAAAGCCTGTTGCACATGTACCACAACCACAGCACGTGAACGTAGCTGTAATTTGCATGAAAATTAATAGTTAAATTCACACGGACCACATTTTTCTGTCATTATCGACCGCGTGTGTGATACCGACCACATTGCAGCCACATGGCAACTACAACGCAACCACCAGCGACACCGCGAACTAGCGGCTGGCCACATCGCAAACACATCCACATTATGTACCTACCACAACGCAACCGCAAAAATACGTATAATGACGTAACCACAAATTGACCAACTTTTGTCTCGTGTGTGTTGTTGTGATACGTGTGTAAAATGGCGAATTACATATTTTTAATCTGTTCTTTTGGTTGCAGCTCCGGACTAAACGTCACTCCAACAATAGTAGTGAACTTGAGAGTCAATGTGGGCCATTCCCGGGTGTTCCTACTGAACCCGACTGAAACGTGGCTGACTTTGCTGTGTGAGTATCCGCGACTATTAGCTTAACCCAGTTGCGGAATGTGTTCCAAAGAGTCACCGCGGTGTATAATGTGTTGTTTTGCATCCTCGTCAAATTTCAGGAGGTTGTCATAAAAGACATAAATAACCAATTGAAAGTGTTAGTTCCGGGGCCACGGGGGCGGGGCTTAGGAGCTTGCGCCGCACCGTGATTTGGGTGGAATTGATTACCTACGAATTTATTGAATAATCGTTTGCGTATGCGTTGTGTATGTATTGTTTGCGTTTGTTTGTGTGTGAAAGCGCGGTTATAGGGCTAGTAACAGACGGGCCGCGTTTAAATACGTATAGTTCACATTAACGGATTTCCGTAAAAATGAAAAAAAAAAATACCTACCCATTTTATTGTTGTTTTGGGTCGAGAATAGTCCTTGAATTTGACTAGGATGCAAATCAACATCTTTTATATTAGGTCTTTACCTATGAAATTGCCGTTCTGCAGTACTGGCCATTTCAAATCAAAATAATTTTTGTTTGGCTAAGAATTCTAATTTCAAATTAATTTTATTTTAAAAACATGTTTTTTTTTTCCAAAAGTAGTCATTTGTTTATTGATTAGTGTTACATTTTCATCGCATTTCAATCTTTTTCGTCATCATGGATACGTTAAAAATTCGAGTAATTATGGAATATGAATACCGTCGTGACAGCAACGCGGCACAAGGGTCACGCAACATCAACGACGTTTACGGAGCTAACACTACAAACCAACGCACCACCTGTTATTGGTTTGCTCGCTTCCGTTCTGGAAATTTCGACCTGAAAAATGAACCTCGCGGTCGTCCGAAGACTTTGGTCGACAATGACGAATAAAAGGCGATTGTGGAAGCTGATGATACACAATCTACGGCTGAATTAGCAGCAGCTTTCGACGTTAGCGTCAAAACAATATTGGTCCATTTGCGTCAAATTGGCAAAATTGGTAAAAAAGCTTGACAAATGGGCGCCCCACGAACTCAATGATCGCCAGCGCGAAGTACGCGTCGAGACGTGCCTTGCACTGCTCAACAGACACACAAATGAAGGAATTTTGAACCGCATTGTTACCTGCGATGATAAATGGATTCTGTTTGATAACCGCAAGCGCTCAGCAAGTTGGTTGGATCCTGGTTCAGCACCTAAACAATGCCCTAAACGAAAACTTACCCCTAGAAAAGTGATGGTCACTGTTTGGTGGTCTAGCGCCGGTGTGATTCATCACAGCTTCTTACCAAACGGGGTGAGCATTACTGCAGATGTGTACTGTGAAGAACTGAACACAATGATGGAGAAGCTGGGACATCTCCAACCAGCATTGGTCAATCTCTCGTCTCCGCAGCTCCTGCACGACAACGCGCGACCTCATACTGCACAGCAGACGGTCTCCAAGTTGCAAGAACTGGGGTTGGAAGCTCTCCGTCATCCGCCCTACTCACCAGACCTTGCGCCTACAGACTACTAGGTACTTTTTCCAGAATTTGGATAACTTCTTGGCGGGAAAAAAATTCAATACCCGAGAGGCAGTACAAAATGCCTTTGAAGATATTGTTGCCTCCCGTCCAGCTGATTTCTTTAAGAAGGGCATCAATAAACTGCCACTGCGTTGGCAAAGATGCATTGATTGCATGGGTGATTACTTCGATTAATACAAATAAAAAATACATGAAAAAAATTCGTTTAAATTTTTTCATACAAAACTGCAATTTCATAGCTGTAAAGACCTATTATTTAGTATTTTGTAACAAAAAACTCTGAAACTATTATGCCGAAAGGTTAAAGGGTTATAGCCCTTTTTCTACGATAAGATATTTGTATTTGTGTTTGTAGGTAAAAATTTGTATTGTGCTGTTTTAACAATAACGTAATTTTTATATTATCCCAATTCTTATATTAATCTTTAACCTCTTCTATTTCTGCAGAAGAAATAAAAAAACACGTTATGATTAATAAAACAAGTACATTATAAAATCTGAAGTAAATGAAAGGTTTCCAATCGATTTTAATAAAAAGTGCCGTAATTATTGCGTGTCTTTATCAAATGTTAAAAGATAGGTACTGTATTATTTCATAAAAATCTAAATTTGATGTATTGGTGGTAAATAAGATCTAAAGTGGAACATTCTTACGCGTACGAATTGACCCCTTGTATGTCTGTCCGAATATACCCCAGGCCTTTCACCAAATTAAATTGAATCTTTGTACAAATTCTAATTTATTATAAAAAATTATAACAACAAAAACTCAAAATAAACAATATTAACTTTAATTATATTAACCTGCAACTGCGAATTAAACTTCAGTAAAAAAAAAATACTTTTCAGCTCACACAGAGTAACGCTACAGTCGCGACTCTCCACTAGCAACGTGGCGGCCGTTATTTCTACGCACACATGCAAAGGCGTGTTTGTGTGCCCTTTAGTTTTTCTGATTTTCTGATCATACCGCATTTACACATTCGTGTTCGCTATTCGCCTCGTCATTCGACGAAACATTCGTATACGAATGCCATCGCGAACTACTGTTCACACATTCGCGGGGTGAATTATTTTGACATTCGCAAACGAACACGCAGGACGTGACTATGATGCGCGCTACATCTTGAATGAATGAGTTTATACAATCCTTACTAATATTATAAATGCGAAAGTAAGTCTGTCTGTCTGTCGCGCTTTCACGCCAAAGCTACTGAACCGATTTAAATGAAATTTGGTACACAGATAGTCTAGAGCCTGAGAAAGGACATAAGCATTTTTATCCCGGGAGTATGCTCCCTAGGTACCACGCGGGCGAAGTCGCTGGCAGAAGCTAGTTATTTATATATCCTGCGTAGAAAAGTTAAAAAGCTGGTCAAGTGCGAGTCGGCCTCGCGTGCAAAGGGTTCCGAACGAATACATTTTTTTAACATGTTATTTTACCACCATAGATTTCTTATAGATTTTCCTGTAATTTATTAGTAAAGATCTATTATCTCCATTTTTTTCAAAAATTTTAGAGATATAGGTGGAGTGGTCTGTTTTGTCTAATTTCTTGAATAACTTCAAAACCATTAATTTTAATATTATACCCTCACAGAAAGCCCTTTCAATTTGTCTACACCTCCTGTTGGGTCGGGCGCTAGCTATCAACTGAATGCAGGCGAATGTGTAAACAGTAAGTTCGTGTTCGCCATTCGTGTGCCCTTTGATTCGCGTCCGAAAAACCCCTCCCAACGCGGACACTCGAATTGCGAGGCGAATAGCGAGCGAACTGTTTACATATGCGTGTTCGTTATTCGCCTCGCCATTCGCCTCGCGATTCGCACGAATGTGTAAATGCGGTATAATACCGCGTTACACATTCGTGCGGTACGAATGTGCCCCGCGTACGAAAGGTGACCACTTTCCCCTACCTTGTTTTTACAGTCAATGTCATGATTCAAAATGGTACAGCACCTACTAAACAAAGAATAATGCTACTAACACCTGGGTCGCTCAAAATAAACAAATCAACGCGTTACAACTGAAAGACAAGTCAAATCATACAATTGGCTATTATTCTATCAGCGGGTCTAAAAAGGCCACTTTAATCATAATAAAAATCGGTCATATGTCATTTTCATCTTTATCGCTAACGCATTAGGTTCAAGGTTGATTGGGAAAATTTGACAGTGACGTGTAGCGTGATGTGCTTTCTGATTCTGCCAAAGTGGCCTTTTAAGACCCTCAAAAAATTTTGGGACAATTTTCGCTCCAGCAGCTTGGCGTAAGCCTTCCGAACACAAAATACGTTCGCTCTATTGAAGATAGTAAATAACTTTATTTTCTTTGTTCCAGCGTCCTTAGGCGGTGTATTCAACATGTTTCTGGGTGTCGGACTATTCAGCGCGTTGGAATTCCTATACTTTTTTATAGTAAAGTTACCGGTAGCTGTAAGAAAATCTTCCGAAATAGACCCCACAGCTAGGTATACTGTCTCTGGACCTACTCGGTAGGACTCAGTCGGTGTCTATCGTGTCAAAGACATCTGTCGTCGTTTTTTTAGGGTTCCGTACCAAAAAGGTGTGACTAAGTCTGTCCGTCTGTCCGAGCTGGATATCTCAAGAACTACTAATAATAACAGTTTTAAATGACGTTTGTTCAAATATTTTGCAAATAAGTAAAAAATAAAAATGTCTTTTTTGCAACAGATAAATTTAAAGTTGGGCTACTAGAGTATGTGGGGTATCATATGAAAGAGCGCTATTTGCAGGTTTTCAATATTTTTTTTAGGCCTCATGGTTTTCCTCTTTTGACGAAAATTGAAAAACAAAATTACCATCCCCCCCTTATCTCCGAAGTTTGCAAAGAGATAAATCTGAAATTATTCTATGTGATACAAGTTTATTTAGATATTACAGGAAACATAAAACGATGTCTCTAAATTATATCGCACACTTTTTCATAAATCAGCAACAAAATTACATTAGTTCCACTAGTGGTCAAGAGATGGCGCTGATCTAAAACTGCAATATACACCGAAGTGTTAAAGGCCTTGCTGATAAAAATTTAAAAACATTTCACGATTTATATGTTGGTACGGAACCCTCGGTGCGTGAGTCCAACTTGCTCTTGACCGGTTTTTTAATTATGAAACGGATTGGCGAGCCCCTCCAACAACCGCAAAGTTTACGTGGCTAGTGGCTATGTCCTATCAAGTATACCTGTTACAGTTTATATGTTTCTACGGTAACTGACTTATTGTTCCTCACAAATAAATGTTAATACGAGCTTAATATTTTTTTATCTATTTCACCTCCCTAGTACTAAAGCAACTGTTTTACACATTGGCAATATATTTATTTGCTGACTTGATCTTCTTTGTATACTACAATGCGCGCGGAACTAGTTGGCCGCGCCTTAGGTATGTGAGCGGTGGGACGGAGAGGCGGGGGTGCTTGCTGTCATTATTCAGTGCGGCGCCGTAGGTACTATCAGAGAAATATTGACCTAGCCAAATTTAAAACAAAATCCAAAATCGTAGTAAAACAATCCTCATCCTATAGAAATTTATTAAAAGAAATGGTTTGGGTTTTTTTTTGTGGATGTTTACAAATATAATAAAAAAGGCCTAAAAACCCGTTAGGTTTGCTCACTACGTGTTGATGACGGTTGCTATTGGTCGATGAGAAACAAAGACGCATTGCAAGCAATAATTACACTTAAGGTGGCCAGGTCAATATTTCCCTGATAGTACTTCGCGACGTCAACACGCGTTGAAAGTTCCGGCTAGTTTAGACAAAACGCACATGAGATTGCAATAGCGAAATAAGTCCGCCGATAAAAAGACAATCCAGGAAATAATATTCAAAGTGCATACGTTTTTTAAAAACGGAAAGCCGATGTCAATAGTTTAAAATATAAAACTGATGCGGATATACATAAATTAGTAGCAGAAGCAACAGAGATATCAGAACGAAGTATAAATCTGATTAAGAGAAAATATAATTTTTAAATCAGATTTAAAAACGGGGGCTTATCATGGAGACATGAACTCTACAAATTTTATAACTGGGTTGATCGAAAATTAATATCTACCTAAACTTCCACCTAACTCAGTCATAGTTATGGAAAATGCTGCCTATCATTGTGTGCAAGTTGAGAAGAAACCGACTATGTCAAATTTGAAAATTAATATGCAGAACTGGTTGCAAAATCATAACGTGCCATTTTCTCCCACGAGGATCAAAGCCGAACTCTTGAGGTTGATTAATACAACCCATCAGAAAAAATATACACTGTTGATGAACTACTAAAAGCTGCAGGTCATACTGTTCTAAGACTATCTCCATATCATCCAGACCTCAACCTGATCGAGCTTGTGTGGGCAAATATTAAAAATTGCGTGGCCAGAGATCACATTAATGCTACATTGGACGAGAAAATTACAATACTAACAAGGTTATTTTCCGAATTCTCTGCGAGCAATGGCAAAAATGCGACGACTACTTAGAAAAAATGAACAAGAATACTGGAATCATGATATGAGATTTTATACAATGATGGACGAAATCATTATAAACTTACAAGATGATTCTGAATCAAGTTCAGTGAGTTCAGAGAGGATATGTCAGAATAATTTCATACAGCGTGTTTCATTTCGTGACCTCGACGCACAAACGATTTCCAGGGGTCCAGGACATGATTCTGGAATTTTTCGTCGGCTTTTTCCTCATTTTTTCATTTTTTTTCAGGAGTTTTTTTTTTTACTTTAGACTGCTCATAATCGTTATTCTGACCTAACCCAAAAAGATTTTTAATTAAAAAGTCATTAATTCACTATTTTCACAAAAAAAAAAGCAATGTAAATAAAACTTCAAATTAGGTATCTGCTCAGCTGTGCAAAGTTCAAACGAAAGGTCAACGCATGCCTAGTAGGTGCCTGCACGCACCGCTCAAAAATACCGTCTAAAGACTGCCGTCATTAGAAAATAATACGTATCACAACAAAATGAAGTAAGCGATTTCCAACATTAAAATAATTGCTTAAAGGCGCAAATCGGTTATTTTGTCGTGTGTCGCCAAATCGTATTTTCTTAAAGCGGCAGTACGTAGCGCGCTCTTTGAGATGCCGACAAAAGAGTCAATCTAGGTATTCTGTTAAACAGAGTGTAAGTGGCGGTTCAGTGTCTCGGTTAATGGTGATGGTGATACCTGACCGAGATTTTTTTTTTGAAGTGAATGCATCTTTAGCGACGTTGTGCACTTTTTTGTGATGGGTAAAAAAATGTTAAACTCGCGTCAGGACACGTTATCCTGATGAAAATGCGTGAGATGGTCAAGTGTCAGGACACGTGACCTGATCGAGAATTCGTAAGACCGAGGGAGAGAAGCACGTATTCAAGTTTTTACTTCTGCCGGCACTCCCGGAGTTTTTACTATTAATAGGCACACGTTTCACAAACCATAATAAGGCTTAAGTTAAAATAAGTAATGTTACGCTTATCTCAATTGGTTCGGTTTCTTGCAGCTTGGGTTCTCTTAGATCTTAATCTTTTTTTAAGGCGATCAAGTAACTACATGGTTAAGTATTTCAACAAAAAAAAATCACTCAATAAATAAATAAAAACCCATGATAGTTCCGCCACTGTACTGCACGTAGGTATGTCGGCGAAATCAAAAGAGTGTTCGAAAAGAACATTTCGTGATGGATTTTTGCCAGTTTCTTGTTGACGTTGATCGCGAACGAGTGTGCTTCTTGTGAAAGTCTGTTTTCGGAACGTTAGGGAAGATAAGTTTTGGTTTGATACCAAAACTAATTTTCTCTCTGTGTTTGTGTGTTTGATTTAAAAATGTCATCTAGACTTGTGGAATCGGTGGTTTGGTAGATTCGGCCCGGAGCCATGGCCAGCTCGCTCACCAGACTTGACCCCATTAGATTTCTTTTTCTTTGGGGTTACGTCAAGGACAAGGTGTTTGTGTCCGAGTGCGCTTCCGCAACCGAGATGAGGAATCGCGTCGTGCATGTGTTTGCGACGTTGCGTGAGTGTGCTCAGGACCCAAAATTTCTGCTCCGTGTCCACGCTGAAAGTCTGCGCCGTACTCAAATATGCGAGCGTGCTGGCGACGGCCACTTCGAACCCAGGGGTGAGCGACCTTAAGGTGAGTTAGTAGTAGGTACTTACATTATCGGATCTCAATGTACTTACAATCTTCTTTTTATTGTTGATGTAATCCAGCGACCCATCCAAGGTGACCTTGCTTGTGTGAATTCATAGTTACAAAATTCGCGGATGGAAACCAAGCTTCAACCAAGGTCACCTTGGATTGGACATTGGATTAAAGTAAGTACATCATTGTGGAACATACTTAAGCTTATGGCTCCTTAACTTCTGCGTAAACATGTCAGTTGTTGTCGGCTACGGGTGTTATTCGTCGGTACTTTTTAAGTGAGTGAGGCGGCTCAGTAGTTACCTACGATACCGGATCTCAATGTAGGTATCTACTTACAAGTTTTCTTTTTTGTTATCTTTTCAATCCTTATCGGAATCGTGATTTGAAGAGACTAAATACTAAGCTTATGGATACTTTTCTTCTCTTGAATTCTGCATAAACATGTTCCTACCATCACTAGGTACCGTAGGTATTTCTGAGTGATTAAAAATGATTTTATGTGATATTGTGGTCGGCGATAGGTAGGCGATATTCGTAGGTACATTTAACGACCGAAGCTCACGCGGCGTCGCAGCTTTGAGTGTGTTCAAGAAGTGTAGGTACGTACTCCGTACAACGCTCTCGCGCGTTTGGATCGCGTTGTTCACAATACATTGCGCGCTCGAAAATGACAATTTCTGTAACCGATCATTAGCGAGATTATTCAATCAATCAATCAAATTATTTATTACGAGCAACAAAGACTCATAGTGTTTGTAGGTACAATAAATAAACTTACAACTATGTTAGTGACACAATACAAAAACAACTACATGAACACACACAACATAACTATCACCGTTTCAGCATCCCAGCTGAGATACTGGAGCAATGATTAACAGTACTGCAGTCCAGCCTGTCAGCAATCATACCGAGGATGCTGTTGGAACTGGCTCGCACCCTGCACACCAAGGACGCACATCTTTTACGCATTAATGCATAAAAGCAATCAACACGCATTTCCGCAAACATCCCTGATGCGCTACAGAAGCGAGGCAGCCCCATCAACACCCTGAATGCATTATTATACTGAACGCGAAGGGCACCGTACGATCCTCGCGTAAAATGTACCCACAGGCTACAGGTGTAAAACGAGGAACAGAAGGTTCTAAACAGTGTATTTTTTTAACCTCCGTAGAAGCACGCTTAAACCTGCGGGCGATCATATTCGCTCTGACCGACAGCGCCCTTCGCTCCCTCTCAATGTCGTCATCGTCCTCAAGGGTAGTGGTCAAGACATGCCCAAGGTATTTGAAAGAGTGCACTCTCGATAACGGTACACCATTCAACTTTATTGGGGGTACCGTTTCTGGACATTTCCCACCAGCCCCAAAGACCATAACGACACTCTTTTGTACATTGTACAACAGGCCATGAGCACTGGCGTATCTCTCACACACACTCACAAGCTTCCTCAGGCCACAGACTGAGGCACTGAGCAGCACCATGTCATCCGCATAGCTTATGTTGTTGACACATATGCCATCAATATAACATCCGACTCTGGTGCTACTCAGCTCTACAATCAACTGGTCCATATACAGGTTAAAGAGTGTAGGAGAACTCAGACCCCCCTGCCTTACACCTGACTCAAGACCATATGGACTTGACAACGCCCCGTCCCACCTGACACTATTGACCTGGTTCCCGTACCAAAACTTAAAAATATTTACTATTTCAGGTGGTAGCTTCGCATCATTAAGCTTTTTCCACAGAGTATCGTATGAAACTAGGTCAAAAGCGCTCGACAGGTCGAGGAAACAGGCGTAAACCGCGGTGCTACGGCGTGTGTAGTACTCCACAGCGTGCTTAAAGCCCAAAATAGCACTGTCGGTAGACAACCCAGGTCGAAACCCAAACTGGTTGTCAAGCAATCTAATGTGTTTATTTAATTGTGCATTGAGCACGCTGTCTAATACCTTAGCCACAACCGTAGCCAGTGAAATAGGTGTATAGTTATTCCTATCAGTCAATAGTCCAGTTTTATTTTTAACAATAGGCACAACAATTGTTTTTAACATATCTGGGGGTAGATACGCATGACTTAGACAAAGTTTGTAAAGTAAAGCCAAAACACGCGTTAAGTGAGGGCCCGCATACCGAAGATGCTCGATGCTGAGCCCATCATGGCCAGGAGACTTCCCCCTTGACATTGACTGGATGACAGTCGCAACGTCTCTGGCAGTGACCCTGACTCCTAATTCCCCTTTGGGCTCAACATCGATCACCGCCTGCGATGGTCCCAAGGACGACTTTATCTCGAATTTAGCTTTGAACAGTTCAGCTATTCCCTGCGCATCACTCACACCGTCGACGCACACAGGCACGCTAGGCTTATGATTGAGTTTATTCGTGTTTTTCCAAAACCCACGAAAGTCTTTATTCAAATGATTTGACGCGAGGATATCCATTTTTATCTTTTCCTCTTGGTCCTGGCACCACTTCAACCGAGATTTAAATATTCGTTTCGACTCGCACATTTCGTCATAATAACGGCCAGAAGTAGGCTTACCGTAACTCGACCATAAAATATGACTTCCACAATTTGATTAGTAGAATCAGGTGTAGCCTTTTCGCGAAGTTTGCGTTACGCTTACGATGTCCCGGACACCCTGTATACTTAATTTGTTTTTTTTTTATTTTACTATTAATTACAATATAATTAGATTCGTACAATTTAAACTTCTAAAAGTTCAATTGTTTTTAATTTATTCTTTTCAATAATTGAACAATTATTGTTCACGATATCTCAAGATTGGTCATCACTGTCTAATCTCATGTGTGTTGCGAGCAGTATATAAGCTTTCGCATTTATATTATGGTAGGATTCTCTGTAATTTATTGTAGGAATCAATTACACTGAATTCACAAGTTTAAATAATTATTATCATGGATAACATGGATTGGATGTAATATAGTTCAATTCAATTCAATTTTTAAGGTTATGGCTCCATTAACGAACATTCGATGATTTTGCCAATGTCAAGATACGAGATCGTAATAATGGTCGGTACTCAATTGACTATTGATTGATAATATTTACGAAACTTCGTAAGGTGAATGCTCCAGGGTAGCCCGCGAAATTCAAATATTTTTATGTTTTTTGCAATTTGCCGGTCACTGTGAAGCTGTATGTGGACCAAATGCGATCCGCGACCGTAACGCACCGGAATATTTCAGAAATAATCATTCTTTCGAACTACATGAACTTAGAGGGCTATATTGATGATTAAAATGGTTATAATTCTTTAGATAAATACGCGTTACGGTCGCGGATCGCATTTGGTCCACATACAGCTTCACACTGACCGGCAAATTGCAAAAAGCATAAAAATATTTGAATTTCGCGGGCTACCCTGGAGCATCCACCGTAAGCAGTTTGCTGTTGCTTCGGAAAAAAAATAGTTTTGACATTGACATTTTGACATACGTCATTGTCAAAATGTCGATGTCAAAGTGTCAAACTGCTGTGCCACTGCCAAGCATTTACCGGCTTTTGCTCGGAAAGACTTGTTTATTTACTTTTATCTGGAAGTGGGTTTTACAATTCAAACTTGTATAAACGCAACAACATTAATCATGAATATTTTATTATTAAATAAGGATGCATCGAAAAAACAACGAATGAGTTATACACCCAGAGAACAAACAGTTTTGCTCGAATTGGTTAAGAAGTAAGCAATTTGCATTTTAATACATAATTTGTTCAGATTTCTTATTTCTTTTTTCTGTTATTCCTAATTAAATAACCAGTTAGTAATGGTACGTTTACACGCTTGCCGTGGCTTGGCCAGCGCCCACCAACGCAAGCGTGTGAACGGGGTGTTTGGCAAGGCTTGCGTGAGCTTGCCTCCGATCCGGACTAGTGTCGGTTTTTGAACACAGATCAAAGGAAATTTGCGGCAAGTGTTTGGGACGCATTTACACGTTGGTGCGTATTTAGTTTCGGTCACAAGCTCGCACCGAACGGACGTTTTTAGTTTTATGCTACGATCATCTAATACGTTTAAACGAGCAATTATTGTATATATGGAATCTCGGAAACGGCTCTATCGATTTTCATGAAATTTAGTATGCAGGGGATTTCGGAAGCTATAAATCGATCTAGCTAGGTTTAATTTTTAGTGTAATGACATGACCCAGCCAGTCTCTTGCTGCCCCCCCCAAAACGACGCCGTTGAGCCGAGGTCCGTACCCCACAGGGGGTGCCCTCAGCGAGCGGAGTTTTAGTATGTATATATAAGTTTTGTAGCCTCGGCTGGGGGCCTTAAATTCTTGAGGCCCACACAGGCAAGTCCGGTTCAGTAGTTGACAACCCTCTAGGGTTGAAACTGCGAGTGGCCATCGACAAAAAAAAAAAAATTAATGATTCCTAACAAAAAATGGTCTGTCTGTCCGTAATACAATAGTTTTTTTTACAATACCGTGTGACATATCAAATGAAAGGGCTTTCTGTGAGGGTTTTAATTTTCTTTTCATAATTTTCAAATAAATGGTTTTGAAGTTATTTAAGAAAATAGACGTCAAATGACCATTCCCCTCGAATTATCTTTGAAGCTACTTAGCTTAAAATTTTGAAAAAATTAGAGATAATAGATCTTTACCTATAGATTACAGGAAAACCTGTAAGAAGTCTATAGTGTTAAAATAACATGTTCAGAAAAATGAAATTCGTTCCGAACCCTTTGCACGCGATTCCGACTCGCACTTGACCAGTTTTTAGAAAACGTAAAAAAAACCATCATCCAGGTACTGAGTAGTAATTGGTCTTACGACGAGATTATGACCTTACTCGAGGCCTCACAACTTTAACGTCTACGTCCGTCATGCTAGCCTGTCCGGAACACACTAACACACTCGCAAGCGTGTAAATGGCATCCAAGCGTTTGTAAAGACTTGGAGCTTGTGGACGCTTGCCAAACCATGGTAAGCGTGTAAACGTAGCATAAAGTAATAAACTTCCAATCTTGTAATTGGTGCATAATTTTGTTCATTGTGTTTAGAAATGTAGAAATTATCGAAAGTAAAGAGACCAATGTCGTGATGTGTTCAAAAAAAAGAGAAGCTTGGGATGCGATAGCCCGGCGGTACAATGCTGTGGCTGTGACTGGCCTCAGGGATTGGATGCAACTTCACAATTTGTATGAAACTTTAAAACAAAGAAGAAAAAGAAACATTCTAAGAGAGGTAAAAATATTTTGAACCTTGCTGCTCCATATTGGTTCAGCAGTTTTTTTTTGTTTGAAGTGGTTTCGCTTTTGACTAGGTCAGTGGGTCGTCTTTGGGATGGACGGTGCGTCGTAGGACCATGTGTCTCAGAGCTTAACTAGTTTCTATGGACAAGGTTAATAAGGTGCTGGCTGAAATAAAAATGGCCGAAATCTATACTTCTATACTAATATATAAAGCTGAAGAGTTTGTTTGTTTGTTTGCTTGTTTGTTTGTTTGTTTACTTGAACGCGCTAATCTCAGGAACTATTGGTCTGATTTGAAAAATTCTTTCAGTGTTAGATAGCCCATTTATCGAGGAAGGCTATAGGCTATATAAAATTATCACGCTAAGACTAATAGGAGCGGAGCAGTAACGAAAATTGTGACGCAAACGAAGTTGCGCGGGTCAACTAGTGTCTGAATAAAATCGTCGAAAAATTTTCTAAGTGAATTCTGCCCCTAAGGCTACGCAAGATAAAAACATCGACCTACACTTTTCTTTTTTTAAATTTTTCTCGGGTTTTCTTACACCATGTCATTATAAGATTTTCATCCGAGCGAGAGAAATATAGAAGTTCTAAATTAAAAAAAAATATATTCGGAAACAGTGCGTTGTAGGGCCATGCTTTTCGGAAAAGAATGTTTCAGTACCTAAATCTTGCTACTTTAAATACATATTTCATTGAAATATAAAAAGGGATTGATAGTTAATGATTAATGATTAATAGCATTATATAGATTCTATCAGACATACCTATATTTTTTCTAAAAAGGAACAGAATGCTTTTAAGTACCTAACACATCCTTGTATTGTACTTGTCATAACTGAATGTTTGGCACAAGCAAGCAGGACAAGTAAGTGGAGCTTCACACAAAACTAGACTCACAAATTCAAATAGATTTATCTGAATTTTCATTAGAACTAATAATTCAACTATTCAATTTGTCTTTTAGAGTATGTCAAATTCACCAGACAGTACAAAAACTAAGGGAACAGTCAAAAGAAAAAATGCTGATATATTGTCTTTTTCTCCATCTCTGAACCAACAGTTGCATGTTATGGATATCGATCAGCTGAACGAAGAGGCATCCAGGGATATGGTTTGTACAAAACTTTACTTTTTGTATGTTTGATTTATGATCAGCTTTCTATGAGAGTCGTACTTTAGGGACTCCGTTTATCGCACTTAGACTATTGTTCGGTCCATTGTGCATGGGTCTATTTTATGTAGCGTGTTAACACAACATAAAAAAAAACAGTAAAATAAAATTATTATTTTTTTTACAGATGGAAAAATCATGCGCTGATGACGAAGCTTATACAAGTACACTGGCTGACATTGATAAACAGGTTCAGGCCAGTCCAAAAATCGACCCCTTGCAGTTTGCTATAGAACTGACAGTATTAGGTAAAAAAACATGTCAGACTCGCCTCGGTTTCAGAAAATAAATAAAAAGATCCTTGCTTATTAATGGCAATTTAATTTAATTTATTAAAGGTGACGATAAAGAAACTATAACCGTGCCTGCTAAACCTCTTTTCGTAAAACAGGATATTGAAGAAGATAGTATTTCTGCGGGAGGTAGCGGTAAAGAATTTCCTGATGGTAAATTTGAAAATTATTTTCCTGCTGGCTTACATAGCCTGCATTTATTAATGCTTGTTACCTGAAAGTGGCTACCAATGTTAATATACTTAATAAACGGCGGTCGTGAGCTCACTCTTCATTGGTAGGTTTGACGACGACAGCTCTGAAACTTCATGTTATTGGTTTATCAGTCAATGGACTATTGGGCTTACACGTTTCGTTCGCCCACCGTACATTGGCGAGATCACCCCACTGCATTCATCTGACTATAGATACTAAACTGCTTATTCCGCATATTGGTATTGCAGATAATTCCAAGAAAAAGGAGCCTGAAAAGGAAACATGCTCTAGTTCTGCAAAAGAAGAGTATTACAAACAAAAATTTAAAAATGCTAAACTTGAAAGAAAGTTTCTTTTAAAAAAGCACAAAATGGAAATAGAAAAGCACTCAATTGAATTAGAAATCCTGAAATTACAAAGACAAAAATTGTTGTAATAATTGAATTATGTAAAAACAGAAAGTACAATACTAACTATTAAAGGGTTCCGTACCCAAAGGGTAACCAACGGAACCCTAAAAGCCTAAGCCTCCACTGTCCGTCCTTCCATCCGTCTGTCTGTCAGCCCGTTGTATCTCATCCTGTTAAACAGTTGAATTGATTTTGCAAAATAAATAAATTTTACTTCAAAGAGTAGTTTATTAAAATTTGAGTACCTCAATAATAAATAGCATTTTATTATATTGAAAGATTTGAAGACATTGCACTCAAATACTCCAAAACCAAAGAATTATCATGTCTATTATTAAAAATCACGAAATCAATCATAAACTCAGCGGCACGGCGGCGGTGCGTACAGTTACGATTACATTATACATCTACCACAGAGTACATTACATCTACAGAGCGTCCCACGGCTATGTCACATGGAGGGTAAGTAAAACCTTTTACCTTGAATGTTGTAGATGGAACATTTGACTGAAAGAAGACATTTTAATTTAAAAAACATTAAACTGCATTCATAGATTTTTAAATAATTATGTGGTTGAACCGGGAATCGAAACCGCTACACGAGAAAAAAAAATACCCTGTAGCTTTATCATAGGTACCGACCGAAAGGCTTCATCATATGGATTATATTTTGCTAAATAACAGTGTCAGAAATAAAAGGAAACCATGATTTTTTGTCGATCGGTATGATAAAGCTACAGGTTATATTTAAAAAAATAGTGAACGAACGCAGCAATAACTCAGGAACACATATTGACAAGTAATTGACTGAAAGACTTGTATCTATGGTCAGGAATAAAAACATTAAAAAAAAACTTATTGACAGATTTTACATCTTGTCAGTGTCAACAGTAAATGTCAAACACACGTGGTAAGGTTATGTTAACATGTTGTTCAAGTTTTGCAACTCCAACTTGTGTTGATTTTATTCCAACAAATAATAATTGCAGAAGTGTAACATAAATCATAAAACATGTCTTCGTGGAAAAAGGCCGCGAAGGCCAACCAGAAGACGCACAAAGAACGACATCAGCCAGAAGCGCGGAAACATTTAGGGCTACTCGAAAAGAAGAAAGATTACAAGAAGCGAGCTGATGATTACCATGAGAAAGGCGAAACTCTGAAGTTGTTGCGGAAAAGGACGCTGGACAAGAATCCTGATGAGTTCTACTTTCATATGATCAATTCTAGGGTGAAAGATGGGGTGAGTCTAGTGGTCTACAACTTTTAAAAGATATGTATGTTATGTTCTCCTTTTTTATTTAGCGGGAACTTTTATTTTGTTTTGTAAATCTCTACAAGTTAGTGTGTTCCTTCCTGAATATGAACAACTTTAAACTGCTCTGAGTAATGAGCTAATCAGATAAGAATATAAATCTATTTTAGAATTCACAAAAAAAAAACAAATTAAAGAAGTTAGGTAATTTCATGTTCATGCCTAGCCTAGTGATACAAAATAAAGTAATATTTTTTATTTGTATTGTAACTTTTTAGGTGCATCATGAAGTTGAAAAGGTGGATGAGCATTCAACGGAGCAGGTGAAGCTGATGCAGACACAGGACATCAAGTACATCAACATGAAGAGAACCATAGAGAGCAGGAGGATCAATAGACTGCAAGTAAGTTTTAGTCTTGGTCCTTTGACTAAAATGGTTTCTATAATGGGGCTGTACAACTATTATGTAAGCACCAATGGGGGTGGGGGTCTTTACCATGCTTGTTTTTGATGACATTAGGGACGGGGGTTTAAATGGCAATCACCATTAAAACGTTTGCATTTTTTACTTACTTTTTTTTATTTGTTATGGGTGGGATGACAGAGACTAAGTCTACGATGGAGCGAGCCTACCCAGAAGGAGCCTGTTCACTCGTGACTTTGAAGAGATTAGGGTTGTAAGCATTTGGAAACACAGACGTAGGCAGAGAGTTCCACTCCTCAGCTCCTTTTTTGTTTGAAAATCTTTGTAGATTTGATTTGACATAATTATGGCTAGTTAGTTGGTGTAACTCTCATGTGATATTTCATATTAAAGTAAAAATAACAGAAGTTGGGAAAATAGGTCTCACGCACGTGAAAACTATAAAAATGCTTACGTAAGCCTAGGAGGAAGAGGTAAGAGCTTTGATTACTCTAGCTGACAAGAGGGGTCTTAAAAATTACTAAAATTCTGCTTACGTTATACTAACGGCTTCTATACTAGGAGCAAGTGTGCTTGGTTAATCAAAACCCTTTTGTGGCCAGTACTCATCATCATCATCTGCCTTTTCCCAACTATATTGGGGTCGGCTTCCAGTCAAACCGGATTCAGCTGAATACCAGTGTTTTTCCTGGAGCGGCTGCCTACCAGACCTCCACAACCCATTAACTGGGTAACACGGTACTTCATGGCAAGACTGGAGTCAGATTTACTGGCTTCTGACAATCCGTAACGACTGCCAAAGATCTACAAATGACAGCCGGGACCAACGGCTTAACGTGTTTTCCGAGGCACGGAGGAAACTCGTTATGTTAAGATGGTCACCCATCCACAGACCAACCTAGGCAAGCGTAGCTTAACCTTAAAGATCAACCCGTGCGGCTGTTATTATTTAGCCACGAGCTCCTCAATCCTCGCTTTTGTGGCCAGTACTATGTTTGGTTTATTGTCTGTTTTGTCTGTTCAAGACACCGCACTGGTCATCATCTTCCTGCCCTCATTCCATGTTACTTGGGGTCGGCGCAACATGTTTTTTTCTTCTATTCTGTTTCATCAGCCATCACGCTATCACTAACTCCCATTTCTTTCATATCGCTCTGCACAAGGGGTCTATTTGCCCCACAAGTAACAACTGTTTTTTTTTTTTTTTTTTTTTTACTATTGGTAGGCACGCGTTTGACCACTATCTCACCTGATGGTAAGCGAGGATGTGGTCGAAGATGGAGCACGCTTGCCTAGAAATAACCTATTCACTCTTGATTTAAAGACTCCCAGGTTGTAGCTATCAGGAAACACAGACTCCGGCAGGGAATTCCACTCCTTAGCTGTACGCACTATGAATGTGTTCCCAAAACGTTTTGTGCGTATGGGTGGGATGTCCACCATGTACCGGTGGCGCATCGCCGTTCGTCTTGTGGTCCGATGATGGAACGGGCTTGGCGGAATTAAATTATGCAATTCCGTCGCACATTCCCCAAAATGCAACCGGTAAAAAACCGACAGGCTAGCAACTCGTCGTCGATGTTCAAGACTTTGGAGCTTCGACGCGACGAGCCTCTCATTGCCGATGATCCTCTTGGCTCGTCTCTCAATTGACTCACGGGCATCAAGCTGGTATCTGGCAGATCCATCCCAAAGATGAGAGCAGTATTCCATACACGATCGAACTTGCGCTTGATAGAGTTTGAACAGCTGTTCCGGCGTGAAGTACCGTCTCACCTTAGCCAGAATCCCCAACTTCTTTGCAGCCACTTGAGCTTTTGCCTCTATGTAAGGGCCAAAATTGAGAGTAGATGTTAATGTAACCCCAAGAAGCTCAAGATGGTCGGTTATCGGCACGGTTTCACCGCGGAAAGATGGAGCTGGGCGGAATTGGGTCCTTTTGGCGGAAAATAGACACGCTTGGGTCTTAGCAGCATTGAACTTGACCAGATTGGCATCGCCCCAATCAGAGACCGCCTGTAGGGACACGTTCAAGCGCTCAACCATTGCCTCCCGGAGAGACCGGACCTGCGACCCACCAGCTCGTGCGTCGGACACGTATCTTTCAGCAACAGTGCTGTCGTCTGCATACCCAAAGGTACCGGGTTTAAGCAGATCATTAATATGCAGCAAGAACAGTGTTGCCGAAAGCACCGACCCCTGAGGAACCCCGGCATTAATATCCAGCAGTCCAGACGAGCAGCCATCTATGACCACTCGGATAGACCGATCCCTCAGGAAATCTGCGATCCAATCAAACAAACCGGCGGGCAGACCGAAGGAAGGAAGCTTACTAATAAGGCCATCGTGCCAGACCCTGTCGAAGGCCTTCGAGATGTCAAGCGAGACCGCCAGTGCCTCCCCGTGCTTCTCTATGGCCTCACTCCAGATGTGAATGGCATACGCTAGAAGATCCCCAGTTGACCGATTTCGGCGAAACCCGTATTGCCGGTCACTAAGGATATCATTCGCTTCTAGGTACGCCAGGAGCTTATGATTCAGCACGCGTTCCATAGTCTTACAGAGTATGGATGTTACCGAGATGGGTCTATAATTCGACGGGTCAGCTCGACTACCCTTCTTGGGCACGGGCTGCACGTTAGCTTGCTTCCAAGCCTTCGGCACTTTTCCAGTCTCAAACGAAAGGCGAAATAGGCGTGTCAAGATCGGAGACAACTCAGGCGCACAAGTCATCAGAACAATTGCCGGTTTCCCGTCGGGACCACTAGCCTTGTTCACGTCTAGGTTACGCAGTACCCTACGGACGTCCTTCTGATGAATGCGAATGTTCGACATACTCGACTCGCATTCACCAGGAGAGGCGGAGGGCGTCGCGCCACCAGGATCCAGACGTGAAGATTCCGCAAACAAAGAAGCAAACAAGTTCGCTTTCTCCTCAGCGGAGTGGGCCAGCGTCCCGTCGGGTCTCAGCAGTGGTGCTAGTGAGGGGCGGCAGAAGTTCAATTCGACCGACTTAGCCAGGGACCAAAAAGCCTTACTACCTGCTGGGTATGAAGCAAGTTTGTTCCCTAGTCGGCTAATGTGGTCAAACCGAGCCCTCCGCAACACCTTCTTGCAGGACTTAGCAGCCCTGTTGAAGGCTCTCTTCTTCTGACTCACGTCATTTGCTTTGCGCGTACGAGCGTCGACCCATGCTAGGTACGCCGCGTGCTTAAGCGCATCGGCGCGATTGCACTCGGCACCAAACCAAGGACGAGCTTCGCCAGATATTGCTATGTTAGAGAACGGAATGTAGTACTCCATTCCCCTCCGCAACACATCCGTCACGGCGTCCGCGCACGACGTAGCATCAGTGGAAGAAAAGCAAGTAGGCTGCCAAGGGTAACATGCGAAGAAAGATCGCATGCCATCCCAATCTGCTGACTTGTATCGCCATACCCGCCGGGTGCCTCTTGGGCTAGGATCGGGCGGAGAGTAGACAGACACAGACTTCACCAGACAGTGGTCGGAACTACCCAGTGGTGATGAAATCGACACCGAATAGCGGTCTGGATCTGTTGTCAGCAGAAGGTCCAAGCAATTGGCAGTGTGCGAATCAACATCCGGCACCCTCGTTGCCCCCTGGACCAGCTGGGTAAGATTTAACGCAAGCGCTAGCTTTCGCGTCTCTCGTCCAGCATGGTCTGTGCACTGGTATGGGAAGAGCCACTCCTGATGGTGGGCATTGAAGTCCCCCAGTAACACCAATTGGGCAGAAGGGTACCGCTGCTGAGCCGCATCCGCCGCCTCACTCAGGTGCTGTGTAAGCCCAGTTGTCTCCAAATCACTGCTGTGCGAACGGTAGACGCATGCGTAGACAATTTTGTCTAGACCTGTGTCCACCATAGCCCACAGCGTTGAGAACCTGGAGTCTTCAAGGTAGCGGAGACGCCGATAGCAGATGTCGTCCCGGGCGTACATGCATACGCCCGCGCGGGGTCTAAAGTGGTGCTCCAGGGTAAACCCAGGGTAAGACAGGTATGACACGTCCGACGGACATCCGATCTGCGTCTCCGACAGGAACAAGAGCGCTGGTTTCTCGGTCTCAAGATGGTGATGGACTGCGGCGAGATTTGAGTGCAGACCTCGTATATTAGAGAGGTGCACTTTATGCGAAAGGACGTGCTGCCGCTGTACAGCTTCTCTCTTTTTATTCCTGTTCATTAAAGTGATGGAGGTTGAGGAGAAGGAAGTGAAATGAGGTTCCAAGCTGCTAACCTTCAGGCACACCCTGACAGGACGACATCTTTGGGGGACTAGTCTGGAGACTGCGGGGACGCCCGAGCCCCCCCGGGAATGTCCATCGGGCCCTTTCATCTGGTCGCCAACCAGCACGATGGTGCATTCCGGGATTTTTCGTCAGATGGCGGGGCAGCCTTTCATGAGTGGCTAGCTCACTACTTGGGCCCCCAACTATCTGCGGTCGGCCAGCGGTGCACCGTGCCTCGGATCCCGCTACCCTCCAAGACTAGTCTCCCGATACGCCCATGCCAGGGCTAGCCTGGCTGGTCTGCCTGCATTGGAACAACTATTTCGACCCAACTCCTCTGAATTGGCTACACTGAGCATCATACCGGAACACAGCTAAGCCGCTTGGCGGTACGTCTTTGCCCAGTGGGTGGTCACAAGCCATCGGCCGAAGCCTACCACCAGTTAGTGTCACCTGATTAGCACCACCCGGGGACCACGTGTAGGGTCTTACATTGGGTATTCTCCTACGTACGCGGGTGACTCGGCCCCCGTGTTTGCTGTGGCACCCCAGCCTCTCTCTGCTGCATCGTTAGTAATGAAGATTTATGGGTTTGGATAATGGATCGGCGACATCTTGTATATATTTTTAGACACCATTTTAGTTCTTCTCGAACAGCGTCTGGGATAGAATATTTCTGATGGGGCCGAGTTTGTGGTAGAAGGCGAGATGATTTCTGAATTGGACGGCAATGAAGTCGGCCTGCAGGGACTGTGAATGATCATCATCTTCCTACCCTTATCCCATGTTTTTTTTTTTTTTTTTTTCCCCGTTTATGGCAACTGAGCCGGATCCGACTATTCTGCCAGTGTCACGTCGTGACGGCAGCACAGAGAGGCAGGCCGTCGAACTTGGTATTTCGTGGTAGGGGTTAGTAGCTGAAAAGACGAACACATGGGTTAGTAGAACAGATAATCCTATTTACCAGCTAAATACTACACTATATACAACATATAAACTAGTTTATACTATATACAGACTAATTACACACACGTTACGCACCAATTAAAATTTCAAGTCATTCTCGTTTAACAATGTGGCCAAAATTTTAATCAATTTAGGGGAGAAGTGGGAGAGAAGGGTATGAACGTTGGTTGGGAGAGGGATACTAAATTCGGAATTTTTTTGGTACAGGTCAAATGATTTGTTGTTTAAGGAGCAGGAAAAGAAAATATGGTCTAAAGTACCCTCCGCAAGACCACACTCGCACAGGAAGCTATCCCGGACATGGATCTTTTTCAGGAACACTGGGCTACAACAATGTCCGAGTCTTAGCCTACACACGGACGAAACAGTTCTCTTCGACAATTTAGGGTATTTAAAAAACCAAGGCCTACGCTGGATTTCAGGCTGTATAGCAGCATAGTAAAGGCCCTTGGTTTTAGAAGTCGTTTTCCATGTTTCAGTCCACGAGTTAAATAACTTGGGTTTGGCACCATTCCGCAAATCGTAGTTATGAGCTACGTAGTGCTTTCGATCAACCGGATTCGATGTGGCATACTTTGCTAACGAATCAGCGCACTCATTGCCAACAATACCCGTGTGACCGGGGATCCAGGTTATCTCGATGTCCAAGCCGTTTTGGGAACAATCAAGTAACAAGTTCTTTATGTCCATAATGATTTGACTATTAATTTTACTGTGAAGTTGATTTTGTTTAAGGGCCTGAATACTACTACGAGAATCTGAAAAAAATACTGACCTTGTTATTTGATGGGATTTAATATAGTGTATGGCTTCTAAAATACCAATACACTCTCCTGTAAAGACTGATGCTTCTGGTGGGCATTGAAAAAGTAAAGCTAGTTTAGAATTTTGAAAATAAACTGCCACACCAGTACATTCAGTTTCAGAAAATTTTGAAGCGTCTGTGAAGAAAAAGTTCCATCCTTCCCAATAACGCTTGACAGCTGACTCAAAGTCATCTCTAGCGTCTTGAGAATTCCTTGATATCCCTAGGCCCAAAACGACTTTTGGTTCGAAATGAATCGCCTCGTATGCGGCGGAGAAGACCGGAAGAGAAGGATATTGACAAATAGGTGAGGAGAGTTGTTTAAGCTCTCTTTACCTCGTTATCAATAGGGGAACAACTTTATGGTTCCAATAGGAAGAATTATTAAAGGAGAGGTCAATTTGGTCTTAAATTGGGAGCAGGGGATGGGATGAGGGAAAATCTTTAGTAAGGAAGCGATCTGCCAAATACTATCTCCTAAGGTGTAGAGGAGGGTCTGCACATTCCACTTGAAGCGCGTTTATAGGAGAGGATTTCATGGCCCCAATGACAATTCTTAGGTATTTGGACTGGATGCTGTCTAATTTATTAAGCTGTTCTTTGTTGCAGGGCTCAATAAGATAGCTGCAGTAGTCTATAGCACTTCTGGTCAACGCATTATAGACCAGCTTAAGGGTGTAGGGGTAAGCTCCCCACCATACCCCAGCCAAAGCTTTAAGGACCGACACAGAACGTTCACACTTTTTGACCGTGTTATTGATGTGATCGACCCCAGACAATCTTGAGTCCAAAGTTACTCCCAGAAACATAGCCTTATCTTCAACTGGAATGCTTTGTCCATTAATGTTTAAATCAATTGGAGGTACCGAGCGCTTGCGTGTAAAGATGACAGCTTTACTCTTTGGTGCAAACAAAAAACAAGACAAACCATTGTCAAGTAGCCATTGGTTTAATGAAGCCAGAGAGACATTCATCGAAAGAGCGGCATCCTGAATGGAACTGCCACACACCATTAATGCAATATCGTCAGCGTACTGAAGGATTTTACAGTCGAAATTAAAGGAAGAGGGCAGGTCAGCTGTATAGATGTTATACAATGGGGGACTAAGAACTGATCCTTGTGGTAATCCTCTCCAAACCGATCTTTCTTCAGAGTCAGCCCCAGGTATTCTCAATTGAATGGTGCGATTGGTAAAAATGCTATCAATGATGCGACAAATCCTAGCCGGGACTCTCAGCTCGTGAAGCTTTTGCCTGAGATTAGGGAGGAGAACTGAATCATAAGCAGCAGATATATCCAGAAAAACAGCAACCACAGACTCATTCCTGCTGAGGGCCAGCCGGGCCTCTGGCGTGAGGATACCCACACTATCAGCTGTGCCCAGACCTTTCCTAAAGCCGAATTGAGTCGTTGGGAGCAGTTTCCTGTTATCCACCAACCACACTAACCGGTTTTTTACTAAGTGTTCCAAAAGTTTGATGAGTATGGACGATAAAGCAATAGGCCTGTATGAGCAATGATCATTAGGATCTTTGCCTGGTTGTAAAATCGGAATGTCAATTTGAACCTTCCACTCTGTGGGAATGTAGCCGGAAGTAAAGCAGAAATTAGCCAGGTACAGGTAATATTTGTGAGTTTTTGGACCAGCTTTAGAAATAAAGGAGTACGGGAATCCATCCACTCCCGGCGCGGAATCCTTAACGTGGGATAGCACAGTGTTTAGTTCCTCCAAGCTAAATGTCATGTTCATTGGGTCGTCAGTATTGTCTGCATCATGGATGACAACACTGGTTTCCTCAACACTTGGGACATAGGCTGGAGCAATTTTTGAGAAAAACTGATATGCCAGCTCTTCCGTGAGGTTTTTAGAGGAGGCAGGTGCTAAACTACTCCTAAAACGTTTCACCTTCCGCCAAACCACCGAAACTGGGGTGGACGGACTCAGCGAACTACAATATTTTGACCAACCTTCGCGTTTTTTCCTTTTTAGGAATTTCCTGGTCTTGGCTAGTATCTGCTTGAAGGCAATGAGATTATCCAGGTTCATATTGCCGTTGACTGTCTTTTCAGCCTCATTCCTGGCCCTGACCATGTTAGTGCATTCCCTATCCCACCATGGTGGAGAAACAAGTTTACCGGAATGGGGTTTTTTGGACGGGAAACAATCATTAGCTGTAGAGGAAAAGGACAAAAAACAATCCTGGGCATTATCCCTGTTTACTTCTGGAAGGAAAGATATTCTTAGGTCCAGAATTTTTGAATATAAATCCCAGTCTGCTAAATTTAATTGGTGTTTTAAAAGAGGTGGGGAAACCTTAGAAGGAATATTTTGCAAAGAAATTCAATTAAGATGGGGTAGTGATCACTTCCATAGGTCATATCCAAGCAACGCCATATGAGGAGACTAGATATATTGGATGAGCAGAATGTTAAATCAACACAGCTATTATTCTGACCAGGAGCAGATCTGCGCGTAGCACTGCCATCATTGATGAGGCAAAGGTTGAATCATCCAATTTATCCCATGTTACTTGGGGTCGGCCCAACACGTTTTTTTCTTCCATTCTGTTCTATCAGCCATCACGCTATCACTAACTCCCATTCCTTTTATATCGCTCTGCACACAATCTAGCCATCTTTTCTTCGGCCGTCCTCTCCCTCTTCATCCATCCACATTTATATTCATAACTCTTCTAGGTACATGCGTTTCATCCCTCCTCTTCACATGACCATACCAAGACAAGTGAATTTAATTTTTTCGTCACTGGCGCCACTTTTAAACTACATCTAATGTACTTATTTCTCACTTTATCCATTCTCGTCGTTACTCCACACATTCATCTCAACATTCTGATCTCCGCTACATGCAATCTATTTTCATTCGTCTTTTTCACAGCCCAACATTCTGATCCATACATTACGATAGGTCTATCTATCTATCTATTGGGATATGGTTTCTGCACTTAGCCCTAATGTTGGACCATTGTGCGTGATAGCAAGCTGGGTGAAAGGGAGTGGTACTATGGGTTCAGGTCCAACAGCCACAGCACCGGAACCTCTCCTGCCCAGCACATTGGCTGCATCATTTCCTAGTGATCCGCCGTGTCCTTTTATCCACTGCAGCATCACAGTGTTGCGGTTGGTCACCGTGATGCGTTCTAATGCATTTTGGCATTCTTGTATGAGCTTCGAGGTACTATAATGTTTCCATAGGGATTGGAGGACTGAGGCGCTGTCGGAGAGTATACAAATGTTGGTATCCGTGACTCTCCTGGCTTCTATGCCATGGACCGCTAAACCTGCAGTGCTGTGCTCAAGTCGGTCCTGGGCCACCAGACTAGTGCGCCATATGTGATTACTGGTCTGATAACTGTGGTGTATAGCCAGTGTGTTGTACCGGGACTGATGCCCCAGTTCTACCCCCTGGACAAGCGACCCGAGGTACTGAAAGTCGGAGCAGGTCGGTATAGGCGTTCCAGTGAGTGCTATAGGCATAGGACTGGAGAGACCGCCGAAATCGCAGAACCGGTTTTCTGTTTTGGTTCTGGTGGATGAAATAAGGGCTGACGGCCGACCCCTGGTGCAAACATACTGCCACACTGAAGCTGTCAGTAGAGCCCACTGCGTACCGGATTTGAGAACTGCATCGACTGTACATCGCTCCAATCAACTGCACATACTTCCCAGGCACACCTTTCTCTTTAAGGGCCCACCACAAGTCACCGCACTGGAAATGATCACTATTGTACCATAGACAATCAATTTCATTTCCATAACTACCCTAAATGATTTTCACTCGAGAGATTGAAGGTAAAATTGTTGACTGAGAAAATAAAATAAAACCAATCTGTTTTAGAATTGATGTGTATTCAAAAAGTGGCTTGGAAAATATTTTACGAAGCTCGCGATTGGGTTACACAGCATACTGACTTTCATTAAAAGAAAAAAGATACAAATCAATATTTGGAAAAAAACTAGGTATATAAAAGGCATTAAAAGGGTTTATTAAGGAGGAAAGAGCTACCAAAAATAAGTTTTAAATTGTTAAAATATTGATGTTATAAATTATGATTTTATGATATTAACATAAGTGAATTGAATTGATTCCTGGAGCTTATAAATATCATCTTTATTTTTTTAACAAAGTGAAGTAAAGAAGAAGAACATGAAGAAAAGTAAAACATACTCCATCAAATTAATATCTGTTACAGGCACAGCTCCACATGACAGATGTAGCAGAAGCAACTCCCAACACTCACACATTCTTCGTCGAGGAGGGAGAAGAGAAAGAGTTTGACCTGGCCAAGCGACTGGACACGCACCCAGCGTTGTTAGGCAGGAAGTCCAACCGGCCCAGGATGGCAGATCTGGACAAAATTGTACTGCCTGATGTTAATGATGAGGTTGGTATTTTTAGTAAACGAATTTTAACTGCAGCATAAAGACTTATGCTGCAGTTAAATAGATAGATAGACTGATACAAATCAGTATATCTATCTATCAGGATTTGGTTTCCGCACTTAGTCCTGATTTTGGACCATTTTGCGCGAGCCATGGCGGCCGTCAATCCAACCAGCCAACCTCGCTCTAAAAACAGATCTGTTTTCTATGTAACTATGCAAAACTTATTTAATTATCTAGTGTATATTGATGGTTGTGGCTATTTTTGCACTGCCTTTGTGGAATTTTAAAATGAGAATTGTAAACTTTTAAATAGGTTTCAGGCAGACTTATGTCAAATGAAGGTTGTACCATGCAGCAGCACCGAGTCGTCAGGTTCAGGCATCTGTATAGACGCTTATGTTTTCCGACATGAGATAAATTGACGTCAACGTCATGTTTACTGCAATGTGACATTTTCAAGGAAGAGGACCTCTCGCCTATGTGGCGCCAACGAACAAAAACAAATTCTTATAATCATCTTTTTCTTTTTTCTCTTTATTTTTTATTAGGGACTTTTATAGAAGTGTACATGCCAGTCCCATCGGACCTTATAATTATGTAAAACGAGTTGGGTGACGACAAAATATGATGGAACATGCTAACATCATACATATTTATCTCAAGATCTCTAAGTAGATCCTCTCTTGCAGAATAAAATCTGACACACTCCGTCAATAAATGTATCGCATCCTCCAGGGTGCCACACACATCACAATTAGGTGAATTAATTTTTTTCATTAAAAATCCAAAATTATTGAGCGGCATGTGTCCAGATCTCAGTATGTGAGCTGTAACAATCAATTTCTGCTAAGCCTAGTATAACAAAACCACGGTACATGAGGGGGCTCCGAAACTATAGATCTATACCAAATTCCTTTTTCTTTTGATCTTTGATTAAAATATTCATTCCAAACTTCATGACACTTATTTTTGTACTTAGGCAATATTCCTATATCATCTTTTCTTCTCTTCTCCTGTCTCTTCTCTTCTTCTTTTTATTTTCTTCTTCTTTTCTTTTTATTTAATCATCTTTTGTTATTCTTTTTTTTAATACAAATTCACTCATTACCAAAAGCAGAATAGGCTTCGCTTGTGCCAGTTAACTACTAGACCTAACAATTCTAGGTACATTCCTTTCATAATTACAAAAGAAAAATCTGCCTACAACTTTATATTTTATGTTATACACTCTTATACTTAATCCTCATTTCCAGACACTAGAATCAATGAAGAAGAAAAAACAGAAGATCTACAGCGAGCTATCAAAGAGGATAGAGAGGGAGAAAGAGCTGACTGTCATTCAGCAGAAGATGGAGTTAAAACGTCACCTGCAAGATGTGAAGGTCATGAAACCTAAGAGGTTAAAACCAGGCACCAAGAGCTCGGCACCTGTGTATCAGTTCCAATATATGAGGAAGAAGTAATAGTAAAGCTTGAGTTTTATTATTTTAAGGGACTTCTGGTATTAAGTTGCCAAGCACTGTTCTATCCCCCACAGTGCTCTAGCATAAGTAATCTGCCACCGAATGTGTGGGAGCTTGATAATAAGGTATTTTACTAAAAAAGTCTAATTAGTCCGTCTGATATATTTAAAAAAAATATTGGACACGTATTTTTTCTTTTTCCACGTAAACAAAATATAATGGTTATTTCATGAAAAAGTCATTCAATAGGGCTTCATGAACTTAGAGGGCTATATTGATGATTAAAATGGTTATAATTCTTTAGACAAATACGCGTTACGGTCGCGGATCGTATTTTGTTCAACAAACACTTCACACTGACCGGCAAATTGCAAAAAAACATAAAATATTTGAATTTCGCGGGCTACCCTGGCGCTTCCACCTTAACTATAGGATGAGAACTGAGCTCGTGTAATGTTACAGGGTTCCCAAAGTTTGCCACAACCGACTTGTGAACTGCTATGGTCCTGGGCGCTAGCTTTATAACTGTATGAAGGTAGCACAGGTACTTAGCTAAAACTTGAGGACTGGGATTATCGATGGGGATGGCCCTTGTTTTAGCCCAACTGCACCATCTTAACCAGATTGGTCTGTAAGTTTTTAGAGAAGATTGCTTCCAAGATGACTCCAATAGTTTCACTTCATCCTCGGATTAGTCTGCTATCTGCTTGGACCAGCCCGTACCAACCAAGCCGCCAATTCCAAGTGTTCTACTCCTTGAGAATGATTCATTCGAATACTTGTGAATAGGATCTCAATTGTCAGTTTATTATTTAAGAATATATATTTTGTAAAAATCGTGAAAATTATCTAGTCGCTTTATAGCTAGCATCTGATGATGATGGTTGTACGTTGTTTTATAGAAGATAGTTTCATAGAATTTCGTTTCACATAATTTTTTTCTCGTATTATCATTTCATAGAATAATCAATACGCAGAATAAATTTAAATCATAGATTTTTGTTACAAATAAACTTTGTTTCGATATTTATGATATCATAGAATTACAAATCAAATATTCGTTATCCGCATAATGAGTAGTTAACATAAAACTTGATACCAAGAAAACATTTTATCAACAGACAGTTTCTAAACGTTTGACAAAATTCATACCCTCCTATAAAATTACAACATCGCAGTCACAAAAAAAATGCGGGTAAATTCTACTCAAGCAAAACTTTTCATTCGGGCCCGCTCGACGGAACCCCGCGAAGGCAACGGTGGCAAATGGCGATGGGAATAAAAGAAAAAACTATGCAAACAAGCAAAACCATTAATGCAGCAAGCATACAGCTAGCATGCAGGAAGAATACTGCAAGCATACAGCAAGCAAATGACATGCAGTATGTAAGTAAGCAAGCATACAGCACATAAACGAGCATGCTACATGCGTAATACAAGCAAGCTTGTAGTATGCAAGCGACCATGCAATATGCAGAATGCAAGGAAGCATGCAGTATGCAGGCGAGCATGCAACATGAATGCAGCAAGCATGCAGCAATCATGTGGCATGCAACATGCAGCATGCAGAAATCATGCGGCATGCACAATGCAACATGCAGCAAGCATGCGGCATGCAAGCAAGCAAGCATGCAGCACACAAACGAGCAGGCAACATGCAGAATGCAAGCAAGCAACACAGTATGCAGGCAAGCATGCGCCTACGCTGGTTTAAATTACACTCTAGGGGTAGGGTAAGACTACGTGGGGTCGGTTTTACAGCGATTCATTTCTGTCACAATTTTTTTAAGATCGTATTTTATTTCACTGAAATATAAAATACTGTGGAAAAAAACACCAGACAAACAATATTTGTTAAAAAATAATTCTACTGTTTGATAAGTTTGTTAAATAAAAAAATGTGATCATGAAATTCATTGCATTGTGTTTCTGTGAAATAGGTTTCATTCAAGTAAATAGTCTTTGAAATAATAATATTTGACATAAAATTACAACAACCAAATATTATGTGAAACATTTTCTGCTAAACGATATTCTATGAAATTTCTGTCTACGAAACAAGGGTACACCGATGATGATACTTACAAACTGGCAGTCGCGTCAACTCAAACTAGTAGGTAAGCGAATGTTCAAACTACCTACATACAAACACTATTCTATTCCACACATTTTGTTACTGAGCAAATAAGTAAGTTCTGGAAGCACTGGGATCTTGCTCTATGACTTTGAATTAATGACAGTTCTTGACCAGTGACAGACATGAGTGACGTCATTGTCCGTTTCGGCGCGAAAATTTAAACTGGCTGTTTAAAAACGCAATTTTAGCCATAAATTAAAGCGTTTTAATTTTTTATTTATGTGGCGGTCTATTCTAGACGGAGTTCTTTAAAATGAAAGCAAAAATAGAAATACCGCATGTTCCCTATTGGGCGCTATTAGAATATACTGACCCTTCGACTTTTGTAAGCAACGTAGTATTCGTGGAATTAGTGCTGGTGGTGGGAGCATCCATCCCAGATTGTATTTCCTCTTCCTGTTGAATGCATCGCATAATTGGCTCTCTGTTTCGGTCGCATCTTTGCTGACATACTTTGGAAGAACTGCTGATTCCTTCGAGGCAAAGAGATCTATCTCCGGTTTTCCGTACTTCTGAAATATTCAAGAGAGCACTTCTTTGTTAGCCGTGTAGCCTGTCTGCTATTCCGTTGTATATCCCCGGTATGGTTGTACGTTGTTTTATAGAAGATAGTTTCATAGAATTTCGTTTCACATACATTTTTTCTCGTACTTAGTATCATTTCATAGAATAATCAAATAAACTTTGTTTCGATATTTATGATATCATAGAATTACAAATCAAATATTATTTATCCGCATAATGAGTAGTTAACATTTGGTTGGCAGAGGGATGTTTAATTTGGAAATTTTTGGTTAAAGGATTTATTTTTTAGGGAGCAGGAGATGAAAATATGGTCTAAAGTATTATCCGCAAGCCCACACTCGCACAGGGAACTATCCCGGACATGAATCTTTTTTAGGAACACAGGGCTACAACAATGTCCGAGTCTAAGGCCCGTATTACAGAACGTTACTCAAGTACTACTTAAACTGCGTTCAACCGATTACTGCTTGAGCAAAGAATCTAGCCTCAAGCATTCAGTTTATTTTAGAACTATCCTCAAACTCAAATCAAACGAAACTACGCTTGAGTAGAGATTTTGATCTCTGATTACGTGAGTAAGCAATCATTATGGTAACCCTGAACAAAAGTTTGTTTTCTATTGCAATTCTTTTTTTTTTTCGCACGATCAAAACCGGAGTAGGTGGACGACACGACGTTACTGACACTGACAGCCACCCTTAACCCTTCAGAGTAGGTACATATTATGTTCTGTGGACAGAAAAACTGTGAAACGGAGTGTTTTTGGCGGGATTATTTCGAGTGAAGTTCAGTGGCTGTTTTAATTATTCGCAAATTGATTCCTTGTGGTTTTGTTTTGTTGGTATTAACTACCTCAGCAAAGTTTGCGAGAAGGCTGACTCGATACATTTGCTGCCAAATACTGCAAAAAAAAATTAGAATGTGCTGCACCCCATTCTAATGAAACTCAAAAAAAGATATAAATTAAAATAAAGAGGTCTCAGGTAAAATTAAATGTTTTACGACATCTTGTGAAAACCTGTACTTCTACTTAAAGTTTTCACAATTTAAGTACATTTAAGTTCGATTTGTCTCATTATTAAAAAAATATTATAATAATCTACTTCTGCAAATATATCCGTTTTGATTAGGTAGGTACTCGATTTACTCCAAATCGACAACAATTTTCATGAGAATCTATGCTCAAGCGGGGTCTCGACTACACTTGCGAAAACAAAGATCAAATCTCGCCTCAAGCAGTGATTCTGAGCTGATTGTGCTTTTAAAATAAGGACACATTGAGTAGAGCTCAGTCAAGCCTCAAGCACTGTTCTGTAATACGCAAAAAATGTCATTTTAAAGTGACATTGCTCAGGTGATTATTGATTTTAGTTTCTCTGCTCAAGTCAAGTTCTAAAATTAAAACTCCAACTGAGACTAGTTTTAAGTAATGCTTGAGTCTTGATTGTAGTTCTGTAATACGGGCCTAAGTCTACAGAGAGACGAAACAGTTCTCTTCGACAATTTAGGATATTTAAAAAACCAAGGACTACGCTGGATATCAGGCTGTATAGCAGCGTATTAGAAGCGTAGAAGTTGTCTTCCATGTTTCAGTCCACGAATTAAATAACTTGGGTTTGGCACCATTCCGCAAATCGTAGTTATGAGCTACGTAGTGCTTTCGATCAACCGGATTCGATGTGGCATACTTTGCTAACGAATCAGCGCACTCATTGCCAACAATACCCGAGTGGCCGGGGATCCAGGCTATCTCGATGTCCAAGCCGTTTTGGGAGCAATCAAATAACAAGTTCTTTATATCTACCTATAACGATTTGACTATTGATTTTACTGTGGAGTTGATTTTGTTTAAGGGCCTGAATGCTACTAAGGGAATCTGAAAAAATTACTGACCTTGTTATTTGATGGGATTTAATATAGTGTATGGCTTCTAAAATTCCAATACTGTCCTGTAAAGCGTGATGCTTCTGGTGGGCATTGAAAAAGTAAATCTATTTTAGGATTTTAAAAATAAACTGCCACACCAGTACATTCTGTTTCAGAAAATTTGGAAGCGTCTGTGAAGAAGAAATTCCATCCTTCCCAATAACGCTTGGTAGCTGACTCAAAGTCATTCCTAGCGTCTTGGGAATTCCTTGATATACCTAGTCCCAAAACGACTTTTGGTTCGAAATTAACCAGCAGTTTAGATGTGAATAAGGCCAGTGGACCTGACGGCATTCCAGCAAGAGTGTTGAGGCAATGTGCACCTGAATTGTCTCCTGTGTTGACACGCCTGTACCGCCTCTCTCTTGAAAAAAGAACGGTGCCGAGATCATGGAAGCTTGCGAATGTGCAACCGGTGCCCGAAAAGGGAGACCGTGCTGACCCTGCACATTACCGTCCGATCGCCATTACCTCCATCCTATGCAAGTAGGTTATGGAAAGGGTTCTGAACAGTAAGCTGCTGACCAACCTTGAAGACAACAATCTCCTCAGTGACCGTCAATATGGCTTTCGCCGGGGACGGTCAACTGGCGATCTTCTTGTGTATGTCACGCACTGCTGGGGCGAAGCCATTGAGAGACACGGCGAAGCACTTGCCGTGTCGCTTGATATCTCGAAGGCTTTTGACAGGGTCTGGCACGCAGGTCTACTCAGCAAGCTTCCTGCTTATGGTATCCCAGCTGGTTTTTGCAGCTGGATATCAGACTTCCTGAGTGAACGGTCGATCCGAGTGGTCGTTGACGGCTGCTCCTCTGACCTCATGGCTATTGATGCCGGAGTTCCTCAAGGGTCTGTTCTCTCTGCAACTCTTTTCCTGCTGCACATCAATGACCTACTTCAGCCTGGTCTTGTTGGGTACGCAGATGACAGTACGGTTTCAGAGAGATACTTGTCCAACGCAACAACCAGTGGGGTTGAAGTTTGTTCCTTGAGAGAGGCCATGGTAGAGCGGACGAATTTGACCTTAAGCGTTGTCTCCCAATGGGGTGATGACAATTTGGTCACTTTTAACGCCACCAAAACACATGGCGTGTCTTTTTACCGCAAAAAGGAGTCGTTTTGACCAAGCTCCTACTTTTCGGGGTGCATCTGTTCCTGTGACTGATCGGCTCGAGCTCCTAGGCATGGAGTTGACATCCAGTCTCAACTTCGGCGCCACCATCGAGTACAAAGCCCAAACTGCGGCCAAAAAGCTGGGCATCCTAAATAGGGTGAAGCAATACTTTAGGCCTGGACAGCTTTTAACACTATACAAAGCACAAGTCCGATCCTGCATGGAGTATTGTAGCCACCTTTGGGATGGCTCAGCTAAGTATCAGCTTGCCGCGCTTGACTCGGTGGAACGCAGAGCTAAGAGGCTCATCGGCGACGTAAAACTGGTGGATGCCAAGCTACATAGCTTGGCTCATCGCCGTAAGGTTGCCTGCTTGTCGGTCTTCTACAGATTGTACTTCGGTGAGTGTGCCCAAGGACTCCACGACCTCATTCCACCGGCCCCCTTCTACCATCGGACATCCAGACGCACTGCATCTTACCATCCCTATCTTGTGGCTATTCCACCAATTCGCACTAAGCGTTTTCAAACGTCTTTTATAATGCGCACAGCAAAGGAGTGGAACTCTCTGCCAGCGTCTGTGTTTCCGAAAGCTTACAACCCTAATCTCTTCAAAGTTAGAGTGAACAGGCTCCTTCTGGGTAGGCTCGCTCCATCGTAGACTTTGTCTCTGTCATCTCTGACATAGACTAGAGTCAAGAGCAAACCCATTACAAAAAAAAAAAAAAAAATTCATCGCCTCGTATGCGGCGGAGAAGACCGGAAGGGTAGGATATTGACCAATAAGCGAAGAGAGTTGTTTAAGCTCTCTGTACCTATTTATCAACAGGGGAACAACTTTATGGTTCCACTAGGGAGAATTATTAAAGGAGAGGTCAATTTGGTCTAAAATTGGGAGCAGGGGATGGGATGTGAGGGAAAAAACTTTAGTTAGGAAGCGATCTGCCAAATATTGTCTCCTTAGGTGAAGGGGAGGGTCTGCACATTTCAGTTGAAGCGCATTTATGGGAGAGGATTTCATGGCCCCAATGATGATACTTAGACATTTGAACTGGTAGCTGTGTAATTTTTTAAGCGCGTCTTTATTGCAGGGCTCAATAAGAAAGCTGCAATAATCCATAGCGCTTCTGGCCAATGCATCGTAGACCAGTTTACGGGTATAGGGGTGAGCTCCCCTCCATACCCCGGCCAAAGCCTTCAGGACCGACATAGAACGTTCACATTTCTTGACCGTGTTGTTAATGTGATCGACCCCAGACAATCTTGAGTCCAAAGTTACTCCCAGAAACCTAGCTTTATCTTCGACTGGAATGCTTTGTCCATTAATGTTTATATCAACTGAAGGTACAGAACGCTTGCGTGTAAAAATGACGGCTTTACTCTTTGGTGCACTTAAAGACAAACCATTGTCAAGTAGCCATTGGTTTAATGAAGCCAGAGAGACATTCATCGAAAGAGCGGCATCCTGAATGGAACTGCCACATTCCATTAATGCAATATCATCAGCATACTGAAGGATTTTACAGTCGAAATTTAGGGAAGAAGGCAGGTTCGCTATACAACGTTGATACGACAGAGGGGCTTTCCTTTAAACTGCCTATACTAGGTACCATTTTCAAGCTCTGTACCAAAAATAAATTAAATAGGAGCAGTAGTTTAGTCGCAAATGATTTTTAAAGTTTTTGCACCGTTTGAACACGATGTATCTTTTCTAACAGTTGATTATCGTCTAAGCATAGGTCATGCACCTTACAACGATAAATCTACGATGCGTTGTTGCCGCTCTGACGCATGTCGAAGGACATTCACTAAAAATTGGCAATGCAAACAAGGAAGCAATAAATACACACACACTTGCACTTTCACTGCGAAAGCGACTAAAATAGAGCGAGCGAAAGAAACACAGATCGGTAAGTGGGGCCTATAAAAAACTTGTTTTTTCTTGTTATTGTGATAGGACACTAAATAAGTTTAGGACAGTATTTCTTTCTTTTATTGTGAGAGGACACGTAACTTGGGATTATTATTATTTAGTATTAGTGTTTTTTTGTGATTTACTGTTTTTATGGTGATTGATAGGACACGTAACTTGGTATTATTATTATTTAGTATTAGTATCTCCGGACCTCACTCCCATGGATTTCTTTTTGTGGGGGTACATTAAGGGTGAAGGGTATGCCTCAGGGGTAAATACAATTGATGAGTTAAAAATAGGATTATTTTAGCATTTCACAAATTAAAGTGCTTAGCGACGGACAGTGATCTAACTAGAAAAATAAATAACAATACTCTCCGCCGGTATAATTTGTGCATCAATGTGAATGGAGGACACATCGAAAATTTAAAAATTTAGTGTGTTTGTTTTTGTACGCGTACTTCGAAACGTTACCTAACATAAAAGCCAGTGCGAGCGGAGGCCTAAGTCGCCGGCCGCCCCCCCGCCCCGGCCCCCGCCGAGCACATGAGATACCGCACACCGCGCTCCGGCGCGCGCGCGACGTTGCCGCTTTGTTACCTAGCGGCCTCGGTATCTAAGGTCAATGTCATTTTTTTTTACAAAGTGTGCTTGCGTTTTATTCTGATTTGCAAGCTATTTAGTTTGTTTGAAAAAAATATTTTCTCATTTTTGGCGCTTTTTGTTTTTGTACCGTATCGAATTAATACTGAACACGTATAGTATACGTAGTTGAATTTAATGCCCCTCTGTCGTATCAACTCTGTATAGATGTTATATAATGGGGGACTAAGAACTGATCCTTGAGGTAATCCTCTCCAGACTGACCTTTGTTCAGAGTCACCCCCAGGTATTCTTAATTGCATGGTGCGATTTGTAAAAATGCTAACAATGATGCAACATATTATTCTAGCCGGGACTCTCAGCTCGTGCAGCTTTTGCCTGAGATTAGGAAGGAGAACCGAATCATAGGTAGCTGATATATCCAGAAAAACAGCAACCATAGACTCCTTCCTGCTGAGGGCCAGCCGGACCTCTGACATGAGGATACCCACACTGTCAGCAGTGCCCAGACCTTTCCTAAAGCCGAATTGAGTCGTTGGGAGCAGTTTCCTGTTTTCCACCAACGGCACCAACCACACTAACCGGTTTTTGACTAAGTGTTCCAAAAGTTTGATGAGTATGGACGATAAAGCAATGGGTCTGTATGAGCAATGATCATCAGGATCTTTGCCTGGTTGTAAAATCGGAATGTCAATTTGAACCTTCCACTCTGTGGGAATGTAGCCGGAAGTAAAGCAGAAATTAGCCAGGTCCAGGTAATATTTGGGAGTTTTTGGACCAGCTTTAGAAATAAAGGAGCACGGGAATCCATCCACGCCCGGCGCGGTATCCCTAACATGGGAAAACACAGTTTTCAGCTCCTCCAAGCTGAATGGCATGCTCATTGGGTCGTCAGCGTTGTCTGCATAATGGATATCAACACCGATTTTTGCGAAAAACTGGTATCCCAGTTCTTCCGTGAGGTTGTTAGAGGAGGAAGCAGGTGCTAAACTACTCCTAAAACGCTTCACCTTCCGCCAAACCACCGAAACCGGGGTGGACGGACTCAGCGAACTACAAGACTGACCAAACTTCGCGTTTTTTCCTTTTTAGGAATTTCCTGGACTTGGCTAGTATCTGTTTGAAGGCAATAAGGTTATCTAGGTTCATATTGCCGTTGACTGTCTTTTCAGCCTCATTCCTGGCCCTGACCATGTTAGTGCATTCCCTATCCCACCTTGGCGGGGAAGGAAGTCTACCGGATTGGGGTTTTTTGGGCGGGCATTTTCTCTATTTAACTTCTGGAAGGGAAGATATTCTTAGGTCCAGAATTTTGGAATATAAATCCCAGTCAGCTGAATTTAATTGATTTTTTAAAATAGGGGGGGAAACTTTAAAAGGAATATTTTTGGAAGGAAACTCCATTATGATGGGGTAGTGATCACTTCCATAGGTCATATCCAAGCGACGCCAAATGAGGAGACTAGACATATTGGATGAGCAGAACGACAAGTCAACACAACTATTATTTTGACCAGGTGTAGACCTGCGTGTAGCACTGCCATCGTTGATCAGACAGAGGTTGAGATCATTCAACATATCAATCAAACCTATGCCAAAGTTATCGCAAGTATCCGATCCCCAACGATAATGGTGACAATTAAAATCACCCATGACAAATATTGGTGGTATATTGGCTACCTAATAAATTTCTAATTACTGTTAGATATTCTAGTTGTGGGTGCGCAATATAAAAGGAAAAATATTTATACCCTCAGCCTTCAACGCCACAAGATTTATGTCGTCGTCAACAAAGGTTAGAGGAATCTGGGTGAATAATACCTTGCTATTGATGAGCAAGGCACTTCCTCCGTATTCATCGGATCTATCATACGTACACCGCTGAAACACGGCAACCTGAAATTACTTCCAGGCAAAAGCCATGTCTCAGTAATGCCGCAGATCGATGGTTTAAATTTATTAATTAAAAAAGAAAGATTTGGCTTTCTGGGAGTAATACTCCTCACGTTCCACTGAAGAAATGTCAGGGGATGGAATGTTGTGGATGTAGTTTAAGGTAGAGGTCCATTTTGATGCAACGTGGTCAGGTATAGATTGGGTTGGACTTGCAAGAGCAGACATTAGCATGTCTGTGATTAAATTTAAAATATTTCTTGATTTATCCTCTTGTCTGTAAAATATTGGCTCTGCAGCTTTCATTGGAAGGGCACAACCGTTTTCGGATGGGGAAAAGGAATAATTTTGAGTGAGGTTAAGGTGAGCCTGTCTATCATAGCCAGGTGAAAGGGGAATGCGGGGTTTAGGTTTCAAAAGTACCGTTTTACGGTATGAGGTTTGGGTTACTGGGCTGGGACTTGAGGACTGGGATTGTGATTTATTCACAGTAGCCTTGTTGCGTGGGGAACACAGGTGGGAAAACCCGTCTTGCCTCCGCATACGAGATCGATTTCTCCGCCATCAGTGCTTTGATACTCTTCTGTCGGCCCAATTCAGGACAAGCACCTGTCATTTTCAATATGGTTGCCAGTACACGAAACACAGAAACTCAATTCAGGGGTGACTTCACATCCATCACCTGGATGATCTGCACCACACTTAAATCACCTAGGTTTCGATCTGCAAAGTGTGCGGGTGTGTCCAAAGCGACAACAATGGTAGCATTGAACCGTTGGGCAAGTGTAACGCTCAACTGGAGAAGAGCCGAGTAGAAGCTGTACACACGCTTAGGTAGGACTAGTCCGTCAAAAGTTAACACAACAGTCTGTGTAGGCCTCCACTCAGTCACACCAAAAGAGGACACCTTGCGGTTCATCCTTCTGGCTTTGATAACGGAGCCACATCCCTCTGGAACCTGAATATTTTTAATAATTTCCTCTTCTGACCACTCAACTGGTAAATATCCCTTACCCATTCTTGTAATGTTCAATTGAGGAATGGCAGCCATACTATGGGGTGCGACTTAAACTCAAATGATACACGATTTCTGCCTATACGTTTGATCCCATCGAGACGTATGTTATTCACGTTATTTATCGTCAAAAACATACCTAACTTGATAGGTTGTAGAGGTCCATTTTGATGCAACGTGGTCAGGTATAGATTGGGTTGGACTTGCAAGAGCAGACATTAGCATGTCTGTGATTAAATTTAAAATATTTCTTGATTTATCCTCTTGTCTGTAAAATATTGGCTCTGCAGCTTTCATTGGAAGGGCACAACCGTTTTCGGATGGGGAAAAGGAATAATTTTGAGTGAGGTTAAGGTGAGCCTGTCTATCATAGCCAGGTGAAAGGGGAATGCGGGGTTTAGGTTTCAAAAGTACCGTTTTACGGTATGAGGTTTGGGTTACTGGGCTGGGACTTGAGGACTGGGATTGTGATTTATTCACAGTAGCCTTGTTGCGTGGGGAACACAGGTGGGAAAACCCGTCTTGCCTCCGCATACGAGATCGATTTCTCCGCCATCAGTGCTTTGATACTCTTCTGTCGGCCCAATTCAGGACAAGCACCTGTCATTTTCAACATGGTTGCCAGTACACGAAACACAGAAACTCAATTCAGGGGTGACTTCACATCCATCACCTGGATGATCTGCACCACACTTAAAGCACCTAGGTTTCGATCTGCAAAGTGTGCGGGTGTGTCCAAAGCGACAACAATGGTAGCATTGAACCGTTGGGCAAGTGTAACGCTCAACTGGAGAAGAGCCGAGTAGAAGCTGTACACACGCTTAGGTAGGACTAGTCCGTCAAAAGTTAACACAACAGTCTGTGTAGGCCTCCACTCAGTCACACCAAAAGAGGACACCTTGCGGTTCATCCTTCTGGCTTTGATAACGGAGCCACATCCCTCTGGAACCTGAATATTTTTAATAATTTCCTCTTCTGACCACTCAACTGGTATATATCCCTTACCCATTCTTGTAATGTTCAATTGAGGAATGGCAGCCATACTATGGGGTGCGACTTAAACTCAAATGATACACGATTTCTGCCTATACGTTTGATCCCATCGAGACGTATGTTATTCACGTTATTTATCGTCAAAAACATACCTAACTTGATAGGTTGTAGCACAGTTCCTGAAGTTTGTTCGTCTTTAAGCGAAACATTCACGATGTATGGTGGATTATCTCTCGCTGTATAGGTATGCAAGTCTTTGGTTTTATAGGAAGAAGCAGGGGGCGAACCAGCGACCCTCTTGCGGCTATGGGTGTCCGTATCCATTATAGGGTTCTGTGGGGGTATTTCGATGTCATGGGGGAGGGTAATAGTTAGTCCGGGGGAGAGATCGAATAGTTTATCTGGGGGGTCAGGATCAGGAGGCTTTTTCGAACTCATGTTGAATTAAAATTATACCTAAAAAGGGACGGTAACGATTAAAAACAATCCTTATTAAACCAAGAACACAAACACAATGAACACTTTCGATCGAGTTTCACATTAGAAAAGTTCACCAAAATCGAAAATATTCGTAGCACTGACTTGTGTCAGTGCTACAAGTGCACGTGTTTAGCCTTCACCACTATCAACGAAAAAGTCAAAACATAAAACTTGTTACCACATTTTATCAACTGATAGTTTCTAAAGGCTTGTGTTTAAACACCGCCCAAAAAAGTACCTATTTTACTACCAAAAAAGTTCTAAACGGTTACCAAAACGGATAAATGGTCACCAAATAATATTCGAGAAGTAGCGCTCGCCGGCCGCTGCCGTCGGCTCGCGCGCGGTTGGTCACAATTCTAACCTTTTTTTTAAGCTGGGAAAAAATGCATTACGCATACCCTCCCGTCGGGGGAACGGGAGGGATATGTGGGACTCCCCGGGCTGACCCGGTATACCCACTAAAACGACCCAGCGGCATTCCCGCATCGTCCGAGTGGAAGAGGACTGGGAGATCGGCGCAGCCTTAGCGTCCAGTCCTCCTCCGACGACAACCCGCCTAAAGCGGCGGGCCCCTCAAGTCCTCCCCGATCAGGGGGAGGGCTGGGAATGACCGGCGAGGGTGGTGTGGAGTGCAATGCGGGCGGAGGCGCCCCCGCGCCTATCGCCCGCCCATCACCACCATGAGGAGGGAGAAGACGGCGTCTTCTCCGACCTCTTCTGCGCCTGCGGAGCGGCGCAGCGAGAGGATCGTCCTCCCGCGCGCGCTCCGCCGCCTCCTTTTGCGAGATGACATCCTCGCAAAAAGAGGCGACAGCTGCCCAGGACCCCTCACTCTCTAGCATGGCGTTGACCACGCCGGGAAGCGAGAGGTCCTGTCCGATCTCCGCTGTTAGACTGCGGCGCGGCTCAGACCAAGCCGGGCACACCTCGAGGGTGTGCTGAGCCGTGTCCTCCGCCGCGCCGCAGTCGTGGCACGCCGGGGTCTCCTCCCTCCCGATCCGGTGCAGGTGCTTGCCGAAACAGCCGTGGCCTGACAACAACTGCACCAGACGGAATGAGAGGAAACCGTGGGAGCGCTCGAGCCAGTCTCGCAGGACCGGTCCGAGCACGTCCAGGGTTCGGCGGCCAAAGGTGGCGGAGGCGAGGTCCTCCGTCCAATGGACGATGATGGCGTCCCTCGCCTCCCGCCGCACGGCCTCCCGCTCCTCCGCGACGGGGCGCTCGCCCAGGGCCTTTCGCCGCGCCGTCCACTCGTACACTCTGGCGAGCACCCACGCCTCCAACTCCCAAGGAGGGGTGCCCGCCAGAGCGCACGCCGCCGAAAAGCCCACCGAGCGGTAGGCCCTCGCTACCCGCAGTGCAATGGCCCTTTGGGGCCTGCGCATCATGGTCGCATTCTCCCTCCTGTGGAGGGAGTCCGCCCAGATTGGAGCCCCGTATAGGGCCATGCTCCGCAGGATGCCGGCATACAAACGCCGGCATCGTGCATTGGGCCCCCCCAGATTCGGGAGGAGCCATGACAAGGCGCCCTTCGGCACCTTCAGCAGGCGCGTCGACAGCCCGCTGAAGTGCGGGCCGAAGCGCCACCTGCTGTCCAACACCAGGCCCAGATACTTCATCTGGGCCTGGACGCCCACCCTGACCCCTCCACCACAATGTGGGCGTTGGGAGGGCAGCGCTGCCGAGGCCCGTGAAAGAACACGGCCTCGGTCTTGTTCAGCGCCACCCTCAATCCCAGGTGGCGGATCCTCCCTGCCACCAAGGACCCGCCAGCCGAGGCCAGACAGGCCGCCTCCCCGAAGGTCTTCCCCCGGGCAGTAAGGAGAGTGTCATCCGCGTAGCAGATGACACTCGTGCCCTGGAGAAGAGCTCCCCTCAAGAGCCAGTCGAAACCGATGTTCCACAGGGGAGGGCCTAAGACTGACCCCTGCGGAACACCGGACTCCGCGCCGTATCTCCGCAACCTGGCCAGTTTGTCCACAAGGAGGACCTCTCGATCCTCCAAGTAGCTGGCCAGGAGGCTCCTCAAGTATTGGGGCACTCCGTGATACCGGAGCGCCTCCGATATTGTAGAGTGGGGAACGGAGTTGAAGGCGTTGGCTATGTCGAATGACACCGCCAACACTCCGTCTCCCGCCTCCACCACCCCCTTCACCTGGCTCTTGAGTAGGGCCAGCGCGTCGATGGTCGAACGCCCCTGTCGGAAGCCGAACTGGGCGTCCGACAGGTCCGTCCCTACTTCCCGCAAATGGCTGTTGAGCCGGCCGGCGATGATCCCCTCGAATAATTTACCGACCTAATCGAGCAGAACGATGGGCCGGTATGCCGAGGGGGAATCCGCCGGGCGTCCCCCCTTTCGGAGGAGGGATAGCTGCCCCTCCTTCCACAGTTTCGGGAACCTTCCAGCCGTAAAGCACGCGCTGAAGAGTTCCCGAAATCTGTCCTCCATTTGAGCGGCAGCTATAGCCACCACACGTGCGGGGACGCCGTCCGGCCCAGGAGCCGTTTTCTTCGCGCGGAGGTCACAATTCTAACCTAACCTAACCTATTTTATCCAGTTTGTAACCCCAAGCCTACATTTTATGGCAATCACAGTTGAGTTGGATAGAATTTGGTGACCGTTGATCCATTTTGGTGCCCGTCTAAATTATACCCATTTGGTGACCGTTGATCCATTTTGGTGCCCGTCTAAATTATACCCGTTTCTAAACGTTTGACAAAATGCATAGGTACCCCCCCCCTCCTATAAAATTACAACATCGTAGTCACAACAAAAATGCGGGTAAATTCTACTCAAGCGAAACTTTTCATTCGGGCCCGCTCGACGGAACCCCACGAAGCGGCAATGGTGGCAAATGGCGATGGGATAAAAGATAAAACTATGCAACCAAGCATAACTATTAATGCAGCAAGCATACAGCTAGCATGCAGGAAGAATACAGCAAGCATACAGCAAGCAAACGACATGAAGCATGTAAGTAAGCAAGCATACAGCACATAAACGAGCATGCAACATGCATAATGCAAGCAAGCATGCAGTATGCAAGTGACCATGCAATATGCAGAATGCAAGCAAGCATGCAGTATGCAGGCGAGCATGCAACATGAATGCAGCAATCGCTGCAGCATGCAGCAAGCATGGGGCTTGCAACATGCAGCATGCAAGCAAGCAAGCATGCAGCACGCAAACGAGCAGGCAACATGCAGAATGCAAGCAAGCGACACAGTATGCAGGCAAGCATGCAACATGCAGCAGGCATGGTTTCTGTCACGGCTCCGGCGCTGCAGGGCTCTGGCGATTGGATCGACGCGAACTTATCGTCGCAGATGGTTATAACGCTCACCACCGCGGCTGAGGCTGCGAAGCCGAAGCTTTTCCTCAGCTCACGGGCCGCCCCGCCCCTCCACGCCTACGCGGGCTTAAATTACACTCTAGGGGTAGGGCAGACAAGACTACGTGGGGTCGGTTTTACAGCAATTCATTTCTGTCACAAATTCATTTTTAGCACACATGTTGATTTTTTAAGATCATATTTTATTTTGGTTAAATGCTATTTTATAAAAATGGCAATATGTGTAGTTAAATTATTCCGAATAAAATTTTACCATCTTAAAAGTATGCCATGGACATATTATAAAACAATAATATTTAATTATAATTACATATCAAGGAAGTATAAAATACTGTGCAAAAAAACACAGGACAAACAATATTCGATAAAAAATAATTCTACTGTTTGATAAGTAAAAAAATGTGATCATAAAATTCATTGAATTGTGTTTCTGTGAAATAGGTTTCATTCGAGTAAATAGTCTTTGAAATATAATAATAATATTTGACATAAAATTACAACAACCAGTGAAACATTTTCTGCGAAACGATGTTCCATGAAATTTCTGTCTACGTAACAAAGGTACACCCCCCGGAATGTATCGGTCTATCAGGTGACAATTCATCCGATCGCAGAGTTCTAGAATTTGTGTCGGCAATAAATAATCCTGTCGATCATGCCTCCCTGTTTGTTTATATAAGCCACGGTCGTCCGATTGTCCGACTGTACCATTGTTGTCTTGTGGGAAATTTCGAGCCCCAGTTTTTGCAGGACTTCGTACACAGCCCACAATTATTTTAGGTTGCTGTGTATTAATAAAACAACCGTGTCCACGTTCTTTGCAGAGTACTTTTTTATTGAAAAAAAAAACCACAGATAAAATCATTACACATTGACAGTTGATGTCACTACACAACCATACGTTTTGTTCTTTGCATATTTTGATATACAATCAACACCCCCACTATATCAAAACAAAGGAAAATAACATTATTTTTGTTGAACACCCATCAATTTCAAAAATTTACAATGTTTGACATGGCTTAAAAACTTTGTAAGTATGTCCGCAGGCATATCAGCAGTCTGCAAGTATTCAACATTGACAATATTGTTACTGATACATTCTCTACCAAAATGATACCTTATATCAACATGCTTTGACCTATTATGAAAAACAGGATTATGCAACAACTTATGCGCACTTTGATTGTCGTTAAAGATTACAATACAGTCTGAATCACCAGTAATTTCTTTCTGTAAATTTCTAAGGTAGATGGCCTCTTTACAACTCTCTGAAATACCTATGTACTCAGCCTCTGTGCTTGACAGTGCAACATTCTTCTGTTTTTTACTACCCCAAGAAATGACACCCCCTGAGAGATTAAAACAAAACCCAGTGTATGATTTTCTATCTAAAGTATCACTGCCCCAGTCTGCATCTACATAGCCCATTATCTTTTTGTTACCTGTACCACAATATTTAATACAATAATCTTTAGTTCGCTTCAGATATCTTAAGATGCGTTTGGCATGAGCCCAATGCTCCTTATTGTAACTATTATTAAATTGACTTAGGTAACCTACTGAAAAAGCTATATCAGGACGAGTAAGTATTGCTAGATACATTAAACAGCCAATTAATTGCTGGTAAGGTAAGTTTTTATCACAATTTTTATCCTTAGCTAATTTTAATCCGTTTTCCATTGGTGTTTCTACTGTTTTACAATTTAATAAATTAAATTTTAATAACAACTGATCAATATAGTTACTTTGATCTAAAGTTAGAATTTTATTTTCTTTATCATAGCACACTGACATACCAAGACATTGCCTTATTTGGCCTAGATCTTTAATTTTAAATTGAGACTCTAATACAGTTTTTAACTTATTAACTTCACTACTATCATTAGAAAAAACAAAGAAATCGTCAACATATAAAGCAATTATAGTCTTACTTTTACCTTCATTCTTCAAAAACAAACAAGGTTCATATTTCGACTTAGAGTATCCATTATCAGTTAAACAAACATCTACTTTATTATACCACATTCTTGATGACTGCCTTAATCCATAAATTGCCTTCTTTAATCTCAAAACTTTACTAGTATCCAAACAGTGAAATCCTTCAGGCATTTCCATGTAAATATTTTCATTAAGGTTGCCATTCAAGAATGCAGTTATCACATCCAAATGTACAATATCATATCCATGTTTCACTGATAAAGCAAATAACAATCTCAATGTACTATGTCTGACTACTGGTGAAAATGTCTCTGTGTAGTCAACACCAGGTTGTTGTGTAAAACCTTTAGCTACCAACCTTGCACGAAAACGCACTTTATTGTCAGATTCAATCTTTTTTTTAAGTACCCACTTAGACTTTACTATGGTAGAATTCTTAGGAATATTTACTATTTCCCAAGCATCATTCTCCTCGAAGCTCTTCAATTCCTCCTGTACCGCCTGTACCCACTGGTTTCTCTCAGGGCCTTCTAATGCATGCTTAAGTGTAAGATCATTCCCATCACTTATGTTATTCTCCGAGTAACAGATACCACCAAAACCAAACCTGTTTGGTGCTCGACGTTGTCTGGCAGGTCTAATCAGGTTCACATTATCCTGATCTTCCATGGAATCCTCGTACTCACTCGGCACATAGTCTGAAGATGTATCACTTATTGACTCTTCCATTAATGTTGAATCTGTAGTGTCCCCCACTGAATCCTGTAAAATCTGGTTTTCATCTGACTTTACTTCAGTTAAATGATCCTTGTTACTCTCATCAGATGCAACTTCCACCATGACTAATTGCTTTTCCATAACAATTACATCTCTGCTTGTGAATATCTGTTTTTTCACTGGATCATACAGTCTATAACCTTTGATATTGTCAGGAAATCCAAGTAGTATACATTCAGTAGACTTCTTGTCCCATTTTGATCGTTTTTCTTTATTAACATGAACCATAACAGATGATCCAAAGATTTTTAAATTACTTAAATCGGGCCTTACACCCATCCATAACTCATATGGTGTTTTACCATTTAAAACTGATGACACAGTACGATTGTGTAAATATACAGCTGTATTGCAAGCCTCAGCCCAAAACATTTTGCTTAGTTTGGCATCATACAACATACATTTTGCCTTCTCAATAATTGTCCTATTCATCCTTTCACACAGCCCATTTTGTTGCGGTGTGTATGGGTTAGTTCTTTGATGTATTATTCCACACATCTGTAAATAAGCATCAAATTCAGAATTACAAAATTCCTTTCCGTTGTCACTCCTGAAGACTTTCACTTTCCTATTAGTTTGATTTTCTGCCATTGCCTTAAATTGTTTAAAATACTTTAATGCTTCATTTTTGTGTTTTAAAAAATATATAGAAACCATTCGGCAATAGTCATCAACAAATAATAGAAAGTAGGACGAACCTCCCAGTGATGTCTCCTCCATTGGACCACAAAGGTCACTGTGTATCACATTTAACAATTCAATACTTCTTGTATCACTACTTTTGAAAGGTAGCCAACATTGCTTGCCTTCACAACAAGTCTTGCAAGACATTTTGCTGATAGTGACTCTGTCATCAAGATCCATTCCTTCTACTGCATTCTTAGTTTTCATCAAGCAATCACTGTTTACATGTCCTAATCTGCGGTGCCAAGTGTAACCCGAGGTAGTTACTGCTGCAACCAGTCTCTTCTGTGTATTTAATCTATAAACACCATTCATCAAAGAAGCTACAGCAACTAATTCTCTGTTCCTGTTATATATTTGACAACCATCATCTGTGAAGATCACTTTGTTACCTTTTTCAATCAATTTGCTTACTGAGATAAGGTTAGTTGTCAAATTTGGAACACAAAACACATCTTCAATGGTTATGTCGAATTCACTGCCTTTGACTGAGGTTACTATCTTAACATCGCCAGCACACTCAACTGAAACAGTTTCTTGATTTGCTACCAGGATTTCTTCTTGAACAAAGCGATGTTTTTCGGTGATCCAATCTGGGTTAGCGGTTAAATGAACGCTAGCACCGGAATCAACGTACCAGTCGTTTCTACTAAAGCTTCCACTCAAGAATACAGCTGAGAATGCATTAGTCTGTTTACGGTCTTCATTTTTATTGTCTAACTTGAAATTATTTGGGCATTGTGTTCTATAGTGTCCTATTTGTTTACATCTGTAACATTTGACATTGACAGTTTTTATGTTGGTATTACTTGTCTTTGGTTTATTTGAACCGCCATCTTTGCTTCCGCCCATTGGTTTCGGCTTATGTTGCCTATTTTTAGACACTGCAAATGCGCCATCTTGATTATCATTTCCTTCGTGTCCGGCCTCCATATCCAAAAGTTTACTCTTGATGACGTCCGTTGTCACTTGAATGCCCGAATGCTCAATCGCCATAATCATGGGAGAGAACTTCTCTGGTAATCCAGCTAGTAGCAACGAACCAATCCACTCGTCATTTATTGCAAATCCTGTTCCACAAAGTTTCTGACCCGTCTCAATTATTTGCGTAACATACGAGGTCATAGAACTGCAATTCTCCAAACGTATGGATATCAAATGCCTTAGGAGACTTATTCTTCTAGTAAACCCAGAATCATCGAAGAGAGATTTGAGTTTTTCCCACAGCTCTTTAGTAGTTTTTACGGTCTTTACGTGGACGTACAGCGATGAGTCAATAGTTAGAATCAACTTTGCCCTTGTTTTCGCGTCATCTGTGGCCGATACAATTTCTGCACCGGTTGCATCTGTTTCTTGCTTAATACACTTTATCATGCCCTCGAGAATAAGATAATTCTCTGCTGCGAACACCCACTCATCATAATTTTCTCGTCCACGCAGCTTTGGCACATTAACGATATAATTAGCCGCCATTACGAAAAGATCCAACAGCACCACAAGACAATGAGTCCACCTAAAAATAATAAGTCCAAACTCGAAACTACTCCCGAAAACTTCGATAATACTTCGAACTGTTACTATTTTGCGTTATTACTTTCGAATTTTAATCTAAATGGCCATAGCTGGGCTCATAACCTATTAATAAAACAACCGTGTCCACGTTCTTTGCAGAGTACTTTTTTATTGAAAAAAAAAACCACAGATAAAATCATTACACATTGACAGTTGATGTCACTACACAACCATACGTTTTGTTCTTTGCATATTTTGATATACAATCAACACTGTGCCATTTTCTTTGCGAAGGGGTCCATTTGCCCCACAAGTAACGACTGTTTGCTGTGGCACCCCAGCCTCTCTCTGCTGCATCGTTAGTAATGAAGATTGATGGGTTTGGATAATGGATCGGCGACATCTTGTATATATTTTTAGACACCATTTTAGTTCTTCTCGAACAGCGTCTGGGATAGAATATTTCTGATGGGGCCGAGTTTGTGGTAGAAGGCGAGATGATTTTTGGATTGGACAGTAATGAAGTCGGCCTACAGTGACTGTGAATGATCATCATCTTCCTGCCCTTATCCCATGTTACTTGGGGTCGGCGCAACACGTTTTTTTCTTCCATTCTGTTCTATCAGTCGTCACTCTATCACTAAATCCCTTTTCTTTCATATCGCTCGTCACACAATCCATCCATCTTTTTTTTTGGCCTTCCATGATTTCGCCAGATTGATCTGCCATCCCAGGCTCTTTAAGTATTCTGTGGCAAATGTCATTTGTTGCTCTAGAACTGTTGTGTTTTCGTGCATGAAAAGAAAATTATCTAAATACACGACTACCCGAAAGCCTGTCTGGCGAAGTTGTTTTGCCACCCAGTTCGTAATTTTTGCAAAAGCTGAAGGTGCGCTTGCCAGCCCGAAAGGTAGACACGTCATCTCGTAGATTTTGCCCTGGTACGAAAGTGACAAGTACCGACGATGATTCTGACTGATGGGCACGTGAAAATATGCTTATGAAGGGTCGATTTTCATCATTTAGTCCCGTCCCATCAGATGTGATGGGATCTGTTGGTGGTTTATAAAGCAAAACTTTGGGGTTAGGAGTCTTTTTAAATTGAATAGGTATCGGACGGTAGCATTTTCCCTATTTCTGTTGACATTTCTCGAATCTATAGCGTTCGATATCTATAGGCGTTTATTTGGGAAAATTTTGTGATTGGAGGAATGATCTTGAATGGAATTCTGTAGCCAATCACTATTTTATTGATTTACAGAATTGGCTAGGCGCCCTGCTGTGAAGAAGTAATTTTCGACCCACTCCGTCTTTTTTTCCTGCTGCTGTTTAGGGGAAAAGGGTTTCTGATGGTACCTTTTTCCATCTCCCCCTCTATTATATGGTGGATTTGTTTTTGTGGTATGTTGCGAATCGCGAAAGCGATGGTTATTAGTTTGAGCGCTTTTAGGTTTCGCCACTTAAGGTATCGTTTTCCTGTTCGTGTATGGCTTTCTTTTATGTATTAGGAATCAATTTTTACACCCCTCCCAGCTCTGTTACCACCTCTGTTAGGGATTTGTCTTTAGGTGCGTCCCCGATGGCGGAATAACATGACGCTCTTCCTACCTGCGAGAACGCTTCTCCTATTCCCGTCCTTCGGATGCGCCATGCAGGTCGCTGGTAGATGTCGCTGCGCCCCCGCAAGGGGGCGCGGCAGGCGGTGTCGGGGCGAAGCCCCCTGACCGCAGTTGCCACACCTCGGCCCGTCAATACGGGCCGGTCATCTGGTTGGCAACAAACATGCCATGAAAATTTGGCGTGCGCCTGCCACTATTTTCATAGCCAACAGTCGCACGCCTGTGATAGGGTCGCTGAAGTGTTTTACTACAGGCGCGTCGCGACTGTTTGTCGCTTCTTCACGGCACCTTCGGCGGTCAGTCCCCGCCGAGTGAGACCCCCAGTGACCTGGGGGAGGCCCAGCGAGAACGACCAGCGACGAAGGTGTCGACTTTGGTGACGCACCTGCAGCAAGGGATGAGTGGCTCTCGTCCGCACCGGTTCTCAGATCTAGCCGATTGCGGCCCGGACTGCAGAGCCGAGTGTGTGTGTGGGCGGCCTTGTGTTGTGAGTACTGCCGCCCAGTGCTAATGCACCGAATAAGCCTATATTAACCTAGGAAACATATTCGGTGCGTGAGTACTAGCGCTTGTCTAGTAGTGAGTGTATGATTTTCGGAACGCAACCTGCCTATATTAACTTAGCACAGGTCGCGCGCCGGGATGCGAGTGATGTGTACAGTGTCACTGTTTGAGTAGGCCGCGTGTAGCGGGAGGCGGCCTACTCGGCGTCAGTCCGGTGAGGTGCGACGGGGCCGTCAACGTCCCCGACCAGGTCGCGGGGTAGGATGCAGGTCGCATCTTAGAAATCTCCTTAAATCCCCTCCCCACTCTACCGATTTCTACTCCTACTCCTTTACTGCACATGCGGTACGTTCTGTGTAAAAAGTTCTGTGTGGGTGATATTTCGCTATAAAGGATCTGATAATTTTGGAGTAAGAAAATAAAAATAAATGTTCAATGTTGAAATTCGTTTTAATTTTTCATAATAAATAATATGGTTGCAACTAAATGATATTAGTTAAAAATTAAAAGTGGTTATCGAATTTAAAAAATATCATTTGGAAATTGAATATGAAGTAAGTCATTATAAAAATAATACCAGGTGGCCTAAAAAGGCCATCTTAGCAGAATCTACCCGTCACTGTCAAATTTTCCCAATCAACCTTGAACCTAATGCAGTAGCGATAAGGTGAAAATTAAATTTGACAAATTGTTGTGCGATTATTATTACGATTCTAATAGCTATGAATCTCCTAAAGTGGCCTTTTTAGCCCCCCAGGAGTGCATTACAGTATAAAAGTTATACGTAAACACTAAGGCGCTAACTTGCAAATAAACTAAGATCTAAGAGTCTTTGGTAGTCATAAACTAATTGATAGTGTCACCACAGCACGCACTTGTGTTCTGGGTTCATGGGCGACCCCGCGGGGCAGGACCAGGCGTCCGCGAACTCCTTGGAGTTGCGGAGCGTGCTCATCACGCGGATCTTTTCCGGACTGTGCTCGTCTTCAACGTCAACAGTAGTTGAGTTTCCGCACAATGTCTGTTGGAAGAAGAAAGTTAGATGGGTTCATAAATATATCGTAGTACTCTTGAAGCAATGCCTTAGATAAAAAAATCGCTTGTCATATGGGTGGTGTAAGATGGCTTCTCGTGGTATATCATTCTGTGTCTAAGCCAAGAGTATCAAAGAGGAAAGGTCATCAAGTTTTGAAATAAACAGAGTATTAGGGATTAAGGGTTCCAAAGCAACCGAGATCAGTACCCCTATTCTATAACAACATTTTCGTGTCTCGCCAGCGGAATCCGAGGTGTGGTCCTTTATGTCTTACGTTTGACGTAATTAAACTTTATATTGTGTGCAATAAAGCTCACTTTGTGACGTTTGTCACTCAGGTGAAGTTCGATATCGAAATGGTTACTTACAGTATAGACTAGCTGTAATTTCGCTTGGGACAGAAATATGGAGGTTTACTGCGCCCAGCGATCTTTTTTTTTAAACGTTGGCACTAGGAATTTCTTCTGTATCATGGGTGCGTTCACAAACATACAAACTCACATACACAGCCAGATCCGGAACAACTATTTGTAGGCCATGAAAATATTAAAGGGATCTTTTTGACCTCGCACAGATTAATCTCATGTTAGCTTCTATGTTTACAATTTTTTATACTGTTAATTGTTTTTTTTTTACTTTATTAATTAACTTTGTGTGTATTTGTGCGAGTCCCAAATAAACATATTTTCTTTCTTTCTATATTTGCTCCGTGCGGGAATCGAACCCGCGACACGCAGCGCAGCAGCCAACCATGTTGTCGAACGAAGTTTGAAGATCAATAATTTCTCATTCTTGCTTATTAAGTATATTGATCTTTAGAGAAACACTCAAGGTGCTCTTACTTCTCTTGTATTAGCATATGGTAACAAATCCTTCTAGACGTCCTTCGACTCGGGGCGGGTGCAGGACTCTGTCGGACTCGTACAACCACCCCGTGTTCTGCAGCTAACTTCGGCCGGAGCCGCTCCCCTGGCAGCGGCAGAAAATGGCACGCGGTACTATATCCCGCGTGCCATTTTCTACGGCCTGTGTCTGTTCATGCAACAAACTCCCACATCTATAAAACCACTTCTCTTATCACATATTTTTTAAATACCTGCGCGAATCCCAAGAATAACAGCTGATCCGGCTTGTATTCGGTCAGGCCCGGTAGAGACACTCTGCTGTCTGCGGGTGCTCGCTTAGTGAACAGCTGGTAGGCGTGCAAGGCAGCTCGGAGTCCGCCGTTGTCGGCGATGTTTTCGTCCTGGGTGTTGATGCCGTTTACCTGGGAAACAGAGGTATAGGGATTAATGCTATGTAAGTAATGTGGATGCTAAAAAGCATTAGCATTATAAATATCTATTGTGATGGTCTTAATATTGAGGTAAACCTGAACAGAAAGGAAAACTTCATCAAATAAGAAATTCAAAGTGCAAGGCATGTGGCGGTAGATTTTGTTTGGTAACATTCACATATCTCGTTTTATTTCAATGTTTACGATTCGAGACACCATGGCACCTGAAGACGGATTATGAGGGTGCATTGAACGGGTCAAGAGACAACCCTGGCGGGAACCAATCACTTTTCCGATTTCTTTTTGTTCGAAGTTCATTTTACCGAAAACTTATTGACCGACGTCTTTTTAACCGACTTCTTCAAAAAAGTGGAGGTTCTATGTTCGGCTGGAAATATTTTGATTTTTTTTTATGTGTGTTCACCGATTTCCGCGCCAATTCTGGACCGATTTCAAAAAATATTTTTTAATCGTAAGCCTATACTCCTGAGGTGGTCCCATTGTCACCAAGTCAGAATCTGATCATGGAATCCCATGAAAATCGAGGGAAAACCTCAAATTTTATAAGCACACACAATGTTTTTCATATATTCAAATTTCTAACGCAATTCAGACTTTGCCTGGTAATCATTATCTCATGTTGCTGAGCTGATGATGGAGGGTATAAGTCGGGATCTGATGATGGGATTCCATGAAAAATGGTTGTTCAGCGATACTTTCGCCTATTGTCGACCGATTTGGATTTAACTTTTTTTGTTTGAAAGACTATTTTCTCGGACTGGCCCCATTTCAATTTGTTGAAGATCTGATGAAGAACTTCGGAGGTAGGCAACAGAACTCTTCAATAAATGATAGCAAATGGATCGGAATTTCTGATATCGCATGTCTGTACATTTTTTACACCAGTTCATAACATAACATCACGCCGGCATTTGTTTTTTTTATTTATAAGGTGTTTTTATCCACACGGATAATGTCAATTTATACACAAAATTATTTAATTTACTCCACTATATCCTATGAACCAGGAAAGGGAATTATTGCCTAGACTACTGCATAAAACCACAAATTATGCGTTTAGTCCTCTCTGATTTAGGGAACGCAAAATCTTAATATATATAAATCTCGTGTCACAATGTTTGTCCTCAATGGACTCCTAAACCACTTAACCGATTATAATAAAATTCGCACACCATGTGCAGTTCGATCCAACTTGAGAGATAGGATAGTTTAAATCTCAAATTATAGTAGGTAGGGTAGGTAGGGTAGGTAGGGTAGGTAGGGTAGGTAGGGTAGGTAGGGTAGGTAGGGTAGGTAGGGTAGGTAGGGTAGGTAGGGTAGGTAGGGTAGGTAGGGTAGGTAGGGTAGGTAGGGTAGGTAGGGTAGGTAGGGTAGGTAGGGTAGGTAGGGTAGGTAGGGTAGGTAGGGTAGGTAGGGTAGGTAGGGTAGGTAGGGTAGGTAGGGTAGGTAGGGTAGGTAGGGTAGGTAGGGTAGGTAGGGTAGGTAGGGTAGGTAGGGTAGGTAGGGTAGGTAGGGTAGGTAGGGTAGGTAGGGTAGGTAGGGTAGGTAGGGTAGGTAGGGTAGGTAGGGTAGGTAGGGTAGGTAGGGTAGGTAGGGTAGGTAGGGTAGGTAGGGTAGGTAGGGTAGGTAGGGTAGGTAGGGTAGGTAGGGTAGGTAGGGTAGGTAGGGTAGGTAGGGTAGGTAGGGTAGTAGCCAGTTGACGGGAGCGAAGCCGCGTGGGTCAGCTAGTATCTATATATATAAAAGAAAGTCGTGTTAGTTACTTCACTTATAACTCAAGAACGGCTGAACCGATTTAGCTGAAAATTGGCAGGGAGGTAGTTTAGAGCCAGGAGAAGGACATAGGATACTTTTTATCCCGTAGGGTAGGTAGGGTAGGTAGGGTAGGTAGGGTAGGTAGGGTAGGTAGGGTAGGTAGGGTAGGTAGGGTAGGTAGGGTAGGTAGGGTAGGTAGGGTAGGTAGGGTAGGTAGGGTAGGTAGGGTAGGTAGGGTAGGTAGGGTAGGTAGGGTAGGTAGGGTAGGTAGGGTAGGTAGGGTAGGTAGGGTAGGGTAGGGTAGGTAGGGTAGGTAGGGTAGGGTAGGTAGGGTAGGTAGGGTAGGTAGGGTAGGTAGGGTAGGTAGGGTAGGTAGGGTAGGTAGGGTAGGTAGGGTAGGTAGGGTAGGTAGGGTAGGTAGGGTAGGTAGGGTAGGTAGGGTAGGTAGGGTAGGTAGGGTAGGTAGGGTAGGTAGGGTAGGTAGGGTAGGTAGGGTAGGTAGGGTAGGTAGGGTAGGTAGGGTAGGTAGGGTAGGTAGGGTAGGTAGGGTAGGTAGGGTAGGTAGGGTAGGTAGGGTAGGTAGGGTAGGTAGGGTAGGTAGGGTAGGTAGGGTAGGTAGGGTAGGTAGGGTAGGTAGGGTAGGTAGGGTAGGGTAGGTAGGGTAGGTAGGGTAGGTAGGGTAGGGTAGGTAGGGTAGGTAGGGTAGGTAGGGTAGGTAGGGTAGGTAGGGTAGGTAGGGTAGGTAGGGTAGGTAGGGTAGGTAGGGTAGGTAGGGTAGGTAGGGTAGGTAGGGTAGGTAGGGTAGGTAGGGTAGGTAGGGTAGGTAGGGTAGGTAGGGTAGGTAGGGTAGGTAGGGTAGGTAGGGTAGGTAGGGTAGGTAGGGTAGGTAGGGTAGGTAGGGTAGGTAGGGTAGGTAGGGTAGGTAGGGTAGGTAGGGTAGGTAGGGTAGGTAGGGTAGGTAGGGTAGGTAGGGTAGGTAGGGTAGGTAGGGTAGGTAGGGTAGGTAGGGTAGGTAGGGTAGGTAGGGTAGGTAGGGTAGGTAGGGTAGGTAGGGTAGGTAGGGTAGGTAGGGTAGGTAGGGTAGGTAGGGTAGGTAGGGTAGGTAGGGTAGGTAGGGTAGGTAGGGTAGGTAGGGTAGGTAGGGTAGGTAGGGTAGGTAGGGTAGGTAGGGTAGGTAGGGTAGGTAGGGTAGGTAGGGTAGGTAGGGTAGGTAGGGTAGGTAGGGTAGGTAGGGTAGGTAGGGTAGGTAGGGTAGGTAGGGTAGGTAGGGTAGGTAGGGTAGGTAGGGTAGGTAGGGTAGGTAGGGTAGGTAGGGTAGGTAGGGTAGGTAGGGTAGGTAGGGTAGGTAGGGTAGGTAGGGTAGGTAGGGTAGGTAGAGTAGGTAGGGTAGGTAGGGTAGGTAGGGTAGGTTGATGGACGGGAGCGAAGCCGCGCGGGTCAGCTAGTTTTGAATAAGTCCAACATACCACATGTTTAGTTTAAATTCCCTAGCCAATGATTCCCTTTCATCTTTGTTCTTAACACATTCCATGAGCAGATGTTGCACATCTTCAATTGTATTTCGTGTGTCACAATTGGCCGATGCAGCCTTTCGCATTAAGAAAGCAAACTTTGCCGATGGAAAGTGGCCAGAACGAAGCCTTAGCGCTAACTCCTAGTTACACTTTTACCATCAAACCAGGGTTCGCGAGGGGGCTCGTTTTGAATGACTTTATACCAAATGCCTTTTTCTTTGGATAATTCATTGAAGTACATTTTCCATTTGTCGAAGCAAACATTCTAAAACCTGGAGAAATATTCCCAGTAATCGGGCATATACGAGATAACGTTGCCCATCTCAACTGCCTGCTTCGACAGTCGGTCAGCCTCCTCGTTGCCCCGTAGCCCTATGTGCGCTGGAACCCATTGCAAGACAATCCTAATGCCATTTTTGTTGTAACAATGAATTAGTTTAAGGGTGTCATATGCTATTGATGCACCTCTGCAATCAGAGGCGCATCGAGCCAAATGTTGTAAGGCGCTCTTACTATCTGTAAATATAACTACTTTATTTAAATTATGACTAATTGAATAAGGTATCGCTTGGTATATTGCAATGAGTTCCAGAGCCATTATATATATATTTGCATTAATTGTATACATAGCTTTATAACCTGAACTTTGAAAGAAAAAAGCAGCTCCACATCCATCTTTACTTTTTGACCCATCTGTGAAGATTTTATACCTATCACTATATTTGGAAGCTACCTCTGATACCACTTCGTGTACTAATACATTGTGCTTATATTTAAGATATTTTTTGGTGCGTTACGCATTCTAAATCACTTTTAATAATATCTTTAATTTGCAATGCTGATACTCAAATGTCTAAAGAGAACCTTTTTAGACTATCCGAGGCAATAATTTGCCGCGGTCTTAATTCTTTAAAGGAAGTACCCAGTAGAGGTTTTCTTTTGTTTACCCAATAGTTATTATGACTTAGGGAGTATAATTCTGCAATTGTGTTATTATTAGACCATGACAATGATTTTAAAATTATCTTATATGTGAGATATTTTCTTCTCAAAAATAATGGTGGTATCTGCAGTTCACTCTAAATAAATAAAATAATAAATAAATAATAAAATAATAAATAAATAAATAAATTTTTATTGTGTCTCAAAAGGTTACATCAACAAATGTGAATGAAACAGCCCCAGTAAGTAATTAATAATACTTGTGTTAGGGTTGTCTCGCTACTTCCCTCAATTGTAGTTAACAATATTGAGACTTTAAAAGAAAAATTTAAACTAAACTAAGAACACATCTTCAAGTTAAAAAAAAAATAAAAGAAACAATAACTTATATAAAGTAATGAGCAGCTCTGTGTAGTGTGTAAGTGTGTGTGATTTTGTGTGATTGTGTATGTGTAATGGTAATTAGTAGGGTGCGAGTGAGTGTGTCGGTGTGTGTGAAAACTCTCCATCACGTGGATACCTGAACTGCTGATGAAACCTCCTACTATTTTAAGTGTTTGGTTTTGTAACTTATCTAGTTGGCTTGTATGTGTTTTTGCACTAGAATCATACAAGTAGCAAGTATAATCCAGCCGACTTCTTACTAACGATATAATATATATTCTACGTATATGCTTAGTATGTACTCCCCAAGAGGAGCCTGCCAGTACTTTTAATATATTAAGATATTTTACACATTTACTAACAATTTCATTGATATATGTTTCCGCCAAAGTAAGCTTCTATCTAACCAAACTCCTAAATATTAACTATGAATTCCTAAGTCTATCCACTATGTATTTCAATCCATACTCTGTCATATCTATCATTGTGATAAGGCGTTGGACTATTTCATACTGTTGGAATTCACTTCATAAACGGTGGGAGTTGTCCAGTCCGGGCCGAATTCTACGGGGCCCTGCGGGCCGGACCTTAACAATTAGGTTAGTTCTAGGAAAAACGAACATTTATCAACTTAGGGTAAAATTACCCTAAGTTGATAAATGTTCGTTCCTACATAGACTGTTCGTTCCTAAATAGGAACTGTCACAATTTCTATGGCGACTTGAGCTTCTTCTCATGCAGTAAATATGTGTTTTAATTCCAGGTGACACCAGCATCAGTCTTGCAACGTCCTTTGGTGAAACCATACTCCTGTGAGATTTTATTGGTGTTCAATGGTTGAGCATTACTTTCATTTTATTCAAAGGCCTTGCTGAAAACCGTCAACAGGCATACAGGTTTATAGTTAATGGTGTCTTAAATACCACTGAACCGTCTTCATAAAACGAATCAAGCAGCTAGGTGACGAGGACAGAGGAAATTATGTTTTTCATAAAAAAAGAAAGAACATCTCACGTAACGAAACTTACAGAGTAGTTGTTGTACTGATCGATGATGCACTGCACCCTGCTTTGGTAGTGCTCCAGCGACACCTTCGACCACCACTCCTTCAGATTGCCTTCCTTGTCGTAGTGCCGACCTACGAACAGCAAGGTAAAGATTCAATCAGGAGATAAAACCAAAAGAAGCCTATGCCCAGAAACTAAATACCTTCTCAATTTATACGTAAGAATGTAGAGGTTAAATAACATCCGCCGCAGGTCGATCGTTGAGGTATGCGATGCTTGCCAAAATCGGTCCCTAGATATGTGACCATCCATTACCAACATAACGACACTCATCTGTACATCAAAAAGCTCTTTAAAGTCCCGGCTGTCATTTGAAGATCTTTAACAGTTGTTACGAATCGTCAGAAACCTTAAATCTGGTAACCAAACTTGTCAAGGGGTCTCATGTTACTCAGTTACTGGGTTGAGGAGGTCAGATAGGCAGCATAATACTTACTGGTACCTACATAGCCGCATTCAGTTAGTCTCGAAGCCAGTATTTGTTTGTGATTGTGGAAGGAAAGCCACTGTTTAGCCCAGATGAAGGCTTTTAGAAAATTTGGATGACACATAATTATTGGCAAAGCAACCCACGAGGGCCACTCGAAGGAACTTAGGTTGTATTGGTAGAAAGTAGTTTTATATAATATTTTACCTTGATCGTCAAATCCGTGAGTGACTTCATGTCCCAATACGGCACCAATGGATCCGTAATTGATCGCTCTGAAACAAACGACTGCTGTTACTTCTTTCGTTCAAAATGTTGTTGTTCATATAGTTTTAGTGGTTAGTTAGAGAGTTAAATGGGATATTTGATGGTACTCACTCAATTCCATTTCCGTAGAACGGTTGCTGCAATATAGCGGCTGGGATAGCTGGAAAAGAGAAATTTTCTGGTTAGTTACCAAGATAAGATCATAGGAATGGCACTGTTATCATAATGGTGTTGGAGACCAAGACTGAAAGAATACACTCGGAGCCGATCAGGTCTGTTTGATTGTTAGTGTTTGTTTGTGCTGTCTGCTGTCCCACTCTAAGAGCAGAGATCTTCCCAAATCTACTAAACTACTCTTGATTTTAACTTTGTGCGTCTCCTGCCGAATTCTAGGAAAGTTCCAAATTGTGACGTTTCAGTATACTTACTGACAGAGTTGAAAGTAGGAGAATAGAAGGCGTTGACCGTAGTAGCTGGTTCGGACCAGCTGTTCCTGTCGGGCTTCTCTTTGAGGGATTGCAGTGACTTCTTCACCTCTGCGTAAGTCAGCTTCAGGTAAGTCTCGAACTTGTTGCCTTTTACTACTTTCGCCTGAAATGGTAATAAGAGATAATAACAACGTCTGGTTTTAAACAGTGTGGCAAGGAGTGGGAAATACTTCAGCAAACATTCATCTTTAGCAGTATTACTTAAGTCATTTCATAATCAGAATAGCTTTCAGAATGTTTTCGAAATGAAGTTTGGTTTCTGTTTGATTAAAAAAAGAAAATATAAACTATCACAATTCTAAATGTATTCCACATTTAGAATTCTGATAGTTTAAGGATACTTGTGGCGTCTCAACTTTTTGCTCTGGGTCGCCTGCACTCTGTTGATGAAACTTCATCCAGTTGTTTTTGGTCAAACGATGGAGGCATTTGGGCATGGTTAGTAGTTAACGAAAACAGTACTCACATCTGCATAGTACTTGTCAAGCTGCTCAGGCGTCAGCTGCCAGGCGGGGTAGCCCACGAGGTTCTTGATGGCTTTCAGTTTGTTCAGGGCCTTCCGGCGCGTGGTGGGGTCCATCCAGTCTAGCTTCCGCACGTCGGCTGCAAAGGCGGAGCGGATGTCCTCCAACATTTCAATGACCTGGGGAAATCGGAAATTAAAATATGTAAATTTGTTTCCTAACGGTAAATAAAAAAATAGAAAAATAGACACCATTGTACGCTGCTGCACCTACTCACAAGTTTGTCTGCCAAGTAGTTTAGCAGGTTTTAAGGGTTCCATACCCAAAGGGTTACCAACGGAACTCTATTACTAAGCCTCCACTGTCCGTCCGTCCATCCGTCTGTCTGTCAGCGAGCTGCATCTCAAGAATTATCATTTCATTAAAATATTAATTTCTGCGTAGACCTTATAAAACGAGAAAAAAAAATTGTGTATTAGTAGTAAAGATTGTGTATTTCCATTGCCGCTATAACAACAAATTTTTTTAAGGTTTATATTACGGAACCCTTCGTGTGCAAGTTCGACTCGTACTTGGCTGGTTTTTCTAATTTACCTTTGTACCGTTTTCTCAGGGTTATTTGTAAAACACCAACAACCTCTCAGGCAGTGAAAATACACAAGATTATAAACAACTTTTACTTTGGGAACAAACTCGAAAAGAGGAAACAAATATTAGCTTTTTCATACAAAATGCAATATTTAGACAAAGAAAATGCATGAAACAGCTGTTTTTTTTCAGGGTTGGTCTCAAAGTAAACTGTTCCAATGTCCTCCAGAAGCTTCAGTGTTTACAGGTGAATGCATTGGTATTCTTGAAGCCACCAATTTCATTTTATCTCATACAATAAAAAACTCAGTATTTTTTCAGATTCTCGAAGGAAATAGTTCAAAAACAAATTAAAATCTAAAATTCACAGTAAAATCATCATAGACATTCTAAATTTGCTATACACTTGTTTTAAAGATGGGTTAAACTTTGAAATATTTTGGGTACCCAGTCATTTAGGTATAGGTGGATACGAGTGCGCAGACTCACTAGCTATGTTTGCTACGGCCAACCCCGTGGATCGAAAACACTATATGGTCCATAGTTATGACTTGCGCTCTGACACCATATTTAAGCTGCATAACTCATGGTCTGTTGACTGGCAGGTAACTTCAAAATTAAAGGCAGCGTATTACGCCAATATCCAACCTGACATCCAGCGTAAAACCTGGTTTTTCAAATGTCCCAAATTGTCAAAAGTACTGTTTCGTCCTTGTGTAGACTGAGACTCGGCCATTGCTGTAGTCCAGTATTCCTACATACAGTCCGTGTCGGTGACAGCTCCTTATGCAAATGCGGCCTTGATGATGGTACCTTAGACCATAATTATCTTTTTTCATGTTCTTCTCATTCCCATTCCTTCGAATTGTACCAAATGCTTCCCAAAATTAAAATCCCTCTCCCTGTTAACTTCCATTCCCTTTTGACCAATTTCTCTCCTAAACTTATTCAACTCCTATCAAATATTTTTTTTATTTCGCGATATTAATATATCCTTACTAATATTATAAATACGAAAGTACCTCTATCTGTCTGCCTGTCGCGCTTTTACGAAAAAACTACTGAACCGATTTAAATGAAATTCGGTACACAGATAATCTAGAACTTGAAAAAGGACATAGGCTACTTTTTATCCCGGGAGTATGTTTCCTAGGGATTACGCGGGCGAAGCCGCTGGCGGTAGCTAGTATATCATATAAGTAGTAGTGTATTTAAAAAAAGAAGTATTCTATGTCCAAATATTGTCCTTACAGCAACTAACATTTTAGATCTACCACAAAGTGCAAAGTTCGTTCACCTCACTGCGCTGCCGTCACTACATGAAACTGGCAGAATAGTCGTCATCGGTTGTCAAAAAAGAAAAAAAAAATACTCTCCGTTAGCCAGACTAGAACAACCGGAAATAATGCGGAGGATAGATTCCCCGCGCCGGTGACATGCCCGACATATGTCAACCGTACCGTCTTTTACATTATATTTCCGGTAGTTGTTCGTCATCATAACTTCGTCCATAATTGCACAGACAAAACCTTCGGTTTCCCCGAAGAGATCACCAAAACGCAGCCAGGCTACGGACGCTAAGAAGCCTACAGATAAAAGCGTCCGTGAAGCTCCTTGCTCTGTCATACCTCCATACGATCATTAGTATCTAATACCACAGGTTTGCGCCAGTTCCCGTTAGCCAAGGAAAGCGTGGTAACGCCATTGTCCACCGCTACCACATTTCGATGTATACCCACGTCGGCTTCTAGTAAGTACTCTCTAAGGCTGCATACCTCGCGGTTATGCAGGGTCTTAGCATTTACGAGAGCTCGTAGCTCGTAAGAAGCCACGATCCCCGCACTTCCGCGGGATATACAGCCTCATCACCGATGACCGTGGGTGATTCATCCGATTTGCGGTAAGCAGTGAGCGTACCCTACTATCCAGGGGGTCAAGTTCTATCTGAGTCCGTTTGAGTATGCCGAAAGAGTACATCAAAACCAGCATGACTCAACCGTTAAAGGCGCGCACCTTGTTTCCGCTTGATAAAAGACTGTTAAGTACTTTGTTCTGGCTGCCAAAGAAGCGCTCCTTCAACAATTGTTTCATGTCAGCAGCACTGATGCCTAACGCTTCCGACATACCCAAATACTTGTTATTTTCGGTTGAGGAAAGGGACCTAAGGTGTATGGAATCCGAATCCGCTTTACATGCATGACTGCACATTTGTCCAAACCAAATTCCATCCTGATGGCGCTACTGACGGTTTCTGTTACCTTCAGTAGCTTCATCAGTTGCAAGTTGTTAGGAGCAAAGAGTTTCAAGTCATCCATGTAAAGAAGGTGTGATATGACCTGAACACCTTTTCTCAACAAGTAGCCTTGGCCCGAACCCTCCAGCAATGTACTGAGAGGGTTGAGAGCCAGACAAGCCAGACAAATATGCCACGCTCGATTCTTGTCGGTTCGCTGTTCGCCTAGGTCTGTCGACACCCTGGATAGTGAAGGACCGTCCTGCACTGCCCCATATACGACATCAGGAAGGTGCGTAGAACTGCATCAACTTTGTACAGCACTAGCACCCTCATGAGCCATGTATGTGGCTCTGTGTCATAGGCCTTCCTATAATTTATCCAACATGTCGAACGCGAACGACGAACCTGTTGGCTGTCGATGAGGAGCACCTCCTTAGTACCGCGGGACCCGTTCCTAAATTCATTCTGAGAAGCAGAAATTATTAAATTACTATCAATATGATAGTTAATGTTTGCTCTCAAAATGGATGTAAGAACTTTATAGACCGTCGATAAACACGTGATCGGCCTATAATTTTGAGGTGCCAAGCGAGCGTGCGATTTTTTAAACCATTTAATCCAAAAGTTGTGCAGCCCGTCCGGTTCTGGAGATTTCCAGTTAGGCAACGGACGGTATACACGAGCTACATCTTGGGGGCTGATGGTAATTGCCCCCATTTCTGGTATCGGATCGCACGCACGCTCGACCTCCCAAGTCCAATCGCCCTCGGTATGACTGACAGGCACCGACCAGATGCTGCGCCAGAATGAAATACGTGTCCGACGCACGAGCTGGTGGGTCACAGATCCGGTCTCTGCGGGAGGCTATGGTTGAGCGTTTGAACGTGTCCTTATAGGCTGTCTCTGAATGGGGCGATGACAATCAATGTCAAGTTCAATGCTGCTACGACCCAAGCGTGTCTGTTTTCCATCCAGCTACATCTTTCCGGGGTGCAACCGTGCCAATAACCGACCAACTTGAGCTTCTTGGGGTTACATTAACATCTACTATAAATTTTAGCCCGTTCATAAAGGCATAAGCTCAAGTGGCTGCAAAGAAGTTGGGGATCCTAGCAAAGGTAAGACGGTATTCACGCCGCAACAGCTGCTCAAACTCTATCAAGCGCAAGTTCGATCGTGTATGGAGTACTGCTCTCATCTTTGGGACGGATCTGCCATATTATATCAGTTGGATGCCCTTGAGTCAATAGGGTATTTTACTAAAAAATCTAATTAGTCCGTCTGATAGATTTAAAAAAAAATATTCGACACGGTTGTTTTCCTTTTTTACGTAAACAAAAAATGAAGGAGATACAGTGAATTGAAGACACGCGTGACGTCATATGGCTTGGTAAAAATGTACCAAATTTACCAAGCCAGATGACATCACGCGTGTCTTCAAATACGTGTCCAATATTTTTTGAAAATCTATCAGACGGACTAATTAGATCTTTTTAGTAAAATACCCTATTGAGAAAAGAACCAAGAGAATCATCGGCAATGAAAGGCTCGTCCTGACGAAGCTCCAAAGTCTTGAGCATCGACGACGAGTTGCTACCCTATCGGTTTTCTACCGGTTGCATAATTTAATTCGGTCAAGCCCGTTCCATCATCGGGCCACAAGACGAATGGCGATGCGCTCCCAGTACATGGTGGACATATCCCACCCAAGCGCACAAAACCTTTTGGGAACACATTCATAGTGCGTTTCACGCGCACAAAACCTTTTGGGAACACATTCATAGTGCGTTTTTTTTTTTTTTAGGATGGGAAATCATCAAATGACTCCTCCCGCTCTGGGTACAGCAGGAGGGAGTGTCAGACTCTTACTGACTAAAACCGATCCGTGTTTCTCCTAGTGCCCTTTGCGTTCCAGGGTACGGTGCCTCTTTCGAACGAAGTCCGCAGCCTGCTTACCAAGCCTGGATCAAGGTCCGCGACAAAGCAAAGCAAATTCCGCCAATAAGTTTTGCAAGCGGGTTCTTCGTAGACCACGTTTTGACCATGTCAGACGTATCGAGGCCAAACTAACACACCTTGATCATGAAGGCGGTTCCCCCAGGGCGAGACCGGTCCATTGCACTGCGGATCGGTTGACCCTTGCGATTGTCCCAAATGTGGATAACTCATAGAGCGTACAGCTAAGGAGTGCAATTCCCTGCCGGAGTCTGTGTTTCCTGATACTTGCAACCTAGGAGTCATTAAGTCAAGAGTGCGCCGACCCCAAGTTACATAGGATAAGGGCAGGAAGATGATGAGATCATAGGTTTTCTATTAGTACCTATTAGGTAAATTAAGTTTAAAAAGCATGAAATAAAAATTAAATTAAAAAATTTAAAAAACCTCCGACAAAAATAACTTCAAAAAGTGAAAAAAAATAATACGTATTGATCCTTTTACTTTAATATGGGTACGATTCTTTAGGCCAAGCGTCATCGCGTCAACAACGGAACACGTTTGCCTAGAAGTATTCACTTTTCACCTTTTTACTCTTGTCTTAAAGACTCCCAGGTTGTAGCTTTCTGGAAACCCAGACGCTGGCAGGGAATTCCACTCCTTAGCTACGCACTATGAACGTGTTCCCAAAACGTTAAATGGTCAAATCAAGCCTAGATATATTATTGGAAGAGTTATTTTTTAATGATTTTCATTGTTCTCATATGGTGACTTTACCTTCAAATAACTCGGCAACGTGACACTGCCAACATTTTTTGCTTGTTAAAGGGTCCTCCACCCATATATGCATAATAGATTGTGCGCCGCAACTTTTAAAAATTTAACATGGCGGCGGGAGTCTAAGCCAGCTAACTCTCATAGAAATTCATTATTTATTTATGTAACACGTCTCGTACAAAAAAGGTTAAAAAAATCCTTATTGTGTGACTAAGTCTGTCCGTCTGTCACAGCTGGATATCCCAAGAACTACTAATGCTATCAACTTGAAATAGTTTTAGGTGACGTTTGTTCAACTATTTTGAATAAGAAATATGTCTATATTTTTTTTTGCAACGGCGGCTGAATGTGGTTTTAAAAAAATCGAAGTGGTCTACTAGGGCATGCGGGGTATTAAATGAAAGAACGCTACTAGCACATTCTCAAACATTTTTTCTTTTTTTGGCCGTATGGTGTTCGACTTTAGACAAATGAAAATTGACCGTTCCCCCCTCGTCTCCGAAGTTTTCGTAGAGAAAAATCTGAAATTATTATATGTGATAGAAATTCATGTAAAGATTACAGGAAAAATAAAACAATGTCTCTAAATAACACACATTTTCAGAAATCATCAACAAAAATTACATTTGTTCCACTATCGCTCAAGAAATGGCACTGATCTGAAACTGCAATATGTTTCGCATTGACAAAATTCTCTGACGAATATAGTCCTCGCCGATAAATAATTAAAAATGTTTCACGTTTTATATGATGGTACGGAACTCTCGGTGCGCGAGTCCGACTGTTTTGACCAGTTTTTTTTTCATAATTTGGCCGTTAACTTTAACCAAAGCTACAATCTTACTCTTACCTTCTGCGTGGAAGTATTGTCGAAATGCCTCTTGCCGTACATGTAACTGAGAGCGTGGCCGAAGTGCTCGTTGACTTCAGCGGTGCACCACAGCCGGCGCGGCATTTCATGCTGCTGCTCTACCTCGAAGTACAGCAAGCGGTACTTCTTCAGCGTCTCCGAGAACACCTTCCACCAAAGATAGCGTTCTGTAACATATAATAAAACATAATCCACCGTCATAATACGTAATACGTATGTGCGCTATAAACTCAAACACTACCGAACGAATTTTCAAATGATTTTCACCAATAACGCAGTGTTTCATGATAAAGGTTTAGGTGTATGACTCATTAAGATTTTCTGAAAATTGGCTGAAATATGAGATGACTGTTGGAGATGTCGAAAAAAATGACCTATAAGAAGACCTCATGACTTGGAGTTGCGTCCTATGTGGTACACGCTGTGCTCAGCTATCAGAAGTATATAAAGACTCACCAATAATGTCAGGCTTGGTTTTCGCCAGCAGAACGGACAGCTTCTTAAGATAGGGCAGGTTCCAGACGCTGACTTTGTCCTGATCCTGGAACGCCACGCTCGTGTCGGAGAACACCAGTTCCAGGTAACGGCGCCAGTCGTGCTGCGGAAGAGAATCAGATGAAGATACAACATTTCTAAGTAATGCTAAAGTATAGGTACCCCTTGCTGGACATACTAATGTAATAATTATTTCGCCAATCGCAAACTACTTTTTCAACTCAATACCGAAGGTCTTCACTCTAACTAGCTCTATATCATTATTTATTAAAAATCACACAAAAACAGTAAGACAATCTTACAAACTAAAATAAAACCGACTTCCAAAAACAAAAGACTACATTGTAATAAGTAACTTTCATTTCTGAAGTCGGTGTTTTTGGTTATTTCGTTTTTCAACACCGACTTCCGAAATGAAAGTTATATGTCTTTATTTGTTACATGGTTTTAAATACAGTTTACAAGTGATCTTATTCTATTTGTACACAAATCAGGATTTAAGTTGCTGTTTAAGGCTATCGCCTTTACAAACATTAAAACATATTGTTATTTACTATTTTTATACATTGCTTTACCTAACTTTAGTATTAGATACTTACTGTTCAAATAGGGGTTATGTGCAAGTCTTAGTGTGGACCCACATAGATTTAAAAATGTTTGGGTTTCAAACTGTACGCTTTCATTACAATCCGATTATAATAATAAAAGGTAAGAAGTTAGTAGCGGGTAGTTCGCAAAAAGATCATGCATTCTCCGGCCGAACGAGCGGCGTCGTCCAGTAAGCGAGCTGTTGTCATGATACGTCACGGAGGAAATAGTGATGGGGCAGTCGGTATCGATTGTACGTGCGGGCGTACGGCAGTGTATTAAGTCGACTTTTACCAATTGATGAAATTAAAATTTTACGGTGTGCTGGGTTTTTATGTAAATAAAATTTACGCGAAATTTTAAAAATGAAATCTCTTATTAATTAGGGTATTTTAAACGGTATTGTAATATTTTAAGGTTGGTGCGAAATGGAGTGTTGTACGATAGTTTTTTAAGGCTTTATTTTGGATAGTTTGGAGTTTACTATATATATTTTTTTTTTTTTTTTTGTTTGAAAATTTATTTATTTATTTATTGATAAGGCACTTCAACGACTTACTCACTAAAACATACACAAACATAAATCACATACAGTATTAGTTAAAGTGAATTCGTCACTTACAGAAGTGCACAGCACTAACAGATAACGTAATGATCAATGGACATGTTTGATATCGTTAGTTGCATTTGTTACAAGTTGTAAGTTTAAGAAAATTGAAGTTAAAATTATTGATGCGTTTAAGTTACAATATTGTACAGAATACCAAAAAAAAAAAAACAACAAACATACGGAATTGGAAGCGTACACAATCTTATTACTAGGCGGATCGCGTCACACAGAGGTCTTGAGACTCCGAGCTGGTTAAAAGCCTCGTACGGAATATACGGAAAGAGTTAGAAAAGATGTCGATGCTATCGGTTCGTGTAGCGATTTTATTGTAGTTTCCCATAAGACGAATATTTTGTTTCAGATAGACTAGACCAGACAGGTGCTGCGTATGTTAGGCAAGGTCTAACAAGTGTAGAGTAAATGAGCAATTATGTTGAGGAGCTAAGAGCAGATTTGCGATTTAAAACTGGTTTTAATGAATTTAGGGCTTTTGCACCTTTGCTTATAATAATTTCAGTGTTCTTATTCCAGTTAAGCGTCTTGTCTAATATAACACCTAAATATTTCACCGAAACACTCCATGTAATATGGAAATCATCAATGTTTATAAGTCTAGTGGGAATTGCGCGTTTTCTGGTAAACAGAATGCCTTCGGTTTTTGTTGAGTTTAGCTTAAGTTTCCAAGTTTTAAAATATTTACTGAGTAGTTCTAATGAATATTGTAGCCGTCCAGTAACTACATCCACATCTTTGTGTGACGTGAATGTTGCCGTATCGTCAGCGTAGATAGCAAGTTGTGTATGAGCCTGTTTAGGTACGTCATTCAGGTAAAGTATGAAGACGTATGGGCCTACGAGCGAGCCCTGAGGCACACCGGCTGGTATGGTCTTAGGAGCAGAATGGTCTTTGCCTATATAAACGGAGAACGATCGATCTCGTAAGTAGTTCTGGATGAGTTTCACTAGACAGAGAGGCACTTCAAATTTGATTAATTTGTATAATAGGCCATCGTGCCAAACAGAATCAAAGGCTTTTTCTATATCTAGTAAAATCATGCCAGTGGTGAGGCCGCTGTTTAACCCGTGGGCTACATGTTCAGCTACTCTTGCTAGCTGTTGTGTGGTAGAGTGTGAGCTTCGGAATCCAAACTGTTCGGGGATCAACTTGTGTGCTGTTGCTTTAGTGAGGCGGGACAGAATAATGGCTTCTTGCAGTTTCCTAAGCTTGGCAATAAACTAATTTGTCGATAGCTAGAGGGGATCGACTGATCTTTCCCAGGTTTTTTAATAGCTATGATTTCAGCATGTTTTAATGTACTTGGGAAGTATGCAATACGTAAAAAACCATTGAACACTTTGGCCAGATAGACAATAGCTTTCTGAGGAAGGTTTTTCAGTAGGCCATTTCCCAAGCCATCAAAACCAGGCGCTTTGTTTGATTTTAGTTTTCGTAAGAGTTTTTGGATTCCATGCGGTCTAACAAGAGATGGGTAGTCACTCGCCTCGTAACAGTCCAGCAACCTTATCGATTCTTTGACTGCCTCTTCAATACTAGGATCACTCAATAGCAAGGTCAATTTCCGAGGCATAGTTAAAAGTAGATTGGCTCAAAGTTATTTTTATTTCTATTTTATTTTATTTTATTGTATTTGGAAAACTTACAGCTAATAACATGCATGCTTACTTATTCTAATATAATTAAGGCCAATTACAAGTTCTCACTTACAGTAAAAACGAACTAATTAAGAAAAAAAATAAAAAAAATAACTATAAGCACTGACACTACATATACGTACATCCAAAAAGAATTTCAATGTCTATCTAAGATTGATACAAAATATATAGACTCATTTAAGTGAGATCGAAAATCTGTCCAGTCTGCTATTCTATAATTAAATATGATGCGCGTTTGTCGGTTGACTTTACCACTTACTGAGAAGCAAACAGGTAGGTGGTTGGAAGAAAGGCGGGTGATTACCTGAGGCTCTGAAAGGTGATAGACAGAGTTAGCTAGGATGATGTCGGGTATGGATGGTGTGTGCGTACTATGATAGTGGACTAGAGTGGGACATGAAGGAGCAAGGATGTCATATTCGTTGCTCAACATGTGATTAAAAAGTACCTCGCCATGGATGTTTGATCGAGAGCAGTGCCAGTATGGGTGTTTGGTGTTCAGATCACCCATTATTATAGTTTTAGAATGAACATTAACGATTTTGTCTAGGTCTGTATGTAGTAGGGCTAGGTTAGGCGATTGATAAGCCGAGACAAAAGCAATTAACTGATTTGAAATAGCAACTTGTATTCCGACACATTCAAGGTTTTGAGTAAAAGGTAGATTTAGAGAGGTATGTTCAATGTCCGACTTGAATAAGATGGCAACTCCCTGACCGAGTCCGTCAGGTCTCTTATCGCACCGATAACAGGTGAAGCCTGGAGTGTGTAATTTGATATTGGGGGATATTCTAGTCTCTGACAACGCTATTATATCAATAGAAAGCTCGCTTACCAGATCCAGCAGCTCCGTAAGTTTAGACCGAATGCCATCGGCCTTCCAATATAGAAGTCGAACACATTGTGTGCTACACATATTGACCAAGATGGGTTAAGATAAGAATGACTTTATCCATCATATTAATACATCCTAAAAATTGGCTTTTAATGGTTTTTATCGTCATCAATATGGCAAGCATATCAGCTGTTGCCGGATCTTGATTACTATATTGAGTAGTATTATAATTATTTTTATCGTCATCAATATGGCAAGCATATCAGCTGTTGCCGGATCTTGATTACTATATTGAGTAGTATTATAATTATTTTTATCGTCATCAATATGGCAAGCATATCAGCTGTTGCCGGATCTTGATTACTATATTGAGTAGTATTATAATTATTATTATCGTCATCAATATGGCAAGCATATCAGCTGTTGCCGGATCTTGATTACTATATTGAGTAGTATTATAATTATTTTTATCGTCATCAATATGGCAAGCATATCAGCTGTTGCCGGATCTTGATTACTATATTGAGTAGTATTATAATTATTTTTATCGTCATCAATATGGCAAGCATATCAGCTGTTGCCGGATCTTGATTACTATATTGAGTAGTATTATAATTATTTTTATCGTCATCAATATGGCAAGCATATCAGCTGTTGCCGGATCTTGATTACTATATTGAGTAGTATTATAATTATTTTTATCGTCATCAATATGGCAAGCATATCAGCTGTTGCCGGATCTTGATTACTATATTGAGTAGTATTATAATTTCCTTTATTCATCATTTTCGCTTATTTCTAAATTTTTAAATATTTTTATACAATATATACATAAAAAAAACATTTAAAAATATAAAAATAGATGCGAGCCGTGTCCAGAAGTACCGCTTTCTGAATCAAGCCCTTGATCCAGCTGCCCAACGAGAGCCTCCTAAGGTGTTGGTCGAGGCTCGTGGCTATTAAGCCATTGGCCGACACTACTATCGGTACAATGATTGCGGAGTCCACTTCCCACATGTCGACAACCTCGCGAGCCAAGTCAATATACTTGATTTGTTTGTCTTTCTCGGCTTTCACGAGGTTCTCGTCATGCGGGACGGTTATGTCTACAATCATTGCACGCCTCACAATTCGGTCCACCACCACTATATCAGGCTTATTGGCAACAATAGTCCTGTCAGTGATGATGGACCGATCCCAGTACAATGTGATATTGCCATTATCGAGAACTGGGTCGGGCGCATACCTATAGTATGGCACCTCCGACTCCACAAGAGAGTATTTCAGAGCAAGTTGCTGATGGATAATCCTGGCTACAAGGTTGTGCCTATGCAAGTATTCTCCGTTAGCTAGACGTGAACAACCAGAGATAATGTGGCGAATTGATTCTCCCGGACGATGACATGCCCGACATATGTCGACCGTGCCGTCTTTCACAATAAATCTCCGGTAGTTATTCGTCATGATAACTTGGTCCATAATTGCACAAACAAAACCTTCGATTTCTCCAAAGAGATCACCGAAACGCAGCCAGGCTACGGATGCTAGTTGGTCTACGTCGGGCCCATGTAGGGCCCGGAAAAAGCGTCCGTGAAGCTCCTTACTCTGCCATACCACCCTGCGATCGTTAGTGTCAAGCACCGCAGGTTTGCGCCAGTTCTCATTTGCCAAGGAGAGCGGGGTGAGTCCCTTGTCCACCGCCACTACATCTCGATGCATACCCACGTCGACAGCTAGGAAATATTCCCTAAGACTGCATATCTCGCAATTGTGGAGAGTCTTAGCATTTAAAAAGCCTCGACCTCCACACTTTCGCGGGATATACAGTCTCATTACCGACGATCGTGGGTGATGCATTCGATATGCAGTAAGCAGTGTGCGGACCCGCCTATCCAGGGCGTCAAGTTCCGTTTGAGTCCATTTGAGTACGCCGAAAGAGTACATCAATACCGGCATGACCCAACCGTTGAAGGCGCGCACCTTATTTCCGCCTGATAGAAGGCTATTAAATACCTTCTTCAGGCGGCCAAAGAAGCGCTCCTTTAACGATTGCTTCATGTCAGTAACATTGATACCTAACGCTTCCGACATACCCAAATACTTGTAAGTTTCAGTTGGAGAGAGGGATCTCAGGTTTATGGAATCCGAGAGTTGAGTTCCCACGGATTCCATAATCTCTCCACGCTTTACATGCATGACCGCACATTTGTCCACACCAAACTCCATCCTGATGGCGTTACTGAATGTTTCAGTTACCTTCAGTAGCTCCATCAGTTGCAGATTAGTGGGGGCAAAGAGTTTCAGATCATCCATGTAAAGGAGGTGAGATATAACCTGACCACCTCTCTTCAACCGATAGCCTAGCCCTGAATTCTCCAGCAGTGTGCTAAGAGGATTCAAGGCTAGACAAAACCAAAGTGGACTCAAACTATCGCCCTGAAATATACCCCGCTCGATCCTTACCGGTTCGCTATTCCTTTGGATATTTCGACATCCTGGATAGCAAAGGACTGTCCTCCATTGCCCCATACATGACATCAGGAAGGTGCGTAGCGTTGCATCAACTTTATACAATTCTAGCACCCTCATGAGCCATGTATGAGGCACCGAGTCATAGGCCTTCTTATAGTCTATCCAGCATGTCGACAGATCCTTTCGGGAACGCCGAACCTGTTGGCTAATGGCCATATCAATAAGGAGTAGCTCCTTAGTACCGCGGGACCCATTCCTACATCCATTTTGAGAGGCAGACATGATGATGTTGTTGTTAATGTGACTATTAATCTTTGCCCTTAAAATGGATGTAAGAACTTTATAGACCGTCGGTAAACACGTGATCGGTCTATAATTTTTAGGTTCCGCAGTACTACCTGATTTATGGAGCAGGTGGGTTATTCCTGTAGTTAAGAACTGGGGTAGCGACCCAGACTCTAAGGCAGACTGGAATTGAGACGCCAAGCAAGCGTGCGATCTCGTAAACCATTTAATCCAGAAATTGTGCAGCCCGTCCGGCCCTGGAGATTTCCAGTTAGGTAACGGACGGACTGCACAAGCTACATCTTGGGGGCTGATGGTAATTGCCCCCATTTCTTGTATCGGATCGCACACACGCTCGACCTCCCGAGTCCAGTCACCCTCAGTATGACTGACAGGAACCGACCAGATGCTGCGCCAGAATGAACACATAGCATCATCATCCGGCAAGCGCGTGTCAGTCACACCTTGGTCCAGTCGCTCCCAATCCCTATATACCCACCTTTCATTACTTCGCAATGTGCGACTCTGGGTGTATCGCTCCACTCGCCGCCTGTACTTACGAATACGGCTTGCCCATGCATACACCTTCTGCTTCAGGAAGTCGATGCGCTCTGTGACACGAGATATATAATCTCGGGGATTGACATCAGTCCCCGAAAACGCCCGTCTCACAAAGCGCATCACTCGAGGGCGTGTGTTGCCCTCCCTGAAGCAGATCAGTTTGCCGATTAGCGCTCTGGCCTCACCAATACGACGCTCGATCCTGCACTGCCAAGCTGGCACGGCTGGTTTTGGTCGTGTAGCTCTGTCATTGGTTATTTTTATTTTGACATGAGCTACACGGCATGCCGCTACAGCCGCGCAGTACATGATCGAATGTGCATCAGTGAGGTTATCACAGTTATCAAAATAGCTAGACAACTGCGAATCCAGAGCAGCCACCAGCGCCCTGTTCTTGTTATGCATGGGCAAACGAGGTAAGCGTGGTCTAAGTTCAGGCGGCATGTAGCGGTATTCCCGAATAGCACACTCCAAAGCACTCCTCAATTCGTTATTGCACTGGGTACTTACGTTTGTAACCCTGTCATTACTCTCCTCGTCAGCGTGGCTGGGCAATTGGGTTGACGATGCTGGTGCCACAGTCTGCGACGGAGGAGCAATGACATGGCTACACATTTCAGTGCGGAGGCGATCAAGCACACTATCATCTAACATACGGTTACGCTGGATGACGCGCACCTGATCCGACAGTCGTTGGGCCGATACGCTGACAGCTGGTTCAAGTACCTGAAACAGAGAGAGCATCCGACCACGGTACGCAGTCAGGTTAGTTCCCCCCTCTGTAGCCCCAAAGTATGAGCGTATTACATTCTCATTTATGGATTGAGTCCATTTTATACGCTGCACACTTCCACCGATAGCGGGGACCCTGTCAGAGACCGGTGGGCCTCGAGGTCCTAAGCTGGCCGGTGGTCGGCCTCGCCCGCGCCGACGCGCAGGTGGTGGTGTCGTCGGCGGCGAGAAGTATTCGTCGCTCGAGCTCGACGCAACTGCAGCTACCGGAATCTCTGGACTCGCGGCTGGCGCAGGTCCCGGCGGCGCGAGGCGGAGCTCAGCGACGAACCCGAAGATGGTGTTGGTGCGGCTTGTAGTCGTGCTCGGCGTCTTGTTAACATTTTATTTCCATACTGTCCAGTTTTTGTTCATTTACTTAGATTTTTTATTTAGTATTATAATTATTTTTATCGTCATCAATATGGCAAGCATATCAGCTGTTGCCGGATCTTGATTACTATATTGAGTAGTATTATAATTATTTTTATCGTCATCAATATGGCAAGCATATCAGCTGTTGCCGGATCTTGATTACTATATTGAGTAGTATTATAATTATTTTTATCGTCATCAATATGGCAAGCATATCAGCTGTTGCCGGATCTTGATTACTATATTGAGTAGTATTATAATTATTTTTATCGTCATCAATATGGCAAGCATATCAGCTGTTGCCGGATCTTGATTACTATATTGAGTAGTATTATAATTATTTTTATCGTCATCAATATGGCAAGCATATCAGCTGTTGCCGGATCTTGATTACTATATTGAGTAGTATTATAATTATTTTTATCGTCATCAATATGGCAAGCATATCAGCTGTTGCCGGATCTTGATTACTATATTGAGTAGTATTATAATTATTTTTATCGTCATCAATATGGCAAGCATATCAGCTGTTGCCGGATCTTGATTACTATATTGAGTAGTATTATAATTATTTTTATCGTCATCAATATGGCAAGCATATCAGCTGTTGCCGGATCTTGATTACTATATTGAGTAGTATTATAATTATTTTTATCGTCATCAATATGGCAAGCATATCAGCTGTTGCCGGATCTTGATTACTATATTGAGTAGTATTATAATTATTTTTATCGTCATCAATATGGCAAGCATATCAGCTGTTGCCGGATCTTGATTACTATATTGAGTAGTATTATAATTATTTTTATCGTCATCAATATGGCAAGCATATCAGCTGTTGCTGGATCTTGATTACTATATTGAGTAGTATTATAATTATTTTTATCGTCATCAATATGGCAAGCATATCAGCTGTTGCTGGATCTTGATTACTATATTGAGTAGTATTATAATTATTTTTATCGTCATCAATATGGCAAGCATATCAGCTGTTGCCGGATCTTGATTACTATATTGAGTAGTATTATAATTATTTTTATTATGAATGGGGATGTGGATTATTTTTTATTTCGAGTAATTTTAATGTTTGTCTGGCAGTTTGAGTGCTTTGTACGGCCTACACAAATGTCTTTTCTTTGGTATTGTTCGTCGAGTTGTTGAGCTCCTAAGTGGATCTGAGTTGAGCTACACGACTACTGACAAATGCTTGCACTGATTGGACAGGTTACACTCAAATATGTGTGGTTCTTTCTTTAAAAAAAAAATGACGTGTAAAAGAGTTACTTGTAACCTATTTGCAAAATAAATATCATTTATACCTTCCATCATCAGGTCAGCAACATGAGATGGATCCATCAGATACCAGGCACAATATTTCAATTGCGTTAGAAAGTTTATGAAAAACAGTGTATGTGCTTATAAAATTTGAGGATTTCCCTCGACTTTCATGGGATCCCATTATCAGATTCTAACTTGGTGACAATGGGACCACCTAAGGAGTATAGGCTTTCGAAAAAAAAAAATTAAAATCGGTCCAGAATTGGCGGAGAAATCGGGGAAAATACTTTAAAAGAAATACGTACAACCGAACATAGAACCTCCTCCTTTTTGAAGAAGTCGTTTAAGAAAATCTATTGAAACTTCTTCTTTTTGAGTCGATAGTTTACTTCTAGATTGTTTGTGCCCAGTAGGCGACCACGTTAATTGTAGGATCACTGGTATTCATTAAGTCCTCCAAAGTGCTCGTGGATGGGCGCTTGAGGCACTCCAACTTCTAGCTATTGAAAATAAAGATCTCGTACCTGTTTCCACTGTGGGGGCCCATTCGTTGGGCCCTCTTTTAGTTCCTGCATGGACAGGTCTACGGGCAAATGATTGTCATTGCGACGCTTTGAGGTTGTTATCTGTGAAATAAGTTGGAACATTTACTGACTTATTGAATTATTATAACATAAGCCAAACAAACCATTACACACTATAATTAGACTGTATCAAAGTAAATGAGAAGACAAATTTATTGTTTGGCTTTCGGCAACAGCTCGTTTCATTTCTAGATGCTTTGAGCCGTAGGTTTCGAGTTTACCATGGATCAACTAAGCTAGGTATTAGCTGGGTACAAATTCAGATTCAAAGTTGCGAGCGCTGCAACTGAGACTTCCTATATAGAAACCCTTTGAAGAATGCCTTTTTACCCAGGTCAGAGATTGAGACTAGAACCCCAGGTTCTAGTCAGTAGCTGTGACCATGAGAGCCACTCTAGTTGAAAAAATAGGCCAAGGAACTTCTTTATTTACCCTTTTCCAAAAAACATCTTACAATATTTGGTAGAACTTGGTTTCGTGAGTGTCTTTAAATCACATAAATTACTTGTCATACCGAAAGCAGAGAAGCATAAGAAATAAAAACTTACCATATCCAACTTTATGCTGAAATTCACGATTTCATTAGCGAACTGCTGGGCGTTTATATTGTTGTCAGCTTCTCTGATCGTGGTGTTGATAATATTGTAATACTCATCGTAGGAGTCGAAGTACGTGGGCCATGGGGAGACTTTGTCGATCTGGAATGAACGTGTGACTTGAATACCTTATTTTAGCTTTTGCCTACAAGTAATGAATGTAGAGAGGGAGAGGAAGGCCAAAGAAAAGATGGATGGATTGTGTGAGGAGCGATATGAAAGTAAAGGAAGTTAGTGATTGCGTTACGGTTGACAGGACAGTGTAGGAAAAATACAAGTTGTGCCGTCCCCAAGTAATATTGACGGCACCGTTGGCGCAGTGGTTGAGCGATTGTCTGCTGCGCTTCGTGTCGCGGGTTCGATTCCCGCACGGAACAAATATTTGTATGGCCTACAGATAGTTGTTCCGGGTCTGGCTGTTTATGCATGTGTATTTATATTTTTGTAAACGCACCCACGATTCAGGAGAAATTCATAGTGTGGGGCAACGTTTAAAAAAAAAATGAAACAAGGGTAGAAATATGATGATATAAATGCAATGAAAATAGCTAGCAGTAGCTAGTCTTTGTTTTGTTACTAACTTTTGCCCACGGCTTTGCTCACGTCTGAGTAGACTCTAACCGTCTCTAGGGTTTCTCTCGGTACCAAAATTCATCAAAATCGGTTCGGCGATTTAGGCATGAAAGCGTACCAAACAAACAAACTCGCCAACTCGCGAAACATCCTCTCGGTTGGATGGGAGGACCCGGTGGCCATATCCGGGGAGGTTCCTTATATTCCCAAATTCCCATAGGTTGGTTTAGCTCTACTGTTCCTCTTGGTTCACTGAGGAGCGCCTCGACTATTCGATTTTTCCCCCCAACTATTCTTACTCTAACATGACCGAAGCAAAGACGAATAAGGTGAAACAACGACTGCACTTTCTGCCACTAAAAGTGCACCTCACTAATATCAGGGGGTTGCACTTCAATCTCGATCCGGTCTTGAGACCGAGAAGCAGCACCTGTTTTTCCTAACGGAGACGAAAATAACAACCCCGTCGAACGTGGCGTACCTCAACTACTCGGGTTTTTCTGCCATATGGCTACTTCTGGAGAAATTGTTCTACATCGGTGTATACCGATCGCTCAGCGGTGACCAGGAGAGAACAGCACTGTTTAATTCCCTCGTGGAGTCGACCCACGTAGCCCAGCAACGGTACCCAACATTTTTCTGGGGGTACCATAAAGAGTGGTTGTTCCCGTAACAGAAAACTGACCATTAGGTTAGAGGCGTCTTATCCGTGGCGGCAAGTGTGCTTCTCCTCGGGTGACCCCTCGTGCTGTGATGACGTGATTGCGGACGTGATATGGCAGGGGATGGAGTATTTTATTCCATTCTCCGACATCTCGCTCAGTCACAAATCCCGGCCTTGGTATAATGCAGAATGCGCTCACGCTGAGGCCCGTAAAAAGTCTGCTTACCAAGCCTGGATCAAGGTCCGCGACAAAGCAAAGCAAATTCCGCCACTAAGTTTTGCAAGCGGGTTTTGTAGCCATCCAACCATGTCAGACGTATCGGGGCCAAACTGACTTCGCACCCTCCGGGTAATAAGCAGTTTTGGTCCCTGTCGAAAGCTGTCGAAATGAATATCTGTCGACACACTTAGCCTCCAATTTTGACACCTGTTGGGTTGCTGGCTCACTTGTGTGTGTGTGTGTGTTCATCAAGTAAGAAAGCATTAGTAGATTGTATCATAAGGGAGCAAAATAATATTTTTACGGCGAGGGCACTTTTTTGAATCCAGAGCAAAGTGAGGGATTTAAGAGTAGAATCCCGAGAGTAGTGAGGGTTACACTTTCAATAGGAATAAAGATTGTTGTAGATTTTATATTCGGCGTGTTTGAAACAATGAGGAAAAAAAATTATGAGACAAAAGTGAGAGTGAATCTCGTTGTTTGGATGTAGATGTGCGCGGTGACAGTGACAAGGGTGGATTAACTGAAGGTTGCAATTTAATGTTTTCCACGATGCGTTCACATGTTTTCGCCTTGTTCTCTATGAAATCTTCTGTATACCCCTCTGCTACAGCACTCGACTTTCATCCTCCATGTCGCTTGAGAACAGTTAAATCTGCTCCAGAATCTGCCAAAAGGGTAGCAGAAGTACGACGAAAACAATAACCTGTCTTCAGCTTGATATCTGGTTATTTCAAATAAGTAGCGATTACTTGTGTGTGTGTGTGTTGTTGTATTGTTGTATTAGTTGCCATGGGAAAAAATATATTTGTGACATGCCACAGCATGTTACAAATTTTATTTTTGTCCCATAACTTGTTTGAAGCACTTGGAATTTTGTTAACGGATGAAAAACAGATTGGTCTTTATATCAACAGGACGCAGGTCTAGGTATTTCTGTACAATAGTTTTGTATTCTCCTCGGATTAAGAGGGATCGGTGAATTTTTGTTTTTGTGTCTGTCAGTTTTACTAACAGTAAATCACACAACACACAACAACAACAACACACACACACAGTTATTTTTAAAAGTTAATTGCCACGACAAGCTTCATGAACTCCGAAAATTAAAGCCACCTGTAACAAAACCGAATGTGAATAAGACAAGTATCTATCGAAGTACATGTTACAATAAAATGCGCATTTTAAAACACTATGGTTATACTTTACTAATCCACCATATGCATAGTTACTTACTTTTACGGCAAGAAAGACTTTGTCGGGTCGGGTGCCTCATTAAGGAAAGTCTCCACGTTTTTGACTGAGAACGCTTTGGATTTTTTAGGTTTAAATCCATCAGACATCCTCTTCAGATACGCTATTAATTTCGAATATGTGTCCAGTTTTACGTCGTTATTAGAACTGTCTGTTGATTTAAGCATTGAGTAGGTATTCCAAAGAGTGGAAGGTTGTTTGGTTTTGGCTAAGTACTGGAAGTAGGCCAAAAACACAGATTCTGAAAAATTCTTGGTGCCTCTTGCATTTCTCCATTCAATAAAATGACTTTCATATATTTCTCCTGGGATTTTGCGGGTAATAGATTATCCATCACATTTCTTCCGTCACTTCTAATACTTTCAGGAGTTAATTCTATACTTTCACTGTCACTTGAAGAACTCATTTTTCTAACAATCCGTAAAAAATTATCAAAACATCCATTTCGAATAGATGGGAGGAAAATTAATTTGCATATCTCTTTAATTCACCTCTGGACGCTGGTTCCAAGCAACCACCAACTTTACCTCGTTGTGACTCTTCGATGCCTGAGATCGCAGTTCACATTAAAGAGGTCCGACGAGTATTGTGCAGTCTATACGTTAATAAGGCCAGCGGACCTGACAGCATTCCAGCCAGAGTATTGAGGCAATGTGCGGCTGAACTGTCTCCTGTGTATATACGCCTGCTCCACCTGTCTCTTGAAAATCCTGGAAGCTTGCAAATTTGCAACCGGTGCCCAAAAAGGGAGACCGTGCTTATTACCGTCCGATCGCCAATACTTTCATCCTATGTAAGGTTATGGGAAGGGTTTTGAATAGTAAGTTGCTGGCCTACTTTGAAGACAGAGATCTCCTCATTGACCGTCCATGTGGCTTTCGCCGGGGACGAGGTCAACTGGCGATCTTCTTGTGTATGTCACGCACTGCTGGTGCGAAGCCATCGAGAGACGCGGCGAAATACTTGCCGTTTCGTTCGATATCTCGAAGGCCGTTGACAGGGTCTGGTACGCAAGTCTACTTAACAAGATTCCTGCTTATAGCATCCCTGCTTGCTGATTTCTGTAGCTGGATATCAGACTTCCTTAGTGAACAGTCGATCCGAGTAGTTGTTGACGGCTACCGACGACCTCATGTTTATTATGGGTCGGTTCTCTCTGCAATTCTTTTCCTGCTGTACATCAATAACCTACTTCAGCCTGGTCTTGTTGGGTACGCAGATGACAGTACGGTTTTAGAGAGATACTTGTTCAGCGCAATAACCGGCGGGAATGAAGTTTGTTCCTTGAGAGAGGCCATGGTAGAGCGGACAAATTTGACCATCAGCCTTGTCTCCCAGTGGGGTGATGCGTGTCTTTGAAGTAATAATTTGGCAAATGAAATAATGCGGAAAATTTTTAGCAAGTGATAATTTGTCAATTTTTTCCGGTGAAACAAGAGTAACCCATAAAAGCTTGCCATTTTAAAGCCTCCGGTTCGTTTCGATACAGCATCAAAATCTTTTAAAATAGGGGAAAAGAAGAAGAAAACGTATTCTCCAAAAGTGTGGCAGTAAGTTGAACATAACACAACAAAACTCAGGTGTGTGTTGTCAAAATACATGAAGACCGATGTCCGATGACCTCTTCCACTCCTTATCTAAAGAAAGGATTCCAGTTTCTTTGCGAATCTCATACGAAAATCTTACTAACTTTTGCCCGATATTTCTCACGCACATATCCCGTTCTCGTAGAAATTTCGGGAAATTGCTTAGGACATCAGATAACGTGAGACTAGAAATGCCAATGTGTTCCACTATATTTTTTAACAAGTGTTTTACAGTCCAGGCTGCTCGTCTATGTAATGCATTGCCTGCGTCAATTAAACGCGCACAATCGCTACTGTTGTTAAAAGACTTCTTGTTAAGCTAGGTTTACTAATTATTATTACTGTGGTTCCTTTTTCGATGCAATTTTAATTCTTACATAGTACGCCAAAAATTAATTACGCTTAAATTATCCAAAAGGTTTTTGGCTAAAATAGTAAAAATTTGGGTTGTAACATCTATAAGAATTTGAGAATCCAAGAAAATTGCAAATATGTTTCCTCACCTGAACTCGATTTCGGCTTGTGTTCTTGATATCCGGGAAAACCAACACCTCGAGCAGCAAGTCCAGCTTGAGCTGCCTCCTGCCTCTTCCAGCCACTTCCTCCCACCTGAAGTTTGCGCTCATCTTCGTGGGGGGGCGGGGGGGCAGGCCTAGCTTCATTAGCACTTTCTGCACGAGTTTGATTTCGTCGACTCTTTCTGGAAAGTGGTGAGAAGAATATTGTGATTGTTTCTGTATGAAATGTGTATTTCGTTAAACCGTGGTGTCTTTATCGTAAGTTAGGAGTCCTAGTTACTAAGAATAAGTAACACAGCTCAATAATTAAAATGCTAAGTGATAGCCCTTATTATATGGCAATAAAAATATATAATAAGTTGCCCAACATGTTTAAAACTGACAATATTCCAAAAAAGGCTAAAACTATACCTAATCCAAAAATGTTTCTACTCAGTAAAGGAATATTTTGAGTCTAACTTAAAATAACGACTTTCTCTCATGTGGTGATCTGTCCTATACAAACAATACGACCAAGTCTATCCTTAAATTACAAGTATGACAATTAATGTAGGTAGAAATTGAATTGATTGAACTATTGTAAATTTTTTTTTCACTTAATTTTGACATTGATTATTGCTGTTTTTATTGACTTAATTTATCATTTTTCATTTTTTTCTTTCCTTTATTCATTTACTATATATATATATATATATATATTATATAATATTTGAATAAAATAAATAAAAAACATTTAAAAATATAAAAATAGTAGCCCACCGATATCGGGAACAGGGTCCAAGCTACCGGTGGTCAGGGCTCCAGAGAAAGGAACCTCCTGACAATGCGAGCCGTGTCCAGAAGTACCGCTTTCTGAATCAAGCCCTTGATCCAGCTGCCCAACGAGAGCCTCCTAAGGTGTTGGTCGAGGCTCGTGGCTATTAAGCCATTGGCCGACACGACTATCGCTACAATGATTGCAGAGTCCACTTCCCACATGTCGACAACCTCGCGAGACAAGTCAATATACTTGATTTGTTTGTCTTTCTCGGCTTTCACGAGATTCTCGTCATGCGGGACGGTTATGTCTATAATCATTGCACGCCTCACAATTCGGTCCACCACCACTATATCCGGTTTATTGGCAACAATAGTCCTGTCAGTGATGATGGACCGATCTCAGTACAATGTGATATTGCCATTATCGAGAACTGGGTCGGGCGCATACCTATAGTATGGCACCTCCGACTCCACAAGAGAGTATTTCAGAGCAAGTTGCTGATAGATAATCCTGGCTACAAGGTTGTGCCTATGCAAGTATTCTCCGTTATCTAGACGAGAACAACCAGAGATAATGTGGCGAATTGATTCTCCCGGACGGTGACATGCCCGACATATGTCGACCGCGCCGTCTTTCACAATAAATCTCCGGTAGTTATTCGTCATGATAACTTCGTCCATAATTTCACATTATTCTTTTATTATTATGAAATTTAATATTGCTGGAAATTGTTGATTATTGTGGACTTTTTAATTCTGATATGGCTATAATTTCTGAATTTGATTCTATTATATTGATATTATTTTATATTAGATATAAAATAAATAAGGAATAATAATGTTTAATGCATGCTTATTTAGAATGGAAAGAGCAGGCGAATAATAATATTGCAATGCTTGTAAAAGGCTGCTAAGTCGTAAGTACCTACTAACAAACTATAACACCATTGTACACTTAGTTCGCAATAAACGTTTACACTTTTGACGTTTTGACTTTTGACTTTTACCCTAGGCTGATAAAATTGTCGTTTTACCTAAGTTAACCAAATTACTAAGGTCGGTCCCGCCGTAGGCGGGAGGGCCAGGCCCCATGGCCTTCCGCCTGGCTCTGTAGAGCTTGCCTCCAGACTGAACACTCTTCTACCGATACTACGAAATTAATTCCCAAAACTACTGCCTTTTATTGCCTTGAGAGTGTCGAAACGAAACGAGTGTCGCTGCATAAACGGCCGTATCTTTTATTTACTTTAACATAGAAGTTTTATTTTTTTTAAATCTCGCGTAATGTTAAACTTAAACCTAATCGGTTTTACAGTTGCTTAGAAAAGGTAGTAAGGGCCCACTATGACGTGCCATTGCTATGATGATTAAGCTGTAAAAAAGGGATAGTGTTATGCGTCTTGTATAACTCAGTCTGCTTCCCACACCGTGATCATGATCGTTTTAAGACGTCATAGTAGGGCGTCACTGACAAAAGAATGCCCAATAACACTCACCAGTATTCATACACGTCCTATACATGCTTTTCGCTTTAATCACACTGTTCGGCAGTCCGTCGTCATCCTTGGCCTCCAAGAGTTCATTCAGCTCGCTGAACACCTTGACCTGCAGCTTCGTCAACTCGTTCCAGGCTGTGATCCAGTCTGGCATCGGGTTCTGTTTGATCCATCCACCGCACGCAAACTCGTAGAAGTCTGTACATGGGTCCACATCTTTGTTTAAGTTTTGAAGGATTCTTGCGGCTGCGGATGAGAGATATTTTAATTAAATCAACGTAAACGAAGCAGAATGACTATATAAGGATTGTGGTTAGCGTTTTGTGGTTTCTTTTACCCCCATGGCAAAAGGAGTGAATTTATGTACAATTAGTAAAATAACGAAAATTAGGTAGCTCAGTGGTCAGAGAGTAGGTACTGGTCGGGGGTTTGAAACCCGCAATGAACTCCCACACAAAAATTTATAGTTGGAATAGTAGACATTGTTTATTAAAAGGAAGGAGTAAGATAAAGAGGGTCACAATTCTATGGAAGCTGTTAAGTTTCAACAGGAAGGGTTGGTGGTATGTAACGCCTGTAGAGATACAAAATAAAATCAAACTTATCTACAAAAAAAAAAAACAATCAACAAAGCGATTCTCTCTAAAGAAAAACAAACCTGTGTCCTCAATTAGTTTAGTTCTTTTCTTAGTGATAGTATTATCCTTGTTAACTGTCGAAGCATTTCGAGCATCAACAACCCCGAAATCTGAAAAGACAATAACAAGCACTGGGTGTAGAAAAACTTAACAAAAAATATGATATTAAAACTGAACGTAAAAACCGGCCAAGTGCGAGTCAGACTCGCACACGAAGGGTTCTGTACCATAAACCTTATTTTTATTATTTGTTGCTATAGCGGCAATAGAAATACACAATCTGTGTAAATTTCAACTGTCGACCTTTACGGTTCCTGAGATACAGCCCGCTGATAGACAGACGGACGGATGGATGGAAGGACGGACAGCGGAGGCTTAGTAATAGGGTTACGTTGGATACCCTTTGTGTATGGAACCCTAACAATTAAGAGGAAACGTGAGTGTTAAGACTTTAGTCATAAATTGAGGTTTGACTCTCGCCTGTTTCCTCCTCCAATATTGTACCAATTAAAAACAAATATCATAATCTGAATAAGTAGGATATATACTGTGTCCCTGCCATTTGTAGATTACAAAGGAAATATGTATAAATAATGCTCAAATTCAAAAAGTCTAACAAAAGCCGGACTGGCCTACCAATCACCGCCTGATTTAGTCATCTGTAAAGCCTGGCTGTATCCGGACGCCTGGCAACGCTAAACGCGCTGATGCAGACAGATGATGCAGCAATTTTCTTAAAGATCCCTAATTTTTTTCTAGACAAATTATATGATACAGCCTTCCTCGAGAACCACTCTATCCAATGGTGAAAACGGAATGGAAATCGGTGAAGTCATTTTTGAGTTTATCGCGAACAGACAGACAAACGCGGCGGAGGACTTTGTTTTATAATATGTAGTGATAGTGATATTATCTAGATTCTAGATACTTGAATAAAGTCGTTTCAAAATAATTGAAAATTCAAATGCATTAAAATAAAAGCAATGCCTTTTGATTTAGTATCTAGTTTTTTCATGAAATCAGCTATAATTAAATATCGAAAATATTCAAAGTAAAAAACAAACCTGTGTCCTTAATTAATGTATTGTTTTTGCTAATGATAGTATTATCCTTGTTTACTTCCGAATTATTTCGATCATCAACAACCCGGAAATCTGAAAAGATAACAACAAGCACTGGGTGTAGAAATACGGTAAAAAATTATGATACTTAAAGTGAACCATAAAGATAACAACAAGCACTGGGTGTAGAAATACGGTAAAAAATTATGATACTTAAAGTGAACCATAAAGATAACAACAAGCACTGGGTGTAGAAATACGGTAAAAAATAATGATACTTAAAGTGAACCATAAAGATAACAACAAGCACTGGGTGTAGAAATACGGTAAAAAATTATGATACTTAAAGTGAACCATAAAGATAACAACAAGCACTGGGTGTAGAAATACGGTAAAAAAATTATGATACTTAAAGTGAACCATAAAGAATCCATTTATAAACTTTCTTGTTCAAACGACAGCAAAATGCAATCTCACCAGTGCATCGATAGGTTTTATGTATTAATTGATGTATGAAAATAACGTAAAAATCATCAACAGTGGGTTATATTACTAACATGTGTCGGCTCTGCGTGTAAACCTAATATTAAATAAAAAATATAAAATGCATCTCAAATCTTTGAAGAAAAACATAGCTAAGTACTGCTGGTTGGTCACTCAAATGAATTAATTTGTATTATCATTTTCTCGCAAAAGTGGTGCAGTTATCCCTTCCAAAAACTGAGACGCCTAATTACCTACTCCAACATGGCAATAAAATGTAAATTTGAAATAAAAATTGTAGCATGTACAAAAACTGTGAAGCATCCTTCGGTGAAGGATTCCCATGGAGATGTCATGGTGTGTATAGTGTTATCTTAAATAGCTATACTTGTAGACAGCCGTAACACTATTTACATACCATCGATAAAATACAGGTTTGAATTAATTACTAAGATAGGTAAATGTGAATACACCTACGTTATGTGAAACAGGTTCTATTAAAGACTTAACACCGCAAAGCCTGTATTTCGGTCGAAATCAGTATCACCTCCATATTTTGGACTTTTCCAAGGCTTTTGATACTATATTTTTAACCTGATTCACTGTCTAGGCTGAAGAGAATGGGAGAGGACGTTCAGTTGTTATTTCAAAGAGCTACGTCTAGGAGCAAGCCAAAATTTTTTAAAATAGAGTCTCTCATCATCATCTGCCTAGCCTTTTCCGACTATATTGGAGTCGGCTTCCAGTCAAACCGAATTTAGCTGAATACCAGTATTTTACGCGGAGCGGCTGCCTACCAGACCTCCACAATCCAGTAACTGGGTGAGGAGCTCGTGGCTTGTTATCTAGCCACGAGCTCCTCAAAAATTAATGAATATTCTACACTAATAACTCTATTTTGAAATAGAATATGAGGAGCTCGTGGCTAAATAATAACAGCCGCACGGGTCGATCTTCAAGGTTAAGCAACGCTTGCCAAGGTTGGTCTGTGGATGGGTGACCATCTTAACATAGCGAGTTTCCTCCGTGCCTCGGAAAGCACGCTAAGCCGTTGGTCCCGGTTGTCATTTGAAAATCTTTGAAGTCGTAATGGATAGTCAGAAGCCAGTAAATCTGACTCTAGTCTTGCCATGAAGTACCGTGTTACCCAGTTAATGGGTTGTGGAGGTCTGGTAGGCAGCCGCTCCTCGTAAAATACTGGTATTCAGCTAAATCCGACTTGACTGGAAGCCGTCCCCAATACAGTTGGGAAAAGGCTAGGCAGATGATGAATCATTAATTTTTGAGTTAATCAAGGATTGATGTTGGGGCCAACATTTTTCCTATTAGTAGAACGCTATATACTACCAGTCAGTCAGACAGACAAGTTCAGTTGCATCTTGTTAGACCAAAAGTTGACTTATTATCTATAAACACTTACCAGTCCCAAAGCACTGTTCGCCGATACATGGCCGAGGGCTGCGGTACTCGGTGAACATCAACACTACTGTGTACGCGGCCAGGGCTATCAGCGAAATGCCCAGAGCAACGATGAGCACTGATGAACATCTGACAGTGCGTTTTCTGGAAAAGTAAGATGTAAGCACAAGTTATAGATTACTATAGGTATTCTCTTGATCTTACTAGATGACCGTGATGTGTTGTTTTAGTGTTTGGTCGAAAGAAGAAAGTATGTACAGTGTAATAGCAAAATATTAATTGTGTAACGGTTTTGGGGACAAACGTTTCAAAAATCATAACAAGTCATTTTACTGTAGGTAATCATGAAATAACCTTAAGTAACTAGACATGAAGTCATAATTAGAAAAAATCTTTATTCAAACTTTCTACCATACCCATACAATTAATTCAAATAACCAAATATAATTCAAATCACAAAACAAAGCCAAAAATAATAGCGAAAATCGAGAGAGGTTATAAAAATCCATACTAGTTATGATATTACATTGTGGAGGATAAAATGGAATAGTTTGCATCATGTCGCATTAGTTTTGAAATGCACGAATGTATTATTTTAACTATATTTGTAGTTAAATAAGTAAACTCAAGCATACAATACTAATCAAAATGAGCCTCCAGGGATAAATGGCGTGCCCGCTTACACTTGCAACTATGGAATTTAACCATAAGCTGTGACCCATAGTCACAAGTGATAAACTAGGACCATCGCAGTTAAATTATAACACTTTAATGATGTAACAATGATGACGGGTGTCGTCTATCGGCGTTTCCGCGGAAGGCTACCCGACACCACGACTCAGCGCAACACGTCGCCGACCCAACGTAGGAAATATATTTAGTTTTTATAATTTTAATATGTATTAGTGTAATTTTCTAAAATATTATATTGTGTATTCTTTTCTATGGGCCTTAGTCGCCTGACAATAAAGCATTATAATTATTATTATTATAAATCACGATCAGCAAGACGACCAGTCACCACAAGCAGCACCCGTTCACGAGCATAACGCAAAGATCAGCCATTACCTCCCTCGCCGTACTAAAAGGATGGAGGTAACCCGATCCCGACGCTACCGCAAGCAGCGACGACTAAGGGAGCATGGCAAAACTGCTACCGGTTGCTCCGACAAAATTAACCACTCAATGCAACACAACTCATAAAAAAATATATCACTAGTTTTGTATAAATAAATGTACGAGTATTTTTTTTTTTTTTTTTTTTTTTATGATCTGCGAAGTAACCGTGAGAATACCTATTTCTTTAAAAAAGTTCCCTTAAAATGACTCTGAACCCTAGCTGGCTCGCTTTTGTAGGACAAATATATTTTTTATGTCAGCAGCTTTTCCCCACAAGCATACCATGGGACATAACACTATGGATGTAACTAAAATAGAATAACCGAGCTGTGTCGACGTCAGTGAATTGAAGAATCCGCAAGAGAACTAAGGTTACCGACGTAGCCCGAAGGATCGCCAAACTTAAGTGGCAGTGAGCAGGCCACATTGCTCGCAGAACGGATGGTCGATGGGACCGAAAAGTTCTGGAGAGGCGACCGTGTACCGGAAGACGCAGCGTTGGTGGACCGATGACCTGGTGTGTGGTCGCGGGTAGCCGATGGATGCGAGACGCACAAGACCAGTTATTGTGGCAACACTTGGATCTATGTCTGATGATGATGATTTCGTAAAGAGAGATCACTATCTCTGCTTGGTAGAACCTACCAACAAAGTATAATGTTTTCAATCTGAAACCCGACGTGGCTTATGTAATTGTGTTCTGAAATATTTTAATGGGTTCTGGGCTTTTAACAGACGCACGAGCAGCTATTATGTGAAAATGAATGTTTTTGTTGTCGAGTCATGAAAAAGCTATTCTTGAGGAAATGTTAGTTCTGAGTATGTACAGGTTTTTGTGGACTGTGAGATCAAAGTTTTAAATTAGTAGTAAACAAATTAAAAAGCAGCTTTGTTGATCTAATGCTACTGCTGAGCATGATGTTCTGGGTTCTATATCTAAGTCAGGCAAAGTGTTATAAAGTGTTTTCATCAGGAATTGTCCCCTCAAATGTTCTTTGCGTTCCAGGGCTGCGGTAACTCTTTCGAACAATTGCGTAACCTTGGCTTAAAAAACTTTTAGGTGACAAAAAATCTAAGTAACAAAATGATAAACCCTGTCTCTTAAACTAGGAGACCTGCTATTCTGTAAGTAACCATTTCGAAATCGAGCTTCACCTGAGTGAGATACTCACAAAATGAACTTTATCACACACAACATAAAGGTGTTACGTTTATACTCACCTCGAATTCCGCTGTCGAGACACGAAAATTTTGTTACAGAATATCACTACTGTATCTTAACTGTACAGCAACTGCAGAGTCAGCAAGCACTCGGTTTCGTAACCATTATTAAGTAGCGAATGACAGTTTTGCAGTGTTTAAGAAAAATGCACCAGCAGTGCGATCCTGTAAATATTTCGAAGTGAAGGCTTGGGTGAAGTGATTACGAAGTGAGCTGTCAATCCATGTAATCAAAATGGAATGACAGCTCATTTTGTGATCACTTCGCCCAAATGTTCACTTCGACATGTTTGCAGAATCGACCGGCAGCTTGGTGTTGTGTATATACGTTGTGAGGGTGGGTATGAATAGATGGTAAATGTTAAAATTCTTAAGCGCAGTGACCCATAAGCGCAGCGGTAGTTCAAACTAGATAATGATAGACATATTCGTATTCGAATGTTCGTTGTTGATAAAATCGATCAATTTGTTTGTCCAGCCAGCATCTGTATCTTGATTTATTTGAGAGAAAATTTATAAACCTAGTTCATCAATCGAATTCTCATTAATGACTGGGTGTTCAAAATATGAGGCGTAAACACGATAAGATCATACGTAAAATGTGTCCGTCCAATTGTATTAATTTATCTTATTCAGTCATGGTCAAATATCCAAGTTATTTAATCCGTAGGTTATCGGACGTGGACTTACAATTTTTTTAGTTTGGAGTTCGCCGTCGCTTTCCATGAGTTGGGGCTCTCCGCATCTATGTCCATGACCTGGAAAGATATTACCATAAATATAATTAAAACATTATCATATTCCAGTTTACATGGGATTAAGAGAGTCTAATAAAACTAAACCATAATTACGCGAAATAAATACGTAAATGACGCAAGATGAAACCTTATTGAGGATTTTTTAAATTGTTAGAGTATCGTTAGACGTATAGCAATGTGCCACTATATGTATACATGATGGAAATCCCACCCTTATGCACAAAACGTTTTGGGAATAGTTTCATGTAGTGTAAAGTTAAGCAATTCTGTTTTTCCTGCTAACTACAACTTGGGGAAACAATATTTAAGGCACGAGTGAATAGGTTATCTAGCCAAGCGCGCTCCACAGTCGACCTCATCGTCGCTTATTATCATCAGGTGAGGAAATGATCGAATGCAAACATGTGAATAATAAGAAATATCAGAATTAGATATTGATGAAAAAAGTTAACACTTTACACGAAAACTTATTTGCATGTGCAAAGATTTGTATCAATATTAACAAATGTTAATCATTATTGGCAAGAAATAAATGAATGAGGAGAATGAGGGGCTCCTGGCTAGATGATAACAGCCGCACGGGTCGAAATCTTCAAGGTTAAGCAACGTTTGCCAAGGTTGGTCTGTGGATGGGTGACCATCTTAACATACCGAGTTTCCTCCATGCCTCGGAGAGCACGTTAAGCCGTTGGTCCCGACATATCATTGTCATTTGTAGATCTTTGGTAATCGTTACGGATAGTCAGAAGCCAGTAAATCTGACTCCAGTATTGCCATGAAGTACCGTGTTACCCAGTTAATGGGTTGTGGAGGTCTGGTAGTCAGCCACTCCTCGTAAAATACTGGTATTCAGCTAAATCCGGCTTGACTGGAAGCCGACCCCACTATAGTTGGGAAAATGCTAGGCAGATGATTGGCAAGAAATAAATGAATGCTTTGCTATAACATACAGATTTGGATATTCGTGTTAAAGTAAACAATTTAACTACCGAACTTTATTAACTACAATTAAATGACCAATTTTCAATGCCAGGTAACGAACTTCGTTGCATAATAATATATTCAGATCGAGGATTCGGCCAAGACTGATGACGGATAAATAATTTGTACGATATTTGTAGATTTGAAACCGTGGATGGGAAAGTACTAAGGGTTGAAAAATGCAACATGATCTACCGGATAATAAAATGAGAAGGAATTTGTAAAAAAACATCTCGTCAGATACTTGAAAAGCAAACTTAAATGAAATTCTGATGGCTTGTCTAAGTAAAACGTCGAAACTAGAAAGTTTCGAGTTCAGTTTACGCGACTAAATGGGGCCGATAAGAAGAATCCTAAATTAAATACGAATAAATAGGTGTTGGTAAAGGCGGCAGTGGGTCATACTCGCTATTCATACAATAAACACTATCAAATAAACACTTAAATGCAAAGAAGAAATCCAATTTATAACTTTTTTTTTTTGGACAAGCTCGCCACACATTCCTAACCACTGACACTCCTGATAGCCAGAATCGACAGTGGCGACCACCAGAAAAACGCGGAGTCCCGGAGAAACGACTCAACTGTCTTGGATTCCGCAACGAAATTAACCAGAAAAGTACAGCAGAGGAGTAGGAAAAAATAATATAGTTTTCAGTTCACTCCTTATCAAGGAGGAGACATAATAGAGCCGATTTTCAACTGTAATTTGTAGATCTTTAGCAGTCCTTACGGTTTGTCAGAAGACAGTAAATATGTATTCAGTCTTTCCAAGAACTACCGTTTTACCCTGTTACTGGGTTGTTGAGGTCTGGTAGGCAGCCGCTCCATGTAAAATACTAGTATTAGTCCCAATATAGTTGGGATGAGGCTTTTTCTTTTCTTTATTTGTAACGTTGCCCTACACTAGGAATTTCTTCCGTATCGTGGGTGCGTTTACAAACATACAATCACACATACGCAAACAGCCAGGCCCGGAACAACTGTCTGCAAGCCAAACAAATATTTGTTCCGTGCGGGTATCGAACCCGCGAGTCCCTACTCTAGATGGCGCCCAAGTTTTATTGAAAATAGTCACGAACCACAGAACAAGCTCTGCACAAGTGACACTGTGTGGCAAAGGCGATTCTCAAAACGCCAAAAAGGGCTCGCCAACGCTGTCAAAATGTATATGCTTTCCAAAATTCTATTTTAAATATTATAATTTTGTTGTACACCTCAGTTTAGTCTTTTCATTCAAAGGTTGACTGGTCAAGAATGCCTTGTTGCGGTAAGTCCGCCCTTGTACCACTATAGTACGAGTACATAAAGTTTAAATAAATAAATGCCATGTGATCAAATCCTTGGTCAGAGAACTGGTTTTCCTGATTTTCCTCTATGGAGTTGAGACGTGGACAATCCGAGCAAGAGAAAGATTTATGCATTCGAAATGTGGTGCTGGAGGCGGATGCTCCGAATCCCATTGACAGACAAACGCACAAATGTTTCCGTCCTTTCTCAACTTAATATCAAGAGCCGATTGTCTACTGTTTATTTGCCTTTACGTTTACAGGTATTTTGTCCTATTTTGGCCACATAATGCAAAGGGGAGATAGCACTTAGTAGTCTTCAAAAACTGGTAATTGTTGGCAATACCGAATGAAAGAGAACACGTGGCAGGTCGCCAACACGAGGGTCTAATCAAGTGAAAGAAGCTACGTCCTCAAGCAAATTCCAGCAAGTGATGATGACAACTTTGGACCAGAATCGACGGAGACAGATTGTCCGCTTAAAGGGCTCCAGTGACCACGATCCTCAGTAATGATGGACCGACTGAAGAAGATCAAACCCTTACATTATCACATTTCGGAAATCACATTCGCCAATAGAACGGCACGTTGCCTAGCGACTAAGGACACAGAATAAAAGCACAAATACTGAAACAAATGTACTCACTTGCATTTTTTGAAGTTGTACAGCTGCTCCCGACGTCTGACCAAGTTATGATGACTGGGGAATGCTGGCTGCCTTTATATTTATACCCAAACTATTATAGAATTTTTAGCTTATCAAAGTTGCAAGATAAGCTATTTAGCCACTAGTTTTAATTAGGGAAAACGGTATATGTGCGTACGAAGTCGAGTTAATACGTGACGTCACGAGCAACGACACGTAGCAACACGTCTTTCATGAAGAAAAAAAACCGGTCTGACTCTCACACAAAGGTGATCGTACTATAAACCAAAAAAACACGTTTATTGTCGGGAGCCCCTTTCATTTTTATAATTTTGTTCTTCTGAAATACACATTCTTTTGAAACTTCAACTGTCTACCTGTTACGTTTCTTGAGATACAGCACGCTGACAGATAGACGGATGGACTGACGAAGTACCCGATACCCGATAGTAAAAGGGTTCCGTTGGTTATCCTTCCGAGTCTGGAACCCTAAAAACAATAAAGGTAGCAAATACTTCACGCCATAACGAAGTCTTTTCCATAGATCGCCCTGACAGTGTTGAGTTATTCAATGTTCAGTACACGTGCACCAAACAACAGTCCGATCGTGTAAAAGTAGTCTTATCTCTCTACGTACGGATCACTTGAACCCCGAAGAAAAAGCACTTTGCGCTCGGTACGCCGATGTATTTTATAGTGATGGCGAGCTATTATCTTTGATAAACCAAGTAAAATACTGTATTCGGACCACATGATGTGCCAATCTACACAAATAGTTACCGATACCTATTTATACATAAGCAGGAAGTTCAAGATCAAATCTCTAAAATGTTCCAATCGGAATACAAACGTCCCTCACAGTCTGCGTGGAGTTCTCCCATCTGGGTAGTTCCCAAGAAAGCTGACGCCAGCGGAAAAACCAAATAGCGAGCGAAACGAGAAAACTATAGATGACCGTTATCCTATACCCAACATTTCGGACGTCCTTGACAAGTTAGGTAATTTTTACTATTTTACTACCCTTAACCTCGCGAGTGACTTCTATCAAGTCCAGATGACACTGAATTCTTCCGCATGCCAATGGGCTTAAAAAAATCTCCTTCAACCTTTCAACGGGTGATGAACAATGTCTTACGAGATCTTCAAAACGTTGCACGTTTGGTTTATTTAGATGACATTATTGTATTTTCAGTATCCCTTCAGGAACACACAGTCAATTTAGAAAAGGTATTTCAGGGACTCGGAAAATCTCGACGGACGGACGTTCGGACAGCAGAGGCTTAGTAATAGGGTTGCGAATAAAGCTGTCCTGAATCGACTTCTATCGTGATCCATTGCGTTTTCTGGTTATGAAAAACGGTTGAATGTTCATCTGGCGCCTACCATAATTAGTCACTTTTGGAACAACAAACGTCTATATCTTCGATTATCGAGTTGGGTACATATCCTTTCCTCCCGGTCTGGGCGGGGCAGGAGTGTCAGACTCTTACAGATCAAAACATATCCATGTTTCTCCTAGTGCCCTTTGCGTTCCAGGGCCGCGAAAAAAAACGTCAACCCTGGCAGGAGGTGCATATGCTTACGTTCCACTTTGCGTTATTCAGTACTAAGGTTGGTAGGCCTTTGGTGTGGGATGCAACATGTGTCGACACCCTTGCGCCATCCCATCTTCTTAGCATGGCGGGCTGTGCTGGGACGGCTGCTGCAGGTGCAGAAATCTAAAACGGCGCAAATATAACAACCTAATGGAGAGTTATATATTTGAACCCTTTGGAGTTGAAACACTAAGCCCATGGGGTCCGAGTGCGCATCGAGTCTTTAAGGACATCAGCAAACAACTTGTCGACTGTTCAAGTGACCAGAGGGCTGAGCTTTTCTTCGGCCAAAGAATCAGCATTGCCATTCAACGCGGCAATGCTGCCTGTGTTCTGGGCACTTTTGCCATTACAGTGATGTGGATTATTATTTTATGCTTAATTTTATATTTTATTTTTATACGCTTTTCTACATATTAGTCTAGTTGTTTGTTTTTCTTTTTACTGTTGATAGGCACGCGTTTGACCACTATCTCAACTGATGGTAAGCGATGATGTGGTCGAAGATGGAGAGCGATCTAATATAAGTTGTTTTGGTGTTAATAAAATATTTATTTTTAATTACTTTTTGCATGGACCGGGAATATACCACAAATTTTAAACAATTTATCATATTTATTACATATGCTTACTTCAGTTTTTTTGTCTACAAAAAATGTTAGGAGCATAATCTGTGAGTCATTAATTTTATTGAAGTGTGTAGGGAAGACCATATCCGCCCAAACCGCAGTCGATAGCTACGTCATCAAGTGCGTAATACAATGGATACGATACTTTCCTGCTGATAACATAATTCTCCACGAAAATTACACCGACAAATAGGCTAAGGGACTACTCACATTTATTCAGCTCCATTCGCGTTTCGCTGAACGATTCTGGTCACACTTATACAGTCCAGCTTTAATCAGCCGCGTACAGCGTCGTAAGAATGAGAAAGGCGCTGAACACGCGGCTAAGACGGTAAGATGTCCGTGACTACCGCAGGACCACCGACGCCAATCGCTTCCATATTTTTCAATTCTTTAGTTCTCAATTGGTACTAATTATTAGTACTCGAACATAAAAATTGGTAATTCGTAGTTTTCGAGAAAATTTACTTTGAAGGTAGTCTGGCGGTAGTCATGCTCTTTACTCATTTAGTATTGTGCTCTTAAAATGGACATTTCTATGTGCGATATTGTTTTCGTTTGACTTCTTGTAGAATAAATAGATAAAATGAAACGTATAAAATTAAAACGCAAACAACAGTGGGCGACCCAAGACAATCCAAGAGCTAGATCGAAAGATTGAGAATTTATCTCTCTCTGACAATTCTACGGACTTTAGTAGTTCGATAAAGAACATGGGTCTGAACGTACCCAGTTTGTAGCAAATTGAAATTGGTACCATTCGAAAGGTCTTTGAAAACGTAGATATTTTTTGTATGGGAGCAACTTTGTAACTTATGTAGGAAAAAAGATATTCGATGTTGAAAATACCGAAAATCCTTAGTAAAATCGACCCACGCACGTTCAATTTTTTTTTATTTTATCCATTAGGTGGGTAGTTCGAACTATTTTGTGCTAGCGTCGGTGTGTCGTCAGTAGTTAGTACCTGTTAGGAACTGATTTTGAGCGCGCGCGCATATCTTAGTTTATTTTATTCTTACTTTTATTTACAACCTCGGCTTTCACAACGGACTTCAGTGAATTACTTAACGATTGGATTATTATTATTACTCATCTGGTTCAAAAAAATGGAAGGTGAACGCCGTATACAGTGTGTTACATGTACAAGATCAGTAATTCGTGACCGAAACCGGCATATACTGACGCGAACCTATTTGAAAGACAATCCAGGCTTCACAGAGTATGTGATGGCACGGATTAACATAAATGAGGTTAGTATAACAATAGCTTTTGATCATCGAGTACACGGTGTCTTTTTGTTCACTCTTTATTAAGTTATTTATTGTTTTAGTTACTTGAGGATTTGGTTTTTCTTTTAGATGACCCTGAATCAACTTCAGGCTATGTGTCATCGTTGTTGGGTAGCTGGAAGACGACTGCAAGCTAGGTTCGAACAAGAACAAAACCAGGAACTTGCAAACCCAGAGCACCCAACGTCTGTTCCAACTTATAGAAGGGTTGCAAATACGGCGCGTCACTGTTTATTTCATGGGTGCATCAATCAAGAACTTCACAGAGTGTCCAGGTTTATAAAAGTATTCTTGTTGGTTAATCATAGCGTGTACCTCATCACATCAACACAGAAGATTGGAGCTCCCTGTATGATAATGGAGAGACAATATTCACACCAGACCATCTCAAAGATATGATTGATACGTTATGAGATGCATATAAACATAAGACTAATATAGATTTTGACAATGTAAACAACATTTTACCAGAGGATCTATATTACCTAACTGGCTTATCGAAATCCTTTTGAATGAAACACCGTCTCTTTTAAATCAATGTAGAAGACCAAAAACTGCACTAGGAATATATTTATTAAAACAACGGTCTGGTGAACCAAATACACGTATAGCCTCCCAAATAGGTGTATCTCGTAAAACGATCGGTATTTTGCTTAAACTGCTTGACCCAAGACTTTGTTGTTCGCCATTTGGGTTTCAATCATATAAGTCGGGATGAAATTATAGCTCACAGCCTTGCAGTACCATGATCAATATATTCCAACCCTATAAACCCAGTGGCTATAGCTATTTGTGATGGTTCGTATATATACGTACAAAAAAGTAAAAACTTTTTATTTCAAAAAAAGTCTTACAGCTTACACAAGTATAAAAACTTGTTAAAACCCTTTGTGATTACTTGCTCAGATGGCTATATTATAGATATATGTGGACCATACGCTGCAACAAAGACTGATGCCCAAATCATGACTGAGATTATGAATGATCAAACGTCCCCAGTGTATATAACGTTACAAACAGATGACGTTTTTATATTAGATCGAGGTTTTAGAGACTCTATACCAGATATAAAAAGTGCTGGCTATGTTGCCAAGTAAAGATAGGCATGCCACACAGCTTACAGATATTCAAGCCAATAAATCTCGAGAAATCACCATAGTGCGTTGGGTCATTGAAGTAATAAACGGATGGTTCAAAAGGGACTACAAAATATTTAGGCATACAGTTATCAATAAAACACTCCCTCACTTATTTGAAGACTTCCGTATTGCGGGAGCCCTTCAATTTCAATTTTTTTAAGGTTATGGCTCCATCGACGAACATTCGATGATTTTGCCAATGTCAAGGTAGGAGATGGTACTCAGTACGGTACTCAGTTACGATAACTGTTTAATGACTATTGATCGGTTTTTGTAGCGATGTCATCCATTATTCTCCATGCTAAAAAGGACAAAACATTTGGTTAATAATATAAGACGGCACATAATATGAATGTTAATACATCAAACACATTTAGATATACATCATCAGTACGAAAACGTAAATAAAATATTATAAATATATTTAAATAATAAAAAAATGTTACAAGAAAATTTTATTTATATTAATAAACTTATAAAGGATTTTAACTGCGGGGGTATGGGCTAAAGATAAAAGGAAAGGAATGTTAATTGGGCGAGGAAAATCAGACGGGAGTAAGTCGTAAAGGGGTTGTTAAACGAGGACAGGAAAAAAACAAGTGCTCCAGAGTACCCTCCTCTAGACCGCATTCACACAAAGAACTGTCTTTCACGCGAATTTTAGCCAAAAAAACTGGTGTGCAAACAAATCCCAGTCGGAGACGAATTATGACAGAGGTAACCAGTTTACTTGAAAATTTAAGTTTGTTAAACCAACATTTAGAAGGAATAAGAGGTTGGATGGAGCCATAAAATTTTCCCTTCTGTAACCGAGTTTTTTGCCACTGTGCGTTCCAACATTTCGTCATCTCCGGTTTAACAAGGCAACGCAAATCACGAGCATAACAGGATGTGTGAGATTCAAGCCCATTCCGAGTAGCCGATTTAGCAATCGAATCAGCATTTTCGTTTCCTATGATTCCAGAGTGGCTAGGGATCCAGGCCAATACGATATCAATGCCTAAACAGTAGCATCTATAAAGAAGTTGTTTAATCTGTAAGGTAAGGGGGCAATTATGACGAGAACGAAAAGGGGATTTTATTAAGTCTTGAAGGCAGCTAAGAGAATCCGAAAAAATAATAGATTTGTTGAGACCATGTGATTCAACATAGGAGACCGCTTCCAAAAGAGCTATAGCTTCCCCAGTATAAATGGAGCCTAATGAAGAACTGCGAAAATTTAGTATTATTCTGAACTTTGGTATCCACACGGCAGAACCGACATAGCTATCATCCGACAGCTTCGAGGCGTCTGTAAATATCGTAAGCCAGTCATGCCAATCCTTTGCTAAAGTCCTATTGAATCTATCATTAGCAGCAGGGTCATGTTTCGAAATACCAAAGTTAAAGATAATTTTAGGTTGAAAGAGTAATGAATTAAAATTTACTTCAAATAAGGGGTTCAAACTAGATTGGGCTAAAGAAACGTGCATATTATTAAATTTACTGAAGCTATTAATGAGGAGAGGAGGATTTTTATGGGTCCAATAGCGGGACGTTGAGATTAACTCAAAAAGAGTACGAAGAAGAGGAAGAAGAGGGTGTGATTTAATTTGGATGACTTTATAAAAAAATCTATCACAGAGGTATTGTCTGCGTAAATGAAGAGGGGGTTCCAAACACTCTACTTGAAGGGCATTAATAGGGGAGCATTTCATAGCACCCGTAATGATGCGCAAGCATTTGGACTGAATCTTTTCCAGCTTAGCAAGGGCGATTTTGTTGCATGGTTCCAGAAGAAAGCTCCCATAATCAAAGTGGCTGCGAACTATAGCATTGTAGAGAATTTTTTGGGAAGTTGGATGGGCTCCCCAGCGAACTCCAGAGAGGGCACGCAGAACATTAACTCCTCTTTCGCATTTCTTCGAAATGTAGTCCAAATGATAAAGGCCAGATAATTTAGAGTCAAGGATGAGGCCGAGAAATTTCACCTTATCAGAGATCAATATGGGTTCGTTTTCAACAAGTAGGTTTATAGGAGGAATATTTCGTTTTCGGGAAAAAACAACTGCGTTACATTTGGAGACAGATAAATTTAGACCATGATCGATAAGCCACTGATTTAAATACTGAAGGGCTGAATTTAAGCGAAATGAGGCATCTGAAAGGGAGGATGAACTAAAGTAAATTGCAATGTCGTCGGCGTATTGTAAAATTTTGCAAAAACAGCTCACTGAAGACTCCAAATCGTATGTGTATAAATTATACAGGATAGGGCTTAAGACCGACCCCTGAGGTAATCCTTTCCACACTAGACGAGATGGTGAGATTGTGTTTTGATGGCGGACAGAAATAGAGCGGGACATAAGGAGATTACAAATGATGTTGACCATCCTCACAGGGATACTCAGCTGAAGCAGCTTTTGCCTGAGTATTGGAAGCTGGACATTATCATAGGCAGAGGCTATGTCTAGGAAAACACCAAGAACGCTTTCATTTTTGGAAAAAGCAATGCGGACATCCGATAAGAAGATACTGAGGCTATCTAGAGTGCCCATGCCTCTTCGAAAGCCAAATTGGGACTTGGCTAAGATGCCTTTGGTTTCTAATATCCATTCAAGTCGATTCTTTATGAGGTTTTCCATGATTTTAGCCAACACAGAGGAAAGCGCGATAGGACGATAGGAGGAAGAATCTTTTGGGTCTTTCCCAGGTTTCAAAATGGGGATAATAATTTGAGTTTTCCAGGACTCTGGGACTTGACCAGTAGCGAAAAAGGAATTGATTAGGTCGAGGAAGATTAATTTGCAATTTGAAGAGGATTTGGAAATAAAGGAATAGGGTATTCCATCAACACCCGGAGCAGAATCACGAAGATGTTCCAAGGCACATGTCAATTCTGAAAACGAAAAAAGTTCATCAAATCTATCAGAGGAAGTGGGAGAAGGGGGATCTGTAGTTGGAAGGCAGTCAAAACTAGGAACAAAAGGGGGAGCTAATTTAGTAATAAAGTCCTCTAACCAAGAATTAGGGTCATTGGTTGTGGCTACAGAAGACTGATTGTCACAAGCTCTGCGATAGGTTTTAATTTTTTTCCAAACAAGGGAAACTGGAGAGCGTGGAGATAGAGATTCGCAAAACTTAAGCCAGCCAGACCCTTTTTTTGCCAATAACCTGCTGACTCTTGCAGAAGTCTTTTTAAAATTCAGATACTCAGGCATGTCTAAACTACACGCAAAAGTATTTTCTGCTTCTTTACGTTTGCGAACGCCATCAGAGCACTCAGCATCCCACCAAGGTGGGGAAGGTAATAGGCGGCGAGCAGAGTTCTTTAAGGGGATTGAGGAATCGGCTGCTCTCGACAAGCATTCAACAAAGTCATTATAGACAGTAAGTGAATTGGAGGAGTTTATTGGGGGGAAGTTTTGAAGTTCTGAATCCAATTGGGAAGAAAAATGGGACCAGTCAGCTTGTGAAAGGAGATATTTTTGCAGGGGCTGAATAGGAGGGGAACGAGGATGAGAATTTGGAAACGAAATCAATATAGGGAAATGGTCACTCCCGTAGGAATTCGGTAGAACCGACCAGGAGAGTGATGATACTAAGGAAGGGGAAGAGAAAGTAAGGTCGGGAACACTAATGTTTTGGGTAGGCGAAACCCTACGGGTAGCAGATCCATCATTAAGGACGCAGAGGTTGCAGTCATCTAAGAGTTCTAACAAAAAGCTGGAGGAGGGGTCATTACAGTGAGATCCCCAAAGTGTGTGGCGGCAATTGAAATCACCGAGTACAATCAGGGGGCTTGGGATAGAAGAAAGTATAGAGTTCAATTCAGACAAAAGATTGGCATTGGGGTGAGGGATATAGGCAGACACATAGGATATATCCAGGGCTCTAATGGCTACTACATGTAGACCAGGATCATGGTCAGGAAGAGGAATCTCGGAAAAAATGATAGATCTGCTAACCAGCAGGGCGCAGCCGGCCCATCCGTCCTCTCTATCGTCCCGAAGACATGAAAAACCAGGAACCCTAAAGGGAGATCCAGGCCTGAGCCATGTCTCCGACACGGCAAAGACGACGGGAGTGTAACGATTAATGAGATAGATCAATTCGTGTTTTTTTCTGCGAATCGATCTACAATTCCACTGAAGGACCTTTTCCATTTTGGCGAGTCCAGGTTTCTAGGAGCTGTTGAACTAGTATTACGACATTGTCTGGTATTGCGTCACTAAATTTAGACAAGATATTAATGAGCGAGCAAGCCAGGAGCTCTATTAAGTTGTCATTCGGGGTGGGAAGGGGCGTGGTTTCAACATAAGGAGAGTTTAGAGCACAGCCATTAGGTTGAGAAGAGCTAGGGGTATAAACCATTGACCTGTGGGCTTGGGTATCATAAGATTTGCCCAGCTCCGGACGAGGTCTTGGGGAACGATAAACTGTCTTGGTATAAGAGGACTTAACAGGGCTTGCATATGGAGAGGAAGTAGGGGTAGGGACTGAGTAGAGATGGGATTCAGAATGATGTTGTGATGGTTTGAAAATGGTTGGGCCTGCAGTTAAATTGGAGTATAACACTTTGGGGCGGGGAAACCTAACTGAAGCCTCACGGTAACTAAGGTTTTCTTGAGACATAACCATTTTTATTGATTTTTGTCTTGAATGTTCAGGACACTTGTCATCAGTAGCCTTATGGTTTCCACCATCACACAAAAGACATGTAACTTGAGGGTCCGGAACATTGCAGCTATCACCAGGGTGTGGTTGAGCACATCGGTAGCAACGGGGTTTAGATCTGCACTGGGTGCTAATATGGCCAAAACGAAGGCAGTTACGGCATTGAATTGTGGGAAGATGGTACACAGAAACAGGAAGAGAAGCATTATAGCAGAAGACTTTCTCTGGGAGTATTTGACCAGAGAAAGTCAGCACTACAGTTGTTGAGAGAGACCAAGAAACGGAACCCTCTTTTCTATTTTTAAAATTAAGCCTCCTAGCCCTAATAACTTCCCCACAGTTACGAGGAGTCTCTATGCCTAGAATTAGCTCTTCAAGAGTCCAGTCCGTGGGTACATCTTTAATAACTCCCATGCGCGTAACATGGAAGCGTGGGATGGTCGCAACATATTTGTTATCTAGCAAAATAGGGTTGTTAACAAATTGATTGGCATCGTTGAATGTAATGAAATCTACGGACATCCTGTTACGGCCTAATGACTTGACACTGCCCTGCACAACACCTCTAAACCCTTTATTATGTAAAAATTGAGCAAACCTCAGAGAGTTTAAGGTTAGACCTTGCTTAGGGTCTGTTTCTAACCTAGAAATAAACACAGTGAAGGGAGCCCTGTCGCACTCACTATAGAGTACTTTGGAGTCACTCTCAAATCCCGGCTTTGTGTAAACCGACTGAATTGAATCAGACGGCGGCATGTTCTTTTTCGCGTCAACAAAAATCTCAGGTTCTCCGGGGCGTTTCCTTATATCTGACCTTACGCGACCAACATCAGAGAATTGAGAGCACTCCAAAATCTCTATGTCTGGAGGTATTCCTCCACCCCCGTCAGGGGGTTCTTCGGCACTCATTTCCAAGGAAATGAGCGCCAATAAAGCTTAAAACACTAACCTTATAACTAGTTTCCCACACCAGAGGACACAAAACAATAGATACAACACCAAAAACAGATTATGCTAACAAAACAAATTGGGAGGTTAAGAATCGCGTGCTTAATCTCACCAAGACAAAAGCAAAATGCGGGAGCCCTTATAAATGCATTTAGGCAGCGTCTGACAGATAATGAGCATGCCCACGCTTTTATCAATATAATAGCGCAAAGAAGAAGTGAACCCAACAGACTGGGCAATTATGTAGTCGTAGAACATATGAACAGACAGCGGGCGGAGTTCACAACAATGACGGCTACGTCAATACCATTTCCACAATTGACAGAAGAAGACGTCATTCTACTCAGTTTGGGCACATACCATTTAAAGCTCGGTAGATCATATGTTGCCGAGCATTTGCGAGGTAGAGATGGTATATATAATATTGGTATCTTCGAGCCGTAGCCCTAGTATGTCGCAGCATGGGCTAGTAACCGAAAACTGCTCGTTAATTAGAGGCCGCATATTATTCTCCGCATATTATTATTTTTTAATTCGATCTAGCTCTTGGGCTATACCTATCTTAAAAATTGAATTAATTATATCTTCCAAACCAAAGACCCGACTAACTCTGTGACTTAACGAAAACTTGCGGCTAATTAGCGACTAAATTTGAGAGAGAAAACAAAGTCACGCACGCAGCTACGTATGACTTAATGTGTGATTTTGTGCGCCAAATAATCCAGAAAGTAAAACATTTCGTGAATTAGTTAAAATTGTGGGAGATCATCTAGAACCAAAACGTTCCGAAATTGCTAACGCCATGTTTTTAGACAAAGACGTCAGAATATGGTGAATCTCTCAGTGAATACCTACAAACACTCAAACACCTGGCCAGCACCTGTAATTTCAATACTACGCTAGAGGAAAATCTTCGCGACCAATTTGTGTCGGGTTTGGCTAGTGATGAAATGAGATCACGCATTTTTGCGGAACCATCGATTACATACAAGAAAGCCGTTAAATTGGCATTGGCATTGAAAGCGGCCGAGCGACACTCATAGACCAGCGGTACAAACGCCGCGAGCGCAGCGACAGGAGCAGCGGTTGGAACGCGGCCGTTTGAGGCGGTGCATCAAGTGGCGACGGCAAAGCGGGCGGGCCGACGGCCTGAACGCGGAACTGCGAGCAACGGCAACTCGTCTGCAGAGGTCAGCGCGGCAACATCGCGCTCTGTGCGTGCTTGCTGGAGTTGTGGCAGAAACCATCGTCCAGAAGTGTGTCGGTTTAAAAACTATTCGTGCGATGTATGTGGCCAGAAGGGTCAAATCAAAACAATATGTAAATCGAACAAAGGGTGAGGTGTAAAGATGCTATCGACATTGTTATGGATGAAACTGAGTCTTTAGTTAAGAAAATATCAAAATCTTTGATACACAGTGATTTTTGAAATGATTAGTTTGTAAAATATTTTTTTTTTATATTTTTTTTTTATTGGTTCACCAACAATTGTTTACACTGATATTATTCTAAAGGTAACTAGCAATAGAGTAGAGTACAATAGTGTAACAATCACTTATAGGTAAACTCCGCATGCTTTAAGGATAAGTTGTAAATGAGAAAAAAACTTAATTAAACTAATCTTAAAACTAACATTATTATTGAAAACACGCTACTTCATAAATGTAATCTAATCTAAAACGAAATGATATTTATAAATATTGGTTCTTAATTGGCTTAAAGAGTTAAAGTGCAGATCGATTACGTCGCTACAACCATTAACCACCTTGCAAAATCTCGCGTAAGGAGAATTGGAGCCTAAAACCGTTCTTCTTTGCGGTGGACGCAGTGGTGTTATCTGGCTGCGAGGAACTCTTGAAGGTGCACGGAAATTAAAAATGCTCAGTATTTGTGGACAATCAATCTTGTGAGCCATAACTTTGCAGACAAACGTCGCGTCATTTAGGCGTCGGCGCTTGTCTAGGGAAATCATTTTGAAATGTCTCAATCTATTATTATAAGAACGTACTTTCCTAGCTATACCCCTAGAAAACGCCAGATGCCACAGAAAACGCTTTTGGACACGTTCTAGACGCAACGAATGTGCAGCATAGTGCGGTCGCCAGACCACGCTACAATATTCCAACACGCTTCGAACCAAGCAATTGTATAGCATTATTTTTGTCTTACAGCTTCTAAACTGTTTCGTATTTCTTAAGACAAAACCCAGCATTTTAGAAGACTTATAAAAGACGAATAAAAGTTAACTTCCTGCCAAGGACCCTTATTGTGTCCAGTTCACCAACTTTATCACCTTTAATATTATAATAGCTATGTTCTACTAAAGTATGCTTTCTAGAGAATTTTACATGATAGCATTTTCGTGCATTAAGATGCATTGCATTGTTATCCCACCAAAATAAATAAATAAATAAATAGCCTGTAGTATTTTATTGTGTTGTTTTATTTTGTTTTCTTATTAGGTATATATCAGGTTATTTCGTTAGATTTTGGATTACGAATTAATAGATTAATTTTAAAATAAAAGTTTTTATTATAATACATAAGTATGCTAATATATTACCATTCCAAATCCTTTTTTATACATAACACATTTTTAAGTGCACATTGCTTTAAATGATGATTACAATTTAAATTTGAATCAACATTACAGTATTTTTTATGCAAAATAGCTAAATTAGGACATTGTTTCTCATCAAGTTCTGATACCTTACAATTTACACATAGATCTTTTATCCACTGCACCTTCTCCAAGCCTTTGACAATAATTTCTTTATTTTGTAAGTATGGAACGATTAAACGATGAAATTCCTTGTAGTCAATATATCCTTCATTCCAATAAATGCCTCTTTTTCTTTCTAACCATTTAACTTGGTTCTGTTCATCACTTGTTAAGTATCTGAACAAGTATAGAGGTTTAACTAAGAAGGTTTGGGTGTAATCACGAGTAGCCAGAGATAATTCTTTTACTATAAAATTGTTGTAGAGGTCCTTGAATCCTTGAACGTCCAATAATATAGTTACAGGATTCATGACATTTTCCTCACGGTATTGCTCAACGGCTTATACTCAACTATACTGTCGTTTAATATGAGGCAGTATGCTGAAGTTTGATCAGGTATAACCGAATCAGTTTCAATTTCCACTCTTACATCCACAACCGGACCTGCCTTCAAGTTATCTGCTTGCCTGGAGCAGTCAATAACAAAGAGCGGTGCCAAGTCTCTAAATTGTTTTTCGCTTAATAAAGGTTCCGCGCGGCGTCCGTAATGTGACTGTTGAAACCTAGTGTATTGCTCGTATAATAATGCAATTCTATTATCAGCAAAATTCACATTTAGGTTTTCATATGGGAAGTAGTTTGAGTTGAGGTATACTCTAACATCACGAATGTGGCAGTGGTCGAACAGAGACATATCAGAGCTTGCATTGTTTTTTCTATTTGTCTGTAAACCGATAATAACATATCTCGGTTTTTCTATTTGCGATGAAGTTTTAATAGACCAAGTATGCTTCGTTGTTTTAGGTAAAGTTGGATATTCGTACAGGTCCCAATTTCTAAAAATCGTCTGGAGCGGTCGGCCTTTTTCTAGCAGTTTTAGCAAACTTATTTTCTCTTTGTCTGTCACTTTAACATGCGGTACACGCCAAACAATTTTATTTATTTGAACATTATCTACAACTTCGCCGGTATTCAGTTTTACTGCGTTCAGATTCGTATTGCTTCGTAACAATATCAATTCGTGTCTACTATTTAGCACTACTTTCTTAAAATATTCTGCAAATACGAGAATGTTACAAAGTGGTATGGAAGCAGAAAAACTACCTCCATTAATATTTTTTATGCCATCGATATTCCAACCCCATGCATAAGATATCTTTGACTCACTCTCATTCATTGACACTAATGATTTTATCGTAGTAGTCACACCAGTGTTTTTTATTTTATCAATTTCCACTTCATTTAATTCGTATATTATATCTTGAAACAAGTAGAGAAGAAAATTATTTGTTAAAGAGATACTACTCGCTTTATCTTTTGAATCATTTTTGGTAACGATTATAGTTCCTTCCAAATACAAAGTGCTCGCTGAAAGTTGTATATACAGATCCTGTTGATTAATGGGTATGCGGATTTCATCGTTTCTGTTGAAGCTTGTTACGTAGGGTTTGTAAGAATGAAATTCAATTCCTTCAACAGTGTTGTTGTAAGTTGGAGCAGATAAAACATATAAGATATTCATTTTAGCAAACCGATCGTTTTAAGAAATTCCTTATTATCTCTTATTAATTTTATTTTTTTCTTAGACCGAGGTCTGATTTGCTTGATCACTTTAGTAGAACTGACGTTTCCAATTTGTAGATGCACGTATTTATTGTAGCTAATCATTTTTTCTTCTAAGATGTAAATATAGTTGCACTTCTTCACCACGTAAGTTTATTAAGCAATTGTTTATATCTAATAGCCTGATACGTATACAGCTTATGTTGTTTTGGTTGATTGGAAAGTATATGGCGTTTTTCGGAATTTCTATAATTCTATATCCAGGTGGTACGTTGAGTGCGAATTCGTGTACAATGTGACTGGATTCTCCGTTTATGTACAAACCACTTACAATTTCACATTCTATCCTGATTACGGTCGTAGGCAAAATGTTGACTGGTAACTCAGACACATGCCATTTATTTGCTTTTAAAATCTGTTTATTAAACCCCAATAATCTCCTAAAAGTAATAATCTTCTTTAGTAAAATTGATATCTTTGGTACAGTATATCAAAGTTTTTTGAGTGTTGTTATTACACTGTACTTTTATTGAACAATCTTTTATTTCCAATTTTAAATAATCGCTGATATCTTGTAATTCATAAGTGCCTTCAGGTATTTCAAGGACTTCATTAGAGCCATAATATAACGTATTATTCGTTTTGTCAATGTTTGGAATTGAATTAAATGTTGAGAAATGCAAAAAGGCACACTCATAATGTCCATAGAATTGTAATGTGTTAGGAATATGTACATAAATCGGACGAGTTTCCAGTTATCGACAAGGTGACTGACATGATGAAAATGATTGAAATAAAAGAAATACATAATATTTATAAGTATTTATTCCAAAACTCCTAGATATTCTAAACATAAGTGTCCACAGTTTATTTTATTAAATTGTTGAAATCTAGTATAGTAATAAAAAACATCACAATTTTTAAAGTACTACATTAATTCCATTGGAGGTTTCAAATCGCCAAAGCTATCAAAGTATTCACAATAATTGTTTATTTTAGCATAAGCTACCCAATGCGTTCCTTCATTTCGTGAATCATCTAAGTTGACGATAGCACATTCAAAGCGTTTTGGTGTTCTTGGTAACCGATCCTTCATATAGATTCCTCGAAAGTATGGGATGTCGCGTGCATGCTCATTGATATCGATATCAGTTAAAGGTCGATTAGGTAGCCTTTTATTCAGTTTTTTGAAAATTTTATAAACAAACCTTTACCATTTTTATGCGGTTTAATGTATAAACCTTTGCCTATCTTTAATGACTCCATTGTCTTATTATGACGTTCTGTTTCTCGTAAATTTTGCTGGCTTGCTTTGTAATCATTAACAGTTTTTGCAATACCAGCCGCACCACCAGCTAAAGTTTGGGATTAAAGGCAGAATTCCTCCGGTCTTAGGTAAAGGTATCACTCGCGGTACTCGAATTTTCGAAACGTTTGGAAATATTTTTTTAGCCGCTGAGTAAGCAATATTGATTAAAGTTTTGTTATCCAGTTTCTTGATCGTATTTTCGACACAAAACCTTTAAATGTTTTAATTCCGGAACCAGATTTCAATTTGGCTTTCATAACTTTGCTTACTAACCACGAACTAAGTTTTTCGCCTTTCCAGCATCTATTGATCTCAGTCTCTGTTTAGCCATATTTAGAAGTTGTAAATCCACTTTGTGACGATTAGATAAGTCTGTGTGATTGGCATATGCAATGTCGTGATGCATAAAAGCTTCGTCTAGTTTAGTTACACCTCGATCGCCTCGTAGCAATCGCTTCTCAAGTTTTGTTCCCGGTCCACAATAGTTATACCCAGGCAAATGAAGTTCAAATGGTAGATTATTAATCACACTATTGACTAGTCCACTTCCTTGCATAGCGAAAAGTGTAATGAATGAAAAATCCATACAAATATGGTTATATATTCATAATCTTAACCCACAATTGCATCTTTATCAATCCAACTATTTTATTCGTTGCTTAAACATTTCACGTAAAGTTTATTTCCTTTCCTTTTAAGTATCTTTTCTATCAAATAAACACCTGGATAACTAGTTTTTTGAAGTTCTTGTTCGTAGAAAGATCCTCTAATGGGTTGCTTTCGATGATCTTCTATATGGTATGTAACTGGTACTGGGTTTATTGTAAATATTTCAGTTGACCAATTAGGAGTGTAACCTGTATCAAAAATATTACTGGTGGTAGGCTTCGGCCGATGGCTTATGACCACCCACTGGGCAAAGACGTACCGCCAAGCGGCTTAGCTGCGTTCCGGTACGATGCTCAGTGTAGCCAATTCAGAGGAGTTGGGTCGAAATAGTTGTTCCAATGCAGGCAGACCAACCAGACTTGCCCTGGCGTGGGCGTATCCTGAGACTAGTCGCGGAGGGTAGCGGGATCCGAGACACGGTGCGCCGCTGGTCGACCGCCAGGTAGTTGGGGGCCCAAGTAATGTGCTAGCCACACATGAAAGGCTGCCCCGCCAACTGGCGAAAAATCCCGGAATGCACCATCGTGCTGGTTGGCGACCAGATGAAAGGGCCCGATGGTCATTTCCGGCGGGGCTCGGGCGTCCCCGCAGTCTCCAGACTAGTCCCCCAAAGATGTCGTCCTGTCAGGGCGTGCCTGAGGGTTAGCAGCATGGAACCTCATTTCACTTCCTTCTCCTCAACCTCACTCACTTTTAAAATGAACAGGGGCAAAAAGAGAAAAGCTGTACAGCGGCAGCACGCCCTTTCGCATAAAGTGCACCTCTCTAACATACGAGGTCTGCACTCAAATCTCGCTGCAGTCCATCACCACCTTGAGACCGAGAAACCAGCGCTCTTGTTCCTGTCGGAGACGCAGATCAGATGTCCGTCGGACGTGTCATACCTGTCTTACCCAGGGTTTACCCTGGAGCACCACTTCAGACCACGCGCGGGCGTATGCATATACGCCTGGGACAACATCTGCTATCGGCGTCTCCGTTACCTTGAAGACTCCAGGTTCTCGACGCTGTGGGCTATAGTGGACACAGGCCTAGACAAAATTGTCTACGCCTGCGTCTATCGTTCGCACAGCGGTGATTTGGAGACAACTGGGCTTACACAGCACCTGAGTGAGGCGGCGGATGCGGCTCAGCAACGGTACCCTTCTGCCCAATTGGTATTACTGGGGGACTTCAATGCCCACCATCAGGAGTGGCTCTTCCCATACCAGTGCACTGACCATGCTGGACGAGAGACGCGAAAGCTAGCGCTTGCGTTAAATCTTACCCAGCTGGTCCAGGGAGCAACGAGGGTGCCCAATGTTGATTCGCACACTGCCAATTGCTTGGACCTTTTGCTGACAACAGATCCAGACCGCTATTCGGTGTCGATTTCTTCACCACTGGGTAGTTCCGACCACTGTCTGGTGAAGTCTGTATCCGTTTACTCCCCGCCCGATCCTAGCCCAAGAGGCACCCGGCGGGTATGGCGACACAGGTCAGCAGATTGGGATGGCATGCGATCTTTCTTCGCATGTTACCCTTGGCAGCCTACTTGCTTTTCTTCCACTGATTCTTCGTCGTGCGCGGACGCCGTGTCGGATGTGTTGCGGAGGGGAATGGAGTACTACATTCCGTTCTCTGACATAGCGAAATCTGGCGAAGCTCGTCCTTGGTTTGGTGCCGAGTGCAATCGCGCTGATGCGCTTAAGCACGCGGCGTACCTGGCATGGGTCGACGCTCGTAAGCGCAAAGCAAATGACGTGAGTCGGAGGAAGAGAGCCTTCAACAGGGCTGCCAAGTCCTGCAAGAAAGTGTTGCGGAGGGCTCGGTTTGACCACATTAGCCGAATAGGGAACAAACTTGCTTCATACCCAGCAGGTAGTAAGGCTTTTTGGTCCCTGGCTAAGTCGGTCGAATCGAACTTCTGCCGCCCCTCACTACCACCACTGCTGAGACCCGACGGGACGCTGGCCCACTCCGCTGAGGAGAAAGCGAACTTGTTTGCTTCTTTGTTTGCGGAATCTTCACGTCTGGATCCTGGTGGCGCGACGCCCCCTGCTTCTCCTGGTGGATGCGAGTCGAGTATGTCTAACATTCGCATTCATCAGAAGGACGTCCGTAAGGCACTGCGTAACCTAGACGTGAACAAGGCTAGTGGTCCCGACGGGATACCGGCAATTGTTCTGAAGACTTGTGCGCCTGAGTTGTCTCCGATCTTGACACGCCTATTTCGCCTTTCGTTTGAGACTGGAAAAGTGCCGAAGGCTTGGAAGCAAGCTAACGTGCAGCCCGTGCCCAAGAAGGATAGTCGAGCTGACCCGTCGAATTATAGACCCATCTCGGTAACGTCCATACTTTGCAAGACTATGGAACGCGTGCTGAATCATAAGCTCCTGGCGTACCTAGAAGCGAATGATTTTCTTAGTGACCGTCAATATGGGTTCCGCCGAAATCGGTCAACTGGGGATCTTCTAGCGTATGCCATTCACATCTGGAGTGAGGCCTTAGAGAAGCACGGGGAGGCACTAGCGGTCTCCCTTGACATCTCGAAGGCCTTCGACAGGGTCTGGCACGATAGCCTTATTAGTAAGCTTCCTTCCTTAGGTCTGCCCGCTGGTTTGTGTGATTGGATCGCAGACTTCCTGAGGGATCGGTCTATCCGAGTGGTCATAGATGGCTGCTCGTTTGGACTGCTGGATATTAATGCCGGGGTTCCTCAGGGTTCGGTGCTTTCGGCAACACTGTTCTTGCTGCATATTAATGATCTGCTTAAACCCGGTACCTTTGGGTATGCAGACGACAGCACTGTTGCTGAAAGATACTTGTCCGACGCACGAGCTGGTGGGTCGCAGATCTGGTCTCTCTGGGAGGCAATGGTTGAGCGCTTGAACGTGTCCTTACAGGCAGTCTCTGAATGGGGCGATGCCAATCTGGTCAAATTCAATGCTGCTAAGACCCAAGCGTGTCTATTTTCCGCCAAAAGGAGCCAATTCCAGACAGCTCCATCTTTCCGAGGTTTAACCGTGCCGATAACCGACCAACTTGAGCTTCTTGGGTTAGAGGGTCGAGTTGATTACCGACTTGCCGAAAGTGGTACTACTGTCCTGAACTAGCCTGATCGTTGGTCGAGTACAGTAATATACAAAACAGGCGAGTCGATCGTATATTATTGGGCATTCTATACCACTGTCCGGAGCGAGGCACACTCGCCTCGCGACTTGCCGACAGTGGTATAGAATGCCCAACAATATACTACTTAAGACAGACCATAAACCCTTGACATTTATTTTTGGTTCTAAGTTCGGTTTACCGCAAACTGCTGCAAGCAGATTACAAAGAAATACTACGAAATTAGCAGCCTACGACTTCACAATAGAATTTGTAAAATCAAAAGACAATTATAACGTGGACGCATTATCATGCTTGCCACTGCCGTAAGAACGAAAAATAGAAACGAAGCTGAATACGGTGTCATATATTAATTATGTAGAAGAATGTATTCCCATTAGAGCAAAAGACATTTCAAATAAAACACAGGAGGATGAAGTACTTAAAAACATTTATGACAGGCTGGCCATCAGTAGTTACACGAAATGAAGAAATGCCTTATTTTTATAGAAAGGACAGCCTAACTATCGACAGAGGGTGCATATTATACAATCACAGAGTAGTCATCCCTAAGGTACTTAGACAGCAAGTTCTACAGGAATTGTACGAGGGACACCTAGGGGTTGTCAAAATGAAAAACATATCTCGGAACTATGTTTACTAGCCACAATTAGACAGTGAAATTGAAACGTTGTGTCGAGAATGCAGTGCATGTCTACAGCAGCGCGATGCGCCGCCGGCGCCGCGTGCATGGTTGCATTCGTGGGCTTTTCCCGCACGACCCTGGCAAAGACTGAATATTGATTTTGCTATATTTCAAGGTAAATATTATTTAATAACGGTAGATGCCCATAATAAATGGATAGAAGTTCAAAAGATGTTAGGTACTAACGCGAATTCCACTATAAATAAATTAAGAGAACTTTTTGCACGTTTCGGAGTACCTAGCACATATAATTAGTGATGGTAGACCCCCATTTAGTTCGATATAATTTACTAATTATTTAAATAAAAACTTAGTAAATCACACAATCACAAGCCCATATCGACCAGCTGGTAACGGGGCGGCTGAGAAGGCAGTTAAATTAGTCAAACGAGCAATGAAAAAGGCAATACACGAAGGCCAGGACGTAGATGCTGCCATCTCCAAATTTCTTTTTCAATATCGCAATTGTGAGCACGCCACTACCGGAGTGGCAACCGCGGTAGCTATGTTTGGTAGGAGATTGCGAGGTCGGTTGGACATTATAAAACCGTCCACTGAGCGTGCAGTGTGCAGAGCGAGCAGGGCGTGCGCGGCGCGGCGCCGAGCGGCACGTGCAGCCCGGCGAGCCGGTGCTGGCGCGGGACTACCGCGCGCGCGCAGACAAATGGGCAGCAGCCACTGTGCTTGCACGAACAGATCCACTCACGTATAAAGTCCGTGTTTCCGATAGTCATGAGTGGAAGCGTCACATCGACCAATTATTACCCCTTAAGAAACGATACTCTAGACATTCCATCACTAGTAGCACGGATAAGTCATTAACTGAGATTGATGCTTCAGAGTCCAGTCGGGACCACCAAATTGAAAACGCTTCATCTTCATGTGTAGTCGAAACAAACCAGAATCAAAAAGAACCAGACGATATTAAGACGACTGTCAGTCCCAGAAATTTGACAGCAAAACCAGCTCCGATTTCTGAGATACATGGTGTTAGACCAAAGCGTCAATGCCTATTCTAAGGCAAATCGCAAAGTAATTGTTTTTATTTTTAAAACAAACATAACAATAATAAGTACATTGTAAAATCAATCATAGTCAGGTACACGTAATTAGTATAAGATAGAATTAAAATGTAACCGGTACAAAGGCAGTGTACCTACTCGGTGGTTATGTAGGTACTTGATTTATGTTATCAACTATTAGTATTACTTAAATACAAAGTAAGTGTGCAAAACGTAAAAAAAATAGTGAACAACGTTGTCGGTGGCTCATCATACGCTTATTATCTGAAAAATGTATTGATTTCGCAACAACACTTTCAGTTAAAACACTTATTATTTAAGTAATTTATATTTTAAGCTAGAACACCAAGCTGGTAAAATGGGCAGTTTTTTTCCCACATATATTTGTTGTACAAGTTAGTTCAAATTAGATAGCTATTGTATCTAATGTTTTAAAGGGGGAGGTGTAGGGTATATTGGATCTTAATAAATGTTATGTGTGTCAATCGGAATAGCCGTTTCATTTGTTGCTTCCCGCTATTATATATTTTTTTTTAATTTGTAATGGGTTTGCTCTTGACTCTAGTCTATGTCGGAGATGACAGAGACAAAGTCTACGATGGAGCGAGCCTACCCAGAAGGAGCCTGTTCACTCTAACTTTGAAGAGAATAGGGTTGTAAGCTGTCGGAAACACAGACGCAGGCAGAGAGTTCCACTCCTTTGCTGTGCGCATTATAAAAAACGTTTGAAAACGCTTAGTGCGAATTGGTGGAATAGCCACAAGATAGGGATGGTAAGATGCAGTGCGTCTGGATGTCCGATGGTAGAAGGGGGCCGGTGGGATGAGGTCGTGGAGTTCTTGGGTACACTCACTGAAGTACAATCTGTAGAAGACCGACAAGCAGGCAACCTTACGGCGATGAGCCAAGCTATGTAGCTTGGCATCCACCAGTTTTACGTCGCTGATGAGCCTCTTAGCTCTGCGTTCCACCGAGTCAAGCGCGGCAAGCTGATACTTAGCTGAGCCATCCCAAAGGTGGCTACAATACTCCATGCAGGATCGGACTTGTGTTTTGTATAGTGTTAAAAGCCGTCCAGGCCTAAAGTATTGCTTCACCCTATTTAAGATGCCCAGCTTTTTGGCCGTAGTTTGTATAATTCATAAATACAACTGTAAGCATTTGGGAGAGAGTGAATTGCTTTTAAATTTTAAATGAAGGTCCAGCAGTATTTAGTTTTAAGTTAGCGGTGCTATTTTGGTAAATATTTACTAACCTAACCTTTTGTTTATCGTACTATTAATAGTAAAATCTATAGAGATCTCTATGGATTTTACTAATTTTACTAACCTAAACTATTTATATAGTTGCGCAGTCTGTTATAATTATTTCTATTTTTATCCTTGCGGCGATCGACTGAATTATTAACCGCGATCGACTGGTCAATCGCGATCGACCGGTTTTCCTTGTGTAGATTATAGGCAGGGAATTATATGAAAACTTAACCCCCGAATATTCGTTATTTTTAATGAAACATCCAATTATAACAATAACTCCATCTTCTTCTCCTTCTCGTGTCAATTGACTCTTACTAAATGTTGTCCGGCCAATGGCCAATCGAATGGTACAATAGTTGTTCATGACGGGCAATTAAGGAGGTGATGCATGTCCTATGAAGGGCCTCCAAACTGACACTGCGTTGGAATGGAATGGGAGGAGAATGCGCCGTTTAGCCAGGTTATGTTTACAGAGGCCAACCTGAGTCCGCAGTCGGTTAAGAGATTTCCAGATAGACCCCTGTTCGCGTCCAGGGGGCAGATGAAGTTTGAGTTTGGAGGGTGTTTGTGCCTCCATAGAGCACATCTCTCATCTGCCGCACTGTCCTCAATGCAATAACTCCATGGGAACAAATATTAACTGGCATGTTTGTTTGGAGCATTTGTAGGAGATATACAGGTAGTAAATTTTGCATTTTAATCCGTGCAACTATACTATTTTATTATTTTAATAATATCTTTATTTCGGACCAAAATCCATATTGTGTTAGTAAAACATACAACAATAACTTATTGTCTAGTGTTAGGAAAAATTAACCTCCGCACAAACTGCTGTACAATTGAAGAGCCAAAGCTCTCGGCTACAGTTTTCAGGATGCTGTTTTGACTATCTCTCACTCTCCTCAGTAGCGACGCAGATTTTTGCGCATAATTGCAAAGAAGCCGTCGGTACGGGCTTGCGCAAACATTTCCGACGCGCAACAGTAACGAGGTAGGAGGGATGTTATACACGCCACGCGACAAACAATGTTTTGAAAAGAAATGCCTATGACCTATTTTCAGACCTAAATAAAATCGGTCAAGCTATTGCGGAGGAGTTCGATAGCAAGCACTGCAACACGAGATTTGTTTATTTTAGATGATGTTTTTTTATTCTAAAAATTTACAACATGTTTTCATTAAAGTATATGATTAAGTACCATAATTCATCAACATTCAACATTATCTGTTAGCGCAAATCATCTATAGATGACAGTTTTTTTTCATGTCTTATTACCGCGCATCGCAACAACGGAGACACGAGGCGCCGACGCAGCCTAACGTGCAGCAGATCAACGTTCCGTTTGGGTACCGCCGAAATCGGTGATCGGAAAACTGGGGATCTTCTAGCGTATACCATTCACATATGGAGTGAAGCCATAGATAAGCACGGGCAGGCACTAGTTGTCTCCCTTAACATCTCAAAGGCCTTCGACAGGGTTTGGCACGATAGCCTTATTAGTATGCTTCCTTCCTTCGGTCTGCCCGCCGGATTGTGTGACTGGATCGCGGATTTCCTGAGGGATCGGTCCATCCGAGTGTTCATAGATGGCTGCTCGTCTGGTCTGCTGGATATTAATGCTGGGGTTCCTCAGGGGGGTGCTTTCGGCAACACTGATCTTGCTGCATATTAATGATCTGCTTAAATCCGGTACCTTTGGGTATGCAGACGAGCACTGTTACTGAGAGATACGTATCCGACGCACGAGCTAGTGGGTCGCAGATCCGGTCTCTCCGGGAAGCTATGGTTGAGCGCTTGATCGTGTCCTTGCAAGCTGTCTCTGAATGGGGCGATGCTAATCTGGTCAAGTTCAATGCTGCTAAGACCCAGGCGGGTCTATTTTCCGCCAAAAGGAGCCAATTCCACCCATCTCCATCTTTCCAAGGTGCAACCGCGCCGATATCCGGCCAAATTGAGCTTTTTGGAGTTACATTAACATCTACCCTCAATTTTGGCCCTTTTATAGAGGCAAAAGCTCAAGTGGCAGCTAAGAAGTTGGGGATCCTAGCAAAGGTGAGACGGTATTTCACACCGGAACAGCTGCTCAAACTCAATCTTTTTTTTAAATCTTTATTTATTTTGAGGGATTTTTGTACATAAAAATGACGATGACAATCCCATCGTACCTTATACTACGATGGGATTCAAACTCTATGAAGCGCAAGTTCGATCATGTATGGAGTACTGCTCTCATCTTTGGGACGGATCTGCCAAATACCAGCTTGATGCCCTTGAGTCAATTGGGAAACGAGCCAAGAGGATTATCCGCAATGATAGGCTCGTCACGACGAGGCTCCAAAAGTCTTGAGCATCGACGACGAGTTGCTAGCTTGTCGGTTTTCTATCGGTTGCATTTTGGGGAATGTGCGACGGAATTGCATTATTTAATTCCGCCAAGCCCGTTTCATAATCGGACCACAAGACGAACGGCGATGCGCCACCGGTACATGGTGGACAACCCACATGTACAAAACGAACACATTCATAGTGCGTGCAGCCAAGGAGTGGAATTCCCTGCCGGAGTCTGTCTTCCTGATAGCTACAACCTGAGTGTCTTTAAGTCAAGAGTGAATAGGTTACTTCTAGGCAGGCGTGCAACATCTTCGACCACATCATCGTTTACCAACAGGTGAGATAGTGGTCAAACGCGTGCATATCATTAGAAAAAAAAAGTGATGCAAATGACTTTCGGTCACCATACGAGTATCCAGAATCTACAGGAGCTGCAGTCCAGAGGAGTGTCTAGACATCGATACTTTAGAATGGGCGGTATTCAGTAAGCTGCGTGATATCTTTGATCCTCGATCCCACAATCCCTTAAGACCAGGGTCTATAACCAGTGCGTCCACGTAATCGGCTCCGTAAGTCATTACAGGTAACTGTAATGACTTACGAAGCCGATTAAGTGGACACTCACCACAGGCTAATGCAATGGAGAGAGCAATGCTTGGGGTTTCTCTGGAGGATAGAATTCGCAACGAAGTCATTCAGAGAACTAAGTCCCCGAGACTGACATTGCGCGTAGAATTAGCATGCTGAAGTTGAAGCGGGCCAACCATGTCTGCAAACGGACAGATGGTCGATGGAGCAGACATTTGTTAGACTGGAGACCGCGTGTGGGCAAACGTAGTACCGTAGTAGTAGGATGCCTCGCGGCACGATGGATAGATGATTTAAAAAAGGTGGCAGCGAATGGATGCGGAGTGCTCAAGATCGGGATGGTTATCGCTTTTTGGGGAAGGCTGACGTTCAGTAGTGGACGGCAATTGGCTGAAATAATGACAATGATGAATTTAGAATCACTCTAGAGTCGCTTCCCTTTGTTATCCATTAAAAATATTCCTAGATGTTCCATCTACGGCAATCTCAGTCTCCTAAGTTAGGTAATAGTATTTTAGACGCGAATGGTAATTTAGAGGCAGAACAGGAGCATAGTAATAGTTCATATATATAGACTATGGCTGACTCAGAGGACGAAGTTAACAAGGTGATTTGTGCCGGAGTTCGACGGAAACTCGATTCATGAAAGTATCTCGATTCATGACTCGCACACGAGGGGTTATGTTCGTAATTTGTATTATTTTTTGTATTAGCTGCAATAGAAAAACACACTCTGTAAACTACCTATTACGGTTTTTGAGATTCAGCTCGCTGATAGACAGACGGACGAACGAATGGACAGACGGATGGACGGACGGACGGATAACGGAAGTTTGGTAATAGGGTAATTATAGTTTTTATCTCTATTCCTCCGCTGTACTTTTCTGATTAATTTCGTTACAAGATCCAAGACAGTTGAATCGTTTCTCCGGGACTCATCGGGTTTCATTGGCTCGGCGTTTTTCTGGTGGACGCCACTGTTGATTCTGGCTTCCAGGAGTTGCAGTGGTTGGGAAAAAGTGGTGGGCTTGTCCCAAAAAAACAATAGAGGTATAATAGAGGTAGCATATAGTTCACGCCATAACGTAGTTTTTTCCGTGGATCGTGAGTGCAGAGTTATTCAATGTTCAGTGCACGCGCAAGATACAACAGCCCGATCGTGTACAAGAAGAAAACTAATCTTTAGTCTGATTAGAACCAGGACCGGGTCGACGCCGCGGCCGTGACGGTGCACTGTGTTCCACGCGCGCTTTAAACAGCTGTCAGCATAAAAGACGGGGCCCACTAGGGCCAGTGCCTGTTGGGGCTGCGGATTTTGTTCGAAAGAGGCACCGTACCCTGGAACTCAAAGGGCACTAGGAGGAACACGTATGGGTTATAGTCAGTAAGAGCCTGACACTCCCTTCTGCTTCACCCTAAGCGGGATGAGTCATTTGATGATTGCACATCCTTAAAAACAAAAAAAAAAGCACTCCGTTTGCACAACTGATGATGTGCCAATCTGCACAAATAGTTACCGATACCCGTTTATACATAAGGAGCTCGTGGCTAAATAATAACAGCCGCACGGGTCGATCTTTAAGGTTAAGCAACGCTTGCCAAGGTTGGTCTGTGGATGGATGACCATTTTAATATACCGAGTTTCCTCCGTGCCTCGGAAAGCACGTTAAGCTGTTGGTCCCGGCTGTCATTTGTAGATCTTTGGCAGTCGTTACGGATTGTCAGAACCCAGTTAATCTGACTCCAGTCTTGCCAAGACGTATCGTGTTACCCAGTTAATGGGTTGTGGAGGTTTGGTAGGCAGCCGCTCCAGGTAAAACACTGGTATTCAGCTGAATCCGGTTTGACTGGGTGCCGACCCCAATATAGTTGGGAAAAGGCTAGGCAGATGATGATGATGACCCGTTTATACATAAGCAGGAAGTTGAAGATCATCATCATCTGCCTAGCCTTTTACCAACTATATTAGGGTCGGCTTCCAGTCAAACCGGATTTAGCTGAATACAAGTATTTTAAGTAGTTAGATATGAATACAAATGTCCCTCGCAGTCTGCATAGAGCTCTCAAATCTGGGTAGTTCCCGAGAAAGCTGACGCCAGAGGAAAAACCAAATGGTGCTTGATAATTAACTTCAGGAAGTTAAACGAGAGACCTATAGATGACCGTTATCCTATACCCAACATTTTGGATGTCCTTGATAAGTTAGGTGATTGACTATTTTACCACCCTTGACTTCTATCAAATTGAGATGAACTCAGATGACATTTATAAATCGCCTTTACTATCCAGCATGGACACTATGAATTCCTTCGCACCTCAATGGGCTTAAAATTCTTCAACCTTTCAACGGTGTCTTACGAGATCTTCAAAACGTTGTGTTTGGTTTATTTAGATGATATTATTGTATTTTTAGTATCTCTTCAGGTACACATGGTCAATTTAGAAAAGGTCTTTCAGAGACTCAGAGAATCTCATTTCAAAATTCAAATGAACAAATCCGAATTCTTAAAATAAGAGACTACGTATGTAGGACACATCAATAGTAAAGACTGTATTATTACGGCATTAAACAATAGTGAAATTAACTGAACTGCTAGAAATTTCGTGGGTAACCAAATACGTCCGCCCATACATATTTACCCTTCATTTTTATTCCCTTCCCCTTGGACCGCTAAAGCGAGTAGACGTGTTTTCTGTGCCAATAATTTTGCAAAGTTTTAAATAAATCATTTAAATAAATTAAAAAACAGTGAACGAAAATCAGCGCAAACAAAGAAGCGGTGTCGCGCGAAGGCGATCGCCCGGTAAGCTCCCTCCCCATTTGCTGGTATTGACACGCCCATCACACGTCACATAGCGAAGCTGCTAGAGCGCCTACCAAAAACTAAATAGCAAATATTTGCTCACACTCTTATCGCGGATACATAATCAAAAGTAAAATGCTGCGATCACCAAACAAAGCTGCTTGTGACTCTGAACTGTCGAAGCCCGAATCGCCGGCGCAGCCCGCATACGTGACCTCTAGGCCCAAACGCAAGCACGATGATGTAACTATCACCAAGGATGAATTTCTTGCTTTTAAGAATGAAATCAAGCAAATGTTATGTTCTTGGAATACAGAACAAGACAAAAAACTTAAAAAAATGGAGAGCTCACTGTTGCTAATACAAAATACCACAAATGATTTTGAAAAATCTCTGCAATTCATCTCCCAATAGTATGAAGATATGCAAAACAAGATAAGACATCTAGAACAACAATGCAAATATAACTCTTTGCACATCTCATCACTCGAAGAAAGTTAGAGGACTTGCAACTTAACATTAAGAACAATAATTTAGAGATTCGTAACCTGCCTTGTCAGGAAAAAGAGTCAACTGCTGAACTAATTCAGATGATGCACAACCTAGTAAGTGGGCTAAACTATGGGCTCCAGTCAAATGACATACGCCATATCTACCGCGTCCCCGGAAAGAAAGGAGAACAGACCAATCATCATGGAACTCAACACTATCGGAACCAAACAAGACATCCTTAACTATGTCAGACGTCACAACAACTCGAATCCTTCTCAAAAGCTCAACACCACCCACTTCGGGATAAACGGCACCGCCAACGCCGTCTACATAGGAGAAGACTTGACTAGCAGCACTAGGAAGCTCTTCTATTTGGCACGTGAGCTGTGCAAGGAAAAACATTACAAGTTCTGCTGGATTGCTCACGGAAAAGTCCTCATACGGAAAATAGAAGGCCAAACAGCGGTGCTTATTAAAAACGAAGCCCAACTAGAAAAACTAAGTCAAGAATGACTACATTCTTCTTTGATGCTATTAATAAGCTCCTATTTACTCCGCACTTGCATGCTCTATTTGCATATCATTATAAAAATTGTATACTACTCAGATTACAATAAAACATCCTACTCACGCTACACTACAAACTACGAACACCTATACTCACACGCTAATACCTGTCAATCAGACTCACCATACATACAATAACAACTAAATTTTCATTCATACTAAAACTTGCCTGTCAATTAAAATTATTGATTTACCAAGCGAGTCCCGCTCACTTCGTCATACCTTTGTCTTACCGGGCACTATAGTGGTTACTCTCATAATGATCCCCCTAAATAGAAGAATCAAACAATATCACTCTAACAGTGGATAACGTAAACGATATTACAAACAATATTGACCATCTCTCAGTCTCTGCTACGATAAACTGTATGCCCGAAGAATGCTCAAATTATGTCACAAACTCGTCTCAACAACTAAAAATAATTACACAGAACATTCGCTCTATTCACGCAAACATTAACTCACTTTCATCACTTCTTTGTGGAACAAATGTTGACTGTGAAATACTCGTTCTGACAGAGTGCTGGCTAAATCGTTATAATGGTCTCATTTCTTCCATTGATCCTTATACTTATTATATACTAAAAATCTCCTCAACCAAAATTATGGTGTGGTGCTTTATGTTAAAAACATAAAAAGCTACACAGTTGAAGAACCCGATTTGCAGGACGCCAGTTGTCTAATTCTAAAAATTGGCACCGACAAGGCAATAATCTGCATTTACCGTTCTCCGTCCATCAGAGATATAAGTAAATTCCTTCAATCCTAAGACTCCCTCTTAGCGGATCTAACTTCGTATATAACCATAGTTATTGTATACTTTAACATTGACATTGCTTGTTCTCCATCTTCTAACCAAACCTCAGACTATCTAGATCTCATAGCCTCTCATGGCATGTTACCAGCTCACAATCTTCCAACTCGTGAAACCGCCTGTCTTGATCACGTCATGCCCAAAACCACCCTATCAGCTGTCACCATAGTCCTACACTCTTCTGTCACTGACTACGAACCTGTACTTCTGTGTCTCAAGCTAAAAAACCGCGTCAAACCACGTTCACTCACCGCCTCGAAGACGAACTTTAGCACTTTAGACCACGCGATGAACACTACAGACTTCCAACCGATTTACCAGCTTACTGATGCTAATGAAGCCAAAGACCGCTAAATCCCTACCCTTATTAGACCCTTAAGTAACCACACAACTATTATCAAGCTCCCAAGCAATCAACGGTTAATCAAACCGTGGATGACCATCGGTATGCACCGCTGTATCTGTAATAGAGACGCCATGCACTATAACTCAAACAAACTACAAACAACACTGTTTTATCTATTACCTACAAAAGGTATAGAAATTTTTGCTCCAAAATATAAAAAAAGCTTAAAAGAGACTATGACAGGACGTAACTGAGAGAGGCCGCTAATGATATTAAGAAAATTTGGAAAATAATAAAGAGAGTAACTCATACTGAAAACCCAAACACACCCAATACTGACTTTTTAGCTCATTCTACCTCACCCCAACTCTCGGTGGATAGAGTAAATGAGTTCTTTGCTAGTGTAGGTCAGAATCTTGCTCAAAACGTTTCATCTCCCCCCAGTAGTGAAAAATTTACTACAGTAATTACCTCCTCACCTTCGACCTTACAATCATTCGTTATGTTGAGCACCGATGAAGCTGAGATGGATGAAATAATCAAATCACTCAAAATGGATTCTGCCACTGGTTGGGACAACATTTCAACTAACTTTCTAAAGCGCTACACCCAAATACTTGTTCCTTTGCTAACACACATTTTTAATATTTCCCTTAATACTGGCACCTTCCCACGGCACTTCAAGAAGGCCCTCATCCATCCAATACATAAAACTGGGGACCCACATTGTGTAAATAATTACCGCCCTATTGCAGTCCGGTCGTCCATTTCCAAAATTCTTGAACGTATTGTGAATAAAAGGCTAGTGAAGTATCTGGAAGATAAAAAACTCTTCTTTCCCAATCAATTCGGATTTAGGCGCGGCAAATCAACCAGCAATGCTTTCACGGAATTAGTCACTTGCGTCGTCAAAAATATTGACAAGAAGAAAATAGTATCGTCAATATTTTTGGACGTGAAAAAGGCATTCGACACAGTTTCGATTCCTAACTAACCTCTTGAATTTATGAAGGATTATCTTCAAAATCGAACTCAGTGCTTAAAAATACAGGATCACTACAGTAGAGATGCGCCTGTTACTTTTGGCGTCCCCCAAGGCAGCGCGCTTGGGCCACCTTTGTTCCTAAATTACGTTAACCAGCTCTTTAAAATAAAACTGAGTGATTATTGTATGACGATTAATGTACTCTTTCGGCATACTCAAATGGACTCAAACTGAGCTTGACACCCTGGATAGGAGAGTACGTACACTGCTGACCGCAAACCGGATGCATCACCCACGATCGTCGGTGATGAGACTGTACATTCCGCGAAAGTGTGGAGGTCGAGGCTTTTTAAACGCCAAGACTCTCCACAACCGCGAGATGTGCAGTCTCAGAGAATATTTCCTCACAGCTGATGTGGGTATGCACCGAGATGTGGTCGCAGTGGACAAGAGTCTCACCCCGTTGTCCATGGCTAAGGAGAACTGGCGCAAACCTGTGATACTTACCACAGATGACCGCAAGGAGGTATGGAAAGGCAAGGAGCTTCACGGGCGCTTCTATCGGGCTCTTCATGGGTCTGATGTAGATTTGTCAGCGTCCGTGGCCTGGCTACGTTTCAGTGATCTCTTCGGGGAAACTGAAGGTTTTGTCTGTGCGATTATGGATGAAGTTATCTTGACGAATAACTACCGGAGGCATATTATGAAGGATGGGACGGTGGACGTGTGTCGGGCATACCACCGTCCGGGTGAGTCCATCAGACATATTATCTCTGGTTGTTCTCGTCTGGCTAACGGCGAGTACTTGCACAGACATAACCAAGTGGCCAGGATTATCCATCAGCAACTTGCTTTGAAATATAAACTTGTGGATTCTGAGGTACCGTATTACAGGTATGTGCCCGACCCAGTTCTCGAAAATGACCATGTCACGTTGTACTGAGATCGGTCTATCATCACTGATAGGACTATTGTTGCCAATAAGCACGCAGCAATTTTCGTCGCTGGAACGCTCCAAATCTGCTAGTCGTGTTTTGGTTCGCTTTATTCTAAAAATTACTTACAGTTTGTTAAAACGTTTAATTCCCGCATATAAAAAGCAAAGTGTTAGTGCAGTTTTTCCATTCTTTTATCTATTTTACTGTTCTCTCGAGGTGTAATCAGTAAAATAACAATAAAATGGACAGTTAAAAATCCTTTAAAAAGTGCCGTATCACAGTGAACTAACCCGCGAGTGCACGAAATTCACACCTTTATTTAAACTGTGTAAATAATACAATCCCATGAACAAGTGCTTGCCGTGATGGTGTGCGAACGTTGCAACTGACGTTTGCGTTCCAGGAGTTAAGGTGGATGCTCAAGGGTAGCCCGCGTAAGTTCATATAGTTCGAAAGAATGAATATTTCAGAAATAATCATTCTTTCGAACTACATGAACTTAAGAGGGCTAAGATATTGATGATTAAAATGGTTATAATTCTTTAGATAAATACGCGTTACGGTCGCAGATCGCATTTGGTCCACATACAGCTTCACACTGACCGGCAAATTGCAAAAAACATAAAAATATTTGAATTTCGCGGGCTACCCTGGAGCATTCACCTTAAGGTAAATCAAATCAGAACCATAGATCAGAACAGTAACTTTGCGAGCTGTGTGACCAGTTTACTTTCTCTGAATGTTCAATCAAAACAATAACTTCGTGTACAGTGTAACCAGTATATTTTCCCTGAATGTTCAATGGTCAGGTAAAATCTTACAATAACTTCGTGTACAGTGTGACCAATATACTTTGTCTTTGAATGTTCAGTGGTCCGGTAACACCAAAACAATAATTTCGTGTTGGTATGGTGTGACCAGTATACTTCCTCCGTATGTACAGTGGTCGGGCCAGGCAACATTAGAACAATAGTTTCGTGTGCAGTGTGCTCAGTATACTTTCACTGTATCACTGTAACGGCACCTCTGTGTTTGACGGGTTAAAAATATAATTACCCTGCAGGATGGAATGCTGTAATGATGCATCGGTGAGGACAGGTGATAACATCCTCAAATGCTCCGTTTGTCGGGGTAATCACCACACTGAGTGCCTGAATCTAACCCCGAACCAGGTTGTTGCCCTGAGCAATGAGTATAGGGCTTCTTGGAAATGCCCATCTTGCTGTAATGTGACTAGGCGTGGCAGGTCCCGTGCGCAGTTACACCGAGCTTCCTGTCTGTGATCACTCTATGGATATGTCATGTGATAATCTGGACCATGTTTCACTCAGTTTATCGGCCAGCGTAGATAATGAAACTCGAGCCGCAGAGAAACAATTGACATCAATTTCCAGTAATGACTTTGCATCTTTCACTCAGGGTCTCCAAGTAACACTAAGTCAGTGGCGAAATGACATGAATAAAAATATGCTTCAATTGCGCGATGATATTAAATCCACATTGACCGATATTCGGAACGAGATGCAAACATTACGCTCTGAGCAGATCCTTATAAAGCAACGAGTATCTGATCTCCGTAGTGACATCATAATGCTGCAAAATTCATCGCAGAGTCAATCAACGGAACACGATGTCTTGAAGAAGCGTGTTGATGAGCTAAATTGTCAACCAGCGCAGGTTATATCTGAGTCAATAATTAGCAACCTGGAAACTAAAATAGACACACTAGAGCAACAGGCTAGACAATGCAATGTAGAAATATGCAATCTGCCTGAAAAGCGTAATGAAAACTTGCCTGCAATTATTGAAGCTATAGAAACCGCCCTAAAGTCGCCGATATCATTGAATAATATTGTTTCGGTGCACAGCGTGCCCCATGCACATCAGCAAAATACAAGACCTAAAAATGTAATTCTTAAGTTTACTTCCCGCCTACATAGGGATAACTTGCTTAGCGCCTTTCGTAAGGCTGGCTCACTGAAGACCAACCAAATCGGTATTACTGGCACGCCCAATAATATCTATTTTAATGAGCACTTGACTTTGAGAAGGAAGCAATTATTTCGCAAAGTTCGTGATATCGCAAAAAAACATAATCATAGATATGTGTAGATCAATAATGGTACCATATTGGTGCGTGAGCGCGAGGGTGCCAGTGCATTTGCAATACGAGGTGAAAACGATATTGATAAAATTAAAACAAAATCAGCAGAATAATTGCTTCGTTCTTTTGGGTTGGCTCTGCCATATATTTGATTATATTCTTATTCATCTGAAATGTATGTTGTCTATGGAAAAACATTACACAATTTTTCTCTTGCATGCTGAATTAATAAATTTTAAATATATTCATGATTCAATTTTAATACTATACAATTTGATTATAATTATTTTAATATATAATTTGATTCTAATATTAACTAAAATTGTTAAATGGGACTAAATTTTAGCATTTATTTTACAACTTAATCCATCGTATCTGTGCAAAATTATTGTTATTGTATTTTGTTAGTGCGACCAAAGACAGGCGGATTTCCTCTATGAAATTGTAAAGATTTTGAGCTTCCGCTATTTAATTATACATGAACCTACTCGAGTTAGCAATTTGACAATATTTGAAGTTATACCATCGTACATACTTACTGTTCTACACGAACTTATTGTAAAGAGCTACAGTAATGGATAGTAGTGATAACATATCTGTTTACTACCAGAACTGCCGAGGCATAAGAACTAAACTTCAATCCCTGTCTGTTAATATCTTATCGTCCTCTTATGATGTGATAGTCTTAACTGAAACCTGGCTTGTACCTGATATAGCTAGCGCTGAGTTTGTGGATACTCGATATGATGTTTATCGTTGCGACCGCGATCGCAGTGCTACAGGAAGGCGAGATGGTGGCGGGGTATTAATTGCAGTTTTGCGGGAACTAAGGTCATTCTTTTCATTTCTTGCGGTTCGATTGTGGAACTCACTCCCATTTAAAATACGAGAATGTAAAAATATTTCTCTGTTCAAAAAAGCCGTCAAAGAGCACTATCTCTCTTCTATACTGTAATATATCTTATAGGTATCTATGTATTATTTTATTATAATTATGTATTTAGGTAAATGTATTTGTGTATATTAGTTAGTATGTTTATTGTATTTTGATTTATATTTATTAATAGCTGTATGTTTAAGTTAAGTTAGCTTAGTCTATTTTAAGTTTCCTTCTTCGTATTTTTACACACTGTGTCTACGTATCTTATCCCTCTCTCCTGTCGCAGGTCTGCTGGAAGAAATTTCTTATGAAATAAGCAGTACCTTTGTGCTCTTCTTACTGTATAAATTTTCGTGTTTTAAGAATATTGTGTGTACAAATAGATAAATAATTGTCTGTTAATTACTAGAAAATGTAAAAGATCACGATAGAAGTCGATTCAGGACTGCTTTATGACCTTATTTCTGTTTTTTTGATATTAAGGTCTTGTCTATTTGACAATAATTGTCGCAACAACCTTGCCTGCATTAAGCATCTCATGGTTGGGTTACGGAGCAAAAATAATTGCTCAAAAATACACGTTATTAGTGCAGCATATATCCCACCGTGGGCTGCGTCTGATCTCTACAGCTTATATTTTGACGTACTCCTGGACTCCCTGAATGAGCCTAATATCTTATCAATTATTATAGTTGGAGACTTCAATCTTCCAGATATTTCATGGAAGGAGGCCCATGCTGGTGACACGCTACAGTGTTCTGGTATGATTTGCATGGTATCGTCCCCAATATGCTCGCAGTTGCAACACCTTATGTCAGCAATGGATGCCTACCAATACAATAGCATATCAAATAATAATGGGAAAATCTTGGATCTGTTCATATCTAATACCTTCAGCTCTATAAGTTCTCCGCCAGACCCACTACTGCCCATAGATCCTTATCATCCTCCGTTTGTTGCAATATCCCCTATAAGTGTTAATACGCAAACCTTAAAACGAAAGCCCATGCGGAAATATGACTTCCGTAAAGCCAAGTATGATGTTATTAACAGACGGATTGATGGAGTCGATTGGTCAACTCTGCTGGGTCATCTTCCATCGAAGGAAGCTGTAGAGACTTTTTATAAGAAATTACACGATATAGTTGAACCAAACATCCCCCAGGTCAAGTCTCGGGCACTTGACTTTCCTGTTTGGTTTTCCCCCCAACTTATTAAGACCTACAAAAAGAAGCAACGACTTTGGATCAAGTGGAAGAAGTTTGGGAACATTAGGGATTACAATATGTATTCGGAATATCGAACGTTGTTTAAGGAGACATGTAAGAACTGTTACTCCACTTACATTAAATCTGTTGAGGACAATATTACGACTAATATAAAATATTTCTGGACATATATCGCTAATCGTAAAAATAAATCAGGCGTGCCTTCTACGATGCAATACCAAAGCCTAAAGTCAAGTGCTCCTGACGAGATTTGCAATATGTTCTCGGATTTCTTCTTGTTAGTTTTCGAACCCGCATCTCCCTCACTATCGACATGGACCCCGCCAGCTCACTGTGACAACAAAGCTAGTTTAGTTGACAGCTTGCATATCGAGGAATCTAAAATACTCTCAGAGTTGAAACAACTTGATCCCTCTAAAGGAGCTGGCCCGGATGGGTATCCAGCTGTATTTTTCAAGGCAACTGCTGCCTATAAACCACTATTTGTAATTTATAATAAGTGTTTAAGCGAGGGTGTATTTCCTGAAGTTTGGAAAAAAGCTAACATCACGCCCGTGCATAAGAGTGGCTCTAGACATAATATTGAACAATATCGCCCCATCTCGATTCTGTCGACCTTGTCAAAGCTTTTTGAAAGACTAGTACATAATGAGATCTACCCTATTTTACATAATATTCTCATCCCTGAACAACATGGTTTCGTCAAACAACGGTCTACTCTATCCAATTTAATGATCTTCAGTAATTTCCTTTTCGAAAATATTGATAAGCGTCTGCAAATTGATGCAATTTATACAAAGGAGAAAGAGCAAAATGGTCTATGAGCGGCCAACAACGAAATAGGTATTAAATGAAAGTACTATTACTAAGGACTAACTTTTACTATGAACGTAACATTGCAGCTCATTTAGAAAAAAAAATACATATAGGTAAAATACTTAGATAATAAGTGCAAGAAAATGTGCAAACCCATTTTATAAAATACTTATTAACATTAGTTTATGTCTTCAAAAGTATTTCAAAACGTTGTCAGCATACCGTTTACAAGACTCAGCTCAACAATGGGTTTACTACATGGACTACCTGAGTTCGAACGGCCCAATCACGCCAATCCGCCCAATTGGACTCTGGACTTGTGTACGCCAACGGAACATTATTGAAAAATGGCAGAAAATCGACCTATATGTGTTTTGTGCAATCGATCAGTGGTTAATAGAAGAAGGTTAGAAATAACCCATGCTCTTTTTGAGGAAAATGCTGCCAATGCTCAATATATTATTGAAGCTATAGCTCCACAGCAAGTAAGTATTTTTAGACTATTTTTTGGTTGTTTTTACCCGTATGTACGCACCCTATAGCGGTGATGGCCTCATAATATTGTGTCACGATGTGCATATGCGACACATCGTTGGGTGAAGTGTGGGCTCTTTATTGAAAGTCCACGTTACAGTTTTGATTGTATTTTTATGTACGTCCTTTTAGTGAATTATGTTATTTCCTTAAGCGTATGGTTCTTTTCTAACAATACTTAAGTTATAGTCAAAACAGATCTTCTCTCTCTTTTACACACATGGTGCATATGGAAACAGAGCCAACGTTATCTAGCTTCGAAATATAATAGAGGCCAACCACTCATTAACAATGCGTATGAGCATGACTCATTCGTCACGTTGAAAAAGAGCTCGGCATGTTCTACTATACAACACATGATTTAACTGAAACTGCTGTGAGTTTTAAATACTATGTTATAAACTATTTTCCTTTTCAGGTTGAATACAACGGCCGAGAATACGTTTGTCGACCCTGTTGGCAACGAGCTCAACGGGCTGTGCAGCCAAACAATAACCCTGCCCCGCACGAATGTGTTCTTCAAGTGGAAGAATATTCACGAGTGCCTAGCACCTCGGCAAACTGTATGTTTGACAGATGCCGTAGTGTTTCACGTCGTCGAATGCCTGAGAATGTAAGGATTACTCTTATGTTACATTCTAACTTATTCATACCAGACAGTGCCAGAATATGTGATGCACATTTAACATCAAATGATTGGGAAGAGCTCATTGATAGTCCAAATCTCAGACATGATTTTAACAGCTCTCATTTTGTGCAAATACTAGAGCTTTTTAAAAAAGCTGTTTTAAATAAAAATATTCTGGACTTTGAAGATATTGCAAATATGGATCCTAATGAGATTCATATTCGATTGGGCGTTAGCAGAGATCAATTCAATACAATCTTGGAACAAACGCCTTCTATGTCTGAGTCAAACGCCAAAACAAAACTAGCCATTTATTTAATGAAGTTGCGAACTGGTGATAGCAACGAGAGATTAGCCACGCTCTTTAACATAAGTAGAAGGACTCTAGAAAGGCATTTAAAAACCGCGCGTGATGCTATATCTCTGGATTTTAAGCCACGACACCTGGGACTCGACCATTTAAATAGAAGAATGGTCGCTGACCGTAATCTTATTGTACCAAACGCGTTATTTGGAAATCCCGAGTCTTCTCCAGAAGAAAGGAAGGCAGTAACAATCATGGATGGAACATATATTTATATACAGAAGAGCTCCAACTTTTCGTTCCAGCGACAGACCTACAGTCTACACAAATACGAAAATCTATTAAAACCGTTCTTAATGGTGTGTTCCGATGGGCATATAATTGATGTTTGCGGGCCCTATGCTGCTACCGACTCAGATGCCAGTATTTTGGAAAGAATTATAAATGACGAAGAAGGCACATTTCACTGGTTTTACCGGGCTGGCGACATATTCATTTTAGATCGTGGGTTTAGAGACGTCTGTGGCGATTTGGAGCGATGCAACTACAGTGCCTATATGCCAGAAACCAAAGACCGCGGTGCAGACCAGCTTACTACTGAACAGGCCAATAGAACTAGGCTGGTAACTCTATGCCGCTGGGTAGTGGAAGTTATAAATGGCAGGTTCAAGCGAGATTTCAAATTGTTTAGGCAAGAATATTTTAATCGCGCCTTAAGTCACATGTTTGAGGACTTTCAAAACGCAGCGGCACTCATCAATGCGTTCCAAACACCAATACAAGATAGTATTCATGCATCATCGTTCGTAAATATAATTAATGAACGTTTTGAAATACCGAACCTCTTAGCGGACTATGTTATCCGTCATAACATAAATAGACAGAGGGCATCATTTGAAAGACTCAGCAGCGACCAACCTATTTTTGAAGACTTTCCGGTTTTTTCTGAAGAAGACCTAATTCTGTTTGCACTTGGCACATACCAAATCAAGTTGGCTCGCAGCTACTACGCTGAACACTTAATTGAAGGCTTATACAATATCGAAGTATACCGGGAGCGACAAATAAGTCAGCTCAGAGATTTTATTGAAGAAGAAGATATTTGGTTATTACGTGTGCGAATACAATCTAGACATGTAAGGTCCAGAATATATTATTCTTATATTGTAATTAACCGACAAAGACAAAATAGAGAAGCAATTGCTCATTATTATTGCAGTTGTTAGAGTGGAAGGCGCACAATCGGTTGTTGCGCACACGTTATGTGTGTAGTGTGGTATCTGGCATGGGCTAGACATCAAGACGAGGATATTTTATTACCGGCATCAGAACTCAGTGCTATTATTGTACATTAAATGTATGAATGTGGACGAGGCAAAAGGAGTATGTAAGGATCGTAGCAAGTGGCGTTCTGTGGTTTCTGCCTACCCCCATGGGAAAAGGGCGTGAGTTTATGTATGTAAATGTATGTAAAATAAATGTATTGAAGTAAACAAGTCATTTTATTTTATTTCCTTATTTTTAAGACTAAATCTTAGTAATTAATACGCTAAATCACAGGCTTACATATCTAAAATAAAAATGTATTTAGTTCCATTAATAATGACACTACAGATATAAAACTTCTTGAACCCGTTATTGTAGGGTGATATTAAACCAAAAAAAAATAAAATGTTCCTGGCCGCTGATAGACCAAGTGCCGTACGATTTTGCCCATTCTCCTTTCAAGAAAGCCTTTGACAAGGTCGATCACGAAATCTTACTTAATAAAATCGCATATACGGGGAAATGTACTCCGCTGGTTCTCTTCTTATGTTAAAAATAGGACTCAAAGGGTGGTAGTGAATGGATATCAGAGTGATTATGTGCCGATAACATCTGGAGTTCTACAAGGCTCAATCTTGGGTCCACTCTTATTCATTATTTATATAAATGACATTGGAAAATGCTTTAAAAGTACAAAATTTCTTATGTATGCTGACGATCTGAAAGCCTTTAGGGTTATTAACACCAAGGAGGATTGTTTGTTGTTTCAGGAGGACCTCAATAGACTCACAGAATCATGTCGTGACAACAAATTACAACTCAGCATTTCCAAGTGTCATTGTATAAATTTTACAAAAAACAAATCTGTCATCGGTTTTGGGTATAAGTTGTATGAAACTGCATTGAGTAACACATCCATTGTGAGGGATCTTGGTGTGCTGTTCGATAATAAAATCTCCCTTAATCAACACGTTGAAAAAATAGTGAATAACTCTTTCAAGATGTATGGTTTCGTTATGAGAGCATCCGCCGAGTTCAGACGTCCCTCCACCTATCTTTATTTATATAAAACGTTAATACGCTCACAGCTTGAATATGCGGTTCCGGTCTGGAATCCGTTCTATCAAAAATACGTGGATGAGATAGAGAAGGTCCAGCATAAATTTCTTCGTGCCTTGTACTATAGATACCACAAGACAATCTATCATACCAAAAATTGCTAAAGAGGTATAACTTATTAACTTTGGAATCTAGACGAAAACTACTTGAAGCCAATATTCTGTATAATATCGTCCACAATAACTTTGACTCCATTGATCTTACAAGTAAGCTATGCTACACGGTGCCCCGTACTGTCAACATACGTAGTGTTCGAGCCGGAACACTGTTTGCTGTAAACAGTTGTCGCACTAACTCGGGATTACGGTGCCCTACTCGTCGAATGGTTGACACTTACAATTGTGATTTCATAGACATTGATATTTTTATGTGTTCTAAATCTAAATTTAAATGTCATGTACTCAAAATTTTATCTGCTCAGTCAAACTGTTAATAAATAAATTATAATAAATAAATTTCTCCTTTTGGAATTCATTTGCGGTACCCTTCTGCCCAATTGGTGTTACTGGGGGACTTCAACGCCCACCATCAGGAGTGGCTATTCCCATACCAGTGTACAGACCATGCTGGACGAGAAACGAGAAAGCTAGCCCTAGCGCTGAATCTTACCCAGCTGGTCCAGGAGGCAACGAGGGTGCCGGATGTTGATTCGCACACTGCCAATTGCTTGGACCTTTTGCTGACAACGGATCCAGACCGCTATTCGGTGTCGATTTCTTCACCACTACTCACAGTTCCGACCACTGTCTGGTGAAGTCTGTGTCCGTTTACTCCCCGCCCGATCCTAGCCCAAGAGGCACACGGCGGGTATGGCGGTACAGGTCAGCAGATTGGGATGGCATGCGATCATTCTTCGCATGTTATCCTTGGCAGCCTACTTGCTTTTCTTCGACAGATGCTTCGTCGTGCGCAGACGCCGTAACGGATGTGTTGCGGAAGGGAATGGAGTACTACATTCCGTTCTCTGACATAACTATGTCTGGCGAAGCTCGTCCATGGTTTAGTGCCGAGTGCAATCGCGCTGATGCGCTTAAGCACGCGGCTTATCTGGCATGGGTTGACGCTCGCACGTGCAAAGCAAGCGACGTGACTCTGAAGAAGAGAGCCTTCAACAGGGCTGCCGAGTCCTGCAAGAAGGTGTTGCGGAAGGCACGGTTTGACCACATCAGCCGAATAGGGAACAAACTTGCTTCATACCCAGCAGGTAGTAAGGCTTTTTGGTCCCTAGCTAAGTCGGTCGAATCGAACTTCTGCCGCCCCTCACTACCACCACTGCTGAGACCCGACGGGACGCTGGCCCACTCCGCTGAGGAGAAAGCTAACTTGTTTGCTTCCTTGTTTGCGCAATCTTCGCGTCTGGATCCCGGTGGCACGAGGCTCCCTGCTTCTCCTGGTGGATGCGAGTCGAGCATGTCGAACATTCGCATTCATCAGAAGGACGTCCGTAGGGTGCTGCGTAACCTAGACGTGAACAAGGCTAGTGGCCCCGACGGGATACCGGCAATTGTTCTGAAAACTTGTGCGCCTGAGTTGTCTCCGATCTTGACACGCCTATTTCGCCTTTCGTTTGAGACTGGAAAGGTGCCGAAGGCTTGGAAGCAAGCTAACGTGCAACCCGTGCCCAAGAAGGGTAGTCGAGCTGACCCGTCGAATTATAGACCCATCTCGGTAACGTCCATACTCTGTAAGACTATGGAGCGCGTGCTGAATCATAAGCTCCTGGCGTACCTAGAAGGAAATGATATCCTTAGTGACCGACAATACGGGTTCCGCCGAAATCGGTCAACTGGGGATCTTCTAGCGTATGCCATTCACATCTGGAGTGAAGCCATAGAAAAGCACGGGGAGGCACTAGCGGTCTCCCTTGACATATCGAAGGCTTTCGACAGGGTCTGGCACGATAGCCTTATTAGAAAGCTTCCTTCCTTCGGTCTGCCCGCCGGTTTGTGTGATTGGATTGCAGATTTCCTGAGGGATCTGTCTATCCGAGTGGTCATAGATGGCTGCTCGTCTGGACTGCTGGATATTAATGCCGGGGTTCCTCAGGGGTCGGTGCTTTCGGCAACACTGTTCTTGCTGCATATTAATGATCTTCTTAAACCCGGTACCTTTGGGTATGCAGACGACAGCACTATTGCTGAGAGATACGTGTCCGATGCACGAGCTGGTGGGTCGCAGATCCGGTCTCTTCGGGAGGCTATGGTTGAGCGCTTGAATGTGTCCTTACAGGCTGTCTCTGAATGGGGCGATGCCAATCTGGTCAAGTTCAATGCTGCTAAGACCCAAGCGTGTCTATTTTCCGCCAAAAGGAGCCAATTCCACCCAGCTCCATCTTTCCGAGGTGCAACCGTGCCGATAACCGACCAACTTGAGCTTCTTGGGGTTACATTAACATCTACTCTCAATTTTGGCCCTTACATAGAGGCAAAAGCTCAAGTGGCTGCAAAGAAGTTGGGGATCCTCTTTCGTCCAAACTTGCATCGAGAACAGACGCGTTATTCGTTGCTCCGCAGAAAAACGTATTTGCATCAACCGATATCGGTGCATATCCCTAAGTGTCCTAGTTGTCATTCTTGCGTACACCAAATCCATCGATCATCGACAGCGCGGAGGAGCGTCCCCGTGCACCCGCACCCCGCGCGGGAAAGAAACAGCCGACATAATTGCCATCCTGCTCCTGCGCCGCCGCGCCGACGCCGAGGTCAGCTGCGGCTGTGAGACGACACCACTCCAAATTGCCGAACGCCACCGCGAGAGAGGGAGAGGGTTGACATAATTGCTGTCTCGCTCCCGCTCCGCTGTGGACAGCCGCTACGGCCGCACTTCGTAGCACCGTGCTACAGAACTGGTTTCCGCTACGAAACTGCTACGGGAACAAAGGAGGCGCAATCTGCTACGCCGCGCCAAAGTACCGTGAGTTGGATTGCTTTTAAATTATTTAGGTACTAAGTGAAACGTAAACAATGGAGCGCACTCCGCCTAAAACTCTGTCGGCTTCGGATCCTAACTTGAATATCACCAAGAGAGTTACCTCCAAAAGGGTGCGTCTTGAGGACGACGCAGAGCAAGATAGGTTTGAACAATTTAAGGACGAGATTATGCAAATGTTCTCTGCTATGATAAACCCCTTGAACACTAGACTGCAAAGCGTTGAGAAAAACTTGTCTGATATCTTAAAGCAAAATACCGAAATTAAGTCATTTAACTGTGAGATCGAAAAATCTCTTGACTTTCTCAAGAAACAAATCCAAGATTTTGAAAACAAAATTAAGTATCTCGAGAAAGATCGTAAGTCCACACAGGCTATGGTTGCCGAGCTAGAGGAAAGACACGAACACCTCGAAAGAACCATCAGGAAAACCAGTGCAGAGATTAGGGGCGTTCCAAAGAGGAAGAAAGAAAGCAAGCTAGATATCCTTAACTCGATTGCAAAACTCATGAATTCAGTAAATTTTCAATTTACAACCTCTAATATTAAAGATGTCTACCGTCTACCCTCAAAGGAGGCGTCTACTACATCGACAGTCGTAGTAGAATTCTCGGATGTTTTTATGACGGACAAATTTTTAAGTAGTACCAAACACTACAATAACGAACATAAATCTTCTCGGCTGAACTCCTCTCACCTTGGTTTGGAAGGCCCTGCTACACCAATTTACTTTTCTGAACACCTCACCAGCAAAGCCAAGAGACTCCACTTTCTCGCTCGAGACTTTGCCCAGACAGAAAAATATAGTTTTTGCTGGATTGCGAATGGACGGATTTTTCTTCGAAAACAAGAAGGTGATAAATATATTCAGATCAAGAATGAAAATTCACTTCAGCAATTGCGCGGAAAAGATAATCTTATTACCTAAGTTACTTTTATTACTTTTTAATGAAACTCTAGATAAATACTGTAAAGACTTATGTAACAAAACAAAAATTAACACTATGTAAAAAACCTCACAAAACACACACTTTCACGCATCACACTCACACACACACGCATATTATAGTAAAACGATTACAACATACTTAATACTACTATTCAAATCTAATATTTCTCCAACCTTAGCAAATCAATCTAACAGACTCATACTCCTAAATCAAAACAAAAATGGCTGCTCAAAATGATTTAATAAGGGACATAGACAGTACAGATATCTTCTCCAATATTAAAATAAGTTGCCCAGAACAATGTTTAAGTTACCTTGGTAATGTGAATACTCAACTTACTATTGTTAGCCAAAACATACGAAGCATCCAGAAAAACTTTGATGACTTCACAGTTTTCCTAACCAGGTTAAATTTTCTGCCAGATATTATTATATTGACTGAATGTCGACTTAATGAGTCAACCCCCAAGGTACAACTTAATGGCTATGAATGTCACTACTCGGGGTGCTACTTAAATCAAAATGATGGACTAGCAATACTCTTCAAAACCGACCTGAGAGTAACAATTGAGGAGCCACCATTTCAGGAAGCTAACTGCTTGCTAATACACGTTGGTATGGAATTAACCATCTGTGCTATTTACAGGTCCCCTTCTTATTATAACACGCGAAATTTTTGTGATTCACTAGATAGCGTTCTGAAATCGTGTGAAATGCCTACCTGTGTCTTGACCGGTGACGTAAACATCAATATTTCAACTGATTCACGAGACAGTCGCGCGAGCGAGTACCTTGACATTACAGGACAGTACGGTCTCTACCCTGGTCACCAGTATCCTACGCATGATCGAACATGCCTTGACCACGCGCTGATCAAGACTAAAAAATCGGCTTCAGTGGTAATATGTGAAAGTGGGCTGACAGACCATGATACGGTGATAATAAGTATCAGCAAAAACACTACACAAAAAACGCTACACGATAGACATAAAAAACAGCTAAAAATAGAATACCCTAACTTAATTAAAGAGATCGAAAATATAGACTGGAGTTTACTTTATAGCTACAGTGACGTTACTGAGGCCACGAAAGAACTTACAACCAAGCTAGTTGAATGTATAGAAAAGCACTCGGTAACTGTTGTAATCAAAAATTCTAAACAAATAAGAAAACCCTGGATGACTGAAAACCTACTTAAATGCATACGCAAAAGAGATGCACTTCACTTAAATGCAAGAAAAGAAGAGAACAAAAACGATATTGTACTACAACAGCACTATAAAAACTACAGAAACTACTGCAATAACACCTTGCAAAACCTTAAAAATGCTTCTGACAAAGAACCTTTGGATCGTTCTAACGGAGACAGTAAGAAGGCATGGGCTGCTGTCAAAAACATCTGTAACCTTAACAAAAAATCATCGGGCAATCTTGAGTTATTAAATGCTCAAGAAGACCAGGTTAGCTCCCTTGATACCGCTAACATTTTTTTTTGCTAACGTGGGCGAGCAACTTGCTGCAAATACAATGAAGCGACTTAAAAAAAGTGAAACGGAATTATCTAATATGGTGACTCAGTCTAATGGCGATACAACTCTTCGAGAATCTTTCTTTATGAATCCGACGGACGAAAATGAGATTGGTTCAATTATATTAAACATGAAGAACGAGTCCGCTCCGGGATGGGATAAAATAACCAACCGTGTTGTTAAATTAGGTAAAAAGTGCCTAGTGACCCCTATTACGCACATATGCAATCTAAGTATGGCAACGGGGAAAGTACCTGCACAGATGAAAATAGCTAATGTGTGTCCAATTTACAAAGCAGGAGATTCTACGGTGGCATCCAACTATCGACCTATCTCCCTCTTAACATCTGTGTCAAAAATACTCGAAAAATTGGTGAACAAGAGACTGTTAAATTACCTACAGAAAAAAAACCTACTTTCAACCAATCAGTTCGGTTTTCGCAGTGACAGGTCGACGGAGGACGCAGTCACCAACTTGGTTGACTTCGTAACTGCTAAATTAGACATTGGAGAGAAGTGTGGCGGCATCTTCCTCGACCTGGCCAAAGCCTTCGATACTGTTTCCAGAAAAATACTGTTAAAAAAACTTGGATGTGCGGGTATCAGGGGCACTGCGCTGGACTGGTTCGACTCGTACCTCACTGACCGCAAACAAAGGGTTTGCTTAAATGATTACCAGAGTTCCTTTGCGCACGTTGGATACGGGGTGCCCCAGGGCAGTGTCCTTGGTCCCACACTTTTTCTTATTTATATAAACGGTCTCTGTTCACTCCAGTTAAATAGGGCGCAGATCTTTGCGTATGCAGACGACACTGCCATAATTTTTCATGGAAGGTCATGGGAGGAAACCTATAACGCTGCGGAATCCGGAATGCGGACAGTTTTTGACTGGCTACAGCACAATCTACTGACATTGAACGTGGAAAAAACAAAAGTCATTAACTTCAGCGTATCAAAAAAAACATTGGCTCCATCACAATTCACAGTTAAACTACACACTTGCAACTACGTTTCGAGTAACACTTGCAACTGCACAGCCTTTGAACGGGTGAAAAATATTAAATATCTCGGTGTATATATTGACCAGCATCTGAAATGGCAGAAACAAATCGAAACGCTAAGTGCTCGAGTCAGAAAGCTGCTTTATATATTCAGGAGACTTAGATCATTGGCAAATATCCCGACGCTTAAGATGATCTACTATGCTCTCTGCCAGTCGATCCTAGGATACTGTGTCTTGGCTTGGGGATCAGCAAGTAAAAGTCATCTTATTACTGCAGAGCGTGCACAAAGAGCAATTTTAAAGGTAATGTATAAGAAGAGTACTCGCTACCCAACAAACTTACTTTACCAAGAGTCTAGAGTACTAACGGTGCGCCAACTATACATACTGGCTGTTGTACTTAAATTTCACAAAACTGCGCACCGGACTATAATCGACGATAAGCGTTCACAAAGAAGATGCAAATGGAAAAGACCAACCTGCAAGCTGAGTTTTGGCAAAAAAGCTTTTGCTTTTATGGGCCCTCACCTTTATCCAAAAATTAATAAAGAAGTGAATATCTTAAACTCGTCTAGACATGTTTGTAAGAAAGTTGTTACTAATTGGCTGCTAGATTTGGATTACTTTAACACTGAAAGTATAATCACTATTGGCTGAATCAAAACACACTCAAACACACCATAACACTCACTCTCTCACAACACACTCATTACACTTACACAGTACACTACACTCATACACTACACACACACTATACATTATATTAGCACCCTTTATTTTTTTTCTATAGCACGCACTCAATTTTTAACATAAGTGTAACTTACATAAATGTACCAATCTGTTTATATATTTAATACAAACCTTGTGATGAAAGAGACTGGACCTCACGACACAGGGTATCCTAGTGTGGGGTCCAGTGTTATTTGTAACCAGAATGATTGTATTCTTAGAGATTAAATAAATAAAATAAATAAAAAAATATAAAAAATAGGTTGTCGACATGTGGAATGTGGACTCAGTTATCATTGTGCCGATAGTCATTACGGCCAATGGCCTGATGGCCAAAAGCTTCGACGAACATCTGTCGAAGCTGGCGTTACGCGGTTGGGTAAAGGGCCTGATACAGAAGGCAGTACTCCTCGATACGGCTCGTATTGTGAGGAGGTTCCTTTCTCTGGAGCCCTAACCACCGGTAGCTTGGACCCTGCTCCCGACACCGGCGGACTACTACTTTTATATTTTTAAGTGTATTTTTTTATGGTTTTTTAGAGATATATTTAAAAATATACTTTGTATGTAAATAAGAATAAATAAACGAAATAATAATAATAATATTTATTGGAACTAAAAACACGAATTACAATAAAATTAAGTACGATAATGACTGCATTAGTTATAAACTGTGTCGCAGCCATTAGCGCCCATACAAAAAAGATTTATGCGTCAGTGCTCCAGCGTACAAAAACAGTACCAACTTATAAATAAATTACAGACGAAAATAACAATAAAGTAATAAAAAAGAAAATAAAATGAAAAAGAAAAGTTACGGTAATAAAAAAAAAAGAAAAAAAACTGGTGTGTGTGTGCGATGTGTAATGCGTGTGATGTATTGTGTTGTGTTGTGCGTGTGTGTGGTGTCGTGTTGTGAGTTGGTGTTAACGTGTATGTTACGTTTTAACTAGGTTTTCTAGTTCCTCATAAGTAAGAGTATGAAGCCACTTGTCCACGGTGAAACGACACTGTCTCAGATTAAGTGAATATATGTTACATACACTATTTACTCGATTGTACAGAATAGAGCTTAGGTATCTATATTGACGTCTAACTACTTCAGTGCTGACTGGTTTGATTAAACAGACTCTAATAGACCTTCGTCTGTGCTTAAAGAGGCCAGCATCAAAAGTCAGTTCGGAGTGCTTGCGTAGTACGGTGCTAAGTGCAAATGAGTGTCTCACTCTTGGGACCCCACATAGTGCGTAGAGTTCATTTGTGGGGAAGCGGATTGGTTTGTGGGCCATAACTTTTAAAACTGCCCTCTGCGCCCTTTCCACTCGTAGTAATGAGGATTTACCAGAACTGCCCCAGGCCGTTATACAATAAGTTATAATTGAGTGAGCTAGAGCATAGTATACCGTTTTTAATGTAGGGAAGTCAGCAGAAGCCCTCAGGTTCTTAAACACATATATTAATTTTCTGACTCTACCCACCAGAGACTTTATATGTTCACTCCATGACAGAGAACTATCAATATAGACACCAAGATACTTCATAAGTACAATCAGTACGGACAATTTCAGTGCAATTACAGTCCTGGTTTGTGCTAGGGTTACATTTATGAGCTGTTAGTGTGTAGGTAGAGGCTGGTTGTGATGTTCTACGCGGGGAAAAGGTCATAAATTTAGTTTTATCTAAGTTAAGGGTCAGCAAGTTGGTTCTTAGCCAGGTCATGGTAGTCTGTAGAGCAGATTCAGCATGAATGAGCGTATCGGACCAATCATTACCATGTTCTACTATTGCAGTATCATCTGCATATGTTATAATTTTACAGTTAGGTAAAGGGAGGTTGCAAAGGTCATTTATGTAAATTAAAAATAAGGTGGGTCCAAGTACGCTACCCTGTGGCACACCGTGACTGATATATTTGGGTCAACTTGTGTAAGTTCCTATCCTAGTAGTCTGAGAACGCCCTGTTAGGTAGTTTGTGAAAATATTTAGGGGCAAACCTCTGATTCCAAGTCGTTCAAGTTTGTTTAGTAAGAGTGGGATTGAGACAGTGTCAAAGGCTTTAGAGAGGTCTAGGAAAATTGCTAATGTTTTTAATTTATTGTTTAGGTTTTTAGCAATAGTATTTGTTAATTCCAAAACTGCATCTTCAGTACTTTTGCCGGATCTAAAACCGTATTGGTTGTCAGCGATAATATTTTGGGCTTGTAAGTAACTGAGTAACCTATTGTTAATGATTTTTTCTAATATTTTGGATAAAGTGGTTAATACAAAAATTGGCCTATAGTTATTGACACTGTCTCTAGCACCACTCTTATATATAGGATGAACCAGACCAGTCTTGAACGCCGAGGGAAAAACTCCTGTAGAGAAAACAAGATTGAAAACATGACACAAAATTGGGATGACGATAATAAAATATTAAACTTCCACTCACTTCCAAATGTATCTCTTAAAAAGAAACTATCAACTTGGCTCCAAACCCTCAACTATAACAATACAGAGCTCTTATTGTCAACTTAATCAACTAAGGTAAAATCTACACAGCGCACTATTACTCAAAAACACATACAAACCCACTCACACAGTCCCTCACACACACACACCCACTCACACACACACACCCACTCACACACACCCTCACTCACACACCCCCACACTCTACATCTATCCTTTTTGTCATGATTTATTTGTCTGTCTATCTACCTGTAGCAAAAATGTAAATAAGTTCTCGTAAATTAGACAAACCTTCTTTTCAAGGCACCCATGAAAGGGTTGGGCCCAGCACCTTTAATACAAGTTTTCTTGTCAACTTAGCAAGGGTGCTAGAGTCTCCAAACATATTAGTGTATAACGTCTCCATCTGTTTGTTTGTAACCTAATGTTGTTTAAATGTTCACTTTTTATTGCAAATAAATTATTATTATTATTATACTATTTATTCATATATTATACATATTATTTACATTTTTAAATATTTCTATAAAAATACAAAAAGCATTTCAAAATATAAAAAATAGTAGCCCACCGGTATCGATGGGCTACCCAGCTACCGGTGGTCAGGGCTCCTGAGAGAGGAACCTCCTAACGATGTGCGCCGTGTCCAGGAGTACTGCTTTCTGGATCAAGCCCTTGATCCAGCTGCCTAACGAGAGCCTCTTGAGATGTTGGTCGAGGCTCTTGGCAACTATGCCATTGGCCGTCACGACTATTGGCACAATGACTGCTGTGTTCACATCCCACATGTCGACAACCTCGCGAGCCAAGTCAAGATACTTCGTTTGTTTATCTTTCTCTGACTTCACGAGGTTCTCGTCATGAGGGACTGCTATATCAACAATTAGATGTCCGTCAGACGTGTCATACCTTTCGTACCCAGGGTTTACCCTGGAGCACCATTTCGAACCACGTGCGGGCGTATGTTTGTACGCCCGTGACGACATCTGTTATCGGCGTCTCCGTAATCTTGAGGACTCCAGGTTCTCAACGCTGTAGGTTTTAGTGGACACAGGCCTGTATAAAATTGTCTACGCTTGTGTCTACCGTTCGCACAGCGGTGACTTGGAGATAACTGAGCTCACACAGCACCTGAGTGAGGCGGCGGATGCGGCTCAGCAACAGTACCCTTCTGCCCAATTGGTGTTACTGGGGAACTTCAATGCCCACCATCAGGATTGGTTCTTCCCATACCTGTGCACAGACCATGCTGGACGAGAAACGAGAAAGCTAGCCCTAGCGCTGAATCTTACCCAGCTGGTCCAGGGGGCAACGAGGGTGCCGGATGTTGATTCGCACACGGCCAATCTGTTTACTCCCCGCCCGATCCTAGCCCAAGAGGCACACGGCGGGTATGGCGGTACAGGTCAGCAGATTGGGATGGCATGCGATCTTTCTTCGCATGTTATCCTTGGCAGCCTACTTGCTTTTCTTCGACTGATGCTTCGTCGTGCGCGGACGCCGTGACGGATGTGTTGCGGAGGGGATTGGAGTACTACATTCCGTTCTCTGCCATAACTATGTCTGGCGAAGCTCGTCCATGGTTTGGTGCCGAGTGCAATCGCGCTGATGCGCTTAAGCACGCGGCTTACCTGGCATGGGTTGACGCTCGCACGCGCAAAGCAAATGACGTGACTCGGAAGAAGAGAGCATTCAACAGGGCTGCCAAGTCCTGCAAGAAGATGTTGCGAAGGGCACGGTTTGACCACATCACGAGCTAAAAAAGCCTTAATGAGAAAAAGCATATTCCGCATAGCCCCGCAAGTTTACAACAAGATTCCAAACTCAATTAGAGAGTCAAATTTAAACGGCTTTAAAAGGAAACTCAAAGATTTATTATGTAATAAATGTTATTATAAGTTAGACGATTATTTGAATGATAAAAATTGACACCGTAATTCAATTGTAATTTTTAATTTGACATACCTATACTTTTTCCTACTATCGATACTAAATGATAATTTGACATCCTAGATAAATTGTGTGTGTTTTTATAATATTATTTTTAATTGACATTTATTGGAAATGTTGTAATTTTTATTCGCAATTATTATCAGTTGAATGACAACTTGAATGATATTTTGACATCCCAATTGAATTGTAATAATTTATGTTCTTTGACATCTATTCTTACTCTTTGACATCCTCGATAAATTTTGTGTTTTATGATTTTATTTTTAACCGAGACATCTGAAATATTGTTATTTTAATTCAATTGCAATCAATACCTGTTCCTTCCTTTATAATCTGTATTCTGTATGCACCTAACATTGAAATTTGCACGCCACAATTGGCAGAATGTGATGAGACCACTATAATTAATCTTAAGACCGTTATGTACCATATTCTAAAAATAAATGATTATGATTATGATCAGCCGAATAGGGAAAAAACTTGCTTCATACCCAGCAGCTAGTAAGGCTTTTTGGTCCCTGGCTAATTCGGTCGAATCGAACTTCTGCCGCCCCTCACTACCATCACTGCTGAGACCTGACGGGACGCTTGCCCACTCCGCTGAGGAGAAAGCGAACTAGTTTGCTTCCTTGTTTGCGGAATCTTCGCGTCTAGATCCTGATGGCGCGAGGCCCCCTGCTTCTCCTGGTGGATGCGAGTCGAGCATGTCAAACATTCGCATTCATCAGAAGGACGTCCGTAGGGTACTGCGTAACCTAGACGTGAACAAGGCTAGTGGCCCCGACGGGATACCAGCAATTGTTCTGAAAACTTGTGCGCCTGAGTTGTCTCCGATCTTGACACGCCTATTTCGCCTTTCGTTTGAGACTGGAAAAGTACCGAAGGCTTGGAAGAAAGCTAAGGTACAACCCGTGCGCAAGAAGGGTAGTCGTGCTGACCCGTCGAATTATAGACCCATCTCGGTAACGTCCATACTTTGTAAGACTATGGAACGCGTGCTGAATTATAAGCTCCGCCGTACCTAGAAGCGAATGATATCCTTAGTGATCGACAATACGGATTCCGCCGAAATCGGTCAACTGGGGATCTTCTAGCGTATGCCATTCACATCGTGAGTGAAGCCATAGAGAAGCACGGGAAGGTACTAGCGGTCTCCCTTGACATCTCAAAGGCCTTCGACAGGGTCTGGCACGATAGCCTTATTAGTAAGCTTGCTTCGTTCAGTCTGCCCGCCGGTTTGTGTGATTGGATCGCAGATTTCCTGAGGGATCGGTCTATCCGAGTGGTCATAGATGGCTGCTCGTCTGGACTTTTTTTTTTTTTTTTATTTGGGACAAGCCCGCCACACATTCCCAACCACTGCAACTCCTGAAAGCCAGAATCAACAGTGGCGACTACCAGAAAAACGCCGAGCCAATGAAACCCGACGAGTCCCGGAGAAACGATTCAACTGTCTTGGATCCTGCAACGAAATTAATCAGAAAAGTACAGCGGAGGAGTAGAAAAAAAAATATATATATAATTTCCACTTTCCTCCGTATAAAGCAGGAGACAGAATAGAACTAGGCCAATAGGCACCAAGGGACAAATACAACTGGGTTAAGCCCAGTTGCCAAGCACCACGGATTATATCTTACCACTTAAACTAATGGGTCCTAAATTGTGAGCTACTTTTGATTCCAGTAATAGGTATGGCAAAATCGCTTGAACGCACGGTTTGTTCTGGTTTCAACAAGGTCCGTATAGTTAACTACCCCAGATGTAACCTTAATACTATCTAACATAATATTGCGTTCAGTTTGCCAAAGACTACACTCCCATAAGATGTGATGTGCGGATTGTTCGTATTCTTGGTCAGCTGTAGAACATTGACATAAAGGCGAGGCCACAAGCTTAAAGGAAAATAATTTACTCTTAAAATTGCCATGACCTGTGAGAAATTGGGCAACACAGTGATCCACCTCCAGCCATGTCCTGTCCAGCCGCTCACGAACAGATGGAAAAAATTGGTGGAGGTGACGGCCTTTGATGGAATTTTCCCACCTAAATTGCCACTCGGATAAAAGTTCCTCCCAGACATCAGTCTGGGGTTTTAGTAATCTAGAGATCTTAGCACGGCCGCGTTGCGGTAACTGTTTTTATATGATCAATAAATGAAAAGTTATTTTCTAATAGCATACCGAGATAGCACACGGATTCTTTTCTTTTAACGGGTACGTTATTAAATTTAAAACTAGGCCAGGATTTAAAGTTTCCTTTTAAAATAAGTTGATAGGTTTTATGTGGTGCAAAGGTCAGACGGTTTCGATCGCCCCACTGAGATATTAATCGTAGGCATGTGTCAGCCAAATTCTCAAGGCCAGCACGAGTACTTGCCTGAATGAGAAGCAAGCCATCGTCCGCGTAACCGGTTAATGAGCAGCCGCATGGGAGCGGAAGCGCGAGGAAATCATCGTAGCCAATATTCCAAACATATGGACCGATAACTGAGCCCTGAGGACATCCCATGGTTAGAGACTTAGTAATGGAATGATGTCCTAGTTTCAAGTTTCACGGAGCCGTTTAGAAAGTAAGAAAGAATCAGATTATAGATGTTTTTGTAGCAACCACGGTTTTTCATTTTAAGTAGTAGCATCGGCCACCATGCGTTATCAAAAGCGCCAGAAATGTCGAGAAAGGTTCCAACCACATATTTATGTTCCGATAAGTTAATAATTTTACGAAACACGGTTTTTATTTTATTTTATTTTATTTGTTTGGGACAAAAAACAGTTACATGCCAGGAATAACAAAAGAGTCTTAAATTAACCTTAGAAATAAAATTATGCATAACCTATTCCATGTTTATGTTACTACACATGTAACCCACACCATTGTCCACGAATTCACGAAAAAAAATAAAATTAAAAGAAAACAGACATACAGTATACACCATAAAAGACTAATACGAAGAAGAAGAAAGAAAATATAAATATTATATACTTAAGAATTTAGTAACTCTATTGCTCTTGCCTTAAAACTTTGTTTAGAGAGAGTAAATATGTCAATCTCGATAAAGTGAGTGTTGTACGCATCAACAAGTCGACGAAGAGGCACTCGCACCCCTGCGTTAGTCCTGCACGAGTTTGTGTGGAATAGCCGAGGAACACGTACCCCACGAAGCATGACAGATCTAGGTACTATATAGTGTAGACTATTTGATAAAGGAATGCAGTCGAATCTATTATTACATATACCATGCAGCATCATTACACCAAGCAGAAATCGTCTAGATTCCAAACTAAGAATATTATACCGTTTCAATAATTGTTCATAGGAGACTTTAGGACGATGACATTTATAATTCATAGCACGTAAATACTTTTTCTGCACAATTTCTAGCCTATCCTTGTACTTATCATATAGAGGATCCCAAATTTGGACGGCGTATTCCAACTGCGCTCGAATCAGGGTTTTATATAATATTAAGAATGTAGAGGGTCGTACAAAGTTACTTGAAAATCTCATCACAAGTCCATACATTTGAAAGGCCTTTTTTACTATATTGTCAATATGAGTATCAAAATGCAAACTAGAGTCAAGCGTAACACCCAAGTCACGGACAGATTGAACTTCATTAAGTCTTATATTATTTATTGAATAATTGAATTTGATTTGATTTTTATTTTTAGAAAAAGAAATTGAGTAACATTTGGGAAGGCTAAGAAAAAGTTTATTTTTGAGACAGTATTCATAAAATCTATCAAGGTCCTGTTGTAAATGACAACAGTCACGAATATTTTTACAGGTCATATAAATTTTCATGTCATCTGCATACATCAAGAAATGTGAGTTAGTAAAACAATGTTTAATGTCATTAATGAACAATACAAATAGAAAAGGACCCAATACTGATCCCTGAGGAACCCCGGGTGTAGCAATTATAGAGTCAGATTCATGCCCATTAATAACGATCTTTTGAGTCCTATTGAAAACATATGAAGCAAACAAATTTTCACTTTTTCAATTTTCACTCGCGTACTGCTGCGTGTAAACTGTAATCATCTTCGGTCAAGACACTCGTATAATTAGATATCAAACTTCACAAGGTAAGTTCGTTTGATTCTTAAATACTTCGTATCTCTCCCGAAGATGATTACAGTTTACATGCAGATGTTTAGAGCATCGAAAAAATTAAACATTGAAGTGATCAACAGATACTATTTATTATCAAAACATTGTAACATAATGTTAACTTTTCTGCATATAATAATCATTTTACATGAATAGACAATCATTTAAAGAGAGAATCTATAAATTCAGTTTCGTTAGGGTTAGATAGATTTTTATTGTAATATTTTAGAAATACGTGGGAAGATTCAGTCCAGCCTGCGGCTTTTCGAATAGCTTCCAGATTGACACCTGCTCTGTGAGCAGCAGATGTAGATGCGTGCCTAGTGCTGTGTGCACCATACAATTTTACATCTATACCACTATTTTCCAGAACTTGTTTTACCCAGTGAGACAGAGTTTGAGAACCCACTTTTTTATGTGGTTTTTGATAACTTAAAAAAAGAGAATCTTCTTGACAACGAAAGCAAACTGTTTTATCTAAATAGTGTTTTAGGGTAATGCCGGGCAAACCTTAGGATTTTCTTTGACATACGGCAACACAATCAGTGGTTGGTAAGCACCTGGCCTTGAGGATTTTATTAAATCTTCAATTTTAATTAGAATTTTTTCGGTTTCAAAAGTAATATTTTTTATTTTTATTAGGCTTAAGGTTTGCATTCTCTGAGCAGATGCTAGTGCTAAGAGACTTACGGTCTTTAGTGACAGATCTTTTAGTGAAATTGAGTCATTAGGGAAATAATTTGTTAGATAATTTAACACAAGATTGGGATTCCAAGTGGTATGGTATTTTGGTGCGGGTGGCTTTAAACGATAAACCCCTTTAAAGAACCTTTTTATATTGTCGATACAAGTTACTTCCTGACCTAACAATATTGATATTGCAGAACGATAACTATTAAGTGAGCTGTAACTAGCACCTAAATTAAATTTCTCTGTCAGGAATTCTATTAATTGAGTACTATTGGAATCACAGTAATCTAATCCTTTACCATCACAATATAACCACCATGATTTCAGTGCAGTGCTATATTGGTTCAGCGTGTTGGGGGAGAAAGAGGCCATCATTATATCGAGCGATGCGTTGGGTAGTCCGCGCCTCACTAGTGCCTGCCGGATAATTTCCCTGCCATCAGGGTGAGATCCGCGTGGAGAGGATGCTCCTCCCTGAAAGCGGAGAATAATAAACTTTTGTCAGGATTAAAGTACAGCACTTTCGAAATAAGTAATTTAAGCCAGACTGGGTACCATGGTTGGGTTGGCCAATATGGTACTACTACAATCCCTTCTGCTTTGTCATTTTTAATTTTATGTAGGACTTTTGAGATAAGACTGAAAGGAGGAAAAGCATAAAACTGTATGTTTTTCCAATTGAATGTGAATGCATCGATAATTTCGGAATTTGGATCTAATTTCCAGGAAGCGTATCTGTAACATTTATGATTCTGACTACTTGCAAATAAATCAAATTGTGGAGTACCGAGTGTAAGTGTTATTTTGTTAAATGCATAATCTGCTAGCTCCCATTCTGTGTCTATATTATGTTCCTGACGAGATTCAAAGTCTGCTATTGAATTATCTTTAGATTGGATATAAAATGCAAAAACATGTATATTGCGTTTTTCACACCATTGCCATATATCGCGTGCAATGTTATTCAGATGTGTGAACTGTATACCTCCCATTTTGTTGATATACGCTATTGCTGTGGTGTTGATCCTGAGTAAGATATTGCAGCATTTCAAGTGTGAAGCAAAAATCCTTAGACCATAAAATGCTGCAAGTAATTCAAGAGTATTGATGTGTAATGATAATTGGGGATGATTCCAATGTCCATGAGCGGTTTGGTTATTGCAAGCTATGCCCCAACCAGTGGTTGAGGCGTCGCTGAATATTACAAGGGTATAATCATTTGTTCGAAAGGAACAAGATGAGGGGTCAATGTGTTCTTGCCACCAAATTAGATAATTTTTTATATTTATTTTTTTTTTTTTATTTGTAATGGGTTTGCTCTTGACTCTAGTCTATGTCAGAAATGACAGAGACAAAGTCTACGATGGAGCGAGCCTACCCAGAAGGAGCCTGTTCACTCTAACTTTGAAGAGATTAGGGTTGTAAGCTTTCGGAAACACAGACGCTGGCAGAGAGTTCCACTCCTTTGCTGTGCGCATTATAAAAGACGTTTGAAAACGCTTAGTGCGAATTGGTGGAATAGCCACAAGGTAGGGATGGTAAGATGCAGTGCGTCTGGATGTCCGATGGTAGAAGGGGGCCGGTGGGATGAGGTCGTGGAGTTCTTGGGCACACTCACCGAAGTACAATCTGTAGAAGACCGACAAGCAGGCAACCTTACGGCGATGAGCCAAGCTATGTAGCTTGGCATCCACCAGTTTTACGTCGCCGATGAGCCTCTTAGCTCTGCGTTCCACCGAGTCAAGCGCGGCAAGCTGATACTTAGCTGAGCCATCCCAAAGGTGGCTACAATACTCCATGCAGGATCGGACTTGCGCTTTGTATAGTGTTAAAAGCTGTCCAGGCCTAAAGTATCGCTTCACCCTATTTAGGATGCCCAGCTTTTTGGCCGCAGTTTGGGCTTTGTACTCGATGGTGGCGCCGAAGTTGAGACTGGATGTCAACTCCATGCCTAGGAGCTCGAGCCGATCAGTCACAGGAACAGATGCACCCCGAAAAGTAGGAGCTTGGTCAAAACGACTCCTTTTTGCGGTAAAAAGACACGCCTGTGTTTTGGTGGCGTTAAAAGTGACCAAATTGTCATCACCCCATTGGGAGACAACGCTTAAGGTCAAATTTGTCCGCTCTACCATGGCCTCTCTCAAGGAACAAACTTCAGCCCCACTGGTTGTTGCGTTGGACAAGTATCTCTCTGAAACCGTACTGTCATCTGCGTACCCAACAAGACCAGGCTGAAGTAGGTCATTGATGTGCAGCAGGAAAAGAGTTGCAGAGAGAACAGACCCTTGAGGAACTCCGGCATCAATAGCCATGAGGTCAGAGGAGCAGCCGTCAATGACCACTCGGATCGACCGTTCACTCAGGAAGTCTGATATCCAGCTGCAAAAACCAGCTGGGATGCCATAAGCAGGAAGCTTGCTGAGTAGACCTGCGTGCCAGACCCTGTCAAAAGCCTTCGAGATATCAAGCGACACGGCAAGTGCTTCGCCGTGTCTCTCAATGGCTTCGCCCCAGCAGTGCGTGACATACACAAGAAGATCGCCAGTTGACCGTCCCCGGCGAAAGCCATATTGACGGTCACTGAGGAGATTGTTGTCTTCAAGGTAGGTCAGCAGCTTACTGTTCAGAACCCTTTCCATAACCTTGCATAGGATGGAGGTAATGGCGATCGGACGGTAATGCGCAGGGTCAGCACGGTCTCCCTTTTTGGGCACCGGTTGCACATTCGCAAGCTTCCATGATCTTGGCACCGTTCTTTTTTCAAGAGAGAGGCGGTACAGGCGTGTCAACACAGGAGACAACTCAGGTGCACATTGCCTCAACACTCTTGCTGGAATGCCGTCAGGTCCACTGGCCTTATTCACATCTAAACTGCATAATACTCTACAGACCTCTTTATTATGAACTTTGATCTCCGGCATCGAAGAGTCACAACGAGGTAAAGTTGGTGGTTGCTTGGAGCCAGCGTCCAGACGCGAATTGCCCGCAAAGAGAGTTGCAAATAAATTTGCTTTCTCTCTTGCAGAGTGAGCCAGCGAACCATCAGGTTTCAGCATTGGAGGCAAAGTGGGTCGACAGAAATTCGTTTCGACCGCTTTCGACAGGGACCAAAACTGCTTACTACCCGGAGGGTGCGATGCTAGTTTGGCCCCAATACGTCCGACATGGTCAAAACGTGCCCTACGAAAAACCCGCTTGCAGAACCTTGCGGCAGAATTAAAGGCTTTTTCCTCGCGCGAACCCTACGTGCTTTATCCTTTCGGTCGCGGGCCTTGATCCAGGCTTGGTAAGCAGATTCTTTACGTGCCTCAGCGTGGGCGCATTCTGCATTATACCAAGGCCGGGATTTGTGACCGAGCGGGATGTCGGAGAATGGAATAAAATACTCCATCCCCTGCCGAATCACGTCCGCAATCACATCAGCACAGCACGAAGGGTCACCCGAGGAGAAGCACACTTGCCGCCAAGGATATGACGCAAAAAAGTGTCGCATCTCATCCCAATCAGCTGACTCGTATCGCCATACTCGTCTCGTGCCTCTAGGACTCTTATCAGGAGGAGAGCAGGCCAACACGGATTTCACCAGGCAGTGGTCAGACGTTCCCAGCGGGGCTGAGACTGATACTGATTGACTGCCCGGATCAGTTGTCAGCAGAAGGTCCAAGCAATTGGGTGTATGGGCGTCAACATCCGGTACCCGCGTTGCCACATTCACCAGCTGGGTTAGATCTAGCGTTACTGCAAACTTGCGCGCCTCTAACCCGGCATGGTCAGTTCTCTGGTACGGGAACAACCACTCTTTATGGTGGGCGTTAAAGTCCCCCAGAAAATTGAGCTTCGCTGTTGGGTACCGTTGCTGAGCTACGTCGGTCGACTCCACGAGGAAATTAAACAGCGCTGTTGTCTCCTGGTCACCGCTGTGCGATCGGTATACGCCGATGTAGATAAATTTTTCCACGCCAGTATCCACAAGTAGCCAAATAGCAGAAAAACCCGATTTCTCAAAGCAACGGAGACGACGACAACAAATGTCATCGCGGACGTACACACAGACCCCAGCCTGCTTCTTGAACTTATGTTCCAGAGAGTAGCCCGGGTAGTTGAGGTACGCCACGTCCGACGGGGTTGTTATCTTCGTCTCCGTTAGGAAAAACAGGTGCGGCTTCTCGGTCTCAAGGTGGTGATGGACCGGATCGAGATTTGAGTGTAACCCTCTGATGTTGGTGAGGTGCACTTTGAGTGGGAGGAAGTGCAGCCGTTGTTTACCTTTTTTCCTTTTTGCTTTTGTCATTTTTTTTTTTTTTGAGTCTTCGGGGAGAAATGTCGAATTGTCGATGCTCGGTGAACCAAGTGGAACACAAAAGCTAAACTAACCTATGGGGAACTCATTTGGAGACTGCGGGGACGCCCGAACCCCCCCGGATATGGCCACCGGGTCCTCCCATCCAGTCGCCGGCTGGCACGGTGGAGCATACCGGGATTTTTCGCTAGTTGGCGGGGCAGCCTTTCACACGTGGCTGGCGTGCTACTTGGGCCCCCTACTAACTGCGGTCGGCCAACGGCTGGCACCGTGCTTCGGATCCCGCTACCCTCCAAAATGAGTTACCCGGAAAGCCCAGCCCAGTGACCAAGACCGGTTCTGAGCAGAGCAACTGACAATCTCCTTCTCTCCCAAAGGCACTGGCACTCCCGCACACCGACGGAACACAGCAAGCTGCTTGGCGCCGGACTTCGGCGGGATGGTGGTCGCGAGCCAGGCGGCTCCTTGCGGAGCCTACCACCGCTTTAAGTGGGATCGTTCTGCCGTACCACAGGCAAGCCTGTGGTGCCGTTGCCCGGGGTGGACCGCGAGGAGGTAGATCCCAAACCACCCCTACTTATATAGTCTCGTAAAGTCATATGTTTATTGTAATTGTCAGAATAGTTAAGTGCTAGAATTTTTTCTCTTTCTAGAAGCTTTGTGTATAACCAGCCGTATTCCACTGCGGGACATGCCGATGTTAGCAGGCCTATAAATCTGGCAAGTTCTCTGATTGTGCATTTGTTTGTGTGTAACAACTTGTTTGACATCCATTTTATGCGGTTTTTCTTTTCAATAGGCAAAGTTAGGGACATGTTCCTTGAATCGAATATGAAACCAAGAAACAGGCATTTTTGACTTGGGTAAATTTTACTTTTGTCAGAATTGATTAAAAATCCTAATCTTAATAGTAATTCTTTGGTCGCTTCGACGTTATCAAAACAGCTTCTATATGAATTACCAATACATAAGAAGTCGTCTATATAATTTACTGATAAATGACCCAATGAACGTAAATAATGTAATGCAGGTTTTAGTAGTTTAGTGAATACGTAAGGTGCAGTACAAAGGCCAAACGGTAAAACGTTAAATTCAAATAATTGGTTAGTAAATTTATTTGAGTTCCAAGTAAAGCGAAGGTAAATCCGGTCGCTTTTGGCAATTGCCACTAAAAAATACGCGTCTTTTAAGTCTATGTTTGCCATATAACAATTTTGATCAATTAATTTTATAGCCGTACGGTAGTCTTCCATTTTAAAGTGGTCAACATGAATGAATTTATTTAATTCTTTTAAATTAAGGATGAAACGATGTTTTCCGTTAGGCTTAGGTACGGTAAATATGGGTGAAACGAATTGTTTTTCACATGGGGTACAATGAGAAATAAAACCTGATTCTAATAGCTCAGAAATGCAATTATCAATTATGTTAGTTTCTGTGAGCGTGAATAATCTTTTAGGTGTGCCTGTCTGGTGTGGTTCACAAAAAAATGGTATTTGATATCCATTAATCCAAGATAGGATAGTTTTATCCTTTGTAATAAGATGCCATTCATGAAAGTAATACTGTAACCTGCCAGCTATAGGTACATTATTTATATCTACCTGTGACGAAGTAATTACCGACGTCGGGCTGAGTAGTTGGCCGTCCGTGCGCGTGTGGCCGTCTGCGCGCGGCGATGGTCCCGTGGCGGCGGCGGTGCTGGCGGGCGCCGAGACTGGCTGGGCCGCCGAGACGCGAGTGTACACTCGCGTCTCGGCGGCTGCTGCCCGCGGTGCCCCCCGTGCGTTTAAAGCACTGGTTTGGCGATACGTAGAAGTACTCGGCTGATTACGCTGTTGATTGGATTTTCCACTATTTGCGGTGAATCTCAGTTCAGAGGCAGACATTGTTATAGCTTTGGTAGATTTAAGATAATCAGACAAGTTAGATCCAAATAAATAATCGTCTATTTTAGTGTTTTTTATTATTTC